>CAWUFW010003305.1:7500-1325000 GCA_963921515.1 Calotriton arnoldi
AACACCTTGCTGGGCCAGAAACAAAAAAAAAACATCCAAACTTCAGCCAGTTTTGCCTAGAGCAGGTGAGCCTGTTGGTCTCCCACCAAGCCATGAACATCACCCAATGACCAGAAGGAAAGGACTTGGTAGAGAGGCACCTCACCGTGAAATTAACATCCACTACCTGGTTAGGCAGATCGAACCTGAACAGTTTGTGCTGCTCAATCGCCACGCATGGATGTGTCGGTTGTAGGGATTTGACTGGAGAACCGTGCCCTGTTGCTGAGACAGGAGGTCCTCCCAAAGAAGTAGGAGGATCAGAGGGCAGATGCTTAGTCTCAGGAGATTGGCGCACCACACTTTCAATGACCAATCAGGGATTATCAGAATGATCTCACCATGGTCTAGTCCAGTGATACTCAAAGTATGTCCTGGGTGCTGCTTGCGGCCCTCTTGACCTTTAAATGCGACCCCTCCCTGGTGAACAGCAGCACCAGCTACGTTTTAGTTGCTGAGCACTAATATTCAGAAAAAATGTTAAATAAATGGGCAAGCATTTATTAACCTGCAAATAAATGCTTGCCCGTTTATTTAACATGTTTTTAGACCTCCTTACACAATCCCTGACCGACCCAGTCCCCCCTACTGCTACCCTGCTGGCATCAGTGCGGCCCTCGGTCACACCACAGACAGTACTTCGTGGCCCCTGGGCAAAAGTTTGTGAGTACCCATGGTCTAGTCTAACCTTCCTTAGAATTATGGACAGGAGAGGTAGGGGCAGGAAGGCATACATCAGACTGGAGTTCCACTTCAGCCAAAATGAGTCTCCCAGGATGACTTGGTGGAAACGACAGTAGTCATGACACAGTAGCAAAAAGATATAGGGGGTTTCTTGTGGCTGCCCAGTGTCGCTGCCGCCATCCCGTGTTGCTGACCACGCAGGGGGAGGACTGCCTGGACCATCCAGCACCGCGGCAGGAGCCGCGTCAACAGCTTGCGCCAGCCAGCGCTATAAATTCCGGACCCGACTCCCGCAGCGTGGGGGTTTCTTGTGGCTGCCCAGTGTCGTTGCCGCCATCCCGTGTTGCTGACCACGCAGGGGAGGACTGCCTGGACCATCCAGCACCGCGGCAGGAGCCGTGTCAGCAGCTTGCGCCAGCCAGCCGGCGCTATAAATTCCGGACCTGACTCCCGCAACGCGGAACGCGCGAGGCGAAGCCCGGGCCAAGGCGGGCCCGTCTGAGCCCGTCGGAGACCGAAGGAGGCCGGGCTGGGCAACCCCTCTGAGACTCGTTAATCTCTACTTTCTGTGACTTCTATGTGGTAAGCAATATAAAGTTAGATAAATATTGCCACGGATAATATCGATGACGTCTAAACGCTATGCTCCGCATAGTTTGCGTACTACTACCACTATTGATAGCATGTTGGAGAGAGCCGTCAGTATTGTTAGTACTGAAATAGAACTGACAGAGAGACGTTTGTCCCTGGGTTTATCAAGTTCGCATATTTCCCCACTAGTTGTAAACAGGGATCTCCTTAGCCCTACCCAGCCGCTGCACCATCATCTGATCTCAATATGCACTTGTCAGCTCAAGGAAATTGGCTGGCTGCTGAGGGAAGCAACAGTATTGGGGTCACAGGGGGAGTTAAGGATCCTGCTGTTTCAACGTATAGCAGGGACTTTGTCGACTCCGAGAACATTTCCCCGAACCCAGAAATATCCGGGGCTAAGAGAAAAAGGAAATTAACCAAACTAGCCTGTCCTAAGAGGAAACAACCCCCACGTTCGAAGATGCAGCGCACCGCTCTAAGCACATGGATCCAGGGCCCGGCAGCTATAGTTGACACAGTCGACACAGCTTCTGTCAGCGCTCATATTGACTTAACCCCTTCTGAGCCGTCAAATCGTTCAATCTCCACTCAGTCTGGGTCTTTACCAGCAATTTTTAACAATTTTACACTTGGGGACACAGCAATTGATATTATTATAGATACTGTTAAAGAGAATGTTAGGGAGCTTGTTGAAAGGAATTTTACCATACTCTGGAAACGTTTGGATCGCTTAGAATCTTTGTTTAATAAATTAAGTGTGCCTGGTAGGTACTTCCAGGCCAGTATCCCAACAGGGAGGGGTCCCCTCTAATCAGCAATCTGTAAGCAGAGTACAACCTGGGTTGATACAGGGAATTGTAACACAAGATCAGCATCCTATGGTAGATTCATGTAGGACCTGCCATCAAGATAAAGGATGTCCTGTTTCTAAGTACCCAAACCACAATGTCACACTATCAAAATCTAGCGACCCTTTCAGTCCACACGTACTGAATCAACAGGTTAACAATATTTCTCCTTTAATTTCTGTACATAATGCCCATCCTGCACATGACATTAAGATCGTTGCCATTAAGCCCAAAGCAGGCGAGTGTATTGAGGGTAGAACTGATGTGTTAAATTTACCTCCGGCATCCTGCCCTTACGTTTTGATCCTTGCAGGAGTCCCACCAATAGGGAACAAGCATTGGCATAGCCAATAGGTCTCGCTTTTGGGACCTTATAAGTATTTAGTTATGCAGCACAATATCCTTGGTGCAACAACATCAACTGTTGCATGGCTAAACACTTACAAGGTCCCAAAGGCAAGACCTATTGGCTATGCCAATGCTTGTTTCTTATTTCAGAGAATCTATGCGATTTCTGTAGGATTCTCTGTGGGTCACAATATATTATGTATAAACATCTGTGCAGTATGTTTCTGTAATAATACACACGACCAGTTCAGGGCACAAAAATGGTTATTGTTGTGTCATTTATTTTACGCACAGTGTTCCACTGTCGTGGTATTGCATGGAACACCACATGACCTTCCGAGGTCATTTACCAAGGCTTATGACCCCGGAAGCACGGAACTCGCTGGAACGGTTTCTAAGCAAATTTTCCTGGAGAAAGGTCTACATATTGTAGCTTGACAGATTGACAGAAAAAACCAAGGAAATGTCTTCATGATTGCATCTGGCAAAATGGCTCAGTGTGCCCTTTGTAGAGATTGGTTTATAACCTGATGGTCACAGCTTTGAATTGAGAGTTATGTAACAGAAAATGCAGTTGGGTGCAGTGGGCTTAAGCCGTATATAAAAAGCCAGTTTACGTTGTCCAAATTAAGAGCTACTATATAATAACCAACTCTGTCAACCAAAGATAAACATCCCTCAGAAACGTTCAGTTACAGCAGACACGTTTCGTCCTGTTTTGTGGCTCGTCGAAATTATATTGGGACATGTTTTAAACTAAAGTAATGAAGACTGAAGAGTTGCTATTAACAAGAGACTTCAGTCACATGCTTCCTAAAATTCAGGGGAGGAAGGCCAGGGCAGAATCCGAGAGCCGCCACACGAGTGGACCCTGCTAGTAAAAACAAGCATTTGTAACACACGGACAACGGGAGAGAGGACGTGAGAGCAAAGCAAATGGGCAGCCTGAGAAGATTCATGGCCCGTTGAGGGAGATAAGCTATGCGTGGTGGAGATGTTGTGAGGGCTAGAAGGAGGGGCCCAGAAGAGAGACTCCGGATGCGAGGCGCTGCATTTTTTAAGTGAATGCGCTTGTCCTGTGCTGGTTGGTGCCCAGGAAAACAAAAGAGAGGAAGGGGTTAAGGGTGGGTGCATGACTGAATGATACAGAGATAACCCACCCCTAAACAAACTGATGCATTTGGAGCGACGATGTGAAATGCAGACACCTCGAGCATTAAAAGTTTAGTAAAGCTGCTATTTATTGTTGCCTCTGTACATTTCAAAGGGGAGGGAGGCAGCTGCAGTGGCGCGAGAATACTTGTGACAAACTAAAAAACAATCACGTTGTGATGTAATCCGAGCAGCGCTTGGTTTGTTAACATAAAGGACGGGGCGCATCGGGGGACAGGGAGCGGGGGCGAGCGAGCGCGGCAGCCTGCAAAGCAGTCCCAAAAACGCTCATGCGTCGTGGCTGGCCTTTGGATGAGTACGCGCGGCAGACAAGCGTTTCCACTTATCGCGCCCGCGTCTGGGCACGATAATTGGAAACACATGTTTACCGCGCGTACCCATCTCAAAAGGCCAGCCACGACGCACGAGCATTTCTTGGACTGCTTTGAAAACTCACTTACAATAAGTCTTCGCCTCTAAGCAGCGCTTGCGCGCTACTCGAGGCTCGACCTAAAAACCAGCCTGAATCTTGGGACCAACTACGAAATAAATGCACTGACTGGTTGATCAAACATAAAGGGTTTAGTGCCGGTAATATCAATGACATTATAATGGTGCGCAGGGTGGGCTGGGTTGGATTATCAGATAAAAGTATAGAGGGTGACTGCGTCGTCATTAATTTTCGGCGACCAGCTTCTGTAAGATTTGTATCATCATCAAAAGAGTGTACTAATGGCATATCTACTGATATTTGGTCACTGCCTCTTGGTTATTTTTATAAGCCAAACCCTAGACATAACATACTGGATACCAATCTACATTTGACGCAAAACAGATTTATGGCCCTTTCTGGCCTGGATAGTTTAGATTGACTGCAGCCCATAATAACATCCATTGAGCCATCCCTCTCTATAGCTACATCGGTTTCCTCAACAACTGACAGCCCGGAGACACACGATTTGCGTGTGTTAAGTTGGAATATTGCCGGGCTGGCATCTAAAATAGCCATCGAGGATTGGGTAAAGATGGTAAACGAATTTGATGTATTGCTATTTCAAGAGACTTGGGCAACAAAAGAACTGTATCTTGAAGGGTTTGAATGTTTTAATGTAATGGCAAATACCTCGTTATATAGGGAGACCGTCAGGTGGCCTCTCTATCTGGGTTAATATTTCCTCAGGAGGCACTGTTAAAATTATTCCTACACATAGAACCAATTTTCAGGCCCTGATATATACATGTGGGGTCTCAATTTGTTTTATTAATTTTTATAATAATGATTTTTTATCTGAACCCAATTTAAATTTTGTGAATCTTTTTAACTTTGTTTCAGAGTTTCAAGACCCAATGAGGCCACATAAGTTAGCTGGAATCTGTTTGGGTGGTGATTTTAATGCTAAAATTTCAGGGGTAAATTGGGCAGGTGCTGCTTATACATTGCAAGCACCCCCATGTAGAAGGGGGACTGAGTTACTGGGTTATTTACCAAAATATAATCTACTTAATGTGATGGATATTGCTGATATAAATTACTGCAACAGTCACCCATTACCAACTTATAGAGGACGTGGCTGTGCCTCAGTAATAGACTACGTCTTTATATCAGACGTACTAGAAGATCTCTTGGTCAAAGCCGAGGTTATACCTACCATGTATGGGGATCACAACCCTAACTATGTAACATTTAGGGTATCACTAAAACCCAGCCTTCCCAAGGAACCAGGGGCCTGTAACATAGCATCCTCGACAGACAATTTAAGAATTATATGGAAGGGTATAGATAATTGTAAAGTATTTTCAAAAATGCTGTCAACATATCACCTATCTGTTAATAGTTGCCTGTCGTTAATTGACCCTAACCCTGAGGTAGTCACCGCATTTACCGATTTATGCGCAGGTGTCAAACAAATAATTTCAAGACCCGTGTCAAACAGTAAAAAAAAATTGTTCAACACAACATGCTCACAAGCAAATAGAGAGCTTCGGGCAGCTATGAAAGAGGCACCAAGGGATGTTAACCACATAAGATTGTTGAGGGGCCAATATAAAAAGGTGGTCAAGGAGAGAAAAGATGAAATCTTGAAAGAACAGTGGGACAACTTGGCATGTGCTGCAAGGCTCAATAATGCAAAGGGTTTTTGGGCTGTGGTTAAAAACATGAGAACCGGGCCCTTTCAATTACCCCGATAAGTTGTAACATATCTGCTGAAACTTGGGAAGTGCATTTTTCTAAAATATATACAGCTCCGCCCGACAATGGGGACTATAGTGACATCTATCCTGTGTCAAGAATACATATAACGCTGACTGAAGTCGAAGATGCCATTGATCAGAGTTTAGGGAATAAGGCCCCCGGCCCGGATGGTCTACCGATTGACCTTATAAAGTATAATACAGAGTTTTGGGCACCCCTTCTTCTGAACGTTTTTAATAACTTCAGAAACTCTCATATTCCTGAAACATGGGCCTCCAGTATAATCGTTCCAATATTTAAAAAGGGGGATAGATCCAACCCGAGCTGCTACAGACCGATCTCCCTGATCGATAATACTCTTAAGATACTTGGCAGGGTATTATTCAACAAAATCAGGTCCTGGGCGGAGGAAGGAAGTATTTTAAACAACTGCCAGTTAGGTTTCAGAAGTAACCTGGGAACCGTGGAACAATGCCTTAATCTCAATCTAATTATAGGTAAATATACAATAGCCCGGCAATCCCCAATCTACCTGGCTTTTATGGATCTGACATCCGCCTTTGATTTTGTTAATAGATTGCGTTTGTGGGCATGCCTTTTAAGATACGGGTTGGATGAGGATTTAGTGCACTTTTTATCGTATTTACATAGGGATTTAAGGGCAAGAGTTAGGATTACTATGGCTGGGGAGGTATCAGGGGTTATATCCATTGGTAGAGGGGTCAGGCAGGGGTGTGTACTGGCCCCTCTCCTATTTATTTTATATATCAATGAGTTGCATAATACATTATTAACTTTGAACACAGACGTCCCAATGATCAATGGTAATAAACTTCCTGCTCTATTGTATGCGGATGATGCGGTTCTAATGGGTCGCACCCCGAACTCTCTCCGCATTTTAGTTAGGGGTTTTGATGATTTTATGAACGGATTAGATCTTTGCACTAATTTAAAAAAAAATGTTAATGTGTTGTGGCCCCAAAAAATATTCTATTAAAGTTATTAATTTAGGTCCTGAAAAATTGATAAGCACTTGCACTTTCCCCTATTTGGGTCTAGTATTCTCTGATAACGGTTCCTGGGTGGCACATTCTGCATATGGCCGAAGTAAATTCTCAAAATCGGTTAACTCAGTTTTGAGTTTTCCCCAGCCTAGAAGATCTGAGGTAGTGCTATCTTTATTGAATATTTATAAAACTCAGTGTCTACCCATAGTAACATATGGGGCAGAGATATGGGGTTATACAAACAGTAACAGCACCCAGATCGAGGAAAATAGATTTTTGCCGGAGAGTATTGGGGGCACCGATCTCTTCATCATCCTATATCTGTCACAGAGAGTTGAATTTGCTATATGTGGAAGATTATATTAGGTCTCGCCCTGCCGTATTTTGGTTAAAAGTATGGCAAAATCCAGCAACTGCACTGAACAGAGAAATTATAACTGACTGCCTTAACTGTGATAAGGGCATTGATATACCATGGTTGGCTGCTGTTAGGACTAGCTTGACTAGTATAAATCTAGCACATATTTTTATAAACCCAAATCATTTGGAAGGCATCAATAAAAAGATTATTCAGAAGGCTCTGTTTAAACATTATGAAGGTATTAGGTATGAGCGAGAATTCTCGAAATCTACAATATCTCGCTACATATCCACGGTAGAGGGTGATGTCCCCCGCCCATACTTGCCAGCAGGTTATCTTTTAGAAGCTATTAACCGCTGGGATCGTAGTTTGCTCTTTCGCCTTAGATCAGGCACCCTAAAATATTTATTGTGCTCCCCTTTAGGCTTCAACATAAACCTTGAGCAAACGCCATGTTATTGTGGCAACCATGGAAACCAATCGATGTTACATTTTATATTCTTTTGTAACTACTACCGAAAATACAGTATGCAATTATTGATCCCTTATTTTAAAGCCCTGGGTATTGATGATTTCAGAGAAACCTATAGTGTTATTCTTAAACTTGATGGGGAAAATTTAATTTTTCGTGTTAGCACATTTTTGAAAATGGCTGTCCGCTCACGTGCCTCTATGGACATTATTTAAGCAAAACTTGAGTGTATTTTTTATTACTGTTTTCCCTTTTGGATTAGTATTTAAATTTGGATCCCGGTTGTCGTAGAACGCATTCTAATGACTGATATCTGTTATAATACATGCACTTTACTTATTATCCTGCTATATTTTTATGTAACATCCTATCTTTGCAGTGTCGTCTCTTTTTTAACAGTGTATATGATATTATTGTATTTTATTGTATCAAATTAGGTATTTATTGTATGTTTTAAATATATTAATGTATGCTGGTATTTTGCTTTGTACTTTTATGGATATTTTGTATATCCGAATAAAGGAGATTGAATTGAAAAAGATATAGCCTGGATACGCTCCTCTAGGCGGAAATGCTATGAACCAGCTAGGGCAAAGACGCCATTTGTGGTCCATTAGATGGGATCTGCTGAGCTTATTCGCTCCAGCATTCAGTGAATCTGCTAGAGGGTTCCCATGAACCAGATTCCATTTGATGGGCAGAAGGGCCTCTGAGCCAACCGAATGGTACACCGTTCCAGCAGATTGATGTGGTGCTCCTCTCCAGACCTCTCCCAGATGACCGCACCAATCCAAAGATAATGCATCTGTCATTACTAGGAGCTTTGGTTAGGTTCCACTGGAAGGGATGCATGTGCCACTGGGACCATAGAACCAGCAAGACTCAAGAGGTCAAGAAGCCTCGGGACTGTCCTCACCAGAACATAGGAGTGAGCCTTAAACATCGGGATTAGAGCACTGAATGTCCGTGACTAATTGTGGGGACAGAAAAACTTTGCAAGCCAATGTGTCCAGGATGGCCCCTATGAAAGGGATCCTCTGCATAGGCTGCATGCTGAACTGTGGCTCATTGATGGAAAACCCAAGTAATAAACAGAAGGGGGACAGTTGTTTGAAGGTGCTTCATGACCAAACGTTGCAAGCCAGCCTTTAGCAGCCAGCCGTCGAGAACTAGAATAAAATGTACCCCTGACTTGCAAAGATGGGTCTCAACCACTTCTATCACCTTCATAAACACTTGAGGGGCTGAGGGGAGGTTGAAGGGCAGGAGGGTAAACTGAATAACCGCAGGGATGTGGAATTCCTATAGCCCGACGCCCGGGACATATTGTTTGGGGTCAAGGGCAACAAGTTTTCTTGCGTATTTTGTCCTTGGGACAAGTAGGCCCAACCCCCTACAGCACAAACCCTTTGGCTGCCAGTTTACATTACCACATTATAGATCAGGGAAAGGCATTGCCTGCAGTCAAGGTAATATTTGTGTCCATGTGTTAATGCTGTTCAAAACTTGTATTTATGGTCCATTAATGCAAAGCCTTTATTATTAGGGTGAGCGCTCTAATTAAATGTTCTAAGCTCAGACTGCACTACTAACAGTGGTTCCAGTATAAAAAACGTCTACACAAGTTTCAATGTTAAGCAATATGAGGCTATGTATACTGCTCCCAGAATGCTCTCTGATTAGATGCAAATATTTGCAGAACCTTGAAAGCAAGATGGATTCTTTGCTTTCAAAATAAAATGTTCACAAAAAAATGAAAAACATTTCGTTAAACTACTGTAAAATTTTAGGTACCATTTCTTTGCAGCATCATTTAGTAAAATGTGTTAAAGTATGCTAGTATTTCCCAAAAATATTTATAATGGATAAATCAGTTGTAACCAGTTATAATAAAATTATGGGCAACATAAATATATACAAGCATTGGTAAAGCCAGTAGGTCTGAAATTGTTGGTCAGCCTTTTAGTTTTGTCAATGTGTGACTTGTTTTGGCATGGTTTTTGTAAAACCTTATTGGTGTGGGAGCTGCCGGGCCCTCACAATTATAACAAACATTGGCAAAAGCATGTTGGTCTCAAAAGCACACATTGATACAGTGTTCCTGGCACTGAACAATATGCTCCTTGTGAAAGAACAGAATGCTGTCACTCAAAGTGAAGCTAGCCGAGAGACAGAGAGAGAATTTTAATAAACACAAACAAACAGTCATGGTTAACGCCAGGGCCCAATTATTAAATAAAGTCTCAAAAGTTCACCCATATCCTTGCATTAAGTGCAGATATACGACTTGTGTTAATTCACAAGACTTTACACAAGTAGGCCAAGAAATAATACTCCTAAAAAAGATTTGTTAACTGCATTTCAGCATGAGCAAATATCCAGGTGTAGATTTGCTCAAGCGAAAATCAGAGTGTTTGCAAGTTCACTTTCCCTCCAACCACTTTTTATCCCAACCCTGGAAGAAGTTTTAGGTCTGCCATTGTCAGGAGTAAATTTTCAACCTTTCTCAGTATGGGAAAATATTAGAGAAGAGTTGGTGAAAACCCTTAAACCTTGCAAGTTAGTAGGGAATTCAAACCCTACTATGGAAGGAGCCCTGGCATAATCGGAGAGGCTATTTTAGAGCTCTTAGATATGAGATAGCTGCCATAATTTGTCACCGCATTACATGGCACAAGTGGATTTTGTTACAGGACAAGTAGATTTATGAAGCACCCTGCCCCATGGACAAGTAGATATTTTAATAAATTCCACACCCCTGTAACCGTGAATGAAGGAAGCATCTATGGGTCTGCAGAATGGGTACATCAAAGTATGTATCCTGTAAGTTCAAGGACGCATCCAGTCTTCTGGATTCAGGACAGGAACAAACCCAAAGGAAGGGTCAACATCTTGAACCTGTTCTTCTGCAGGAAGGTGTCAAAAGGCTTAAAAAGAAAATGGCCGAAGCCCTCTGTCCTTCTTGGGTACCAAAAAATAGAATGTATGAAACATCTAGCCTTTCTCTGCCTCCAGGACCCTCTCCATAACACCCTTCGGCCAGCAGAGACTGCTGAAGTTCATGTGCCAGAAGGAGGCATAAGATTAAGATGCCAAAGTCTGAACAGAAACAGATTGAATATGAGGGGTTGGGTGCGAAGTGAAGGGCATAGCCATGCTAAACGATCTGCAACACCCACTTGTCTGAAGTCACAAAACACCAGTTGGGAAGGGAAAGCCTTATTGTGCCCCTACCAATCACACATGACCATGAAATGAAGAATCAAAGTGTCTTGGCCGCAGCTGTGGCAGAAGAGGATGAGGACTGCCCTCCATAGTCATGTGCACAACCTCTGTTACCACCACGCTCTTTTTGGCCACAAAAGGGTTGGGCAGGCTGTTGTATGGGTTACAAGAGCAGCCTGCAACAGTAAACAAGACCAAGCGAATATGCCCCAATTTTCATGTTCTACTGATGGAAACGACGGGCCTTCGAGAGTAAACCTATGCAGCAGGCGATAGCACAGCTGTCTTTAACCGCTCCAGTGCAGTATGAGCTTTTTCAACAAAAAGCCTAGAATCGTCAAACTGCATATCCATAAGGAGTTCCTACAGGCCACTGAAAAATCCCGTGGCATGCATCCATGCAAGACACCAGATTACGACACAAGTGGCCATCATACAACCCACACAGTCCACTGTGTCCAGGTCAGCCCTCAGAACATATTTAGCTTCGTCCTTGGACAGTCTGTGAAGGCGTTCCTGAATTAGTCAGGAATGGCCAATAAGATTTGGCCTTATCCCACCATACCCACAGGGCATTTGTGTAGCATTTAGAAGGCAGAGGACTTTCTGGAACCTCAGTGCCAAGATTACAGAGGAAAAAATCTATTTTGCTGAATACATCAATGCACGTCAACTCTGTCTGAAGGCAATGTACAGAACACTTGCTGGTGGAAGCCTGACCACCATGCGCTCGGGAAGTGGGTGCTGTGTCAGGAAAACTGGGTCCCTATGGGCAGGTCTAGGCCGCCTAGCCCCAGACTACTTATAGGGGGAGCCAAACACTTCATATACCAGGCTGCCATCAATGTTTCTGCCAAAGCCTCATTAAAAGGCAGCATGGGCTTGGAAGTAGAAGATCTTTTAGAAATGTGCCTTAATATTTATGGTAGGTAGCTAGAGATCCAAAACGTTTGCTGCTCTTCAGACTAATACTGCAAATGAGGCACTCTCCTCCATGGGGTGCCCCTGTGTGGAGTCCAACTCTAGCTCAAGGAATTTGTACAGGCCACTGACATTCTGTAGGACTAAGCAGAGGCCATCATCTGTGTAATAAGAGGGGAATAGGGTGTCTGCCTCATCATGTGGAACATCTTGAAACCCATGCACTGCATCGGAATCTTTGCTTTGTCTTTGACTTACTCGAGGACAGAACTTCAAGGAAGCAGAACACAGATTGGGAGCAGGTCCACTGCTTGGACTATTGCCTATTGCATTTGTATTTGGTGACGTACAACTTCACCTCCCGCTACCAGATTGCCTATGGGTGCATCACGTACCATTTATTGCAATACTTGGAGTTGTGCCTAGGATCCTGGTACCACATCTTGTGGATTCATGACAGGCACCTGCTTCCTGCAGCCACAGCAAGTTTTGAAGCCATGTGGTTCGGGGGGGGGGGAGAGGGAGGGGGCCTGGAGAGGGTGGAAATGGGACATTTTCTTTAGTACACCGTCTATAATACAGGTTTTTGGGAGTCAGTAAACCTAGATGAAAAGTTGGGAGCAGAGCTCCAGATCCGCACTACTGGCAACAGAACAAAATGAACTAACATCAGTGTGTAGGGGTGGCAGCGTCTTTC
Source organism: Calotriton arnoldi (assembly GCA_963921515.1). Classification (NCBI taxonomy): domain Eukaryota; kingdom Metazoa; phylum Chordata; class Amphibia; order Caudata; family Salamandridae; genus Calotriton; species Calotriton arnoldi. Next base: position 20,043 of record CAWUFW010003305.1, read on the forward strand.
TACGGCTCCGTGTTGTCACTTCCTAAGAAGGCATGTTGTCACTGCAGAGCCAATGGGACCACCTAATAGCACACTGGAGGAGTTGCTGTGAAAAGTTCCAGATCCAGACAAGCGCCTGAGGGAAAGTTAAAAAGGAGAGAAATCTGGGGTTAGAAGTAACCATCAGAAGCAATGCTACCAACCACCTAGGATAAAAAAAGATCCTATTGCTTCCCCAAATTAGTGTCCTTCAAGTTATCCTCACTCTGATAAAACATACAACTGCATTCTGGGCATTATATCTAGCATGGACCTTCCTATGAGACTCACCAAAATCATAATAAATAACTTTGCACTTTTTGCTTATATATGTTTAACTTATTTATATGCAACCCTTGAGGGTCCTAGGGTCGACGTGGTTCGAAAACTGGATTGTTGCACTTTTTTTTTAAATAGAAATGTGCTTGCTACTATTTATCCTTTTAGAAAACCTTATTAGGCTCCTGTTTCACTCACCTAAATTGTTGATGTACTGTGCAAGGGGGCACTTTCCTTTTAGTTGTTTTAATAGATCTCCTATCGGCAAAAACTGCCTCATGGTATTGAACCAACATTATATTCGACAATGTAATCAAATTGTTTTTTGTATAATGCTTTAACTTGCTTTTATGGTCTAAAGAACCGAAATAAAGTTGAAACTGAACTAGCACTAGAAGTGCAATCATACACAACAAATATTAGCAATGGTGACCAAAATCAAAAACAGTAATGAAGGCCTACATACACAAGAGCGTTGTATCCAGCCTGGACTGTCCTAGTAGACACTCCAAATCCAAAGTAAATAGCATGCGTAATAAGCTCAGTGACACCAAACAACTGATAACAAGTGTTAGAAATAACACTATGATATTTCTGTCCATTTTAATCAAAGCATTAATATGAGGATGTGGCCTAATGGCTAGAGCAGTCTACCTCAAAGCTGGGGAACTGGGTTCGATACTCGGAAGGGACGATCAACATCCTGTGCAAATCACAAAATAAATGTGTACAGCTGTAACGCAATCGGTGCTCTTGTAAAGCGCTCCAATACCTTCGGGTGGAGTTTGCGCTATAAAAACTCCACACCAAAAAAAAAAAAAAAACTTACCTACTTGAACCAAAGATCTTTATGAAATGGAACATCCTAGAAGCAGGATACAAAAAATAGCAAGAGGTGGTACTCCATATGTTCTTTTAATGTGTCACTGTGGCTATTAAACTAGAACATTAATTAGCCACAAGATACATTCATTAGCATTTTTTCTACATAGTTTGAACAAGTCAAGGGTCAATCTGTTTATGAAAAAGCTTAGGTGTCAGTAGCAGCGTGGGTGGTACTGTAGCTAAGTAAGTAATATTTATAAAGCGCACGAATGCTGAGGCGTCTTGGCGCTAGGGGTGACGTGTCGCAATTGCCCAGGCTCAGTACCAAAGTTTAACACATACAGGCACGGTGGCAAGGTATATCTTGCTGCACCAACTACCGGTGTTTGTTCAGAGTTAATCACAATAAATTCAATAATGCTTCGTACAGTTGCTAACAAAAAATGCCCACCTCTCGAAACCAGCAACCCACTATGGTTTCAAATACAACATAAGAACACAAAAGATGAGGCATTCTTGTAAAAACAACATTCATAGGGTTTTAATCCCACAGAGGAAAAAGGAAGGCGATGACAGAAATAATCATTCTTTCACTTGATGGTATTGTAGATCCCGTCACATCAAGTATTCACTTGAATACTTGATGTGACAGGAGTTTCCTCGATGGTCGCGTAAACAGGCCTGCGACTGAGCGCGCAACACCCCATACATCCTGGTTCCCGACTGGGACAGTGACTACGGATCTTTATAAAATATCCTCTCAGATCCCGTGATTAGAAATAATATTTAAGAAAACGCCGACCGATTTGGGCTAATACCCTGTGGAATCCCCTTTTTTGCGGCTTTGTGGACCATTTACTTGCCCTGAAGAAGCCCGCAAGGGTGAAACGCGTTGGCTGTTGTGTATGAAATAATGAATAAAAGGATCTACAATACCATCAAGTGAAAGAATGATTATTTCTGTCATCGCCTTCCTTTTTCCTCTGTGGGATTAAAACCCTATGAATGTTGTTTTTACAAGAATGCCTCTCATCTTTTGTGTTCTTATGTTGACCGTAGCGTCAATTAGGGAAATGGGCCTATAACAGGCCGGATCTTCCTTCTTTCCCTTTTTATACACAGGGACCACTATGGCCTCTTTTCATTGCCGTAGTCAATTTTTGAGAGGATTAGAGCGCCTATTACCGTTTTCCTGAGGTCCAGTGGAATAAAAGGCAAGATCTTATGCAGAATTTTCAATAGAAAGAAGCAAGAGAAGTCAGGTGATTGATCTGTCCTGCAAAGCTTAACTGGTTGTCAAATAAAACTCCAAGGTTTCTTGCCTTAGTAGATGGAACAGAGCAGTTACCTGCTTCAGTTGGCCACCACGATTGACTCCATATAGATGGATCCTGCCCAAACTCAATGACCTCTGTTTTATCTGTATTAAGCTTGAGGAAATTTAAATTCATCCAGTCCATAATACACTTCAGACAATTGTGGAAGCTAACAGCTGTAACTTCAACCCTCCACGAGACAGACAACTATCTGGGTATCATCCGCGTATGAGATCAGCGTGATCTCCGATTAGTTTGGCCAGAGAGGTGACAGATATTGAACAAGGTTGGTGATAGAGCTGAGCCTTGTGGTACTCCACAGGGGAGGCAGACGTTTTCTGATTTAAGATGGTCTCAACAGATCCTCTGCTCCCTGGATGCCATGAAGGAGGAGAGTAGGGTTAGGGATGTTTCAGTGGGATTAGGACACACTGCCATCACTTATGTGAGGTCCAAATTCCAGCACTGTCAACCACCAAAGACTGGTAGAATTAGTACAATTCATTTTGGCAACCACATTTTTTTATCCAATTTAGTTGAGGAGCGCAATTACACGGCTAACAGTTATTTTACCGCTATTTTAACCACTAAAGTATACAAAAAAGTGATGGATGGAATGCTTTAATTAATCTCAGCCGCTAGTAACTAGTCTGGGCCGCATCCCAATCCATTGTAATTTTGCGCACCATGTCGCCTCAGTTTGGACCCAGCTATATGCAAATCAGTCTTGATCCTGCTCCAGTTGAAACAGTCCAGCCCAAACTGCCAAGCCAGGTCCTCCCTGAACCGGAACACACACAACTCACGACCGGTTACGCCAATGGATTGGGATACAGCACGAGGGACGGGTATGCCCAGACGTGGGTCCCGTGCACACTATGTCACTGGAACCAAGCTGTTCCCGGCTGATGAGGCCATAATTCGGGCAAAACCGGTCCTGAGTTGCTGGAGTTCCAGTTCAGGGAGGACCTGGCTTGGCAGTTCGGGCTTGACTGTTCCGACTGGAGCAGGATCAAGACTGATAAGCGCATAGCTGGGTCCAAACGGAGGCGACATGGTTTTCAAAATAACGATGGATTGGGATGTGGCTCAGAGTAATTACCAGTGGCTGAGATTAATTCAAGCATTCCATCCATCACTTTTTTGCATACTGAGCTGTTTTAATCAAAAGCACTATCAAAGCTTCTCTGGCCAACATCTCCAAATTCACAATAGTGTTAAATCACTGTGTTGGTACACAGAGCAGTATGAAATCAAAGGTATCCAATATACAAAACAAAAAAACATCTCTTTACCCTGTTCTTCATTACAATCACCAACACCAGGCATTCAAGAATGTTTTTTTGTTTGATGTCTGCTTGAGTTTTGAGACCTACTGAGACATCGTCCACTGCGTGTCCCCCCCCCCCTTTAAGAAAGGTCCACTAATTCCAAGCAGGTGTCTCCCACAATGGCAACCATGAGGCTGAAAGCCTTTGAACGCTCGAAACGATGATGAAGAAATGGTACTGTGGAAAATGAGAGGGGGAAAAAAAGGCAGCTGAGATGGGAGAATCTAATATGTTGCGTCTCAGATGTAAATTCCCTGCACACACACCAATCTGGCCAAAAATGGAAAAGAAATAGCGTGTAATTCAGTGCAGATAGAATTGCATGCAAGGCCAGTGTAATAATGTGCCCCCCACCTTTAGAATTCACTTAAGTCCTGCAGGTCCAGGTCACCCCTTTCATCTGGAAGAGTGGATCATCATACGCATTCAGCTCTTGTACACTTGTTACATTTCCAGATGCAGCAGGACAAATAATCTAAAGAAAGCATGATGAATACCGATACACTACTGCATTACTATGGAATTTGTATGAAAACCTCAGTGTCATTTCTCATTTGAAAACATTCATGCTCTGTATGCTAAAATGGTTAGAGGTACACAAGACAGGTCATTTCAGAATCCTAGACTTTCACCTGCAGTCAGGCCCATGAAGGATGCCACACTGCTAGAACCAGTGATGTGTGGAGGAGAAAAATACAATCAGACTTTCCAAGATTGAGGAACTGATCTGGTGATGGCATAGCTGCCAACTCTTGGCTTGGTCTCTCCGACCGCATCAGGGACATGAACAAACAGGAAAATGATGGTGCAGTGCCAACGGCAGCCTGGGTTTGATTAGGCTGATAAAATCTGATTAACCAGAGCCTTGTTAAATGACACCAGGGGTTCTGCAGCAGAACATGCAGGTTGTAAATTTCTGTAACATTTGAGTTAGCTGCTTCAGTGGAAAGGGGCAGTTCTGGCCCTTCTATCACCATCCTAATCACAACAGCAAAACAGGCACTTTCTTCAGTTTGGGGACTCAAAAAGGAATAGAGGATGGATTCCGGAAAGGTATCTCGGTATGTAAGTCAAGATGTAAGTCAGCATCAGTATAATGAGCGGCCAGTAAGTAGTCATGATCCTCATCACCAAGTTGAAGACCTTGTGATGCATTAGACAATAACATAGCCTCCTTCCTCCTGAAGTACTGCTGCAGAGAGAGGAACCTGCTTGCACCTTTTTCGATTACATAGAGTGAGACAGCAAATCCTAGCCAAAGAAAGATCAAAATCCAAAGCAGAAACTGGATCTGGAAAGGGTGCTGGGGAAGGAGCCGATGCAGTAATGACTGTTTAGTGCAGCAGCCAAGAGTGGCTCATGGCCTGGCATCATAAGTGGTGAGGGTTTATTTGTCTAGGTTCAGTCAGAGGGCCTTCGCCTAGGGGCCCACAATTGGGGCCAGAAAGTGCTTTAGAGAGAGACTGAATCATTTTGAATATCTGCAGCATGGTCTCAAACACTGGGTACCCAAGAAGCATAGGCTCCAGATTCAGCATCAGGTCTGAAGAGGAACGTGAAACTGGAACTAGGTTTCTTTAAGACAAGTTGTGAGATGTCTCCCAAGGTAGGGGACCATTTGAACGTCAAAAGGTCTAGTTTACTTTGTGGGCTTCTTTTACAACTTGAGCCTTGACTTCATCATACCTAAAGAGTGAGATCTGGATCGGGACCAGCATTGTAACCTGGATCAGGATCACCTGTGCTTCTTGTGATCATGGACAATAAGTAGGGGGGCGTGGCCAAGATGGCAGTGAGTGCGGTCACTTAACTAAGGGCTCCGCAACAGGCCGCTTTAAAAATCCTGTCGCACACCGGCCTATGCTTGCTGATCGGCGGTGAAATTGCATCGAGGCACCAATGGACACCGTGGTGCCGGTCTGGTGACCCGCAATTGCCCGTGCTGGTACTCGGCAGTGGGAGAGAACTCGGAGCGGCGTGGCCTAGCGGAGGCTGACGCGGCCCTGCGCACTAAGCCAGGAATCGCGGACCAGGCTGATCGGCCCCAGCTGCCTGTGGTGGCAGCGAACGGAGGCTAGGCGGAGAACAGAGCCTTTTCTGCGCGGAGGACAGTTGGTTGCGTAGGCCGGTGATCGGGTGCTAGTCAGGCACCGCGCACGGGCGGTGCACCCCAGCAGTAATATCCATGGCCCGCACTGCGAACTCTGGAACTGCTGCAGGCCCAGAGGAGGACTCCCCTCTGTCTGCAGTGGATTGAACGGCCCCCTGCCCTCCCACATTGCCCGGACGACACGGCTGTGCTAGAAGACAGGCCGGCCTAGGAGTGCCGCGAAGTGAGACAGCTACATCCCTCACGAGCCCCCGTATCGTGGAGGGTAAGACTGGCCCCGGCTGGTGGGTGACGGGGGAGCCTGTGTGGGTGGACCGGTGAGGACTGGAGACAGACGGCTGACACCGGGCGCACATTGCATACGTGCTGCCAGCCCAGAGTCTACACTGTGGATCCTGGGGCGGATGCACCGGAGGGCAGCGACGCTCGAGGACTGGAGTTTTCACCCTCCCCGGGTCTCCCCCCTCCTTGGCACAGGGGAATGTGTTATCCGGACATAGCTGGCGGCGATGGTTCGGCCCCAACACGGCCTTGCAGAGGGCTGTAGTCCGGTTCAGGAGGCCCCACGCTGGAGCAGGGCGCAAAGTCAGAAAGCATTAGGAGCTTCACCCGAGTCTGGCTGATGTGACAGTCACACCCAGTAAGTTAACTCCCTGGTTGGCTGCACCTCCCCTCAGGACATAATCTGTAACACTGGCATTTCTCAGCAGTGCAACGTGCCATGTACCCTAACCATAAGCTGTCCGAGAACATACGGAGGGTACTTTTCATCGCTCACGGATCCAAGCCATAGGGTTTATTGCCCCGACCAGATACGGATCTCACCATAATCACCAGCGGGGTTTTTGCCCGGACTCTCCCTCTTAAGGCTAACAGCGCCTGTTGGCTCTGGCGCCACGCCCTGGACACTTCGACACTAGGGTCCCATGTTTGGCTTGGCATGCTCCCCCAAAACGGCAAACGTATAGACATCTGAGCTGCGTGCCCTGCAGCCGCCCTTGCCACAGACACGTCACCGGTAGACCGGGGTGTACAGTGTACGATCGCTCTGCCGGGCTGCCGTCGTGGGAGCCACAGATCCTGTACGGGGCATCCCAATTCCATACCCCGAACATAATGGGTAAACCCAGAGCGGAGAAGCCCCATGCCCCATCGGGGGATGCGACGAGCCAGACCACTGCCGCAGTGGGGGGGACACGCAGTCGATGGCCCTGAAGCCCACGGATCATACAGACCTCGCACATCGGTTTGATGAATTAATGGCGGCAGTTCTGGACAATAAAACCACCTTGGGCCCCAAGATAGACAAACGTTGCATGGCTATTGGCTACCTGCGGGAAAGACCATAAGAAACTAAAATGCAGAGTGGAAGAAGCCGAATCGTCGCTGGCCTCCATGCGCCCTACGGTGGCTACAACGTCGGAGCAAGTCAAATCGTTACAGAAAGAAGTGGAATATCTTAGGAATAGGCTGGAATATCAAGAGGGCAGATCCCGCAGGAAAAATGTAAGCATGTGGGACTCACGGAAAGCACCGAGGGCCGCAGTATGGAGCTTTACCTAGAGGCCTGGTTCTGCAAGGACATTTTTAAAGGTAACCACTCTAAATTCTTCTCCATTGAACGTGCCCATAGAGTGCCGTGGGGCCCCCCTCGGCCCGGCAATCCTTTGCGCCCTGTGGTTGCGCCCTTGTTCAATTATCGGGACAGGGATCATATCTTGCAAGTAACAAGAACCTGTGGCAGATAGAAAATGCTATGGTCCATATATACCCTGACTACACGTTGTTAGTGCAACGGCGCAGATCCTCATACTTGGACGTCAAACGGTGCCTGCGCAGTCATGAAGTTCAATATGCGTTGCAATACCCTGCCACACTACACATCTGCCATAAAGACAGTACTACCTTTTATCACTCCCCTGACGAGGCTTGGTCCTGGGTGGAACAAAATGGGTTTGCCAGTGCTCAGATGTCACCGCCGGTGGCTTCCCGAAGCCGACGAAATAGCGCATCTGCACATAGAAACCGTAATATATCTGTTGCAGTGTACCAATAGGTCTCAGGCGGCCAAGGGGAGGGAACAAGCTATCAAACAGGTAGAACACAGCAAACCGAACTTGCCCACTGGTTCAGGAACTGAAACCGACCACACCGGATCATGAGTATCAGCTCACAGAGCCTCAGCATTCGGCACTAATGGGAGAGGGCCCTGCAGTGACGCCACAAACAGTAGATGAACTTGGATGACTTCCTCACACTTGCTCCAAGGGTACTTATGAAGTACTCAATAAAACTCACTATTTAAACTCCCCCTGACGCAGGCTACTCTGGAGCGATGAACATTTGTTGGTACCACGCATATGGCAAGCATGCACAACTAAGGCGGCCACCCTGCGCATATCCGAGCAGTACTGCTACGACCCCACGTAGACAATAAGTGGTTGATATAGCACTGTTATGACTTCCTTTTTTTCTCTCTGCTCTTATACTGTTCTCTTCTACACAATTTCTTTTTCGATATTTTCCATTCTCTCATATGTTTGGTTGTTCGATATTTTGTCATTTTGCATCTCAGTGCAGATGGCCTTTCGCCCGTTGGCAAACTGGCCTGGAGCGGGGTGTGGGGTATGGTAATTGTTTTATATTGTTTGTCCGTTCCGCTATGACATAAAACATGCTAAATATGTACAGTGCTACCATGTCATGCGAACTGCGCACAGTGGGGGGGGGGGGGAGGGAGACTAGCGACCAACGGCTGCATCATCCTGGCGGCAACACACTCCTACCAATAGTGGCCCCCATTTTGTAGAAAAAGAAATAGATGCCAGACAATAACTATCTACTACTCACTTGGAATGTTCGGGGTTTAGCTGGCTGTGCCAAGCGACATAAGGTTTATCAATACTTGCGCAGGCACAATATCTCAGTGGCCCTGCTCCAGGAGGCACACCTCACCCAGCAAACCATTGCGTCTCTATGCAAACACTGGAGGGGCACGACGGTGGGGACTACATATTCGGGGTATGCCTGGGGCACTTTGGTATGGGTGGCACCTGGGACCCCACTGCAGTTACTACACCAGGACAGATCCACAGGGTCGAATTGTGACCCTAGAGGGACTTCTGGATGGCTACCGATCGCACTCATCTCATTATATGCACCAAACTCCGGGCAGGCTAATTTTCTACAAATTATGACCCTGTCATTATTAAGTGACCCGATGGCCCAGACTTACCGGGGGGGGGCGATTACAACTGCGTGCAAGACCTAACCTTAGATAGATCACGTCCACCAATCCCAGGTGCTCAATCCATAGGCCTGACATTACACATCGAGAACTGGGCCAGAGAAATGCAGCTACGCAAAGCTTGGCGCAGTAAACACCCTACAGCGCGCGTCTACTCACATTACTCGCCGATGCAAGACTGGTACACCAGAATTGACGCAATCTGATCAGCGTCTGCCTTATCAGGAGTAACCCTTGCAGAATATTTGGCCTGCACGCTGTCGGATCATAGTCCCCTGCAAATACACCTGGCCTGGGGCACATACAGAACTAATATCCCAATGTGGCGTCTGCCCTTGGAGGCACCCCAGGATGCACCACTACGCACCTCTATAATCGCAATCTATCAATACATACTTTCAAACCAACGCGGACACAGCCACATACGCGGGTATGGAGTGGGATGCATTCAAGGTTGTACTGCGCGGCCTGGTGATCAAAGCTGTATATGGTTCCCGCATGACACTTTTGAATGCACTTCGGGACCAAGAGTCCAAAATAAAACGTTGCGAACTCCTCACCCCCACTGACCCGCATACTGCACCTGCGCTGGCCAAGGCCTGCTTGGCCTATAAAGAGACACAAGACGAGTTATGCGCCTTAGACTACAAACAATACCTCGCCCGGCAACACGAAGACGGCGATAAGGCAGGCAGGACACTGGCATGGTTACTCAAAACTGATTCTACACAGCCTCCAATCACGGCCATACGCACACTGGAGGGACATTTGTAAACGCACAGGAGCAGATTAATGATTCATTCTACAAATATTACGCCTCCCTCTACGAAGCCCCAGTACTTAGCACGTCACGAGACATTCTGCAATTCCTGACAAGTACTGCCCTGCCACAGATAACCCAACCTCAATACGAGTCCCTTGAGGCCCCCATAACTGTGGCAGAGATCACCGACACAATAAAATTGTTAGCAAGAAATAAAGCACCAGGGGCGGATGATTGGCCATCGGAGTTCTATGCGACATACGCAGATTCACTTGCACCCCGCATGTGTAGAATATATCAGAAGGCGTTTGATTGTGGCACACTCCCACCATCCCTTCGGAAAGCAATACTGGTGGTGTTGCCGATACCGGGATGAGATCCACTATTAATGGGCTCATACCGCCCTTTGTCGTTATTGAAAGCAGATTATAGGATTCTGGGCAAGATACTAGCTGATCGGTTGTCCAACACTGTGCAGCTACTAGTCCATAGCGATCAGAATGGGTTCATACCGGGAGAAGTACTAGCTTAAACTTACGTCGGCTTTTTAAATTATTAGAATGGGCACGATCAGAGACGGTAACACCTTGGATCGCTGCTCTGGATATTAAGAAAGCGTTCAATACTTTGAGCTGGGAGTACTTACTGGCAGTTCTAACGAAATTCTGCTTGGGTCCTAATTTTCTTCGATGGATAAAGGTACTATATACAAACCCGCAGGCCAGAGTTAAGACAGGGCGCATTATCTCCCCCTCTTTCACTATCAAGCGCGGCACGAGATAGGGGTGCCCGCTGTCACCTGTTATTTTCGGGCTTGCCATGGAACCCTTAGCATGTGTGCTTCGTAGCCACGTTCTGGATTGGGGCATCCAGGCATACGCACAATGCATATCTACTCCCTTTACGCGGACGACGCACTGGTATATTTACGGGGCAGAGGGGAGGTCTTGCAGGGCCTAGTGCGGGTGCTAGACGAGCATGCCCTTGTATCCGGCCTGAAAGTGATATGGTCTAAGTCGGTGGTGTTCCTAATGAAGCCCCTCTCAATGATGCAGAGTCACAACCTGTCTGCCATGCCTCTGACATGGGTTTTCGACTCCTTCAAGTACCTAGGGGTTCAGATTTGCCACTCTCAGACAGATGTGTTGGACGGTAATTTGGGCAAAGTCATTGCCAGAGCTCGGACAGTGCTCCCATTCTGTACCGGACTCCCTTTAGCCCTTATGGGATGTGTGGCTATTGTAAAGATGTTGCTGCTCCCCAGACTCATCTATCACTTTACTGCCATCCCCTACAAGCCCCCACGCAGATTTCTTTTTTAGAGAACTTGAACCACTCCTGGTATCACTGATCTGGGGCGGTGCTAGGGTGGCCCTCAGAAATTATATCTTCCCCTTTGAGAGGGCGGACTGGGAGTGCCCAACTACGAACATTATTACGCTGCGGCCCAGCCAATGAGATGGTTGGCGGGCAGCAATCTTGCGGAGCTTGACCTCTGGGCAGTGCGACTCCGTAGACAGGCTCTACTAGAAGGGTTATCCGGTACTAAAACACTACAGCAGACTCAGGGTAATTCGCTAATGTTGGTGGCGCGGCAAAACTGGACAAGGTATGTTCTGCCTGACCGACAGCCCTCGCCATACGCCCCGGACCTCCCCCTCAAGCAGTTGCCCGGTACTTACACCTGCCTCAAGAGAGGAGTTGGAGGTTTGGCACACTGCTGGGCTGGATACATGGGGAGATTTCTTAGTAGACTCGAACTTATGCGAGTTCGAACACCTGATACACCACTGTGGAGTGCCACTGGGTACCTTTCTGCTCTACGCAACGACTCCACCGGGCATGGGGGAAATACGCGTACTGAACATATTATATCCCAGGTCTTACAAACACTACTGACTCATGGCCGAAGCAGAAAGGCTGTCACTGCATTGTATAGCTCCCTTAGGCCCGACTCTACTCCCCTGCTGGCACCTCTACGGGAATACTGGGACACCGCCTTTGCAGTTAGTAGAACGGACAGGCAGTGGGCACAGTGTATAGGCTATCCCAAGTGTATATCAAGTAATGCTAGACTGAAGTATACACAATTAGTTATCTCCACTACACCCATCTAACTCCGCACAGATTGGCCCGTATGTACCCTACCTCCTCGGACATATGCCCTAGGTGCTGGTCAACGGATGCTACATTCCCCCACATGGTCTGGTCGTGTCCTCAATTAGGAGCATATTGGAATGGTATAGCTGAGATTCTATCGGAAGCGTTGGGCACCCTGGTGGCGCCTCAGGCTCTGCACTTCGTGCTCGGTGTCACGAAACGCAATGCTCGCCAGAAGAGTTAAATTCCTGGATCTGGCACTGGCCAAGCAACGATTGGCTATGTCCTGGAAATCATCCACGGGCCCAAGCAAACACGTACGGCACTTAGATCTCCAAAGGCCACTGTTATCCGAACAGTTGAACCAGGTATCCAACACTATGCTGGGCCCTTCATACATTAATCCCACACAGTGGCAAGATTACTTAATTGCCATAGAGTGCAAACTGCACTCCACCCTCCCGGACGCATCCTCATCAACACCACACCAGCTGGCACTTTCATAGTGATGCCTGGAGCACATGGCAGACCAGATGACTTGCACACTTGGCTCATGCTTACATGACTGCGCCCGCCGTAAGTGAAAGTATGTATAACATAGGATACCGACGTCCCCCCAGAGTGCGTACTGTGCTGTCATATACGCACTCTTTGTATATCCACTTATTTGTGGGTAGTCTAATAGAGCAAGTGCAGTAGTCATAGAGCACATGTACGGAGCATGCGGGACAGATATATTTTTGTTGACGTTAATAAAGTTGGAGACAAGATTTCAGAGATAAAGTATGTCAATATTGTTTAAACATTATCGCTACTATGATTACTTGACACCCCATCAATACTGTATCTGCTTATCCTTATGCTTTTTATATATGATGCATTATCCATAATATTGTCAATGTGATGCAGTGGAGTGACATTGTACTTTTTCCTTTTTCTTGAATATCAATAAAAATAATCCAACAAAACAAATCATAGACAATAAGTATGACTTTCCGCACCCTGATGGCTTTTGGATGCATCAATGAGCATTAGTTATACAATTTAGCTGTCTGAGTACCAAACAGGACTATGAGACAAACATTGTGCTGATCTATGGCCAACATCTGCTTCCAGCACACGTGACCTTCCTGCACACTGTAAAGTAAGTTTGAAGTACAAAACGGATTTGGTAATTTACCAAAATCAGTAGGAATGGACTTCCCAATCCACATTGAATGGCACAGACAAAGAGGAACTGAATTCAGCACACAGGTGTGGAGCCTAAATGTGCTGTATGTCATCATGTTCAGAGGTGGGATGAAGGTGTGACTGAGGCTAGACATGGCAGAGGCCAATGGGGCCATCTGCCGGCATACAGGAGTTATTGCAGGAATTTCTGCCAACATTTGGCGTGTTTTCCGGCTCCGTCGGTTTAGGAGGGCTACCTGCCATTATACGTGTCCCACTAACTGCTATAGTTTCGGAGCTACTTCCAATCAAGCCTGCAGTCACCCTAACCTAAAACTGGAGCAAGTGCCCCCCCCCCCTCCTCTTTGCATATAAAAAAAATAAGGGCCAGGCTTTGTGGGAAATCCCCCTGCTGCACCCGACTGAAGGCCATGTGGGGTGGGGAATTGGCCACAGGGCCTTGCCACAGGCCAGGCCTTGTGCCCTACCGCCCCCCCCCAAATCACTGCACAGGTTAGCTGCATGCAGGAGATTGGCTGCTGGCCCTGTGGCAAACCACCCGCCATGCACAACCGAACGCCCTGCGGAGCATGCGGTTGGCTGCATGTGGTGGTTGGTTGCAGGGCATGCGCAGCAGGGGGGTTGGATTAACGTATGGTAATGAAAAAGTTCCTAGCTATCGTAACGGAAAGTTTCAATTCTATTAAGGACTCTGAGGTGAGGATTATGCTATCCTTTCCTTGCTTTATTTTGACAGCAGCCATTTTTAAATCTTCAACAACAGACCACATTTCCCAAACACCCTCGGGAATATGTTGGTCAAAAAGAAACAAACAAGGGACCACACGTCCCCCAAGTCCATGAACCAATCACAGCGTTTTGAGCCCGATAGTCTCTCCTTCAGTGCCTGCTCTTCCTCTTTCGAAGCGCGAGCCATGCCCATCTTCATCTCAAATCAACCTTCCCGTTTCCCAGAATCACCTCCTGGAATGAAAAAACAATATCAGGGATAGGAAAAACAAAGGCCATCACATTACCAATGCAGGATCAAAGAACAAGATGCCATCTAAGACTAGACATGTGATGATATGAGCCGTTAGCAAATCTACAGAGCTATTGAAACATAACCGCATGGATTTCCAACTGTTAAACCACCCTACAGCATGCCCAAATAGAACATAAAAGCGTACTTACTCCTTAACGGGCGGGTGAAGGCAGACAGCGTCCACGGGTGGGATAATCCTCGCCTCAGAGTCCTTAATAGAATTGAAACTTTCCGTTAAGCAAGCTAGGAAATTTTTCATTCTATGTCGGGACCGGAGGCTTCAGATTATGCTAGTTCAAAGCTTACTTACTACCAAATGCGCCATGTCTATAATAGGCTTGAAATAAAATCGTTTGAAAGTAGAATCGGAAGACCAGTCCGCCGCGTTCATGATATCCTATAACCGAGCTCCCAGCGAGAAGGCTTTAGAAGCCATAGCTCCCCTTGCTGAGTGGGCTCCAAACTGCCGCAGACTAATGCCCGCTTCTTGCATGACCCATCGCGCCATCGTTGGTCCAACACTTCACCGCAAAAGAGCCCGCTAGGAGCTCTAGACAATTGATATGTAGTGCTTGTTCCTGCTGTGACCAAAAACCTCCTGTGGAGAAGTCTCCACATCTGGCGCCCCAACCGGACCTGCTGGCGTCGGACTCGATGACGAAATCCGGTGCCGAACCAAAAATTGCCCTCCCATTCCAGGCTTCCATGTGGGAGAGCCACCAACGAATTTCTTCCCGTGCCTCGTCCGACAAGGAAACCGGATGGGAGTAAGGGCAAACCTTCCGTAAGTGCTGCGCCTTGAGGCGTTGTAAGGCCCTGTAGTGGAGCGGGCCCAGGAAGATCGCTTGGATGGATGCGGACAAAAGTCCCACTATGCGGGCGATTTGTCGAAGGGGAATCGTCTGTTTGGCCAGAGAACGTCGCAATTCGTGACGTATTTTGGACAGTTTCCGCACCAGAAGACGGAGGGTCGCGTCCACTGAGTTTATCACAAACCCTAGAAACGTGACTGATTGCGCCGGGATCAACAAAGACTTTTGTGTTTATGACAAACCAGAGACTCTAAGAGAGTGACGGCCTGCTGCAGTTGGTTCCGAAGCGAACGCGGGTCCTGGGCCAGTAACAGCATATTGTCTAGGTACACAATAAGACGGGTACCTCTCGCTCGGAGGTACTCCACGACTGGTCGGAGGACCTTCGTGAAGCACCACAGAGCGGAGGAGAGCCCGAAAGGAAGAGATGTAAACTGGAACACTTGACCTCGCCAACGAAACTGAAGAAACTTCCTGTGCGGAGGAAAAATAGGAATGGCCAGATAGGCATCTTTTAAAATCGAGGCGGACCATCCAGTACGCGGGATGCAACACATCTCTGAGGAGGTGGATGCCCTCCATTTTGAAGTGGCGGTAGACTAACAACTCGTTGAATTCTCGGAGGTTCAAAACCGGGCGCTGGCCCCAATCTGGCTTGTCCACCAAAAACATGTTGCTTAGGAACCCTTGGGGGTGCAACACGGAGCGACAAATGGCCCTTTTGTCTAACAAGGCGGCCACTTCCGCGTCTATCAAGGTTGCCTCTTGGCGGGAAAACTGGATAGGCCGGGGTGGAACCAACTGTTTGGGCGCGCCACAAAACTATCTGAAACCCCTGAACAGTTTGTAACACCCAAGCATCGGAAGTGACTTTCTCCCACTGACTCAAAAATCCGGCCAGACGGCCGCCCACACACACTGAGGACTCCGGTGTTGCACTTACCGGCTGAAGAGGAGTTGTCCCCTCCTCTGAATCCACGTCCTCTGCCACGGCGTCCGCGGGAAGGGTAGAAATTATTGTACCGCTGCTGGTTCTGGTACTGCCCTTGCCTGGAGCCTTGTCCCCTGGAAATATAGGGGGCCTGGCCGGTCGACCAGACCCTGCCTCGACCGGCCCACCGTAAAACCCGGGAAGAAAACACTTTCTTTATAGAAGTCTGGGCTTTGTCCAGTGACGTAAACGTATTTACGAACTTGCCCAGCTCCTTAATAAAGGGCTCCCCAAACAGGCCTCCCTGTGCCACCGCGCCTGCCTCAGAGTCAGCTAAGTCCCCAAGTTTAGGGTCGACCTTTATCAAAAAGGACATTCGCCGCTCTGTGGAGAGCGCACAGTTTGCGTTGCGGAGAAAAACCACGGCCCGCTGAGCCCATCCAGAGAGGGCTTCTGGTGAGATGAGGGCACCGGAAGATTTGGCGTCTTCCGCCATATCCAAAATCATTGTTAGGGGTCCCAGGGCAACAAACAATTTGTCTTGGCACGCCCGCCACGACCTATCCATCCCTTTCTTTGGATCCTTTATGAATTTTGCCAAAAAAGTTGCCATCCTGGGGTCTAGTTCGGGGGTTTGCGCAACTTTGCCATCCAAAGAGGGACAGGGACACTCCGACCGGAGTCGGCTACGTGCGTCTTTCCCCATGGGAGTCCTGATTCTGCCCACCACCTTTGCGGAGGGGGTCCATTCAGACGCTCTGGGATGCATGAAGAGTTCTGGATCCAACATATCCGAAGCACCTCCAGTCCCTTGAGAATCGGAGGGTCCTGCCTGCGACGCTGGTCGCCATGGCCTAGAGGTTTCCGGCTCCTCATCCGTGTCAGCTTGGTCGTCGTCCCTTTGGGACGGGCTAACCGGGGTCGTCGTGGCTGGGGAAGGTGTTCTAAGCACTGGAGTGACCACAGGCAGGCTATGAGCCAGAAAAGCCTCACGTAAACGCTCAAAAGCGTCTTGGTCCAGTCCGCCCACCCTAGGGCGTTTAGCAGGAACCGGATCCGTCCCCTGCGCATCCTGAGGTGTGGTAGGGGTAATAGGCGCTGCACCGAGGGGCGCAGATGGAACATTGGGCGCTAATGGAGCCCACCGAGCGCATAGCTGCTCGAGTTTTTGGGACAGGCGCTCCTCCATAGGAGCCATTACCTCCTCAACTGCCCGGTAGATGGAATCGTCAACCACATTATAAAAGTCATCGTCCCAGGGCAGTTGGGCTAGGGGATCCTCCTCCCACTGCATGTCGGCCTGGTTAGACATGCCCACACGTGTATTGAGTGATTAAAGGTCAAAACAATCTTGCACCAAATCGGATGCCTCCGCAGTCAGACTGCTTATTACGCTGGGGACCAGCCTATTGCAAGGGCAGAGCACTAATTAGGGAAAAATGAGGGGGGGGGGGGACACCACCTGCAACAAATTAAATACTCAGGCCTTTGAATAATTCCCTGGGATCGTGTCCCTGCAGGTCTTGCTTTAACCTGCTGCTGGCGATCGCAAAATACACCTGGGGGGGGGGGGACACCCACACACACACCCCAAAGCTGCAGCTTGAGTGTCAATTTGCCAGCCAGTACAATTACGGACCCAGGGCGTTCAGTCTCCAGGGAGCAGGGCAACAGGCGCAGAGTGACGAGAATCCGATAACTGTAATTCTCGAACTTCGCGCCCGATGCAAACGAGGCGAGGAGACGCTTGACGCGCGCCCCACAGCGCCCCCAGGCTGACCGCACCCAGACGCAGGCTCCTCACAGCGTCGCGTAGGCCCCACACAGAACCTGCGAGCCGGTGCCGGGAGGCCGGCGAAACCACCGGAAAAGCAAAGCTCAACTCCCGCAGGCCATTAGCGAAGAAAAAACGCCAAGGTAAGAAGAAAAGGACCATGAAACCTCTAGCACAACTCCCACAGAAAAACCCCAAGTAATCGGGAAGTGCCGGGGCTGAATAAACAAAACCTCGGGTAAAGACGTATTCAAGCTACCATGCAACCGCAAAACAATAACAAGATACCCATAGGAAAAAACGCGATCGCGGGCGCTTAACGGCAGCCCGCGATTGCGTTAACTCGTAAATCACAAGCAATCAAGATATGAGGGAAAAGAGAAAAACACTCATCTCTGGGCTGCGAGCAGCAAAGAAAGAGGAAGAGCAGGGACTGAACTAGAGACTATATCGGGCTCAGGACGCTGTGATTGGTTCATGGACTTGGGGGACGTGTGGTCCCTTGTTTGTTTCTTTTTGACCAACATGTTCCCGAGGGTGTTTGGGAAATGTGGTCTGTTGTTGAAGTTTTAAAAATGGCTGCTGTCAAAATAAAGCAAGGAAAGGATAGCATAATCCGAAGCCTCTGGTCCTGACATAGAATTAAATACTACTTTACATTTCAAAAAAGTAGAAATGTACTGAAAAAAACAAATGTTAAAGTAATGTTATAGTTAGGTGAAATCTTCCGTTTTAAACTCGAAAAACTACTGAAATTCACCAATTATATACTCGAGCCCTAAGGTACCTATAACTCACGCCCTCGCCATGCACTGCTAATTACCCTACATATTACATCACTCATGACATTCTTTGACATAATTGATAATATCACTGTGCATGGTGGCGGCAAGAGTCATAGTTACTGAGATAACCAACTACAACTAGTGAATTCAGTGGTTTTTAGAGTTTAAAACTGAACATTTCACCTAACTATAACGTGTCTGAAACCTATGGTTTTTTCAGTGAATATATATATATATATATATATATATATATATATATATATATATATATATATATATATATATATATATTCACTGAAAAAAACCATAGGTTTCAGACACGTTATAGTTACAAATTAGCATTTAAAAAACCTTTGAAATTCACTGAAAAAACCATAGGTTTTAGGGACAGTTTTAGTTACTTGGACATTGCACTCGTACAAAACCCGTGAAATTCCCCCGTTATAGTTAGTTCAGCTAACTATAACTCGCGCCCCCGCAATGCACTGCTGATGACGTCACATATTACATCACTCCTGACATGGTCAGTGACATCACTGATGACATCTCAAATGACATCACTGATGACATCATCCAGTGACTGTTTCTGTAAAGTTTAAATATTTTTAATATATATAGGAAAAGACGTATTGAAGAATGAGTGGGTGTGTAAGTGTCTGTATGGATGATTTAGTAGGTGCGTGACTGACTCTATAAGTGAGTGATTTAACGTATCTTACTGAATGCATGGGTTAGTGACTAAACTGGGTGAATGTCTGTATCCGTCTGTCTGTTGCTGTGTAAGTGGCTGCATGTGTTTGTGAATAGCTAAATGAGTGTCTATATGAGTTATTGAATGCTTGTCTGAGTATCTGTATGGGTGCCTGAGTGTTTGTGTGGGAGGGGTGTATGCAACTCTGTGCATAGATGTGTGAGTGGGTGATTCACTGGGTGGATGGTTTCAAGAGTGCATCTGTGATAGACTGTATGGGTGGGTAAGTGTGTGTGTAAGAGTGTGTTAGTGAGTGAATGTATGTCCCAGTGGTACATGTGTGAGTAACTACATATGTGAAAGGCAGTATATATGTGTGTTGGAGTATATAAATAGCTATAAGCAAGAGTGAGTGATTGTGATAGTGGCTGTATGGATGAGTGTGTGCTTGTATCTGTGATTGTATAAGAGCGTAACAATGTGCTACTATTTGTATGAGTAAGTGAGCTGGTGTGTGTATAACTGTATAGGTGAGTAAATGGCAGTGTGTTTAATTATTTGCATGACTGACTAGGTGTGTGAGTATCTCTATGGATGAGTGGCGTTGTTTGAGTGTCTATATAGGAGTAAGAGTGCATATGATAGTCCTGTACTGAGTGACCGTAAGTATGAGTGACTGTACGGGTGAGTGAGTGGATGTGTGTGTGTAGACCTAAGAATCAGTGAGTGGGTATGTAGTTATTGGTGTTGGAGTGTCTATGGTTTTGCGAATGGCAGTCTGTAATTTAGAGTGGGTGTATCAAAGGTTATATTAGGGTGTGAGGAGGTGCATCAGATTATCACGTGGATGATGTCATCAGTGATGTCATTTGAGATGTCATCAGTGATGTCATCAGTGATGTCACTGACCATGTCATGAGTGATGTAATATGTGACGTCATCAGCAGTGCATTGCGGGGCGCGAGTTATAGTTAGCTGAACTAACTATAACGGGGAATTTCTATGGTTTTGTACGAGTGCAATGTCCAAGTAACTAAAACTGTCCCTAAAACCTATGGTTTTTTCAGTGAATTTCAAAGGTTTTTTAAATGCTAATTTGTAACTATAACGTGTCTGAAACCTATGGTTTTTTCAGTGAATTTCAAAGGTTTTTTAAATGCTAATTTCTAACTATAACGTGTCTGAAACCTATGGTTTTTTCAGTGAATTTCAAAGGTTTTTTAAATGCTAATTTCTAACTATAACGTGCCTGAAACCTACGGTTTTTTCAGTGAATTTCAAAGGTTTTGTAAATGACAATTTTTAAATGTATTAATTGTTATATTATTTTTTTCATACTGATTTACTACATTTTTAGAAACAATTTTTTTTTACATATTTTATTTTTTAAATTACATTGTAATTACATTATACATTACAAAAAATACTTTCTCAGAATGAATTACTTTAGTTTAAATACTTTGCAGATAGGCAATAGACTTTTAAGTACAGTAGTTACAGTTGTTGCAATGGGCAACACATTTTCAAACACAATGCAACATTCAGCTCAATGTGAATTTCTAGTTAAATGCAATTAGTTACTTTATGGATTACTTTTGTAACCACAGGACTGGATCCTAGATTCAGTCCTGGTACATCTCCTGTAAACAGTTGAGTAAAAGCGTTTTGGTTACAGTCGTGATTTTTAAGGAATATTATTGTATTTTAAAAGTTGACACTTAGAAACTTTTTCTCATAGAATCACCAATGTTATCCTATGGAAGGAAATTCACTTAGCAGGTAAAAACTGTTATCGTTACTTTTTCTTACTCAGTGTTGGATCCTGGATCCAGCACTGGTGCATCTCCTGTAAACAGTTGAAAGAATGCGTTTAAGTCATACAGGCGATTTTTAAGGAATATTTGTAGTTTGTGAAAATCAACACTTTGAAACTTTTTGCTGAAAACCAGTCAATCTTAGCCTATGAAGGAAATTCAAGTTACCGGTAAGTACGGTTAAAATTACTTTTGAGGATCAGTACTGGGCTGAAAGATGCAGCACTGAGGTCTCTCCTGATAACAGGTGAGTAAATCGGAATTCGTATTTCGGCTGATTTTAGAGGAATATTTTTAAGTTCCAAAACTCCACACTTAGAAGAATTTCCAAGTGAAACCAGTCAATGTTAGCCTATGGAAGGAAATTCAAGTTACTAGTAAGTACGGTTAAAATTACTTTTCAGGACCAGTACTGGGCTGAAAGATGCAGCACTGAGGTCTCTCCTGATAACAGGTGAGTAAATCAGAATTTGGATTTCGGCTGATTTTAGAGGAATATTTGTATGTTTCAAAAATCAACACTTAGAAACTTTTTCAGCAAAAAGCAGGCAATGATATCCTATGGAAGGAAATTCAAGTTACTGGTAAGTACGGTTAAAATTACTTTTGAGGATCAGTACTGGGCTGAAAGATGCAGCACTGAGGTCTCTCCTGATAACAGGTGAGTAAATCGGAATTCGTATTTCGGCTGATTTTAGAAGAATATTTTAAAGTTCCAAAACTCCACACTTAGAAGAATTTCCAAGTGAAACCAGTCAATGATATCCTATGGAAGGAAATTCAAGTTACCTGTAAGTACGGTTAAAATTACTTTTCAGGACCAGTACTGGGCTGAAAGATGCAGCACTGAGGTCTCTCCTGATAGCAGGTGAGTAAATCGGAATTCGTATTTCGGCTGATTTTAGAGGAATATTTGCACAATGGTGAAGGGAGGGGCGGGGCCTGAGGTTACATCTGTGCAAACGCGCCCCGTGGCGCGTTTTAAGTTGGGGATTAAGTCCCCTTGAATCCTGAGGGTCCCTAGGGGCCAACTAGCCCACCAGGAACCTCCAATATGCGCCAGGGGCTGCGTTGCAGAGACGTGTAGAGAGGCCACACCCTTTTACACCTCTCTGCAACGCAGCTCTGTGGCGCTTTCTGGATGTACCTGTTGGGCTAGTTGGCCCCCAGGGACCCTCAGGATTGAAGGGGATTTTATTCCCCATCTTAAAACGAGCCACGGGGCCTGTTTGCACACATGTCACCTGAAGCCCCGCCCCTTCCCTTCACCACTGTGCAAACGCGCCCCGTGGCGCGTTTTAAGTTGGGGGATTAAGTCCCCTTGAATCCTGAGGGTCCCCGGAGTCCAACTAGCCCACCATATACCTCCAAAAGCGCCACAGAGCTGCGTTGCAGAGAGGTGTAAAAGGGGCGTGGCCTCTGTACACCTCTCTGCAAGGCAGCCCCTGGCGCATACTGGAGGTTCCTGGTGGGCTAGTTGGCCCCCAGGGACCCCCAGTATTCAAGGGGTCGTTCCCCTCTGCAAACGCGCCAGGGCGCGTTTGCAGAGTGGTGAAGGAAGGGGCGGGGCCTGCGGGCCCGATCGTTTTTTTTTTTGTCCCCTGAAGGGGGCTGTGTGGCCCCCTTCCTTTTTCTGTTTTTGGGCCCTGGGGACCCCATCCCCCAGGGCCTTACCCCTTTTTTAAATTTCAAAATAAAAAAAAACGGGAAGGGGGCCGCGTGGCCCCCTTCCCCGGGCCTGTATTGGCCCCGGGGACCCCATCTCCCGGGGCATGGCCTCTATTTTTATTTTTAATATTTTGAGGGGGGCTGCGTGGCCCCCCTCCTCTGGCCATTTTAAGGCCCGGGACCCCATCCCCGGGCCGGCCATACCCTTTTTTTTTTTTTTTTTTAAATTATTTTTCAAATCTTTGGGGAGGGGGCCGCGTGGCCCCCCTCCCGGGCCACTACTTGCCCCGGGGACCCCATCCCCCGGGGCCTGGCCTCTCGTTGGGGACTGTGGGGGGTCCCCAAACCCCCACAGTCCCGCCGGCTCCCCACGTCCCTTGGGAGCCGGCATTGCTGTTCCACATGGGGAGCAGCTGACATGCTGCTCCCCATGTGGAAAGCAATCGGCTTTGGATATTGGAAGAGAGCAGGTTTCCTGCTCTCTCTTCCAATATCCAAAGCAAGTTTGCAATGACAGGACGGGAGCCGCGAGGCTCCCGTCCTGTCATTGCAAACAGCAGTGTCCCGGGGTAGGCACCCCGGGACACTGCAGGAGCCGGCCCTGGGGGTGGCGGTCCCCAGGGCCATCAAGGGCTCCAGGAGGGGGGCCGCGCGGCCCCCTCCCATCGTGTGCACAGCCCCGGGGAGGTGGTGGTCCCCGGGGCTCTGGGGGTCCGTAACGGACCCCCATATTTAAATGTTTAGTGCCCCGGGAGGTGGCGGTCCCCGGGCGTGTGGGGGGCTGGAGCCCCCACACAGGTTTTTCATTTAAAACAAAGAAGCCCCGGGGAGGTGGTGGTCCCCGGGGCTGCGGGAGGGCTCAGAGCCCTCCCGCACCATTATGCATAAAGCCCCGGGGGTGGTGGTCCCCGGGGCTTGGGGGCCCTTAGAGGCCTCCCACACATAAAATTAACCCCCCCCAGCATGCCCCCGGGACTTGGCCCACCCGGGGCCAATTAACATCGAAGCGCGGGAGACCGCGCTTCGATTTTTTTTTTTTTTCGGTAGGATTCGCGCATCCTGCCGATTTTTTAAAAAAAAATAAATGCTTTTTTGCCTAGGGGGTCCTTGTGGGACCCCTGAGCAGGCCTAGGGGGTTAGGGTGTTTCTACCCTGCCCCCTTTGTGCGTTTTGCGCACTTGTTTCTTTTTTTTTTCTCGGCGGGATACGCGCACCCTAAGCGCATCCCGCCGATTTAAAACAAAATAAAAATCTTTTTCTGCCCAGGGGTCCTTGTGGGACCCCTGAGCAGACCTAGGGGTCAGGGTGTTTCTACCCTGCCCCCTTTTGCGCTTTGCGCACTTGTTTCTGTCCCTCGGTTCTACCGAGGACAAAATGGCTGCCAACACTTCTTGATTTGGAGTGTTGACAGCCAATTAGCATGCAGCTCGTGATCGGGAGGGTACGCGGATCCGACGCGCCCATAGATATATATGTGATTTTAATTGTGAATTTCTCAGGAACTACTGAACGGATTTACACCATTTTAGCAAAAGGCACCAGTCTGAACCAAGGGCTACCTCTTTGCCAAATTTGGGGTAATTCCGTTCAGCAGTTCGGGCTGTAGCTGCGACTAAAGGTTCCTATGGAAAAATGAATGGGGAAAACGCGTTTTGGGACCCCCCTTTTTTCTCGGCCCCCGCTTGACGTATCACCCCGAGACTTTCAGGGTAGGAGCGGACCGCCCCAACAAGTTGGAAGCTTTCGCGAAGATTCGTCAACCGACGCCAACGTTATTGCAAATAGAATGTCGCGGATTTCCTATGGATAATAGGTTGTAACTATAACTATCTACTGGCGACCGCCAGTAGATTATATATATATATTTTTTTTCCAATCGTAATCCTCCTTCACGGTTCTGTCAAGGAAACAGCCAGACCAACGCAGTCTTTAGTTAACGGGTATATTTAATGGCAAAGAAACAGACGCGTTACACACGCGACACACACAATGCTGGGCCTCCCCAGGCCTGATAGGGGTCAGACTTATTTTTATTTGTTTTACCGCAAATTTGCAGTGGGTCCGTGAATCTGCAGTAAAATTTAATAAGCGGGCTCCCGCTCTCCAAATAAAAATCACCCGGAGTGGGCCTGGGGAGAGAGGGTGGGTGGGGGGGGGTGAAGTAGGTTTATTGTTCAAAAAGGTTGTGCAGCCCCACCTTCCCAGAGTCTCCTTGAGACCTGGGGACCCCATCCCCTGGGCCGAGATGTAAATAAAGGGGAGGCGGCACGCAGCCTCCCTCCCAAAGCCTCGCAAGTCCTCAGGGACCCCCAATCCCAGTGGCCGGCTCAAATGTGTCCCAGGGAGCCCAGCCCCAGGATACGGTTTCTCTGCTCGCAAGAGTGAGTGAGTGTGTGGTGTGAGGGGGTGTGGAGAGTAAGACTATGCTCCCACTCAGCCGGCGGGACCTGCAAAAATGCTCACAACAGGTGGGAGCACACATTTTTTCCCTAAAACGGAGATTGCTACCACCCAGCAGGAGCAGAGATACAAAAAAAAAAAAAAAAAAAAAGACTGCTCCCGCAACACCCAGGAGCAGTACATGGGGGGAGCTGACAAGGCCGCTGTACCATTGCGCGCCCCCCCCCCCATCTGCCCTCAAAGTATGTGTTGTAGGTGCCAGTGTTTGCTTTGGAGGAGTGGGCAGCATGCCCCCTATCCCTTTAAAGTAATGTTGGCCCCGGTGGATGGGTACCCCAAGGCCATCGATGGCTCGGGATGGAACCTTTAAATTAATTTCAGCCCTACCAGGGGGTGTCCCCCAAAGGCCGTGCACTGTGGGCGTGGGGTGGCAGAGGCAGGGCGCTCAATCACTTGGGGTTAGGAGCCGGGCTCTGCCTGCAGCCGGGACCTGTGTCCAACCCCATGCCGCACACAGCAATCAACATCTTACTTTAAGTTTAAAAAACATAGAACTTCACTGAAAAAAGCAAAGGTTAACGTGATATGATGGTTAAGCATAGTAATGATATATAATACTTTGTATTAAAATAAAAACACCTTAGAAATTCACTGAAAAAAAATCAAAGCGTAAAGGGGCATTATAGTTAGGTGAAAATGTAATTTAAAACAGATTTAAACTAAAAAAAACACTGAAATTGACCAGTTATAGTCATAGTCATCACAAGTAACTAACTTGTGCGCTCACTATGCACTGCTTATAACCTCGCATATTACATCACTCATGACATCATTGATAACATGACTGCAGTATCTGAAATTACATAATTGGTGACAACACTGCATGTTGGGGGTGCGAATTAGTTCAATTAGGACATGAGTTATAGCAACTTTTGTATAGTTACTTTGTTAGTTTAAAATGGTATGTTTTAACTGACATTTTCACCTAGTTAGAACGTCCCTCAGAGATAGAGATAGAGATATATCTATATATCTCCTACTGGCGGTGGTTTTTTCTTTTCCCAATAACTTTGGCACCGGTTGACGAATCTTCGCGAAATTCGTGGTAATAAAATTGAGAGAATTGAGTGACACCCTGGATAAAAATGAAGACAAGATCAGGGTGAACAAAGTCAGAGGTGAAATTAAAATTAGGCTGGAAAAATATGAAAAACGGATAAAAGAGAGAAAGGCTACTAAATTCCTCAGAGACCGTCTGGATTATGAGTCAGGGCGAATTTACACTTTTGCAAAAAAATTCGATCCTGAAAGAAGGCAAAAAATCCAGAGCGGGGCTGTAGATCAACTCGCAAAGTGAAGCCAGTTCTGATACTGGGTCAGAACAAGAGGAATCAGGTGGAAGAGGTATGAGGGATGTAAGACTTGCTGTGACTGACGAATTCCGTTTTATGTTGCTGGAGCAACAGACAGACCATTGTTCAGGGAGAGGTCGTGGAAGAGGAAAGAGTCAAGGAAGAGGAAACAAAGAAGAGGGGGTGAGGGATACAGGAGGAGCACAAGAATGGCATACAAAGCGTTCTCTGCGCTCCAATGTGAAGAATGCAATGAAGAAGTGATGACAAGTAACACGATTATTAATTTAAGTACTGTGATTCTAACAGCGGAAGAACAATCGGTACTAGAATTGGGACTTTCATTTTGTGACAATAATGATTTTAATTATCCAAGTTGCAGAATGGATTTGTATCGTTTCATCCGGAAACTTAAATTAATAAAGTTGCATTATAATCGGCATTCCCAAAGCTCCCAAAGACAAGAAACAATAATAGATCCTCAACATGAACTAAATACCTTAAGTGTTAATGATATACCTATCCTGACAGACCTCTTGACATTAGCCAATGATACTAATATGGATAATTCTGAAAATATGAATGAAATATCAGGAAATAATGAACAAGCTGAATAGATGGCATTAAGCTTAAAAAGTGGGGATTATACTCCATTCAGGCCACCGTCAAGATTTGTACCACAGTTGCCAAGAGATAATGTGGATATTTTTAGTGAGAATGTAACGAAAGATTTGAAATTGTTATATTATGAGCTAAATCAAAAGAAAAAACAAATAAATCCGAAAAAAGCTCTAATACATAAAACTGTGGCAAAATTACAGAAAGAAGATGGAATCTTGATAAAACCCTCGGATAAGGGGGTAATGTCGTTTTATGGGGCCGTGAATTATACAAAAAGAAGCATTGAGCCAATTGAACAATCATGAATGCCATCAGAAGATTAGCATGAAAGAATATGAAGGAGTGAAGGATTTGTTTTTTGACAGACTCGAAATATGGAAACAAGATTAACTGTTAAGCTGGGATGAGTTCAAATTTATCAAAAAAGAGAAACCAGTAATACCAGTGTTTTATATGCTCCGAAGGTGCATAAAAGTACCACCACACCTCCGGGTAGACCTATAATCTCTTCATGTGGCAACTTGTTCGAAAATGCATCTAGATATATTGATTATTTTTTAAATCCTATTGTTAGAACATTGACTTCACATATCAAGGATTCTACTGATTTTCTTAAGTGTATTTTTGATATTCATTGGGATGCTACCACCATGATTTTAATGACATTGGATATCTCCACGTTGTATACGAGTATACGTCATGTAGATGGTTTAAAAGCGGCAGAGTACTTTTTGAATAGAAAACCAATAAGATTCATGAAACATAATCGAATGATTTTAGAGTTAATGGAGTGGTGTCTGACGAATAATATATTTTTATTTGGGGATGATCTCTATCGGCAAGAACAAGGGACGGCGATGGGCACCTGCTTCGCCCCCAGCTATGCTAATTTGCATCTAGGCTGGTGGGAGGAGCAGGTGCTCGGGGGGCCGCCCTTAGAACATTGGTCAGGTAACATTTTACTTTGGGTAAGATTCATAGATGACGTTTTCGTGCTGTGGCAGGGCACGGAAACGGACATAGAACAATTCATTGTGGATCTGAACCAGAACTCGTTGAATTTGAAATTTGTGGGACAGTTCAGTAAAACCAGCATAGATTTTCTTGATATCAGAATTCAACCAGTAGGGGAAAAACTTGAGACCACTATATTTCGAAAACCCACTGCGGGAAATACTATTCTCCACGCGGGGAGTGCCCACCCAGCACCATTGATACGAAGTATTCCCTTTGGGGAATTTTATAGGCCTAGGCGGGCATGTAGCAGCCAGGAAGAGTATCTGAGAATCGAACAGGAAATGATGAGTAGATTCACTGAGAGAGGGTACTCACCACACATAATAGAAGGTGCAGCTAAGAAAGCCAGGAATCTTGAGAGACAGAAGGTACTCTTTGAAGCATCACGAACTCAGAAAAAGAAGGAGAAAACTAAGCAGAAAGATCAGAAAAATGTGGAGAATCCAAGATTTATTATGACTTTTAACACCAAACATAAAGAAATCAGAGCCATTTTAAAAAACATTGGTATCTGGTACAGGGTGACCCTTTGATAGGCCCACAAGTGAATAAACAGCCTAATATCACTTATAGGAAATCAAAGTCATTGAAAGATTTAATTGTGAGAAGTGAATTTCAGGAACGGAAGAGTGGAGTCTTGAATTGGCTCCAACAAAAACCAGGTTTTAAAAAATGTTCTAAATGTAAAGCGTGCCAACATGGAATGAATGGCACGAATTTTAAAACATTTTTTAATAAAACTATTTATCAAAAGTTTAACCTGTAGATCTGATTTTGTTGTCTATGTATTGCAATGTGACTGTCCGAAGGTATATATAGGTAGTACAACTTTACCAGTGTATAAAAGGATTTTACAACACAGGAGAGCAATTTTAAACAAGGATAGAACTTACCCGGTTGCAAGACACTTTGAGAAGTATCATCAAAGTAATCCCTCCAGCCTACAGTATAGCTGTATAGCAGAAATTCCCCGTAAAAAGAGAGGAGGAGATAGGGAAAAGGAACTCAGGAAATTGGAAACCTATTATATTTTGGAGTTTAATAGCAAGGAACCTCATGGATTGAACGTAGATGAGGACCTTTATACATGTCTACACTGAGGTTGTTGAGGGAAGGGAATGTAAGGGTACAAACTGCACAAAATGAGACTTTTTTTTTACTTTTTCTGTTTTTATTGGTATGGTAAGAATTTGAGGAAGAGGGATGTAAAAGGATTAGATGATTGCTGTACATAAGAAAAATTGTTCCTCAGAACACAAGTGGACTTAATCCCCCGAGCAGCAGTGCGCCAAGAGGTGCGTTTGCAGAGTGGTGTAAAAAGGGGCGTGGCCTCGGACCAACTCTCTGCAATCCAGCTCTGTGGCGCATATTGGAGGTACCTGGTGGGCTAGTTGGCCCCCAGGGACCCTCAGTATTTAAGGGGAATTAATTCCCCAACTAACAACGCACCAGGGGGCGCGTTTGCAGAGTGGAGAAAGGGGGCGTGGCCTTTGTCTACCTCTCAGCAATCCCACTGCGTGGGGCTTACTGGAGGTAAGAGGTAGGCTAGTTGGCCCCTAAAGGACCCCCAGCAGCGAAGGGGACTTCAATCCCCATCCAAGAGCGCGCCAGGGAGCGCGTTTGTAGAGTGGTGGGCAAAGGGGGCGTGGCCTGCTCTTCGAACTTAGCAATGCTGCTGTGTGGGACTTACTGGAGGTAATAGGAGGGGTAGTCCTTGGGGGCCAACTACCCCTCTTGTTACCTCCAGTAAGTCCCACACAGTGGGATTGCTAAGACGTCTTTGGAGGCCATGGCCCCCTTTCTCCACCATTCTGCAAACGCGCCTCCTGGCAGACTACGGGATGGGGGATAAAGTCCAATTTACTCCTGAGGGACTTTGGGGGCCAAGAAGCCCTACTGGTACCTCCTGTAAGCCCTACGCACCGGAATTCCTGAGCGCTGGTCAGAGGCCCAGCACCCTTTCTCCACCACTCTGCAAACACGACTACTAGTTAAAGAAGTGTTTGCAATGTAATAGGTTTCGCATATGCGAGAATTAGAGCTATTGGCGTTGTAAATGCAAAAGTTTTTTACTAATGTTTTTTGGAGTGGATGTACTTTGTGTGTAGTGGAATTATGTGGTATGTTGTGCAGTGAAATTATGTGGATAGAAAGTATGTGGTATTTAGTGTATAGGAATTACGTAGAGTGGGATTATGTGTTATGGAGAGTAATTATGTGGTATGGTAGTCTGTGTTGTGGAGTGGTAACCTCAGGTTTAGTCTTCCTCGTTTCCATAGAAGCTCAACTATGAACTCAGTGAGACAAAAAAAGATGGAATCACTGAGGAGCACTTGTGGACCTAGTCAGAGGTATGAGCAGGGCCCACTGGAATTATGTGACTGTTTTGCTACAACGACTTTCACACAATTTTACATTTTCTGCATTAGCCACATAATTCATCATCTGCACCCTAATCTGCAGATTTGAACAAAAAAAAGCCTTGTTTCTAGCTGAAACGGGTCAAAAGTTACCAAAAATGCAGCGACCAGTGTTACAGCGTGGTGGAAGGCCCTTTGCAAACCTAGAATGGTCACATGTTACTTATTGCTAAATGTGGGTGTTAAATTGGTACTAATGGTGTTCAAGCCACTCTTGCTTCTCTGCGCCTCTTGCCTCTTTCTGCATTTGTTGCTTCTTTCTGCACGTTACTTTCTTTTTCTGCACGTCTGTTGCCTCTTTCTGCACATCATTTGCTTCTTTCTGCACCCCTGTTGTCTATTTCTGCACTCGTCTTCCCTCTTTCTGAACCTTTCCTGCCTGTTTTTGCATCTCACTTGCCTCTTTCTGCACTTTTCTTGCCTGTTTCTGCACCTCTGTTGGCTCTTTCTGCACCTCTGTTGGCTCTTTCTGCACCTCTGTTGGCTCTTTCTGCACCTCACTTGCTCCTTTCTACACTTCTCTTGCCTCTTTCTGCACCCCTGTTGCTTCGTTCTGCCCTTTCCATGCTTCTTTCTGCACCCCTGTTGTCTATTTCTGCACTCGTCTTCCCTCTTTCTGAACCTTTCCTGCCTGTTTTTGCATCTCACTTGCCTCTTTCTGCACTTTTCTTGCCTGTTTCTGCACCTCTGTTGGCTCTTTCTGCACCTCTGTTGGCTCTTTCTGCACCTCACTTGCTCCTTTCTGCACCTCACTTGCTCCTTTCTACACTTCACTTGCCTCTTTCTGCACCCCTGTTGCTTCGTTCTGCCCTTTCCATGCTTCTTTCTGCACCCCTGTTGTCTCTTTCTGCACCTCATTTGCTTCTTTCTGCACCCTTGTTGTCTTTCTGCACTCGTCTTCCCTCTTTCTGTACCTTTCCTTGCCTCCTTCTGTACCTTTCCTTGCCTCCTTCTGTACCTTTCCTTGCCTCCTTCTGTACCTTTCCTTGCCTCCTTCTGTACCTTTCCTTGCCTCCTTCTGTACCTTTCCTTGCCTCCTTCTGTACCTTTCCTTGCCTCCTTCTGCACTTCACTTGCCTCCTTCTGCACTTCACTTGCCTCCTTCTGCACTTCACTTGCCTCCTTCTGCACTTCACTTGCCTCCTTCTGCACTTCACTTGCCTCCTTCTGCACTTCACTTGCCTCCTTCTGCACTTCACTTGCCTCCTTCTGCACTTCACTTGCCTCCTTCTGCACTTCACTTGCCTCCTTCTGCACTTCACTTGCCTCCTTCTGCACTTCACTTGCCTCCTTCTGCACTTCACTTGCCTCCTTCTGCACTTCACTTGCCTCCTTCTGCACTTCACTTGCCTCCTTCTGCACTTCACTTGCCTCCTTCTGCACTTCACTTGCCTCCTTCTGCACTTCACTTGCCTCCTTCTGCACTTCACTTGCCTCCTTCTGCACTTCACTTGCCTCCTTCTGCACTTCACTTGCCTCCTTCTGCACTTCACTTGCCTCCTTCTGCACTTCACTTGCCTCCTTCTGCAACTCACCTCCTTGTGCACCCGTTTCTTCATTCTGCACTTTCCATGCTTCTTTCTGCACCCCTGTTGCCTCTTTATGTACCTCTTATGCCTCTTTCTGCACTTGCTTTTTTTTTTTGCACCTCTTGCCTCTTTCGGCACCTCTGTTGCTTCTTTCTGCACTTCTCTTGCCTTCTTCTGCACCGCTTAGAGGTAGTTTTAATCCCCCTGCCCTATTATGTACTAGGGCCTTACAGGGGAGGTCATGCCAATCACAGGGGTAGCCCAACCCATAGTGTACCCTAGTGTATGTAGGCGTTTTCACTGTATTCTAAGTGTCTTTCAGCATAGCACTGGCTCAGGGCCTGGCTAGTCAGAGTCAGTTACCACCAGTAAGCAAAAAGTTGGGGGCACAGGATGACTTTGCATTAAGGCCTCTTTCTACTCCTCTGTTTCTTTGTGCACATCTCTTGCTTCTTTCTGCACCATTCTTCGTCTTTCTGGACTTCTGTTGCCTCTCAGTATTTCTCTTGCATCTTTCTGCGCCTTTCTTCCTCTTTCTGCACGTCCTACTTCTGTAGGCATAGTTAGAAATTAGCATTTACAAAACCTTTGAAATTCACTGAAAAAACCACAGGTTTCAGGGACGTTCTAGTTAGTTGGACATTTCACTCGTACAAAACCAGAGAAATTCGTCCATTATAGTTAGTTCAGCTAACTATACCTCGCGCCCCCGCAATACACTGCTGATGACGTCACATATTACTTCATTCATGACATGGTCAGTGACATCGCTGATGACATCATCCACGTGATCTGATGCACCTCCTCACACCCTAATAGAACCTTTGATACACCCACTCTAAAATGCAGACTACCATTTTCAAAACCATAGACACATCAATACCAGTTACTACATACCCACTCACTGATTCCTAGGTCTACACACATGTCCACTCATTCATCCATACAGTTACTCATACATGCAGTCACTCATCAATACAGCACTATCATATACACTCATACACCTATACAGACACTCACACCACCACTCACCCATAGAGTTACTCACACACCTAGTCAGTCATGCAAAGAATCAATCATACTCCCATTTACTCACCTATACAGTTATACACACACCACTTCACTTATTCATACAGCTACTAACACATACTTACTCTCTTCTACAATCACTGACACAAGCACACTCATCCATACAGCCACTCACAATCACTCACTCACATATAGTCATTTATATACAACAGTCACATATACTGCCTTTCACATATGTAGTTACTCACACATGTACCACAGACATCCATTCACTCACCAACACACCCATACACACACTCACCCACACAGCCCTTCACAGATGCACTCTTGAACCCATACACCCAGTGAATCACCTACTTACACATCTATGCACAGAGTCACACACCCCCCACCCACCCACAGAGACACTCAGGCACCCATACAGATTTTCAGACAACCAATCAATAACCCATATAGACACTCATGTAGCTACTCACCAACCCATGCAGCAACTTACACACCAACTGACAGACTAATACAGACATTCACACAGTTTAGTCACTAACCCATGCATTCAGTAAGACACGATTAATCACTCACTTATACAGTCAGTCACGCACCTACTAAATCATCCATTCAGACACTTACACACCCACTCATTCTTCAATACACCTTGATATAGATATATATATATATATATATATATAACTTTACAGAAACAGTCACTGGATGATGTCATCAGAGTCGTCATCAGAGTCGTCATCAGAGTCGTCATCAGAGTCGTCATCAGAGTCGTCATCAGAGTCGTCATCAGTGATGTCATCAGTGATGTCATCAGTGATGTCACTGACCAGGTCATGAATGATGTAATATGTGTCATCAGCAGTGCATTGTGGGGGCACGAGTTATAGTTAGCTGAACTAACTATAACGGCAGAATTTCTCTGGTTTTGTACGAGTGAACTGTCCAACTAACTATAACGTCCCTGAAACCTGTGGTTTTTTCAGTATATATATATATATATATATATATATATATATATACACACACATACACACATACATACACACATACATACACACATATATATATATTCACCAAACTCCTCCGAAGGAACAGGGTCGCACAACGCAATTTTAACAATTATTTAATAATTTGTTGAAATTGCGTTGTGCGACCCGGTTCCTTCTTCGGAGGAGTTTGGTGAATATGTAACGGTCTGGCTAAACCGTGAGGATCCCGCACTGGTACTGAGCGCCGAGAATCCGACAAAAGGAGCCGTTTGTGGGGATATATATATATATATATACACACACAATATTTTTTTTACACTAACAAAAGGCGCGGCTGGTGTAATTCTGAAAACCAGCTTCACACCAACGCTACATGAAGAATGCAACACACAGCAAGTGGCTCAGTGGGCATTCCGAGTAGTTGTGAGAGTGGAGCGGGTATTCGTGTTGTGAAACCTATCCACTGAGCTTCAGCAACAGCTCAATTTTTTGGGGAGCGAATCAGTGAAAGGCATACCGATAGCCATCTACAAGTCCTGAAGTCACTCTGGCAGCTAGAAGGGTGAAGATCACGGACAATAATAATAAGAAACTAATGGCCAACACACAGCATCCATTATACTGATATACATTTATCCTTCCTGACTTGTGCCAGGAACATCTAAATAAAAGAATAGCTAAGCTGGACGTTGTCAGAACACAATGCTTCTGCAAGTGCAAGCCACTGTTCATAAAGTTCATACATACTGATTATCCATGAAGAAAAGTTGTACACGTTGCCAGAGGTTTGGGGTGGGAGGGATTAAATCAAAAGTGGACGAAACAACAAAAGAGATGTCATGATGCTGACCTGCTTTGTAAATGGATCCAGCTAAATGTCTAATTGAGAGGATCATGGCTGGGATAATACAATAGTATAGGATAAAAGTATTTTTAAGGCACTCACACCATTCCCTTCTTTTCTTCTTACAGTCAGTACTGTGAAATTTACTTTCGTCTAAATGGTGTCTCGACGTTCCTCTAGTCCCACCACCCAGAGTAATGTAGTCCTTTGCCTACAGTGAGGGTTGCCAAAGTCCATCACAACACTGCTGCATAACAGCAGCTTCCTAGTCTTGCCTTCATCATAGTCCGACAAAATGAAAATCTGTGTGTAGACCATTTCCAATAAACTCGCAGGAGGATGCAAAATAGCCAAATACCAGTTAGCATTTCACAGATGCACCTATTCTGAATGTGTACCACTAGCCTGCGACAACTATATGACATTATTTTGGTCCAATTAACAGGCAGCCTGCCCGGCTGGCCTTTCACCATTGTAGCCTAGCCACGTGGGAAGGACCCCTTCTCGATGGAGTACAAACGGTCTTTGGCATTGCAGTCATGTACCTGCAAAAGAACGGTTACATAATTCAGGGCAGCTCTACATGGATGGCTTTGTTTTGGTTTTTCCTGATATGTGACACAATGGTCTCTTGTTGGTTTACCTCAAATGCAAAAAAGGCGCACATCACTATATTATGCAAGAGCAGTCCAAATACTTGGTACTCTTTGGTTATTACAGTAAATATACCGAAATGGATTCTGAAGGGACAAGCAGTCGTGGTTAAGAACCCGGGGGGCACAAAACTCATTTCACATGCCTTGAAGATTGAAGCAGATTGTTACAGGAAGGTCTAGTCTACAGAAATGTTAGCACATTTGCAACATGGACACTGGCTGCGGGAACACGAGAAGTTGCAGAACAGAAGGACTGCATAGGGATACCAGTAAATACGTTTTGTTGTATAAAGCAGTTCCTTGGACTCGACTGACAGAATAGATAAGCCAGGGGTTTCAGGTTTTAAAGGCAAGGAAAAACACAGACTCCTGGCGCCAGGAAAATGCGCATACACAATAAATCATAGCAGGAAACACAAAGGCAGAGAGCTTTATTCTTGGATATTTGAATTTTGCACTGTGCAGCATAAACAGACCTGCAGGCAGGGTCTACGTTCTGAGTAGACTAAAATCACATACACACCTCAGTCCTGGCACAGCACGAAAATTCTGGAGGATAAGGTGGGGGTGATGTGAACACAAATTAATGTAGTGAAAAAGTACAGCATAAGTAAATTAGTAGGCACCCACCCAAATTACACGTCCGCTCGCAGACCAGCACGTCCAAGTTAGACGCTTTTGGATGCACTTGTGCCAAGGGGGCATTTCTGCTGTCAGCTGAGACACTTATGCTTACTAAAGCACAGCTTTTTATCACAGTTCTTTGTGTGGGAGGCTCACTTCTGAATGTTATGTTCCCAAGAAGAAACTTATCGAAAGAAAAGAGTCCCCTGTGTACTCATGGCAGCACAGGTGCTTAGAAGCACAAGGAGGGAGGAATTCTAAAACACCATGGAGGCGGTGGGGCACTGAACTAAGTACAGCACAAAGCGACAGCCACTCCTTTTAAGTTGGAGGACAGAAGGATGGATAGCTTGGCAGCGCCTATGTATGTGTTGTGCAAGAGGTTGGGAAGTCTGAGGCACAAATATGCAAAACTTGTGTTGCCGCTGAGTTTCTGCTTAGAACACTGCTGTCGTCCTATACTGGGAGGAGAACCTTTTGGGACAACAGCACAGGGTATAACTTAATCCCAGTCTACTTAGCCACATTTAGAGCCCACCCATTTACGGTAAAGTTACTAAAATACACGTGGGCGTTACTCATTTTCAATATATGGTACTCTACTTTACGGTCACATGATGGTTGGTGGGCTGTTTACAACAAGAATGCCACCCCAATGCCCTCCTCTCCTACAGCTATGCCTAATGAATGTGATGCCACAAAGCACATAGGGTTTAGGGGCCCTCAAGATATCGCCCCGTTAACAGGCCAAGCTTCCTTTGTCGTTCGAGCCATCACAAATGAAAGCACAGAGAAACTACTTGTGATGCATTTGGGCTTTATAGGAAACACCAAGTACTCAGAAAGGGTGGACGCTGGCTTGCGTTCCGGCAGAGTCCATCCATGTAAAGATGGGTGCATCAAATGTTGTGTGTTCTATTGCATACAAAGGATGGAAAAGGTACTCGACTGACCTGTGATATTGCTATGTATTTTCCGATACATTTGCTTGAGAGTTACTTTATAAGAGTATTCTAAAGTGCATGTTTTTTTAACACCACATCTTATTACTAACCCAGTTTTAGCTTAGTCACCATTAGTAACTTTAACATCACCAGAATCAGAAAGAACCTGTTTAGCTCTCTCAGCAGAGAGAGTGTTCATTACTGTAAGGTCAATCACAACTCAGAAGGCTTCCATGACTCATCGATCTTACTAGCTGAAAAGAGAAAGCAATGACTACTTACCAGCCTTTTCATGATACAAATCCATAACTGTGAAGCTTAATGGGCAGCAAAAGACCCATTTGCTTTGGCAGAGAGTTTGAAAGGACCTCACATGGGTCCAGGTGACAGTGGGATTCCCTCTGTAGCCTAGCATTCCGATAATAAAAATAAAATAAATATATATATATTTTTTTTTTTTATGGATTCATATTGCAAACTCTCCTCCCCCTTACAATACATTCGCTCTTTAAAACCGGGGCCGGCGTTACCACCACAGCAAAACAAAATGCATATCAAAACGTTGAGCAGTCTTTTTGCAGCGAATACTGGCAATGGAGCTTGGTTCATAATAACAGCAATAGTCTCAACACAAAACAGTAGCTATTAAGAGCCCCTTTGAGCAAATACTGTGGCTTACTTCATTGAAGAGCAGATGCCCAGTTGAACAATGTAGGACTAGACTATTGGACGCTTTACAATAGGCAATCACAATTTTAACCCACGTCTCTACAGCTCATTCACTTGGTGTGAAACGCTGGGAATGGAAACTCAAGCAAGGTAAAAAGAAGGGGTAATTAACAAGCTGAACGATCAGTGAGCATCAAAACAGCCAGACTTTGATAATACCCAGCTCGGAGAGCCTTTAAGTGCTAGCGAGAGCCCCAAGCTGGTCTACACGGGCAGGTTCCAGGCAGGTTTATTCTAGACAAAGCCTTTGTTTGCGGTTTACATACGACTAGCTTTAAAGGGAGTCCTGGACGCCTCAACGATGCAGCACAAAGTAAGGGAGGCTCGCACTAAAAAATGGCAAATACTAGGTCTGGTTGTTTCTGCAAGGCTTTCATCAACACACTGCTGGTCTCTGGCCAATATCAAACAGACGAGGCAATAACAAAAGGTAGGCAGAATGTGTGCGCCCTTGGTATACGGGCAAGGTAGTGGTGTTCTCAGACTGCCCATCCTCAAAGTGATTTCTCAATAGACCCAAATTAATTTGCACAGGCACTGACAGTTAATTCATTCTGTGCCAGCCAGGCTAGCCCACCCATTACCGTCTTAAGCGAACCTTTTATTAGTTTTGCCGAGCATAAAGATGCCTCAGAATACATTTTACATTATGTTCACCATCACAGAGCACGGACAACCAAGAGACTCAAGAATGTGGCTTTCATACAAAAGGCCAGGTCTTTCAATACTAGCAGGTGCAAATTTAAGCGGTTAGGCTCTAAAACTTCCTTTAGAGAAGCAGATATTTTAGCGTTTCTCAAATGGAGATGCCTTCAACAAGTTGAAATAGAACAGGAATAAGAAGAATACACATCGTTTACAATGTACATGTGGCTAGATATCTGCACAGCACCACGAAGAAGGGCTGGCAAACCTTGCACAAGAAGGCTTTAACTAATTTAAAAAAAAAAAAAACACAAAAAAACCCCACAACAAAACGGAGACAGACCACAGTTGCAGAGATCGAAACCTCAACCACAGGAGGGTAGCAAAGGGAAGGACACCTACCCCAGTTCGCACCCAAGAACAGTCAAAAACTGGGTTTACAGCTGCAAAACTGTCTCACATAACCAAATACATTCATTATAAAAGATACATATACAAATAGAGGAGCTTTTGGTCAGCCGTTTTGATCAATCAGGCTGCTTAATTGTCATCCACATTTAGCTTCTGCCCATTATAACATACACATGCAAAAAGAACAATTGATTGACAGAAGGCAGAACAATGTCATACATTCACCCCAGTACAGAGATCTGGGCCTAAATCCATCGTTTTTTTGCTCACCATGCCATTCCAGTTTGGACCCAGCCATATGCAAATCAGTCTTGTCCCGGCGCCCAATGGGAACAGTCCAGCTCGAACTGCCAGGCCAGGTCCTCCCTGGACTGGAAACAAGCATCCTAGGACCGGTCCCAGGATGCTTGTTTCCGGTCCAGGGAGGACCTGGCTTGGCAGTTCGGGCTGGACTGTTCCCAAAAGGAACAGGGTCAAGACTGATTTGCATATGGCTGGGTCTAAACTGGGGTGGTGTGGTGAGCAAAAGAATGATGGATTAAACCCAGATCCCTGTGACTGGGGGTGAATGTTTGCATTGTCCAGCATTCCGTCCATCAATTGTTTCTTTTGCATACATCATAACATACACAGCAGGGAGCAATGGGTCAGTCCACTTCGGACGTTGGCACTCTTGCACTGTTAACGATGGATCCCCAAAGGACCCTTCCACATTTGATTATATCTCTCCAGCCCAGGTTTCTGTGCCCTAGCTACTTATTTAGAGGACTGTGTTTAACATGTTTGCTTAGTTCACAAATGCCTGACAATCTAAAACACGTCCCACTGTTTAAAAAGCTTGATTGCCAGTGTTCTCCATGAATATTAAAGACAGCTGAAAAATTTCTACTTTCTTGAAATGAAATGTGATTTAACAGCTTGCAGAGCCTTTTCAAATGTCCCCTGGCACTCTGGAATAAACTGCCTTTACTGCTGCATGAGGAAGTTTAAGTCATTCCAAACCACTCTTCAGATCCAAAGTGCAACCCTTAAAACAAACTTACAGTACAAAACAATCAAAAATCAAATATGTCAAAACAGCAGCAACAAAGGATATTAGACGGAGAGGGCATGATCAGTATGGAACGTATGGGACTTGTTGACTGAAGTGCATGAGACCTGAAAAGCGGAGGTGGAAGTTTGGTGCGCCTATTACCACTGCAGAGAAGCATAGGGTATACTGGAGTGTGTGAGAAGAGCAGACATCTCATACACGCAAGAACTCACCAACTTTAGGGTGGACAGTATCAAATTTAGAACCAACCTTGGAGGTGCATCTATTGGTTAACAATAGACTATGGAGTCACATCGCTGCAAAGGAGGAAAACAGCTGAGTGGCAGACAAGGAGGTGGCCTACAAGGCCCATAATCCTCTCCAGGAGAGAACAGCCTTGCCCCTCATTGGGGCTATTTCTAGGCCCCATTACGCCTGCTGTGCAGGACGCATCTGCGCAAAGCTCAGGCCAAGGGAAGACCTGTCATTTCCGTCAGAGACAGGAAGAGGCAGGGCAGGTCAACGCCCCCCCTTTACCTCTGCAAACGAACCCAGTTCTGTTATGTTTTTACTCCTTGTATTTGCTTTCACAGTAGTTTATTGGTCTGGCTTGCTTTGAGGCCAATATAACATTAATTCTGACCTAGATAGTCGGTACTTGTAACAAACCATGGGTAGAAGGAAGGCAACCGAGAGCCTGCAGGGGGCCGCAAAAAAACTGGGAAACACACTGCCAAAAACTGTACTTTAGATGAAATTCATGTTTTGATTGAAGTAGAGTCCATCTTAAGCGCGCAGAGAACCGATAAACCCCTTTGCCGTACCTACCTAAAAAAAATAATAATAATAATAAAAACTATAGATGTGGCAAACAAGCCATTAGGGAAAATAGCATTAAGACAATACATGCAGTTAATGTTATATAGCCAGCGAATGCTAGTTCCACTGGCCCCATTAGAAGACAAAACATCTTTTGATAACAAGCAACTACATGTAACGCCTTCCCCCACACCAAAAATCCCTATACACATTGAACCCAAAATAATTTGTCAAAATAGATGGATATACCTTGTTAGAAATGGGATCTCTGGTTGGCTAAGGCTTGCGCCAAAGCCAGGCAGAGACCACCACTCTAGTCAGGGCAAGGGAGTTACACGCCAAAGATAACCCCTGCTCACCCCCTTGGCAGCTTGGCACGAGCAGTCAGGCTTATCCCGGAGGCAATGTGTAAAGCGTTTGCGCACGCACACAGCAACATACCAGGCACACCACAAGAAGGAACTCCACACAAGGTTATATCAAAAATATCCTTTGTATTCTCATAACACATTAGAATAGTACTCACATAATATACATGGTGCCACCTGGCACTAGGTCATATTTACAAGGGATTATTTACACCTGACAGGGCCAACTGGACCACTGTCAGGACCAGCACAAAGCGAACTTAGTAAATGTAGCACATATCATAAACGTACAACCAGTAATCACCGGTAACCACTGTACTCAGCATCATCCTGTAACATAAACCACATTATGCACAGTATCACATTAGGCGCGAAATACATTCTGCGCCTACCTCATAAGCCTTAACGCATTAGACCATACCCTCACCAGCATAAACATATTACGCATTAGTCCTCACCAGCATACACGCAGTATGCAATAATCTCATTAGCCTAAACATCATTAGACACATAAATCATATTAGGGCCTGGCGCCCTATTAACCTCATAGTCCCCCTGGCCAACTGGCCTTCTTGGAGGGCTCAAATGCCCTATGTCCACAATGTCAGGGCTGCTGCCTAGGCAGCGAAATCCACGGGCGCCACTGCGCAAACCTAAACGTAGCAGCTGCCCACTAATTGCTGGGCAGCTGGGAAACTCACTGGCACTCAGTGTGCCTCTGGTCCCTCTCAGGGACTCTCTCTCTCAATTGTGCCCCGTTCGTGGCACTTTGCATAAAGGAGGGGGGCCCGGCACCTCTGTGCCCTCTGGACCCCCTGTAGCACTACAACATGTGCCACCATCGTTGGGGCGGCCCGCTCTCGGGCGGGTCCGCCCAGGCACCGACAATGTGCCTCGATATGCCCCCATAGACACGGGGCCCTCTGGGGCTCTCTTATTCATTTTAACAACTGCCCCCCAAGCGCTGGAGCGGCCCGCTGCCAGACGGGGCCGCTCTGACTCTGTGCCTCTCATCGGCACTGACACCAAGAACCATCACGGAGCCCCACTCACCAGCTGCGGGCAGGACTCCTCCGGTCGTCGCTCTGGGTCTCCTCCCCTTGCAGGTGGGAGCGGCAGCACTTCTCTCGCGGGGCTTCCCTTCGCTCCTGGGAGCCCCGCGCTGCCATCGGCGGCCTCTGCCGCCTTTTTCTCTTCACCCGGGCCCCCTCCTGGGACCCGGGACTTGCACATGGAGCCTGCGAGGCTCCGGGCTTCCCTCAGCTCTCGGGAGCCCCCTGCACTTCCGGGTCGCCTCCTCCTTCGGCCGCGCTACCATTGGCGGCCGCGGCAGCCTCCTCCTCCTCCTCTCGGCCCCGCCCAGCGTCAGGCACCTCGCCTGGCTTCCAGGTCGCGGTGGCTCGCGCGGACTGCGGCGGTGAAACGCGGGGTGGGCACCCGCTATCCAAAGTAGCATGAGAGCGGGGTGGGCACCCGCTCTCCAACGTGAAATCACTCATAAGCGGGGTGGGCACCCGCAAAACAATTCCCAACACGGGGTGGGCTCCTGCTTCCAGCAGCATCACGGGGAATCCCTCACGTCGGGATTCCCCCAAAAGGACGGGCAGCACAGCGCTGCGTAGCCCACGCTCTTCCTCTCTTTGGGGAAATTAAGAATAAAGCGCTCACAAGGCGCTAGGAGCCCCAAGAGAGTCCTCAAAGATTAAGGGGCAATGCAGGGCCCAGGAGGCAAGCCCTCCTGGCAGCCCCCTGGGCCCCCAGCAGCAGCACGCCCTGCAGGAATCAGGTACCAAGACTGAACAACATTCATGGGGTCACAGCCCCTTCTTTTATCCACAAAATCCCCTTTGTGTCACAGCACAGGGTTGGGGAAAAACCAGACGCAACTGGTTTGGGGGGAGCTTTGGAGCACTTTGTTTTGCTCAGCTCCTCTCTCCTTTCACAGGACAGGCTAGGGACATCAGACGCACCACAGGGGGTGGAGCCAGCATTGTGGAGGGAAGGCACAGCCCTATTCAGGTCCCAGGTGCAACTCCTCCCTCCCATCTAGATGCAGATCTCCCTATTCAGCCCTGCGCTGACTCACCCTGCCCCTCCAGGAGCCACACACCTCCCAGCCCCTGTCACTCACAAGCCAGACATGCAATTCACATCAGGCAGGCAGACACAGAGCACACATAAATGCCAACTTCTAAAAGTGGCATTTCTACACCAGTCACAATAAATCTGCGCACACCATTGCGCAGCATTTATTCTCACGAGTTCGCACATACTAAACTCGCCCCTGCACTCCTCTCACACCAGGAATTACCATGGACACACATATCCCCCATGCATTCCTATGGGAGGGCAGGACAATCTCACCACACGCACTCAGAACGCACGCACTTTACACTGGCCCACAGTGCTAAAGTGCCCAGAGACTTAAAACTACTGACACACAAGGCAAAAAGTTTAGGGGTGAACCGGCCAAAAAGGGCCAAGTCCAACATACCTCATTAGAGGCTTCCAAGCTGGATGTTAGTATTATCAGAAATGAAAGCATTATTAATTACAATGACTTGGAAGAGGAGACGAACAAGTTAAGCAGTCAGGATGACCACTTATATTTGCTACAGTCCCATTTGCATTTGAAAAGGAAAATGCTACTTACCCAGTATGCATCTGTTCTTGGCATATAGAGCTGTAGAGTCATATGCTATGCATAGATCGCCATCTAGTGTTGGGTCCGGATGTTTGCACCTTGTTTTTCTTCGAAGAAGTCTTTCCAGTCACGAGGTAGGTGACTCCTCCTTTCGGCGATAGTGCGCATGGGCATCGACTCCATTGTTAGATTGTTTTCCCGCAGAGGGTGATAATGGAGATAGTAGGAGTAGTAAAAGGAGATGTCCATGAATGCATGTATCCAAGTAAGATGTTACTGCAACAGGTATAGGTACCCGGGGAGGCGGGTGGGCGCATATGACTCTACAGCTCTATATGCCAAGAACAGATGCATACTGGGTAAGTAGCATTTTCCGTTCGAGGCATATGAGCTGTAGATCATATGCTATGCATAGACTATATAGCAGTTATCTCCCAAAGCGGTGGCTAACCTGTATCTGTTGCAGTGGTCTGAAATAGTGTACGTAAAACTGCCTAGCCCACTCTAGCTTGTTGTCTTGCTAACACATCTACACAATAGTGTTTT
Organism: Calotriton arnoldi; assembly: GCA_963921515.1. NCBI lineage: Eukaryota > Metazoa > Chordata > Amphibia > Caudata > Salamandridae > Calotriton > Calotriton arnoldi. Next base: position 64,345 of record CAWUFW010003305.1, read on the forward strand.
GTGAATGTGTGAGGTGTAGACCAGGTTGCAATTTTGCATATGTCATCTATGGGTATATTTCCTAAGAATGCCATAGAAGCCCCCAGTTTGCGTGGAGTGTGCTCTAGGGGGAACTGTTAACGTTCATTTAGCTTTTGCATAACATATTTGAATGCACTTGACTATCCACCTTGCAATACCCGATTTTGATATGGGATTGCCTTTATGTGGTGGAGCAAAAGCGACAAAAAGTTGATTTGTGTTACGGAAAGGTTTTGTCCTTTCTATGTAATAAAGTAATGCTCTGTTCACATCTAATGTGCGTAGGGCACGTTGTGCCACTGAATCTGGTTGAGGGAAGAACACGGGTAACTCAACAGATTGATTTGAAAAGCAGAAATGACTTTAGGAGAAATTTAGGATTAGTCCGAAGAAGCACTTTATTTTGGTGAATTTGCAAAAAGGGTTCTTCAATAGTTAATGCCTGAAGCTCACCCATTCTTCTGAGTGATGTGATAGCAACGAGGAAAGCAGCTTTCCATGTGAGAAATTGCAGTTCACATTTGTGCAATGGCTCAAAGGGTGGACCCATTAGCCTGGTGAGAACAATGTTGAGATTCCATACTGGAGCAGGCGGACGTCTCGGGGGAATGACTCTTTTGAGTCCCTCCATAAAGGCTTTGATAACAGGCACTCTAAAAAGAAGTAGATGTCTATTCTGGAGGTATGCAGCTATTGCAGCCAGATGTAAGCGTATGGAAGTGTACGCTCAATTGGAACGTTGCAGATGTAACAAATAACAATGTTTTGTACAGAAGCATCAAGCGGGTTGATGTGGTTGTTATTACAGTACATCACAAACCGCTTCCACTTTGCTGCATAGCAGGCTCTTGTGGTAGGGGCGTCTAGCCTCTTTGATAATATTCATGCAGTCTGGCAGTAGATTAAGATAGCCAAATTCTAAGACTTCAGGAGCCAGATCGCCAGATTGAGTTGACTGGGGTCTGGATGTCTTATGTCTCAATGGCTCTGTGTGAGAAGATTTGGTGCAAGACGTAGTTTTTGGTGAGTAACTACTGAAAGTTCCAATAGGGTTGTTAACCAAGGTTGACGTGCCCAGGTAGGCGCAACTAGGATTAGTGTCAGGGACGCTTGGTTGAGTTTCCGAACCACTGATGGAATGAATGGAAGAGGCGGAAAAGCGTAAGCAAATATCCCTGATCAATTCATCCATAGTGCATTGCCTTTGGACAATGGGTGTGGATACCTGGACGCGAAGTTTGGGCATTTTGCTATGTGGCGAACAGGTCTATGTGAGGGACTCCCCAACGTTGAAAGTATGGAAGGAGGACCCGAGGGTGGAATTCCCATTCGTGTATTTGCGGTCTCTGCCTGCTGAGGAGATCTGCAATCTGGTTGTCGACTCCTGGGAGGTGTTCCGCTAGGAGATAAAGTTTGTGGTGAATGGCCCACCTCCAGATGTCTTTGGCTAAGTGGGACAGTTGGAGAGAGTGTCTCTCCCCCCCCCCCCCCCGTTTTTGTATGTAATACATGGCTGTCATGTCGTCTGTACGAATTAGGACAGCTTTGCCCTTTAGGGGAGTTTGAAACGCCTTGAGTGCTAGAAAGATTGCAAGCAGCTCTAGGTGATTGATGTGGAGCAACTTCTTTTGTTGGCTCCACAAGCCTTACACTGTGTGCTGTTGTAGATGAGCTCCCCAGCCAGTGAGGGACGTGTCCGCTGTCAGTACTATCTGTGGAACCGGGTCTATGAACGGCCATCCTTTTGATAATTTTTGTGTGTTCCACCACTGCAAAGAGCGATGAGTACGGCCGCTTACCAACACTAGATCGATCAATAGACCTTGTGACTGGTTCCACTGACTGGCTAAGCATTTTTGAAGTGGACGCATGTGCAGTCTGGCATGGGGAACGATCATGATGCAGGATGACATCATTCCCAGTAGCTGCCTGTAAGTTCGAGCTGGAATCCAATGGTTGGATTGAAAGCGGAGAACTAAAGCCTGAATATTTCGAATTCTGGCTGAGCTGGGAAAAGTGAGTTTTTTGGGTATCTATTGTGGCTCCTAGGTAGTCCTTTGTATTGGTTGGTTGAAGATGTGACTTTGGTACATTGATTGTGAACCCTAGTTGATGCAGTAACCGAATTGTCCTGAAAGTGTGCTGCAGACATTGTTGGTACGTGTTGGCTTTGATGAGCCAGTCGTCTAAATACGGGAAGACGTTGATGCTTTATCTCCTTAGGTGAGCAAGCTACTACAGCCAGACACTTTGTGAAGACTCTGGGGGGCGGTGGTGACACCGAATGGGAGTACCCTGAACTGATAGTGTTGACCCGCTACCATAAACCTGAGGAATTTGCGATGAGCAGGGTGAACTGGTATATGAAAGAAGGCGTCTTTTAGATCTAGAGTAGATAGAAAGTCGCCTTTCTGTAGTAGAGGAAGTACCTGTTGAAGTGTCACCATGTGGAAATGGTCTGACTGAATGTACCGGTTGTGTTCTCCGAGATCTAAAATTGGTCTGAGAGAACAGTCTTTTTTGGGAATCAGGAAATAAAAGGAGTATATGCCCGACCCGTGATGTTGGGGTGGCACGGTCTCTATAGCCCCTTTTAGAAGTAGAGACTGAACCTCTTGTTTGAGGAGGTATGGATGGTCTGGTGATAGTTTGTGGGGCTTTGGTGGAATATTTGGAGGCGTGTTGATAAATTCCAGGCAGTAACCAGAACGGATAATTTGGAGTACCCAATTGTCTGTTATTGATTGCCAGGTTGGTAGAAAATCTGACAGTCTTCCACCGACAGGTGTTGAGTGGTCGGGGGGGGGGGGGGGAAGAGAAGGCAAGTCACTGCTTTGTGTTGGCGGGGGAGTTGCGTGTGTTTGAACCCCGGCCCCTGCCCTTACCGTTGTTACCCTTGTAACCTCCTCTGAAATAACCCCTAGATGGAGAGGGTTGGTTATTGCCCTTATAGGTGGAGGTGGCTTCTGATTAGGTATTTTTGGAACCTCCTTGGTAAAAGGAGCGTCAAAAGGAAGCACGACCCTGTGTGGACTGAAGGGCTCCCATAGACTTGGCTACCTCAGTATCTTTCTTCATTTTCTCAAGTGAAGAATCTACTACTGGGCCAAATAGATGTTCCTTGTCGAATGGGGTATTTAAAATGGAGGTTTGAACTTCAGGTTTTAAAACAGATAAACGGAGCCAGGCATGTCTCTTTAAAAGGACACTAGTGTTAATAGCTCTAGCAGCAGTGTCTGCAGCATCTAGAGAGCATCTTATTTGATTGTTAGTAATAAGTTGCCCTTCATGAACCAGATCTTGTGCTTTTGATTTGTGTTCCGGGGGTAAATATTGGATCAGTTGTTCCATTTCATCCCAGTGCGCACGGTCGTATCGCGCTAACAGTGCCTGAGTGTTGGAGACGCACCAGAAATTGGCTGCTTGAGAAGCTACCCTTTTCCCAGAAGCGTCAATAAGTTTTGATTCCTTATCAGGAGGTGGAGCCTCTCCTGTTTGGGAGTTGGCTCTTTTTCTTGCATTGGACACAACCAGAGAGTCTAGTGGCAATTGTCCCCTTATATATACTGGGTCCGATGGTGCTGGCTTGTACTTTTTGTCCACTCTTGGGGTAAAAATACGAGCTCTGACTGGGTCATTAAAAATGTCATCTACATGCCTTACCATCCCTTTAAGCATGGTTAGTGTATGTGATGACTTCTGTGTGGTACTGAGGGTTTCAAAGGGGAAATCCTCTTCTAATGACTCCTTATGTAGCTGCACCCCATGGTAATTGGCAGCTCTACCCAGTAACTCGATGTAGCCTACACTATCATCTGGTGGAGAGGGTTTGGTAGGGTACAAATCGGGATCATTGCCCGTGGGCGAATTGGTGTTATAATCGTCCCATGGGCCTTGTAATGGCTGATCGTCCCTATCCTGATCATCATTCCCATCATTCCTGGTTGTCAGGTGTGTGTGGTGGTGAATGTTCAGGCAAAATTGGTTGAATCTGAGGGGTAGGTTGTGATGAAGGAAGAATAGGTGGAGGAAGAGGAGGAGGGGAAGGGTTAGTTTCAACAGATCTCTTCTTTAAAGGGATGTGATATTTTTCTACTGCATCAGTCCTTTTTAGAGTCACTTTAGTGGTGATATGGCCAGTCTGTGGATGAATATACAAAAGCTTTTGTTTCGGACCTGGTTTTTCAATTGGGACATCGAAACTGGGCTTTGTAGTTGTTTTCTGCACTTCAGTCTGTTTCGGCGCCGAACGTTTCGGTGCCGGAGTCGAAACCGTCGATGTCTTCGGATCCGACATTTTCTTTCAGGGCCGGAGGTGGGTTGGGGGGGGCGGGGGGGTGGGTGGGTCAGTGCCGAACTTGTGTTTCGACCCCAAAGGTTTGGACTACGAACTGGGTTTGGAGGGAGTCTTTTCGGAGACGGAAGGCTTTTTGGTAGGCTTCGGTGCCGAGCCAGAGGGCAGGGCGTCAGAAGCGTGATCTCGGTGCCGACCGGGGCCCGAGGGCACGGGTAGGACCGGAGCCTTCTTTTTAATTGAAATTGTTTCTTGGGATGAGGGGGGAGGTGTACTCCCGGTACGTTGACCATGTGGGATGTCCTCCTCTTGGTCGGATTCGAATTCTGAGATGGCGAGCGGCTCCTGCGCCTCCTCGGTTCCCATGGCCTCGCCGGCCTCTTCGTCCAACTCGAAGATGTCCGGAATGGAGATTGTGTGCTGGCTCTGCATGTCACGACGACGAGCCCGACGGTCGCAAAGTGTTTTCTTGGAGCAGAGAGCCCGGCACGCGTCGCAGTCTTGTTCTCTGTGTTCAGGGGACAAACACAGATTGCACACTTCGTGTGAGTCGGTGCGCGGGTATTTTGCGTGGCACCGAGGGCAGAATTTGAAGGGAGTTCGTCCCATCGACTGCAGGTCGACGCGGGTAGGCCCGACGGCCACCCACGAACTTTCCGTTCGAAAGATTAAGTAATTACGATACGCGATCGAAAGGGAGACGTGATCGAAAGGGAGACGCGATCGAAAACAATACCGTCGAGAGTGAGTATCTTGCGTACCGAGGGAATCCGAAGGAACGGTGTCGAACCGGAGTGCAACAATAGACGTCCGAACCCGATGGCGGAAAAAAACAATCCAACAATGGAGTCGATGCCCATGCACACTATCACAGAAAGGAGGAGTCTCCTACCTGGAGTGCAAACATCCGGACCCAACACTAGATGGCGATCTATGCATAGCATATGATCTACAGCTCATATGCCTCGAACATGTAGTTCTCTCCCTAACCAAGTAAGTTGAGTAGCTTATGAGTCAGGGGGTGAGAGGGATATCAGAGACATAAGGCAAAAGGAAACGGGCATTATTTGAAGGACAGATGGCAGAAGATAGTCCTTTAATCAGAAATCATGATCTATTAAGACATAGTGACACTACAAGGTAGAGGGGGTGCACGTAGGGCAGAAACTAAGAATTCCAAAAGTAGTAGCATTTCAGATTCTAGAAGATAACATAGTAACTCTGCCCCTCTAATCATTGATGTAAGGGCCCCTTTAAGGGCACCAGGTTGCATCACTCCTACAGACACAAAACTTGGAATGAAGCAGCAACAGCTCAGTATAGTTTAGGTTCATCATCAGGCAAGATGATGGGTGGAAAGAAGGAGGTGTATACGACTAAGGTCCTGAAATTACCTTTGCATGCCAGAGGAGATAAAACCTCACTTTAAAATAATGTCATTCATTGGATAAGAACTATGCAAGTCAATGCCATTCAATAATGCCATCAGATATTTGGCATGCAAAGAGTCACTCCTCCCTGACTGACTCACATGATTATGTTACACTTATTTTTGTCAACGAGGAGTTAGGAGAGGGCTTGATGGGTGTGGATCAGTGTACAAGGGCGAGGAATGGCTCGGAGATTCAATGCAAATATATACCCGAACACACGCACCAAGGCGTTTCTCCATTATAGTGAACAGATATACCCAACACTTCCCCGCTGATTCTTTAGTGCAATAAAGCACCCTTCCTACCCGTTTTACCTGGCTCCATCGATTTCTTTAGGGCATCTGTCTCTGCCCTTGTACCTGAATAATCCTACCCACCCCTATTGAAACCCAGACTCTACGTCTGTGACTGCGGCCTGGGGGACCACGTGACCATTCCTGTTGGCAAGATGGCGGTCGCCAAAGAAGGGTGGTGAATGCTGGGCCATCCGCGCTTGTATAATGGCTTAAACAGCCCCTGGGGCCCCCTGCACAGCCCTTGGCTGAGACGCAGCCCGCCCGGCTGACTCCTTTTCCCTTAGCAAGATGTACCTCCGGCCCAGCGCTGACTGCAGACCCTTGGCAGGCCCAACTATCCACCACTGAAGCAGATGCAGAGCTCTCCAGCTTCCCATACTGGGTGGAGGGCGTGATGGCTGCCACTGCCCCCTTCTCTCTCACTGTGACTCAGAGACCGGGGCCGAATACACCCCAGACTCCACCGGGGGACGCTACAATGGGCAACTTAAAAACCTTTGACTCCTGCACCGGCTGCTGGCCTGCCTGCCCCTGGACTCCGATAGCATCGCTTGCCACACTCTGGGCCAGAGTCTCTGGGTTGGGGCTGTGGAGGGCACTTCGGCACCCTGCACAGAAGCACAGCATTGGACTACTGCTTACTCCCTTTACTGGGTTCACCCTTGCTTCTCACATAGTACTCGCACCTGGTCCCCTGCCTCTCCTGGCGTGAAATCTGACTGGCTCTTTCCTCGCAGAACTAAGGGTCCGGCTGGCCATAGATTGCACGTCTGGGAGCGGAACCCAGAAAACTGCTTGCAACTTCACAACCTGGTCTAACGCCTTACGGGGAGCCTTACCAGTCGGCGCGGAGCCTCCTTCTCACACCCTGCTCCACACCCTTGGGGTTGACGGTTCTCCTGGTTTACTGGCGGGGATATCTTGGTCACCGGTGTGTTGCTGCTGGACGCCCTCCCTCAAACCCAGCCATATAGTAGATCCCCACTATATCTGTGGCCAGGTTAAAACAAGGATTGCTTTTAGAGACATGCTAACAAAACCTGCAGGGACTGCGGGCAGTAGCAAACCACCCACACTCGATTCGGACCACCTGTATGAACCAGAAGACCTGGAGGAGCAAGTGACTAGGTCCTTTTTGGAGGCACTCTTCGCATCTCTCCGCAATGACTTGCAGGCGGTGAAGAAGGACCTCTCCGCAGATCTGCGAGAGGTTCATCGCGACCTGGAGGAAGTTGGTGACATGGTGTCAGCTATAGAAGACTGCGAAACCGGACGAGACCAAGAGGTTGAATGGCTACAACAAGAAATTCTCTGTCTGAAGGAACAGTACGCTGATCTACAAGCGTACGCTGAGGATTTAGAAAAACGCTCTCGGCTGAACATTGTGCGTATCAGGAATCCCGACTCACGCAGCGGGATCTGACCATAGAGAATATGTGGGGGCCCTTTTTAGACATATACTGGGACTCTCAAAAGACACAGACCTAAAACTTGATCATGGTCATCACGTGGGTCCACTGAAACTGGATAACGCCGCCACCCCCCCCCCCACCCTCCGCTGACATTTTGACCTGTGTCCACGACTTCCAAGTGAAAGAGCATTCTTCGCAGGGCTTGGGAGATCCACCCAATTCAATTCTGGGTTATATCAGGACTTGTCAGCGATAACCCTTCAGAAACTCAGAGACTTCCGCCCCCTCACTGCTGACCTACATGAAGCTGGGATATACTACTGGGGTCATCCCTTTCGGATCATATTGCGCCTCGATGGGAAATTGCTCCAACTAAGATCACTTAAGGAGGCCTGCAATATATTTGGCATTACGGATCCCGCTACAAAGGACCGCCCCAATAGCCCTCAAGAACGCAAGTTGCATAAGAGATCGCAATGGCAACGTACCAATGGCCAAATAGAAACAATCAGTACTTAAGACACTATCTGGGGACACCAAGCAGCCCGAGGTGCCCTGACGTCGAGGGAACTCATTCACTACAACTTTGTTCACCCAGGCAGGGGGGTACTATGGCAACGGGGATGGAGAGTGGAACATCTCACAAGGATAGGTCAGCTCCAAGACCCATCTCACTGGACCGATGCTTTCCCATTGGTTCACAAATGACTATCTCCTTTTATGCCTGGCTCGTGTTCCCCGATCTCATTATTTTCACGACAGACTTCTGTCGCGGTCATGTTGGCATTTTATTCCAGTTTGTTCTGTTGCTATTGTTCATGTTTTTTTTCTCCTTTTTTTTGCTCCTCTGCACAGACTCTCCTTTGTGCTCTCTCCAGTCTTTGCCTCCTGGGCACCCCTTCGCAACGGATGCCTTTCAGAACTGCCTCCTATCCCAAGAGTCTGGACCAACACAAAGCCTTTCCTCTTCTTAACTCACATTCCAAAATCTCTGGGTTCTTCGCTTTAATGTCCGGGGCCTAAATAATCCTCTCATACGGGCAGCTGTACTTTAGCTTTTAGACCAGTCTGGCTGCAACATATATCTCCTTCAGGAAACCCACTTGCTTACCAAAGATATACCTAGAATGCAGTCTCGTTGGTTCCCTAGTCAGCTTTGGTCCTCGGGGCCCCTCCAAGAAGAACCAATAGCTATTCTTTTCTCTCGTAGGTTCATAGGCGAAGTTTTGTCCACTGTTAGAGATTAAAGGACACCTGCTCGCAGTCAGACCTAAATTGGGCACCCTTTGCTTTACCTTGGTTGACATCTACACCCCTAACGAATGCAAAGATCCCTTTATTATTAATTCCCTAACATCTTCCCTTAACACTCCTGATGCGGCTATTCTGATAGGGGGAGACTTGAATTTGGTGATGGATGTCAACCTAGATCGCTCCAGCCAGACAGGTGCTTTTTCTTCCTCGGGCTTACAGTTGTTGGCAGATTATAGTTTGCGCGATGTTTGGCGCCAACTTCACCCCTCATCTAGGGATTACACATTCTACTCCGCTGCACACAAAACATATGCACGTATCAATCACTTCCCAGCGTCTCCCTCTCTGGTAGCCCATTTCACAGAAGCAGACATTGGGCCCTGGCACTCTTGGACCATGCCCCTCTCTCCTTGTCTCTCCGACTAGATGTCACTCAGCCCAGGTCATCCCGCTGGTGACTTAAGAGACTCTACTGCAATCCCTCACTACGGTTAGTTCCCTGCAGAAAACTGACAGATTACCTTCATACCAACGATTCATGGGAGGTACCCTTGGCGTCTGTCTGGGAGGCCCTGAAACTAGTGATCAGGGGGACTCTTACTGCCATCTCTGCAGCCGTAAACCGCAAGCATCGGGACAAATGTCAGCTCTTAGAGAAGTCAGGTGCAGAACTTGAGGCTATACACAGATGTACAAGTGCCCCCAGAACTGTGCGGGAGCTAGAAAGAAAAAAGAAAAAAAAAAAAAAAAAGAGCTTCTCCTTAAACGCCTTGATCTCAATAGGGTGGACTATACCCTGCTGCGCCTGAAACAAATTCTACCTCGGTAGTTTTATTTGAAAGGTTTTATATAGCGCTGGCTAGACCCGGGGGTATCAGAGCGCTTTACATGAGCAGAAGCATTCAAAGAAAAAACAGTTGTTCAGGGTAAACAAAAACAAGCAAGTACATCACACAGAGTTAAAAAGGGGCAAAAAACACTTTACATGAGTAGAGGCAAGCAAGAAGAGCAATTTTACAGGGTAACAAAAACACGCAGGTACGTTTAGGTGGGGGCAAAAATTCTGGGCGGATTAGCGGGTAATGAACAACTAAATAATATAAATGGGTGAGAGTATAGGGCAGAGAAGAGAGTATCGACAGAAAGAATAATAGGTAGAGATAGGGTGTAATGGTAGGAGACGGGGGGGGGGGGGAGAAGAGGGTAGGGTCAGAGTAAACAGGGTGATCTACAAAAAGGGATAGCGAGGAGAGAACCAGGAAAAAACAGAAGGATAACCAATGCAGGGGAAGCAGAAAACCAGGTCAGAAGAGTGGTTATGGACCCCAATATTTGTTGCGAAGGTCACATTTAAGGTCTTTTTTAAAGCTGAGGTAGGAGGGGTTACAGCGCAGGTCCCTAGGGAGGGCATTCCAGATGTTCTGGGCGTTCCCGGAGAAGGAGCGAGATTGGGTGGTTTTCTTTTTTAACAGCGGGGGGGCGAGGAGGAGCGCATTGGTGCTTCTCATCTGTCGGGAGCAGTCTGCTTTATTGAGTTTGTCAGGTTCAACGGGGCTTGTTGGTGAAGAGCTTTGTGCGTGATGCATGCAGTCTTATAGAAGCATCTTCCTTCAACGGGTAGCCAATTAAGAGCTTTAAGGGTAGGAGAGATGTGGTCAAATCGTTTACAGGTCAGTGATGAGCCTGCCCGCCAAGTTGAGCACAGATCTAAGGGGGGGGGGGGGGGGCTAGGTGTACTTAAGGGGTTCCGGTGAGGATGGGGTTGCCATAATCAAGTTTAGAGAAGACTAGAGATCGGACAACCCATTTGAAGTCGTCTAATGGAATGAAGGGTTTGAATTTCTTGAGGTGTCGGAGAGTGAAAAGAGCTCCTTTAGCCGAGTTTTTTATGTGGTCATTAAGAGTCAGGTTTTTGTCAAGAGTGAAACCAAGTGATTTCACCGAGTTGGATAAGGAGAGCGAACAATTGAGGGCATTGAGGTCCGTGATCCAGCCTTGGATGGGGAGCCGGTTGTTTTTTGGAGAGAAGAGAATAATTTGTTTTTTTAGGGTTCAGTTTGAGATGGTTGGAGTAGAACCAGGATTGGATCTTACTCAGGGTATTGTTTAGATGAAGTACATCAGAGTGGTATCTAATCTTATAGTAGAGTTGGGTGTCATCAGCATAGAGGTGATAATTGATTCCAGCTTGTTTCAGAATGAGGGTAAGGGGTTCCATAAAGAGGTTGAAGAGAGGGGGGGGGGAGGGGGAAGAGAATAGAGCCCTGGGGATGCCCAGGGAGACAGGTGTAGGATTAGAAAGGCAGTCATTGATTTTGATTTGTTGTGTTCTGTGTTGGAGGAAAGAAGCAAACCATTTGAGGACCAAACCATTTAGGCCAAAGCGATCTTTAAGCGAAGTAAGGAAGAATGGTTGACTGTATCAAAAGCTGCAGAGAGGTCAAGGAGTATAAGAAGGTAGGTCTCACCATTGTCAAGGGAACTGTGGATGTCATCCACTATGTTTAGCATGGCGGTTTCTGTACTGCAGCCTTTCCTGAAGCCGGATTGAAAGGAGTCAAGTAAGTTGAAATTGCCTATGTGTTTGTCCAATTGAAGCAATGCACATTTTTCAAGGGCTTTAGAAAGAAGTGGGAGGTTAGAGATAGGGTGGAGGTGGTTAGGATCATTGGGGTCAGCAGTGAGGTTTTTAAGAATGGGAGTGATTTGTCCGAGTTGGAGGGAGTCGGGGACACATCCAGTGGCAAGGGAGGTATTGATGATATTAGTCCAATAAGGGGCAATGATGTGGTTTAGATCATGAACTAGGTTAGAAGGGAGAGGGTCTTTGGTGTGAGAGGTCGGCTTAAGTTTAGCAATGATATTAAAGACTTCAAGCTCAGTCATAGGACGGAAATTATGCCAGGAGGCGTTATTTTTCAGTTGTAAGTTGGAAAGGATGTCATCGGGAGGAGTTGGAATGAGTAGGTGAGTGGTAGGATTAGGAGGTAGGGGGGGGAGTCGACAGGGGAGGTATGTCTATGGCAACTTCTAAGGCATATTGGGGGCTGGGCGGGACCTTAGTTAGATGGAATGATTGGTCAATTTTGGCGATTTTGTCCGAGAGGAAGTTGGCAATTTCCTCACATCTCTCAGTTGAAGCCGTCAGCTCTGGAGGGGCAGATGTTTGTTTTCTAACAATGTTAAACAGTTCTCTGGGCCTATTTTTGGCACGATCAAGTTGAGCTCGAAAGAAGGTTGCCTTTTCATTGAAAATGTGCTTCTTATAAGTTGATCTGGCAGATCTGAGGAGGGCAAGATGGGAGGCAGAGGGGTGTTGTCTCCATGTTCTGCCAGTCTAAGTTGTCGTCTTTCGTCATTGAGTTCAGGATTGAACCAAGATTTGGATTGAATTTTTCTTTGTTGTTTTAGTTGAAGAGCGGCAATTTGGTCCAGGACGTCACTAATGGTCTTATTGAAATGTTCAGTGAGCTCATTAGCATTTAGGGAGAGAGGGGTGAGATAAAGTTGAGCTTGGAGTTTAGACTCAAGTTCACCGGGGGGGGAGAGAAGAGTAGGGCATTGGTTGCGATCTTAAACAAAGTGATGGGATGGTCGGACCAGTCAATGGGGATGATGTTGGAAAGGGAGGCCAAGTCAGTGTTGGAAATGATAGCGTTGTGTGGCCCCTTTGATATGGGTTGGATTGTGGCATAGTTGCTTAAGGTCATTCATCTCTAGAAGGTTGATGAGGCGCATGACAGTGGGATCCTCAAAATTATTCCAGTGGATGTTGAAGTCTCCTAAAAAGATTTTTCGAGTCAGAAAGGGAGGAGTGTGTGATAAGGTCAGATAATTCATCAGCGAAGAGAAGAGGTTCACCCGGAGGGTGGTAGAGGTTATGTAGTCTAATCGGAGAAGAGCCCTTAACTGAGTTCAACGCCAAGGTATTCAAAAGTTAAGTGATCCGTGTTCTTTAAAGGGGTGAGTTGAAGTTCATTTTTGTAGATTATAGCTAGTCCACCCCCTTTTCTGTCGGGTCTGTCTTGCCTAACGGAGTAACCAGGGGGGTGGGGTGGGGTGGGGGTGGGGGGGAGGGAATTGAGTAAGTCAAGAATAGCCATCGAGTGGTCATTGAGCCATGTTTCTGTAAGGAAGGCGATGTCAATAGCCTCGCGGAGGATGGTTTCTGATATTTCCGTCGCATGTCGGACTGCCGATCTGCAGTTAACAAGCATGCAGGTAAGAGGATTTGGGTTGTCTTTGACAGGTTTGCAAGAGTGGATGGTGGTAAGTTGCGCTGGAGGTCTAGGAGAGATGGGTGAGGAAGGGATTCTGTTAATGCCCACAATCACTGGGATGCTGGCGTAAGGGAGGGGGTGATCTGTTGTCGGAGGTTTAGGACGGTAGGAGTTACAAAGGTTAATTTGGTCAGAAGTGGAGAGGTAGCTAACAGCACGGAGTGGCCTATGGGTTCGACTGCAAAGGGGAATAGTTCGCCATCGGGTGTGTTGGGAAATGTTGTGGGAGCAAGAGCAAAAGGAGTCAGTGTGGTTGGGGTAGGTCCTGGAGTTGAGGGCGTTGTAATCCCCTCTGAGTCGTGTAAGTTCAGTCGTCATAGCTGAGAGTTTGCATTCTATGTTGGTTAGTGTCTGTGCTATAAGATTAAGGGGGGAAACCAGCTGAAAAGGGGGGGGGATGAGGTGGGGTCAGTGTTGACAGGGGAAGGTAGTCCAACGAGCGGAGGGGGAGTGAGGCCGGGGGAGGGAGTCTGAACATTGTTCGGGCTGTTGAACAAAGGATTCTGCGTAGAGAAGGACGGGTCAGTAATAGAATCAGGAAATGTGGTGGGAGAGGGCAAGAGAGAGTGAGGGTTGCAGGGATGAACAACTTCGGATTGATTGTGAAGGATGCTATTGGGAGAGGGAGAGTTAGGCGTAGGGGAGAGTACAGTAGGAAATCTCGGAGGCGGGGGCCAGTAAGTAGGAGTAGGGTTAGAGGAAGAGAAAGGAAGGAAAATAGGGGCAGGAGGGGATCGGTCGGTAGAAAGAGTAAGAATTGGAGCGTGAGATCTAGAGGTCGGAACAGGGGGAGTTCCAAGGGGAGGTATGCGAGTTGGGGAAGAGTTAGTGGGAGATTCTGGGAATGTGGAGGGGTCAGTGGGGGGGGGGGGTCTGTCGAAGGTAGGATGAGAGGTCGGCGAATAAGACATAGCGGAGGGGGCAGCGGATATCCCCAGAGGGGGCAAGGCAGAGTGTAGAGAGTTAAGGGGAGAGTCAGGCAAGGTGGAAGGGGCAGGAGGGGAAAGATCAATGATAGGAGTAGGAGAAGGAGATGGATTGGACAAAGAGGAGAGTACCGGCAGAGTCCCGGGAAGGTGCCAGTGAGTACCGGCAGAGTCCCGGGAAGGTGCCAGTGAGTACCGGCAGAGTCCGGGGAAGGTGCCAGTGAGTAGGGGAAGAGTTAGGGGAAGAGTTAGGGGAAGAGTTAGGGGAAGAGTTAGGGGAAGAGTTAGGGGAAGAGTTAGGGGAAGAGTTAGGGGAAGAGTTAGGGGAAGAGTTAGGGAAGAGTTAGGGAAGAGTTAGGGAAGAGTTAGGGGAAGAGTTAGGGGAAGAGTTAGGGGAAGAGTTAGGGGAAGAGTTAGGGGAAGAGTTAGGGAAGAGTTAGGGAAGAGTTAGGGAAGAGTTAGGGAAGAGTTAGGAAGAGTTAGGGGAAGAGTTAGGGAAGAGTTAGGAAGAGTTGGGGAAGAGTTAGGGAAGAGTTAGGAGAGTTGAAGAGTTAGAAGAGTTAGGGGAAGAGTTAGGGGAAGAGTTGGGGAAGAGTTAGGGAAGAGTTGGGGAAGAGTTAGGGAAGAGTTGGGAAGAGTTAGAGTTGGAAGAGTTAGGGAAGAGTTAGGGAAGAGTTGGGGAAGAGTTAGGGAAGAGTTAGGGGAAGAGTTAGGGGAAGAGTTGAGTTGGGAAGAGTTAGGGAAGAGTTGGGGAAGAGTTGGGGAAGAGTTAGGGAAGAGTTGAGTTAGAAGAGTTAGGGGAAGAGTTAGGGGAAGAGTTAGGGGAAGAGTTAGGGGAAGAGTTAGGGAAGAGTTAGGGGAAGAGTTAGGGGGAAGAGTTAGGGGAAGAGTTAGGGGAAGAGTTAGGGGAAGAGTTAGGGGAAGAGTTAGGGGAAGAGTTAGGGGAAGAGTTAGGGGAAGAGGGTAGGGAAGAGGGTAGGGAAGAGGGTAGGGGCAGGAGGGTAGCAATTGATGGTATGAGTAGGGGAGAGATCCAACGTTCTTGGGGGAGTGGGGGGGGGTCCTACACGGAGCATTGGGGCCTAGTCAAAGACGGTGAGTGCGGTTGTGACGTGTAGGGGAGGAAGGGCCTGAACCGGGGTGGCAGGAGACAACATGTGGGCATCAGGCAGTTGGGTTGATGAAGGATTAAGAACTAGTAGGGAGAGTTGGTAGGACAAGGAACTGAAATGGTTATCAAAAATGTTGAGGTGGTATTCAGAGGCTTGAATAAGAATATTACCAGTTTTGAATATGGAAATGTCAATTTCACCGAGAAAGGCTGGGGATGGGTTGTTGACAGTTTGAATCCTTACGGAATTTTGCTAGATTTAGTGATTGTAAGGTGGAGAAGGAAAGTGTTTTTCCATTTAGTGGGGCGTTTGGAGTAGAAGATAAAGTTTGTTTTCATAGGAGAGGCTGTGGTAGGTATCAACTATTAGTGTTTCAGGGTGACAAATCAATAATTTATGTTTGAAATTTTTCTTGGTGTTTTTGGAAAGATTAGAAGGGTATAAGATGTTCCATGAGTTGGGGCCATGTATGGAGAGAGCAGGATCTGGGGGGAGTGAGGAGGGGATTGGTGGGGGACATGTTCGGACGCACTATGGGAAAGGGGGGAAAGAAAGAGGAGGAAGGATATATAGATACAAGAAAAAGGGGAGTGAATACTGGAGGGTAAATAATTAGAGAGAGGAGAGTCAATGCTAGGAGATAAGAGGGGTGATTAGTCAGTATAATAAGCAGTTAAGAATATCAAAATAAGAGATCAAAAATTTGCGTTACTAGGGTAGCTCTAGCGTTCTCTAGAGCATCAGTAGTTGCTGCATGAAAGATACCTGTGTTTGCCTGCCTGAATGCTATATTCACATAATACACAGTATTCGGTGGTTATGGAGGATGGACTTCACAAGGGCCTTAATACCCTCTGGAGTACGTGCACAGTATTGTTTTATAGCCTATGCTATTACTGTATAGTTTGCATCTTTAAAGATTAATTATTTTTTGGGCGGGGTTTCTCCTTCTCGTGTGTTCTGTCAGCCTTTTTCACCTACATAACCTTGAGATTGAAATTAAGCGCATTCTACAGCATAATTAACAGTGGTGCTCACAAGGACAGGGTGATCAGCACTTGTAATCTCGGATGCACATCCTTTCTTCCAGGTGGAGGGCTTCTATGGAGCCTCAGACGGCAGCAGCCAGACCTTGGATCTGAAACGTGGCCTCATCAGTCTCATTCAGCTCCAGCCGGTCTTGAAGCCGAGTGGCCCAGAGGAAACTACGCTCAACCTCCCCAGGAGGTCTGGCGAGGAGCGGGACAACAGTTGCGGACGTCGGCGTTGGCTACATGGTCGAGGCCGCTAGCTGGGGGCTCAAGAAGACAGCGACCGGCTAGAGATCCGCCACCAGAGGCGAAGGGCCGTTCGGGACAGCGCAGTCACGGCTGTCAACGTTGGCCCCAGGATAGAGGCCGCAAGCCGGCGGCAAGATCACACCAAGCACGGCCAGAGAGTCACCACAGAGAAGGCTGCGGGAAGTTCATGCAGCGGGAAGTACGTCGGCAGGGCGAAGCAGCAGCCAGAGCAATGCCGGCACTAATGCCAGAACCAGGATCGAGGCCGCATCCCGGAGGCTAGATCACACCGAGCACGGCCAGAGCGCTATAAACACACAGGCAGCGGAAAGTTCGTGCAGTGGGAAGTTCGTCGGCAGGGCGAAGCAGCAGCCAGAGAACCAGAATAAGCTGCGGGCTGCGCGGTGGCAGAGATCTGGCAGCAGCTCGAACAGAGGGTGCCCCACACGGCCAGATAAACGTTAGACAGTAGCCTCACTGGGGAACCAGGGCTTCGCCATTTTTAGGCACACTCAGCGGGAACCAGGGCTTCGCCATTTTAAGGCGCACTCAGCGGGAAGATCGTCGGCGGGGCGAAGCAGCAGCCAGAACGAACAGAGGGGGCCCCACACGGCCAGACAAACGTTAGACAGTAGCCTCACTGGGGAACCAGGACTTCGCCATTTTAAGGCCCACTCAGCGACGCCATGGAGAAAGGAGATGAGGCGAAGCACGCCCGCCCCAGGGAAGATCAGTCCCGCAGGAGAGTAGCGAGTTCAAAGGGGCAAACAGCACAGATTCGTCTGAGGCGTAGGAGGTATTGCACGCCCGTCTTGGAGAGCTCGATCCTGGAGGTGCGCGGCGAGGCAGATGAGGCGAGGCTCGTCGGACCCTGGAGATCGTCCCAGCAGGTGAGCCACGTTGAGATAAAAATCCAGTATCGCAGGGAGTAAGATGTAGGTTATTGAGAGGCGGATGGCCGGGTTAACAAGGGGATATCTACCGATTTGGTAATCCCCAACCCGGGAGCTCCAGGGAAGAGCTCCTACTTGGCAGCCATCTTGTGATCAAGTAATCTCTGTGGGAGTATGTTAGTCCACCGCCTCCGTACAGACCGCTTTATGGAGGAATACTCAGGCGCAGAGATTGATTCGACATTCCAGGTCTTTTACGGTTACCTGTCTGATGGTCCTAAGGGAGATCCCTCCCAGTACTTTAAATGGTGTGGCTTTGACTCCGCTACCGCCAGCAGAAACAGCCTTGCTCAACCAACCCATACACTTGGATGAGGAGATATCAGCAACTGCTCGCCTAAAGGTCTCAAAATCACTGGGCTGTGATGGCTTCACAGCCCAATTTTATAAACCCTTCTGCAACCAGCTTGCACCCCCCCCCTACATGGTTGTACCACTCTTTCGCAGACTGTGGCTCCCTGAATATGTTGGAGGCGCGTATTTCGATCATTCCCAATCCAGGCAAGGATCCCACCCTTTACGGATCATACAGACCCATCTCTTCTTAACATAGACGCCAAGCTTTTTGCCGGTATACTGGCACACCACCTGAACCCACTCATGCCTAGCCTAGTGGAGCCAGATCAAGCAAGATTCATTCCAACACAGCAATGCGGTGACAATACCAAAATCACATGCACCTTTTGGATAAAATTCAACGGTCACAGAAAGAAGCCCTCCTTTCCATCGATGCTGAAAAGGCGTTTGACCCATTTGCTACTCTCTGAAAGTTTGGCATTGCTGACAAATTTATCAGATGGGTCAAATGCATATACAGCGCCCCCTGCACGTCAGTCCGAGTCAATGCTAGTCATTCTCCACACTTCCTAAATTATGCGGAACGTGTCAGGGATGTCCCCTCTCCCACCTTTTTGTGACTATATGGAGCCCCTGGCGCAACGGCTGAGGGAAGGCCACCTATTTTGGAAGTTTCTTTTGGTGAAGAACATGATCTTATTAGCCTTTATGCTGGCGATTTCATTCCATCATTAACCGACCCGCTGACCTCGCAACCTGCGCTACTTTAAGAACTTCGACTCTTTGGAGAGGCTTCCGACTTAAAGGTCAATCTACAAAAATCCCAGATTTTGAATAGCTCAGTCACTCCCCCACATGAATCTACCCTGCGTTGTCAGTTTGTCCGAGTAGAGGACTCCATCACTTACTTGAGCATCCAGGTGGCGAAGACTCTTCCCAAGACCTTGGCCTCAAACGACACTGTCCTTCTCTCCAAGACGAACAGCACCCTGCCGTCTTGGAGCGGATTACACCACTCTTGGACTGGTCGCATAGCGGCAGTCAAAATTACTATTCTCCCACACATACTTTACATCTTTCAAACTCTCCCCCTGTCCCCCCCCACCCAAAGCCATCTGGTCGTTGCAATTAGCCATTAATAGATTTATATGGGACGGCAAGAAACCCCGACTTACCAAAAGATTTTATATCGTCAGAAACGTGACTGAGGTTTGAGGCTCCCCTTAATAGCTCACTATTATCAGGCCACACAGCCCAGGTTCCTAGTGGAGTGGAATCGCACACTTTCCGAAAAATTCTGGTCCTTTACGGAACAGGCCATTGCTGGCGCCAACATCTGGAAAGAAGTTTGGCTGCCATGTAAACAGAGTATGGGGTCTGTACTCCTCACCAGTGACAATCAATCAGGGAATTGTAAGCGCACTACTCACCCGGGAGGGTCTCAAGGCGCTGAGTGGGGGGTCCGCAGATCTGTTTAGCCGAAGAGCCAGGTCTTGAGGGTCTTCCTGAAGGTGTTCAGGGAGGGGGTGCGTCTGATGTCTGCCAGTAGCTCGTTCCAGGTCATGGCTGCAATGTGAGAGAAGGATCTTCCGCCTGCTCTGGCTCTGTGGATGCGCGGGGTTTCGGCCAGTGCGAGGTTGGAAGATAGGTTTCTTTTGGGTACGTGGAAGTTGAATCTGTCGTTGAGGTATTTGGGTCCGTTGTGTAGGCATTTGTAGGCGTGAGTAAGGATTTTGAAAGTGACTCTTTTCTCCACGGGGAGCCAGTGGAGACTTCGTAGGTGTTGGCTGATGTGTTCGTGTCGGGGATGCCGAGGACGAGTCTGGTGGCGGTGTTCTGTATTGTCTGGAGTTTGCGGAGTAGGGACTTGTTGATGCCGGCGTAGAGTGCATTTCCATAGTCCAGTCTGCTGGTGATGAGTGCGTGGGTGACTGTCTTCCTTGACTCAGGGGGGATCCACTTGAAGGTCTTGCGGAGGGTGTTGAAGCAGCTGGAGGTGACGGCGTTGACCTGTCGGTTCATGGTGAGTGATGAGTTGAGTACGATGCCGAGGTTCTTGGCGTGGTCTGAGGGGGTAGGTGGGCTTCCGAGGGCGGTCGGCCACCAGATGCTGTCCCATGCAGAAGGGGTGGTACCGAGGACGAGGACTTCGGTCTTCTCGGCGTTGAGCTTCAGGCAGCCGTTTGTCATCCAGACTGCGACGTCTTGCATTCCTTTCTGGAAGTTGAGTTTGGCAGTGGTGGGGTCTTTGGTGAGGGAGAGGATGAGCTGGGTGTCGTCGGCGTAGGATACGATGTTGAGGCCATGTTGTCGGACGATGGCTGCGAGGGGGGCCATGTAGATGTTGAAGAGGGTGGGGCTCAGTGATGAACCCTGTGGGACTCTGCAGGTGATTTTCGTGGTGTCGGAGAGGAAGGGTGGGAGTCTGATCCTTTGGCTTCTTCCGGGGAGGAATGATCGGATCCAGTCCAGGGCTGTTCCTTGTATGCCTGCGTCGTGTAGTCTGGCGACTAGTGTGCGGTGGGAGGCGGTGTCAAAGGCCGCTGATAGGTCGAGTAGGATGAGGGCTGCGGAGTGGCCTTGGTCCAGGAGGGTGCGGATGTCGTCTGTGGCGGCGAGTAGGGCGGTCTCTGCTGTGGTTGCTTCAGAATCCGGATTGGGACAGGTAGAGGACGGCGTTCTCTTCAATGAATTGTGTCAGTTTCCTGTTGACTGTTTTCTCTGCAACTTTGGTTGTGAAGGGGAGGAGCGAGATGGGACGATAGTTCTTGAGGTCGGTGGGGTCAGCTGTGGGCTTCTTGAGCAGGGGGTCGGACTTCTGCGCACTTCCAGTCTGGGAAGGTGCCTGTTTTGAAGGTGGTGTTGATGGTGCGTTGTAGTTCGGGTGCGATGGCGGCTGCGGCTCTGTGGTAGATGTGAGGGGGGGCAGGGGGGCAGGCCCCCCCCCCCCCGAGTTGATGCTTTTCATGGTCGAGGCGTTGTCTACGGCCGTGATCGGTGTCAGTTGGACATGGTGGGCTGGCTGGTGTTTCTGGGGGGCGGGGGGGCAGTCTGCGGCGCCTGGTCGATGAAGTTGTCGTAGAGGTTTTTGATCTTGAGGTGGAAATAGGTTCCAAGCTTGTCGCAGAGGTCTTGGGATGGGGTGATGTCTGTGGCTTCGCTGCGTGGGTTGGTGAATTCTTGAATGACACTGAAAAGTTCCTTGGAGTTGGCCAGGATTTTGTTGTGGATGAAGTTCCTCTTGGTGGCTCTGATCTGGTTGAGGTACAAGGACGCCGTCATGGCGTCCTTGTAGGTGGTGTGGTTTTCGGTTGTCTTGGTGTTTCTCCAGTTCTTCTCCAGGCGTCTGCAGGTGCGTCTGGCTTCTTGGAGAGAGGTAGTGAACCAGGCGGCTTTCCTGGGGCGTTGTCTGTCGGGGTTGCGTAGCGGGGCGAGCTCGTCTGCGCAGTTGGAGATCCAGGTGTGGAGTTCTCTGGCTGCGTCGTTTGCGTCGGGTGCCCAGGTGTGGTTGTCTCGGGTGAGGGTGGTGTTAAGTTGCTAGTCTGTAACCTTGCTCCAGTTCCTTCGTGGTGGGCGTGGGGCTGGTTTGGGTGCCTTGGGTTTGTTGATGGCGAAGTGTACGCAGTGGTGGTCGGTCCATGGCGGCTGCGTTGTGTGGCTGAATTGGACGCGGTTTCCTGCCGCGAAGATGGGGTCGATGGTGGGTCCTGCTCTGTGGGTCGGTGTGTTGACTGTAGGAGAGTAGGATCTGCTTCTTATAGTTACCCCCACTTTTTGCTGATGTCTCACTGTTTTTGGCCTAGTCTGACTGGGATCCTGCTATTCAGGACCCCAGTCTATCTGCTTTCTCCTGTAAATTGCAATACATGTACTTTAGGTACACTCCAGATTGGATACTGGGGTACCCTTATAAGTCCCTAGTATATGGTACACCATGTACCCAGGGCATAGGTACCCCAGAGGCCTCCCATGGGCTGAAGCATGTATTATGCCACCCCTGAGAGGCCATTCAAATCGACACGACAAGCCTGCTACAGCAGACTGTGTAAGCTGGTGCTTGCACCACTTACTTAAGATATAGGTTCACTATATCTCTCTAAATCACTACACGTAAAAACCTATCAGTCACCCCTATGGCAGGCCTTATCAATCCTGAAGGCAGGGTGCTGGGTTCCATGTGAGAGGGTGCCCCTGCATGAGTCGGGCCCCTCTGCAGCCTTCGGAGACCATTCTCCGGGGTGGTCTGTGATGCAGCCAACCATATATGTTTAAGTGCATTATAACCTCGCGGTAAATGCCAACTTTAAAACGGCTGCTTAGAAACATGTCGTATTTGGTGTCAAACACCTTGGAATCATACCTCCACACAAGTAACTGGTGTGGGAGGTACGATTCCACCCTTGTAGAACTACTACTATGGGTCACCGGTCTACCCGGTACCAGCTTTCTCGACCTGGGCAGCACAAAATGGATGCTGCCAGCCACAGACACGAGTGTGCCCTCCTGCTGCTGAGCCAAGCTCGAGCAGAGGAAGGCCTGACAATAGGTTTCCTGTCACAGGGAGGTGTGACCACCTCCCAGACAGGGCTTAGTGTATTGAGGCTGGGTGGGTGCACTCTCAGAGTGCCAGAAAGTCTGCACTGGGGGCACATTTGGTGTCCCCGTGCATAGTCCAGCTCAAACCAGTTCTGGGAGCCATTGGCTCCTGCTCTGGCGCAAAACTGGACAAAGGACATGGGTGTAGCCACCCCTCTGTCCTGCCCCTCCCCTAGGAGGGTCCCCAGAGTCAGTCCAACCCCTTCCCTGGGTATAAAGTGGGACACCTGATCACAGGACTTTAGAATATACCTGGACAAGACTCTGCAAAGAAACCAAGTACTTCGACGGTCTACACTTCGCTGGACGACAGAAGAATCTCCCTTGGAGTAAAGGAGTTACTCCCCTGCAGCAGCAGGCACCTAAGCGCATCTGACCGGCTTGCATCTCCCGAGCTCCTGCGGACTCCGAAGATTTCTGCAACACAGGAGGTGGGTTCCCGAAGGTCCCCGAGGTAGATCTGACCTCTCAGCGATTCTGAGACCAGTATCCGTTGTGGGGGCCATGCAACCCCATGTGCACCGCGTCCATTTGCAAGTGCATATGCTTATTGGCGATCCCCGAGCTTGTGCATTGGACTACGTGTAGTCCCGACTACGAGCACCATTTGCACCGAAGATATCCGGCCTCCACTCCAAGAGTGCTCTGTGGGCTGGTGCTTTGAGGATTCGCTCGAGGTCTCATCGCGATCCCTGGTCCGTTGGCCTGTGGGTCCTGGCGAGGGTCATCTCATTTGTTCTTGGGCTTCCCTGGTTGCCCCAGACGTGCCCTGACTCTCCATTGCTTGGAGAGTCCCCTGGACCTTGCTGGTCCACACCGTAACCTGTTTCCTCTGCCTGCGTGGGTTGCCGCTGCCAAGGCGTGTTGGTGCTCCAGCCGGACACTGACCCCCTCAGCTCTAGACTTCCTTCGTGGGACAGCTCACCTTCGGACCCTGGTCGTCGTCGACGTCTCCTGGTCCCCGTAGCTGCAGAGACAAACATCCTTTCTCTTCACCTGAAGCACCCGACATCGGTGGGCATTCGACTACTGAGCCCCTGGTCACCTGAAGTGACCCAGACTCTGTCCCCTCTGCTTTCAGGTTCTTCTCACCTCGGATCCAGGATTGGATTCCACCGGACACTCTTCGCCTTCCTGGCAGCAGTACGTTCTTGCAGCTCTCTATTGAAACCGACTGAGGTTTCCGACACCACTTGACCCCTATGCACCCGGCTCCTCTTGGATAGGTAACACGGGTACCTCGGTACTCACAAGGGTGCTGGCCTTAGAACCTCTTATGTTCCAAAGGGTTTGCTTGAAGTCCTCCTAGAAGTGTCCTTAAACTGTAATTTTCCAACCGCGACTTTCCCATAGAGTTGCACGGAGCACGCGGTCGTGTTTCCTCACTGCACCCGTCCTCCGTGGGCGCCCTGTGTCACTGCCTCGGGTGGTTCCTTGGGGTCCCAGCGATTCTACGTGCTCTAGGCCCTGTGTCTATTGAAGTCGTTGTTGTTATACCATTTTTTTAGTATATGGTTCGGTCTCCCCCTGGAGCCTGTTGTACATTTTGCTACTTACGTATGTTCTATTGATTAAGAATTGTGTGCTTTGTGTTCTAATCTCGTGTAGAGGTTAGTAGAGAGTGTTTTAGTAATAAATACATATTTTTACATAACACTTGTGTGGTTCTCCTTTCATTTAGTCATTCAGGAGGTGATATTCTGGTAAAACAAGCTGCTTTACATTCCTTCAAGATTAAGCCTGAAGGCTGCTCTCCACAGCTACCACTAGGATAGCTTTCGAAAGGTTATCTTTGACCTCATACATCATAAGGGTCATGTGGACTGGTACAAGGTGCCCACTTTAATTAGTGGACAGCATATACCAGGCCAACTTCTCACATTGACGAGTTGTTCAAGTCCGATGCTGGCGAGGTGGTCACGAAGGATAGTGGCGTTGGGGTCGCTGGGGTTGTCGAGGTGGAAGTTCAGGTCTCCAATGAGTATGTAGTTTGTTGAGGCGATGGCGTGGGGTGCGATGAAGTCGGTGATGGTGGTGGCAAAGGGTGTTCAGGGGCCGGGGGGGGGTCTGTAGACGAGGGTTCCTCGGAGAGTGGCTTTGGGGGTGGTCTGGATCTGGAAGTGCAGGTGTTCGGCGGACGGGAAGGTTTCGCTGGAGGTGGAGGGTGCTCTTGTGGGCGATGGTGAGGCCCCCTCCTGGGTGGTTGGGGCGGTCTTTCCTCTGGATCTTGTATCTGTCTGGGATGGCGGTGCTGATGTCGGGGGCAGAGGATGCGTTGGTCCAGGTCTCTGTGAAGAAGGCGATGTCGGGCGAGAGAGAGTCGAGTAGGTTCCAGATTTCCATGGCGTGTTTGTGTACGGGACGTACGTTGAGGAGGATGCATTTTAGGGTGTCGCCGGTGCTGGCGTCGGCGGTGTTTGAGGCCGGGGTGGCAGTGAGGGTCTGGCAGCAGTGGAGGCAGGAGAACTAGCCGTGGGTCGTGTTCGGCGAGGCCTGTTTGCATTCTCGAAGTCTTCCAGGGTTGAGTGCGAGGAGGGTGGTGGTGTCGTAGCTATGGGTAGTGGGAGGTCCAGGGTTCCTGGCGCTGGCCGGGGACGGGCGCAGACGGGCTTGCCTTTGGCGTGTCCGCTGTGCGCGACCGCGCAGCGGCCACCATTAAGTAGGGGAGGTGGGAGGGAGGAGAGGCTGGAGCGGGGGAATTCCAGGGGGGGGGGGAACTGCGGGGGGAGCAGCGGCGAAAGGAACAGGCAGGCACGAGAAAATTATAACAGTGGTGGAATTAGAGCAAGACATAGACTGGCACAATAACAGTGGCACAACAGGGAAAAATTAAGAGAAAAAAACGGCTGAGAAAGGTTACGGTGGTTGCAGGCAGTCTGGTCCCAGTTGGAGCGGGCAGCAGGCGCAGGAGCGGGCAGCAGCCTCGAACCTCCCAAGGAGGAGGTCGGGGTCTGGAGGCAAGAGACGGCACAGCGGAGCGAGAGTGGACCTAGACCGAGGGTCGGAGGTCAAGCACTGATTCTCAAGGTGTGGGATTCAGTAGCCCTTCGACCTGGTTGGCTTACATTTCCCTCTCCGATTACGCCTATTCTAAATAACCCCGATTTCCCTCCGGGCCAAGATCCAGAGGCATTGAAACGATGGCACGACGGGGGCTGGAAACACATAGGTTCCTTTTTGATCAAGATGGGATTATCCCTTTAGACCAATTAAAAATCTGACTATTCTCTACTTCCAGCAGACTATATCCTATATTTACGTCTGCGGCACTGGGTGACAGTCGGGATATAAACGAGGGGCATCCCAACCCCTGAGCACCCTCGAGAAATCGTTGCTCTTAAATCGGACGATAAACATCTCATCACTGAACTATATGCTCTCCTGTCTAGGGAGGGTCCCATAACCAAGTCCACATGACAAATACGGTGGGAGGCGGAGTTAGAGCAGGCTCCAACAACTAAGGAATGGGAGGACATTTTTTACAGAGCTCATCACTTGGTGCATAATATGGCTAGCACGTGGACGGCTCATAAGATTTTCTCCTATTGTTACTTAACACCAGCATGTCTTCATGGATGGAATCCCAGGCCCTCCAAGGAATGCCGACATGGATGCCGGCACACTGGGTCCCTCCTCCACCTGCTATGGAACTGTCCCAAACTCTCCTGATTTTGGGACCAGGTTTTAAATTATATTGACATGGTTTTTAACATCTCTATTACTAGGTTCCCCGCATACACTATTTTGGAGCTGGTGAATCCTTTGACCTACCCTCTGCGCTCCAATTGTGGCAGACAAATGGCTTCGGCACTGGGAGTGGCCCAGCAAGTAATCCTATGGCTCTGGGGGACTGAGAAAATCATAAAACCGGTCTTGTGGTTGCATAAGCGGTGGTTCATCCTTGGGATGGAAGGGTTGTCCATGTCTGTAGATTCCAGTGGCGTTTCCTATCCGGATACCTGGGCTCCCTTTATCTGCATCCTCTCCTCTGAATTCAGAGAACTAACATGTCCGACCTATCTACGGCTACTTCGCTTGATCCCCACAAAGCTCAGGTAGCAGGCTAAGACTCCATTACCTACTTAAATCGTCTTTCTTTTGCTCTACAGTTTGAGCCCTGGTGAAACGATGTGTGTTTAAGAGAACCTTGTGAGGAGAAGCAGGGTGAAGGGGATGGAGAGGTGGCTGATATGGGTGTATGTTTTTCTTTTATGTGATAAAATTACCTATCGCTGCAGGCCTCATGGTTGTAGGCAGATAGCTGTGTTCCAAAGGTCAGATACCCTTTTCTTGCTGGCGGCCACTGGTTGTAGGCGGATAGCTGTGTTCCAAAGGTCAGATACCCTTTTCTTGCTGGCGGCCACTGGTTGTAGGCGGATAGCTGTGTAGCAAGCTCTACAGGCCTCAAATAGAATTATTCCATAAAAATACTGGGGAAATATTAGCCTTGCAATCATTGCCAGAGAGTTCAGGATTAAATTATATAGATTGACAAACAGATAGGTTTATCAGCCACAAGCAGGGTATCTTTAATATCGGTAGATAGAACGATTAATTCCCCCCAATAGTAATTCCACCATGGGCGATCCAAGCAGGGGTATCTCACAATCTATTGGTGAACTAAATAGTACTACTGGGGATGATTCAATTGTGTGTGACACTGTTAGTTTGCCTAATTGCCAGAATTCTATGGAACAACAACCTGAGATCATTTTGATATCTTGGAATGTGGCCGGATTAAAAGCCAAGCTTAATGATCCAGCTTAGGGGAAATTTATAGATATTTATTATTTGTTTATTTATTATTTGTTTATTTACCATTTTGTAAAGCGCCTGGTTACACCCACCGGTGTGTCCCCACGCTAGGATTCGAACCCGCAACAAAGGAGGGATGAGAAAGGGGAGAATGAACTAAGACCAAAGCTAAAATGAGCGGAACACTAAAAAGAGGCAAGCTAAACAGTCCCCATTTAATTACGAAACAGCCAGGTTTTTAATCCCTTGCGTAAAGTCCCTTCCGTAGGTTCTGATCTTAGATTCAGCTGCAAGGTATTCCACCTTTTGGTTACTAGATCCCTTAAGGACCGGGCTCCCATACTGGCCCTTTGCACTCTTGGCACCTTCACCATGTGAACCCCTACAGATCTTAAATTACGTGAAGGCTTGTAGGGTGTTATCATAGATCACAGGTAGCTCAGGCCTTTGTTCTACAAGATTCTGTGGTAATTGCACATGGCCTTATAGCTAATCCTCTTCTCCACTGGTAACCAGTGAAGGGTAGTCAGAGCTTTGGAGGTAGATGATCCTCTCTGGAGAGGAAGGACCAAACGGGCAGCAGCATTTTGAATGTGTTGGAGTTTAGTTCGACTTCCTTTGGTGGCACCCAAGTAGAGGATGTTACCATAGTCTATTTGGGACGAGACCAGCGCATGAACAACTGTTTTCCTGGCTGCTATAGGTAATAAGTCCAGGAGTTTCCTTAGGACTTTGAGGGTCCCGAAACACTTACCTGCTACCTTCCTAATTTGACTCTCAAACTAGAGTTTAGAATCAAACCACACCGCTAGATTTTTAGGTCTCGCCTAGAGTGTAGCGCGCAGCGCTGCTCTATGAGTGACCTTTAGGAATCGGTCAGCTCTTTTCAAGCACTCGTGCTTGTGCTGGCATCCACCTTGCGGGAGCGAGCAGCGGCGCGCGCGCTAATTGAAAACAAATGGCCCACGCGCCGCTGCTCGCTCACGCAAGGTGGATGCCAGCACAAGCACGAGTGCTTGAAAAGAGCTGTCGTGCAGCGGCGCGTTTTCAATTAGCTTCGGCCGCGCGTGCTTGCTCCTCCACTGCCCGTTTCACCCTCGCTCTCCCTGGTTTCACTTTGCGGTGTTCTTGAACTCTTTTGTAAGTACCGGTCTTGGTGTATTTTGTGTTTCTGCAAACACGATGCTTGACTTGCAGTCCTGTCCACAGCTGTCCACCTGCTGGGGCTGAGATCCCATTGCAAATGTCCGTCAAGCATAACGCATAACGATCCCTTGATTGGCAACGGCTGGGATAACCTTTGACCTCAGTGCCAGCCACCTGCCCGCCCAGAATTAAGCCGGGGTGTGCAGTTTGCTGTGTTGGGTCCTGAAGGTGCAGCTCCCAGAAGAGCGCCTTGAACACTTCCCCTGCCTGCTCCAAAACACAAACCCCTGGCGCCCATGCGCTGCTAGTGTTCGGCACGCCTCGAGAGCCGCAGGCTGTGACAGGCTGTGCTCAAATGTAGGCGTTTCTTCCAGAAGATTCTGCGTGTGTGTGTTCGTGGCCCAGTAAGGCCGACGTGGGAAGATATAAAACAAAAATACCCGAAACTCCACTTAGCAGGTGCATTACAGGTCACCAAAGCTCCCCGCCCTCCAAAGTGAATCATCTCTCCCCCCAGTTATTACAACGTCCTCCACTTTCCTGTTGCTCCCCACGTCATTGCTGCTGTAAACCACTCTTCACCCCTTTTCCATGTTTCACCCCCTGCCGTTCTCCCCTCTATGCTGGAGTGCCCGGACCCCATCTTGCACTGTCCTCCCTTGCGGTGCAGCATGGTTCGTGTATACAAATTACTTACAGACCACCATGGGCTTCGACTCGGTCGTTGAATGACAAGCTTCTAGGCGCTTCACATCACGGCCCGGAAAGCTCTTTATCAAGCTATAAACCGTCAAATTAATTCCATTAGACGTTATGCCCTCAGCATACAACCCGGGATTATTATATTTTTAATGTTCCATGTTGTCTCCACGTCTCCACCAATGTAAGAATGTGATTACGCTTCCCGCCGCATGGACGTATACACGTGAGAAGGGTGTTGTGTACTAGGCTGTTACTTCCCCTCCTCTGTGGGGAGCATGTGTGGTATTAAGGCCTGTGCAGTGTTTATGAACTGTGGGGTGTCTTGTGGTGCGTGAGGAGTTGGAGCCGTGGAGGTCGATGGGATAAACATGGCAAGAGCCCGCATCGATTGGCACAGCTCGGACACCGTACTGGCAGCGCCCTCAGCTCAGCATCTCATGCCTTTGTGCATTCCAGACACCCTTCTTTTATGGGGAGTGTCTATTACAACTCTTTTAATGTTTTGTGGGGGTTGAAAGGTCAGTGGGATGTTTTTCAAGCCCATGAAGGTAATCACTTTAAGAACATTATTTAGCGGTATACCTTTCATACAATTTTTCCTCCCACAAATTAATTAAGATCTGAAAATTGGCCCAAAGATTCAAATAACCGAACAGTCCACAATTCAGGACCTGAACTTAGTTACAAACAACACAGACGTTCTGTTTATTTCCCTATGTTGGTCCGTAAATGCAAGCACCCAGTGCTCATGTTCATAAACATGTATGTATCACATACTCCCGAAGCATGTGTAAGTTAGGCTGCTTTCACTTTACCACAGTCAAGTCAGTAATAACATACAGAATGTCAGTATTTGATCAGTTCCTCCTGTTTCAACTAAAACGTCTAGACCGAATCCAGTGCTTTCAGGAACCTGAAAAATGCACACACAGTTCTGTTATATTAAAAAAGAGCAAAACCAGGGCTTTAAGTGGGCCGGGTCTCACCGGGTCTGAGCACCGGCAGTTTTTTTAAGGGGGCCTCAAAACGGGTCTATCGGGCTCCGTTTTGTGCCCTGGCACAGGCGGTCCGTTTTTTTCCAGACTGCAGTGACCGCAGGCACATCGATGTGCGCGTGCTCACACTGCTCTTCTCACTAGTGGAGAAGTTACGGCATGACGTCATGCCAGGTGAGTGTTGTAGGAGAAGAGAAATCCTTTAAAGAGTCATTTTCTCTCTGGATTTCCCTTCTCTTTTTGAAACTCAGGAGCAGCAACATCGTCGGGGTGTCAGCAGGGCTTTAAGTGGAAGCTTTTTCAATATTATATACAACAAGCCATAGTTGCTGTTTATTTATCTTATGCAACTAACAACCATTGACAAAGCCAATAGTCCTGACTTGTAGGTATGTTACTTGTTGTATCATATCTGGACGCAATGACAGAAACAGCAAAATACAAGTCGGGCGGCACACTATGTTAAGCACAGATTTTTTAGCTTACGTGTTTAAGCCACGCCCCTTTGAGAGACCCCCCAGTTTTTTCATCCCACTTAAAGCCCTGAGCAAAACATTGAGCATTAACACAAGAAACATACTGCTGCCTGAGATAACATAGCTTTGTTTCATTGTCTTGTACTCCTACAGGTCAGGCACGGAGCCCTCTCCCCATTCTCCTGAAAATGTAACCAATTTCTTTACCTTTAGCGTTTCAGAAGATGTCCCACAGAACAATCACTTCTCATAATTGACTTTCCCCCATTTTGTTTACTTATTATTTTCAGCAGGTCACCGTCGGAATTGGCACCCTTTTAACCCTTATTTATCATTCTGTTCATTTTTTTTACTTTGCTAGAAGAGCGACTTGTCCAGATGGGTATGTTCTGTCCTCGTTCATTTTGTTGCTAGATTTTTAGACCGAAACATGCGTCATTTGGACTCTTCCACATTACGGAAGCAGGCATGTTAAAGTACTATTAAATTGTCAGATCGGATAAACATGTAAACTGAACTATGTCGCACCTAGCCTGTGTAAGCAATAAACGTTTGTCTAAGCTCTATTTCGTGACATGACGACTGGGATGAAAATACCTGGGAACGTCATGGCTCACTCAGCATGAGTGGGTGCTGAGTAAGGTCAGTGTGTGGAGCAGTGCGATCTCCGAGGCCTGCGGATATTAGGTGAGAGGATCACTGTAACTCTCCTGGTGGCAGAGCGGCTGTCTGAGAGTATAGTGTCCCAGGCGCTGGGTAAGGGGTATTAGCGTAGCCCCAGTGTCTCTTCTCTGTGTAAGGCGATACTTTCTGCCTGGGCCCAGGCAGTCACCGAACGTTCCCATGCCTTGGATGTGGGTGGTATGGGAGATTTCCATTTATGTGTAATGAGACGTATTTGCCAGTAAATGAC
This sequence comes from Calotriton arnoldi, assembly GCA_963921515.1. Taxonomy (NCBI): domain Eukaryota; kingdom Metazoa; phylum Chordata; class Amphibia; order Caudata; family Salamandridae; genus Calotriton; species Calotriton arnoldi. Next base: position 95,486 of record CAWUFW010003305.1, read on the forward strand.
CTAGGTCGAGAAATCTGTCTGTGGCTCTGTGTTTATCATGTAGGCATAAACCCAATAAGCCTACCTCCAAGTTTATGGAGTCTAGAAGCATGCCAAGAGGTCAGTTCAGCTTCTGATGTAATCCGCCCTCCATGTGATGTTCCCAGTAATGGGAGCGTTGGCGCATTCGGGTGAATATGTTTGGTAATAAAAAAACAACACCTTTATCAACAAGCTTTGGCATAGCCAATAGGTCTCGCCTTTGGGACCTTATAAGTGTTTAGTTATCCAGCACAATATCCTTGGTGCAACAACATCAACTGTTGCATGGCTAAACACTTATAAGGTCCCAAAGGCGAGACCCATTGGCTATGCCAATGCTTGTCGATTTCTGCTTTTGGGACAGGGGTTTGACCCAGGGCCTCAGGCCACCAGGCTGATGACAGGATAGAAGGCGTTTTCCCGACTATTACCTCTGTTTTGTTGCCATTAAGTTTTAGGCAATTGTTGGTCATCCAGGAGGCTAGCTCTTCTAAACAGAGGATTGAGTTGCAGCCTCCTCAGCGTCCTGAGATCTAGTTACTATGAGCTGCTTATCATCCACATATGACACAATTGTTACATTGTGTTTTTCCAAGATTTCTGCAAGGGGACCAATATAAACATTAAATAGAGTAAGGCTCAATATAGAGCCCTGTGTGACCCTTTGTGTGAGAGGGATGCTGTCCGACATATGTGGATGCTGGGCAACTTGAAAGCTCCACGTTAGAAGGAAAGAGGTCATCGCGTAATGCTGTACCCCAACCCGCATCAACTTAACCTCTGTAAAAGTAGGTTATGCGATATGGTGTCAAAAGATGCTCTTAGGTCAAGTTGCACTAGAGTGGCTGTTTGTCCTTCATCCACACACCTTCTCAAGGTTTCTGTCGCAAGAAGTAGGGCTGACTCCGTAGAGTAAGAGGCCCTGAAATCTGATTGAGTGGGGTGAAGCAAATCATTTGAATTGATATGATTTGTGAGTTGGTTATTCACAGCTTTCTCCGTAATTTTAGCGAAGAATGGCAAAAGTGAGCTAGGACGCAAGTTCTCTAGTTGCATAGGATCAGCAGAAGGTTTTTTTTTTTTCCTGCAAAGGGTATAGTACTATTGCTTGATTCCATTTTTGTAGAATTTCGCCTAAGCGAAAGGATAGAGAAATTAGCTGTTGTATTGAGGGAGAATGATCTCCATTCCTTGCATCAAACATTTAGGTAGAGCTGGATCAAGAGGAGATCCTGACTTAATGCCCATAGTCAGGCACTTCAGGTCTTCCAGAGAGGGAGTCCTAAATTCACGGAGACCTTTCTCCCTAGGGGTGTCCGCAAAAGAGGCATCTAAATTGCTTTGAGAGGGCAATGCATTAAGCTCAAGTTTTTCGTAAATGCATCTCTTCAGTGAGTCAAGTTTACGAATGGGATTTTGTTCTGCTAAAGTCAATAACAAATTGCCATACTGTCAAAGCAATGCAATAGTTTTCTTGTGTTACAGTTCCATGTCCTGCTTTAATAATCCATATAATTATAATTTGTTTACATTGGGAGCCAACCAAGGGGGTATGGAGTCATCGCTGCACGATGCCAAATTGAGAACTCCATTATCGTCGTGCTCCGCCAGACACTCGGGAATTGTCTTTGCTACTATAGCGTAGCTGCAGACTTCTTATTTACTGCAGCACCCACATGGTTGATCCTGAGATTACACAATGCTCTACCGTTCACTCCTGCTTTTTGTGGAGAAGGCAACGGCTGGGAATAACAATCGAGGGGACTTTGTTGGACTGGCAATGCAGCATATGAAGATACTTTCCTCAGTCCATGGACTTCTGGAGTAAAAGTTGTAGCTCTTTGTAATGCCTTTGTATGCACCATTGTACTGTTGCTGTTGTACTGCCATGTTTGACATAATCCTCAGACAATTATTTATTTTCTATTTTGTCAGATTTTTATTTGGTCTGTCTCTCATGATGGTTCTTGAATTTAGCTCTGTAAGAATGTGTCCTTGGTAGGCAGTCTTTGATTGCTCAAGTTGTGTGATTAATCTAGAAATAACCATGTAAAAGTAAAAACAATAGTACTTTGGATAAAAGAGGCATCTAAATTGATACAGATGCGAGCTTCTAACGGGAAGGGGTCATAAATCCTAGCTACTTTAGAAGGGAAGGAGGAAGCAATCCTATTGCAGTTCTCTAAAGATGGTGGTACTGGGGCTGTCACGCATTCCAGAGAAGACAGACTTGAGAATAGAAAACAGTTCTTTGGAAGAGTTATTAGCATTCTCTATTTTTGTGGTATAGAAATTGCAACGCATTTTCCTAATGAGCGCATGATACTGTTTTAGTTCATTTGTATACCTGGCTCTACTAAAGTAGACAATAGTCCTTCCTCCACATCCGCTCTAGGCGTTTACAAGATTTTTTGGCTGTTGTTAAAACAGCATTAAACCAGGGAGCGGAGTTTGGTAACCTAGATGTGTTCTTAGTGGTCAAAGGAGCTATCTCTAGGGCTTCTGATATACATTTTTCTGCTTCCATGTTCGCAAGATTAACATCCTCCCCAAGTTTAAGACCAAAGCACGAGAGAGTATTAGAAAAGATCTCAGAATTAAACTTTGCCCCCTTTCCTATGGTAATCGTCTGGTTAGACTTGATGGTGGATAAAGGCCTATATGGAGGCACAATGAAAGCTACTAAGTGATGATCTGACCAGGGAACTATTAACAGTGCGTCGACCTTAATAGTAGAGAAGTTGGAAAGTATCAGGTCTAAAATATGTCCTTATTGATGGGTGGTATGCTCACCTTTTGAACTAAGTTAACTTTTTCGAGCTCCCTACTTAAAGATTGTGCCTCAGAGTTGGAGTTATTGTAGAAGTGCATATTTAGATCACTTAGAACTATAAGGTTATTATGGCATAGTGCTGGCTGAATATTCTCTACAAGCCTAGATATAAACTGTCGTAGGCCCCGGCGGGCGGTAAATTAAGTAACCTATTGGGGCGCAATCTTCTGCTAGGGCGAGGGTGAAAGATAGGCTCGCAATTTACGAGGTTAGCGGCCTTAATGGTGCACTTCGGAGACAATTTATGAATTATTGCTCTCCCTCCTCCCCTTTTTAATGGGCGGTCCCATCTAAGTATACCATAACCTTGCGGGACAGCATCTAGGATATCCGGTGCCGAAGACTCAGTAAGCCACATTTCCGTCAGAAATAAAGTGTCTGGTTGCTTCTCCAGAAGGACATCGTAAATTTTGTCTTTATGTTTAACCAATGACTGGCAGTTAATCAGGAGAAACTGCAGTTTACAGTCAGATGTCAAGAGAAACCTTTCTTGTTCCAAGTCAAAACCGCAATGAGGGCATTTAAGTTTATGAAAATCTACTATTAGCTTATGCAGGCACTCGTCAGGGGTCTTGACAGCTAGGCCTCTGAGTTGATCAGAGGGGTAGCTCATATGTTGGTGGGAAGCGAAACTAGCAGGGGTCCTGGTTCCTGGCCCCAGGCGGACGTGGGCAGATGTGCTTGCCTTTGGCAGCCATCAGGAAATATTCCGCCTCCAGGGGCGTGGCCAATCCCATCCAACCCAATCCGGTGTCAGCAGGGCAGGGAGTACACTAGCCACGCCCTGCAGTCGGTAGCTCGTCAGATAAGATCGATGACAACTGTGCAACACAGCAGCAGTTATTTTAAAAGAATAAAGTAAGAAAGAGGAGCCAGGCAACTCCTGCACTGAGGTGCTACAAGGAAAGCAAATAGGGAGCCAGGCACCTCCCCACATTAAGTGCTACAAGGAACTTAAAAAAAAAACTAGAACAATCCTGTCTGAGTGGTTAAAACACTCAGATAGGAGTGGAATACACTTTAAAAAGAAGGAGCTCCTACCGATGGTCAAATCCGGCACATCCGCACTGCTGCCATCAGGAAATAGTCCGCCTCCAGAAGCGTGGCCAATCCCAACCAATAGAGATCTATGTTTTTCAGGAAACAAGGTTAACTAGAGCAGTTTGTAGGTCTGGTTACATGAATTTTAGTATTGAAGCCGGCCCCCAATAGCTGGCCGTCCATCTGGAGGTCTATTGATCTGGATCAAGACCTCCATCGACTGCAAAATTAAAATCCTTGATTTAAGTTCAGATATTTTAGCATTGTTAATTTCTTCCTTCTCATGTCCTCTACTCAAATTATTTAATGTATATAATGTAAGTCTTCCACAGATCAAGGTCACCTACCATACATCTTCCCGATAGCTACTTGGAACAGAATCTAGGTAATTGTCTATGAGAAAATAAGTTGTTGGTTGAGTGGGGATGTGAGCCCTTCTCAAACAGCCACAATCTTTGCCAGGGTGAACCATAAGTTACTAAACTAACATGTGCTCAACCCTCTGGTAGCTTGCCACAAAAACAGCCAAGCTTAACTTGGAGGTATTGTGTAAAGTATTTATGCAGCACTCAAATAGTAATAGAGTGAAAGGCCAACAAAAGAAAAATCCCACACCAATTTAGACAAAATAGAGTACATTTTAATTATTTGACACCACAACGACAAATATCCAATCAGTAGAGGCGGCTATATGCAGTTTCAAAGATTGTAGGTAAGTATACGGCCTAAAGGCACAAAGCATCACTTGTGGTTATCTGGTCATGTCAAACCGGGGAAAAGTTACAAGTTCAGGATGATTTCGACAGAGAGCAGGCTGGATAGGGACCGGGTTAGTCGCACTGAAAAGATTACATTCTCAAAGTCTGGCTCAAAGTGCCCAGTTTGAGATGGAGGAGGCCACGAGGAGCAGCGAGAGCATCACAGATGGTCGTCCCTGTAGGGCAAAGAGCAGGCTGGGCGTCAGACGATTGATGCTATAGCGCGAATATCCTGTTGAGCATCTCGGGTGAGCACTGCTGGAGCTTCACGTTGGCAGTCACCGCGGACTGTCGAAGCTTTAGTCCAAAGTGTACATCTCGTGTTGCTGGCAGTCGCTGTAGCTTGAAGAGTCAGGTTCACCGGAGCTTAGTGTTGGCAGTCAGCACGGGCACCAAGATCTCAGTACAAACGTGTACGTTCGCAATTGCGAAGATCCCAAAACTTCAGGATTTCTCTTTCAGAGGAGTGCACTAAGATGCCAACCAAGGGCCCAGGACCTGGAAAGGCACCTCTTGGAGATCAGGGACTTGCTCTTGCAGAGTCCATCAGGGCTAAGGCAGGTCCAATTGCATGTTAAGGCAGGTCCAGTTACAGGTCAGCTAGCCAGTTGCAGCAATGCCTCTGGATTTATGTCCGTAGCTCTGAACTGGTGGTCAGTCAGCTGACCCTAGGAGTCACTTCAGGTGGCCCGAGATGAAGGAAGCAGGTCCAATCGTCCTCCTCTGGCAGCAGGGCAGTCCATCGTCTGTACTATCCACAGGTCCAGCAGTGTACTGAGGAGTGGGTCTGAGAATCCTAATTTTATGCCAGATGCCAGCTTTGAAGTAGAAAAAACGTCTAGAGTTTTCCGCCCACAGATGGTGTTGGAATTTCCTTCCTCCCTGCCCGGATCCCAGAATGTCTGGGGGCAGAAAAGGCTAGTGTGAAGTACATTGTCTGGGGCTGAGGTAGTTTCTTTCAAGTTAAGTGTGGCTGTGCACAGCTCCGCCCCTCCCACCCTGCTAACACCCAGCACCCCATTTGTGTGTCTGTCTGGGAGAAATACACAAAACTGCCAACTACACCTAGTCATGTGACCCAGGGATGACATGCTGCAGGCACAAAATGGTTAGGACAAGAAAATGCCAACTTTCCAAAAGAGACATTTTCAGAATTGAAACTTAAAATCCAACTTTACCATTAAAAAGGGTTTAAATTACAATTGCTTAGACATCAAACATGACCTTTCTACCAGCTCCCAAACAAATGTTATCACTTACAAAAAGTATTACGGTAACCCAATGTTATTCTATAGAAGAGGTAGGCCTTACAATAGTGAAAAACGAATTTGTGAGTTTTTCACTAAGAGGACATATAAAAAAACTTAAAAGAACATGTCCAACTTTTTAGATACAATGCACCCTGCCCAAGAGGCTGTTTAGGACCTACATTAGGAGTGACATGCCTATTAAAAAGGGAGTTTTAGGCTTGGCAAAAGGTTTTTTGCTAAGCCGAATTGGCAGCTTAAAACTGAACACAGGCTGCAATGGCAGTTCTGAGACATGTTTTAAGAGGCTACTTAAGTGGGTGCCACAGTAAGTGCTGCAGACACTAATAAACTTTAATTTACTGGCTCTGGGTAAATGTTGTACCACTACTAGGAATTTACAAGTAAACTAAACATGCCAACCAGGCGTCCGTAAATGTTACCATGTTTTAGCGAAAGAGCACAAGCACTTTAGCAGGCTTCGAAAAATCTACTCGCCCACTCACTATGGAGAGTCAGATTTTATCAGGTCGAGCTATTTTTAGCACCTACTCATCTGTTCTGGCGAGTGAACTTAAGCTGGAAAGGAACAGGAGTTCTGTTCATACAGAAAGTGAATGAACAACACCTTTAAATCTTGTTTTTATCTTGATACATTAGGCTGTCTGCTCAAGGACAGAGGTCAAATGTCAGTTTGCCTTTTTACTAATAGTTGCGTCTCTTATCTTGGAAAATGGTGTTTACATTTCTTTCTCTTATTAGAGGTTTTCGTCAAGTGAGCTGTCTGACAATCATTGTGAAACAAAAGGCTGTAAAATGTCAGTTTTTTTCCTAACACAACATTAAAACAACTTGTAAACTAATAGTACAAGTATTTCAAAAAATATCAGGAATTACAAAATAACTTTTAAATTCAGAAGTGCGATGCAAACAAAGAATTAAATAGGAGCAAAACAAATCAGAACACTTTACTTTGTGATGTGCAAATAAATATTTGCAGAAACTCCATTTCCAAACATTGTACACTATATAGTTCTATCAGGAAAACTACATGTCAGTGGGAAATTTTGTGGTAATTTCAATGGAAAATCTGCTGATTGCAAACAAGTGTGCTACCACCTCGGCTGCGTTTGCTGGCTGTCTGGCGCACCTCAACACGGCGTGGCTGGGCCCTGGGCGGTGACCGAAGCGGGGCCTGAGGGGCGATCGAGGCAGCTGGGTGACAAATTGCCATGGGACTGCTCGCTCCTGATCAACGCTGCCTGCTGTGAGGCGGTGCGGTTGAAGGGGCGTCTGGGCTCGCTGCTGCCCACAAGAAGAGCTGAGCCCGGCTGCTCACGGAGAGGACGCTGCACTGCTTCCAGCTGGGCCGCAGCCGGACTGGACTTGCTGCCGCGGTGACTGTTAGAGGCAGAGGCGGGCCTGGCGTCCCCCCACCTCGCATTATATTGCTGCACTTCTGTCTGGCCTGGAGCGGGAGGCCTCGCTGGGACCCACGAGCTGGGAAGAGCTACGGTCGCAGAGACCGCCGGCGCTTGGGGTCGCTGCTGCGAGGCGAGCCTGACCATACACTCCTGTGAACCACGCGAGTTGCTGCTGCGCCTGGGGGCCTACACTACTCAAGCTGCTATCGGGGACAGGCAGGGTGTTTCGCTGAAGGCTGCAGAAGGCATCGTGCGGCGCTCTCCCTCTTGGAACTGGCTTGTGGGGGAGAGGAGCTAGAGCAGATTGGCGAAGGAATGATGAGGCCTGGACAGTGGCGCCTCAGCTAATGCGACTTGGCCTTCTCAGGGGTAGTCCTGTGGAGGGATGCGAAGATCCTAAGAGCTGACACGACGTGGACACTCCTGATCTGATAAGCTTGGGAGTTTGGGGGCTTGACGGCATTGGGGCTCCACACAGTCGTAGCGTGCCACGATATGGACACCCCTCTGCGACGCCCTCGACTACAGAGAACTGGGCGTTGGTGATCCGAGAGGGTAGTGTACAGCTATAGCGCCTCTCCTCCTTTGCACTTGCACACCCCCACTGCCATTTGGACGTGGTCAGAGTTGGAAGAAGGCGATATGGGGAGATCAGACAAATCCCAATCTAAACTACAGTTTGAGCCACGAAAAACGGCCAGACAACAGGACGTGGACAAAGCCGCGTTTGAGTCTGGCTCCGAGGCTGGAGAGCCGTTGGATGACCCAGATCTAAAACTGATTTTAGCAGCGATGCAAAGAAGTCTGACCAAGATAGATGGGAAGATAGACGTCTTATCATTTTGCATGGACAGAATGTCGGAACGCTTAGATAAGCACACCTAGAGGCTTGATTTGGTGGAAAAGCGAGTGTCGGATGCTGAAGATTCTTTAACTACTAGCTCCCAGCCGCACAACAAGATGGATAAACTACAAATGGTCCAGGCCAAAGCCGAAGATCTGGAGGCGAGATCTAGATGCAGCAACATAAGGCTGGTGGGAATACAGGAATCAACCAATATTCCAAATATGGAACTCTTTGTGGAACAGTTACTGGTCTCCCTCCTAGGCAGAGATACATTCGAGTGTATTCATAGTAGATCGTGCCCACCGCTCTTACGCCTAGACCGGTCTTGGGAGCCCCTCCGCGACCCATAATTGCCAAGCTGCTTAACTACAGGGACTGGGACGCAGCCCTACGTAAAGCCAGGGAGTTGCGCACATTGCGATACAAGGGCATGGACATTTCCCTGTATCCTGACTTCACTCAGCAGGTCCAGGAAGCTAGACGACTGTCTCCCAATCAAACGGAAACTTCGGGACCTTAATCTTGATTACAACATGATGTACCCGGCTAAGTTGCACATACAAGCTGATGGAAAAGCATTTGTTTCTACTGATCCAAGGCAGGCACTACAATTCATTAAAAAACGGGCGAGTGGGTGGGCTCGCCAGGAATCATCGTGCTGGCCGGCTTCCAAAAGAGATGAGGGCCCGGAGTTGGATGAACAGTGAACTCAACTAGGCATTTAGTGGATTGAATCAGCTTGCAACATTATTGGACTATGCTGAAGCGGGAGCTGCTGTTTGGGGGGCTGCCGCACAGACAGTTGAGCTCTGCGAATGAAAACGTGTAATCATTAGCTATGTTTGATTAATGCTCCTAATACGGTAGGTAGTTGAGTCTATGCCGGAGCAGGGGGCTGAGTTATTAAGACCATAAGTAAGCTCTAGATGACGCAACCAGATAGTCATGGACAATCTTATAAGGTTTTGCGGAGTACAACCACAGAGTGGATTTAAAGGAATCCTGGAGAGCCTAGGGGGGGTAGCATGTTAGAGACGTTCATGATCCAGGACGACGGAATAAGTTTGCCGCCGGTAACATCTGCCCCTGTGGGTTACTCACTTTTTGGCTAATGAATCTATGTTTGGGTGGAGGGGGGAGGGGAGTTTGTTCTGGGGTTTGGGTAACTGGGGGGGGGGGGTCTTTTTCCACTATGCTTAGTTGGGGACTGCATAGTACGGGGGGCGTTTATGGTACAAGTTCAAATACAAAGAGGAATGCTCAGGCTTCGCTGAGTTGGCTGGTCATGCAGGAAATTAAAACAGTAAGCGGGAAGCTATGATGAATGAGTCTCCACTAAATGATGCAACGCCGCAACAGCCAAACAAAGTTCAATTCTTGTCCTGGAATGTGAGAGGGTTTAAGTACTTCAGGAAACTACGCAAAGTGGTGGCTTATTTCAAGCGTCACCATGTAGACGTAGCACTCATTCAAGAAACACATTTGGCCCCTCAGAGAAATATGCTTACACATAGACGGCTACAGGGCAATTTAAATACAGCAGGGTTAACTTCACACGCTAGGGGTGTGCTCCCGTGGGTTAACTCGAAATCAGGAATTACTTTACAAGAACTGGATGTGGACTCAGGTGGTAGATTTGTTATTTCAAGATGCTATAAAGACGGGTTAAATGTCAAGATAGTGAATGTCTATGGCCCTAACTATGATGAACCTCACTTTTATCACACATTAACCTCACGTATCCTTAAAGGGCCAGATCTTCCTCTGCTTTAGGGTGCTGATTTTAATTGCGTGCTGGACCTGGCCCATGATTGATCAGGGCCCCCCCCCGAAGGCCTTCTGCTGCAGCCAGGGATATAAAAGACATTATTGATCAACTACGCCCGCTAGACGTCTGGCACTGGCGTTCTACTACCCCAGGGTTCTCCCACTACTCTGCTCCCCAGGACATTCATACCAGGATAGACTTTTGGCTCGCTTCTAAATCGCTTATCTCTAACGTTAAAGACTGTGTACCTCTCCCTCGTTCATACTCTGATCACTCCCCTGTACTCCTGGAAATAGCCTTACCCCCACAAGAGCAGCGCGCCCCTCACATGGCGGTTCCCCCCCATACTCCCTTCTAGGTCCGGTGTTTAAGGCAGACATCGCCTCCGCCGCCGAAGAGTTCTTTGCAAATAACATAGGCTCAGTAGCCAATTTTTCCACAGTTTGGGAAACGTTTAAGGTTTTTATCAGAGGGGTTGCCATATCCAAACACTCTGGGGTTCTTTGCTCACTGCGAGATAGACTGACTGCGCTGGAAAAGAGGCTAGCGGGGCTAGAACACAATTTCCAATTGAGGGGAGACCCACACACACTTGAGGAAATCAAAGCTACACTGGAAGCACTCAAGAGCGGGTCGCCTAGAGACTCTGCCCCTCCCAGGATCCTGAAACAGGCAGTCGAATCGGTTGGCCCAATTATCTTGGATTTGATCAACTCCTCGATCTCCGCTGGTGTGGTCCCTTTTTTGTGAAAAAGAGCTATGGTGAAATCTCTCCTGAAAAAACCTAGCCTGGACCCAGATTGTCTCGGCAATTATCGGCCCATCTCGCTTTTCCCAGGGATTAGCAAAATTGCGGAGAAACATGTTAATTCGGCACTCTCCATGTACTTGGAAGCCCATAACCTTCTCCATTCCACCCAAACTGGCTTCCGCCCGTACCAAGGAATGGAAACGGCTCTGCTGGCAGTTGTTGAAGATTCCAGAAAGATTCTCAATGCAGGAGGCTCCTCTGCTGTGATTCTTCTAGATCTCAGCGCAGCCTTCAACACGGTCAACCACCATATTCTGGTCCAACGACTCAGAAGTTTGGGGGTGTCCGGAGTAGCCCTAACATGGTTGCAATTCTTCCTGGAGGAAAGATCTTTCCAGGTGTTCGAGGGTGAGGTTATCTCAAAATCTTTGCCTCTCCATTGTGGGGTCCCTCAGGGATCGTCCCTGAGCCCCACCCTTTTTAATGTTTATATGGCTCCTCTTGCGGACATTGTTCTTCCCTTTGGGGTACACATTGTGACTTATGCCGATGATACCCAACTGGTTGTAGCGCTGAACCACTCAGAGAAGGCCTCAACTGGCCTTTGTCCTTGCCTTGAAGAAGTAGCCAAATGGATTAAACACACACTTAAAACTGAATGGCGACAAGACTGAGCTTATGCTCCTTGGCAATCCTTCTCTTTTTAAAACGGAAACCATGTGGCCAGCCTGTATGGGCCGTGCACCTGCCCCTAAGTCAGCGATAAAGAGCTTGGGCTTTTGGCTGGACCAAGACCTTAGCTTCAAAGTCCAGGCTAGGAAGGTTGTGGCCTCCTGCTTCGGCATCATAAGGATGCTTCGCAAAGTCCTCCCTCTGCTCCTCTTCCAGGCAAGAAAGCTGATGGTCCAGGCTCTTATTCTTTCACGCCTGGACTACAGGAATGCCCTCTATCTTGGTGCGCCGAGTTCGGTCTTCGCTAAACTTCAAACAGTGCAGAACTGCGCCGCAAGGATTCTTGTGGGGATTCCAAACCGGCAGTCTGCAAAACCTGCCATGAAATCCCTTCACTGGCTCCCTGTTCGGGAGAGAGTTCACTTCAAGGCTTTGTGCATTACCCATAAGATGTTAGGAGGAAAGGGACCAGCGACTAACTCCTCTATGGTCCAGCCCTATCGAGCGAACAGGCGGCTGCACTCAGATGAGCTATACTTGGCAGTCGTTCCTAGAATTAAGAGGGCCAGAAGCGGCGGCCGGTTATTTTCGTACAATGCCGCCAAACTATGGAACTCCCTCCCTCTTCATCTACAAAAGGAATCCAATCATATGGCCTTTCGTAAGTTGTTGAAAACGTGGCTCTTTCCTAAGCGACTCGAGGCTTTAGTTTCACCGCTGGGATGCCTCCGGGTAGCTATGCGCTCTATAAGTGTTGTTTAATTCATTCATTCAAGAGTATCAGGAAACAGCTGACATTGAAGTGAAGAATTTGGGCAAGTACGCCATAGCTAGAACGTACGGGGAGGGGGGGGGAGCACCCTGGTGCTGTCCTGGCAGCCATGCAGCGCTGTAAAAGAGAAACTAGCACAATGGTTGAGATCCTGGGGGAAGATGGGAGTCAGATAAACGAGACGTCGCTTATCGCGGAGAGATTCCGCAGATACTACACGCATTTGCATAGCTCTTAATTAGACCCGAACGAGGAAAGCATGAAGGACTATTTGGAGCATATACAAATGCCAAGGCTCACCAATTCGCATAGAGAGTACCTGATGGGGCCCACTGGAACCTGGCGAGAATCGTAGAGCTCTGCGGTCAATGAGCGACGGCAGCGCTACGGGCACTGATGGCCTAACGGTGACCTTTTACAAGACTTACGCGGACTTACTAATACCGCACTTAACCTTCCTCTATGAAGAGATGGTGGAGGCTGATAGGATGCCACCTACTATGAGAGAAGCCCTGATAATAGCTATACTTAAGCCAGGGAAGCCAGCAAAGTAATGTTCCTCTTATAGGCCATTATCATTGCTAAACGTAGACACGAAATTGTTTGCTAAAATACTGGCTAATCCTCTGGCCCCTCTGGTACCAATACTGGTCGGCCCAGAACAGGCAGGTTTTGTACCGGGGAGATGCCTAACTTATAAGCTCAGGACAGTATTTGGAGCGATTCAGAACATTAACCCAGAGATCAAAGCTGCAGTGGTCTTCTTGGATGAAGAGAAAGCGTTTGACTCTGGAGTGGGCGCTCATGAGGGCAGTGCTCAAACGCTTTGGGGTGGGAAACGTTTCTGCGGCTAGTGGGTGTCCTGTATAGTGCAAACACAAAGAGATGATGGACGGAGCGCTGAAACTTTTCAGACACTCACCCCCAGTCACAGATTTGGGTTGAATCCATCATCGTTCTTTAGCTCACTTCGCCACCTCAGTTTAGACCCAGCTATATGCAAATCATTCTTGACCCTGTGCCTCATGGGAACAGTCCAGCCCGAACTGCCAAGCCAAGTCTTCCCTGAACCGGAAACAAGCATCCTGGGACCGGTTTCGGGCTAACAGCCCTCATCAGCCAGGCTAGCTTGAATCCAGTGGCAAAGTGAGTAAGGGACCCACGTCTGGGCATACCCTGCCAACTTAGGGCGAACAAAGCAAACACAAAGAGAAACCGGTCCTAGGATGCTTGTTTCCAGTCCAGGGAGGACCTGGCTTGGCAGTTCGGGCTGGACTGTTCCCATGAGGCACAGGGTCAAGACTGATTTGCATATGGCTGGGTTCAAACTGGAATGGCGAGCAAAAAAACGATGGATTTAGGCCCAGATCTCTGTACTGGGGTGAATGTATGACATTGTTCTGCATTCTGTCCATCAACTGTTGTTTTTGCATTTGTCCTGTATAGTGCACCAGTGGCTAGAGTCAGGGTGGGTAATATAGTAACTCCTCTCATCACAACATCTAGAGGCACCAGACAAGGGTGCCCGCTCTCACCTCTACTGTATGCTCTGGTGGCAGAGCCATTGGCTTGCGCCTTAAGGGAGTATCACGGACACAGAGGGCTGCGATTCCCCAGATACCGTCTCATTATTTCTGCATACACAGAGGATATGCTTTTATATGTTCGAGATCCGGACGAAAACCTCACACCGGTGCTTACTAAGGTCACGACTTATGGGGCTATAACAGGCCTTAAGGTTAACTGGCCCAAATCCATTATTTTCCCGCTCACGACCCATGTGGAGCTCGATTTTCCATTGCAATGGACCACGTACTCTGTGCGCTATCTCGGCATACAGGTGCATACAGACCCTAACGTAGTTTTCTCAGATAATTATGGCAGAGCTATTGCTAGACTGGTGGAGGATGTTGCACGGTGGTGCCGCCTGCCTCTTTCGTTGGTAGGGCGCATCTCTTTAATGATGACGATGGGGAGAGGAGTTGGCCTAACGGCTAGGGCGGTCGACCTCGAATCTGGGGAACTGGGTTCGGGTCTCTGCAATGACGTTGAACATCCTGTGATTCTGGGCAAATCACTTAATCTCCCCATGCCTAACAAAAATGAATGTGTCCTCATGTAACGCAACTGGTGCTATGTAAAGCGCTCTGATACCTGAATCCTTTGGGTCAAGTTCGCGCTATATAAAACTCCGTAACAAAATAACGATTGTCCTCCCTAGATTCTTGTTCTTGTTTTTGAACATCCCGATGATTCTCCCTGGTCCGCTCCCTACTTATTAAACTCTCCTGGGCAGGGAAACAACCTCGAGTTAAGTGGGACACATTAACTTTACCCTATTCGAGAGGCGGCCTTAATGCCCCAGATCTAAAGCTGTACTACTGAGTGGCACAATGTTCACACACTTGCTACTGGATCCATGAACCACAGAACTTGCCGCATCTACATATTGAGGCAGTTGCCACCAACCCCTATACTGTCCCCAAGATGCTATTCGGGACTCCCGACAGAAAGACGGGGGTATTGAACTCAAACTCAACTGTCCATGCTTGGCACAACAGACAGGCGGGTGCCCTATTATACTCACCTTTGATCCCGATCGACTGGTGTTATTGGTTTTTGACTGGCAGGCCTCGAAAAATCCTAAAAATGTTACTAGACCTGCAGGTCTAGTCGACCTAATTATAATGCTCTTGACCCATAAACTGCTTTCAAATTATGGGATCCTGGGCAAGTATTTTAATGAGCTGAGACGCCAGTTTCTTCTTTATCACACAAGAGCACCTTCAAATACGCGAGTTCAGCATGTCTGCTGTACAGAAAACTAGTTTGGTTTAATAGACTAAACTTTTGCTCCATATATAATACAAATCTAGGCACATATAGAATATACATGACCGCTGACTTGCCTCAGTTCATTAACCGCATTGTCATCAGTGCAGGGGCAGGAACGTTTCTGAACTCATGTAAAACAAGCATTGGCATAGCCAATAGGTCTCGCTTTTGGGACCTTATAAGTATTTAGTTATGCAGCACAATATCCTTGGTGCAACAACTGTTGCATGGCTAAACACTTATAAGGTCCCAAAGGCGAGACCTATTGGCTATGCCAATGCTTGTTTTCCTGGGAAGTAAGTCTGCGAAATGTGGGTTTTGCCTTAACATTTACAGTGGTTTAAAAAAAAGAGCATGGGCAGTGATTTTGTGCCCTGCAAGAATACACCTTCCAAGGAGCAGAAGACAGAAATATATTTCAAATTTCTTGTCAGGTTTAACTTTAAGCCACCCTGGCTGCATTGCTTATAATTTAAACATCACAGACAAAGTGGGAACATGCTTTGGTCAGCTCCAGTTGTGTAGGGCTGTAGCGCTTCATTGGTTCAGATGAAGACTGCGGAGATGGCACTAGAATAGGCCGGCTGGGCCGCGCCTGCTGCAGCAGGCTAGGCCATTACCCCAGGGGGCAGGGTGTCACCTCCGGGGTGTCACTCTCGACGGATCGTCAACTGCAGGATATGGTTAACAAATGTAAAAGCAAACTTCAGGGGCACTGGTTTTCTGTGCTGTGATCTGTAGTCTCTCCAAATTGACTTTCCCCTAACCCCGTGAAATTAACAGTATTTTCTGACATCCGACCCCCTGACCTCGCACATAATAAGAATTTAAAAAGCCCCATGCATGTGTGTCTGCCTAATGCAAAACTGGGAAAAAAATGACCATGTCACAGTTTTATACAAAAGCTACTCCGTTCCTATTGCATGCTTCATATTTGAGTGCACAGTTTAAAGTTATTATGAAGAAAAACAGTTTTAATAGTAATAATTCACCGCTCATGACTTTTATAGACAATAAATTGCGGCAAATGTATATTGCAGCAGAAAGAGTTTTGTCGGCCATTAATGCGGATATTTACAAAGATAAGTGCGGGGACGGGGGCTCGCGAGGCAGCTGGTTGCCAAGGGCGCGACAGCGGGCACAACGTGCAGGGCTCGAGGTTTACGCGGCAGTGGCAGGAAAGTGTTCTGTGGAAACGATTTCGCAGTTATCAGTCTCGGGGGATGACAGCGTACAAGAGTAGGAACAAGGTGCTGCGTGGCTTTCTCTTCACTGTGAAGTAAAGATTGGCAGCTGGAAGTGAGGCTTACAGGAGGAACTGCACACAAGACCTCTTCACCCAGGGCTCATAATCACTACTCAAAGGGAAAAGCATTTACCAGTAACAAGCATTGGCCGCGCGGCCGTGAAACTGACACGGCCGCGCGGCCGTGAAAGTGAAAGTAATCGCGAGCGTCCAGATGGCGAGGGAAGCCATATGGCGCCTGATCGCGCGTGAACGCAAGCTGGTCGCCAGCAAAAGCCACTGTTTGCACTGCCAAAACCCGCTTACTAAAACTCTCGCCAGAGCAGCGCATGCGCTGGCTCAGGCGAAACCTAAAAACTGTCACTTTTAATAAATGGGAAACATCCATTACATCGCAGGCATTACAACGCAATGCCGTTACAACACAGCTAACAACGCAAATTCCATTACAACGCATGCTAATACAACGCATGCCATCATAAGGCATATGCATCACTGACCAGCACCTTCCCGGAGATAAGCACCCAGCGGTGTTGGAATAGTAATTTACGTTGTAATGGTACATGCGTTGTAATAGCACGTGTTGTAATGGAAGTTGCGTTGTAAAAGTATGCGTTGTAATAGTTTGCGTTGTAACGTCATACATCCTTAATAAATACATAACTAAAGCATGAGGTAGCAGCACACTCATTTGCAATAAGCAGATTTTACATTGAAATGCCCACAGAATTTCCCACTGACTTGTGGTTTCAAAACTATATTGTGTACAATGTCTGGAATAGAGTTTCTGCAAATATGTCATCTGCACATCACCAAGTAATGTGTTGTGATTTGTTCTGCTCCCATGTAAATCTTTGTTTGCATCACACTTCTGAATTACAAAAAACAGTTATTTTAAAATTCCTGATATATTTAGAAATAACTGTACTATTCATTTACAAGCGGTTTAAATATTGTGTTCGAAATAAAACCTGACATTTTACAGCCTTTTGTTTCACAATTATTGCCAGATAACTCACTTAACAAAAAGCACTAACTATAATAAGAGAAAGAAAAGTAAAAATCATTTTCCAGCAACAGATTAGCAACAATTAGTAAAAAGAGAAACTGACATTTGACCTCTGCCCTTGAACAGACAGCAAATGTGTCAAGACAAAAACAAGATTTAAAGGCCTCTCTAGTGCTCATTCACTTTCTGAATGAGCAGAACACCTGTTCCTTTCAGTTTAAAACAAGGTCGAGTAAATGCTAAAAATAGCTCGACCTGATAAAATCTCACTCAACATTGCGAGTGGTCGAGTGGATTTTTCGAGGCCTGACTGGTCATGATAAAGAAGCTGCATCCGCACTGAAACAATTAGGAATCCTGAGGATGGGTGATCTTTTTCAAGATGGAGTCACGCGCAAGTGGGAAGACTTGACAATAGAGGAGAGAGCACCCGCCCCCCTAGAGCAATACCACTTTCATATAACTAGGCATGCGCTGCGAGAGCTTCTTGGGGAGGACCTGGTGGAACCCATGGAGATTCCGTCGCTCTCCTACATCCTGCGCCCCACTCCTCCCACTAAGATAGTTACAGTCATATAACCTGAAGCAGGATGCCAGGGGACCGATGCAGAATAAGCCCGACAGGACTGGCAGAGCGACCTAGACATGATAATCGATGACAATACCTGGCGATATTGCTGTGAACTAAGAACATCTCCCTTAACGGCTAACATCGTCTGATCCATTTTAAATATCTTAACAGGGTTTATTATACCCCAGAGAGATTGAAGCGTTATGGCTTACGTGAGTCAGCTGCTTGCCCTCGTTGCGGGGAGAACTGGGCGGGGTTTCTGCATCTGGCCTAGCTGTGCCCCCGGATTGCTGGTTACTGGGACAAGGTCTTTTGCACGATAAACAAGATCACAAGCCTAGCACAGACACCAGACCCTCTGCTTGAGATACTAGGTTACAGTAAGAACATATGCAAACAATCCAGACGACTGGTGGATATGGGTCTACTTCTTGCTAAACGTACGGTTTCCACGTGCTGGGTGATTGGCCCAGTCCAGACTATGGCTGAATGGGAGAAAGACATGCTCCATTGCAACACGCAATTGGACACCTATAGTGAGCTCCTCCCTCCACAGAGTCGCCCCAAGAGTTTCTGGGGACTACATCAACAAGATCTGGTGGGTAAAGAAACTGGTGAGCCTGAGGGAAGCTAAGACTACTATGAGTTGATACAAGGCTGGCCTTTCTTAATAAGGGCAGCTACTAGAGGCTGATCGGGTGGGCTGTTTAAGTTAACCCAATATGAATGTATACACTTGAGATCCGCATTGTTTTGTCAGCTAATTGCTCATACCACTGTCGCTAGTATTCGCTCTGTTTGGCATATATGACTATCATAGGAGAATACCGCTGGCCTGCTCAGCTAACCGCCAATGTAATTATATACTGTACAGAGTAACTGTATTCACTTGCAAACTTTAAATAAAGAAAAAAAAGTGTGCTACCACTTCATGATTCTGGTATGTATTTATTAAAAGTGATAGTTTTTAAACATGATTTGAGAAACATTCCTGCCCACTGCCCTGAGGACAATGCGGTTAATGAACTAAGAGGAAAGTCAGCTGTATCCTATATGTGGCTAGATTTGAATTATATATGGAGCAAAAGTTAACAGACATACTGAACTTGTGTATTTGAAGGTGCTCTCATATGCGATAAGGAAGAAAATGGCAGCTCAGTGAATTAAGTTATTTGCCCAGGATCACATAATTTGAAACCAGTTTATGGGTCAAGAGCATTGTAATTTGGTCGAGTAGATTTTTTAATTCACTAGACCTGCAGGTCAAGTTACATTTTGATGATTTTTCAAGGCCTGTAAGTTAGCAGAAATAAAGCGCAGAGTCCTAAAAGCCAACAAAAACAGGTTCAGAAAAAAGATGGGGGTGACGCAGCAGTGACGGCCAAGTCATTAATGGTAGCTGGGGATTTTAAAGGAACATTTAAGCCTTTAGTAGTGAATACTTTACATGCAGAGTATGAAGAATGGGGCATCTCCTTGTTAATAGCACCCCAAATGGCAAAAAAAAAAAAAACACCGCTTCAGTAGCAACTTTTACATTATCATATGGGCTGCGTGCCTGTAATGACCAAACTCCTTCGGATAAGGAAGCAGCGCATACTTGCAAGAGATGGGAAAGATCACTAGCAAAATAATGCTAGATCTATGTTTGTGGTGCTATATCCCTGAAAGGGAAGTTGTTCAAAGAGGGGGCAGTGATCATAATGCTTTATCTTTGATACTCAAAGGATTACCTCTCACCTTGCTGACCCTACCAGACCTGAAGCAGGGCTTGAAAAATCATAAAAATGTTACTAGACCTGTAGGTCTAGTAACTTGAATAATCTACTCGACCTAACTTTAATGAACAAATTGTGTGATCCTAGGCAAATATTTTGTCTTATGGAGCCACCTTTTTCTTTATTATCACATAAGAGAGCACCTTCAAATATGCAAGTTCACTATTTCTGCTGTACCAAAAAACTATTTACTAGACGAAATGTTTGCTCCATGTATAACAAGAATCGAGCCCATATATAGGGTACACATGATCCCTGGCTTGCCTCTTAGTTCACTAATGGCATGGTCATCTGGGCAGGAGCAGTAATAATTCCCAGTTCATGTTTAAAAACTCACTTTTCATAAATCTATTACTAAAGCATGATGTGGTAGTGCACTGTCATTTACAGATAGCATATTTTCCATTGAAATAGCCACAAAACGTTCCCACTAGCATGTAGTTTTACTGATAACCCATGTTTGAAATTGGGTTTAAGCAAAAATATTTACAATTTACACATCACCAAGTAAAGCGTTCTAATTTGTTTTGAGCCTATAAAAATATTTTTTCCACCACAATTACAAAAATGTGTCTAAGAATCTTTCACAGTATTAACAGGAGAAATGTTAAGTGGCTATATATATATATATATATATATACACACACACACACACACACACACACACACACACATATATATATATATACACACACATATATACACACACACACGATATTAAAATTCACACTATTTGAGGCAGACGTTTATAAGGAGGTCACAACCCCTCAAATACAAAGAAACACTGTGGTTCGATGGCAATTGCAGGGAAGCTAGATCAAAGCTTATATTTTCAGTTTAAAATGGCAATAGGCTAGCCCAGTAGTTCCCAAACTTTTTCAACCCGCGGCTCCCTTGACATATGGGCCGTTGGCTGCGGCTCCCCATTATGTTACTTTTTTTTGGGCGGGTGGGTGATATAAGTCCGGCCTCTGGAGTACTTTCATTTTTCTCTATGAAAATTATTGGGATGAAGGTATTGTAATCATAGATGTATTCCCCGGTATACTATGTCAGTAAAACAGCATGACCCACAGTGCAAAGATGTCAAAAAAGTCAGAACTGGCTGCTATTAATTATGACAGAGGTCTTCCAGATCAAGGAAAGGACATTGATTTTACTTTAAATAACCACTAGAATATATTTAAAAGCAGCTTTCCTGCCAATCAGCAGGGTTTCAAAACATGATGTGCTTTTGCATAGGAATGGCATGGAAAAACAGGCTGAATGTAGAGAAAGATGTGGTAGACAGGTTTTGTACGTACAGTGCACAATGAGACAAAGAGACTAATTCAAAGTTAGTAAAAAAGTGGTTCAAGAAAAAGAGGTGGGAAAGGATGAGCAAAAAAATCAAGAATGCGAGGGTGGATTGTGAAAAATGATTGGGTGAAGTTTAAGTCAGGATGAGTAGGGCAAGGATTATCCTAGTTCACGGTCCTTATAAAATAGTAGGGATTGGAGACAATTACATGGAATTGGAAATGGGCAGAAGGAAAATGGGAATGAGGGTGCAGTTATGAAAATGAAAGAAGATGAAGGTTGTGCTAAGGTTGCGTAGGTGAAGGACTTTGAATGCAAGGGAGGTGTAAGGGAGTCACCAGGGTTGAAAATGGTGTCGGAGATTATGGAGCAGGGAATGCTGAAGCAGTGTTCAGTGGTATGCAGAGCGTTAAACCAAAATGAGCTGTGTGCTGATTTTGCTTTAGAGTTTGTTTTGCATTTTAAAGGCAGGCTTGTACATCATCCGCTCTTATCTAGGCTGTCAACTGTTTAACTTGGTTAGTGAACTTTCACGTTTTTGCTCATCACGCATTTGTTTATAATCAATGTAATTGTGAAGCTAAGTATGGTTTCCTTCACCTCTTTTTTTTTCTTTTCGTGTTAAAGGTTTATACAAAGAATAGGGTGTGTTATACTGGGACTATAACCTCAAGACTCTAGAACTCAAGGAATTCCACAATGAGATTTTAAAAACGTTCATAGAGACTCTGAGTCATTTACAGTGGGCTTAGTCAGTGTGTGCCCGTGGGATGCCACCCTGCAAGTTATTGAGCCAAAACAAACTGCGTATATTTTTAGCTGGAACCCGATCATTACTTCAATTTCACTATAAAAAAAGTGACGGAGATTTAAAATGGTTTTAAAATGTAGTGGGAGTATAGAGCAGTTCACGAAATCAGTAATGAAAGCAGTACAACTAATGTCTAGTAGGCACGCACTGACTGACCTCACTGAGGTGCCAGTACTTCACTTGATGTCTATGGCTTGCCATTTTTCTGCTTCACGGGGGTGCCAGAGACCCGCAGTGTGTTTCATTAGCAAATGGGTGCAGCCTGACACTGTGCTTGCTTCTCAAAGCATATGTTTCAGCAAAGCATTACGTCTGAGAAAAGGAACAAAGCACTTACTATAAAATTGAGTGAAAGTGCCTGACGTTCAACGGACCTCTTGAGGAAAGCCTCCGTGCTCTTCTCGCTACTTACTTTTTCCCTAAATCTCGCAATATTGTTTCAATAGTTAACTAAAGCCACAGAAGCTAGCGCCGTCACCTCTCTGAGCGCCAGAAGTTAGAGGAGTCTTGGAGCAGGTCTGCGCTCACCTCTGCAGGTAGAAAGGTAAGCCCACTCTTGTTTTTTACCTGCGCATCCAGAGTGAGTTTATTGGCACCTCTGTCCCCGCTCTATTTGTTCTCCTCTCAAGTTCTCCTGACAGTACACACTGACTTCTGATCCTTACGGGACACACACTTCAATGACATCAAGCAGCATGGTGTTATTTTCAAGTCTCCTGCTCCACGTGTCATCAGGGTGCCGTCTTGTGCCCCGAATGACTTCTGAATACGGTATGCCTTTATCTATAAATCTTTTGTACACGCTTTAGCCTCATCCTAGCACTATACATTACAATTTATGCTTCTGTTCTTTTACCGAACACTATTTTGGTGCGCATCAGTTCACGGCGCCCCTGGCTCGCTTTCACGGCGCACCAGGGTGCCACGGTGCACAGATTGGGAATCGCTGGGCTAGCCATTCAGTAAAGCAGGAGGGAGTATAAACCAATACAAGCTGCTAGCTGAAGGAAGTGGGGGGAAAATAGGTGGCAGGACCGTTACATGCTTTAAAGAGTAAACACACTAGGTCGTTCTGCCACCTACTTGCATTTGAAAGTTTCAAAACAACTAGGAGCGAGGAATTGATACAGTCAAATGCATGGCATCATACTTTTTCTGAATGATATAATTCTTATCAAGCAGAGGCCCAGTTTCCAGCAATTTTCAGCACTGGTGATAATATATTCCCTAAAGAACCAGCGCTTCCTATCATTTTTTTCTTCTGCCAATACACTAATAGCCTTTGAATTATTGTAAGCCAGTAAAGCACCTGGTTCGGACAAGATATCCGATTTATACAAAAACGACCTAACTGTCTGCGGTCCCTATATGAATATATTATGTAATGCATTTGCAGTTGGTGCCGGCATTCCAAAAGTGTGGGTAGGGGCAGAAATCATCTCAATCTACAAGAAAAGTAATAAAGACAATCCAGCAAATTATAGACCAATAAGCCTGATCTACAACACATTTTTGCTAGACAAATACTAGATAAAGTGCAGGACTGGATAAAGGAGTGTCAGGTTCTCTCACTCGCAGGCTGGGGTTAAGCAGACACAAGCACTATAGACCAGGTTCTTCACTTTACTCTGTTGCTCTGGAAAGTTGTACACCCAAGTCATGGTCATCTCTATGTCGCATTTGTTGAATTAAGCCCAGTCTTTGGCTTAGTCCCTCGAGAAACTGTGGGAGGTGCTTGCAGCGATGGGTGTATCAACCAAACTCCTTAGTAAGATAATCAGACTACATAGCGATAACTATGCTCAAGTAAGACAGGGAGGGACGAATGGACAGACCCAATACAAATAGAAAGAGATGTCAGTCAGGGCTGCATACTAGCCCCAAATTGACTCACCCTATTTATCAATGGTGTGATTGATTTTTTTTTTTTTATATGATTGTCAGAACGATTCCCCTAATCTGGCCTGTCACAAGGACCCAGTCCTGCTTTTTGCAGAGGACACTTTATTGATTTCCAAGACTCCGATGGGTGCTCAATCACTGCTTAATCGGTTTGCCAGTTTTTTGTAAACTCCATGGTCTGGAAATCAATTTAGCTAAGAGAACAAATCATGATTTTTAGCCCACACAGATCCCTTTGAAAGAAACTGAAAATGGGGAACACAGATAGAAAGGGTGACAGATTTTGATTACTTGGGGGGTGAGGTAGGCAAACTATGTTCTGGTCCCACCAAATCACCAAGAGCAGTATAACCTTGAAGCATAGGGCTTTTGTCATTTTGACGTTGTAGAACTCCCACTTTTTGAACCATATCACCAATGATCGAGATGTATCGAGCCAAAACTATTGGGGCAGCACTCTAAGGTGTCGCAGCGCTCCAATGTGCTGAGATTTGGGGCCATTGAAACTTGACTAGCTTAGTAAAAGTTGAAAATAAATTTGGTAGGTTTTTGCTTAACATGCCTCAAAGTGCCCCAACTAGCCTTCCGAGGCAGGACCTGAGTTTGGAAAACATTGAAAAGATAGCCAATAAAAAAGGGGTTTTAAATTGGCTAAGAGTGTGGTCATGTACCAAAATGGAACCTAAAAGCAATTCTATTCAGGAGCTAAGAAGATTGGATACACAGTGCAAGTTGCCATGGTTTAGAAATGTGAAATTCTGTTTCCATTTACTCAGGCTCTCAAATTTGGGACAAGCCGGATTCCATATCTAAAAATCTGATACCTTTAGTTAAGAACAGATATTGGCAGGTTGTTTTTGAAAAAATATTTTAGGAGAAAAATCTGGAAGCCTGGATGGGATGTTCTTGGATATTACATTGATCCGGGAGTTTTAACCCATATTAGATAGAACAGAGCCACCAGAAGCAAGATGTTTGTATTTGAAATTTAGGGCAAGAATTCTTCAAGTCGAGTGTTTCTGTTGTAAATGGCACACAACGCCAAACATTTCAGACAACTGTCCAACTTGCAAGATTTATGCCGTAACGGAGGCTCATTTTTTGTTCTTTTGCACAGCCTATTATCAGATTAGGAGGAAATGGATATCTCCCATCTGCCGAAGGATGGATATAAGGAAATATCAAACTGCCCTGAGGCTGTTCAAGTCAGCACTCATACATGGGTCCTCACGATTAGTGCGGTCTCCAGCTGGCTGGGATAGTACTGGGAAAGCCTAAGAACTTGTGGAGGATGCAACTCTTGGTGAGACCACTGAGCAGCTGGCATTTTTTTTTTTTTTTTTTTTTTTATAGAACATTGCACTTGGAAAATAACTGCTTGCACTGAACTGCAAACACTTGTTCATCTTGCATAAAACACATTGGGGAAAAAGAATAAACTATATGCAAGACCAAGCAACTCATCACTTTCAAAATCTCCAGAGCAAGCCATAAGTGGAAGATTATACAAGACAAGTTGAATCAACCAAACACATGGGCAAATCCAGTACATCCATCAAAATCAAAAGGCAACCAATTGTGTAAAAACAGCTATTTCCTATTTAACAGAAAGCCATGGGCAGTCCAGAGTAAAAATACCGCAGATACCACAACATGCTAATTAAACCACTTGTTGGAATTAAACCCCTTTTATAGCCCTGCCATGAAAAGTTCACCCTCTTTGAATAGCTCACTGGGATCTACATGGCACAAAGACTTCTTAAAAGAAAAAAACTACTGCTACAAGAACATTTCCGCAATCAGGTTGAGGGCAAATCATTTTGTGATAAAACAGTCTTCTAAAAGCAACTCAATATACATAAACATGATTAGGATTTGTAACTTAGCAACTGACCTGTGTTGTCGCTTGCTAACCCATTAGAAGACATCCAGTGGGCTCATCCAGCATGGATCAATGAATCTGCATTATCCACAGAGATCCTTCGGCAGGGTACACGCCACCAGCACCAGACACAAAGTATCCTGCACAGACAAATGCAATGTATTGCAACATTAGCACTCTTATGTCTGAAAATGGCTTCATGCAGCTAATGGCTTTTTCTAACAAGAACAAAATGCAACCAGTATGGAAAAATAAAAATACATTAGTTACATAAGGTGGCTCACAGAAAAAGCATCAAGATTTGTCCTAAGGAAGTAGAAGTAATATCTTCCAAGAAATAGACCGCTTACTTGTCTCATTGGTGTGGGAAAGAACACGGAGCAAAGTGACTGGAAATAATATTGAAGCTAGATGGGTAGAAGGGAGGATTGGGCCTTCCTGACTTAGAGTTATACTATATCCCCTCCCAATTGCAGCATGCAGCTAAGTGGTGTGAGGAGACCCCAAATTGGGAACACAGACTCCTAGAGGGTGTAGCAGAGGGAGATAGCCTGCCAGTTTAATTCATAACAGGGGCAAACCAGCTGGACAGCTCCCATGCGTAGTGCGGCACGTGGCTCATGCATGGGGACAAGCAGTCAAACAAGTGCCGAAGCCCACGCCCTTTAGTAGATCCCTGTCAACTGAATGGCTACAGCCATTTTGCCAGATCCGTGAAGTGACAACGCTGTCAGCCTGGAGAGACAGGGGTGCCTGATGGTAGGCGACCTTTATCCAAGGAATGCATGCCTAACCTTTGATTAGGCTTTGGCGACATTTGGGATCACTGTTGGACGCTTTCTTCAATTCACCAGGTTGGTGA
This sequence comes from Calotriton arnoldi, assembly GCA_963921515.1. Classification (NCBI taxonomy): domain Eukaryota; kingdom Metazoa; phylum Chordata; class Amphibia; order Caudata; family Salamandridae; genus Calotriton; species Calotriton arnoldi. Next base: position 121,815 of record CAWUFW010003305.1, read on the forward strand.
GCACTGCTAGGGAGGTGTGGATTGGCTTCGCAGCTACATCGCAACCCTCCGCGTGTTCGAATTAATTCTGGACAGTGATGTGGGAAAAGGCCTGGTGTCACGTATAAACCAGACATTCAAAGAAGATAAGCCACCTGTACCCTTTAGGGCGCAGACAGTCTAAGATAGGGAGTTACTGAGCCCCATGATTGATGAAGAATGGACTAGGGCACGTGCACAAGTTCAAATAGTGGCCAGGAATGCCAGATTCAAAATGACGCATTTTAATCATCTGCATCGCATAGGTCTGTCCCCTAGTAGAATACATCAGATATACCCTGACATGCCCTCGTCCTACCCTAAATGCGGCAAGGCCACCTACTTAAACATGGTGTAGACGTGTAACAAACTGGTGATATAATGGAAAGAGACAGTGACTTAGCTCAAAAAAGCAACGGCGATACCATTACAGTTCATAATACAACCCTGCCTACAGAACATTGTACCCAAACGAGGGAAGATGTCCAACAGGTTCGCAACCATGGGTCTCTTGCTGGCAAAACACCACATAGTGATACACTGGTTGTCACACAGAAAACCCAAAATAACAAAATGGTGAGGATATGCCGGAGTAGGTACTCACTGAAAAAAATCAGATTAAGGTCAATCCGAACAGATAAGGTGGAGGAGGACCTTACAGAGTGGCCAGAGATGTTGGACAGGCTGGTAGACAATCAAGTGACCCAGAATGAGGAGGACGATACCCCCGTCTCTGATGACAGATAACTCAATCGACTGGGGTGTCTGACTGCAATCCTGGTGGGGACTGGGTGGTGGAGGGGACAGATGATTATGTGACCTGTCTGGGTTTTGTTTTTTTAACTCTTGATACAGGCTGCAGTGGTAACAGTCCCCTTCTCCCCTTTGGAAACAATTCACTAAAAAAAAGTGGTTATTAAAAAAAAAAAAAAAAAAAAAACTAGAGGGAAGTTCCAAAGATAATGAGGAATATTTTTTGAGTTGAAATCTTCAGCCACAGTGCAGTAAAGAAGTATAGGATTAATGTGTTCACAGCAAAAAGTGCATGGGTTCAACAGTTATGTTAGATAGGAATAAGTACTTCACTCATATGGGCATGGGCACTACATGAAGTGATTAACCGAAAAGTGGTGTTAGCACCATTTTATAAAATGTTAAGCAAATGAGAGATGGAGTCAACAGGCCTGCACTTGAACCTGCAACCGTCAAGTTCACACAGACCTCAACAGCAGTTCACCCGATTTAACAAAGATATAGTTAACCTTTAAAGTCATGATCAAACATATGGAAAAAACGCACAATTAATTAATAATCCTGTGGCGCGTTTTAAGTTTGGGGATTAAGTCCCCTTGAATCCTGAGGGTCCCTGGGGTCCAACTAGCCCACCAGGTATCTCCAGTAAGCGCCACAGAGCTGCGTTGCAGAGAGGTGTAAAAAGGGGCGTGGCCTCGGACCACCTCTCTGCAACGCAGCCCTGTGGCGCTTACTGGAGGTACCTAGTGGGCTAGTTGGCCCCGGGGAGGTGGTGGTCCCCAGGGCTCCGTAACGGACCCCCACATTTACATACTTGGTGCCCCAGGGAGGTGGTGGTGGTCCCTGGGGCGTGTGGGGGTGGCTCGAGCCCCCCCACAGGTTTTTTAAAAATTAGAGCCCCGGGGAGGTGGCGGTCCCCGGGGCTGCGGGGGGGCTACGTGCCCCCCCGCGTGTTTATCAAAGCCCCGGGGATGTGGTGGTCCCCAGGGCGTGTGGAGGGGCTCGAGCCCCCCCCCCCAGATTATTATTATTATTATTTTTTTTTTTTAAATAGAGCCCCGGGGAGGTGGCGGTCCCCGGGGCTGCGGGGGCCTCCGCTATACATTTTCTGCATGCCCCCAGGACCTGGCCCACCCGGGGGCATAAAAATAAAGCGCGGGAGAGCGCGCTTCGTTTTTTATTTTGTCCGGATTCGCGCTCCCAGCGCGAATTCGGCAGATTTAAAAAAAAATAAATAAAAAAAAAAATAAAAAAAAAAAGGCTTTCTTTGGCCCTGGGGGACCCCCTGAGCAGGCCTAGGGGGTCAGGGTGTTTCTACCCTGCCCCCTTTTCTTGTTTTTTAACTTTTTTTTTTTTTTTTTACTGTTTTCTTGTGAGTCGGTTCTACCGAGTCACAAGATGGCTGCCAACACTTCCTGGTTTGGAGTGTTGGCAGCCAATCAGAATGAAGCTCGTGCGGGTTCGCGAACCCACCGCGGCCATAGATATCAAAATTTTCTTTTTCTAATTGCTCAGGAACTACTGAACGGATTTACACCATTTAACAACAAGCATTGGCATAGCCAATAGGTCACGCTTTTGGGACCTTATAAGTATTTAGTTATGCAGCGCAATATCCTTGGTGCAATAACATCAACTGTTGCATGGCTAAAAACTTATAAGGTCCCAAAGGCGAGACCTATTAGCTATGCCAATGCTTGTTTTTAGAGGCCTGGCATGCAGTTTTAAATGTAGGCTGGTAAGAAAGGTGCCAACCCGAGGGGCAAGGTCTAGAGAGAAATAAGATAGGACGAGAGGGGAATTATAATGAGATAGCACAAATAGAAAGGTGAAGCACAGAATGACAGGTCAGGTAAACAAAGTAGCGAGGCAGAGAGGCAGGTAGAGCCGGTGGGATGAAAAGTAGAAAGATATGAGAAGTAGAGAGAAAAGAGGTGCAGATGAGGTAGAGAGATGAGGCTAATACAGAGGAAGGGCAAGGGAGAAGTAGAGAATGGTGAAATAGGGAGAGAGACAGACAGAGGTAAGACAGATTTATTAAACGAGCGAGACATTGGAAGTAGAGAGAGTGAACGGAAACAGAGAAGGAGATAGAAAGAGATGAAAGCAAAGGGAGTGATAGATGGAGTGGAGTATCACCAGTGCTACACAAGGCAGCATCGAGAGTCTTTTATACATTCAGAACTGAGACAATTCCGTTTCTGAAAACAACTAAATCGCTTTTTTCACAGTTTTCTAAGCCTTTGAAATTCGGAATGCTCTACGCTGATTGTTTATTCAGTGACGTTGCCTTTTAGGAAACGTTCAAAACCTTCTGTAAACTAGCACATCTGAGACTGTGTGGAAATGAAATGTATGAGCTGATTGCTAAAGTGTGGTACATTGAAAAAGCACGTGGCTGCAGCCGTAAACAAAGAACAGTTTTTGCACTGAAAATCTTATACAACTATTTGATTGTGAATACATAGAAAAATGAGTATGTGCTCATGTAATTTAATATGCGCGTGCTAAGGTACAGGGCAGGCGTTGGAAATCCCTGATACCAAAAAGCAGCTTTCTATCTTCTAAGGAAGAGGCTAAATACATCGAAAGCATAGAAAAGAGTGCGCCACCAAAGAAATACATCTACAATGAGACGCACAGATCCACTAACACCTACAAACAAAAACACAAAAAACATGGACACAGACACCTTACCACACACAATGGTACACACAAACACAAATCGAACACATTCACAAACAAGCACACGCCAAAAGACACGCGTACGTCGCACACACTTAACTGACACTGAAGTAAAATAGATAATGATGGCAGCAAACTACACAGGTTACGGAATGAAGTACAATTTCAAGTAATAGGGGTCTCTAAAGCAGCACGTAGGATGGGACCCTAACCTGGCCCCGCGTTCAAGGGAGCACCGTTCACACTAAATCTGCAGCCCGATGTTGCGTGGGCAGAGACCAGGGACGGCGACGCGTTCAGACACAGCGGGCTGGTGACAGGCAGGGAAGCGCTGATTATTTCCAGCTATGCTCTCAGTAATGGTCAAGCAGAGAGCAAAAAATAAAGGCACGCACGCACATAGCCACTTAAGCGCTAAAACACCTGGGTAAATAAATTTAAACAAGCATTGGAAATGCAATAGGTCTCGCATTTGTTTGAGTTAGAGCCTTTGGCATTGTAAATGGCGATGTATTTTACTTATGTGTTATGGAGTGTATGTTTGCGGTGTGTAGTGGAATTATGTGGATTGTAATAGTTGTGCAGCAGCATGAAGCATGAGAAGAGCAGTGTGAAGCAAAAGGAAGGAGAGTGAGGAGCAGAAGAGTAGGACAAGTACGGAGAGTGAGGAGGAGAGAAGCGTGAGGCACAAGTACGGAGAGTGAGAAGAGCAGCGTGAGGCACAAGGAAGGAGTGTGAAAAGAGCAGCGTGAGGCACAAGGAAGGAGTGTGAAAAGAGCAGCGTGAGGCACAAGGAAGGAGTGTGAAAAGAGCAGCGTGAGGCACAAGGAAGGAGTGTGAAAAGAGCAGCGTGAGGCACAAGGAAGGAGTGTGAAAAGAGCAGCGTGAGGCACAAGGAAGGTGTGTGAAAAGAGCAGCGTGAGGCACAAGGAAGGAGTGTGAAAAGAGCAGCGTGAGGCACAAGGAAGGAGTGTGAAAAGAGCAGCGTGAGGCTCAAGGAAGGAGTGTGAAAAGAGCAGCGTGAGGCTCAAGGAAGGAGTGTGAAAAGAGCAGCGTGAGGCTCAAGGACGGAGAGTGACGAGAAGAAAACGTCTCAAACAGTCACGTGCCATTGAGTCACAGTTTGTATTCCTGCGGTGACGTCAAACATTGCATTTATGCAGTAACATCAAACATTGTGTTTATGCGGCGACATCAAACTTAAGCCTCACTTCTATAATAAAATCTGCCGGGTCCTGTTTCTTTGCAGAATCCCTGTGCCACCGATAGAAGTGTAAACATACCTCAGTTTCTCCTGCACGTTCAACACTTAATTACACGTGTACACACAAGGAGAGGGGGGGGGGAGTTCACAAGAAATGCTAATGCACGTGGGTTTTCCCCCTCGGTGAATGCATTTATCACCCCCCTGGGTATTAGCAGCGCCGGCTTCCGGGCTGGAGAAGGGGACTCGGGCCCGGGTCGTGTAATCGGCACAAGGTATAGATTATTAGGCCTCCCTGTCGACTAATTGACTAATGTTGGTGTAAGAAGCCGAGAGAAAGTGCAACCATTAATGTTACTTTCCTATAACAATACTTTAAAAAACGCTGAGTCCGTCAGATTGTTGCCCTTGCATCATAGGATCTCCGTAACCTAGAAAGTATATACAATCTTTCGTGTTTACATTTATTAAATCGGTACGAGATCAGGGAACTGAACCGAAAGCGTTTGGATCTAGAGAGGAGGGAGCACGAGGCTCGGGGATCAGGTAAACACGGGGGGCTGGTGTCGGGAATGAAAAATCTGCAGCCAGTATAGCTCTTAGCCGGAAAAGCACTTGATGGTAGGGCTTCGGCTCTGCATAAAGTGGTAGAGCACATTAAGGCTACAAGGGAGAGAGGTGCAAAGCCTGGTGCAAATGGTAGTGGGTCGAAACTGGTAAAAGGAGAGAGAACTCTATGTGGGCCTGTGCGTCTCCAGTTTTTAGCCGCGTTTCTGGGGTTCCCAGTAGAATAAACTGGAGGTTAACTCCTGGATTTCGGTTCAAAATAGAACGTAGCGTGGAGGACGCAGGGCCTTCCGTACCACCGGGGAGGCGGTGGTACGGTACTGGAACCCAGCCCTGTGACTGGCTAGTCTGTGTTTGCATCAATAAAGGTGAAATTCTTGTAGACTAAAGGCGCTGCTGAGCGGTTGGAGTCGGATAAGGGGCATGATTCTAGTCCGAGGGTTTGTGTGGTTGCACACGAGGTGAACGCGAGAGTCGTTGGTAAGATGGACGGAACCAAATGTTAAAAGTGTAAGGGCGATCGCGGATGGTACTAGTGGGTCTGGGGGGGAAAGGTTGACCTATGCGGAGGTGCGCATTAAAATACCTGCAAGGTTTTTTTTTAAATGCCTCGGTGTTCCCTGGAGTATACTTCTAAGGCACGGAGGCCAATGAAAAGTTCTGCGTGTGCTCTGAGATGTCACCAGTACCGGGCTCTGGGGGGTGGAATAGTCCGGTGTGAGTTAGAGTCCGAGTGACCCCCCCCCCCCCAGGCCCCGTCTCCGGGCTGTCTGGTACCCACGGCGGGCCGAGGGCCACTGGTTTGAAGGTTTCTTCATTAATGGGGCGCCCAGGTTGGGGGGGGGGGGGGGTTGTCCGTACAGTGACAGGTAGCACACACCAGGAATGACACCGGGAGATGTGCTCGGCGGGCTGAGGTGCCAGGGTAAAGGCGGCTGCAGGAGCACTCATGGGGTCCCAGCTGGCACAGATACACTAATGAGGGTCGCAGGGAAGCTGTCATGGCTGGTTCATGACCATGCCATGTGTCAGTAACCTTCACTCCTTTATGGGCTGGTGCAAGGTACTGGCATGACAAGGTCTCAGGGGAGTCTGTATGCATGTAAGGGCTGAAATGTATGTACCCAGGGTCAAAAGAGAATACAAGCTTTAGAAGGACTGAGGGCCCCGCGTGGCAATCAAAGACAAAAGTGCTCCCCAGATCCAAGTGTGCTGTAGACACATATGTGACCTCATGCTCCCAGGAGAGTGTTTAATTTGATGTACGGACAGGTATGTGCCCAGGGTCCGCAGTGGCACACTATGCATACAGAACATGCGCTTTAGGCATGCCTTGAAGGGCCGTGAGTCGCCGTGATAGAAGCATCAACGGATGCTCACGAGTCCCTATGCACACCGGAGATCTCAGACGAGTGGGTATGTAAAGCTAGGCGTGCCCCTGCAACGGTAGCAGCAGACCCTCTGTAAGACTATGACTAAAGGGGGGGGGGCTCTGTCGGTCAGGGCAGAGATGCTTACAAGTTCCGAAGCTGGTAGATAGCTTGCTGGAATGTTAGGGTACCAGTGGTGCGTGTGTGCACAGAACGGCTCTAGTGTGCTCAGAGTCCGTAGCGGCACACTGTACGCACCAGACCGCATACTTTGGCCGATTACACGATAAAATAGAGACCGAAGGAAACAGACAGCCCAGCAGTGAGAGGAGGGAGCGAAGGCAGGAGAGGGACGCGGAGGAAGGCAATAAACTGCATAAAGCCGAGTAAGGAGGCGGGAAAACTGCAGAAATAGGCGCGAGTGGGGATCAAAGTGCGGAGGAGACTGAGGGAGTGATTGAAGGGGCCTAGAAAATGTACAGAGGAGTGGAAATGACAAGGCGAGGCCGGGAAAGGTGGGAGAGAAAAAACACAAGCGCGGCCGAGGCGGACCGCGTACGAGTTTAAAATTAAGACAGCGCCCGGGAGAGAAACAAGTGGTGCGCGCACGCGCGCCACAGCTAAGCATGTGATTTCAATTATCACGCCCGTGTCTGGGTACGATAATTGAAATCACATGGCCTATTGCTGTCTATTACGCGCACCAAAGCGCATAATAGACACCAATAGGCCATGGGCGGAGCAATGCGCCCGCCTTTAGCCAATTGCGTGCAGTCTTTTATAAAAAGACGCACGAAAAGGCCAATGGGGTAGCACAACAGGAATCGCACACGCACAAGCGTGTGCGATTCCTAGGTCAGTGCTGAATCCCCGTTTTTCACATACTAAATGTCTCACGCAGTGCAACGCTAGGCGCGAGACCTAAAAAAGCAACAAAAGGTAGAAGGAAAGAGAACAAGCTGTAGCCCGGTAACTGACGAGGAGGGAGGGGGAGAAGGGAGGGGGTAGTGAGAGCAGAGAGCAGGGGGTGGAGGAGCATAGAAATAAAAGTGATTCGCGCGCTGTAAGGGTTGTAAGGCTTAATGAGCCATGACAGAAAGCCAGATGGCGGCTCTGCGCGTAACCGCAAGCTTGAGGCCAGCAAAAGCGTGTGGTCGGACTTTTAAAAGCCCACTTACTAAATGTCTCGCCAGAGCAGCGCATGCGCTGGCTCAGGCGAGACCTAAAAAGGACTCTCTGAACCAAGACCTACCTTTTTGCCAAATTTGGTGTAATTCCGTTCAGCAGTTCGGGCTGTAGCTTTGTCTAAAGTTTCCTATGGAAAATAACATGGGGAAAACGAGTTTTGGGACCCCCTTTTTTCTCGGCCCCCCGCTTGGCGAATCACCCCAAAACTTTCAAGACAGGAGCTGATCACTAGTTTTGAAAATTTCGTCAACCGGCGCCAAAGTTATTGGGAAAACAAAAAACACTTTTCCTAACTATAACTACCTACTGGCGACCTCCAGTAGGAAGGATGGAGTGTGTGTGTGTGTGTGTGTGTGTGTACGCACGTGTACACACACACACACACACACACACACACACACACAACCTCCCGTTTCAATCAAACAAGCACGTTATCGTTTATGCTCAACACCAACCGAGATTTCCCACCAAAAGCATCTTCAAAAGAAGAAACCAGGCAAGTAGACTTTATTCTCTGCCATCCATGTCCACATGAGGTGATGCTACAGCATTTCCCATCATCCATCTCTACAGGAGGAGACAATTTCCTGTCTTCTCCATACATCAATCAACTATTCAACGTCTTACCTAGCAAAGGGCACAGACATGGGCATTGCCCATTTGGGCTAAGAGCCTTGATTCTGAACACCTGTTACACTGCAACCTTCAAGATAAGGGGGCAGACTGCCATGCCGTGAGGAGTGGATGGCGCAAGCTCCTCGCTGACCGCAATACCTGACCCACTGCGGCTGCCACACATGCCCCAAAGCCTTTGGAGTGCGGAGCTCTTGGAGGAGCCGCGCCGCTGCTGCAGTGGGCAAAGACTTTGGCCCGAGCGCTGTAGACTCAAGATGGCCGACTGCTAGGGAGCTCCCAATGGGGGGAATCACCATAGGGAGTGGTCCCCTGGAGTGGCCCCCCCCCCCCCCGAGCCTTCATTCCTGGGGATCCGTGGGAATCCGTCCCACGATCCAGCAGAGCTGAAACAAGCGAGACGGGGGTTCACGGCAAGGACCGTGCAGCAAGGGTGAGGCAGGAAGGAATCCGGGCTGCTGGGTGCCTCCAGTTCCCCTGGGGGAGAGGAGATTCCCCGTCCCACAGGAAGGGGATGAACACGAGCTGGGACCAACTGCGGGGGCTGGCTGCTGCGGACTACAGTCTCCGGGACGCCACGGGCTGCCGGTGCGGGGAATGGTGATAGTATGGTGGCCATATTGGAGGTGAGGAGACAGTCACTGCGCACTTCTGAGATTCAGCTTCCCCCAGCCTGCGACGTTCAACCGACCCCAAGTGAAGAGGTCGGACTGCTGTGGGAATGTTGTCCTGCCTGGGGCACGTTGACTACAGCCTGGCTTGCTCCCCCCCCTATGTAGCCCGACCGCAGGGACAGGACTAGCGGCTGGGGCCCTTATATGTTGTTTGGACTTATCTTCAATCTAACCAACCAGCCGAGACCATAATGTTATGCTATATGATATCATTTTTATGTCTATATTCTTTGCGCTCACTTCCTGCCAATACTGGCAGATTATATCTACACTCTTAGTTTAAATTGCACATCTTTCGTAAACACCATTGTAACGTTTTCCTTTTGTGTTTAGACTCGTGTATCTGTTTTGTATCGTATATGTAATCCATGTACTCTGAAGTCCTTATGTAATGTAACTGGTTCTATTGTAAAGTGCTCCGACACCTTCGGGTAAAGTATCCGCTATATAAAAAAGCATAAATAAATAAATTGCTGGCCTCGCATTGCTAGCCGCGGACACAGAGGGAGGATCGTCAGCTCCATTTGTGCAACGTGCTGCTCTGCAGGTACAGCAAAGAGCTCCCAGGCCTCTGGAACCTGGAGGGGGCTGGCCCCAACTGGACCGCTACACCGGGCAGCGATGAAGCCTGCGAGTAGGCGGGGCCTGCTCTCTTCATGCAACCAGCCCTGCCACCGAAGCCCTTGAGGCCCAGGACCTCGCTTGACAGTAGCACTGGCGCGGACGGCCCAGAACATTGCGCAATGGGATGTGTGCCTGCCGGGGGAAGACTGCGCACCCTGCTGAGAACGAGCGCCAGCGGCGTTCTGGGGGGCCCACCAGCCACAGAGTTACTTCAATTGCACTGGATTGGACCCCCCCCCTACTGGGTTGCTGGGGATTGTGGAGGGACCTGTGGAGTGTCTTTACCGGAATTTAGACCGGTGTAGGGACCGGCATTAACCCCAGATGAGGGGACTGCTCTTTCATCACCCAGGACTTCTACTGCTTTGGAGGGGCGATCCCAATTGAGTGGAGGCAGGGGGCAGAGTCCAACCTGAATGGAATACTACCTGACCTGCTCCTCCCCCCCACCACCCCCCACTCCGTAGCCACCCGGGAGCGGGGTAGCACCTTGTTAGCACGACTACCGTTTGGTACCCCCACACGGTGCTGCAGACACCTGGGGTGGTGGGGTTGACTTTGGAGCCTAAGGACTTGGGGATGCAGACGCTGGGCGGATCCTATGGTGGACTGGGGCCCATGTTGGATGCGACAGGGGGTCACTTTCTTCCCTCCCACCACATCAACTGGATAGTCATGGTTGGATGAGTTGCCTCTGGACCCTAACCCTACTCTGTCATGCTGGTAGCCACTCTGGTGCTGGACTATACACTTGGTTGATGTGACCCTGTGTGCCCTGGGGGTCCCTCAGGAACAGCCCATAACCTTAACTTGCATGGAGCGGGCCCCGACACCAGGGCTCCATGTTGTATCCGGAACCTGGAGTTCTTCATTGGTGGTTGGCGCAGTGGTCACTTGAGACCTCCCTAGTTGCTACGTGGGCCCCATCTGCTGCCTGTATCAGAGTAGCAGCACTGCAGACAGATAGTGGAGGTCTGATCATTCTTCACTGGCGCTTACAGTGGCGCTCCTTCTTCTACCATTACTGTCTGTGTGGTAGAGGACACCATGGGTCGCACACGAGCCAAGAAAGATGCATCCACAAGCTCCTCCCAAGAGGGGATCAAGCAGGGCATGAGGTGGGAACACTTCCTCCCTTGACGGTAAGTTCTATAATCTCTTGGCTGCGATAGATGGGGAAAGTTTGGAGGGGAAAATAGATTCCATAGCAGTGGAACTCTACCTCATCTGCGAGAACTCCAAGAAACTGTCAGAGGGGATCACTGCCCTGGAGAACCCAGTGCAGTCACTGGCACAAGCAGTGCAGTCACTGGCGCAAGCAGTGCAGTCTATAGATAGCCGCCTCACAGAGTTAGAAGCCCAAACGAGGCGATGAGCTGCTTGGCAAGGAGGGGAGGGCCCGCCGGAATAATATCAGAGTGGTGGGCATCTATGAACCAATTAAGGGCAACTCTTTGCTTGTCTTCCTTGAAGATTACCTTCAGGAAGTTGTGGCTCCCGAGAGCCTATCTAAACATTATGGCTTGAAACGGGCTCACCACGTTCCTCGCCCGGGGGCCGCCTCCTTCACTTCCGTGACAGAGATAATCTTTTGCAGCAGGCCCATGCGCAAACCCAGAAAGCATCCTCTCACATTCAAGAAGAAGTTGCGAAACCTGGGCTTGCTTTACCCCCTATTTCCAGCCTGGCTGAGAGTCCAGGCAGAGGATAGGGTGCATTTCTTCGCGGATCCAGCTGCATACAGCCAGGGTACTGTATACCCAGAGATGTTGGAGCACCGGAGATCCCCACGTCCCTGGCAGCAGGGATCACGCCACAGGGGACCAAACCGGCCCAACAAGTTGCAGGCAGCCCTAGAAAGGACAATGGCAGTAAAGACTGCTGCATCTCTAGGGGTCAGCAAGGACTTCGTGTAATGGGCATCCTCCCATCCACCACTGGCTCGAAGGGCTCTGTGGTGCCAGGTCTGGAGAATATACAACCTGGGGTCACCCTGGGCCCGGCTGAAGATCTTGTTTGACGATTAACTGGTGGGCAATTCCAGAGGAGAAGACCAATGTTTTTCTTGGGCTGTGGGGAAGTGGTGGCCTCATGATTGTTAATGTTGTCGATTTCTACTGTCTTTCAATTTGCGGGGGGGGGGGGTCGCGCAAATTATCCCATTACACTGGGTTATTTCTTCCTTTTCTCTTGGCTGATCCTCCAGCTGCACATCTCACTGCACTATGGAATTAGTTTAGTCCCACCGTTGGGCTTTAGTTGGCTCCTTAGTGGGCGGGCCCTGTGTTACTTATTGTTTGGACAAGATGTTGTATGTTGCAGTCCTAAGGGGGGGAAGGTGGTGTTGGGGATTTGGGATCTTGATTTGTTTGTTCGTTTCTTACTGTATTGCTTTATTTTTCAATGGGGTACACGTGGCACTGACTGATCTTTATTTATTTTTTTAAAGTATGTTTATTAGCATTTGTAAATATTTAACATACATGTCATAGTTCAAACAGTATATTTAGAAACGAACCATCTGGCATTAGAGGTAGCACATGACAGCAGGGGGTATCCACACATCTGAATAGAAGGCAAGAGAGCAAGCTCTAGGACACCTTTAACAAACCCAATGCTCGAAGGGTTACCTCCCCACAATTGTATATTTTATAGCTGCAACCTTCAATCGATTAATAGCATTCCCAACATGGGTCCTATCACACTTTGTTCGCAAGCATTCACAGGTGAGAGCCACCATCATTAGTCCTGAATATCAATATAACTTGCAAGCGTACCGCAGTGCTACTCCAGTCGTTTACATACACATCTAGTTAAAAAGAAGAAAAACAAAAACAAAATGTAAACAATAACAGAATAGGTGAGCTTCATGCAGAGGGGGAAAGCATATCGCAGTTAGCAAAACATGTACTCGAGGGGAGTTGCGCCGGAGTTGGACTTCCCATATGCACTGGGCGGTAGAGGGGGAGGAATCCCCAGTTATCAGCAATCTGTGTGTGTGGAAGTGGCCAGGTACCATCGTTCGCGGATGCTCAGTCTAACACCCATCTGATGGGCGCCCGGCGCTATCGAGGGGCCCAAGTAGGGACTCAGGCTATGTATCGGCAGTTCGGGTCCCCGCCCTGAGTCTGAGTCTGTCCCATGGGACTCTCTCCGCAGGGGTGTCCCAGCTAGTCATCACCTCCCGCCATTGCTCCGCTATTGGGTGTTTCCTCATGCCTTTAGACTCCTCCCAGCAAAGTGCCCTACCTTCTGCCCCTGCCCACACAATGAGGTCCCTATTCCAGGCTTCAAATTGGGGCCCTCGTAGGGATTTCCAGTCCATCGCGATGCGGCGTTTAGCCAAACCCAGCGCCAGGTCTATCAGCCTGTTCCCAACTTTACGCTTTGTTGGTCTGGGGAAGAGACCCAGTAAACAAGTCTGCGCTGTGGGGGACAAAGCTCTGCCTAGAACCTCTGAGCTTACCAAGTATAGCCTCCCAAAAAGGCCGCAAGCTTTGACAGTCCCAGGCCATGTGGCCGAAATCCACATCTGGGTACATGCATCTCGGGCAATGGCGGGCCTCACCTCCATGGGTCACATTAAGGCGGTGCGGTGTCATGTATGTCATGTGTGTGTAGTTGAATTGGATATATTTGAGGCGTGTATTGTGAGAAACTGTCCTAGGATATCGCAAGACCCTGCGCCATTCTGCGTCCGCAAGTACTCCGCCTCCAATCTTATCCCACTTCGCCCGCAGCTCGCCCAGGGGACCGAGCGATGCAGATTGTAGAGCCACATAGAACCATCGCACTAGGTGCCCCGCAGTTCCAAGCGTGAATAGAGCATGCAATACTGGGGGAGTCTCCGGCTCACCTCTCCCCTTGTTTCATAGCTGTGCAAATGTGCGTACCAGGGCCTCATATCGCAGGAACTGACCTGGAGGAAGGCCGCAGTCCTCCACCAGGTTGAGGAACGGGAGTAAGGACCCAGCCAGGAAGCAATCCCCGACGCTATCTAACCCCACGTCCGTCCAGCAGGCCAATTGCTCACTCGTGAATGTAGTCTGGGGATCGCTGTGTGGCAGCCCCACAAGCGGCAGCACGGGAGTGTACTTTGTAATTCGCCGCTCCCTACCCTGGCATCGTCTCCAGGCGTGGAAGGCCGTGCGCTGTAATAACTAGCAATATGGGGTAGGCGTTTTTGGTAGTAATAATTTCGCCATCACTAGCCTAGGATGGGTTTCCGGATGTGACAAATGTTCCATCCTCATTCACACCTTCCACCCATTGCGCCAGCCATTGCAACTGAGCAGCGAACATATAATGCTCAAAGTTTGGTACCCCCAGGCCACCCTCGGACGTTGTAATGTTTGGAGGGACACCCTGGGCCGCCCATCACTCCACACCAGCTCCCGCAACAGGGAGTTTAGGGACCGGAACCAACTGTTGGGCATTAAAACCAGGGGGGGGGGGCAGAGCTTGCCTGGGACCAAGAGGGCCGCAAAGATCCAGGGCTCCGCCGAGCCATCGAAATATTCATAATTATCCGCTCATATGTGCTAACTAATTGCCTAAACCCGAGCTGCCATCGGTGTCGGAGACCTCTGCTGTCAATTTGAGCTGTTGTGTCCCCGGTTCGGCGGCCCACGGACAGTGCAGCTGTCGTTTGAAGCGGACGACCGGCCCTCACTGTTGGAGCCTGCAGCTGCGTCGGAGACGGACCACTGGCCGGGACTGTACGGGAGCACATACATCGTGAGTGCCTACTAGAATAGGAGGGGGCGCATTGGGCACAACGACAGACGCGAGGTGCCTCGATGGGCTGCGTGTAGAGCAGAAGCTTGAAGAGAACGCAGCTGCAAGTACAATTACCCGGTTTGGATCTGCGGCCCCTGCCGAAGAGAGTCCGGCATAGTGCGCTACTGTCTGGCGGGGCTGACGCTTGCGGCGGGAACAGGGAGACAGTAGCTATCGTGGACCCAGACGGATCACGAGTGGGGCTGTGCCTGATTTGCTGAGGGCTTCCCCCCCTCCCGAATCCCGGTGCCTCCCACAGACACCGGCCAGCGGTAGTAACAAACTCGGGCAGCGGCAAGGAGCCGGCCGCGGCCATTTTGGGAACCCATGCAGCTACCGCACACACGGTGATCCAAGCTGCGGTACGGAGGTGTGGTGGTCTGAGTGCTCGGCGGCGAAAGTGCTCGATGGGCGTGTTGCTGCTGGGGCTGGCGCTCCTACTCCATTTAGTCTCGTGTGGTGCCCCTATTTCGCCACCACGCTACTGCCTGTGGACGTCAGACCTCATTGTGACATTTCCCCTGCCCCCATGCAAAGAACACTAGTTGGGCACTGACAAGGCGGCTGGGCGGAGTGAGCAGAAACCCTGGAGCCTCTGGTGTTATTGCACTGGGGCAGCGATTGCTGGTTATCGCCGCGCGGCAGAGAGATGCGAATGCTCATGCTTACACAAGCGACCACGCGCAGTATGGCCGCCTAGCCGGTTTCTTGCTGACGCCACCCCTCTGAACAGGAACAAAATACAGACTGCAGATGCGGTGTGGCGACGCGGAGGATAGCAGGACTAATTGAAAGGTGATTGCTGGTGATAGACCTGAATGATAAAGATATTGCTCGTCAAGCTGCCGTTGTGAACACTGAAGCTGGGACTCTTAGTTGTTGTGGATTTCCCCACGCAGTGTGGACTCAACTGGGGAAGCTGAAAGAGCTTGAGACGCCATTGGTCCTAGTGCCAAGGGGCAGGTCCTCTGAGTGAGGAGAGAGGTCTCCCACCCCCTCCCCCGCTCCCTCAACTGGGAAGTGTGTTGCCTAACAACTACTGTCGTATGCCTCGGGAGGCGACAACTTCATAGGCAGCTAGCCGACGGACATAGGGGAGGGGCGTGGCACCTTGATTCTGCGAGAAGCGGCGACGCTGGAGAGAAGGCGAACATATTCTCGTGTTGCCATGGGAAAGGTCGATAAGTCGCAACTTAAGCTCCACTTCGAACGGAAGTCCAGGAACCGAGAGCAGGACTCCGAAGAGGGCCTGAACGCGCACGAAGTTGACCCGGTCACTGCGGAGGGAGATATTCGCGCTATATTGGCATCGATGCGAAAAAGCTTACAAAAGAGCCTGTCCAATATAGACAGCAAGATCGACTCTCTGGCACTGCGCATGGACCGTCTGACAGAACGTATGGATAAACAAGCGAAGCGACAGGACATGACGGAACGAAGGGTCACAGAGGTGGAGGAAGCCCAAACAGAAATGAACTCAGAACAGAAACAAATGGGGAAACTGCTGCTCACTCTACAGGATAAGGCAGAAGACCTCGAAGCTCGCTCCAGGAGAAGTAATATACGAATCACAGGCCTTCGGGAGACCACCAACGTGGGCAATATGGAACTTTTGTTGAAAAGTTACTGGAGACACTGTCTGGTCGTGACACGTTTTCCGCAATGTTTATAGTTGAACGCGCACACCGCTCGCTAGGTCCCAGACCCCCCCCAGACCCCCCCCCCGCCTGGGGCGGCACCAAGGCCAATCATCGCAAAATTGTTAAATTACAGGGACAGGGATGCGGCGTTGAAAGCAGCACGAGAGAAGCAAGCACTCCAAAATGAGGGGTCCGAAATCTCGCTGTATCCTGATTTCACGGTCCGTGTGCAGGAGGCACGCAGACAATTTGCACCGTTGAAGAAGCAACTTCGGGAACAACAATTGGACTACGCCATGCTGTACCTGGCGAGACTAAGAGTGAACAGACAGGGGCGTACTCGCATCTTCACGGACCCTAAAATTTTACAAAAAGCCCTGAAGGAATGGGCAAAGGATAGAACCCTTCAGAAGACTTTGCCTATTCATGAGGGGGCTACAGGAGGCGACCTTGACGAGCAAGACTGAATGCTGAATTATTATACTCGTCAGATAAGTTATTGCGGGGTGGGGGCAGGTAACCGTAAAGTTCAAATGCGTGCAGAGGTTTTTTGAAGAAGTTAGTGCAGAGTGATAAGGAAAATGTATATGGCAGCTAAAAGGGTATTGGATTAAGTACAGTTCGGTATAGAACTACATAGACAAAAAAGTCAGAAAAATCCCCCTTTCGGCAAATATTTGGTATCAAACAATGACTAGCAGCAAATACACTCAATCACCAGAATAAGACACTAACCTCTTCAATAGGCCAAGTGTTCAGAAAATACAAACATTTATTTAAATTAAAGATATATATCATTACAATTCATCGTATACAATAAATGATCACAGATTTGTACATCAAAAAACAACAATAATTAAAAAGTTAAAAACCACATATTATACAAAATTTACACAATCGTGAGAACCTGCAAGAAAAATTACTCGTCAAAAATGAAGGCAAAACCATTGGATCCGGATCATTCGTTTTCTATAAAATATAATTCTGAATACTGTGTTCTTTCGATTAACAAATGTCTCCACAATCTCTAGTATGCCTTGTCTTGCGTCGACGCGTTTCGGTGGATGTTAATGATTTAAGAACCACCTTCCGCAGGACAGAAATTCACGTCTCCCATGTAAATAATACGATCTATATCCAATAATAAAATGACCATAAAAACAGACAGTTAGCCCATTGAAAGTATGTCCTTTCAGAGAAAGACAAAAAAAACACACAACTACTATGATTAGTGGTCTATCTCTAGTCATAATAAAATTAAAAAACATTAAAAAACAACCAAACATATGAGACAATTTATCATTAGCAAAAGTCTCCCCAAAAACGGGGGTGGATAAATCAGCAATAGTGTTTTAATACTGGTGATCCAATCAATAAATCATTCGCACAATCCATACCCAATGACGGTATTGATAAATCATTCATACACCAATATCACACTCATCTATATCATTATTAATGTTCAATAGCAATATATCTCTACCTGTATTCATGAAGCACCACAACTCCAGAAGAATTACAGGTTTAAGAACCTTGTAAAAATAATGTCGGAGGACCAATGTCTCTCCTTCAGGTCGTGCTTTAAAAACTGGCCAGTCAATCAGCCTACTGATAAGCCTTAAAATTCCTGGAACAGAATTTTGAGAGATACAAGCCCCTATAAAGAAAAAAAGAGGCTTTAGTAACTACAATAATTCTTCAATTCACTATAGAAAAACTATAGCAAATATCATGTTACCTTAATATTCGAAATGAGCACCAAGCTTCTTAGGATAGGGATAGTCCTCTGTTTATATGTTATTGTGTGCCCATTATTCCATATAGGCTTTTTAGTTACTAGAAAAACAGAGGAGTATAAGTTACTAAATTAATCAGTTTTAAATTAGCTCCTCATGCTACCTCATGTAATAGACCCAACTATCAGTCAACCAGGGCATTACGACGCCTAAAGACATATGCATATTGGCAACATTACTATTCTTCAGACCGTTTGCAATATGTAAAAAACAAAACAAATACCACAGCTTTTAAACACTAGCATATACTCGTGATCTGTTTAAGCCCATTCATTGCTCATATTTCGATAATAGACTGACTAGCTTCTGGCAATAAATAGCCGAACACTTAAACCAAGGAAAAAATAGGCGTCCAGCACCTAACTATAAATCAAGTATAACCCGATAGTTTAACAAAGAGCCGGCTATTCAGTGTCAAGCTGCATTTCAGACTCATTCACATTAGTGAAGTGAGCACCATGCAACCAACTAAGTTCTCTGTTGTCCGGACAGAGACGTACTCCAATTCACAGCGCAGCGATCAATAAAAAGAATTCCGTTTAAAAGCGCAATATAAAAGCACAATGTTTAGAGCACTATTAAGCTCTTAAATAACTTAGGAGAGCCCTCAAAAAAACCTAAGAGGAACCCCACTAACAGAATAACGAGAGGAATAAGTAAAATAAGTCCAATCCATAAACTGAGCCTATATCTTACCTATAATCTTAAGCGAGTTGGCCTCATATGCAGTGACGACTCCGTGGTTCAAGGATACTGAAACCACCGGAAGCCTCCGTCCTTTTATATACGAGTACCTCCACTACTTAGTCGTGATTGAATACAGCTGCATTTCCATACGAAATGCAAACAAAAGTTCTACAACCATGGCGGCCATCTTAGCCTTCCCATTTCTCTATAAACGAACCCAAGAGTAAATTGTTATGAACATTATGTTCCCATTGGATAACCCAAATAGTCAATCTATAGACACAATATTCTCATAAGGGCCAGACCAAATCCCTATCTGTATCGCGATAATTTTATAGATGAAAATCGGCTGCCTAAAAAGATCAAGTTTAGTTCAGTTATAATTTTATTTAATCGATAATGGCTGAAGTACGTACAACTCTTCGACCCTATTGCAGTATTTTAAACCTATGAAGAAAAAACCGAAGTCACTAACTTTCTTTATTTGTGAGTAAAAGTTACGGTATAACGGTCACAATCTCTATGCGCCATGAGCCCCGCTCGGTCAATGAGGGCAGCCATCTTAGCATGACTAAAAATGATATTCAGCAGTATCGTGTCTCAAACCCTATCAATGGATATCAAATTCTCTACTAACCTAACTCCTTCCTTGAAGCCAAACTCAGATCCTTATAAAGATATTACAGAAACGAAATTCCCTGAGTATGGACTAGAGCCCAACAAGAGATAACATAACTACAGCATGGCCACAGAACCAACCATTAATATATGTCGCAGTGTCGGTCAATCTTCAATATAAAGGAATTATTAATAGTAAAAGCTGAAAGAAAATAGTATATTATAAGGAGAGAGTATATATAATTAATTCACCTTATAAGACGATCCCACTCTTCTTTAGAATTAAGGCCACTACGGACTGTATCAAACCATGAGAGAGAACTTAGTTGGTTGCATGGTGCTCACTTCACTAATGTGAATGAGTCTGAAATGCAGCTTGACACTGAATAGCCGGCTCTTTGTTAAACTATCGGGTTATACTTGATTTATAGTTGGGTGCTTGACGCCTATTTTTTCCTTGGTTTAAGTGTTTGACTAGCTTCTGGCAATAAATAGCCGGTCTATTACCGAAATATGAGCAATGAATGGGCTTAAACAGATCACGAGTATATGCTAGTGTTTAAAAGCTTTAGTATTTGTTTTTTACATATTGCAAACGGTCTGAAGAATAGTTATGTTGCCAATATGCATATGTCTTTAGGCGTCGTAATGCCCTGGTTGACTGATAGTTGGGTCTATTACATGAGGTAGCAGGAGGAGCCAATTTAAAACGGATTAATTTAGTAACTTATACTCCTCTGTTTTTCTAGTAACTAAAGAAAAGCCTATATGGAATAATGGGCACACAATAACATATAAACAGAGGACTATCACTATCCTAAGAAGCTTGGTGCTCATTTCGAATATTAAGGTAACATGATATTTGCTATAGTTTTTCTATAGTGAATTGAAGAATTATTGTAGTTACTAAAGCCTCTTTTTTTAGGTCTCGCTGAGCCAGCGCGCATGCGCTGCTCTGCGAGACTTTAGTAAGGGGCTTTAGAAAGTGCTCCGAAAGCGGCCACCAGCGTGCGGTTACGCGCACAAGCGCACGCGACGTGCACAGCACTTTCTCGTCGCGTGTGCGCACAACTCGCGTCACCACTCGCGTTTTTTTTTAAATTTCATTTCGCGGCCGCGCGGCGTTACTTTTACGGCCGCGCGGCCAATGCTGGTTTCCTTTGTTTAAGCCCTTCATAATGGAGTGCGTGTGTTTTCCAATTGTCTCTGTCATGTACTTCTCCCCTCCACTTCGCTGTGCTGTGCTCCATGTTCTTCTCTGTCCCTCGTGTGTTTCTCCCTAGAGTTGCTTTCTTTCCCGTGTGTTTTTCCCTGATGGCATCACATTGCTCTATCACTTATTTGCTTCCCAAACCGTGCCTTCGGTGTTGCTATCCCCACCTGCGCCCCTATTTTGCTTCCACCCCCCACGCTTGTGTTGCTTCCACTCTGTGTTGCGAGACCTATTGGCTATGCCAATGCTTGTTCTTTAAAGGGGCGTGTATCTCTCAAAATTCTGTTCCAGGAATTTTAAGGCTTATCAGTAGGCTGATTGACTGGCCAGTTTTTAAAGCACGACCTGAAGGAGAGACATTGGTCCTCCGACATTATTTTTACAAGGTTCTTAAACCTGTAATTCTTCTGGAGTTGTGGCGCTTCATGAATACAGGTAGAGATATATTGCTATTGAACATAAATAATGATATAGATGAGTGTGATATTGGTGTATGAATGATTTATCAATACCGTCATTGGGTATGGATTGTGCGAATGATTGGATCACCAGGATTAAAACACTGCTGCTGATTTATCCACCCCTGTTTTAGGGGAGACTTTTGCTAATGATAAATTGTCTCATATGTTTGGTTGTTTTTTTAATTTTATTATGGACTAGAGATAGACCACTAATCATAGTAGTTGTGTGTTTTTTTGTCTCTCTGAAAGGACATACTTTCAATGGGCTAACTGTGTTTTTATGGTCATTTTATTATTGGATATAGATCGTATTATTTACATGGGAGACGTGAATTTCTGTCCTGAGGAAGGTGGTTCTTAAATCATTAACATCCACCGAAACGCGTCGACGCAAGACAAAGAAGGCATACTAGAGATTGTGGAGACATTTGTTAATCGAAAGAACACAGTATTCAGAATTATATTTTATAGAAAACGAATGATCCGGATCCAATGGTTTTGCCTTCATTTTTGACGAGAGTAATTTTTCTTGCAGGTTCTCCCGATTGTGTAAATTTTGTATAATATGTGGTTTTTAACTTTTTAATTGTTGTTTTTTGATGTACAAATCTGTGATCATTTATTGTATACGATGAATTGTAATGATATATATCTTTAATTTAAATAAATGTTTGTATTTTCTGAACACTTGGCCTATTGAAGGTGTTAGTGTCTTATTCTGGTGATTGAGTGCATTTGCTGCTAGTCATTGTTTGATACCAAATATTTGCCGAAAGGGGGATTTTTCTGACTTTTGTCTTCTTGGTGCCATACTCCCTTTGTGGTAAAAGGGCCCCTCTCATTAATTTTTGTGTTAGAACTACATAGAGACATGTTAAGTTAAGTTTGCCTTAGATAGGGAGCCTTATGGTACTAGCATGTTAACATGACAATGTTTGTTTGAAGCACATTACTTGCTAGATGGCAAGCGGTCACACTTGGTGCGTAAGTAAGTGTGCAGGGCTCAGGCAACATCTGCCCTTGTGTGTGAACCACAACCTGGAATTTTTTAGTTTTCCTTTGTTGGTTGGAATAGTTTTAAATGAACAAACAGTACCGGTGTTCGTCCCCTGCGGCGGGGTTCTCATCTTGCCTGGCTGTGCCCCTCGGTTTCTGCATATTAGCGCGAAGTGTGCGCCGTTATCACGGAGATTACCTCCTCGCCCGTCTCGCCAGACCCTTTGACCTCCCTAATCGGCATGGTTAAGCACTGCCCTGACACCTCCCGCCGGCTCGCTGCTATGCTGCTAGTTCTTGCGCGTCACAGAGTTGCCACACACTGGGGCCGGAGGCCCGCACCCAGGGTCGGTGCCTGCCTCGAGGACGCTGCGCGTTGCCAGAAGCTCCTGGCAGAATTTTGGGAACCAACGCTTGTTACGGGCCGGCCGCGTGATATCTGAGGGCCTTTTGTCTCGTATCTCCTTTCTCGGAATGCCTCTCCCTCTGCGACCTCTCCCACGCTCCCTGCCGGCACTTCACCCGCGGCGGCCGCCGGTGCTGGTCCGTAGTACCCCAACCTCTTCTCCCTGCTCTTTGCCGCTTCCTCACGCCCCCTCTGCTGGTACCCCTTCCCGTCCGATGCCCCTCTCTACCCTCCCATGCTCCGTCTCCTGCCACTCCTCCTTATGATTAATGGTGTGCCACTATTATATAACTGCCTTTCTGTGATTTGATAACTGATGTGGCGTTTCTACTTTTTCCTTGTTATTTGCGGAAGTGTTGCTTGAATACTTTGTAACCTGAAGTGCACAACTTTCAATAAAGGTCTTTGAAAAATGTAAAAAAAAAAAAAAAAAAAAATGGACAGTAGCAGTAAAGGGTTTGTTAGCGGGATTCCGCCAATGCAAAGTTGGGATAAGCATGGCATGGGAGGGGGGACTCAGACACGTTGCAAGTCTTAGCTACGGAACAGAGAAAGCAATACAGACCAGGTTTAGAGTAACATGTTGCATGGCGGCGCAGGGAGTAACACAAGCGTCAGCGGTTTGCGATGGATGGGTTTTATACCCGAATACATGACACAGAAACAACCCAATGCGCTTAATATACTGACCTGGAATGTCAGAGGCCTGAATGACTATAGAAAGATGAGGAAAGTTCTGGCATATCTCACCAGACATAATATTGATATTGCGTTACTGCAGGAATCCCACCTCCCGCTCAACAGTAAAATGCTTAATTGCAGGGGGCTACCTGGTAACATATGTGGCAGGGTTTACGTCTCATGCCCGGGGCGTCATTACTTGGATAAACCCGAAGTCAGGTCTGCAGCTTCGGCCATTGGAAACGGATGGAGACGGGAGATAGGTTATTTCGAGATGTAGCGGGAAAGGGATAGATCTGATTATTGTTAACATATACGGCCCGAATTACGATAACCCCAAATTCTTTGAAGAGATTATTGGGAAGATGCGACAGCACGGGATGGCTTACCAATTATGGGGTGGGGACTAACTGTTTTAAACCCACAATTGGACAGGTCGGGAGGCCCGGAAAGACGCCCCACTGCAACGGCTTGAACAATCACGGGGGCGATGACGCAATTGGATCTATTAGATGTCTGGAGAACGAGATCCCAAGGCAAGGGAGGGTATACACACTACTCTACATACCATAACCTACATACACGAATTGACTTGGTTGGCTTCTGGGGATTTATACGCGAGGGTCCGGGATTGTACAGTATTACCTCGCACTTTGTCGGAACACTCACCAGTGCTCTTGGTCTTGGAGAGTTCAGGCAAACGCATCCTACCTTTCACATGGAGATTCCCCCCTTACTCCCGATCAGACTGTTTTTAAAGCTGATATTGCGGAAGCTATAGAGTTTTTTCTAACACAATATAGGGTCCGTAGACACTGTCGCAGTTGTATGGGAAACTTTCAAAGTCTACATTAGAGGAATCGCTATGACTAAACACACTGGTGTCCTTCGGGCGCTGCGAAAACGACTAACAGACTTGGAGGACAAACTACAGACGCTAGAAAGTAGGCTACTATCCAATGCCGATGATCAGGCGCAGGGGGGAATTCCAAGAGGTACTTAACGAGTTTCACGACACAGCTGACTCGGAACTAAAACACTTAGGCAAGTATGCAACGGCCCGCACATATGGAGAAGGCGAGCGACCGGGCTCGGTCTTGGCTTCTCTACTAAGAAAGCGTAGGGAGAAAGCAGAGGTAACTGTAATTAATGACGGAGCAGGGGGAACCCATCAAGACACCACTGGACATAGCCGACAGATTTAGGCACTATTATTCTACATTGTATGCCTCTAGAGCTGGAGGCCCAGATTTTAGATTACTTGTCACACATCAAACTCCCTTGGCTGACAAATACACACAGGTAATACCTCATGCGCCCGTTAGAAGTAGAAGAAATAACGACAGCTCTATCAGGAATGAGAGCCGGCAGCGCTCCAGGCGCAGACGGACTAACGGTATCCTTTTATAAGGAGTTTATGGATTTACTCACTCCACATCTTCACACACTGTTCGAAGAGCTCTATGAAAGAGGCCAGCTTCCTCCATCTATGAGAGAGGCTCTTATTGTTGCCATTTTGAAACCAGACAAACTTCCAACAGTGTGCGCGTCATACCGCCCTCGGTCGTTGTTGAATGTCGACACAAAGTTGTACGCTAAAATACTGGCAAATCGCTTGACCCCACTTGTTCAATTGCTGGTTGCTCCGGAACAGGCCGGCTTCGTTCCCAGTAGGAACCCGACGTATAATTTAAGAACAGTATTCGGCGCGATTCAACATATTAAGCCGGAAGTGCAAGCTGTTGCAGTGTTCCTTGATATGGAGAAGGCATTTGATTCGGTTGAATGGTCTTTTATGGGACAAGTTGACGCGATTAGGGCTGGGGGGCAGATTTCTACAAAATGTTGGGCGTTCTGTACAATAATCCGACTGCTAGAATAAAAATAGGGGACATGGTCACAGACACCATACGCATCACCAGAGGGACGAGGCAAGGATGTCCCCTCTCCCCAATCCTCAATGCACTGACCGCGGAACCGTTGGCCTGCGCGTTGCGTGAATACCACAGATACAGAGTATTCGCTTCCCGGGGTATGAGTTAGTTATATCCACGTACGCAGATGATACGCTGCTTTACATTAGAGATCCCGAACACAATCTGTCCCCTTGTTAAGAACAAAACACAATCATGAACATTCTGCGCCATCTTGTCTGATGAAAGTTCCTACGTGCACATAAACTACAGTCATTCTGATTTACCACAGCCATTTTGTACTCTGTTGGTCACCTTCATTTCACCCTGTCCTCTAGCAGCCTTCTGACTCTCTGACCAAACCTGATATGTGTGCTGGGGGCTATAAACTATTTCCACGACAAACATCATCACCTGCTGCCTCAAACTCGTCTTTCCTCTCATCCCTGCACAAACGGGTTACAAATACCAAACAGACTCTTGCAAACATGGTTTATTGCACTACACACAGCAAGACTGGTTTTTGCCAACAATGGGACCTGTTCTTATCAACAGAACGGACTCTTAGATCTGGCCGGTCTCACTCGTTTTTAGACCCTGAAGCAAGGTCCAGCTGCAATTAAATTGTCTGTTTTTGACCTGGGTGGGAGGAGAGTTAATGTTGGGCTTGTGTAACCATGTTGATAAAACAATGTCAGGCTTGTGTGACAACCTGCCCGGGGCGGACTCCAAGCTTGTAACCATGATAAAAGAAACAAATACATTGTGTAAAACTGTATAAAAGGAAGAGTCAGAAGCATTGCCAGTAGAACACCTCCCTGAAGACATCCTGGTGTCAGCAGTTGACGTGGTCTCCTCCAAGAGTAATAAACCTTTTTCTTGCCTTCCAGCTTCCAGCGCCTGCCTCGTTATTTTAGATAGCGAATCCAAAGTGGATTAAAGGTGACCTTGCGCCGGGCAGCATTGGGGATCTCAGGAGACTCGCTGCTTTTCACACCCTGTCCTCCGCGAGGTGGTCAAGTTTGGCACATTGTCTGGTCTTAAGGTCAACTGGACCAAATCAATCATATTCCCACTCACTACTGCCACGGTGCAGTTTACCACCGAGTTCCCTTTGCAGTGGATGACAGACCCGGTGCGCTATTTGGGAGTCAAAGTACATACGGACTCTGAGGTAGTGTTTCGAGAAAATATGGAGCCGCAGTTAGTAAGTTGGAAGACGACGTAGAGCGTTGGATTAGACTGCCACTCATTGATGGGTAGGGTCTCAATCATGAAAATGGTTGTGCTACCACGGTTTTTGTTTCGGTTTGCTAATATTCCGATGGTCCTCCCTAGCTCTCTTTCGCACGCTCACATCGCTACTACTCAGACTGGCCTGGGAAACATGCTAGGATACGATGGGATATATTAACATTGCCTTATCGGATGGGTGGTCTTGGGGCTCCGGACCTGTACTATAGGGTCGCGCAGTGTGCACATGCTCATTTTTGGATACATGGCCCTGCAGACACACCGCATATCCAGATTGAGAAAGTAGTCGCAATGCCGCTTCCTTTGCCAGCGCGCTTATTTAATCCTCCGAACCGCAGAACTGGGACTCTCGACTCAATCAATTCGACTGTACATGCATGGCACCATCTTCTTAAGTTGCAAGCTGGAGTCATATTATATTCCCCATTGGCTTCCCTCGAATGGTGTCGTTGGCAACCTGCATGCACAGATAGGGGGGTAACTCGGGCGCTGAATGCTATAAATATTACAAAGATTGGGGAACTGTTTGAGGAGGGGGTGGCGAAGACGTGGGACTAAGTGACTACACAGGGTCAACATAACACATTGTTCCATAGATTCCAATTTCACAGAATGAGGCACTCGTTAAAAGAAATTCTGAGAAGTGACCTCGCGGAGCCACCTGATGTTGCCCCACTCACAGTCATGATAAAAACAGAATTGCCGGTGCAGATTGTGTCTAGGTTATATAAATCAGCACAGGATTATCAGGCCAACCATTATACTAAAGCCAGACTGGCCTGGCAGACAGATTTGGGGATGGATATAGACGATGGAATGTGGAGGTACTGCTGTGAAAGTACGAAACGAGCATCTCTGAATGGCAGGCATAGGCTGATCCACTTTAAATTTCTTAATAGAATATACTATACCCCCTGAGAGATTACATAGGTATGGGCTGAGGGACTCAGCTGAATGCGACAGATGTGGTACCACCCCGGCTGATCTTTCATTTAGCATGGTTGTTCCCGGGAATTGCCAACTTCTGGGTTTTAATATTTAAGACATTGGTGGAAATCACTAAAGAAAAACTTACTCCAGACCCTGCACTGGCACTACTGGGATACTCTAAACGCCTGCCTAAATCTATCAGACGTCTAATTGACATGGGGCTGCTAATGGTGAGACGTAGGGTGGCAATTTGCTGGTCCCGTGGCCCGATCCTCACGATAGACATCTGGTCGAGAGACATGGTGTGCTGCTGCACACAGACTGAAAACTATAGTGAACTCCTGCCACCACGCAAACGTCGTAAGAATTTTTGGAAACTATATAGAATTTATAGGGCTGCTAAAGACAACAATGGTGAAAGTAGGGACGCTCCTGTTGAGCAGTAGCATTAAGGGAGCCTGATGGATGAGAGAAGACAGTTATGATATGCCCCAGGTTTGCCACAGTGCTCTATATCTGTACAATTCCTATATTTGATGTTAGCATGATTTAGGCTGCAATATATCTTTGGGAATGTCTTCCAGTGTCATAGTATTCTATATGATAATTTGGGGTGTAGACCCTGTGAAAGTAAATGCACTCCCGCAATGTAACACTAAGAAGTATGAGGAATGTTCAAAGGTCTGTTGTAATGTTAGTTATGTATGCAGACGTACCATGAAGAGTCTGTTTTTTTGTTCGTTCTTGTTTTTTGTTGCTTTGTATACA
Source organism: Calotriton arnoldi (assembly GCA_963921515.1). Classification (NCBI taxonomy): domain Eukaryota; kingdom Metazoa; phylum Chordata; class Amphibia; order Caudata; family Salamandridae; genus Calotriton; species Calotriton arnoldi. The sequence goes on from CAWUFW010003305.1 coordinate 149,673, forward strand.
AATTCTAAATAAAAATAATTTAAAAAAAAAACACGGGAGATTGACAAAGAAGTACAGTAAACGAGGGAGCATGACCATTTTAGAGAGGGAAATCCTGGCCATAATAGGCAGCTGCAGTGTACGCCAAAATTGCACGCATGAGTGCAGCGTTTTGCCCAGGTTACCCTCTTTCAAGTCCTCCAGGGAGTGAAAGACCTGCATACCTAGGTATTTAAACGTATTCTGAGCCTATATTATGTCGGCCATCAGGGCGTCAGGTCGATGCGCAGGGCCTGCTAATGGGAACAGGTATGTCTTGGTCTTGTTAACTCGCAGTCCCGAGATGCACGTGAAGTCCTCTAGAATGGGCATGGCTGCCGAGGTACCGGCGACTGCATCCGATAAATAAAGCAGTAGATCATCCGCGTAAAGTGAGACCTGGTGTGTCCGTCCTCCAACAGCCAATCCAATCCCTTCCCCACCTTGGCGAAATTTCGCAGCCAGGGGCTCGATAGCCAGGGCAAACAGGAGGGGAGACAGAGGGCACCCCTGCCTAGTCCCTCGGGCCACCTTATATTCTCTGGAGATCATTCTACCCGTTTGGACCCTAGCTGTAGGTGCCGCTTATAAAAGCCGCACCCACCGCACTCACTCCTCGCCCACGCGGAGCATCACCTCATACAGATATTCCCACCCCACCGTATCAAAGGCTTTTTCTAGGTCCACAGAGAGCACTGCCGCTCGGTGATTGGTCGGGGTTTAAAAATGGTAGAGAATAGAGTACAGCCGGCGGAGATTATATGATGTGTTGAGAGAAGGGATAAACCCATTCTGATCAGGATGGATCAACGCCTTCATGTGAGGGGCTAACCTCCCGGCCAGGACTTTACTCAAGATCTTGAAGTCTGTATTAAGCATGGGGAGGGGTCTATAGTCCCTAACCCCCGCCTCCCGTTTTAGTTTTCGGGGGGGGGGGGGGAAATCACCAGGGCCGTCCGGGTGGCACCAGGCAACCCCCAGATTCATAAGCATCGGCATATAACTGGACTAAGTATGGGGCTAAGAGATCCGCATATTGCTGATAAAATTCCGCCGGGAGGCCATCCGGTCCCGGCGTTTTACCGGGGCCAACGCATGGATGGCAGCCTTAATTTCCTGTAAGGTTACCGGCTCCTCCAGTTCTTCTTGGTCCTCTTCTTCCAACACCCGGAGCGGTAGTGGGTCTAGGCATTCTCTTACGGCCAACCGGGCAGGTGCTCTCGGGGCTGCGTATAGTTGCTCATAATATGGGAGAAGAGTCATTAATCTCATCCGGGTCGTACACCATCTCCCCAGTGTCCAAGCCAGTTTGCGTGATTGGGGAGCCTCCTAAATCAGGTTTAATTAACAGTGCCAACAGACGGCCCGCTTTCCCCTCCTCCCTCTGCACCTTATCTAAATACTCTTTGTAATTATAACAACGCAGTCGCCCCAAAGCTTCATTATACTTTGCCCGCGTTTCCAGCAGCACCACCCGCGTCGCCAGTACCCTGGACATTATCAAGTCTACGGATGTTTCCCTCCAGCTCCAGTATTTCCCGTCGGAGCTACCTGGTAGCTCCCGCAGCCTGTCCCATACAGTGACCCCGCACAACCACTTTAAATGCCTCCCATTCTACTTGTGAGGAGGATGCTGGGTTGGCGTTGATGGGGAAGTATGTATCTAGGAGTGTATACAGTGATGCATGGAAGGGGGCATCTTCAAGCAATGCCGTGTTAAATCTCCATGTGGGGATCGGTGGGCATCGTCGCACAGGTATGTGCATCATTACCAGGGGACTATGATCCGACAATGTTCGACCTAAGTATTCCATGTGTGTAACGGAGCCGTTGAAGGCGGGGGAGCATAAAAACCTGTCTAGGCGCGTGTGTACTTGGTGTACTGGTGAAAAGAAAGAAAACTCCCTTGCGCTATGATGCTGTAACCTCCAAGTGTCTTCGATACCCCAGTGTGCGACCCATGTTCGAAATCCAGACGCAGTACGGTGTGGCTGAGAACCAAACAAGGGAGGGTGAGACCGGTCAGTATCTACGTCCGCCACACAGTTGAATCCCCCCCCCACCCCCCCCAAGAATCAGGTTACCACTCAGGCCATAGGCCAATACGGCAGAGAGGGAGTCCAGGAAACCAATCTGGTCCTGATTAGGAGCATAGACGTTATCCAGGGTGACCACCTGACCCGCTAGTCTCCCTGTGGCCAACACATACCAGCCCTCCACATCAAGCCACGACCGCTCTACGGCAAAGGGGACCCCCGGTTTGACCCATACCAGGACCCCTCTGGCAAAGGCTGAGTAGGTGGTCACAAAGACCTGGCCTCTCCATCTCAGTTTCAACCTTGCCACTACCTCACTATTTAAGTGGGTTTCCTGAAGGAACGCTATGTGTATATCTCTGCGCCTCAGATATGAGTAAACATTATGACGCTTTACCATAGACCCCATTCCGCTGATGTTCCATGTAAGGAACCGTCTAACATTGCGGGCGTCTGCCATAAGCGTACAGTGTCATCGACCAGGCCACAAAACAGGACCCCCCCCTCCCAGTGGCGACCCCAGTTCCATCCCATCCCTCTGCAAGCCTCAAAAACCAAAACAAACACAACAAAAGGACCCTTATGATGGTCAACTGCCCAACCCCAGGGCAGTCCGACAACAGTCGTCCGCCCAAACATTATGCGAAACATGTGATATCAGCTGAGGTCCTACCGTGGTATGGCACTCGAGAGGGCTAGCAAAAGAAACTTAAGAAAGGGAGACATCCTCACGCCTCAACCTTGATTGGCCGTTCCAGCCCGCGCCCAGGCGCGCCCCCGGCCACCCCACTCCCTCCAGGGACCCCCATTGAAAGAATAAGAAGGCCAGATGGGGTAGAACAGGGGGAAGGCGACCCAGCACAATAGAGCAGAAAAGGAGAGGGTAGTGGGGGGGGGGGGGAAAGAAGTGGAAGTCCTCGGTAAATAATCACACTATCCCATCTGCTGTTTGGGGGGTCACAACTGGTAAGTGAACGCTGCCACTATGGGAAGTGTCCGAATCTGAGCCATCAGTCCCTCGTTTTGACCCCGAACCTCTCTCCGAAGACGATCTCCGGTTCTGCATCATGACCGCCACTGCCTGCAGCGCTTCCGCTCGGTCGCTGTCTGCGACGGGTTCGGCTTCTTAACAAACCCCCGCTTTTGACGGCTTTGTAGACTCTTCCCAGGCTCTGGTCGGGGTTCTGCTCCCCCGTTTCATGGGCTGACCTTCAGTCTTATAGGCCTCAATCCACTCCCAGGCAGACTTGGGGTCCTCGCAAAAGTGAGTCTTCCCATCCACCATTATCTTAAGCCGGGCTGGAATCGTCAGGGAGTATTGGATCCCTTCCTCACGCAGGGCTCTTTTGACCTCAAGGAAAGAGGTACGGCGTCTCTGGACCTCAAATGTGTAGTCCGGAAACAGTGACACCTTACTGTTCTCGACTTCATATGGCCCGTCCCAGCGTGCTCTCTGCAGCAACACATCTGTCTCTGAAATGAAGCAGTTTAGCCACCACAGGGCACGGCAGCCTCCCCGGGGCCGGCGGGCATGCGGTGAGCCCTTTCCAGCATATAGAACTGCGACAAGCTCTCCGGGGCCACCACCTCTCGGAGCCATACCTCGAGGTACCCGACCATATCCCGGCCTTCAACTCCTTCCGGCAAACCCAAGACCCTCACATTGTTCCTCCGGTTCCGGCCTTCTGCGTCTTCTGCCCGTCGCTCCAGAACATTAACTCTGCTGGATAGTTCACCGACCTGTTCAGTCAGGGCCTACTGCGCCGGGGTGAGCACCTCCAGGGAAGCCTCCGTTTGTTTCACTCTGTCCGCCAGTTTAGCGTGTTCCTCCCTCAGCAGGCCCAGGCCCACCGCGACAGTGCTGATATCCTGGCGCACTGTCTTCCTGTTCGGGGGGGGGGCGCACCTGTTTTCCCCTAGGCTTCCCCATCGCCAGAGGAGCCTGCTCACCAGCCACCGACCTAGTACGGCCTTCTCTCGGTGGCCGGGGGACTGCCGCCAGCGGGTCGGCACCACACCACTCCAGCGTTAGGTCAAAACCCCACTTGTCGCTGTTCGATCGTCTCTTTAATTGCCGCCCCGTAACTGGCCTCGCTTCGCGACAGCCCAGAAGACCACCGGGTACGGCAGTCTGTGCCCCTCTCCAATGTCTCTCACCCACAGTACCTGGGTTAGTCTATGTTGCCCAGGTAGTTAATCCCCCCCTTCAGCGGATCGACCCCCTCCGCAGGATAGCCTAGTCCTGCTGTGTCCAGGCCTCAATCCCACTGCTGGTCAGAGGAGTTGCGGTATAGGAAGAGGAAGGGAGCAACTGGGCGATCTCAGACGTACAACACCAGGGGTGCCCAGAAGTGGCGTCACGAGTTATGCAAGGAGCAATGCAGCAGTAGAGTTAGTAAACCAAAAGTTCCCAACACCGGTGGCCAGCAGCACGGTATGGAAGGGCCTCAAGGGCTGATGCGTCCCAACTGCACCACCAGAAATTCTCACAGCCGGATGCCAGCAAGGCCTCAATGTGAAAGGCGGCAGCGTGTGACCGCAAGCTGCGTAGAGATGCCCCCACAGCACGATGGAGCCAGATTGCTCTGATCCCCAAGACAAACAGCTGAGAGCACCAAAGAGCGTGCCCAGGGCGCAACCTGCCTCAGTTGCGCGGCCAAGGCAGCACCACGCCACTGCCCCGCCAGAGGCAATCCTACCCCGGCTCTCCAAGTGCAGGGGTGAGCCGTAGTTCTGCTCTGCAGAGAAGTGATCACCGGCCAACACAGTTCCAGTATCCCTGCGGCCCCTCGCAATCCGGCCCGGCACGGCCCAATCGTGTCCCCAAAGGCAGCACCAGCCCTCCGGGTCGCCTGCCCTCTCAAGGCCAACAGAAGGTCTCCCCTCAACAAGCCCGGGCAGGCACCGGAGACCGCCAAGCACCCTCAACAGGGCTCGGAGCTGCTGCAGCCGCCGCTCCCTCACACAGGGGCCAGGGAGGGCTCAGTGAGTCAGCACCCAACAGCAGTTCGCCTCCGGCAGCTTCCGATGTTCAGGAGGTGCCGGCCGTACTATTTCCCCCAGGCCGCTCCCAACGTACATGGCATGTCACGCTGGCACCCCCAGCTACCCGCCGGACGGCAGAGAAGTCAGGGGGTCAAAGGCTGTCCTCGAACAGTGTGGCAGTCCGATGGCGTATCACCTGTTGCGGGAATTCCCTCTGTTCCAGGAAGGCAGCCAGGGATCCTCCAGCACGGCCCGCCCTCGGAGCCTGCAGCGCCGCACTCGCTGTGGCGTCTCACACGGGAGACTATGAGGCCAGGGACGCCTCTCCACCCAGACGCAGCAATGGTTCCCAGCAGGGCGTCAGCTTACCGGCGCTACCTCGGGCCCCGGCGTCAGCAGCCAGGCAATCGCGGTCTGCGCCAAGCGACGGCCTAGATCCGCCCCCGCTCTCGTCGCTCCAGCTCAAGTCGCCATCTTGCCACAGCAGCGCTGGGCTCGTGGTGCCCCGGCACCGCACTCCGCTCACCCCTTGATCGTAAAGGAGCGGGATTGGGGTCCCAGGCACCTTCGGCGGGTCAGGCCCCCAAAGGCGCGCCCCGGACGGAATCTTCGAAAGACAGGATAATAGGCACGGCTGGCGCGGAGCTCTCAGCTCACTCGTCCGCCATCGATGGCTCCTAAGCCACGCCCCCCACCAACTGAGCTGATGGGTGGCGGGGGCGCTCTGCAGCATTATGCCTGGAACGGACTACATGGCGACCCAGATTAGGCTGTTCACATGGAATGTGCAGTGCCTTTCCAACCTCTCTAAACATTATGTTTTAGCTTACTTGAAGCGCAGAGGGGTACAGATTGTATTCCTACAGGATACTCACCTTATAGAACCGGAAGGTTTGGTCCTGCGTAGGAGATTGATGGGTCAGTTATATGTCACTACTTATTCTGCTTTTGCGCGGGGAGCCCTCGTTTCGGCCCGGGGTGCCTTTCCAGTTACATCAGGCAATAATTGCCTTCCATGGTTGTTATGTGTTGGTGCTGGGCCAGCTGGATGGTAGAGACATTGCCTTGTTGAATATTTATGCCCTAAATGTAGGCCACTCTGCTTTCTGACTAGCTTGGCCCCTCTGTTAACCCGCTAATGATCCCTTATATGAGGATTGTGGGGGGTAACTTTAATTGGGTTGCCAACCCGGGCTTAGATAGATCTCACCCCCCCTCAGTGCAGAGAGCCGGTGCATAGATTGGCAGAGGCTGCCCGCTCCTGGGCTGTCCAGTGGGACCTCATCAATTGCTGGAGAGCTGAGAACCCGGTTGCGCGGCTCAATAGAGTTTGTTGCTGCGGGGTGACATATGGTAAAGTAGCCAACACTGAAAACTTGACGATGACATATTCCAACCATTCTCCTTGTGTTCCTCTATGTGGGGACCATGTAAATCATTGGTCCCCACCTGGTGCTTGGATCCTACAATGCTCGAGGATCAGGCCTTCCAGACTTCTTTGGGTGAGCAAGTTTCCCGCTATTGGTTTGATAATGCATGGTCGGCTTCCTCACTGGGTATGGAATGGGAGGCAATGAAGGTAGTATTCATGGGTTCAGCATTTCTAAAAAGATTGGGGTACGAGCACAGCTGCACTCCGACATACAGTGGCAGGAGGCAGGAGAGAGAAGTCGGGCAAAAACTGCATTGATGGTCGCTTTTCAGGGCTAGAGGTAAACTGGAGTAAATCCTGTGTTTACCCTCTCCGAGAATGTCAGGGGAGGAACAGGCCCATCCTGAATGCCCAGACCCTGTGGTGGGAACAGATAACCATTCGCTATTTGGGGTTGGCCGTATATCATACCATGGATTTGCTTTACGAGGGAATTTTTGTGCCGAGCAATCGCTACCTTGAGACGCTCAGTGGCCTTTTGGTCCACCCTACCACTTTCAGGTAGGGTAGCGGTCTCTAAGATAGTGGTGTCACCCTGACTTCTCTATTTATTTGCGTATCTTCCAGTGGAGCTTCCGCTAAAGTTCTTCAGAGAGTTAGACGGTATCATGTTACTGCTGTATTGGGGAAATTCATGTCACCGTGTGGCACAGAAGACTCTGCGCCAGCAGCTGGAGGAGGGCGGGCTAGCTGGGGTGGATTTTGAACTTTACTACGTAGCGGCACAACTGCAGTGGGTAACCCCCGGAGGTCTGCGCGGTGTGTTGTCGTGAGCGTGGCCTACCTTCTAAGCATCTTTTACATGCATCTTGCTGAAACCCAGACCAGTATCCCTGGTCAGAGATATGAATGTACTAATTAGAACGGCGCGCTACGTGTGGGCGCTACAGCAGAAGCACACTAAACTGCCATATACCTCCGAACTGCCGTTGCCCGACAATTGGGGCAGATTGGTCGGGACTTCGTTAGTGGACGGAACTTGGGGGTCACTACAACAGGTGATCTATTTCTGAGGAGGGGAGGGGGGGGGGGGAAATCTGTCCTTTCATGGAACTGCAAGAGACATGAACTGACAGCAGGGCATTTTTTGCTCCACAAATCTCTGTTGCACGAGGTGCGAGTGGTGGAGTCATGGCATTATGGAACCACCGGAGCACGAGTGCCTGCATTACATATTTCGGATAACAGGCTTGACAAAGACTGTTACCTTGTTTTACACAGCACTGTTGAAGAGAGCACAACTGGACCTGATGCATTTGAGACATCGCTGGGATGAGGACTTGGGAACGCCATTGAGTAACCAAGCTTGGAGCAGGCTGTTGGAGTTGACCCTCAAACAGTCCAGGAATACGCGCTTCAAGCTCATTCAGTTCCACAATCTACATAGGGCATACCTCACCCCTCTGCTCCTACATGCCATGTTCTGCGATGCTGGCTTGTACTCGGTACCTAGCGCAGAATGCTTTTTTCACAGTCTGGTTATGCTAGTCGTTGGCGTCATACTGGTCCACCGTGCTCCGGGTCATTTGCCGTGCTACTGAGTGGACCTTCGAGCTTACTCAACTGTGTTTACTGAGCCTACATGACCGTAGTGCGGCTCGGAAAGTGACAGACAGATTGATAGACTTGGCACTCATACTTGCTCGCAGGCAACTGACCATGAGTTGGAAATCTGCCTGAGGTCCGAAGTGTGGGGACTGGAGTTGGTGAAATGGGCAGAGTGCGAGAGGGAGGCGATCTGGAAGGAAGAGAGGTGTATGTAGGATCCTGAATTTACCTGTGCGGGATGCTATACTGGTGGCTTGCCCCAGACGGAGTCCTGGTGGGCGAGTTGTGGAGGAGGTACCACTGTCTGGGGCCTCTACCCGTTCCACTGACTGGCGGGGAATGGTTCGGACCCCGCTGACCAACCTTTAAACTGTTCCGAGTGTGATAGCTTGGCAGCCTGTGGGCGCCTGCCATGGTTGAAAGCATTGATGGATGTCTAGGGTATTGGCGGGTGGGTATGGGGACGTTCTTGTGCACTGCCCCCACGAGTGAGTCCCGGGTACGTTGGCCCATCTGCTGCCTTCCCCCCCACAGATGTACGATTGATCCTTTTTAGCTGCTACATTACGTGGCACTCTACATTGATGTATATCATGGTTCCGGAGCATTCTGCTTGCCTATTGTACCCTTTGATGTTGTGTTTTGTTTTGACTAAATGCAAAGAAAAAAAATAGTCAACAAAATAAGATGGAATCATGTGCCTCACTCAACACTGCCCATCTCCACAATCAGACCTAGACCACACACGTGCATAGCATCCTCACAACACAGACTCCAACCTCATACCACACCCCACTAACTATCAGACACTCAAACCACTGTGCAAACATTCAAACTCCTGTTCATTAACATGCCAGGCAGTACTCCACTCTCCAGCCATCACAGATTTCATCACCCATCACAAGTTTGACAAGTTCTTCACCACAGAAACTTTGTTGCTTCCACATTCCTATAGGCTACAGCATCCATTGTGCGGACCCAACACTTAAGAAGGGAGGAGGCGGTCATAATATTTCCTCCTGGTCCTGCATTCTAGGCAAGCGAGACTCAACTGCATAGAGCTTCAATATGCCTCTTCCCACTCTCTGTAACCACGTCCACCACCTTCCATCTCGCCTACAAGCCCCTCGAGCAACATAATGAATAATTCACTGATCTTGCCATCTCAACCATCTGAGACACCCACACAACACTCCTGAAATGACCAACTCCCAGACAGCGACAGTTTCCCAATCTCACCAAAACACTCCCATGGTACAGCACGTCAGCCAACCAATACACTCCAAAGCCTACATACTCGACCTGGCCTTCTCAACAACTTCACTAAAATCCTATGCAAACCACTCTGACATCTGGACAGGGCTCAACACCTCACCATCTCTATCCCCATGCTCATCGTCCATCTACCAAATCAAAGAACTCATCCCTCGCTGTGCCAACTCCATGTCGGATGTCAGCACACCTCTAAACATCTGTCTGCAAAAACAAGCAACCCCCCACATTCCAACTAAATCACTCAAGTGCAAACCTTCAGCACCCTTGCACTTAAAAGACATTGCCAACAATAAACGCTCCATCTGTAGACAAGAAACAAAATGGAATAAAAACACTCCTTAAAGCTACTGCAGTACCTCCGCACAATGAGCGGAAAACTCATCTCAACAGCCTGGCAAAGTACTATTAAAAAATGCCATCATTGAAGCCAACAGAAGTCGAATGCTCCTCATGACAATCAAGGACTGCATCAATCCCCTGACAGACCATATCCCACACTCCACAGACAAGTAATACAGCATCTAACTCTTACTCAGTGACAAAAATACAAATAACAGTCTGCTATTCCTCTATGACCCACCATTTCTCAAGGCATTCTTCATAGGCTGTCCTTCAAAGCCCTATCTCTTGCAGATTTTACTGACATTCTCAACGCATTGAAAGGCATCACACAAAAAGGGCATTTCATTTTGCCCTTCATCAAAGCTCTCTCCAGAAAGGTTCTCAAGCCTACTCACCACGAAAGGCATCTCTCAAGGCAAGCCAGATTCTACCATTCCTAAAAATCCTACAGTATACCCAGATGACCCCTGCCAACTAACAGCTCATCACTCACTTAGCCTTCATTTGCAAGGATGAAAAAAAACTATCTACGCTCAACTCCATCTACTAGTGCATGAATACCAATCTGGTATCAGAACATGATGCGGCACAGTGACAGCTAATTTACACACTGTTAAAAATGTCTTCCTGATTAAAGATGAAGAAAGCCCTTTGTCTCCTAATACTGCTGTATTTTCCAGCAGCCCTCAACATCAACCGCCCCACCCAACTGAACACCCTGGAACCTTGAATGGGATTCAATGGCAACATCTTTCATTGGCTCCTCTGGCTTCCCAACTAACACCAGTCTTTTTTACATGAACACCCCCAGATCACAGAAGATCACCTGCAGAGCTCCACAGGGTTCCATGTTGTCCACAGGCATCTGCGAGCTCTACAGAAAGCCCCATGGAGCTCTACCCATCAAAACACACTAATAGGCGGATAATGCATAACTCCACAAACATCCAACACTTAAAACACTATCTACACCATATCCAGGCCTCGATTTCCAGCACGTACCCAAAGCTCAACACTATCAATACTGAGTGCCTGTTATCTGCCAACTTCAAGCAAGAAATAGTACAAACCAAGCTCTATGACAGATATTGACAGCTTCAAATCCAAACCATAACTCCATGCCAAAACATTTGGATTCACACTATACACCTACCTCACTCTCAAGTAACAGAGTGCCGAGCAAAAGATGACCTATAATCCTCTACTAAAGAAAGTAAAACCATTCCTCTCTGAAAAACAATTTCAGAATTGCTGTTCAAGCCCTCCTACTCTTGCATCTGGATGGTAAAGACAACCTGCTCCACAGGATCCCCTCATATATAACAGGCCTGAAAATAAATATCCTGATGGAACTCCACTGGTGCCCACTGCCGGCCGCACCATCTTTAAAGATAGCTGCATCATTTATAAAACCATCACTACTAGAAACCCTGCCAATCCAGACGACAAACTCACTATCTTTGGTGGTTCTCAGCACACCGCAAACACAAGGAGATGATGGACGGAGCGCTGAAACTTTTCAGACACTCACCCCCAGTCACAGATCTGAGTTGAATCCATCATCATTCTTTAGCTCACTTCGCCACCCCAGTTCAGACACAGCTATATGCAAATCAGTTCTGACTCTGTGCCTCATGGGAACAGTCCAGCCCGAATTGCCAAGCCATGTCTTCCCTGGACCGGAAACAAGCATCCTGGGACCGGTTTCGGGCTAATAGCCCTCATCAGCCAGGCTAGCTTGAATCCAGTGGCAAAGTGACTCCTTGTGTTTGCTTTGTTCGCCCCAAGTTGGCAGGGTATGCCCAGACGTGGGTATTAAATCGGTACGGTTTAAATGAATATGATGTTAGTCTCCATAACAGCAAAGCTATTACCCACTTACGCATACTAAAGGAAGTTTATCGCCGCTGAATATTTTGTACAAACGGCCAAAAGAATCCAAATGAAAATTGAGGTTACATATCTACCGCTTAGACATGGGCTGACATGTCTAATACACACATTTAGCGTTATAAAAAACAGTTAACATGACAAGCAGTCCACACAAACTGCACAGAAGCTCGGATTAGCTATATGAAGGGCATTAAATAGATCATGGATGCAAAAATTGCATTATGAAATACAGATATTATTCCTCTGTTGCTGCAATAGTCAAACTGCAAATTGCCACCAGTGTAGTTTGTTGCTCCCGAATTACACCTCTGCACTGCCCCCCTCCCAAGTGCTCCCCCTTCCACGTTTTTTAAAATCAGTCCCATAGTCTGGGGCTGAGGTTACCAAACTGTGGGTCACCAGCCGATTTCTGGTAGGTCTCAAAAGAGTTATAAAGATGCCTTTACATTTTGGACTTATCTGGTCACATTTTTGTGCTTTAGAAACAGGTCAAATGTCAGACTTTGTCTTCTGCAAATTGCTGCTTATGTTAACATGGGAATAGGGTTTACTTTTCTTTCTCTGCAAAGAAAGAGGGGTTTTTAAAGTGAGCTATGTGACAATCCAGCTGATGTGAAAGGAAAGGTTGGAAGATGATGTTTTTGTAACACAACAAAATATAAAAACCTGTAAATGAACTGCACCCTTGTTTCAAAATGTATTAGCAGTAAGGAAAGCAAAAATGAAGCACTTTTTGTAATTAAGTGTGATGGAAACAAAGATTTTAATAGACAACACAAATCAAGACACTTTACTTGGTGATGCACAAATATTCACGAAAACCCTATTTCCACACGTTATTTGTGTGCTACAGAGTTTTATGAATACAACTGTATGACTGTGCAAATTTAGTGGGCTTTTCAATGAAAAATGTGATGTCTGTAAAGGACAGTGCGCTAACTAATTATGCTTTAGTAATATATTGCTATACAACTTAAACTAATATTAGTTTCCCAAGAAAAGTGATTAGGAGTACCATTAGAGAATATATATATTAGGCTTCATTCTTTTTATTTTCACCGTACTGTGGGGGGCCTAACTTGCAGCACTAAAAGAAAAAAACATGTTGCCATGGGACAGTTGGCTACAAAGGACATTCAGTGGCTCATTATACCTACATTATGCATAAGTACTTAGACGGGTGTTTGTGACAGTTTTGTAACTTCTGGTAGTCACATGTAACCTGCAGGAGACTGATTTGAAAACCAAGCATGGGGTTTTCAGCACTTCATTCTTCAGATATTGATGAAATGAGTAGCAATGGCCTAATGAATAGGAACTCTTCCTATATACAATTCTAACAGCATTGGTAAAGCAAATAGTCTCGCCTATGTAAGAGCTATTGGCATTACCAATGTGTTTTAGCCATGTTGTACACCAGCGCGGCTGCCGTTCAGCATGGCTAAAAGTTAAGTGTAGAGGGAGTTGAAGGGCAGGGAGTTGAGGGACGCAGAGCGGCATGGAGTGGCATAAAGTGTCAGAGTGGAGGGGCGTGGAGTATGCATGGTGTGGTAGTGGACTGCTGTTATAAGCAAAGCATTTTCAATTGCAATGAACATTATATTTGCACAGACATACAATTTTAATGATAAAACTATACAGCGCACAAACGATAATGTGTGGAAATGTCATCACTGGGTGTATTGATTTGTTTTGAATGTATTACAATATTTGTTTCCCGCACACTTCAAAATTACAAAAAAAAAAAAAAAAATCTTCATTTGTGCTTTCTTAATTCTGATATATTAAATAATGGACAGTTCATTTACAGACATTGAAACTTTGTGGTGTGCTAGAAAAAAAACCATTGTAAAGCATTCCTCCAGCACACCCCCGGTACCCAGCATGATTGTCATATAAATCTCTCACTTTGAAGTCAGAGAAAGAAAAGTAACTAAGCTCACTCGGAAGGCAGAGCCTGACATTTGAACTGTCTTTGAATGCACAGCACGTGACAAGTGAAGAATAAAATGTATGGGCCTGTTTACAGAAAGTAAACACCTATGGAAGAATACAGTACACGGGAGGGTCTAACTCAAGCTAGAAGGCCTAAAACAAATAAAGCCAGCAAATAAAGCAAGCAACTGTGAGTTACAAAACACAACACTAGTAAGCAATGAGCAGAATGTATTCCCACAGAAGCTTTCAGAATGTCCCAAAAAAGTCTTGAGCAAACCAGACAGATGCATGGTCTACTAGGCTTCACCCTAAAAGGACGTATGTTACATTAAGCACTGCATAAAACAAGTTTGCATCCATTTGTTTAATGAAAACAATTAAAGTTTCAATGGAAATTAACGTTTCAACAGATACAGCATCAAAACCAACAAGTCCCAAAAGTACTAAAACATATCAGCAAAGGTGCTTCATAAAAATAAAAAATAAATGTACACATAGTGCTATAGAAATAGCAGAACTTCTCCTGAATATTGCAGGGAGTCTTGGTTTACTGAGGATCATTCAGAACTGGTTAAGAATTTTGTAAAGCAGTATGTTTTTTTTATTTTCAAACGTGCCATAGCTGATGGTTATCAGTACCACTGACCTATTTAAGTGTTATGGCCTGTACCCATTTTACCTTAAATCCTGTTAAAAATTGTGCATTAAATTATTACCATGATTTAGGGGCTAGTTACAAGTTGGCCCGAAACACAGTTTGCGTCCAATCTCGGTAATCCGAGTTGGCGGATAATGCCACACTTCAGAGATTTTCTTGCAAGTAAAATTTTTACCAGGTTTCAATTTGGAAAGAGAGAAAATCTGCAGAAATTGGATTAACAAATTCTGATGCTGCAGAATATTCCTTATTCCAATCTGTGAAAACCTAAATGGGGCGGTAATTTTTCCACATCGTAATACCAGAAGGTCTTGGAATTATTCCAAGTCAAAGTTTTCAGCCACTAAATCTGGCCATTTCTTAACAATGGCTTAAGTATAGATAGTAATGTAGTGGATAGGATGGAGTTGACCAATCTGAATATGTATTCCTTTTAGGTTTTCCATTAATTCCTTGTAGGTATAAAAGCATGTAAATGTGGTCATAAATGTATGTTTTTGGCCAAATATACCTTTGTGAAAAGGGCAGCATAGCTCTATATAATACATGGTAAGCCTCCAATCCTACTTTAACAAGCATTGGCATAGCCAATAGGTCTCGCTTTTGGGACCTTATAAGTATTTAGTTATGCAGCATAATATCCTTGGTGCAACATTAACTGTTGCATGGTTAAACACTTATAAGGCCCCAAAGGCGAGACCTATTGGCTATGCTAATGCTCGAGGTGGTGCTGAGTGGTGTTGAGGTGGTGCTGAGTGGTGTTGAGGTGGTGCTGAGTGGTGTTGAGGTGGTGCTGAGTGGTGTTGAGGTGGTGCTGAGTGGTGTTGAGGTGGTGCTGAGGTGGTGCTGGGTGGTGCCGTGGTGGTGCCGTGGTGGTGCCGTGGTGGTGCCGTGGTGGTGCCGTGGTGGTGCCGTGGTGGTGCCGTGGTGGTGCCGTGGTGGTGCCGTGGTGGTGCCGTGGTGGTGCCGTGGTGGTGCCGTGGTGGTGCCGTGGTGGTGCAGAGTGATGCCGTGGTGGTGCCGAGTGATGCCGTGGTGGTGCCGAGTGATGCCGTGGTGGTGCCGAGTGATGCCGTGGTGGTGCCGAGTGATGCCGTGGTGGTGCCGAGTGATGCCGTGGTGGTGCCGAGTGATGCCGTGGTGGTGCCGAGTGATGCCGTGGTGGTGCCGAGTGATGCCGTGGTGGTGCCGAGTGATGCCGTGGTGGTGCCGAGTGATGCTGTGGTGGTGCCGAGTGATGCTGTGGTGGTGCCGAGTGATGCTGTGGTGGTGCCGAGTGATGCTGTGGTGGTGCCGAGTGATGCTGTGGTGGTGCCGAGTGATGCTGTGGTGGTGCCGAGTGATGCTGTGGTGGTGCCGAGTGATGCTGTGGTGGTGCCGAGTGATGCTGTGGTGGTGCCAGTGATGCTGTGGTGGTGCGAGTGATGCTGTGGTGGTGCCGAGTGATGCTGTGGTGGTGCCGAGTGATGCTGTGGTGGTGCCGAGTGATGCTGTGGTGGTGCCGAGTGATGCTGTGGTGGTGCCGAGTGATGCTGTGGTGGTGCAGAGTGATGCTGTGGTGGTGCAGAGTGATGCTGTGGTGGTGCCGAGTGATGCTGTGGTGGTGCCGAGTGATGCTGTGGTGGTGCCGAGTGATGCTGTGGTGGTGCTTAGACGAGTTTTGAATTTAATCTGTACATCCCGCTGTGTAGAGAATTACTCTAGGCACAGATAGATATGCATTATGCTGCCTTCTGCACAGCGACAAGCATGTGCAAGGCTGAGCGAGAAGGGGAAGATGTTTGACAGACTATGTACTTAGCGAGACTTTAAAATGAATGCATTTAAGCAGAGACAAACCTAGCCCATTGTATTGGCTTGTTGACCGTTTAACTCTTTGCTGTAAGCGTCCGTGGTGGCCTCCTCGTCTGCTGACAAAACACAGGCAAATACAGATGCAGTGGTGAAGTGATGTGTGGTGGGGGAGGGGGCATTAAAGCGCTTGTCCGAGCGAGAGGAAAGCCAGATGGCGCCTCCGAGAAGGGAGGGGGTAGTGCGCGCAGTGTCTGTAAAACAGGAACATGTGTAGACTCTGCTTCGGCTTCCTTTAATTCAAAAGATACATTGCCTTTTGCACCATTGCGCTTCTCTAATGCAAAGAAAGAAAATGAGCAATGTAAAAACTCCTCGTCTGCTGACAAAACACAGGCAAATGCAGAAGCAGTGGTGACGTGATCTGTTCCTTTAATTTGCACCATTGCACTTCTCTGATGCAAAGAAAGAAAATGAGCAATGTAAAAACTCCTCGTCTGCTGACAAAACACAGGCAAATGCAGATGCAATGGTGACGTGATCTGTGGTTGGGGAGGGGGCATTAAAGCGCTTGTCCAAGCGAGAGGAAAGCCAGATGGCGTCTCTGAGAAGGGAGGGGGTAGTGTGCGCAGAGGAGCCATTAGAGAACACCCAGATGGCAGCTGCGCGCATGCACGCCATCGTGAACGCAAGCTGGAGGCCAGCAAAAGCCTCTGGTAGCACTTCAAAAACCCACTTACTAAATGACTCGGCCAGAGAAGCGCTAAGCGCTGGCTCAGGCGAGACCTAAAAACCAGCCTCTTATTTATTACAGTTAAGTTGTGACATCATAATGCCTGCTGCTACAGCCAGCAGCTAATAAAAAAAATAAAAAAAAACAGGTCAGGAAGCATCACTATAGATGTGGTTCAAGCAACGAAATAAACAGATAAGGAAAAGCGTTTCCATCTAAAATGAACAGTGATCAACAGAAAGGAGAAATTTATGTCAACATTTTTTTTTTGCACAGAGTTTTTTACGCGGGAAAAAAAACCAATCTATGTGTTACAACTCCTTCTGAGCTACAGCCAATATTTTAATCTGATTTACATGAAAGTGATTATAATTGTTTATGCTATAAATTACTAATTGTTTTTTGGTAGAATTAAATTTGCACTACAGATTTAGCTCCTAGTCTTAATGTTTATATCCATACTATTTCTTTCATATGAAGAAGCAAGACCCCAAGGATTTAGGATGTCTGCGGGAAAAGTGAATCTATGCATTATAAGAAATAACACACCCTCTGCTGTATGTTAAAAGGATATTGCAAACCACCTGGAAGTTCTGACTTTATAAATGAAGTCAGCCTTTGGCCTGGTTACTCTATATGGCCATCAATCAATCAATCAGGGGTTTGTTAAAGCGCGACTACTCACCAGTAAGGGTCTCAAGGCGCTAGGGGTGGGGGGGGGGGGTGCAGGTTCCATTCCATCAAGGAGGGGGTCTGTCGAAGAGCCAGGTTTTTAGGTTTCTTGCGAAGATGGGGAGCGATGTCTGTCTGAGGTGGAGCGGAAGGGCGTTCCATGCTTTGGCCGCGAGGAAGGAGAAGGAGCGGCCTCCCGATCTGGTCTTTCTGGTGCGGGGGACCACGGCGTAGGAGAGCTGGGCTGATCGTAGGGTCCTTTGGGGTGCGTGGAATTTGAGTCGGCTGTTCAGGCTGCCATGGAACACCGCAGTGACACACGGTATCCTTATAATGTATGGCAGAAATTTGTATCCGATATATAAAAAAAGCACATAAATAAGCAACTGTGCATTATGATTCCATACATGTGTCAGTAAAGTTGCAGGGCTTAGCACCTTGCATGTATTTTTTAAGCCTCTCCAACTTTGTTAAAGTATGAAAATGGTAAAGTCTTTCTTTTATGTTTCCATAGCTCCACAGGTCCCGAACCACATTATAGAGTAACACTGTTATACTAGTTCAGAGGAGCTGCTTACATCCCTTCCTCCATACTTAAGGTCCAGGGGCAGATATTCAGGTAGCGAGTGGGCAATGGGAAGTAAGCTACTCACTGACCAGCTGCCTCTCAGGGTGAATAACAAGCATTGGCATAGCCAATAGGTCTCGCTTTTGGGACCTTATAAGTATTTAGTTATGCAGCACAATATCCTTGGTGCAACAACATTAACTGTTGCATGGTTAAACACATAAGGTCCCATCGGCAAGACCTATTGGCTATGCCAATGCTTGTTTTCTCTATTTTCATGAGAGCCCATATAGCATCTATCTGTATAGGTACAACACAATCTACTATAGAAATAAGGAGGGACAAGCATTCTCTAATCACGTGCTAAAACAGAGAGGGGACTTCGCTGTTTTTAACTTCAGGAAGTTAGCTGTACGATCAAAGATGTGTACCTAAAAGTTGCTCACGCAAATTTAAATGGATCTGCTGCCTTGGTACATATGCCATTCTAATTTATACAACATCAGTTAGCCAAGCCATCGTTCCATTAACTGTTAATCAGTTATACTTAATAATGTGAGGTGAATCTTAAATTAAGTGCCTGTGTGTGTCCGGTTGCCATCCATGCATAAGTTTTAGATTTGGCAGTGAATTGTTCACACAGATTTTAGTTTGTTCACTTCAAATATAAGCTGAATAAGTTGTCATAGGCTGCTCTGAATCCAAAAACTAATTTCATTTTGCCTATACCACTGTTTGACCTCAGCTTTAAGCATGGGGTATGTGGTTTTGTCCAAACACTGGTCAATTATCTTAAATTCTTCAGAATTGCAGCCTAACACATTGGCACGGATGTTATGTTTGTTTGCAGCCAACCAGGTAGAAATATACACAAATCCTATTTTATTTGTCTTCAATTATTTGCGAGCTTGACTGTAGATTGGTGAATGTTACAATGACCCAATGTGTGTATAAATATATGGATGAGTGAGTGCATACATGTATATCACTGGGTGACGTAATGAATCAACAACGTATACAAAATAACTAGTTAGTATATATACACATTTAAAATGCCACACCTATTGCCTTGGCTTGATTTTAAACGAAATATTATTTTGCCAAAGCTTTATTTCTTGCAGCAGGGACCAGGCAGCTCCACAGACATTGCTTCTAGTTCCTGGCTGCTGCTTGCAGTTCACTGCATGCCGGGGGAAGGGGGGGACGAGGACACGGCTTTTAAATAGTTTTTAAAACCGTTCAAATCTGGGCACTTGTACGTGCTGCCCTTGTGTTTGCCTGCATATACACGCGACAGGCATCCATCTTTGCATTATTTTTGGTGTCATTTGGGAAAAAAAATCCAGTGGATTGTCCTTTGGATGCAACTCTCCTACAAGCTACTGCGTTTTCAAGTCCCACCAAGAACTCTCTAAATTAATTCTAGCTTTAAAAGTGTTCAGTGCTGCAGTGATGTCATTCTGCCAACAGGCTGAGACGTCCTCGGACTGGATGGAAGTCAAGATGGCGCGCTTCCTGTCTGCCACTTTCTCTCAAGATTCTGTTATGCGTTTCCCTGATTTACGATAAATAAATAACGAACCCGGTGTGAGTAAACTCCTGTAGTTAACAAGTCGAGTGTTATCTCCTCAGGATAAGTGTCAGTTTGTGGCGGAGGAGACATTCAGATCAAACACTCGGACGCGTTCAGTGTTGATGCAGACGGGACAGGAACCGCAGGGGTGAGGGAGAGGGCAACATTCTGATTAATGAAGGAGTCAGGTGAACGCTGAGAATGGGTTGAGCTAGTTAATGCTTAAACATCTATTTCAATTCTAAACAGCTCTAGTAAAGAGAAAATACAGATGGAAATTGCATAAATGCGTGCCTAAAGCCACCAGAGGGATTCCCACGCTAAAGAAAACACAAACAAAAACATTTAAAAAAACAAGTAGCCTGAGACGAGAATGCAGCCTGCAACGGGAGTTGTGTGCGCACGCGAAAGTGAAACTGATCGCGGTCCAGATGGCGCCTCGGACGGTGAGAGGCTGACGAAAAGGGAGGGGGAGGGGGGAGTGCGAGCAGAGGAGCCTTACAGTAACCCAGATGGCAGCTGTGCACGCGATCGTGAACGCAAGCTGGAGGCCAGCAAAAGCCTGTGGGTAGCACTCTGAAAAGCCACCTACTAAATGTCTCGCAGAGCAGCGCATGCGCTGGCTCAGGCGAGACCTAAACAAGCATTGGCATAGCCAATAGGTCTCGCTTTTGGGACCTTTTAAGTATTTAGTTATGCAGCACAATATCCTTGGTGCAACAATATCAACTGTTGCATGGCTAAACACTTATAAAGTCCCAAACGCGAGACCTATTGGCTATGCCATGTGACCCATCAAACAAAACCATAATTTGCCATGGTCAACGTTACTGTTTTGTCAATGCCCAAACCGACATTAAAATCAGAAGTTACCTGATGAATGTAAATATTAAACGAGGATGGTAAGTAGGTAATCCTTAGGAAAATCTTTAAATATTCATGATGGAAGGAAAGACAAGTGTTGCATGGCTAAACACTTATATGGTCCCAAAGGCGAGACCTATTGGCTATGCCAATGCTTGTTGTAGTTGGATCGATGGCAGTTACAGCAGCACTAGAGTTAATAGTTATACCAGTACTAGTAGCAGTATCACTAGTCATAGTAATAAGGATACACTTATCAGAAGCGATGCGACCACTATAGTACTAGTGATACTAATAACAGCAGTATGATTAGTTGTTGGGGTAAAAGTTGTCTTACTTCTACCGATGATTCTTTGAACATGTTGTTGGTCATCTGTACTTTACATTTCGCAGAGTTTGAAAACAGTTGTGGAAATGCTAGTTTTGCCAGTTCTATTCCCTTCGCCTCCAAAGAGGGAGCACTTCATCAATGTTAGTGTCTGTAATATAAAAGCTGGTACCCTGTGTTTGGATTCCCTGGTATTAAAGCATATGTTGCTAGCCGCGTAGGCAAGGGCCAGGAGAGGATGTAACATTTATGTCTGTGCTAGGGCTGGTCTGGGAGACACAAGATGTAGTCACATTCACTTTCAGAACAGACGCGGCCCCAGACTCCTCAGAGATCTAGTGAAAGTTTCAGCCCCCTATGGGCGTCATGTAGGTGCAATAAAAGGCCTTCTGCACACAATCAATCAATCAATCATGTCACTTATAAAGCGCACTACATACCCGCGAGGGTCTCAAGGCGCTGGGGGAAGAGGGGGGTGGTGCTGCTACTGATCGAAGAGCCAGGTCTTGAGTAGTCTTCTGAAGGCCAGTAGGTCTTGGGTCTGTCGGAGGTTGGTGGGGAGGGTGTTCCAGGTCTTGGCGGCGAGGTCGGAGAAGGATCTGCCGCCGGCGGTCGTTTTCGGATGGGGGGGGGGGGGACTGTGGCGAGGGCGAGGCTGGTCGGCGGAGCTGGCGGGTGGGGGTGTAGAAGCCGAGTCGTCTGTTGAGGTAGGCTGGTCCGGAGTTGTGGAGTGCTTTGTGTGCGTGGGTGAGGAGCTTGAAAGTTATCCTCTTGTTGACAGGGAGCCAGTGCAGGTCTCAGGTGGGGTGTGATGTGGCTGCGTCGGGGGATGTCGAGGATAAGACGTGCAGAGGCGTTCTGGATGCGTTGCAGCCGTCTCAGGAGCTTAGCCGTCGTTCCTGCGTAGAGGGCGTTTCCGTAGTCCAGCCTGCTGGTGACGAGGGCCTGGGTGACTGTTTTCTTGTTTCGGTGGGGATCCACTTGAAGATCCTGCGGAGCATTCGGAGGATGTTGAAGCAGGATGAGGAACCGGCGTTGACCTGCTTAGTCATGGAGAGGGTGGGGTCGAGGATGACCCCTAGGTTGCGTACGTGGTCGGTGGGTGGCGGGGCTGTTCCCAGTGATGTTGGCCACCAGGAGTCGTCCCAGGCTGAAGGGTTGGAACCAAGGATGAGGACCTCCGTCTTGTCCGAGTTCAGCTTCAGGCGGCTGGTCCTCATCCATTCGGCGACGGCCTTCATTCCTTCGTGGAGGTGGGCTTTGGCGGTGTGAGGGGCATAGTGTGCACAGTGCCTGGCATAAGAGTGCCCCTGAGCTCACCATAAGATCTTTACAAACTCATCATGGCCTGGGTCAAAATCAGCGTGAAATATGAGCGCAATCAAGAACTCTGAAATAATTCAAATTTAAAAATCACTTATTCCTTGGAACTTCTGGGATAAATGAAAGGTCACTTCTGAAGGTAAGTGAACCACCTGAGTACTAGTACCGGGACGAATAGTAGTGTGGGGAGTAGTAGAAGAAGTTCCGGGGGAAGAGGCGGGATCGAGAGGAGGTTTTACACTCAGCGTGGGTTCCGTCGTCAGGTGTTTGGGGGTCCTTTGTTTGAACGTGAAACAAAACTGCTCAAGTTAGCATGTACATTGAAGAAAAAGGGGGCGGGAAAAAGGTGAACACGAACAGGAAAGATCAGGCAAACAAGCATTGCTTAAAGCGGATGCCCATTCTCAGGGAGTGTGCTCAGACAGAGTGCCGCGCACCGTGAAAGTGACACGGCCGCCCGTAAAAGTGAAACTGATCGCGATCAAGTGAACATGAACAAAGGGGGGCGGGAAGAAGGGGAACACGAACAGGAAAGATCAAAGAGCAAGGGGGTGGAGGAGAATGAAAAGGAAAATGAAGCTGACGAAGTGGGAGAAGGGAGGGGGTAGGGGATTCACGCGCTGCAAGGCTTAATGAGCCATTACAGAAAGCCAGATGGCAGCTGTGCACGTGCACGCGATCGTGGACGCAAGCTGGAGGCCAGCAAAAGCCTGTGGGTAGCACTCTGAAAAGCCACCTACTAAATGTCTCGCAGCGCATGCGCTGGCTCAGGCGAGACCTAAAAAGGGACAGCAATTGCCTGCAGCTGGATATCCTGCAAGATTTCGGATTGCAGCTAATAGGATGGGTGTGGTGCAAAAGGAATGGACAAGTTTATAAAGCAGATAGCCCTAATACTATACATAGAATGCGGGATGCTCGTGATATTTTATTCAACTATAAGTCATTTGGAAATGTCAACAGAACCCCAAAATTGAGTGTAATATAGCTTTCATGCCATGCTTTTTTTAAACCGTAGCATACCATATTCCCCTACTTTCCGACCTTTTTATTGTTCATTATACCACTTTATGAGTAATACGAGTTTTGAAAACTCTGCTGAGAACATTCTTCTTATGATCTAAAACCTAAATATTAATTCCTTTCATAACTTATGGTAAGTTATGGTTAACAGCATCCCCAACTTCCCAGCCAATACATGACCATTAGACAAAACATGCCTGCGGAAGAATTTAAGGATGGCTCTGCTTAGGGAGCACAAGACAATGGCCAGCGTCCTTGCCCTCTAAGCATATCCTACTTCCACTACCGCTGTGCTCGGAGGGAACTGGGCATGAGCTGCACCCATGCCCTTTCCTCAGTAACCATGCCTGCAGTACAAATCGGTTACCAGACAGGACCAATGTTCCTATCAATTAAACCCATCATTACTTAAGTTTTACAACTTTCATTTCTTATTGATTTTTGACAGACCGCAATACATCGATATTCGTGGCCGATCACCATTTCATCATGGCCCATTCAGAGCAAACATCATCGCCATAGCTTTCCCTGCCCTCATAAGCACTCTAAATGTATTTACCACATAAGATTTATAGCTACATTACTGTTTCCTCTACCTCCCCCACACTACGCTAACGCATCCTCGGAAAGCCCGACGATCCCCAAAACCCACTCATACCAGTGTGCGTGTCTCCAAAGTTAGAGAGCTCCTCGGTCACACCAAGCAGGAATTGTCCTTCGCCGCGGTCTCCTCTCCACTGAATCCTGCGTTCCCCCCGTATGAATCCTGACAGCCTTTCAAGCTAAAAGGAGAAGACACACTTTCCCCGGTGTCCTGTTAAGTGGTGTGTTCACTCTCCACAGATGCCTTTCTCGGCCTGTGTATAAGAGTCCTCCTTCATCTTGAAGAGCCGAGGCCCGTGTCTTCCTGCTAAGGTCGCTCCGTACCGAGCATTCTCCGCCCCCGATAGCTCCTACTCCCAGACTCCCCTGAGATACCGTCGCCACCTCCGTACTCAAGGCGCTGCTGCTACGCAACACCAGAACGGAAGTGCCCACCCTTTAGTCCAACAGGATCAATGTGTGACCGACCGTATAAGCAGCCAATTGGGGGCATAGCAACACCAAGTGGGCGTATCTGTAACCCACCCGCCAATTGTAATCGCGCTCGAGGCTTGACACACAGGTGGTGAATCAGGTGACAGCTGACGTCGTAGCGGATAGAGGCGGTGACGCAGAGCGTGGTCCAGGGTCTGGGAGGTTCTAAAAGGATTCGTACGTCAGCAGCTGCATGGACTGAGCCACCAGGAGAGAATTAGAGAAAGGTTGGTCCGTTGATGTAGTGGGAGTGAAGCCCAGTGAGCCGTGGAGTTGGTACAGGACAAAACACTTTACATTTATAGAAAGCAGTATAGAATTTAGAGATAGAAAATATTATTTTACACCTGACCCGCACCTTTTGGTTTCTTTAACTATTTTTACCACCCCTTCAGGTTTCTACACAGTAGGGGGTTTCCAGAAACTGGGTGCTTTCCTTTTGCAAAGAAAACGTCCGACGTGACCATTTGTTGGACAGTGTTATAAGTGTACATCTCCTCCAAGTCCACGGTGCTTGTTAGAAGGCTCAGGTTCCTTTGCAGATTTTTATGTAGCGCGAACTCAACCCGAAGGTATTCCTTTAAGGCTTCAAAATCATGTTGCCCAATTGGACTCCAAAAGATGTTTCTAGCGGTGTTTTTAACTTTAAAGTTACATTATCGTGACGCAATCAACATACCCATATCGTTCACATTTTTATATCAACATCATTTTCTTTCGTATCTTCCTAAAATGGCATTTGTGTTGAACGCAGACCAGTTAGCAATGGAAAATGCTTTCCCTCATGCCAGTGTCGGCGCGCTAAACCGCCTCCGCTTTAACTTCCCAAGCACGCTGGCAACTTGGACCGGGAGCAGTGCAAGACTCCTTAACGGACTTCGGTGCTCCCCGCTCGACCTCTCTCTCTTTTGGTATTTTATTTAGTTTTATTCTATTTTATTTGATGCATTTTTATATAGCGCGGACTTTACCCAAAGGTGTCAGAGCGCTTCACAATAGAACCAAGTACGTTACATGAGAATATTACATTTACACGTTGCAGAAACAAACGAGAAACAAGAACAGGTAAAATAATAGATGGCAGTCACTCAAATACACAATAGGATGAAGATTGTACAGGCATAGATTACAAATTTACAATAATGAAAGCGCTTCCTTGAGGAAAATGAAAAGGGGTGTATTAGTTCTGGAAGTGTCTTTGGAAGAGAAGAGATTTGAGGTCAGTTTTGAAGGTCCGGGTAGAGGAGGTGGTACGGAGTAGTGGAGGAAGCGAGTTCCAGATTCTCACTGCATTGCCTGAGCAGGATTCAGCCATCGATCTTTCCCTTTTGAAGGAGGGTGGCTCAAGCAGTAAATTTTCCGCATTACGAGACGGTCTAGAGCCTCCAGAGATTTTCAGTTTATTCGCCAGGTATCGAGGGGAGGAAGTGTGCAAGGCTTTGTGAGTGATACAGGCAGTCTTGTAGATTGATCTTGCCTTGATGGGAAGCCATTGAAGAGAAGACAAAATTGGTGTGATGTGGTCACTTCTTTTGGCCCCAAATATAAAACGAGCCGTTGAATGGAGAACGGATTTAAGAGGGGAAAGGTGGGATTTGGGGAGGCCAGCAAGAAGAGAATTGCAATAGTCCAATCTAGAGAGAACCCGAGATTGGACCAAGGTTTTTAGGTCTTGCTCCGGAAAGAAACGACGAATCCCCCAGAGAAGGCGCAGTTGGTATCGTGCATTCTTTGCCATGGAATTGATGTGGGAGAGTAGATTGAGCCTTTTGTCAAGTATGACACCCAGGGATTTTGCGCTGTCAACAACAATAGGTTTAGTGTTGAGTAAATTCAACTGATCCATCCAAGATTGAACAGGAGGAGGAGAGAGTGAGGTAGAGAGGAGGAGGAATTCAGTTTTGGAAGGATTCAGAATGAGTTGATGAGCTAACAACTAGTTTTGGGTAGAGTTGAGGATTGAGATATTGTGTGCGGAAGACACCTTAAGGTAGATTTGAGTGTCATCCGCATAGAGATGATAACGGATCCCAGATTTACTTAGGAGATTTCCCAATGGTTCCAAATAGAGATTGAACAAAGTGAGTGCAAGGATAGAACCTTGAGGGACGCCTTGACCTACCGCCAATGAAGACGAAAGACTGTTCGCTATTTTGATCATTTGGGATCTGTCCGAGAGGAATGAGGCAAACCATTTAAGCACTGTGCCTTCCAAACCCATTCTCTGTTGAAGAGTGTTGAGGAGAGTGTTGTGATTCACAGTGTCAAAAGCTGCAGAAAGGTCTAGAAGAATCAGAAGACAAGACTCCCCTGAATCGAGTATACGCAGCGCATCGTCGATCACTTGTAGCAGGGCTGTTTCAGTGCTGCAGTTTTGAATGAAACCAGACTGGAAATTGTCAAGAAGATTATTATCCTTAATATGTAGGGAAAGTTGTTTCGCTACACATCTTTCTGTGATTTTTCGCGAGAAAAGGGAGGTTAGTGATGGGGCGGAAGTTGTTGAGGTCGTTCGCATCAGCTGAGGGTTTTTTAAGAAGTGGGGTAACCTGTCCTGTTTTAAGGGCAACAGGAAGGGAGCCTTGGCTGAGGAAGAGGTTAACCAGACTGGTCCAATAGGAAAGAGTATGGGTGTAGAAATCAATGGCAATGTCACTAGGGATGGGGTCAAAAGAATGGTTAGAGGGCTTTGTTTCGAGGATGCATTTGAGGAGGGCATCTTCAGAGATGGCGTCAAAGTTCTGCCAAATGACTAAGGATTTGAGCTCCTCTGGGGGGGTAGGATGAATGACCTGATCCACCAGTGATTTCACTTTTTCACCCAAAAATAAAGCGAATTCTGCTGCTTTATTTGGAGAATCGTCAGGCTTGATGGTTGGGGTAGAGCTGTTAGGATTTTTGATGAGGTCAAAAAGTTTTTTGGGTCTGTTTTTGGCTGAGTCGAGGAGGGTTCTGAAATGTGAAGCTTTTTCATGGAAGATGTGTTTGTGGTAATTTGATCTTGCTGAACGTAGAATAGAAAGATTAGTGGTGTATGGAGATTGTCTCCATTGTTTCTCCAGGATTCTCAGGTTCTTCCTTTCTTCATAAAGGGATTTATTGAACCATGGTGCTGAGGGAATAGGCCTTTTCCTTTTGCTTTGGAGTGGAGCGACATTATCGATTTCGAGTGCAAAGACTGAGAGGCATTGGGAGGTAAGATCGTTGACATCCAAGTTAGGGTCTAGACTTGGAAGTGATAGCATGGCAGAATCACAAAGAGTGTCAAGGTCAATGTTTTTGGTGTTACGGAACCAGGTAGTAGTCCATTTAGGTTGGCCAAGAGTTATAGAGTGTGATAGGTGAAGAGAGAAGGGGATGAGGAAGTGGTCAGACCAGTCTACATGAATAGGGATAGCAGTAGTAAGCATGTCTGCTTTAGATATAACAAGGTCCAGAATTGAGCCCTTAGAGTGTGTTGTTTCAGTACAGTGTTGGATAAGATCATTTGCTGAGAGAAAGGTGGCACGCCTATTGGCAGCAGAGTCTTCCAAAGAGCCCCAGTGAAGATTGAAGTCTCCCAGGAAGATCTGTCTGTCACTTTGAGAGTATTGGTCGCTGATGAAATTGGTGAGTTCCTCCAAAAAAGAAGAGCAGTCACCAGGCGGGTGATAAATGTCATGAAATCTGAAGGGTGAGCAGTGTTGCACTTGAAGCTCCAGAGATAGACATTCGAATGTACGGAAGGAGCTATTAGGAAAAGCCTTAAGTTGAAGGGAGTTTCTGAAGATGATAGCAACACCTCCCCCAACTTTGTCTGTTCTGTCATTTCTAAGGATAGAATAGTTGGTGGGTAACAGAAGATCAAACCTATTGTATTGTAAGCTTTAGTCATAGTGCAATGAAAGGAAAGCGTTCCACCATAAAACGACAGACAAGGGTCTCAAGTTTTTAGATTGACTCAAAATAGTCACAACAATACATATATGTTCGATAAGAAGCCCAGAACTCTGAGGTCTAGCAATGGCAAATCTAGCGTAGATTCGCCTTCGCAGAATGGGGAAAAGGGTCTCCTCCTTTATAATGAAAAATCTCATTCTTTTATAGGACTTTAAACCAAGGATTTCATACATTGACTACATAAATTCATGGCTCACAGGCATTTAACCAATGAGAAGCAAGCAAAGAGAAACATTAAATACAGAATACCTTTGGTGATTCTTTCACCATTCTACTACATTGATTTGGTTGTTTCACAGCTTATACACATAGAACATGATATGTTACATAGTATGTTAATCAGTCTGGGATAGTTGGCTTGTCCTTGGAAAGCTACATTTTGTCCGACTTGGCTGGGAAAGTCTCCTTATTGTAGCAAAGCCTGAATGAAGTTCTTTATTATAGCATAGAATATATAGCAGAAATGGTCTGTGGTGTATGGCAGTCTAACATCCAAGATGGACGACAGAAGCTGAGTTGGCCTAGGTTAAAGCAATTTTTTTTGCATTGTATGCATTAATGGCTGCCTAAGTTCCTAGCTCAACTCCTTCCAGTGTGCAATAGATCAGGCAGTTGAGCTTACAGAGCAGCCCCCTTCCTAACGGGTTCAAAGGACTCCAATCACAAATGACAAACTGGTGATGATATTTGATGGTCCCTAGTTTTTTACTGCTACTGGGGCTGAAACTTAGTGTGCTGCGGATTTGTTATTTATTTATTTGAAGAGTTTTATATAGTGCTGGCTAGACCCGGAGGCATCAGAGCGCTTTACATGAGGTTTAAAACAGTGTTACAGCGTTACATCAGTTACCGTTACATCAGTTACTAGAGCAATTTGATAACATGAAAAACAAGACCAATGGAGCAAAGAGGGTAAAGGGAGAAAAAGAAAAGGGGCGCTTTACATGAGGTTGATCAGTGTTAAAACGTTACATCAAATTACAGTTACATCGGTTACTAGGCAATTAAAAAAACATAGAAAACAAGACCAATGGAGCAGGTCATGGAGTAAAGTACTGGCAGGGGACACCAAAAAAAGTCAGATGTTAACAAACCGATGGTGATTCCCGTGATCACCCACTTCAAAGCCGGTCACCCTCACAGTGTTGGATCGCAAATAAAGACGAAAAGTGTGCCTCACCGAGATAATGCCATGATAGAGGGGTGGAAAAAGATCATTTGCTGAGAGAAAGGTGGCACGCCTATTGGCAGCAGGGGGTAGACTGAGGGCGATGGTCCAAATGGCGGTAAAAAGGCGCTGACCAGCAGCGAGGATCAGTCAGGGAGTCAATAGCAGCCGCAAGATGGAGGGTCCAGGTAATGGAGGCAAATACCTCACAACAAAATGGGGGGCTTGCGGGCAAAACAAATCCGGCCAAAAAATCAGATAGAACACCTACCCCAGGAGCAGGGCTGAATGGGGAGGACAAGTCACCAGAACTGGATGGAGGAAAGGCTGGATGTCGTCGATCCCTCGCAAGTCATCGATAGTACGGTGGGAGGTCAGCACAGGCTCCAGCTCCGGAAGGGAAAGGTAGCTGCGGGGTCAGGAGGGCGCGACAAAACCGAAAGGGGAAAACAAGCTCGGTAAGAAAGGGCATCGGCGTCGCAGCACTCTCAAGGAAACTCCGTCAGCTGCAGCTCCAGCGAGGCGCCGCAGGAAGTCAGGAAATAGCAGCAAAGGTCCGGAAAGGCAAGAGTTAATCGGCGGGGCCACCAGGGCAGCAAAGACAGGCATCGGCAGCGACGCAGTGGACAAGCAACCGGCAGACCCACAGGAGTTCTCCAGAAGGCGAGGGAAGAAAGGCGAACAAGCGGAGTGATGAGGAGCACTGTGCCCAATGTCCGGCTGGGTAGGTGACGGCCGAGGCGGTGAACCGGAGCCGATCTCCTCTATAGCTGTCGGGGCAGCTCCACCGGACATCGGCCATGTTGCTCAGATTACACGGCCAGAAACATCGACCACGATTCCACGGGAGGTCTCGAGTCCAAATGCGGAAGACCAGAGAGACGAGGACCGCAGACAAACAGGACCCCAGGTATGTAGAAAGGGTCCATGGAGGGGGAAGGTTTCAGGGGATTTAAGCCAAAAAGGCAATCCCTAGCCGGCAGCTCCCGGCCGGAGCTCCTCACCTGTCGGCCATCTTGGTTGCTTCCAAGCAACCAAGTTATGCCATTGACTTGGACCTCTTTTCTCAAGGAGGGCAGGTTCTGAACCTCAACCATTCTGACAGTTGAAAGAGTGGCTTTGGTGTCTATTAAAAAGGACACTGGCCTTGGGTCAGTTCCTCTGGAATAGTGGGGCGGTTCGGGTGTCTATTCGGACTTGCTTTCTATCTACGTATTGCGGGGGGCTAGCAACTTCTGATATTTGGTCTTATTACGTTGCCTCACATTTACTTGTCTTGAATGAGTGGTGGTATGGGGACAGGGCGGACCCGGCTTACGCCGTGGAGCGGCGCTGCATGGGCGACCAGTCCCTACATACTATTCTTTACTCTGCCCCGTTGCGGCGCTCCTTACCGTCCGCAACGAGGATTGTCTTTCAGATCTGGAGGCAAGCGCTACGTAGAATGGGCTGGTGGAACAGATTGACTAGGGAGACCCCACTATGGCATAATGGCCGCTTTCCGCAACTGGCGAGTCTTTCCGGGTTCCGTGACTGGGACAGCATTGGGATATCTACCTTGGGGGACGTTATGCGGGGTCCGGTTTTAAAGTCTTTTCAAGACATTCAGAAGGATTTTCAGATGCCGAAGACCCAATTCTTTAAATATTTACAGTTCAGGCATGCTATTTCCCCCAGTTTGGAGGGTCTGGACTCGCTGCCGGAGTTCAGCCCGGTGGAGGCCAAGGTCTTTATGGGGGACCTCCTGGATCATAAGATTTCTAAAATCTATCAGTCCTTGGTTACGCACTGTTCCCCTTCACTGCAGCGTCTAAGTGAGGCATGGGAGGGAGATGTGGGTCAGATGGAGGAGGAGGACTGGACAGAAGCTTTGGCTTCCCCGCGAGGGGCGGCGATTGCAATGAGACTGCGGCTTATTCAATTTAAATACCTTCACCGGGTTTATTATACCAGGGTCCGGCTCTGGAGAGCGGGCTTGGTGGCTTCCCCGGTGTGTCTCCGTTGCGAACATGAGGAGGGGACCCTGCTGCATACTATATGGCATTGCACTGTGTTAGGATGGTTCTGGAGGGGGGTTCTGGCCTGTCTTTCCGAGGTGCTGGGGTGGGAACTCCCTAGTTCACCGAAGTTAGTCCTCCTACATGTGATGGAAGGGATCGGGGGCAATATTTACAAGCGTCATCTCATGCTCCTAGGTTTTACCCTGGCGAAGAGGGACATAGCTAGAACCTGGAAAGCGGCAGTTGCTCCCTCGGTCTCGGCCTGGAAAAATAGTATGGACTTTTGTATGGGCTTGGAGATTCCTATATTTGAAGCCAGAGGGTGTCCCCGGAAGCACTATAAGATCTGGAGGCGCTGGGCAGATTACCGTGGCCTGGAGCTTGACCCGCCGCGGGGGGACCGAGGCCGAGACCCAGTGTGACCCCCGAGTCCCTTGTTGCGGGTCTCCTCCGCTCTTTGCATTCCTTTGTGTGTTGTCCGCAACAGGAAATGGTGTTGTGGAAGATGGGCTCATGTGGTGACTAATGGCAGTTCGAATTAGTGATACGTTGCTTCGGAATAAGGGGACGGTGTGCCGGGGGGTGGGGAGGGTGGGGGAGGTTGGTTGTTTGGAGGGTTTGATTTTATTTGTATTGCCTTTCATATTCTCCTGTCTTTAACATATGTAAAATGGTCAAAGTCAATTTTTGTATCTTTTATGCCGCAGTTGTCTCTGGGGTTCAGAGATCTGCGCCATATGTGCTATTTTGACAAATAAAATCTGTTTAAAAAAAAAAAGGACACTGGGTTTCTGTTCACTTCTCATTCTATGTAAGGGCCACTCTGATCCACTTCCAGAACTGCAACAAGTACATAATCCTCCTCCCCCCTCAGGCACCGTCATTGGGCCTTTTTAAATCCATCCAGACTTCCAAACATTATTGGAATCAGTGGGCATGATTCACAAATGGGTTTTGTTGGACTCTAACACTGATATGGAAATGAAGATTTCCACTCTGCATCTCTGTGGATACTAACGAAGTCTGGAGTAGTCCGGGCCTCTGAGTCTTCGGGTTCATTATAGGGGATCTGGGCATAGGGGGATTCCCCCTTGGCAGGTGGGATTAGCCACTTGAGCGTTGGCCAGTACTCGGTCAGG
This sequence comes from Calotriton arnoldi, assembly GCA_963921515.1. NCBI lineage: Eukaryota > Metazoa > Chordata > Amphibia > Caudata > Salamandridae > Calotriton > Calotriton arnoldi. The sequence continues at coordinate 181,996 of CAWUFW010003305.1, forward strand.
ATTGAACCAACACTCTGTCTTCCAATGGCCAACCTTGTGACAGATATGACAAGGGGCCACCTTCTTTAAAGCACTAATATTTGTTGCGTTTGCACTTCCTCGTCCTCTCCCAAAACCCTGCATGTTTCCCCCATAGGTCATAATCACTCTCCCTGCACATTTGGTCCTGTGCTTGTATTGAATACCAGAACTGGGCCAGGCAAGTTCACACTTCATACCTCCATTCTGAGCTAACTTGATTTGTGCGACCATGAACATGTCCTACAGTCCCTTTAGCTTGGGGTCCAAAGTATCTCTGCAATACTGTGCATACTGCAGTATCTAATCTAACAGGCTTACTTCGCCAGCAAAGAACACCCTGAACTATTTGGTTGCTGATTTCTGGTCGGTGTCAATGCACAAATGATGTGAAGAACCTTCACATGTTTTCACCAAGGGGGGCATTCATGCCACTATGTTCCTTGTATACCTGCATCCATCTTTCAAAGCATGGACAGATTTCTTCGGTTATGAGTCGTTCTGAAAATTTTGAGCCAATTCATCTCCTCCGGGGAACTTTGGTTTTTTAGATGTGTAATGACTGCATCGTATTTGGTCTTTACTAAGGGGCGTTGGTGTTTGCTACTGTCGGCGGTTTGTGTGTTGGCCAGTCTGTGGCTCCCTTGCATTTTGCCAACAAATCCTTTGGAACCACTACCTCAAAGAGTAGGTCCAAATCCTCCCACAGTACCTTGGAAATGGTTTCAATTTGATCTATTTGGGTATACCATTTGTCAGGGTTTTCCTTCAATTTCAGAAGAGTGTTCGTGAAATGAAAGAAATCCACTTGAGACCTAGGAACATACACATAAGCTCCTCCCTGTACTTCCCTCTAGGTATATTCCTTTATCACCCCTTTTATGATTTCCCTGTTCTCCTCCCCTGGGGGTTCCTGCTTCTGCTTTACCTTCGATCTTTCTTTGACCACAATTCCCTGAACTTCTCCAAATTGCTTCATTCTCTGGTGTATTCGATCAGCTCTTTCACATGTGTTTTCAATCCCTTCAGTTTTAAAATCTTTAGATCCTTGTCACTCATCATCATCCTGGCATGCTTGCTCAATTTCTTTCTCTGAATCAAATCTACATTCATCAACCAGTTTCTCCATCCTCGCATACGCTTCCCTTGCTACTCTTGCAGCATCTTTGTCGAGGTAGACCAATTTGGTCTCTGTATAGTGTCCTAGGGCGTCTAGCCCTACGTTACCCTTTACAGTCTCTTTAAATTCAGTTTTTAACTGGGCAATATTTATCCTCCTTGCTTCTCCACTGATCGGGGTACTGCTTGAGTGTTGCTGAGCTTGGGTGTGCTGGTAATCCTTGGGGTGGAAGGAATGCTCATGCTAGTCATGGTCTGGGAGGTGGTCAGAGTTGCTGAAGTCAGCAGTGTACTTGGGTTGAGGTCGTCAACGTGAAGCAGGCTTCAGCATAACTAGGTGGGGCACTTGCTTCTCTGGAGGGTGTTTTGGCGATTAATTTCCTGCTGGTGCGTAGGCCAAGTTCGATATCATGGGGACACATTATACAGGGTTGGTCTCGTCCTTAGGATTTTTATTTTTTTATAAAAGCATCCTCCTCACTATCTGCCTTTATTTCTCCTTTGGGTTTCTTTTTAGCTCTGGGGCTCCCTTTCTCTAAAGCTTCACTATCTATTGAGGGTTATACGCCCACTGTCTCAATTACATTCTCCCGCCATCTTCTTTGTCTCTCATCAACTTGTGCACACATCCAGGAATAGATCTGTCTTGCTTCGCCTTTCAGATAATACAGAATCTGCCACACGGTGGCTCAACCCAACGAAGCAGGAGACATTAACACAAAACAAACAACACCTTTAGAAAAGGGTTTTATTTTACAAAATGCAAAGACTCTCTTTTTAGAATAAGGCTTGGGGTTTTATTTTACACAATGCTCTCTAACAGAAAGGCTTTCCCAGATGCCAAATGCACAACATTTAGATACACAGAGATATATATATTCATATGCAAGCAATAATAACACACTTGAGACGGCAAAAAAGAGGGTTTTAGAACACTCACTGTTAGTGTGTACTCCAGGCATTGAGCCTTACCTTTCTTTCTACTTCACACACGCCAAATTGTTTTATCTCATAAGGTTCAGGTTTGGCATCTTATATTTTTTGGTCTCATATCCACGCAATGTATATTGTGATGCCAAACTGGACCTATGCCCATGTGACTCAGTCAGTCCAGAGCACCTTACATTTTATGTTTTATTGTAAACTTTATACCAATCCAAGGCGCTCTTTTTTTAATACCCCTTTTAAAATTCTTAAATATAAGAAAGTGTCGGGCTGCATTATATCACCTCCAGCTTTTAAAAGATGAATTTACCTGTCTAATGATCTACAGGTACATCTCCTCGGCTGTTCGGCTACGGGACATTGTTGGAAAATGATTTTATGATCTCATTTATATCTTGTGCTCAGGTTTTAAGATGTTTTTTTTGTGTGGAATTAATTGCTTATTATATTGATATTTTGATAACTGAAACTGCTACTGTCCTGGATTTATTATTAGATGTCTGTATTTTTATCTGTAACTTTGTCTGAAATGTTTTTTTATGATGCACTCTTTTATGGCTGGTATACAGCCGAATAAAGACTTTTGAGATGAGATGAGATGAGACACACTTGGTAAATGCAACAGTTAAATGCATGAATAATACCATGAATAAACAAGCAGCAAATAATATGAGAAGACTCAAGAAAATATAATATGCTGGACGTCCTGCAAGAGATCAGAAAGATATATACACACTAGATACATCAAATGATTACTTTGGATGTGCACCTCACTCAGTCACACATCACAAAGAAAACCCCTCAAATGATCCAAACCACTGGCCACACATCACAATGGCAATAATCAAAGCTCAAATGACCACAGCCACTGGAACCACGCATCACAATGGCACTAGTCAGAAACAAATCACCTCACCCGATCGTTCACTCGACATCCTTGCCAATTCTCGCTGGGAGGCCCGTTCACAGCTGGCTTGGACTCTCGACCGGGACTCAAGTTCCGTTTGTCTTACAGCAGTACGTCTACTCTGTAAGTGAGCGCCCACTCAACTGTCAACAAACACCAGCTTTATGGTCTCAAAACTCGCACTAGAAGGTTCGCGAGAAACCTTCCCCCTGAGCCAAAGGAATCTTACCAGAACTGGCCAGCTTCCAAGCAAGCATTCCAATGGCAGGAAGGAGTTCCCACGTTCCCTCTCCAATCTCGCATGTTCCAGCCTTTATCTTGACGAAGCTCACGAAAGCCTTCCAGGGTACATTAAACAATCTCTCACAAAAACAATCCTTGAACGTGATTAACCCAAACAACTTGCAAGCGCGGCTGTGCACGCAGATAAAGCTCAAGCCAGGCAGAGCTAGAATTCAGGATGACATGAGGCCATGTCAAAGCCAATAGTAAGAACTTCATAATACTTCCAATGTACAACACAATGCACATTTGTGAACACACTGCTTATAGCAACACATACTTCATCTCTCAATGTCCTATAGCATCACATACTTAATCTCTCAATGTACAACACCGAGCACATTTGTGCATCACTGCTCACAACACTGCACTTCGAGACCAAAAAGTACATTTCACACCTCCCTCTCCCGCTTTCAAATGCACATCCCACACGTTCTGTTCTTGGCAAGGCTGTCCTACTCCGTGACAGCTCCCACTGAAAAACTGCAAGATTACAAGAAATAAACTTTTAAAAGAAGCAAGGCATATGCAGGACGTTGTACATTCAGGCTAGGATAAAATAACACACTAAAGTCAATTAAAATAATGGTAGTCAAAGGTCATCACAGGGTGTCAGACCACAAGAGTGCCTCTAGCACTACAAGATCTTATTTCGGAATTTAAACACAAACTTCTTCCTATTCCTCACATTTGCAGCCGGTCCCAAAGATTCAGGGCCTTGAATTGGGTAGGTCTAGGCTGGGGCTTTAACTCCTGCATTTTTCTTCTCATAATATCAAGTCTAGGTATGTGAACTGTCCCACACAATGGGAACTGTAATTCCCCATCTCATCTTTTGCTGTATATTCATGCCATTGGTTGAGCCATATGCATGTGTGCAACCCATTCTTGGCCGCCATTTCTCTCGCTGGTGTTCCGAACGGTGGGAATTTTTCTTCTTGCTCTAAAGTTTTCTGCGTTTTTGAAAAAAGATTTCCCATGTTCCCGTCTAATTGTGTCTGTGAGTATCACACTCTTGTCACACACTAGCCTTTTCACTCCCAGAGGTCACAGCTCATCTGCCAATACCAGCACAACCCTGTCAAAGGTTAACCAATCACAGCAAGGCTCTCTGCATTTGCCAGACAATCACTGCGCGGCATCCTGTGTACTGCCGATCTCCCCTAAGTTCTCTCCACACTTCTCTTAGAATTTAACATTGCTTGTTCTGTTTTAGAAAGTTTCTACACTATGGAGAATGATATCCACATTCACTCGCCCACAGACTCTTGGCCCACTGGAGTTTGTTATTAATGGTGTGTTCACTCCTGTGCACCTAAGAATAATTGACTACCAACCATGTTTTTTTTAGTAAAATCACACAAAAGCACTGTTACATCCCTATCCTGGTGTGACTAATAGCGCTTCACTGTTCACCCCACCCTAGCAGAAATTACATTGGCTTAGGAAATCTCAAACAGTTACTGAGGTATCTCTCTGTGACCTTGTACATTATAAAAAATCAATCAATCAAATGTCTTTATTCGGTTAAAAACAAATTAACAATAAGTCACAAATAGTTAAAAAGTTAATATACAACATAAAATAACATGTTAGATCAGTCACCTCAAGAACACCTCACTTTAACAACAGCACTTACAAAACTGGCAGCATTGTAGGTTATAAATTCTTCGTGCAATAATTATAAAGACAGTAGAGAGGAACACACTTGACAAAACTTTTGGCCCATTAGCAGAGGAATAATATAGACTTTTCTGGCTTTCGCAGAAAACCTACAGAACATTATAAAATATAAGGAATCGTGCGGAGACACATGGTCGCAGCCACAAGGACCTAACTCACGCCTCATTCCTCCTATGATCTTATTATGTTTAGACAAAATAAAGCCATAAAGGACCTCAACAGTAAATTAAATGCATCAATCACATTGTAAAATGTCCTTAGTCGGACAGCTTGGATAAAAAACAGTCCAGATAAAAACAGGTATGCACATCAGACAGTAACTGTAAGTAAAACAAAGCAGGTCGAACTTGTGTAAAATGTTTACCAACCAGCAGAGGAAGAATAAAAGACTTATACAATTTTTATAAAAAGAACTAAACATAATAAAATGCAGTGTCCTGAGTGGAAATGTGGTCATATCTACATCGGACAAAAGTGGAATCAAACAAGCTATCCCTAGGAATAGGTAACTAATGATGAAACAGATTAAGTCTAAAACGAGTCAAAAGAAAATGATGGTGATTTGACATATCAACAGTTAAATATGGCTCCCTTGCCAGAGTAGTTTGTAGCGGAACATAGGCTCTAACGAAGAACTTATCTGATTCAAGTAGAGCTCTCTCTTTTGTTTTCCAGGCCATGAATGCCAAATTTGTCCAAACAACATCACCGTTGAGAATAGAATCAGGATTATTAACATATTCAGGCCGCCCCAATTTACTAAAACGCTATTTGACATAATTTAAGCAAGTTACAGTAGACATTAGATCAAGGGACATACAATCCTTCAAAATAAGGCAAATGAGCCTCTTTACAGGTCTCCGCCAAACAGATAGCCAAAGTAACAAAGGTCACATCTGCAGGATATCAGTGAAAAACCCAAGCCAGACTTCCTCATGAATAATATATGATGAAGAACTGTGTGAGAGACATAAAAGTCTTCTGACAAATTTGTTCTCAGTAACAGCTGAAAGGTTGGCAAAGCCCCAAATATCGCAGCCAAAAGAGTGATGGGAACACATTTAGCTTAATAAATATCCAGCATCACCTTAATAAATTTATGCCCCAGCCTGGTAGAAAAATAAAAAAAAGAGGCTATGCATTTGGCAGGCATGTTACATCTGGCAGCAACCAAGGGAGACCAGGTCAAAGATTAATCAAACAGTACTCCTAAATAGAGAAAGTGGCAACATGGCTGATAATATTGTCTTTAACCTGAAATGTCTTAAACCAAAGCAATTTATATCCCAATCCTTCAAATAAAAATTAAAGATGCAATGACTACCGTCCCTTTAAATCCTTTTAAATGCTACATAATAGTTAAAAAAAAAATTCACCACAACATAATTTTATTGTTGACAGCCAAGACAAAGAGAATGCCTCACAGGGCACCCAAAGTACGCATAGAGGACGACAAATATGGATATCAACATTTTCAACAATGACATGATATCGGTCATACAAAGAATAAATTGCAAGGAGAGATAATAACAGAAAAACAGATAACTGCGCCACACTGCCTCTGCTTGACAAGTAGAAACGTCTCATATATAGGGAGAGTCTTTGCCACCCGTAGTCACATCCAGCATGTGTACTATGCATATTCCAGTCCGCTGGATTCATACCATGGTTCTACTGTATCAGACGGGGGTGGGGGGGGGGGGGAGAGGCTCCAGATATAGTCCCCTATAGTCTGCCCACCTTTTCCAGATCTTGTAGTGTTTCCGAGGGCACCCCCCTCGCTTCGAAGACCGGGATTTCCAGGCCCATACAAAAGTCTAGACCCTTTTTCCATACCCCGATCAACGGTGGGGATTCATCTTTCCAGGCTTGGGCAATGTCTCTCTTCGCCAATGTGAGGCCTAGAAATAGGAGGTGGCGCCTGTACCTATTGCCACCCAGACCCTCTGTAATACGTAGCATGGCCAGCCTCGTAGAGGAGGGGACGTCCCACCCCAAAACCTCAGATAGACATGCAATCACCCCCCTCCAGAACCTCGACGGTACCGGGCAGGACCACACGGTGTGCAGGAAGGTACCCTCCATAGACCCACAGCGTAAACAATGCGGGGATGCAATTAGCCCAGCACGCCACAACCTGTGCCTGGTATAATAGGCTCTATGCAAATACTTAAACTGGATAAGACCCAGGTGGGCTGCGATTACTGCACTGCGCGGGGACTCTAGGGCCTCCACCCAGTCGTCCTCCTCTAAGGGACCCAGATCCTGCTGCCATGCCTCTCTAGTTTTATGTAAAGTGGTAGGCGTGTTGTTGATAAGTGTACGGTATATTTTGGTTATCTTATGGTCTCTCAATTCGCCCATAAAGACTTTTGCCTCAACGGGGTTAAATTCGGGTATCTCCGTTAGACAGGAAATGTATGGGGTGAAAGCATGCCTGAATTGTAGATAGTGGTAAAATTGCGTGCGAGACATATCATACTCCGTTTGTATGTCAAGGAAGGACTTGAGGGTGCAACCACGTACAACTGCCCCCACTGTGTCTATCCCAATGGCTCCCCAGCCCCGGAAGCCTGGCAATCGTGTCAGCTGTGAAAGCTGTCCGTTGTTCTACAATGGAGTTTCCCTGGTGAGTCTCCCCCACCAACCCATCTGGCGGAGCGCAGACTTCCAGATGTTGAAGATCGTGGCGGTGGCAGGCGGTAACTCTTTAATCAGCGCCGCTGAATAGAGAACCATGTGGAGGGCATTGTCTCCCATCAGCCAACGCTCCACGGCGTACGCTGGGTCTCCGCGTTTACCGTACCACCAGTCACTGAGGAGGTGTGAGGCCATGTAGTACGCGTGAACGTCTGGGGTAGTCACTCCACCAGAGTAAGTAGACTGGAAGCAGGTCCTCAGCACCACTCGCGACGCACCGCCCCCCCCCCCGAGAAAACGGGCAAGAATAGCGTTTAATTGGCGAAACCACGTCTAGTGAATCCAGCGTGATAAGTATGTGCGAATCCAAACCTCCCCAAACAAGGTGTCTTAGTACCCGCTAAGTGGGTCTCCTGCAGGAACAAAATGCTCGCCCTGTGACGCTTAGCTTGGCGCAGCACAGCTCCCCGCTTCATCTTATCGAGCAGGCAGTTCGTATTCCAGCTAAGGACTCGGAGCTCTCTACCCCCGACCCCAGCTAAATCCTGCGGCATGACTGGCAGTGGCATGTGAATATGGAGGTGGCAAGTTGAGTGACAGTGACAATGCCAGAATCACACCTAGTAGAAGGCACAGTGGCATTAACAAAAGGCAGCAAACAATCCCACATGAAATCCCCAACAACCCCCCCCACCCCAATACCTCACGAAAGTGGAAGTATCTGTCGCAGCATGATCCAGACCAAGACCCCAACAGGGGGTAGCGGCAAGGAGCAGCCAATGGATCCCCTGTAAGAGTCCCCTGCCCATAGAGAAACAAACAACGGAAGGTCAGGGACTCTTTAGACGATGCAAGCCTGCAATAGAATGTACAGTAAGTGACATATGGCGTGAATAGTTACAGTTCTCGGAGCTACATCATTCAAGACGTGGAGAAGTCGGTCGTTCTTCAGGGAGTCTCCTATTGGATTTGCTGTGAGTCTTGGACCTCTTCTTGGATCGTGATCGACGTCGCTGTCCGCCACCCTCCCCCAAGGGACCACGTCCAGGTCCACTAGAAGATGAGTCCATGGGAGAGAGAGGAAAGGAGGGGGGGTGCGTGCTAGTTCACTTCCCCTTAACAGTACAGTAAATATCAATGGGAACTAGTACACACTTGGTAAGGGAATGTTCATGTTTGGCAAAACCATTAGTTTTTATGAAAACCCTCACCCACCAACCTAGTTGGTGGCATGCTTCATCATCGGGTCCCACCCAAGGTGCCGAGTGCACCCCGGGTGTGCTACAACGCCTGATTTACAGCGGAGCTGGTTGCGTGTGTGTTGCGTGCAAAGTGGTGCTATTGTGGTGTGGTATAAAAACTGTCCGTTGGGTCCCTCTAAACTCAGGTAAATATTTGAATGGTGGGCCCTCTGGCAGTATTAAAAACAGAGTGGATATAGGTAGAGATTAAACTATGTCTCTTATATCCGAAAATTAGGTCAGGTTTACATGTTTCAGCCAGTCTGCTCCGTTTGCTGGCTTTCTTCAGGACCTATGTGTGTGTGATTTTAAGTGTGAAGGTGTGAAAAGTCGGGGGGCCAGGTGAAATTTCCGTGGCCAATGGCGTAACCACACTCTCTAAGGTGCGGGAACGTGGGAGGCTATGTCCTCCTAAAATTGCTCAGAACCTGTGGAGAAAAAGACAGACAAGACAAACATAACATGGACATATGATACTTTTGTATTTGGTAGTCGCACACCGGTATCGTGACTTGGTTTTACACATTTTACAAACCAGCGGCCAGAAAGTCTTTACTCAAGTTCGACAGCTTCCACACATTGCAGGTTTTTCGTGCACGCCCCTTCCAAGTATCGGCAGTCTGTTTTTCCTTTCCATTCCGGCAGTCGATGTCGCGTCATCGTACGCTATGACGCGCACGCTGCCAATCAAGGCCACTCTTTGGCAGGAGAACGCGGACTTTAAAGCCAGCTCTCCCGGAACCTAGCCGCACCCACGGAGTCCCGCATAGCAGGCCGCAACAGGTATGGACAGCGGGCAGGCAACCTTGAAGAAGTAAGTAGGGCTCCGGGCACGGGCAAACGCGATCCTACCCCGCAGGTCCCCAGGGAGGCTGGGCACGCTCAGGAGGCCAGGGACGCCTCCACTAATGTTATGTGTTTTTTTCTTTCCCCACCACCCTTCAAGTGTGTGACTACAGGTTCCGCCCCCGCACGGGATTCATGGTGCATGTGATGACAGTTTCATCGTAAGCATCTAACTGCGCTTTTGCATTTATCAAAAACCACCCCAGCTACAGATTTACTCACAGTAGCACATAATTACTCGGTATTTAAAAGCGGTTTCTTCACAAGCTCCACTTACCGCCTCACCCCGCGTTATCCCGTATAGAGATCGGATATGACGCGCACCAAGTCACGATACCGGTGTGCGACTACCAAATACAAAAGTATCATATGTTCATGTTATGTTTGTCTTGTCTGTCTTTTTCTCCACAGGCTCTGAGCAATTTTAGGAGGACATAGCCTCCCACGTTCCCGCACCTTAGAGAGTGTGGTTACGCCATTGGCCACGGAAATTTCACCTGGCCCCCAGACTTTACACACCTTCACACTTAAAATCACACACACATAGGTCCTGAAGAAAGCCAGCAAACGGAGCAGACTGGCTGAAACATGTAGACCTGACCTAATTTTCAGATATAAGAGACATAGTTTAATCTCTACCTATATCCACTCTGGTTTTAATACTGCCAGAGGGCCCACCATTAAAATACTTACCTGAGTTTAGAGGGACCCAACGGACAGTTTTTATACCACACAACAATAGCACCACTTTGCACTCAACACACACGCAACCAGCTCCGCTGTAAATCAGGCGTTGTAGCACACCCGGGGTGCACTCGGCACCTTGGGTGGGACCCGATGATGAAGCATGCCACCAACTAGGTTGGTGGGTGAGGGTTTTCATAAAAACTAATGGTTTTGCCAAACATGAACATTCCCTTACCAAGTGTGTACTAGTTCCCATTGATATTTACTCCACTAGAAGATGAGTCAGAGTCGATCCTGGGTTGTGTGTGGGGTTTAAGCCGCACCGTCTCCTCAAGCCACTGGAACACCTCCTCTGGGGACTCAAAGAAGTGGGTACGTGACTTGTATGCCACCCGCAGACGAGCCGGGTACAACAGGGAGTATAGAAGCTTGAGACCCCGAAGGCGAGCCTTAGCCTCAAGGAAGGATTGTCTGCGCTGCTGTACGAGCCTGGTATAATGCGGGAATATGAGAAGACGCTGAGAATCGTAGGTAAGAGAGTCCCTTGCTCTCGCCTGTTGTAGGATGACATCTCTGATCCTATAATTAAGGAGACGGGCGATGATGGGGCGGGGGCGGGCGCCCGGAGGCGGACGCTGCAGCAGCGCACTGTGCACGCGTTCTAGGGCAAAGCATGTTGAAAGCGAGTCGGGTGCGAGCCAACCCCGGAGCCACGTGGCGAGGAACTCCACCGCATCATTTCCTTCGCACCCCTCCGGAAATCCAATAAAGCGGAGATTATTGCGGGGGGCGCGTCCCTCCGCATCTTCCACCCGCGATGCCAGGCCCCGCGTAAGCGATTCGAGGGTAGACACCTTCTTCGTCAACGTGTCCACTGTGTCCTCCACGTCTGAGATGCGGGATTCTGCCTCTGTGATACGCTGCATGGCATTTCGGCGATCTTGCCGAAGCAACATGACGTCCGCGCCCACTGCTCCTATCTTGGACTCCAGCATTTCCCGCGATTGCGTGATCGCCGCCAGCAGCGCCGCATTGTCCGCCATCTGTGCTTCCGGGCCGCCCAGTGATGGCCCGAGGCCGCAGCTCCGGCATATTTGTCCATGGTGCATTGCTTGGAGGACGCGCCTGGCGGCTTAACTTTGGCCATTATAGAGCCTGACGAGGCCAGAGAGGGCAGTCCAGCAGTCTGGGTGCTGCAATCTCCCACTTGGTGCGCCGAAGGTCACGGATGATGTGGGCCAGGTATGTCGTCCACGGTGGGGGGAAGGAGGGCTAGACCAGGTGGGGCCGCCATACCTACAACCCGCACCAAACCTGTGTTTGGCCGCTTCCGCGAGCTAGGCACCCCAGCCTCCCGTAATGGGTGTCCAGGCGCAGCTCCCAATCCACAGTGCGGTAGCTGTATTATTCGTAGGTCAGTGTCCCCCAGTTGCCGGCATCAACCACAGCACCCAGGAGAGAGGTAGAGCAGCAGACCAGCACACAGGATGGGGGGGGGTGCAAGGGGGACAGCGACGGCGGCCAGTGCCACCAACCAGGCAGGTCCTCCACAGTATATTGAAGGCGGGAGGCGATTAATCTATGCACCAGGCGGCGATGCAGTCATCCCAGGTCAGCCCAAGCTCCAGAGAGTGGCCCCAGTGTCACAGAGGCAAGGTAGGGCTATGGTCTCTTCAGGGCGTGCCCATGCAAAGGCCCCGGCGCCCACGCTCGTGAGCCCCAAACAAAGTCCAGTTTAAGTGACAGGATATCCAGTAGAGGCCCCAGGGTCCGCTTTGCCCCTGCCCCGCACTGCGGCAGGCCACCAGGCGCAGTAGAGCCGGAGCACACGTGGCCCCCTCCCCCGACTCCCGACCGCGCAGCCACCACCACGCGGTTCGGGACGGCGGCCCCACCGCTGTATCCAGTCCCCACTCACTAGGTCGGCGGCGGTGCCCTGATGGGTCTCCGCAGGCTCGCTCGGAACACCAGGGTGGGGGCGCCACAGCAACACCCGCGGCGCCACTCGGCGGGTAAGGGCCACACCTGCGCGACCCCAACGGGCCGGCTTCCAGGCAGGCAGGGCCACCGCAGCAAGGGTCCGGATACGATCGGGAGGCGGCCCGAAGCCCCCGCCACAACCCGACGCGGTCCTCCGGGTCTCACCGCCCAGGGCAGCAACCACAATCTCGCCGCACCAGGCACCTAGCGGAGTGCAGCTACGGGCGCCCACGAGGCAGGAGCGCGGCTCACAGTCGCCAGGTCGTCATGCCGCCCAGGCCCCAACTTGGACCCACGACCGGGCAGGCGCCAGGAATCTCTCGTCGCCGCGTCTCGGAGTCTCAGTGCAGCCGCAGGCTCCGCGGCGGGAGGATACACAAGTGAAGAGGCGGGTTCCGGCAGGGCCGGCAGCGCGTCCTGCGGGCACCAGGCCCCGCATCGCAGGCCAACACCCCGCAATCTCAACAGGGCGGGCTCGGAGAGGCTGCCGCGGCTGTAAAACCGGATCACCAGACGTGTAGAAGCTCCGAGGTACAAGGATGTTCACTTATAGTCAGGATAGTTGGCGGATTAGTGGCCGGCTGCGGGAGCTGTGCTAAAGCACGTCTTCCATGTTAGACGGCTAAGCCACGCCTCCCCATAATAGTTAAATTTGAACTATGTCAACTGCATCTCATTCTTTCTCTCACTACTAGTCTCAACATGCACCTTCTCGGTTCGCACTCATCCTAGTCTCATCGCCCACGCACAGAGTTCCTTATTGATACTCACTCTGTTGTCTTCGGTTACTGAGTCTGCCACCTCGGTTTTCCTCAGTGTCCGGGAGTCAGGATTGGGGCAGTGGGCTTGGTCAATTTGAATCTCAGGGCAAAACAGCCTGAACCTTAACGGTGCAGTTTGTCAGTTCTACAGCCAATTTTCTCTCGCCTTCGCAGGTCCAGTAAGTGATTGATCCAGTCGGAACCATCAGCTCTGCTACAGATCTATCAGCACGCTAGGTCGCCTCTGATTTACTTCCCAAGCGCGCTGGCAACTTGGACCGGGAGTGGTGTAGTCCGTATTGTACTTTGGTGCTCCCCGCTCGACCAGTCTCTTTTTTTATTATTGTAAGCTCTAGTCATAGTACAAGGAAAGGAAAGTGTTCCACTCAAAGAATGACAGACAAAGGTCTCAAGTTTTTAAATTTACTCAAATTAAAATAGTTACAACAATGCAAAAGCTGGGCCATCAATTAGTAATATTAAAGCATATATATTTAATAAGAAATAAGAAGCCAAGAACTCAGTAGAGGTGTATCAATGGCAAATCCAGCATTCACCTTCATAGAATGGGGAAAAGACCTCCTCCTCAAATGGAGAGATTTCACTCTTTTATATGACTTTAAACAAAGGATTTCATACATTCATTGCATTAATACATGGTTCACAGGTTTTTAACCAATAAGAAGCAAGCAAAGAGAAACATTTAATACAGAATACATTCGGTGAATCTCTCATCATTCTACTACATTGATTTGGGTGTTTCATAGCTTCTGCACGTAGAACATGAAATGTTACATAGTATGTTATTTAGTCTGGGATAGTTAGCTTGTCCTTGAAAAGGTAGATTTCTTCTGAGTCAGTTGGGTAAATATCCTTTTAATTATAGTAAAGCCTGAAGTTCTTTATTATAGCAGATAATAAACAGTAGAAACAATCACATGGTGTATGGCAATGTCACATCCAAGATGGATGATAGAAGCTAAGCTGTCCTAGGTTAGCTAAAGCACCTTTTTGCATTTTACACGTTAACATTTTGACAATCTACTTTAATACTAGGAGTACGCATTATCTAATCACAGCCTTTAGAAGTAGAAAGCTCTGTTATATAACTGTACTCGTGATTTTGTTTCACGACCAGAGCAAGGATTATGCTGCCTTTTATTTGTGTACTCAGCAGCAATTTAAACATTAACAGTGATAAGTATTATAAGAAAAAACTATAAGCCCCATGAGTCAAAGGCATGTTTTAACACCATAGCATAACCTCCAGTCAACATACCTTATAACATCCAACTTTCTCTTTTCTAACTGCTCAGCAGCCGATATGGGTGCCTCATTCGTATTCTCATGTGTGCTTCAGTGAACCATTTTATCCTGTTAAATTAGCATTCCCAGGGCTCTGACTGTTTGAGATAAGACAATTCCGATAGACATTGGCGACCTCTTCTAGCACCAGAGCAGGGCAAAAGGCCCCTGGAAGAAGGGTCGGATGGTTTGGAAAAATCCTATGAAGTGCCTGTCAAACTTGCCCTCTTGGAAATGTTTCCACCAGAAGACTTGGTTCACACTAGGACTGCAAAGTTGATCCCTTCCGTTAAGGTGACTGTGGGAGGGCGGGTCGGATAAACAGACGCGGAGGCCGAATATATGGTCCAAGGACTCTTGTTTTATTGTTGTCAGGAGCCACAGTCTTAGGTTTCCCTACAGGGAGGGGGTGCTCTTCTCCGGGTTCCGTCCTCTCTCTCCAGGGTCGGGATTCGGGGCTAGTTCGTTCCTCCTCTTCCTCTTCTGAGCTGGGGCGAAGGGGGCTGTGTGCTGGCTCTTCCGTCGTGCTGGCTTTCACCCGGAGGCTCGTACCGAGGAGAAGAGAAAACGGAGGCAGTCAGTGAAATTCTGGAAGGGGGGTGTGTAGAGAAACCAAACCCGTCACCTTCACCCGGTGATATAAATGGTCATGGTGTGAAAAGGGAACAAGGGGATGATGTGCCTTTTGTCTTGGATAAGAAAAGCCACCAAAAGAAAAAGGTCGAGCCCGAAATGCCAGTAGAGGATATTCACTCTTGCTGGCTCTGTTAGTTGCTCTCACCCCCTGTGCCCGTTACCACCCGCCTCCCACGTCTATTCCAACCCGCCTTCCCCAAATCCAGCGCCACTCACCGGCTCCGCCGCAACTCTCCTGAGCTGCGGCCGCTCTTCAGCCTCCTCCGGTGGGCGCCACCACTCTTCGGTCCACTGGTCGTCTGCTTCCTCCTCTTCCTCCTCGACGCTGCTCCGTTCGCCGTCCTCTCGTCCCGCACTCTGCTCTTCGTCCTCCTCTCGTCCCGCGCTCTGCTCCTCGTCCTCCTCTCGTCCCGCACTCTGCTCCTTACGCCTCTCCTCACGCTCTCCGGTCAACGACACCTCTTCCTGGTTCTTCCTCTCCCTTAAAGGTCCAGCCGCCGTACATCCGGGGTCAGCTCCTCCCCTTTCCACCTTCTGGCCTCGCTGCGGAAAAACACGAAAGGTGGGTGTGTCTCTCCCCCTGACAGCGCCTTCCTTGTGCACGCCCCTAGCAGGCCGATCTTCGCCTGCAAAGGAGTCTGGTAGTTGTCGTTCTCCAACCGCCGCCGGCGTTGATATTCCGGGGCCCACCTTCTCACAGAGACCCTGTATGTGCAATCCCTGCTCTGCAAAGCCCTTGACAGGGACATTAGAGACTGCAAGCAAATGTCCTTGGCCCTTGTTACTAGGGAACGTTGCTGCAACTCCAGAGGAGGACCCAAAATGTTCTACATTTGTGGGAACGTTTTCCCGGGGTCCTAAAAATGTAATAGATGGAGCTTGTAGAAGCTGTCAATACAATCTTCTTGACCTAGCAGGTCTCCTTATTAAGACAATGAATTTGGCAATCACTGCAAAAGTGAAGTTCTGGCAAATAATCCTGAAATTCGGGCCGAATGGGCGCAGTGGGTTTCTGCCTGCTTCAAAACACCAACTACGCTGTTTCCACAGAACGGCGTCGGTCTATTCTTAGTAGAGTAGATCCTAAACTGGGATACCTGGCATTCTCAGAAGGTGGACCGGTTACAGAGGGCCTCCTCTTCAGAGACCCATTTGTGAAAGAATTAGGTAAATTTGTAAATATGTTCACAGCTTTGGATGAACCATAACTTTCAATGAAGAAAGACTTCAGTCAGGGACTTTTTAGAAAAGTCGGCCATGGTGACGGACTTTCAAAGACAGAGATGAAATGTCAGCTATATCTTCTGACAAATTGCTGCTTATTTTTTAACATGGAGATTGGTGTTTACAAACTCTTCTCACTTTGCAGTCAGAGAAAGAACAGTAAAGTGATTTACAGGACAATTTTGCTGGAGTACAAGAAGTGTTCCGGGAAACGCGGAAAGATGTCATTTTTTGTAACACACAATAAAGGTAAATAACTGTAAATGAACCGTACACATTCAGCGGCTAGGAAAGCAAAAATAAAGCACATTTTTTGTAATTTTGAGGGAAACAAGTATTTTAATGGGATCAAAACACTTTACTTGGTGATGTACAACTGATAAATATTCACTGAAACCCAATTTTCGGACATTATCATGATTGTGCAATATAGTTTTATCAGTAAATCTTTATACATTTAGTGGCCATTTCAATGGAACATGTGCTGTCTGTAAATGATAGTGTGCTACCGCATAATGCTTTTTTGTTACATTAAAAAATCGCCCACGTCATGTCCATTAAAGCCAGTTGGATCAGGAAAGTTTGTTGTTCTAAAAAGGGGTCATGGCTCTATAAAGTTTGGTAAGCACTGGCCTAGAGTTTTTTTTGTTTTACTCTATAATCTTGCCCGTCAAGACTGATATACTTTGCCTCCCTTCTAAAAAACATAATTTCTCAAGGAGTTACCCAGCTTCTTCTGAAAGGGGCTGTTCAAGAGACTGTATGACATCCAGATGGTTTCCTCTGCAGTATATTTGCCGTAGATAAGAAAGGAGGCGGTCATAGAGCAGTGATAAACATAAAGGAGTTTAACTCCTGGTTAAAATACTGACATTTCAAGATGGAGGAAATTCACCTTCTCAAAAGCCACTTGCGGCAGAACAATTGGACGGAGGGTCTAGACTTGGAAGATGCGTATTTGGCAATACCTTTCTACAAGCTGCATCATAGGTTCCTGTAGTTTCAGTGTAAGAGCCAAACTTATGAATTTTACTGCTCTCCCATTCAGCTTATCGTTCACCTCTCAGTGCTTCACCAAGCTCATGAAGCCTGTGGTAAAAGCTCTGAGGGCCAAGGGATTTTCAATGATTTTGTTTTTATTATTTGGAAATATCCTTCTCATATCACACAACTGTTCCCTTCTTTCACAACAGCTGACTGTAACAATAGACCTCCTGCAGAACTTGGGTTTTCAACTTGAAGTTCAGAAATCTCAGTTATGTCCAATGCAAACATTGACCTTCTTAGAGTTCCATGTCGACTCAGTGAAGGCGACTCTTTCGCTTCCCAGTTCCAAGATCCATGCAATAAGGAAAGAGGTACGGAAGGCCTCATTGGGGCAGATAGCGAGGAATGTGGAACTTCTGTCGGATTTGAGTCAGGTCATTTTGCCGGACCATCTCCATTCCAGGCCTTTCAAGGATTAAAAATAGCCCATCTTCACAAGGGTCTTTCGTACGGCGACATAATTCCTCTCTTAGAGGATGCCAAACAATAGATGCATTGGTAGCTTACCCACATAGAGACATGGAATGGCCAGTCAATCTTCAGTTCTCCCCAGATGTGGTGATGGAATTGGACACTAGCAGAACAGTCTGGGGTGTCAAGTGCTTATTGAAATCCACAGGAGGGGAATGGTCCCCTGTAGGACTGGAAATGCACACCAATTGCTTGAAGGTATTGGTGGGCTCCTTCGCTGTTAAGTCCCTAACTAAAGACTGGTCGATTTGTGGCATCCTCTTGAACATGAACACCATTTGAGCGGTGAGGAATATCAACAAACTCTGAGGTACAAAGTCAAAGATTTTAGCTGAGTTGGCAAAGGACTTTTGGCATTTATGCCTTCAGCACAAGGTAGCAGTCCAGGCAGAGCATCTGCCCAACGCCTCCAATCAGATTGCAACTCCAGGTTTCTACTAGACAGCAGAAACTGTATGTTGAAAAGAGTTTTTCCTACAGTTGATGAATCTATGGGGTCCTTGCCACTTGGATTAGTTTGCCGCCCGGCTCAACAGGCAATTCAAAAAAATAATTAATTGGAAGCCGGAAGCGAAAGTGATTGATGCCTTCCTACTGGAGTGGTCCAAAGACCTCTTTTATGCTTTTCCCCCTTCATCATGCTGACCACAGTGACATCTCAGGTGTGCAGGAAAGCATCAGATCAGCTCCTTGTGGCTCCACTATGGAGGTCTCAAGCATGGTTCCAATCCTATTGGATATCTTGTGGGACTTTCCAGTTCCTCTACCAGTAACTCAGGAACTCCTGAAGGATTCCTTGAGGAACCCTCATTCATTGGTACTGGAAGGTCGACTGAGAGTTATAGCATGGAGGCTTTAGGGGAAGGATGGCAGATGTCAGGCCTTTTTAAAAAAGCTGCAGAATACTGTTTTGCAAAATAGGCAGCTAGCACTTGCAAGCACTACAATTCCACATGGAGACAATGGCATTGCTGGTGTTTGGAATGGGATCTTTCAGGCAGATATTGTTTACATCTTGAATTTTCTTTCAGAGCTGTCAGAATCTCGTATGGTCTACTGATCTTTGAATAACTTTAGGTCTGCTATTTCGACAGGTTATGCCCTGGTGTCCCATCATCGTGTCAGTCAACATCCTTTGGTTTGTAAGCTTCTCGGAGGGATTAGGTTTATAATACCCCCTCAACCAAGGTATGCTAGACTCTGGGACGTTAACGTTATATTGTGGTTCTTGCACCACTGGACAGCTAATGAAAACTTATCCAGAAAGTAATTGTCAAACTAGCAACCCTGCTTTGCTTAATTTCCTATAGAAGGGTGTCAGATGTTAGATCACTGGAAATTTCAAGTAGGATTTGTACACTAGAAGGAGTTACTTTCACAATTGGCAGTAAAATAAAGTCCTCTTCTAGGTCAGTTTCATACCTGAATTTTCCTGGCCACAGTAATCTTGTGCATTGTCACTTGCTTGAAGGAATACGAGTCAAGTACAGTGAGTACAGACCACGCAACGTTAACCAACTTCTAATCTTGTCGTTGTTCAGTGAACATTTGTACACACAGATGCTTGTTTCTTAAAATGAAGTGATTTAAAGAAAAAAAACCTTCTTATTTCGTTTCTAGAAGCCCTTTGCATCAGTAATTGCAGCAAATCTGCCCACATGGGTAAGGTGGATCATGGCAGAAGTAGGCATAGATACATCCTTTTTCGAAGCACACTCAACTAGAGGCAGCTTGGCTTTAAAGTCCTTGAGGTGGGTGTTTGTCTAGAAGAAATCTTGAAAAGTGCTGGTCGGTCTTCTGAATCTATTTTTAAACTTTTCTTTATCTCAAACCTGCGTTAAACGCAGCAGAGATGATTATAAGTAAGCTTTATATCAAAAAAGAGGGACCAGGAGCATTTAGATGTCCAGCATACATGCTCCTAAATGAATACAATATAGACAAAAGTTTAGTTGTATGTGTGTCGAGCGGGAAAGAATGCAGTTGTCAAAAAAGAGGGTGTGGTTAACAAGCTAGGCGGACGCCAAGTAGAGGAACTCCTCCGACCCCACTCTAACTTCTCCATTTCACTGCTCCCAACCAGTGGAACATCTGGGGCCACCTCCAGGCTTTTAGTGGAGGTGTTGGTGCTGCTTGTTTGCTGAGGAAAGACGCAGAGTTGGGACAGGATCTGTGCTGCTTCACTGTGCGGCCTCATCTTCGGAGCTTGAAAACAGCGCCACTCACCCTCCTGCGGCTGCTGCGGCAACCTCCAAGGTCCGAAGGGGACATTGCCCTGGCTGAGGCGACCCCCACAGAACTGAGGGCTTACCCCGTTAGCCTTGTGGCTTTTCAAGGGGATTTTCCTGGCTATACCTCCCACGAGCCTGCCAGCTTCCGCCCCGCTATGAAGGTGGGGCCTGCATCCTGATAGCGCCATAAAGCGCTCACCAGCCACAGACACTGCACCGTGAGGGTGAAGCCCTGTTCAAGGGTGGACCAGTCTTCGCCTGACATAGACGTCTGTTGGAGAGCAGTGCTTCACGCAGTTAAGCGTCTTTGGAAAAGTGTCTCACATCACAGCGTGGATACAGATAAGTATTTTTTCATTCTTATTGAGGCTGTTCTTAGGTGGGAGCCTCTGTTGCTGTGGAGATGAGGGGAGAAGCTGTGCCGTCTGGAATATGCTGCATTGCTGGGGGACTACAAGTCCCATCTTCCCCCTGTGCTGTGTCCACGCGCTTAAAAGTGCTCCATCCGCGCTCATTAGTGCCTGGAGGAGGCTAGGCTGGGCCCCCCTCTAACATTTGGGTTCTCGGGGGGCAGCGCTTAACCTGCCTTGAGAAAAAGGAAGACCAAGCAGTCGGAGCCAGGCGGGGAAATTATCACCACTCTTGACTCCTTTTTTTGTGAGAGCTGCCAATGTTTTATCAAAAGAGATTGAACTCACGAAGCGGAGAATATCTTTGGAAGAGTTAAGAGGTGGAGAAGCTATTTATGAGAGTCCCGTGAGGATGGGAATTATTGACTTGTCATGGGATCCTCCTCTTGGTTTACCTGCCACTCAGTCTGGACAATGTGAGAGTGCTCTAAGTAAAGCCACCAGTAAAAAGGAAAAGAGGTGATCCTAGGCAGCAACAGGCCCCTAAAGCAAAGAAATTGAAGAAGGGGCCTGTAATTGAAACTTCGGCTCAGACCCAGATGCAGGGTCCTCATATTGCAAATTTGGATGAATTATATCGCAGACTGGAATGTGCATTGGTAACTCAGGTTCAGCCTCTGATAACTCAATTGGACTCTATAGAATAGCGTCTAACGCAATTTACTGAGCAAGGCGGGTCAAAACGGAAACCTGTGTCATCTGCTGTGATTAGTGTCTTGAACCCACATTCAAAAGCATATGAGCAAATTTCTGCTGATGGTGTCGTGTTGGGGATGGGTGGTGAGGTGGTGGAATCCCAGTATCCACTCATGCCACGAGGAAAGGGAAGCCGCCGGTGGGATGAAGCCTTAAAGGGGGTTCAAGTATTGTAGATAAAGATGCCCACGATAGGCCGTCCACTTCCAAACAAATCCTTCCTCTCTCAGCTCAAACTCTGATCCCGTTACCATTGGATACGCCCACTTATGTAACGGCTAATTCACCCATTATGCACGGGGACAAAAGAAAGGCATGATCAAGAGAGGCGATGAGAAAAGCGAGCTTTTTGGGAGGAGTGGGGAAACGGGGTTGATACACTGTCTTTCACCCGCAGCATGTCCATATGTGCTAATTCTGGTCAATGTCCCGGTATTAAGGAAGTCGCAGACTGAGTCAACAGAGCAAATCATGGATAAAGCGCTTCACTGACTAAGTTTGCTAGAAGGGGCACATATTTACATGGGCACATCCTTATGGCAAGGAGAACTTTGTGGGTTGGTCCAGTGCGAAAAAACATTTCTGGTGATTGTATAGTGGTAAACTTTGATAGCCCTGGATTAGTAGGGGGCCTGCTAGGTCAACTACCTATTGCACCATCCATAGCATCCCAGATTTATGCTCTAGCTTTTTTTTTTTTTTTTAAGTTTTAAAACGCTCTATTGCATAGATGCTTTAAAGGGTACACAGCTTCGGCCTACAACCCTGGGGCCGGCCGCGTTGAAACAAAGAAATTATAACACAGCTGAAAGGCCAACATCCCAAGGGGCAGGCAGCGTTATAGTAGGCCAATTCACCAAGCAAAATCTGCAACAAAAAGAACATGCCCAAAATCCCCAAAATAAGAAGACAGACAATCGCATAACGAAAAGAAAAAAGGTCATCAATACAAATTCACACTCCCACTCCATGTATCCGAGCATTTGGATAAATGTTGTACCAAGCACGGGGGGCCTCAGCAACAGACCAGGGTCGCCCTTACGAGGGAGAGAAAGGGGGCCAGAACTTTAAAATGCAACACCCACACCGAGGGCGGTGCAGCTCAGCAGCCTCACAGCAATAGTACATGCAGTGATTAAGAGCTTCCAATTAAACGAAGCGTTAAGCATCTGGAGTAACATTCCCCGCCATCGAGGTAACACGGTATTGAGCATAAAGGCCCCAGAAGCTCGCAGGGCAGGCCGATGGTGGCAATAGCTCGCTATACACCTCCGACTGGGTGTTACAGTACAACATGTCAGTGTGCCAGTCCGACACCTTGGGGAGGGCCCCTCATCCATCTCATAGCCAGTCTTCGTTTAGCGAGGAGCAAACCCATGGCAACCAACTTGCGGAGTGGCACGGCCAAGGACCTCACACAGCCCAGCAGTGCCATGAGTGGGTCAGGTGGGATAGGGACATCAACTATATTGGATAGAGCCGCAAATATCTGTACCCAGTAGTCATATACGGGAGGGCATTCCCACGCCAAATGATAAAAACCCGCCCCCGAGACGCCGCAGCGCTCGCAGCAATCCGAATCCCGCAACCCGTACCGGCATAGGCGCTCCGGGGTGTAGTATACCCTGTTTATAAACTTAAAATGGGCCAATCTGTGCCTGCCATTTAGGGAGACCTTGCGGGACATTTCGCAGCAACAGCGCCACACATCGTCTGAAAGTTGTTGCCCAAGATCAGTCTGCCATGCCAATCGAGCTTTAGAATGAGAAGACACCCTGGTGCGCAAGGTGGAGCTGTAAAGCCTAGATACTAACTTGACAGGGGAGGGGAGGCAAGAAGAATGGAAAAAGGAGGAATGTCCATGGGCTCTTCCAACCCATCCCCTAGGACAGCTCGCAAGGCGTGTCTGAGTCTAAAAAATTGAAATTGAGTAAGAGCAGGAGGTGACTCTTTACCCGTAGAGACTTCCTCCCAGGTCAACATTGCACCATTGTGAAAAAGGTCCCCCATCTCTGAGAGGCCTATCCCACGCAAGGAGCGAGTGACTCCAGGATCTGAGGTACAGGAAGCCCAGCCACACCAACCGATTCGCATCCGGGGCGAATATAGCTGCGCGCCGTCAAACATACCAAGAAGAGCGTGCCACGCATGCACCACAGCATTTACCGAATCCAGAATCCCACAGCGCCTATCCGGATTCTTGGACAGAAGCCGGGGCAAGGGCACCGGGGTAGCAACGCTGCCCTCCATGGCAAGATGGGGTAGTGAATAAGGGCCATGGACCCAAGCGTGGGCATGAGACGCCTGCGCCACCCGGTAATACATCTCAAAATCTGGGGCACCCAAACCACCCGCCGAACAGGGCAACGTTAAAATATTCATAGCAACACGGGGGGACTTCCCAGCCCAGGCCAGCCGCAACAAGAGCCCCCGGAGCTCCTTGAACAAGTGCCGCGGGACTACAATAGGGATGTTCAGAAACAAAAAGAGAAACCGAGGTAACACGATCATCTTTATCAAGGAGATTCTCCCCACAAGAGAGATCGGAAGACGGATCCAACGCTCCACATCCTCACTGAGCTTAGTAATCGCCGTCCCATAGTTCGCACGCAGCACCAACTCCGCATCAGAATTTAACTCTTATACCCAAGTAGCGGACCAGTTCCTCTGTCTGCTGCAACGGATATTCCAATTGTATCGGGGTGGTACACGGAGTCAATGGGAAGACCAAAGACTTATCCCAATTAATTTTCAAACCTGAGAGCCCACCAAAGCGCAACACTTCTCGGATAATCGGGGATAGGTTGTTGCCCGGATCCCTCACGTACAGGAGCGTGTCATCCGCATAGGCCGACACTATCAACCTATAAGCAGGGAAATGAAGCCCTCTATGGCTATGATATTCCCGCAGAGCGCGCAAGAGAGGCTCAGCGGCAAGGGCGTATAGGAGAGGGGAGAGGGGCAACCCTGTCGAGTGCCCCTAGAAATAGCAATCGAAGCCGAAACCGTGTTACCAACTCGTACACGTGCCATAGGAGAGTTATAAAGCACTTGGACCAACTGTAAAAAGACCTCACCTACACCGTTCCGACGCAGTACGGCATAGAGAAATGGCCATTCTATAGAATTGAAAGCCTTTTCGGCGTCTAGAAAAACCGCCACAGCAGGGACATCCGAGCGGGTATGCTGCAGTGTGCCAAATACCGTACGGAGATGGTGCGTAAGCGTGCGGCCCGGGATAAATCCAGCCTGCTCCACCCCAACTAACTGGGGAAGCAGTGGAGATAGCCGATTGGCAAGGATTTTAGCGTAGATCTTCGTATCCACATTCAATAGGGATAAAGGCCGATATGAGGAACACCTCTGGGGTTCTTTGTCAGGCTTCAACAATGTGACGATCAGAGCCTCTCTCATAGATGAGGGCAAGATCCCCTCAGCGGCAATAGTCTGAAACAGAGCAGCTAAATGGGGGACCAGAAGGTCGCTGAAGGCCTTATAGAAGCCCACAGTGAGCCCATCCTGGCCCGGAGCGCTACCTTCCCGCATAGTATGCAAGGCTAGCCTAATCTCCTGGAGCTCCACGGGCCGCATTAAGAATTCCCGGTGCCAGTTCTGAAGCCAAGGCATTTCTAACTCTTCAAGGTAATGTAAAATAGCGTCCTCGCCAGAGAAAGTCGTGAACTATAAAGCTCCTGGTAATAACACCGGAACTGCTCCGCGACTTGAACCGGGTCTGTCCAGGATCTACCGTCGGCATCAGTTAAAATGGGGACTCCTCGTGACTCGAATCGCCGCCTCGCGAGCGCCTGCCAGGACCGAGCCCGGGCGGTCCGACTCGCCGTAGCACCTAGCCGTGGCATATTTCCCCATATATTTAACTTCGCTATCGGCCTCCACATTGTATTCCGCCAGCGTGGATTCCAGGAGTTCGCGGAGCTGCGGGTGGGATCTCGTGCCAACGAGGCCTCCAGAGTCCGCAAGACGGGACTCCAGAAGTTGAAGCCTATCTCGGATGGACCGCAGGACCCCGCATGTTTACTTATCGTTATACCCCTAATATACACCTTGAACGATTCCCACACAGTGGCGAAGGAGTCCACTGTGCCAATATTAAGCGCAAAGAATTCCACGATCGCCTCCTGCAGTTCCGCTTTAAAGACCGCATCCAATAAAGAGTAGAGGCGGGAACCGCTACAAAAATGGAGGAGGTCCACGCGAGGGAATGGCTAAGGAAAGCAAGATGGAGGAGTGATCCGAAAAGGTACGGGGCAGAACCTCACAGCTCTGGACCTCCGGCAGCAAAGCCAGCGAGATGAACCAATAATCAATGCGCGTGTACACATCATGCGGCGCAGAGTAGTGCGTGAAGCCTTCGCTGGCCGAGGAGCGGGAGCGCCAAACATCCACCAGCTGCAGTTGCGCTGAGATATCAACAATCGCCCTAGCTGCGGCAGAGGGGCTCTAGGGAGCCCCTGGACCGATCCCGGAGGGGATCAAGCACACAATTGAAATCTCCACCCCACACCACAGTCGCCGGGAGTACTGCTTAATTACTTGGAACAGATTCAAGTAAAACTGCGGGTCATCGTAATTCGGGCCATAGGAGTTCACCACCAACAGATTGATATGAGGGCCATAGCAGCGAGTGATAACATAGCGACCAGAGGGGTCTGCAGAGCATTTGTCTAGTTGAAGCTTAGCTTTGGGATTGACCCAGGTGAGGACCCCTCTAGAATGAGATGTGAAGCAGGCCGCATGAAAATCCCCCAACACACGGCCACCCGTCAACAAACGATTGCTAGGGTGCAAATGCGTCTCCTGTAGCAGCGCCACATCTACCTCGCGCCGCTTTAAGTGCGCTAGGACCTTACGCACCTTTCTACGGTCATTTAGACCCCGCACATTCCATGTCATAAAATGCAAACAGTTTCTATGACCCATCAGTAGAGGTTGGTAGTATGCATAGAAGGTGAATACCCGGCCGGGGCTCCAGCCGCCGGGGCCCCACACCACCCATCAGTGAAGGTACAAAACAATTAGGCGATGACCTGAAAAGGAAAAAGATTAAAAACACAAACACACCAATATTGAGCCATAGGAACCCCTCCCCCACCCACTCCTTGCTGTCCCCAACTTTGCAAAGAGAAGCACCCGCCCGCACAACCCACCCCATACAGAAAAACAATCCTAAAACAAACCCCCCACCCACCCATCCTCCCCAAAAGAGAGCTGCAGTGCATGCAGAGGGGCGGATGTTGCCCAGCGAACCAAACTGAGCAGGGCTACCGCTAAACACCGCATGTAAAATGCCAATCCACCGCAGTCCCCATCGCCCGCTATGCGGGAAAGTAGGGATCTATAACAATCCGCCCAGTGGGGTGAGCATAGCACAGGACAGCTGAGCCACCAAGAGGAGACGCCTCAGTCCCGTGGAACAACTGGGGAGCGGTGAGGTACAAAAAACATACTGCCTACTTGAATGAAGAGAGACCTCCAGGGGCAACCAGGAACCAGAAGGAGCACCATGTGTCCAGATGAACAGAAATAGGCCTACAGGCCTCAACATTATTGAACACACCGCTAAGAGAACAGGAGTGGTAGACTGAGAATATCCACCTATTCCAAACTGCCAGATATTCAGTCGTTATCTTCTAAAGAGCTGGCAGCAACAGGCTGAGAGGAAGAGGCGCGCTGATTATTCAGGTGCTGACCAGTTTTTTCCCAGTCACGAAAGGCACGCTGTAAAGACTGGGGGTCGGGATAAATCCTGGGCTTTCCATCGAGGAGGACCTTGAGGCGTGCAGGGTAGAGCATAGCCTATTCGATGTTGTGTTCACGCAGCTTACGTTTCAGAGTGCCAAACTGACGACGTGCCTCCTGTACTTTGATGGTAAAATCGGGGAACAGGGAGATATCCGAGCCCTCATACCGCAGAGGACTAGCTCACGAGCCTTACGTAGAGCAGCATCCCTGTCCCGATAGTTCAATAGCTTGGCAATAATAGGGCGAGGTGGAGCGCCCGGTGGCGGGCGAGGCCCGAGGGAACGGTGGGCCCGCTCCACCACAAAGAGAGGGAAAAAGGTATCAGCGCCAAGGAGGGATGACAGCAAGCGTTCCACAAACTGCTCCATGTTCCCGGTCACCGTCGTCTCCGCCAGACCAGTGATACGCAGATTACTGCGGCGCGAGCGGGCCTCAAGATCCTCTGCCTTATCCTGCAAGGTGGAAATGGCACGCTCCATCCTCTTCTGAACAGCACCTGTATCAGCGTTAGCCTCCTCCACCTCAGTAATGCGACGCTCCGCCATGTCTAGGCGCTCAGAGTGTTTGTCCACCCTCTCAGCAACCCTGTCCATCCGGTAGACCAGAGTATCGATTTTGGAGTCTATTGCTGTGAGGCCCTTTTGCATAGACGCTATGATCTGCTTTATATCCCCCACAGGATCATCAGTGGGGGCATCCGGATCGGGGGTAGCCCCCTCCGCCACATCCTCATTACGTCGGGACTTGCGCTGTTCAAAATGTAACTTGGGCTGAGATTTATCAGGTTTGCCCATGACTAAAATCTGCAGGGAGGGACAATGCAGGGGGCGGGTACAGGCCGGGAAGAGGGAACCGTCCACCCTCCCGCCCCAGCACCCACCAGCCGTTGATGATGAGGCAGGGGCCACGCAGATCGAAGGACGCAGGGCAGCAGGCACCCAGTACCCGCCGACAGCAGACGGAAGGGCTCACCTCCAGCGCAGGTCGAGCGGTCCGCAGGCACCCCCCCAGTCCGGGGTCCCTCGCAGCGGCGCCAGGTAGGTAGAACAGGCAGCAGACGGGAGGTGAGGTCAGGCCAGGGAGAGGAAGCTATCCACACTCCCACCTAAGCACCCACCAGTCGATGATGATGAGGCAGGGGCCCCGCAGAACCAAGGGTGCAGGGCAACAGGCATCTAGCACTCGCCAGCAGCAGGAGGAAGGCCTCACCTCCAGACACTCCAGCGCAGGCCGAGCGATCTGCAGGCACCCTCCCAGTCCGGGGTCCCACGCAGCGGCGCCAGGTAGGTGGAACAGGCAGCAAGACGGGGCGAAGAGTGTGCTGAGGGAAGAGGGGGGCCAAGCAACCAGACTCGCAAAAGTCCGCACCTCACCTCTACCCAGTCAAGGGCGCCGAGAAGATGGCCGCCCCAGCAGCGCCCGACGTCCCCTGGGCCGCGCCGCACCACCACCGCAGCAGCAGCTCACTCAAGAGGATCCGGAGATCGTGCACCGCTCCGGACAGCGAGGCCCCCGCCGAGTCACCCACAGGAACACTGCGGCAACAGGGCCGGCGGACAAGGTCACTCCCCAAGGCAAAGCGGCAGGCACAGCGGGACCCACGTCGCACCAGCGTCCCGGGCCAGGCAGCAGGGGATCCGGCCTCCGTGGAAACTCAAGGGCGCGGATCAGAGGCCGAGCCGCACCGCAGCCGGCAGAGCCCAGCAGCACACCAGCAGAAGGAGGGCGGCGGCGCGTAGCCGACACCCCGCCAGGCGGTAAACAATTCAGAGAGCTTAGTAGGGCATTATAGCGGCAATCGACAAAGGATTAATGCAGGATAATGTCGGATTTTGGCGGTGTGCAGCGGAGCGCTACAGACTTGTGGCCATCTTCCTGCCGGGCAAGCTCCGCCCCCATTTATGCTCTAGCTTTAGTTGTTTTTATAAACCCGAAGAAATATGTAGAGCCCAGGGAGGGAGAGCTATGAAATCCCCCCCTACTCCTGTGTTTGTACCAACCCTGTGAAAGGAACCACTGAACTTCACCCCTTGGAGAGCTTAGAGGGTTGTGATTGATTGCCCAGGAGTGGAAAGATGACAACCAAGGATGGGCAACATAGAATATCATTAAAAGGGGAGCATGATAAAGTGGTGGGGGGTCAGAAATAGTTAAGATGATATCCTGGAATATAGCTGGGTTCAGTCGTAAGAAAGACGATGAAGACTGGATAGCAGAAATAATAAAATTTGACATTATATGCCTCCAGAAAATATGAGAGGTGGCTCCCATTTCTCTGGATGGCTTCCAATACTACCAAATGCTGGCACTTCCCTCTAGAGCTGGTAGGGCAAGAGGTGGCATTTTGATGTTAATAGCGAATACTGTAAGGATTTACATTTTTACATTTTCAATGAATCACGCTACTTTTACTATTTGGTATGTGAAGGTCTAGGAAACTGGGATTTGCTAGTTATAAATTATTACAACAATAACTTTGAGGTTAATATGGCATATGTGGTAGATTAATGATATGAGTAATTTACGCCCCAAGCCACAGAAACCTATTTGGCTGGGAGATTGTAATATTAGAAGATGCCAAATAGTGTAAAAGTCAGTTTGTGGGCTAACGGACTGCGATGGTGACCCTATAGTTCACTTTATTCAGAGCACTTATGGGACTGCATTAAATAGGTTACTGGTTACATGGAACCTGGAGTTAGTAAACAGGATGAATCTGCTTACAGGTTCCATGGATCAGACCTTTGAGAGTGCTAATAAAAGGTCCACAATCGATTACATATTAGCCTCAGAAACCCTGAGGGATAGATTAAGTAGCATACAGGTAACTTTAACAGAATTTATTGACCATGCCTTACTTACTTGTGATTTGAACTGGGATTGAAATATTAAAAAGATTGTGGAGAACGCCCCAAAACCTGTCCTAACTAGGAAAAATGGCTAAATATTAAAATTGGATACACAGGATAAGCCAAAGTTTTTATCAAGAGTGCTTACACACAAATATCCTGAGGTTATGACCTGTTTAGATCTTTTTGATAATCAAGTTTTATTGATTTTGTGAGAGACCAACAAGAGAGAACAATACCAGCATTATACACAGTTATCAGTGCAAAGCAAAAATGTAGTAATAGAGCACCAGCATACATGAATTGATAAGCAAGGAGAAGACATTGCTGCACCCA
Organism: Calotriton arnoldi; assembly: GCA_963921515.1. Classification (NCBI taxonomy): domain Eukaryota; kingdom Metazoa; phylum Chordata; class Amphibia; order Caudata; family Salamandridae; genus Calotriton; species Calotriton arnoldi. The sequence continues at coordinate 212,073 of CAWUFW010003305.1, forward strand.
CCCCAGTCTTCGGTTGATCAGCGAAAGTATCAGTCCTCTATCACCCCGACCCATTGGCCCCACATTCTGCTAAACTTTTTCGGGCATCCCCTGGCCTCGTACAGGGGTCGTTCCTGTGCAGCGCACCAATCTACCCCCGCGCCAACGCGCCATGGTGGGAGCAGCCGAGTTCAGCCAGTTGGCCGCAATGTCCCTTTTAGCCACCATCAATGCCGTGTTTAGAAAGAGTTTTTCAGCCCTGGAACCATCCAACCCCTCGGGGATACCCAGAAGCAAATTCATTGGGTTAAGGGGGACCTCCCATCCCAGAACCTCAGTAAGCTCTCCAGTCACTGACTCCCAGTAGCGCGTAATTGCGGAGCAGAGCCATACCATGTGATAGAAATCGGCTTGTGGGTTGTTGCAGCGGGGACAGGAAGCATCGGGCCGGAGCCCAGCGCGGTGGAGGCGCAGCGGCGTGAGATAGGCAGCGTGGAGGTAATCTACCTGAACTAGGCGGAGCCGTGCCGAGGCTGTGTCTGTCTTGGGCGCCGTCCAGGGACCCGAGCCACCCCTCCCATCTGCCCCTGAGTTGAGATAGTGTGTTGGGGCTGTTGTTGGTAAGGGAGCGATAAATACGGGATATTCCCCCCACCCCCCCCTCCCCAAGTTACCGGTCATGATCTGAGCTTCGGGCGGGCTATATTCAGGCAGGGAGGTGTCTTCTGAGATATGTGAATGGAGGGAGTGGCGTAACTGTAGGTAACGATAAAACTGTGAAGTGTGAAGGGAGTATCTGGTCTGCAAGTCTTGAAAGGTGCGTATGTGGTTCCCACCCCAGACATCCCCCAGTTGTGAAATCCCAATGAGATCCCATGCCCTAAAACCAGAGAGGTTGGCGACCTCCCGGAGCCATGTGCCCCTCCACAATGGGGTATATTGGGTCACTTTACCCGACCAGCGGGTATGGCGCAGAGAAGCCCGCCAGGCCAAAAGCACCCCACGCGTGACCTCAGGCATAGTTTGGGAACTGGTGTTCCCATACAGCATCCCCTGAATGCTATGCAGGCCCAGGGTGTGCAGTTCCAGGCGGTATGCCGGGCCTGACCAGCCCCCATTAAACCAGTCATGCAAAGTGAGGAGCTGGGTAGCTAGGTAGTAGAGGTACAGATTCGTCATCCCCAGTCCGCCATCGAAGGGTGGGATCCGGCACTGGGCGAGGGCCAGCCGAGGCCTTCGACCTCCCCATAAGAATTTGGTGAGCAAGCTGTCCATCTCGCGGAACCACGCTCGTGAGAAGGAGAGGTCCGAGTTCTGGAGCATGTAAAGGAATCTGGGCAGAACCATCATTTTGAATAGAGCTATTCTGCCCATGGGGTTCAATGGCAGCGCCCGCCATTTGAGGAGGTCAGCACGAACCTTTTTCACCAGCGGGGGGAACATTGAGTGACCAGGCGAGGTCGGGGAGGAGGGCGACCCAGATCCCCAGGTATTTAAAGGACTGTCGCCGAAGAGGTATCGACGACTGCCAATCAAAGCACTCCCTCGAGAGGTGAAGGGGGACCAGGACAGATTTAGCCGAGTTCAATCGAAGACCGGAGGTTTGTTCGAAAAGGCTCCGGGCCCGGAGACACCGGGGTCCCGACTGGGCTGGGTCCTCTAAAAATAGCAGAACGTCGTCTGCGTAGAGGGCGATCTTGTCCTCCTCTGAGCCCAGCCACCGCCATCCCGTGATGAGTTTGTCAGCTCGGACAAGGCTGGCAAAGGGTTCCATCGCCAACGCGAAGAGGAGGGGGGAGAGGGGGCATCCCTGCCTCGTGCCCCTCCCGATGGGAAAGGGGCGGGACAGGGCTCCGTTGACCAGTACCTGGGCCCGCGGCTTACAGTATAATGTCTTGACCAGGCTGCGGAAGGGAGCACCAAACCCCATTTCCGTCAACACGGCCTCTAGATATCGCCAGTCCACCGAATCAAATGCTTTCTCGAAATCCACGAGAAGAAGGGATAAATATGGGGTCAGCTGTTGTCGGTTTGCTAAAGCCAGGTGGAGGCGTCTAAGGCAGTGTCTGGTTCCCCGGAGGGGTATGAATCCGCACTGGTCGGGGTGGACCAGCTTGGCCAGGTACGGTCTCATGCGGTTGGCTAAGACAGAGGCAAATATTTTGAGCTCCGAATTTATAAGAGAAATGGGGCGGTAATCGGGGCAGTGTTTCAAAGGAGGCTGAGACTTGGGGATCACCACGATGGTGGCCGTGTCCGTCTTGGGGCGGAATGAGCCACGTTCAACCGCCTCCTGATATACTTCTAGGAGGTGGGGGACCAGCGTGTCCCGGTAAGACGCGTAGAACTCCTGTGGGAGCCCATCTGGCCCTGGTGTCTTACCGGCGGCCATGCGTGATATGGCATCGTTGATCTCCTCTGGAGTGACAGGGGCGTCCAGCGCCTCCGCCTCAGATTTGCTGAGTTGCGGAAGAGGGAACCGTTCGCGCCGAAGGAGTTCCGGGAGTGAGAGACTGGGAGGCTGTGCAGAGTAAAGACCGGCATAGTATGTAGCAAAACAGTGGGCCACTGCCACTGGGGCTCGCTGGATCACTCCATTCAAATCAAGCACCTCAGGAATGATACGATTGGCCATGGGATACGTGGCCAGACGGTGGAGGAGTTTCCCATTTTTATCTCCCCATCCGTACACTCGCGCCACAGAGGCCCTCAACAACAACGGGGCGGCTTCCAGGGAGGCCTGCTTAATCTCGTCCCTCAGAAATGCTAGTCTCCTATCTTGGACTTCAGTTCTCTCCTCCGGAGGATGGGCCTCAAGTAGAACAGCCTGGGACTCCAGGAGCGTGAGTCAGGAGTCCTGCTTCATGCGCTGGAGTTTGAGCTGGCCCTTGGCGAAGCCCCGGATGGTGGCCTTACCAGCCTCCCACAGGGTGCCAGGAGAGGGAACCGAGCCCAGATTGGTGGTGAAGTACTGGCGAAGCTCATCGCCCACTTGGTCCCTGAATTCCTTATCCTGGAGAAACCAGGCGTTTAACCGCCAGATCGGGCGCGAAGATTCAGGGAGGTTGCCCAGCCGGATCGCCACTGGAGAGTGGTCCGATAAACCCCTGGGGAGGATGGCAATATCTCGAATTGCTCGACAGTCCAGGGCTGGCATGAAAACGTAATCTATTCGTGCATGCGTGTGATGGGATGCCGATGTGTGGGTGTAGAGTCGGGTCGTCGTGTGCCAAAGTCTCCAAGCATCCCCGAGGCCTTGAGCGGCGGCCCAGTTCGACAGGAGATTTGAGTGAGTGATTCTGGAGGTTGAGGGGGCCCTAGCAGTGTCAAGGTCGGGGTCCATAACAGCATTGAAATCTCCCCCAATGACGGTCATCCCTTGGGGCAAAGCAGCAACCAGGGTGGCGAGATGCTGAAGTGTGGAGGTTAGCAGGGGGGGGGGGGGGGAGTATACCGTGAGCAGGTTTAGAGGCCGGTCCCCAAGGCTCCCCTCCAAGATGACGAAGCAGCCCTGAGGATCGTGGGTCACCCTACGCACCACGTATGGAAGGGCACGGCGCACCAGGACAGCCACCCCCCTTGATCCTCGAGTAAAACCGGAGTGCCAGACTCCGCCATAACCGTATCTCGTCAGGAAAGGACAGTGATTGCCTACCAGGTGGGCTTCTTGGAGCAACAGGATGTCTACGGTGTGGCGCTGGGCATATCGAAGGACCGCTGTGCGCTTGACCTTATCTAGCAGGCTATTAACATTCCAGGACATTATGTGGAACGACGCCGCCCCGGCGTATTTGTCAGACATAGGGAAGGCGGGCAAATGATCGGTCACCCAGTGTGGGTGGTGGGTGTGGGTGAAGCGGGGTACTTGTACGAGGTAGTTGGTGGAATTTTATAGTGCTGGGTTTTGACGCGCTTGCTCTGCTGCTGGAAAGGAATGTTAGTGCAGTAAACAAATGAAACAACCAAAAAACCGGGACAACGGTCCCTTCCCCCCCAATCCAATTCCTTCCCCCCTCCCTGTACTTCAGGAACGGAAGCATCTGTCGCCCTAACTAGGAAACACAAAGAAGACCAAACTAAAACGCTTGGGAATGGGGAATCATGGAGGACCCCTCCTCATAGCAGGATGTTCAGTGGCAATGTCCATCGGGAGATAGAGTACTACAAGTTGAAGTGCAGCCTCAGAGTTGCAGAACTGGCCGCAGCAGGAAGGTCATGGCGGGCTCAAGAAGGCCCCGTCGGGAGAATCGGGCTATGGGAGAGGTCCGTGTCCACCAGATCCGACAGCGATGGGTGGGGCGAGGCGCCCCCGGGATCTGAGCGGCCTGAAGAGCCGGCCCTCCGCCCAGCGCGGGGATCCCCCGGGGGCGCTCCGGACGTCGGATGACGAGAGGGACCCAATGGTGAGTCCGAACGGGCCAGTCTCGGGCCCCGCCTCCTGCGAGAGCGGTTACGCTGTGGTTGTGGGGCAGGCATGCCGCGACGGGAACCTCCGGCGTCACCCCGGGGTGATGGACTCCGGGTGTTGAGCCGTACGGGGCGTTCCTCCGTTACCCATGCCCAGGCCTCCTCAGGGGAATCAAAGAAGAGGGTCTTGTTCTGAAACACAACCCGGAGGCGGGCCAGGAAGAGGAGCCTGTATTGGAGGTTGAGGGCACGCATCTTTTGCTTAACCTCACCAAACGAGTGACGTTGGCCCTGAACCTCTCGAGTGTAGTCCGGGAAGACCATGATCGTTTGACCCTCATATTGGAGGCGTTGCTGCTTGCGGGCTTCGGCCAGAATGGAGTCCCGGTCCCTGAAATTGAGGATCCGCAGTATTATCGGCCTATGGGGTGCGCCCAGTGGTGGTTTGGGCGCAAGAGAACGATGCGCGCGCTCCACTGCGAACCACTGGGAGAGGGAACCCTCAGGCATCCACGAGCGCAACCAATGCTCGGTGAAGTCAGCTGCCCGGCCCTGTTCCGCACCCTCCGGAAACCCCACCAGGCGGAGGTTGTTTCGCCCGGACCCGTTTTCAGCATCTTCGGTCCGTCGGTGGAGCTCTTGGGTACGAGTCTGGAGGCGAGCAACCTGGTCCTTGAGTTGGTGGACATCATCCTCTACGGTGGATAAGCGGGATTCCGCTTCCTTAATCCGGGACGTAGCATTGCGGAGGTCTTGCCGGATAAGGGTCATGTCGAACCGGACTTCAGCAATCTTGCTCTCCACCGAGGATTGCGAGATGTATGGCCTGGAGGATAGTGGCCAAGTCCGTACCGGAGGGGGTGTCTTTGTCCGCGGTTCCTCCGGTCGCCCCAGGGTCTGTGGTTGTGAACCTGTCCATTTTGGTCTGCGTGGCGGGGGTCTTGGGGCCCCGATCTCTGCCCATGGTCGCCGCCGAACAGGGCTGGAGAGCCTAGCGGCCCTCTGGCAGTCAGGTGGGGGGGGAGAAAAAGAGGGAGAAGAGGAGGATGCGAGGGGGGGAGAGGGGAGGGCGGCCACCCGCCCCCCCCGCCGCCCGATCGACGGCCGAGGCTCGCCCCTCAGGCCCCCATGCGAGAACCCAAGCGTAGCGATCCCTGAAGCGGGCCAGAGCAGGATGAGGAGCAACAGTGGCGGCCAGAGGGGAGGCAGGGCCCCCGCCGTGACGGCCGAACCCCTCCAAGAGGCACCCGTCTGCCTCAAGGCCGCAATTGCACACCCCTGGTTCCACAACAGCCACAGGGGAGGGGGCGAGCCACCAGCCCCTCGCCGTCGTCCAAGTTAACAGGCCACAGGAGCCGGAGCGGGGATGGAGAGGCAGCAGTCGGGGGGGGGGGGGGCTCCCCTCGAATCAGAGGTGTCCTCGTGCAGCCCCCAAAGGCAGAGAGAAAAGAGTCCGCCGGCCAATACTCTGTCTCAACGTTTCTTCCACGCGCCATCAGGCCGAGAGTCGGGCGCGGATCTCGCGCTGCAGCGTCGGGCCCGGGGCGCAGGGTCCAGCCCACGGCAGAATGGATGTGGTTGCCTCACTTGGAAGAGGCAGGGAGCAGGCCAACAGAAGGGGAGGGAGGAAGGAAGACCTCCGCCACCCCGCCGCCCGATGTGACGGCCGGATTCCTCCAAGGAGCAGAGCCAGCCCACGGCAGAATGGATGTGGGTGCCTCGCTTGGAAGAGGCAGGGAGCAGGCCAACAGAAGGGGGGGGGGAGGAAGGAAGACCTCAGCCACCCCGCCGCCCAATGCGACGGCCGGTTTCCTCCAAGGAGCAGAGCCAGATCCAGGCCGCAGCAGAGCGCGGCAGGGCCCCGCGGCGATGCCGCCGATGGGAGAGAGGACCGCCCAGCCCCTCCACCGCTGGCCGGAATGACAGCTGAGGTGCTCCGGGTCTCCGCTGCCACCTCCAGGACAACAGCGCAGAGGCCAAGGAGCGCAGTCCACACAGGCGGTAGGCCCAGAACCCAGGAGCAGACAGGCAGCCGGGGCGCAGGAGGCAGCCCCGGCGCCGGCGGGCCTCCAGTCACCGAGGTTGAAGGGGAGGAGGGCGGGGGGGGACAGGAGTCCAGTCCCACTGCCGCCCGAAGCGACGGCCGACCACCCGCGGCGACCCTCCGTCCACCCGGGGACCCACAGCCGAGCGCGGCAGACGGGTCAGCTCCTGGCCACCCTCAGCGCCTCTCACCTCCAGGGGTCCGGATCTGCACCGGATCAGCGGGCGGACCTTCGGGTCGAAGGGGATCAGCGTAGGCAGCTCCGCAGGGCCGCTCCTCGTCACGCCGCAGCCAGGGCCGCCAGATCTCACAGGGCTCCCATGACAAGCCGGGACTCCACTCCGGTGAGGGCCGCCATCTTAGGCCTGCGACGGGCTGGAGTTCCGCAGCAGGGTCTGCCCGCGGCGTCCAGGGGGCCGCAGCGCTGCTCCCAAGGTAACGGCAGGGATCCTGGGCAGCCTGACAGCAGGATCGCGTGACAATCTCTCGTCGATGGTGGCGGATTAAGAAGCGGATGACGGAGGGGTCCAGAGCACTTCTAAAGTGCGACCGCCATCTTGACGCTCCTGGCCACGCCCCCCTGTTTAGATCTTAATACCATTCCGGAGCAGGTGGTTGGGTCATTTGAAGAGGTTCTGGACAAAATTGAAGAACAGCTGATTTGCCCATTTTCGAACAGAGAGAGCAATGGTTTGACACAAATTGCACAAAGGCTTTATCTAATTTGCATAAAGATTTACACGTGGTTCCCATAGATACATCGGTTATACGGGGCTTGTGTGCTAGTTATAAAAAAAAGTGAGAGATATTAGGTAAAAAAGCTTAAGAAAAGAAGCATGGGAGGATTTAAGGCAAGCATCAGAGAAGAAGGACAGTCGAGGGTTCCGAATGCCCCATTCCTAAATGATGCTGGGGAGCCCTCATTAGATATACACATTGAGGAGGATGGCTGGGTTACATATTTTCAAAATATTTCCCAAAACACTAAAGAGATTATGAATAATAACCATAACTTGAAGGAGCAAAAGAACACCTATTTAGTTTTGAAGTGGTACAAATAGAACGAGCCGTAGCTCAGTCCTGTACCCTGAAGGCCCCTGGCTCTGACGGGGTCCCCGTTTATAGATTTCTGCAGACAAAGGCTCTGTGGGGCCCCTTATTGACATATGTTTCTAATGTTGTAGCTAAATTGGGCCCACTTAGCACATAGAAGCACAAAATAATCGTTCCTATATATAACAAGCATTGGCATAGCCAATAGGTCTCGCCTTTGGGACCTGATAAGTGTTTAGTCAGAAATATTGGCAATGTTTTTAAGATATGTTGTAGAGCAATGTAGCTGCTGTACGAGAATCACATATTGGCGAGCACAATAATGAGGAGCCTGGAGACAAGCACACCAGCAAAAGAGCATCACAGAGTGCGGGTAAGAGGAGAAGAGCAGTGCACGAGAGAGACATCTGGAAAACAAATGCACTTTTGTAGAGTATTTAAAAGAAAAAATGAAAAAGTAATGCTTCAAAAGTGAGCAGTGGAAGGACATAAGTAATGCGTCCATGCTCCAAGGGTGGGACAAACACATGAAGAGGAGGGAAACCTATGACAACTGACCAATAAGAAACAAGAAAATGAGAGTGGCAATGAAACCAACCAATGGTAAGCAACAAGCAGCCTCTAAGCTCACTGTTCATAAATAAAATATCTGCATGAGACATAAAAATGAAATTCCGACTAAAACCTTACATCGCAACTGTAGTGTTGTAATCACCCAATAGTGGTAATAGCACATATTTAGCAAAACCCTATATAGGTAATGTACACGCAGAAAGGTAGAGTCACGTTAAATAAAGGAAGCGAGAGCAGAATTACGTGGTATCAGTGGTAATTGTTGTCAACTACAATCTATAAACCGAGATAAGTATCTTTCGTCATGACCATGAAGAAGTTAGCCAGAATGTGTGCATTAGCAGCATTAGCATTGTTTGTTACAAGGCTCGGGGATTTAGTTATGAGAAGCTCCGAGTCACTGAGCACAGCTGAGCTGCTCGACAAGTATTCTGAATATTTACTCTGGTATTGTATGCAGGGCAGGGGAGAGGATTAAATAGCCTCAAGTGACTTGTGGCCCAAACGTGTTCGAGTTTATGACAAAAGATGTGGACTGCCTGCTACTGAAAAACAAGAACGATAGAAGAGGAGAGGCCAGAAAGTAAAAGTAAAGACGTGAGGCACAGTACATAGAACAAAATATAAAAAAGAAGCAGACGAATGCACAGAGAAATAAGACGCAGAGCTTAGTAGAGGAAGAACGCCATGAGAGAAAATACATAGAAAGAAACGGGGAAAAAGAAGATTGCCAAAAGATAAATAGCAGACAAATACACAGACAAACAAAGGCAAACGTGAAACAGAAAAGTGGAAAAGCTGGACATCCAGAACATATATTTTACAAGTGATTGGCTTTGCTAATCGGCTGGGTGTGGAAAAAAAGGATGAGAGGAAGGGAGGGTGAGTGCGAGTTAACAGGACATTTCAAAACAAGTCCTGGCTTCGGTTCAAAACCCTGTGATTCTGTACAAGTCACGTAATGTAACTAAGCTAGTTTGCGTGAAATAAAAATAGCAACTTCATGCAATGCAATAGTCTGTTCCCGTATTTAGCATTCTCCTGACAAGTGCGGCAGATGCTTTGCGTCTTTTGATACACAGTGCAGTGTTTCGCGCTGCACTCTCTCTGCTTGCTATGTTACATGAAGAAGTGTGTTGGTTTGCAATACCAAGTGCTCCCCGTTTCCTTATGGCACAAGCTTCTCAAGAAGCAGCAAGAATTATTTGTCACCTAGTCTCACCTTAAGCGTTAAAGTCCTGTACTTCGGGTTCTGCCTTTTTGTTATCCCAGGCTACTGCACGGCTGCAGGAGCCGGTATCTGGCATGTTCGTGACACTCCAGTAACACAACTTCCAAAACCCCTAGTTACCCGCCCACTAACTACTCCTGCTGGAGTGAGTGTGGCAGCGGAGTCTCAAATCAACAAGGACTGGATGGAAACAAAGCGGCCATTTTAAAGGGGCATATTACGTTATGACGAAACTTTACATATTCTCAAACACCCAAAATTATTTTATTAAATGTTATTTTCACAAAAATAATACACATTGTTTGTACTAAAGAAATCAGATTACTTTTTACAGTTATTAAACTGCAATAACGTGCTTTTAAGCTCGAGACATTAATAATGAAGTAAACCCTCATGCTGTATGGAAATTATAGTTTCGATTTTCGTCGTGAATATAATTATAAACAAAAATAAAGTGCCCGTTGCATGACTACAGGCAGCATTCAGTAAAAAAGGCTTCCTATTGTTGTATTCCGCTTTAGGTGTCCGTATATAGGTTTTTCTGAATCATGTCCTTATATAGGCACAATTCGCATTGCCCTTATATAGGCATAGAATCCCTGTCCTTATTTAGGCATTAACCGTGCACTCCAAATAAGGGCATGGTCACCGACATCCGTCCACCCTAACGTCACAACGAGTTCTTAGAAAACAGACCCTTAAGCTTCGGGAGTTCCCCTAGCACAGGAGTATTGATTTCTCCAAGAACTCATCTATTATGTATGAACCGTTATACCTTAAGGGTTCATTCCTGACGTCTTCCTCTGTCCGACTTCACGTCAATGCTAACATTCCAAGGCACCGACCAGGTATAAATATACCTTCCCTTGCCCAAGCAAGTTAGAGGAGACCTCGACTTCAGAGGAGCCCGTATCCCGGCCTGACGCACTGAGAAGACGCAGTCATTCCTGCACGCAGACGAATCCAGCTTCCAGTGTTCTGACTCCCTTCGCGGGGTGTTAGAGTTCCAGATCCGGCAAGAGATTCCCACCTCTCTCATTCTCAAGGTATGGAGCTGACTAGAACCTAGAGGGACTCTTGGCATACTTGGCATACTAGACTTAACATACTCTTAGTATACCATACTAGAGAATACTCCACCTACTTCTTACCTTTCCCTACACCTAGACTAGGTTAGGTACATTGGGGTAGAACTAGCTTAGAGACCCATCGTATGAGTACTCGCATTTTTAGCTCATGTTATTTATGTACGTGAATATATGCTAAAAGATAATGCTAGCGCAGTATTATTTATTTCTACTGCTTACGCTGTACATTATTTATCTTGCATACTGTCTTGTGATCATAACAGCACATATCTCTTACACGAGAAACAAGACTGTTCAATAAAACCCTTTTATTGAAACGCCCGTCTTTCCTTTCTGTGTAACTCTGTAGAAACAAAGCATGCACGATTGACTGAGTGAAACTGTTATCTATTGTTTCCACGATTCTGAGACGTGTTCCGATTCTAAAGGGAAACAAAGTTGTCATGTTTTTCGGTTGCCAGAAACTACTCCCTTCTTGTTCTCAAGGAGTTTCTAGTGGCCTCTGAGCTAGCTGGCACAAGTAATTAAGTTTAATATACTCGATAGGGACATACCGACCTTAGTCCTATGTCAAGCCTATAGGTTATATTATTCCAATGCGCAGAGCCTATTAGGGAAATAGGAACTACACTACACTATTGTTTAAGCTACGCTTTAAATCCAAAATGGTGATGAGATGGTGACGTTGATAGAGCCTTCGTAAGGGGGGAAGCGAAGGAAAGAGAGCGAGAGAGCTGCAACAAGCGGGCTTGTGGTTAAAAGGCGCGCGGCCTCCAAATTAAAATAATGAAACCCGCGATGTTAAAATGAAAGCGGGCTTGTAGTTAAAAGGCGGGCGGCATCCAACAAAGTTTGTTTACAGACTCATAACACGCTACCTTCTGTCAGCTGAGCGTCAAGCGCGTTTCACTCCAAAAGCACAAAAACACCACATGAGCAGAGAAGAAGAAAAACAAGCGTGGCCGCGAAAGTGAAAGCGACCGCGCTGTGTTTATTTAGTAACCTGATCCACGACGCGACGAGGAATGCAGCTGCACCCTGTGCGCCGCTGCTCGCTCCCGAGACCCAAACGCTGTGCGAGTGAACATTTGAAGAAGAGGTGGGACATGCTCCCGCCTTTGGCCATTTGCGTGCTTTCATTATTGAAAGCCACACGCAAAGGCCAATCAAATGTGTGGGTGGAGTCACACCCACACGGAGAAGTTTGGAGTGCTCACAAGAAGGCCTCCCATAGAGCAGCGCATGCGCGCTGCGCTAGGCTCGACCTAAAAATGGGTTCTTCTGATGGGGGGTGGCGGGGGGTGCTCCCACTAGGCAGGCAGAGTGACCAGAGGTGCAACTAGAGCCAAATTTCGGGGGGGGGGGCTAATTCTTCCAGCAATAGGCAGAGTGGAGATGCGGGGGCTCTAAGAAGGGGTGAAAAAACAACAAAGCCTCGTTAACAAGTAAATGGTCTTTTAAAGGCCTGTGAAGTACTAGGGTGTGTGCCCGGGAAGCTGTGTCAGCCCGGGCTGACACACACGACGGGGGGGGCTGAAGCACCTTTGAGCCCTATGGGTGTTGCGCGCCTGAGAGTGACGCAAGGGTGGTGTCCCTGGATAAACCAATGGGAAGACACCTTCAGTTTTTGATGAAGAGGAACTCCAGCCCCATGAGTTATTGTGTCTTCTCGCGACCCCTTCAACAAACTCCTCCCTGGTAGTCTGTGTACTTTTATTTTACCCCAGGTATGTGATAAGTACAGTCTGTAAATCAGTAGGGATGGAACTACTGGCCACTGTAATGTTTCAGGCCGCGCGTGGGTGTTACTATACACACCCTGGCGTTTATGGCCCGTTTTGGTTTGGCCCGTGGTCACATGACTGTGGGTATAAATAAACAGGCGGGGCTGCGCAGAGGCAGTCCTTGCACCAGACCGCATCCCATGTCATGTGTGTCTCCTTCAGCGCCCATCTCACTCTAACACTTAGGCCCAGCTCTCAGGGGGGGAGGGAGGGGTGTGGAGGTGAGGTGGGGGGCCGACATAACAACTCGCAGTGTCAGACGAGATCTACTGCCCATCACTTAGTGCTCAGAAGGGCCCGAACAACCGATACGTTCGGCAGAGGAATGCAGCGTCGCCGCTTGGTCAGCGCAACTCTGCCCATCAGCCCTGGTAAGTGCTATGAGCAAACAGGGAACCTCACAGGGAGCCTCACAGCATGCAATCCACCCCCCACACTGCATTCCAGAATAAATGTGCAGCACATGCTCAGTGAGCACAATTTTTGGAGCGCTCCAGGGCCAAACATACTGGCCCAACCACATATCACCACCCTACCTGACGTCAGTGGTGTAACACAGGCCCTCGCCGTGCGGGGGGGCCCCAAGCTCCAGGGGCCCCCTCGGCACATTACTCTGGCCATGATTGAGTCCGGAGGGGGCCTGTGTCACGTGCCTTGCAGGGGGCCCCCTCAAGTTTTGCTACGCCAGTGCCTGAGGTGGGACCATGTGGCAGCTAACATCAAGCACACAGTACAGACCAGGGGAAGAAAAGGCTGCGCAGAATTCCTGTAAACACCCTAAGTTGCCAAAGGGAGAGGCCGCTGCGTGCCCACCAGTCGCGTAGGTGCAATTCTGCACCAGAACAGGAGAGGAGAAAGGAGGAAAACCATCGCCCCACCATAGGACGACTTAACCTCAGCTAGCAGGAGCAACCCCCGGAAGCTCTACGAGCCCCAGATATCCAGATTCCTGACGTCAGTGCCCACAATCGAACCTTTGGTCACAGCTGGTCTACCATTGTCCCAAGCCACAAAATGGGCCATGTGGGTGGACCGCCTACAGACGTACTTCGCAGTGGTGGGACTCAAGGAGGAGAGACGACGACCAATGCTTCTGCACCTCAGAGGTGCCACTGTTCCCAAACTGTCCAAGAAAGTGCAGGAAGCTGGACCCCCCCACACTTACGACATGCTCAAGATGGCTTTGACAGCTCATTTTGCACCTCCAGCAAATCCAGACTATGAATGATTCCTCCTCAGACAATCCCGGCAAACGCCAGAGGAGTCATTGGATGAATTTTATGCCAGGCTCTGTGATTTGGGAACCACGTGCACTCTACCCAAAGAACAGGATGAATTCGGTGCCCAATTCATCTGGGGCTGTGCATCAGCCAAGCTGCTGGAATTCATCTTGAAAGTGCTTCGGATTGCAATGGACGACATCCTCACCATGGGCAGGTCAAAAGAGCTGTCTAAATCACAGGCAGCCCACATAGAAGCCACGCTTGAGCGGGCTATCAAGTCTGAGCCTGGCAACCAAGTAGGTGCTACCTCCTCGCCTCAAAAGGTGTGCCCGAAAACACCGGAAGCAGCCAGGCCATTCAGGTGGTGCGGCAGCCCCACCCCACATGAAAGAGATTGACCAGCGAAAGGACTAAAGTGTTCGCCATGCGGCAAAATTAATCACTACGCGAAAGCCTGCAGATCGACACCCACAGTAAAAGAGCCGAAAAGGACTGCCAATCAGGTGGATGCTGAATCCGTCGTAGCTGAAGATGACATGGATGAAGATTAGTCAGAAGGAGCCGACCGCTTCATCCAAATAGTAGAGCCTGATCCGGGTTGCCCCCGCAGAGCCCCTCACTGCCAAGTCATAGTCGAAGGACAATCGATAGTGGCGCTCATCGATACAAGCTCCTTGATCAATATCCTACCTCTGGCACTACATCAAGCCATGATGTTGCCCCCAGCCCTGAGCCCTACCACCACCAGGGTGTACGCCTATGGCACCACCATGTGCCTCCCACTGGCAGGAGTCTTCACCACTACAATCGGCCACCAAGATCAGGCTACAAAAACGAAGGTGTATATCACCGAAGGAGAAGCAGATATGCTACTCAGCTGCCACACAGCCGAATGGCTGCAGCTGATTCAGTTCGCCTTTGGGGTCCACGTCAGTGCCCTAGATTCCCTCATCGCCGAGTTTGAAAAGCTCTTACAAGGCATTGGATGCCTGAAAAATCGGATGGTTTGTCTCCATATTGACCAATCTGTGAAGCCGGTAGCCCTGAGACACCGCCACGTAGCCTTCCATTTCAGACCAAAGGTAGAGCTGATGAAGTTGGAAAAAACTAACATCAGCGATAGAATGGAAGGGCCCACACCATGGGTGCCGCCTATCGTCGTCACACATAAGCTCAAACAACCAGGGGAGGTGCGCATATGTGTCGACATGAGGGTCCCGAATACCGCCATCAAATGGGAGCGCCACCTGACACCCATGGTCGATGACATCGTGGAAGAGCTCACAGGCTCTCAGTGGTTATCGAAGATGGAGCTTCGCTCAGGGTACCACCAAATCCTCCACGCGCCTGAGTCACTGCACGTAACCAAGTTCTTCACGCACTTAGGGCTGCACCATTACAAGCACCTGAATTTCGGCATCTCTAGCGCTGCAGAGGTATTTCAGGATATCATCAGGGGAGTGCTGGGACGGTGCCCCCCTGGCATCCTGAACGGTAGCAGTGACATAATGGGCCATACCCCCATGCTGAAAGAACATCTCCAATGGCTGCAGGCTATGTTCCACTGGTTGCAAAGCTGCGGCCCATGCTGCACAAAGAAAAGTGCGAGTTCTTGAGCGAGAGAGATCTGTTTTTTTGTTACCACTTTTCTGCCAGAGGAATCACTTCAACCCTGCCACGGTCGACGACATCCAAAAAGCGCCTGCCCCTCCACTGTTGCTGGAGTGAGGAGTTTCCTGGGAATGGCACATACTGGGGCCGTTTCATACAGAACCTGACTCAACTCACCGGGCCATTGCAAGAACTCACCTAGGTGTTGCACCCCTGGCAGTGGGGTCCCAAGCTATAGAAGTCGTTCCATGACACCAAGCAAGCCCTGTCTGCTGACACCACACTTGCACACTTCGTCCCAGCAAGGACACCAAACTGTCTGTCGATGCCAGCCCTACCGGCCTCGGAGCGGTCGAAAGCAGCCCTGCGGAGAGTGGGCCCCCATCACCTATGCCACCCGCACCCTGACCCCAACGGAACAAAGGTATTCTCACATCAAAAATGAAGCAATCGCTATCCACTTGGGCTGCAGGTATTTTCGCATCTATCTGTACCGACATCCTTTTGTTGTCAACACTAAACACAAACCCCTGTTGCCTCTCTTTAAAGGCTCAGTCTCCAAGCCTCCACCAAGGATCGAGAAGTGGATACTCCAACTTCAAGAATACAAATTCTCCATAGAAAATCGACCTGGGGCCCACAACCCAGCCGATTATCTCTTGAGGCATGCACGGCCTGTTACCCCTCAAGAAGCACAGGAAGCAGAAGAGACCGAAGAGTACGTGCGGATTGTGGTAGAGAGATCACGACCACTCCCCATCTTGTTAGCTGACGTCATCGAGGCTACCAGAGCAGATGACTGCCTCCAACAAGCGATGGCCGCCGTCCAGTCTGGAAATGGGACAACATCACGGCCACACTTTAGCAGAAAACCGCAGAAGCACTGAACACCCTCAAGTCACTGCGACATGTGAAGGACGAACTCTCAGTCTCTGCTGACGGGTGTCTACTCCGAGGGCCCCGACTAGTCGTGTGGATTTCGGAAGTCTGCCAGACAGCAAACACCTCCTCATTGTGATGGACAACTATTCCCACTATCCAGAGGTTGAGATTGTGAAGACCACCTCCGCCGAAGAAACCATCCCAAAGATGGAGAAGATCATGGCAACCCATGTTCTAATCAAGGAGCTACACACGGACAAAGGCCTTCCTTTCTATGGCCAGGACTTAGCCAGCTATCTCGAATCCCGAGGAACCAAACATCGATGGATCACCCCCGCTGACCTCAAGCCAACGGTGAGGTTTTGCTGTTCCTGAGGACTATCACCAAGAGTATCAGAATACCACAAGCTGAGCAACAGTGTGTGGAAAGTGCCATATACACCTTTCTGAAAGACGACTGGTTGACACCCCATTCCACCACAGGGGTGGCACCAAGCACTCTGTTTTGGACGCTGGGTTGTTGATGTCCTTCCATACCGCCTGATCTGGGAGAAAGCTCCGGTTCTCATGAACCGTGATCAAGCTCACCGAGAAGAAAATAACTGCCTGGTGTCCCAGCGACGGTGAGCGCAAATGCCAAAACTATCTGTGGGAGATGGGGTGCTCATCAAGGACAGACACCTGGGGAGCAAGTTCCGGCTGCCTTTTGAACGAAGACCATGGAGAGTCTCCAAGGTCAACGGGACTGTGATAACTGCGGAAAAGGCCGAGAGACACTGATGCAAAACATGTCCCATTTCAAACTGTTGAGGAGAAACCCGGATAACGTGCCTGCCTCCTCAATAGAGCACGCCACTGATCGTGAAGATGGCCCAGACACAGATGAAGTGTCACTCACCATGCATTCCTGAGATGCTGGTCTCTTCATCGCCATCCAGATCTGAACCAGACCCCTCAGGTCACCCTGCTGTGAAAACGGAGTACGAACAGTCCTACTCTGAGCAGCCGGGACCTAGTCGGGATCTACCGAGGTATCACCTCCGACAATACCCAATGCTATCCCAAGAGTTCTAGGACTATGTGATGGACTGATGAGTAAAAAAGAAGATCCAGCTGCAGGGAGCTGATGTGTCTTTGACAGTATCCTTTTCATCTTCGCTATTTTGATCTGTTAAGTGATGTTCAGGTGTTTATGCATAACGTGTGTTTTTCTTTCCCTAGAGACTGCCATGATGGATTCTTAGTTGTATTGCATGTTATCACTTTAAGCCATGCTGGTAGTTTTGCCAGGCCGTTCGTTGTGTTTCATTTTATAATAAAGGAGGAATGCAGTGTTTCAGGCCACGCAGGGGTGTTCCTATACACACCTCCGTGTTTATGGCCCGTTTGGTTTGGCCCGCTGATCCAGCGCTTACAATAAAAATAATTTCTCCTATTATGCTTTTGGTCATCCAGGTGCAATTATTTCTCTAACACACACACTATCCATATGACGGTGGGGCCCATAACACTGCATATACATTCACTTACTCTTTTGTTCCCTGGATTTCCTCCGTCATGAAACCTAGGAGAAAAACGATTCGCTGGAAGGAGACGGGATACCTCTTTTATAATGACACAATAATTCTCATTTGCTTTTAAGGTATTCCGCTCATTGGTCGATGGACCAACTAGTAGGAATCAGTTGATGGTGATTAAGACCAGCTCAATCACAATGAACTCTTTACCATTTCATTATTAGTCATTATACTAAAGAAAATCACTGAGTCGTTTGTTTAAAGAATAATAAAGTTTATATAAAGTTTTGAATGCAGGAAATTTGGGATTAATCTTATTATTCAGATCATTGCATTTATCATCAATATAAGAATAGTTGAAATTGCATGGCACTTTTATTAGACGGAAAATGAGGTTATCATACTAAGAACTCTATAGATCAACCTATCTATCTCTCTGGGAAATCCTAATAATTCTAATAAAAATCTATCAAATAAAAGTTCTCCTAAAGCAGCATCTTATACTCAACTGGAAAAGGAAAATAACAGCAGCTGCATCAGCTCGTCAGCATCAGCAACCGCAAACTCTCCCATCTACAGCATCTAACTTCGTCAGCATCTCCCGCAGCATCCCGCAGCATTCTACTCCAGCATTCTAACCCCTCCCACCAAGAGTAGGTCTTCTTATACACTAATTCTAGCTTACAGCATAAAATGTTTCTTCTTCATGGCGCGATTCATTCTCATTGGTCAAAAACTCAGGTCCCTATACATTTTAATCAAACTTCCTGGTCTTAACCAGTTCCGTGTGGAATGTCCATGCAAGCATCGTTTCCCACAGTTCATGCACTTGCTCATCCGTTTCGATCAGTCCAAATTGTATCTTTTTCTGCTACATTTTGTATAATACAGTTCCTTCTATTGATTCAACCAGGCTTCTCACGCTTCTTGCTGATCGTCTTGGCACACATCTGCTCAGAAGGGTCACAGCAGCCTTGACCATACTTTCATCTTAGCCTCTCGGCATCAGCACGTGATCATCCCTTTTCCACAGCCTCTCTCCTCTATCACATGGTCGCATCCGCTCATGCGCACTCTAGTAACTCGCGGCCATTTTATATTGCTGCTCGGCAGGCCTAAGCGCACTATTTTTAAAGAAAACAAAATGTTATTAAAACAAAGAAATATAAACCCTTTCGTTTCCCTCCCGTCTTTCTACGTACCCCAATTAGGTATTACCTAGCAGAAGCAACATATAAAGCTGTTCCTTACTTACCATCACTTTATTTTGTAACCACACGTTTTATTCAAAAGCACAAATCATGCATTTTATTATTATTTTAGTACGCAAAATATTATGTTAGAAACGTAAACAATTATTAGTCCATTACTTTGCACCCTGAATTGCGTGTTTCCATTAACCCTTTACATACATTGTTGGTTATTTACTTGAACGAACATGTTTATTAATATTGTACGAAAATATTAGGAGGTTAAAATTTTTATATTTACCCTGCTCCATCAACCGCGGTCACATGACTGCGGGTATAAATAAATGGGCGGGCTGCGCAGAAGCAGTCCCCACACCAGACAGCATCCCGTGTCATAGGAGTCTCCTTTAGCGCCTACGCTGTGCATTTCTCACTTCAACACTAAGGCCCATCGCTCGGGAGGGGGCTCATAACAGCTACCATTGTGAATGAAGATTCTAATAGGAAATGCTCATAAGAGGCAGCCTGGGCTTTCCGGTGCCCACTTGCCGCCTTCTGCAAGTCCTGTCTGATATACCTGAAGTCTGCCCCACCTACTTGCCTGCTAGGAGCTTGCCACAGCCTTCCAGGAGTCCACTGCAGCTTTAAGGGGTACATGACAGTCTGGGAGCTGGCTGCTTGTGGTCTACCTCAGGCTTCTAGAAATTTGCCTCTGTCTGCTTCTAACTATACTTAACCTGCTGAGGCCATCCTGACATCCTACAGCTTGCAAGGGGGCATTTCCACCTCTCCAGAAGACTGTCTATAATTCCCTCTGACCCCCTAAAAACACCACATTTTGACCTGCCAGATGTCAAGCCCACTACGCCGTCCAGGGATCTGCGATTGTTTGCCAATATCCCATACCATCAAATCTATTCAGACACCAAAATGTTACTATGTTGTTTGTCATTTAGAGCCACTGAGGCAATGGTCCATAAAGTCTCAAGCTGGTTGTTCTAGGGTATGTGTTTGTCCTGTCCTTCCTGCTATTATCCTCCAGCATTACTTAAGGGGCAAGCATATCACATCACCTCTCCTTATGGTGCCATTTGGTGTTGGGGATTTCATCCATTCTCTGCACGCCTGCCCCCCAAAAACCCCAGCTCATGCCCCCTCCTGGTTTCCAGGTGCCACTATGGTGTTGCAATGGACCGAGGAGAGTCGGGTGGTCCTGCAGGACATTCCAACAACGCTGTTACCACTGCCGCCATCTTAAGTGAATGTGATGACACAACAATCCAAAACCTTCTCCAGAATTCTCATCCACCCCGTTGATGAGGGGATTAGAATGTCATAACTTTGTTTTTAGAATGCCATAGCATTGTTTTTTTTGTTGTTTTTTAAAGCTCTTCTACTATGGTCATCTTTATCTTCTTCATGTGGGTGTCTACCTGTTGTTGCTCTGGTAAAGTGTGAGCGGAAAGAATTAATGTGATTGCTCACCTTTACATTGTGTGTCAGAAGGAAATGTGACTTTGGGTGCCTTTGAGGCTATGTCCACTTAAGAGAACATTTGGGGTGATGAGTGAGTGTTAAGTGAGGGCTCCGGTGGAGTTGGTATACTAGTTTAGTATTGCCGTACCAACGTCATATGTTACCTCTGAGGCAAGTGGAGACCCATGGTGTGCCATAGTTTAGCCTCCAGTGGAGGCTGGTCTGCAGAGGTCGAAGTGGTCAGGCGAATGGCGTTCCTAAGCTTTATTAAATTGATCAAAACCGTTACCATACTTTTTTTTTTTTCCTTTGAAAACCAACCGTTCCTGAATGGTTGAGTTGCCCAGGTTGAGATGAGAGGCAGCTCAAAATGAAACTAACCTCTCTGCGTGCTATCTGAAAGAAATGTAACTGTAAGCAATTAGTTAATCTCCAAATCTGAAGGCTGTTTGGGAGCCAGTATACTCTTTAATTGATAGATTCTGGAATTTGCCCTTTTAATGGAAACGTATAAGAAACCTTTGCACTCAGTGCAATCAGCGTATGACTAAAAACACAAATTTTGAAATCACCGTAAACATATAAACAAAATCCGTTTGCTCATTTTGTGACAGCCTATTTACACTGCGGGCAATCTATGTTATACTGTGTATTAAAACAGTTTTTAGACAAATGACTTACTTATTCACAGTGCTTTCTCACATAGGCTTGGACTCTTAGCGCTATAAATAGAAGCCTTTATTTCTCCAGAGCACCGACCAGGATTCCAATCAGAGACCATTTGGTTACAATCATAAGAATATGAAGTCATCGCATTAGCCAACTGAGTTGCCCTACTAGAAAAAACGTTTCTTACAGATACATTTAAGTTGCATTGTATTTTTTATGCAGTTATCTGTAGGTGAAAGACCAATAAGATAGTTACAGAATATTCTGTTCTTCTAAGGGGAGAGGAGTTGGCCTAACGGCAAGGGCGGTATACCTGTACTATTGATAGCGTTCTTCTGCCTTTTCTCGCCTCATCCATGAGACAACAACTGAACATAGATGGCATTCGGTATTGTGGTAATGCCCTGCAGCAGTGTGTTTGTCACTCTGGATGCCCACTCACCGGAGAGTTTTGTCGCTTCCTACTTACTCTGGCAAATAGCACTTTTTCAGCACTACGAGAATCCCAATCTCGCCCATGTCTATTTCTGTTAAATCATGTAAGACAACCATGTTTGTTATGATAGCATGTGCCAAACCTTCACCTGCATAGGTGCGCGATGAAATTTAAGTGGGTATTCTATGTCTAGCAGGACAGTGCTGGACTAGGCCGCCGCCACTGCCCCTTCGTTCATTCCCAGATAGCTCCTGTGGCATTAGTACGCTATTGCTTAACGTCTGCAAATTGACGTCACATGCATGCAGCTCACTTGTCTCCCTGCATAGAATTTTGTGCTGGGATTGTCTCTTGTCTCGCAGAGAAATATCCCTTTATTGCCTTAGTCCCTGGAGTACACAGGTTTCCCCTGACAAGAGGAGTACCATGTATTTGTAAACCTTGTGGTACTGGCAAGAGTGCCATGGTCTGTCAGGATGCAGGGCTCATGGGAGCCTTTTACCACACACTCTTCATGCTCAGTGAGTCCCTGGGGATTCGTCACAACCACTGCCAGCTAAATTTTGCAGGCCCTATTCCCTCCACCACCTTCATCCCTCCAAAACCACGTTAAAATCCAGTGGCGAGCACGCCACCTAATTCTAACACTGCGGATGTTTGGTGTGCAGCCGGAGGGGGGGGAAGGTAGAAATCGACCTTCCAATTGGCAGTATCCCCACTTCCAACCCACCTTCAGTTGATGGCTATTGTTACCCCCCTCAACCCCCCTCAACAAGGTTACCACACGGGCTGTAGACTGTTGCCAGATTCTGCATGTTCTCTGGGCTCTTGTTTCAGAATACATGAGACTCTGTTTGATGCGGTCCCATTTCTCCAGTTGAGCGCCAACCAGACTGCGTGACCTTGAATGCATTGCAGCCGGTTAATTAGCTTTTTGGTTAGGTCCATGTAGACCAAAGTAGTTCAGTGGGATTATGACTAGTCATCCGCTAAGCTTGGCTCTTTGTTCAATTTGCAGGATTGTTAGGACTTTGCAAAACAATGACAGTTGAACGTTGGTTTGTTTTACTACTGTGTTAGGTGCCATTGAGACACAGAAAGCTTTCCATCTTCCAATACTGATGTAGTTCTTGCAGTCTGTAATGCTGTATTGGCCATCTGGTCCTCATTTTCGTTTTCCAGACAGAGGTGGATCTCAGTACCTTGTATGCACATCTGAATAGTAGTTGGTGGTGTTCCATTGGTGCAGCCAGTGTACACATATATATTTTGAAGAGTAAGCATGACAAGGATGAACACTATAGCTTCCCAGATGAAACTTTACTTCTGGTCCCCTCAGCAGACCTTATTTTAATATATTAGATGCTGCAGTTGAGAGATGATGTTTCTGTCACTTTGGTCCTGTCTTTTAAGTAGGCAGTTTGTGGTTAACCTAACCATATGTTGCTTATCAATCATGGAGGATTAGTACAACCTTGTGGTCTTCATCATCATCTGATGTCTGCTACTGTGGTTTTTAGGTCTCGCCTAGCGTTGCAGCGCATGCGCTGCTCGCTCTGCGAGATCTATTGTAATTGAGGCGATTTCGGAAGTGGAGTGGAAGCTCCGCCCATGCTTTTAATTGGCGCGCGTCACACTTTATGCTAAACGCTCGCTTTCGAAGTGAGGCTTGTTTGTTCCCTCCCTGTCTCCTTTTCGGCTCGCCCATCCGGACTGGATTGTGCACTCGCGGCGTAACATGGTGGCATTTATATATTGGTTCAGTACTATTTAAGACACACTGTTCGGGACAATGGCAGCTACGCAATGCGCGGCTCATCGCGGCAATTAGCTTTTTCGTAGGAGCCTCTTAGATCTTCTTGCCGCTTTCACTTCCGAGCAGCAGCCAGCAAGTGAGGGGTCAGACACAGGATGCCCATGTTAAGACTTTTAGACGCTTCTCACGGGGGCCGGCTAAGGCTTTGTAACTTTTGTGTCGGTGTTTGTATCCTGCGCAGCCCGAAGCGGTGGTGGGAGAGGGCAAGTGCCGGGCGAGCGCGCTCGCGTCAGAGCCGGCCCTCTGCCCCGCAGGCCCAGCGTCTGGACAGGGCAGCGCCTCTCTGTGGCAGCAGTGACCGCACGCACCCACCCGACGCCGGTCCTGCCACCGTCTGCTAAGTCACCATTTCCAGTCTTCAGAGGGAAGATAAGTCATGCTGCCATGTTTACGCGATCTCTCTGCGGAGCTGTATAGATATGTATCTATACATATATATATACATATACTTTTACAGTATACACATCGCTGAGGAGGAGGCTTTTAATACCACAACTTCTCTTGTGGAAGTACGTTCAAAGTGTGCTAAGGTAAGGGTGGCAATACTGAATGGGTTAAAAAATAAACTACAAAAAGAAGATGCGCTCCACCGTCTTGTGCTGTTGACTTTGGAACAGGCGTGAGTCTCGGCTCAACATCCTGCGATGCTGGGCAGATCATGCACACTTGTGTTCTCTTTCAACCTGTAACGTAATCTAGTTCTGTTGTAAAGTGCTCTAACTCTCAGGGTCAGGTTCGCGCTATATAAAAATACAAATTCATAATAGGATGTTTCGTAGAAGCCCGCCCATGGGGTTACCGAATAACACGCTGGCTATATTAGTCGCAGTTTACTAGTATTTATCTTCAGCTACAATTCCAGCTTTCTCTTGTTCTGGGGTCTATGTATGAATTGAGCTATTGTCCCCCAAAAATGGGTACCGGTGTCCACCACCTGTTACCACCTGCACAAATTAAGCACTAGTCTGTTTTCGACTCAGTCACACCTGGAGTTTTCTGGTAGGAATATGTTTCACCATATCGTGTACTTTTCTCCTGTGCATGCGTACCTTGTTGGAACGGGTAATAGTAACACCTTCTCTGAAAAATACAATGGGGAAAGGCGTGCAGTTTACAACGCCCTGCTTGCGAAGCCCCATTCCCTCGCGAACCCCTGTACGGATTCACGGATCGGGCATACGAGGACTTTGGGCACCCTCGCCCCAATAATATCAGTGGCTTTCACCCTCAGTCCCACGCACATTGCACCTGCTCCAAGCTACGCTCGCACACACGGTGGGAGCTAGATGGAATACAAATACTAAAGATGGCACCTCGAAAGTGGTCAACTCCGTTTTTTAACCACATAAACATTATCAAACGTGAAAAAATGGTAAATTTCAGGCATCTATAGTCAGTGTTTTGACTTGAGTGCACCTGCCTACATCTACCCAGTCGTTACTGGTCGCTTCTGCAATGTTTTACAGGCAGCAATGTACAAAGGGGTGTACTTGTGTGCGCTTGAAGTGCTATGCCACATGTCTGCATGTGCCCCATACCAACCAGGGGGAAACAGCCAGAGGCCACATCTGCCCGTTAGTTCCTGGTCGCTTTTCCGTTCACTGTCTGGTATGTGACTTCTTGGATCTCCATGCGCATTCACTTTACCAACCAGAGGCGCTTTATTCTTCCATATCTAACTTCTTAGACTTTCATGGCGCTTTCGCTTTAACAGCCCACGGCCCTTTATTCTCCGGTATGTGACTTCTTACATTTTTATGGCGCTTCCGTTTTAGCACATCACGGCCCTTTACACTACTGTACTCCAAAGAAATTTCTACTTCTTACACCTCTAGACAGTACTACAGCTGCTTCTCTGGTCCTACTGTAATTCCACATTATTGCTACTCTAGGTATTGCTGCAGCTGCTTCTCTCAAAAGTCAACTATTCATTCAAAATCCTCTAGACAGTGCACACTACTGCTACCTACTCCTCTCGCCACCACCAGTAATTCTTACATACCAGTTGTAAATCCACATACTTAGTCCACTACAAAGTGCTGCAGCTATGTCTCTTTACATAAATTCACTACAGTACAAACAAAAACATATTAAGAAGATATTGTAATAACAATGCCAATAGCTCTAACTCTAACAAATGCGAGACCTGTTTCATTGCAAATGCTTGTTGTCCCTACCATGGGTCTAAAACCTGGTTGGAGTAGTTTCTGTTGTTCCACTTACTTCTGTAGTTGTCTTGCAGCTTCTTTTAAAGATTTGCTGTTGTATGGGATGGCTTGAAATCTTCTTGTAGTTACTAGACGCTCTATATTTGCTGTTGGTATCTTCCAGAGCAGAGGAATTACAGACTGTGTTAGGAAATTGGTTCGACAATTGGACAGTATCAATCAATCAATCAATACTTTGCATTATTCGATTTTGGTAAAAATCATAACAGCATACAATAAATTACAATATCAATACATTATAAATCAAAACAAAACGATATTGCACAAGTGTGTTAAAAGCCATACAATAAAATGTACTAATATTGTATTGAAAATGCTGCATGGCAGTATTGCACCTAAGAAGAGAGTGCTACCCCGTCATAGCCTGGTTAATTCTAGTTTTTTCCTAAGGCAAATCACGGACCAGAGGTAACTAGATTCCTTGCAACAAATTGGTAGACATGCTAATTGTTGCAGAAACAATAAAGCAGGGCGGCATTGTTTGAATTTATGGTCACGTAAAATAGGCTGAATAAAATGTTTCCGAGGTGTCTTATAAAATATACAAAAAACATTGCGTGCAAATTGCTTTCATCAGATAAGCCATCACACGGGCATGTTGGTAAAGCGACAGACCAATCATTGGTTTTAGGAAAAGTTACAAATTGATAAAACATATCAAGTCTAAATCTTGTCAGAATAAACCTATGTTGACAATTCTAAACAGATGTAAGATAAGGTAGCATGCCATCAGTAACATGCACCATTTGGTTTTTAATAACACTAGGTTTAGCTAATTCCACAGATAGCCTTCCTTCTTCAAACAGAGATAAAGATTGCTTTTTTAACTCCCTCCTACTTATATGGTGTACAGAGTCAGAGTTATCAAAATATTCTAAACATCCTAATTCCAAACAGGTCTGTTTTATGAATTTCAGCCATGTGATTTGCAAAGACAACGGAGACTTAAGACAGTCATTAACAATCTTTCAATTTAAAACTGTTCGCAAGTCCAGACCTAAGCCATAGTAGAAGTGGTTGAATTCTAATCGTATCAGCTAAGAATGAGACGCCAACCTTCTTGTGGCAAACAAAAGAGGAACAGCTTTTGGGAACAGAAAGAAGTTTCCTAAAAAGCCATTCTCAACCAATTGGAGGGGCTTGATGTTGCTGTATCCCCACACTCCCGCCCCATACAATGCCCCAGACACACACCTAGCCTTATAAATAGTGACCATTTCGTTCAGGGGTCTTTTGCAGAGTTTAGTTGCAAAATTAAGCAGTGCTGATGAAGATTTTATAAAGTGCAGCTTTCTGGTGTCAATGGCCTGTTTCCAAGAACTATGTGCGTCAAATAAAACCCCTAGGTAAGAAAAAGTGGAAGTAAAACTCATCTTAAAATCACCAACCTTGAAATCATGGCACTTCATAACTTTCCTCTCGCATTTTAGTGTAAACGTTTGGCTTAATCCAAAATCCTATATATAGTTAACAAAACAGGTGAGCAACTGCTGCAAAACCATGGGGGTACGAGACATGAGCACGGCGTCCTCTGCATAGAGCAGGGCTGGAATCCGGCGATGGTCGATCAGAGGGAGGTCTGCGCATCGCTCTGTCAAAACTGTACCCAAGCTGCTAATGTACAGAGTGAACAGAAACGGTGCAGGAACACACCCTTGCCTAACCCCTCCCTCTAGGCCAAATGCGCAAGTGCATTCACCCCTGAATCCATAACGTACCCTAACCCAGCTCCCCCTAGAGATCTCTCTAGAACAAAGATCCACCTAACTCTGCCAGTACTTTCCACAGTTTGTCATGCACCACACAATCAAAAGCACTTGTTAGATCGACAAATGCCAAAAACTGTTGGCCCTTTTTGATTTGAGTATAATTCCCAATTAACAGATTTAGATTAAGTCCCTGTTCAATCTTCCCCAATCCCCATACGAAAGCCATAATGTAGATCCGAAAGAATATAATTATTTTCCGCATAGTCTTCTAGTCTTCCCAATAATATTCTACCTGTGACTTTCACTGAAGAATCAAGTAGGGAGATAGGGCGGTAGCAAGCTGAATTAGAACGGTCCCCCTTTTTATAAATGTGGACTATCAAAGAATCTGACCATGTGTTCAATGTGCCTGATCTCCTGCAAGCCCCTATTACCTTGGTCAGTATTGGCCCCCAGAATGGTATATTAGCCTTAAAAAAATCAGTAGAGATACCGTCTGGACCAGTCGCTTTACCACCCTCTACCCATAAGAGCCCTGTTAATCTCATCCAAGGAGAAAGATAGATGTCTGTGATCTCGTAGTAATTCCTCAACAACGGCGTGATCTGGCCCCAAAGATACCAAATTAGAGGTAGAATAAATCTTTGAAAAAAGGGCCACCCAGTTGGTTACATTAATAGCAATCTCCAGTCAAGGGGCACTTTCATCCCTTAATAGGGGGCCATTAATCACACGCCAGAAGCTTGAGCAGTGTGTAGTCTTCCTTGCTTCAAGTAATGATTCCCAAGCAGCATTATTTAACTATTTTTTCCTCTCTTGAGTGCTAGACTATAATCTCGTCGTAGTGCCTGAACTTCGAAGGTACACCTAGTGGATTTATGGAGAGCTGTTTTAAGTCACCTATGGGCTTAAGAACATATATAATCAAACCAGCCTGATCTTTTATGCCCAGACTGAGGCTCAGATCTAGTTGTGTTCTTTGATCCCACTAGAAATAAGAAGAAAAGTTTCCTTAATATCATTGTCGTTGGAAGAATTGTCTAAATCCATGTCAAAAGCCTCCCTTAGATCAACAACCAGTCTTTCAAGGAAACTAACCGTGTTCAACCTGAGTCCATCGTAAGGAGATACCGTTACGAGTGGCTATTTCAATATTGTCAACAGTACACTCCGTGTGAGGCCTCTCCACACTAATCGGGAGACTAATATTAACTCTCTGAGGGTAGTGATCACTCATCGAAAAAGAGTGAGTAGTGAAGTTAGATAATAGTGTACTAAACTTGTATGAAGAGATTATATAATCAATAACAATATTATAACCTGTGCCATTAAATGTACAATTAAATGGCGCGGGGGCACACAGTTCATTAGCAAATAAAGTTCATACTGAGACATCAAATCATTCAACTTAGCTCTGTAAACATTATGGATAAAATGGGATTTATCCTTATCATGTATGTCCACCATGCCGCAAACCTTTTTGAATTGCAGTTGACATAAATAATCATTAAAGTCTCCTCCCAAAAGAATAAAAACTTCTTTCCCTTCACAGCGGCATATAGATACAAGATCATGGTCCAATTGAAGTAGTGCATTGAGTATGTTATTTAATAATGTATTGTTATAAAAATTAACAAGAGCAAACTAAGCTTACATGAAATTTTGATAACAATGACTTGATAATATGGAGAACTAGTCACTGATTTGAGGACTTCGGACAATAAATTAGAAATATAAATAGACAAGCCCCTTTCGCTTTGCCTGCCGAGGAAGGTACGGCCGGTAAATGGAATTTCATAAAATGATTAATATGAAAACACTTAGATGCCCATGTTTCCTGGAAATATAAAATAGAACATTTATAAATAAAATCATACCAGTCCGAGAGATGAACCTTAGAGTGTAGCCCTGCCACATTCCAAAATAGAATACTACAGTGGGGTTGGCACTTTGGGGCCTCTGCCCTTAAGATTAGAGAGGAATGATTATCCAAGGCAGTCAAATGAAGGCCGAATGAAGTCCTGTCCCAACAAAAGGACCCCTAGGGTATGATGTAATTGACCCATCTCCAGGGACCATAAAATCATCAATTGGACCTCCCTTCTCTATATTCTCAGTAAGTAAATTCACACCTACCAGTGAGGCTAATGGTGCAAAACGGTTATGGGTTGCAACCTCGGGGTACATTTCATTCGACTGCATAAAGGTACACTATGGGAAGATCTTGTGCCTCTATTGAAAGCCACAGGGCAATAGAAATAACTGAGTAGCAGAGCAGTGGCATGATGAGGCGAGATATCTGGAGACCAGATTCTACCAATCTGGGGGTCTTAAAGACATGACTACGCAGTCACCAGGAAATGCTTTAACCCCCCTGCCAACCCACTTTACTCTCCTGACCATTTTGATATCGTCAAAGAGGGCTTCTGTCCTGTTTTCTTGCCCAACCAATATATTGATGTATACCTCAAATTCTCCCAGGTCTCAAGATCTGGTTGATGTAGTTTGGGAACATTCGTCGGTGCCACAACAAAAGGGGTTTCTTCTGGAGGAAGATCTAAAGATTTTGCCACCCCGCTAGTTGTGGCAGATCCCGGACAGAAAATGGAACAGTGACAATCCCAGAGACCCGTTGTGTAACCTGCTTTTCAATAAAATGTTGTTGTGATTCGGCATTTGTTGGAAAGGGATGCGAGGCACTGGCTACATTATGGTTACAGTTAGAGCTGGAACTAAAGTTGGACTTCAATATTTCTAAACGGCATCAGTCGATTTTTCCACTTGTGCTAGCCTCAAGTATAATGTATTAGGCAAGTCACGTTTTAAAATCCTCTGAATTAACAGGAGAAGATTTGGTATCTCTAACCTTTTTACTAGACTGTTTAAATGATTCATTGGCAGCTACGGCCCCTAGCTGTGTGTTGTTACCCAATACTTTAGAGGTAGGTCATGGTGTCTATTTGTGCTTATGCAGTGGCTGGGATAATGAATCAGACGGAGAAATAGAGGTGATAGAGTGAGAATTGCCTTGCACAAACCTATTGACCTCCTTCTTTGTAGCAGTCCCAATGACCCTGATATTCCTCCTGGGAGAGGTGCTTAATGATAAATTACTTTGTAGTTCTGGTTAAGCCTGATGGCAAATTACAAGTCTCTCTTCAACCGTGTTAATTTCTTTGTCAATTATGCCGATTGCACTGATTAAAAAGTTAGTAATCGAAGTGGAAGTCTTTACCGGGTCCTTAGCAATTGCAGGGAGAAGTTTTTTTTCTCGCCATGGTTTAAGAAATAAACCAAAAAATGATGGAACAAAACTGAAACAAAAAGCCAAGAGAGTTGGCCCCGCCCTTCCTCCTCCAGGCTCTGACTGGTGCAGACAGGCCCGCCCTTGGCCCCGGCATTCACCTGGGCACATCCCGGGCTTCCCTTGTGCTGGTAAGCACTCACACGATGTTGGAGCCCCTCCTCCTGGGCTCTGGAAAGGAGTGCTGGGAGATGGAGTCTCCCTTCACAGGCAGCAGCAATGCAGGCAACAATTGGGCAGTATTTACTCAGTTAAGGATGCACGGATGAGGTCTGTGAATCATTAGTGCATACTTCCTCCATGCAAGACGTTGGGCAGGATCTTGAATAGATTTGAAGCTTTCATTTTTTTTGTATCCTCTTCCTTCCCTCTTCTGGGTGCAAGATATGAAGATGAGAATGGAGTCCAAGGAGGTTTGAGAATGGTCATTTGCATATGTTCTCTTTAATATTTTTTTGAGATTTAAGGAATAACAAATAGTTGTTCACAAGCATGTGGGATCAAGTGCAGTGCTTCATGTGGCTTCTGAGCTTAATAGCTTGCTTCAGATGCTAACAGTTTCCCTTTTTAGGTCGAGCCTCGAGTAGCGCGCAAGCGTTGCTCTGGCGAGACTTTAAGTTAGGGGGTTTCGAAAGCTGACCAGACGCTCGTGCGTCATGGCCTTTTCCCTGCGGTTACGCGTGCGGCAGACATCTGTTTCCAATTATCGTGCCCAGACGCGGGCGCGATAATTGGAAACACATGCCGGCCGTGCGGGCAAAAGGCCATGACGCACGAGCGTCTGGTCAGCTTTCAAAAGCCCAGGCTGCCGCGCTCGCCCCCGCTGCCGACGTCTCTGCTGTCCAGCGCTTCACTTGTTATTGCTAGTGGTTGTGAAAGCAGTCCTCATTGAAGTATTTATTCACTGTGTTTTGTCATTTCTGATCTTGAAGTGACTACCTGGCTGTTTCTGTTAAAAAAAGAGGAACAGTCTTTTCGGGTGAGGGGGTGGCGCTTCTTCCGCCTTTCACTGTCTCTTACTCTGCCCCCCGCCTCCCCTCTTTCTGTACACTGCCTCTCGCGCCGACATAGTTCGCTCGGATGTGAAGTCTTTTAGAAAGAAGCGAGAGCAGAACAACCTGTCAAACACCAGAATGCAAGGATTATTTTTAAATGTATGATCCGAGAGGTACCAATCAATAACTTCGGCAGAGGAGCCAAGTTAATAAAAACAATAGGTATCTTTAATCTGATTGAAGGCGTGAATGAAAGTTGTAACGAACTAGCGAGAGAAGGGGTAAAAAAAACAGCTGCAAACAGTGCCGCGCTCTCTTTCACCCTCTCTTTCTTACTCACTCTCTTTCTCCCTTAATACCTCTCTCTCTTTCTTGCATTCCCTATTTCTCGCTCTCTCTTTCGATCTTTCTCTTTCTGTCTCTCTCTAATTTATGTGTGCACTAACCAGCTACAGTTCCGGTAAATGAAATGCACCAAACAGTCTGGTTGGGGTAGTGGAGGAGTGGGGGTGTTGTTGGTTACAGCCCCCCCTTCTTAGCAGTCACTGAACACTCATAGCCATGCCGGGGCTTTCATTCTGGGTTATTGTGGGGCGCGAGATCTGCTTTGGGGTGAGGCTGTTTTGAGTTCGCTGTTCTGACATGCTTTCATCTGCAACAGTCCTGGTGTTTGCCCTTTGACCTCTATATCTCCCCATCACCCTTTCCGCTGGTGTAGATGGTGAAGTTGACTGCACTCGATAGTTGGATAGCCCGTGACTGGCTGGAACGACCCCGCCCCAGCCGCCCCCCCCTAAAAGAAGAAGTTGTCCCTCCCATCTTTAACTCACACCCACACTCACAGTTCAACGTCACCACTCCAATCCTGAGGCGCACATATGTTGTGCGGTAGAAAAGCACGTGTGGTGATCTGTAGCGCACAACCATATCTAATGTGCAGTAGTAAGGTGCACTGTGTCGAGAGTGCACACTTTGTTGTGCATCAGAACACGGACGCACCAATGTGCAACACGCACACACCGAAGTGCAATAGGAAGGTGCACCATATCAAATTGCACACTGTGTTGTGCATTAGGGCACGCACTCATCAGTGTGCAACATGCACACACAGAAGTGCAGTAGGAAGGTGCACTTGAGATGGCGCCCCTGCTCTGGACCTGAGCCCCCCAGCGGGCGAGAGCGCGCGCCTGGTGGCAGGGCAGTTGTGCGGAGCCACCATTGATTCAACAGGTAAGACATGCATGTCACAGAGTCTCCTCTGCTTGTGTGGGGAACAGGGGCACGCGCCTAGTACACATGGAGGCACGAGCCGGCAGGTAAACGGTGGAGGCCTGATGTGGTGGTGGTGAAGGATACCCCAAAGCACTGCCCTCTGCTTCACCCCACCAACACCTAAACCCGGAGTGTTGCATTCTGTCTTGTTTGTTGGGCTCTGTGCATGAACAAATGGCCTGTTACTGGTGAATACATATTAGAGAAACTGCATAATCTTAAACATTTAAAGTCACCAAATCGGGTGAAATACGGGTTTTTTCTTTTTGAAGGGTGAACCCTTTAATATCAATTATCGAGATTAACACTTTTGTGTTGGGTGATTAATTTCAGAGGGTTGTCAGAGATAACGTCACCGGGTGAAGGAGGGAGAACATGAAGTTGTAGTCTCATGGCAAATTGCTATTAAACCAGAGTCTTAATCTGAGCACTGATCCCGGCTTTCCCCGTCAACTAAATTGTGTGATCCTGGTCACACGACTACATCGCGCTGTATTTGCATGTCTGTCGTGTTTGAGAACTAAGAAATCAGCATTTACACCCCAAATAAGCAGGGCCGCTGAAATGATGGCTCTGTGCATGAACAAATGGCCTGTTACTGGTGAATACATATTCGAGAAACTGCATAATCTTAAACATTTAAAGTCACCAAATCGGGTGAAATACAGGTTTTTTCTTTTTAAAGGGTGAACCCTTTAATATCAATTATCGAGATTAACACTTTTGTGTTGGGTGATTAATTTAAGAGGGTTGTCGGAGATAACGTCACCGGGTGAAGGAGGGAGAACATGAAGTTGTAGTCTCATGGCAAATTGCTATTAAACCAGAGTCTTAATCTGAGCACGGATCCCGGCTTTCCCCGTCAACTAAATTGTGTGATCCTGGTCACACGACTGCATCGCGCTGTATTTGCGTGTCTGTCGTGTTTGAGAACTCTAAGAAATCAGCATTTACACCCCAAATAAGCAGGGCCGCTGAAATGATGTGATCGTACATTTATTTACGCATTCCTACAGAGTACACTCAACTCAAAAGGCATCAGCGTGCTGTGCAATAGACAACACAAAGCATAGCGTTGTTATACATCATCAACGTAAGGAGCAATGTAACTGGAATCGATTATGTGCATCTAAGACTAAGCATTAAAACCACAGCTCGACACACGAGGAGGGAGGGGGATACAAGACACAAGAAATCAGGAGGTGGGAAATAAACTGTATTAGGCAGTAAAAAATTACACACGAGAGTATGATTAGCCTAATGATAGTGAAGAGGAGAGCAAAAAAGAGAATACCTATTGCTAGAGAGAACAACTACTACTCCGGATATAGTTTGAACAAGAACTTTTTTTCAGTTTTTTTTAAACCAAAATTGAGTTAGTGTTCTGAAGGCCTCGCATCAACTGGGAGACCGCTCCAGAGTGTAGGTGCTACACCTGAAAATAATTTCTTTGCTGATTTTTACGATTGTGATGTCACAGCAGTTACCACACAATTATGTATTTACCACATTTGCCACATATTCTAGCTTCTGCAGAGTTTGCATATTTTAACACAAAAAGAATCTCTAGCTCAAACGTATCGAAAGTTACTGAAAACGTAGCAACTTCTGTTGCCCTGCGGTGGCTGGCCCTTAGCTTCACAGCGGTAGGTCACCTTTCAGTTACAGATTGCTGCATTTAAGTGTTAACTTGAGGTCAACCATTGCCTAGACATTATTAACATCTAAAAAAAAATGCAACACAGTGAAATAATACTGCCTTCAAGCCTGACCCATGATGGTAAGATTATAGTTTTATGAAGCACATTTTCTTCAGTTTTTCAAAAATGAAAAAAATCTCATATTAGTCACCCGGCCATGCCATAATTTACAATTGACTCAGTCGCAGAGTGAGCTTTTGAAAATGGTTCAACCACCTGTCTGCCTTAGTACATATAAGGCTTTAGAACATAATCTGCTGTGAGCCAAGGTGTACTCTACAGGCTGTCTATAATGTAATTTTCTTTATTAAATATCACTACCAGATATTATAGGTGTCTACAGGCTCAAGCCGTACTTTAATTAGGGCCCAATTAAATGAAATTCTTTTGCCCCCAATCTGTAAGATTTGTGTTTTTGTTGTACTGATTATGAGAATGTTATGTTTGTATTAAATAAGTTTCAAGAGATCAGTGCCTCTGAAGGGCAGTAATAGTACTGTCTAAAATTAGCAAATCATCTGCATGAAGTAAAAAATTGACTAGAAAAGGGGTATTACCCAGATCAGTGAGAGTTGGCGCTTTGGATCAAAAAATAAGATGCAGAATGTTTGCTGGACATGGGTCACGAGGAGAACCAGATTTAATAGTGGAAGCAATCAACAGAGGCATCAGTTAAAATGAAACCGCAAATAGCACAGATTTTATCATGGAAAAATATAAAAGGTAATTACGTAGGTCTTGAACGGTACAATCAAATTGGAATAGCAAATGGGCGGGAGGAAGGAATTGGCAGTTTTAAAGATCGCTTTGGCCGAGCTGTGGGAGGTATATTATAAGTATCTGGAAGTTCTGATAGTTTTTTAAATATTTTGTAAGTTTTGTATGAAAGTTTTTACTTGTAGCTTGATAATCATGCCTCCAGAGTTGTTCAAGAGCCTGACAATGTCTAACAAGCATTGGCATAGCCAATAGGTCTCGCCTTTGGGACCTTATAAGTGTTTAGCCATGCAACGGTTGATGTTGTTGCACCAAGGATATTGTGCTGCATAACTAAATACTTATAAGGTCCCAAAAGC
Organism: Calotriton arnoldi; assembly: GCA_963921515.1. Taxonomy (NCBI): domain Eukaryota; kingdom Metazoa; phylum Chordata; class Amphibia; order Caudata; family Salamandridae; genus Calotriton; species Calotriton arnoldi. Next base: position 247,336 of record CAWUFW010003305.1, read on the forward strand.
GAGACCTATTGGCTATGCCAATGCTTGTTTAAGTAGGTGACATATTGATGCAGTTATGTAATTCAGCTGTCGTGTTCACTGCTCTCCTATACATCCAGTTCACTTTTTTTCTATGTCATTTTGACAGAATTGGTAGGCTTGTCCCAAGATCCCTTCCACTTCATGTTGGTGTGCTCCTTGTTGACAAATTACCAATGAGAGAGAGAGGGAAGTTAATTAAGATGAGGAACACTCTCAATCCCCCAATCAGATATGATTAAACAACGAAAGAGTGTGACTCTTCAAATCAGTTGAGCATCTATGTGAAAATCCCTTAGATTTTCTATGAAAGCCCTCACTCACCAACCTGGTTGGTGACATGCTTCATCATTGGGCCCACCAGGAGAGGCCGAGTGCCACCCTGGTGTGCTTCGGCACGCCAGAATTACTGCGGAGCAGGAAAAAATGTGGAAAAAGTGATATGTGTAAGTGATTTAAAATTGACTGGTTGAACTCAAAAATCCAGTTTAATAGTTGGCCAATCAGTCAAGGATAAAAAGAGACGTGTAGGACACTTCGACTAAATAAATTGTTCAGCCAGGTCCATTAATAACTGGTCAACATGTTTCTGCCTATGTGTTGAAACTATCTCAGGCTTTCGTCAGGACCAAAAAAGGAAAAAGGTGAACCCCGGCGGTATGGGCACGCTAAGGCCCACCCTAACCAGAGGTTGAAATGTTAAAATAGGTTATCCTCGTGTAGTGAGAGGAACCGAGTTTATTCTGTAATACAGAACAACCAAAAATCCAAAAAAGGGGCATGGGGGAGGCAAAACATACAACACACGGACATACATACACAAAAGGGAAAGAATAAACAGAAAAAGTTAGCCTGTTGTTCTGGTGTGCGTTTTGCCAAAAAAACATACATGCTCACGTGCTCATCAGAGTGCGCTTGAACAGTACCAACGAGGTGCTGTGATGTTGTATCAAGTGCACTTATCTGCAATATCGTAACGTGTTGTAATTAGACACTAATCTATGCCCATCCGATAATAGCCTATAAACGATAGAGTGTATCTAGGCTATGGTACACAGTATCATACGTGTGGTTGGGCTCGACAGAATTTGAGGTTAAAGTTCTTACATGAGGCGCAATCATTAATTACACCATAGGTCTCGGGAGGGGGTGGTGGCAAAATGGCACACCCTGAAAGATAGAAAGAAACGTAAAAGATAGTGAGTGCGACAAATCGCTACTTATCTCAAGGAAAGTGCACTTTTCATTCTCGATCAACTCACGCCTTCGCTGCCAGGCACCCACTAGGTACCTACGGGACTCCCTCTCAGTGGCCGGACCCCGCTGGTAAGTGCTGACAGACCCGGAAGCAGTTTTATAATAACCGGAAGATTTTGATCTGTGCACTTCGGCACGTAGGAGGGCCCGCGCTGCTTGCGTGCACTATGAGAAGACTAGAGCGTCGAGTACGGTAGAATTACGACGTGTCTAGGGCTGCGTCCCTGATTAAAAAGGAAGACAGACTAAAAAGGAAAAAAGGGGGAGGAGGAAGGCAGACTAAAAAGGAGTACACGGTCAAAATCGCAGCCAAATCAGCCCTAACGGGGGGTAAGAAACATTCAGTAAGGTCTAAAGGGAAAACCAAAGGAGAGACTAAAGATAGGTGTTGTATTCTTATAGTCTGGTATTTGCCAAAAAATCCTCTGAGAGTAGTGTTGAAACGAAAATGACTAGTTTATCTCAGGGAAGTGGCAGAGTGTGCAGGCAGTTTTAGCGATGTAATACAGTGCCCCAGGGAATATTATCATTCAAACCCTGTTTATGAGTGCCCAGCCGGTACACCCATCTTTGCTCCTTCTCAAAGAGGGCTTGCTGTGTATTCCGTTGGGTATTAACCTGTTCAATTATGGTCCACCTCAGGTCGTTAGTGGTGTGATTGGCCTGCAAAAAATGCTCACTTAGTTTAGTGGTGATGCGTTTGCATCTAATGTTGCTCCTGTGTTCACACACACGCAGTTTGACCTTGCGTGTGGTCATACCCACATAGCGTAGACCACAGGGACAAACGATCAAATAAACCACATTTGTGGAGTTGCAATTGGTATGGGCCCGCTGCGTCCATATCTTCCCTGGTTCTAGGTTTAGTGTTTTTGTGCTAGAAGTGAGATGGCAAATGCTACAGTTGGAGCAGGGGAAATGGCCTGTCACTTTAGGCAGGCCCCATACTACTCTAACTGAGGGGGCGTCTTGTGAGCAGTTTTTCAGAGGGCGTGTATGGACCAAGGAATCTCTTAGACTCCGACCTTTCTTGAAGGAAAACAAAGGTTTTGTCCATTCCCTATTATTGCTCGTGGAGAATTCTCCAGTGTTTATTAATGATTTTTTTCACCAGATTCGACGCATCACTATAGGTGGTAACACAGGTTAGGGGTATTTCACCAGGTTCTTTTGGACTGTCCTCTAACAGTGCCTCCCTTGGTTGGTTGCGTGCCCTTTTGTAACCTTTTTCAGTATTTTCTCTGGGTACCCACGATTTTTTAGCTTCATTGTTAGGTCCGCTGATTGTGTGCGGAAGTCTTCCAAATGGCTGCAGTTCCTCCTTAGTCTCAAAAATTGCCCATACGGCAAGTTTTCACGTAGGGGTCTTGGGTGAAAGCTTGAGAAAGCAAGGAGGTTGTTTTTAGCAGTAGGTTTGTAATGTGTCTTCGTGATCAGACCCCCATCGGTTTTGGAGATCACAACATCCAAGAAAACCACTTCCTGAGTACTACAGGTATTCGTGAATTTTAGGTTAGGATCAAGTGTATTGATCCATTCCAAAAAATGTTGTAAAAGATCATCAGGCCCTCGCCAAATTAAGAGAACATCATCTATATATCTCTTCCAGAAACTGATGGAGGAGAAGAAAGGGTTGTCAGTTGTTTGGATGAATTTATTCTCAAAATCGTGTACATACAGACCCGCCACACTAGGGGCAAAGGTGCTGCCCATGGAAGTCCCGGTCGATTGGAGGTATATGGTACCTTTGTGCTCAAAGAAATTCTTTTTGAGCGCCAGGGTAGCGCATTCCAAAATGAAAGATTTAGGAGTCTTGTATTCCCACGTAGTCCCATTAAGAGCTTGTTCCAGGACTTTGATTGTATCGTCCTGGGGAATGCTCGTATACAGGCTTTCAATATCTAATGTTACAAGAGTTGTTGATTCATTATCAATAGGTAAAGCCTGTAGTAGATTTAAAAGATTCTTGGTATCTTTCAAGTAAGTGGGAGTTTTCTGGATGAGAGGTTTTAGGAAATGATCACAGAAACGTGACAGGGGCTCCAAGAGGGAGCCAATTCCCGAGACGATTGTTGAATCACTTTTGAAATTTTAAGCCCTTGATTTATTTATAATTTATATTTTAAGGGGACAACCTTGAGTGGCGCCTTAGATGTAAAGGTGTAGAAGACTTTCAAGAAGTTGACTGGTTCATTTGTCTGTTGGCGAATGAGCAATGGTCCACACTGATCCAGCTGTTCTAGAATGTGTTTTAATTATTCTGTCCCTCGTGGATTGGAAGCTCTTTCTTTCTATGGCATGTGTATCATGTTTGAAAGCTGAAAACTAACTGTGGATCTTTCTAACCGTGTTTGTGGAGCATTATAAGGTTATCTGATTTCATCTTATTTGGGGAAATTACGATCAGAATATGTTCATCGGTGTGGGCGGGGTCATTCAGAAATTGGTTGTCGCCAAAGGCTTCCAGATTATCTCCCCACTTGTTTTCTAGGACTTTTATCAATTGCTTGAAGTCTTCTGTACTATTTTCTTTAACAACGCCTGCAGGTAGAGTGTTCTGCTAGAGGATCTCTCCCTTGGAGGCCTTGTTATAGACTCTGTGCAGTAGATGAATGCAACTGCAAAAAGATGATAATAATAAAAACTTTTTACATGTAGTGCTTCATACCATACTTGTGCAGTTTCGTGTGCCCTTTAGAGATTAAACTCCTTATTAACCAAACATAAAAATGGACAGAATAAACATGCACAATTAAACTGCTCAAAGATGTGTAAGTGCCATCTGATCTCTCTATTGGTTATACAGTAGTATAGTTATCCAGAGATCTCAAGAAAAAGAGTCCAAGATAAACTGAGACAATGGTTAAACTGCTTGTGACTCTAGCCCAGCTCAATGTGGGGAAGAATAAGGAACAGTGAGGAAGATTCTTGCCTCTGGATCCACCGCTCCTTAGGTTCCAAAACTTCAAACCCAAAAACAACTCTCCATCGAACTCCTTCGAGCCTTATCACACGTAGTTATATCAAATCGTTTCTTGTCTTCGAAACAATAAGCTACAATACTTCTGTCACCTCTGGATCAGTCTCCACCCCTGTTATCACTGATTTTTTTTGGACTCTACTTGGTCTATAGCTGCAGAAGAGTTTGAGCTCATAAGGTATTCCCAGACACCCAATCTTGAATTCGTAACTTCGCCACAAACCATTTTGACACCTCCACGCCCATGGCTAAAAGATTGCTTTTAATACTCTTTAAGTTCTTGCCTTCCAATTAATGTAGGTTCCACATCTTTCAAAACATAAACCACACTGTTACAACTAACTCTCTAGTCTTTCCTTTTTATTGCCGTACAAGTGATCTGTTCTTTGCAAAGTCGGGAGCCCAGGTCATCCATCATGGTGTGCTTGTAGCGCTAACCTCAGGCACGCCTCTGGTTGGGAGATGCACCAAGCATAGTCTGACACCTCAGTTTTCAGAAATTGTTGGTTTCAAACTACCGCCTGGGTTGGCCAAAGTAGGTAGCCTCACAGTTTTAAGTATTTTTCAGTAGGAGCAGCAAGTTTTTTACTCACTTCCAGTGTATGGCTGTTGAAATATTCCACATCTTACTCCTTATGAGCAATGCTGTTTGAGAGTGATTCTGTTGTTCACTACGTAGAAGAGATATTTGGCTCAATGTGCCTTGTTACCCTCTACACTGTGACAGTGGTGGCCCCATCTTTCCTGTGCATGATGGGGTAATACCACCACATGCCACAGGAGGTTTGACTTGGAGCAACACAGTCACTTTTTGAGGATCTCTGCTTCTGCCTAGGCTTCTTAAGGCATCCTCACAGTTTAGCCAGACTGGCTCATACAACCCTAACAGTGCAAGGAATTGGAAAGCTACTCCCATCTGCTCTGACCCACCGCTTCGTCCCATGTGACTCCGTTTCTGCCACAGGTTTGCTGGTCTGCTGGAAAAGGCCTGCAGGTGACGACTTCCCTTCTGGCTCAACAGCTCTGTCCGGTCTTAGGATCACATCTCTGCGGTGAATGCACCAAGTGCGTCAGAGATCAGGGCTTGGGCACCTAACTCTGGTGCCATATTTCCAGTGGTGTAGGAGGCCCCCAAGAGAGGCACTACTCTCCACATCCCCCTGAGGGTCCGCTTCAGGACCGCATCACAGTTTTGTCTCCCAGCAACGGCCCTGTGAATCCAGCAGCTCACAGAGCGAGTAGCTCTCCAGACTCCACTTGCTTCTAGGCACTTTATATGACAGTTGTAACTACTATCCAGTTTAATGCTACTTAGTTTAATGACCTCGGAAGGATAAAAGTTTAACTTGGGCATGATATTATTGGAACTTGTTTGTGACTTGCAGATCACTGGAGGGGTCAGTGGGGAGCATTTGTCTTGTTGATCCACTCTGTGCCCTGTAAGTTGGTGTTTATACAATATTCAGTTTGTGGATAAGCACTCAAAGACCTCGTGTTTTGTCTGGATCTTTGTACATGGCACTTCTTCAGTGAATACCACCACCTTCCTCTTCCTGGTTGTCTATCTGTATGATGGATGGTTCTGAGTTAGCAGATAATACTTACTGATGATTGCATTGTCTACAAACCATGTTTCTCTGGACCTGTGACACCGCATTTGTTTTCTCTTATTAAAACTTGGATGTAAGTGAAGTGTTTCTGCTACAATTAAGTGTTGATTTACCCGATGTTTACTATGTTTGAACATTGGGGGATACGCTTAGTGTTTCATTTTTATGGGTATCATCCACTTGCCCTTTCAAATTTGTGTTGTGCGGCCAATTGAGCTCATTCTGAGATTGATGTGTTTGGGAGTTCGAGCCACATATGTTACCCAGAGGTACCCTAGTAGGCAGCGTTTCCTGGCTTCTCTGTTTTTGGACTGTGGTTGGGGGGCCTGGGTGTTTGGTCATTTCAATGGTTGCATCAGTAATCTTCTTCATGTAATGGCTGCTTCAATTGCCTCACCCATACATCTTATGTGATTTGTTATTCTGTGATGTTGGTCTCCAGTGCGAGTGGTGCCCGAAAGCGGACAATGTCTGTATGGTGGCAGAGTGTTTTTCCTGTATAATTCTCAATGCTAGTTACTTCTTTGTATCAAGGGAGATCTTTCTGAACTTGGTTTTGGACTGCTTCTTTTGTTTCCTGTCTAACATTCCATGACTTGTAGGTTCTGTTGAGTTTGTGTTAACTTTGCGTCCCTGTTTTGTTGGTGTTTCCGTTTTGTGGCTAACTTCCGTTATGATGTCCTTTTAATCTTGGGTTAAATGGCTTCTTTTCCAGTTTTCCAGTAGTACGATCGGGATATGCGACATTGGTTAAGGGACCATAACTTTTTAAGTCTGTCTTGACTGTTGTGAGACCTTATGTGATCAAGCAAAAAAACAGAGCTTTCATGAGTACTACAGAGAGGGGCATTGGCCCACCCTCATGTTAGTAGTCATGTTTACACAATTTGATTAGGCAGACGTTGTGTGCTTTCCCTGAAAGAGTGCTTGTACTGCACTCCTGTTGGATGTTTTCCCTTCACCTAGTATGTCCGCCATGCTAAAATGTGATGACACCGATGTTCAAAGGAAACACTCATAATGCTGCAGTCCCATTGCATGTGCATCTCTCCCTGGTAAAGCCCACAGAGGAGAACCTTTTCTGCCCTCAAGACTGGCTGAACCCGGTGCACTGCCCTTAGCTCCCTCTTTTTGCACCGAGCTCTGCCCAATAGTCTCTCTGGCACCCACACCGTCCATCACAAGTTGCCACCAATCCTTATGTTAACTGTCCACTCAGCCAGATGATTCCGTGTTGCTCTTCCTTCTTTGTGCTCGTGTCCCAGCCCTCTGGTCCCTATCACACTAACCCATCCTTCAGAGTGTAGCTGCCCCTTTGTGTCTGCTACTCTCTGTGCATGTGACCTCGCACTGTCCCGCCCCCTCAGTGTGTGCGCCCCTTCCTCTATATGGTGACAGTGTTGGCCTGGTTCTTGATCAAGTGCTTTTGACTGCCTCAAATTGTGTCCTGGCCTGAGGTGCAGGGTGAGCCGCAGTACCTGCGATCCGGGCACACCGTCTCCATGCTCCCTCTGATGCTCGGATGTTCGCTGTGAATCTGCTCTTCGAGAGTTTAGGAGGACGATGAATGGCAGGAAGAAGGGGTGGTCTAGAGACCAAGGTGGATGCCATTGTTGCGGTGAAGGTGGGTGATGGGAGATGGGTTAATGAGAAGATAAGCCATGATTGTGACATGATGTGTGGTATGAGGGAAGGTTGACAGTAGTGATATCATATAGGAGGTGACATAGGGGAGTGGCGAGTGGCACACTGTTGTGCTTTGGAAAGGGTCATGAAGGTTATACAGAGGTGAGGAGGACGTCATAGAGAAGGATGGCAAGAGTGTGATGGGAGTGGGTCATGGCAATGGGTGTGTGGGTTGGTGAGTGATTGAAATGACATGGGGATGACAGGTGGTGTGGCATTTGACGTAGACATAAAGATATGAGATTGGGAGGCACTGGATTATTTACCACTTATAAGGCTGATTGGAGTGTGATGAAAAATGTGATGACAGTGGAGGTGGGTGAGGGGTGGCATGGCCTGCGGTTATGTGGGGAGAGGTGATATGTCAAGGAATGTAGTGGTAAGATGCAACATTAACGATAAATCCTTAGACAACTAATGGGACATCATGTGGTACAAATGATGCAGGAGTAAAGGGAGTACGTTTAGGAGGAGGGATGATGGACATGCGATATGACATGGGGTTGTGAGAAAGTGGGATCTGGGATTTCTTACTGATATAGAGGGTGACATCGCTGAGGCTGTATGACCCTTTCTACTATTCTTGCACAAACTCCTGTTTTCCTGTCCATTATTTTTCACAACGCCCACTGCAGGAGCCTTCTGATTCGTGTGTCGAGCTTGTGTCGAGCTTGTGACTCATAGGATACCATCACTCCACTGGTCCATCCACATAACTCTGGTGCTCCGCTTAGTTGAAACCCATTTGACATCCATTTCACTGACAGCGGGTCTTCCACAGTGCCTGATACTCTGCTACCCCTTCTTCTCCCTTGGCACTGCCACCCACAATCTCCTCGCCTGACTCTTCAAACTACCTGTTTTCCCTCAACATCAACAGTTCTGCCTCAAAGCTATTCTCCACAGCCTCCGTGACGTTGAACTTTATATTGTTAAACACTTCCAAAATGGCTGCTTTTTCTTTTGTCCCTCTTTTACCACCAGCTGTTTGCCTTCCTTCGAGCCAGACTAAATACTGGCGTACTCTGCCCACACCCCTGTAGGACATCACGGACCCTGCATTCGCAGTCCCTAGATTTCAGAACCTGGTCCACTGCTTATTACTGTTTAACCTCCCCATGTCTGATTATTGTAACTTCTTTTTGTTTATATTCTGTGCATATTCTGTTCGCTTAAAAGCACCTTTTATGAAAAGTGTTGCATTAATTAAACATAAAGTGTTTGGGGTAGGGCTGAGGCAACAATATTTGTTCCTCTCTAGCCTACATTGAACAAAATGTACCTGTTACTACCCAGTCCTATAGTTCATTGTACTCTGGTATTTCAACCCAGTCTCTTACTGGGCCTTTCAATCTGTTTCATTTCCTTATTCCTTACAACACCCCCCCCTTTTTTTCTTCAACAATCACTTGGTATACATACTGCTTAGAGGAGGGCATGAGTATGAGCTGTGAAGGAAGAAAATGTGTAGGCCAGGGATCTCTTTCCATCCTATATCTCCTCACCCCTTCGGTTTTAGATGATCCTTCTGTTTCCATTTTCCTATCCTATAAACCTTTGCTGATCTTCCACCTGTTTCCCCTTCCGAGAGTTGATCTCCATGTCGGTCTGGACATGTTCTACCATCTATCTCTTTAGTGTTCATATCAGTCTCTCAGTACCTTCCTACCTCCAGTGCCTTTTCGCCTTCCAGTGGGTCCATCTAATAATCTCCACGCATTTTTCACAAAAACCCTATGTCTTTATAGCTTTTGTGGCCCTCCTCTTCAGTCGTTGACACCTTTCCACCGAGAAGGCTTAAAACATCTGCAGAGGAGACTGGCCATACATGGTGGGGTGGCACCATTAATGTTGCCATCTCTTCAGGTAACACTTTGCTTAGCATGCTTGTGGTGTGCAGGCCCACCTGGAGGAGGGGTTGTAGCCGATGATGGCGACCTCATGGCAGCTGGCTTCCCCCCGGCTGGTGATATGGCGCTGTCACCCACGATGGTAAAATATTAATGACTGGGACAATCTCGATAGATGTTGTTTTGTAACGTTTGATGCACCACCTTTTGTGCACTGTCACATCTTTTATGGCACGTTACGGGCCACTCGAGAAACAGCAGGGTTTTTTTTTACCTTTCTTTCCAGCTGTATTGAGATAGCACTGCCAATTTATAAAATGGAAATGTGTTGCTGGGTTCCTGGTATTTGCAGAGGGAAACAACACCGATTGGGCCTTTAGTCAGACCATGTTTCTCTCTAAAAGCTCATGCCATTGGACCTTACAGGTAAATTGTTAAAAGGCAGAAAATGATCGGATCTGACATTCAGTGGATTTACATAACTTAGCAAACTGTAAATCTATAGCTATAGGTCTATTTATGGATCAACAGGGTTGCAAGTGTGGTAAATATTTAATCAGTCACAGGCTAATCAGAGGTTATTGGGCTTATATTGTGACAATCAGAGCCATTAACCACTGGTGTCTTGGGTCTTAACTTTACTGTTGGACCCAAAACTGATCTCCAAATATGCACCTGACCCTCGGGGTAGAGACGTTGAGCAGTCCAAGAAGTTCTTATGGAGCTTGCGTGGTGTGTAGACTGTTAAGCATGTAACAGCGATCAATTAATTGTCTGGCCAGGGCTTTTACCTATAAAGAAAAAGTACGTTATTCCCAGCACACAGTTAAATATTACATATAAAACATGCAGAATATATAGACACCGGTCTCCCCAGGGAGTCTGTTTTACTTTGTGATTACTCCCAGGTAACCTCACAGTACTGGTGCGACAACACAATCATTGGATCCAAGGGTTTTTTTGTGTTTTTTTTCGAAGTTTTAAATAGCGAACTTGACCCGAAATCAGGTATCAGAGCGCTTTACATGAGCACCAGTTGCGTTACATGAGAACACATACATTTTTGTTAGGCACAGGGAGATTAAGTGATTTGCCCAGAATCACAGGATGTTGAGCGTCGTTGCCGAGATTCGAACCCGGTTCCCCAGATTTGAAGTCCACCGCCCTAACCGTTAGGCTACATCCTAGGTATAGTCTCCTTTCGTCCCCCTTTTCCCGCAAAGCAGCAATTATGCAATAATTTGACTAGGAAGTTAATGCCTGCCTAGCAGTTATAGTTATAGATGGCCTGATGTCTGTAAAAGTTATTTGTGGTCACCAAAATCCCACTCTATCTTCAAGACACTAGTGCGTGGGGTTCTCAACCAGTGTCCTGTCAGCTTAGCTGGAGAGCCGCTCTGCGCGCTCTCTGTGAAGCCGCTCTGCCGGGTTGCGTGCTCTCTGGGAAGCCGCTCTGCCGGGTTGCGCGCTCTCTGGAAGCCGCTCTGCCGGGTTGCGCGCTCTCTGGGAAGCCGCTCTGCCGGGTTGCACGCTCTCTGGAAGCCGCTCTGCCGGGTTGCGCGTTCTCTGGTAAGCCGCTCTGCCGGGTTGCGCGCTCTCTGGAAGCCACTCTGTCGGGTTGCGCGCTCTCTGGAAGCCGCTCTGCCAGGTTGCGCGCTCTCTAGAAGCCGCTCTGCCAGGTTGTGCGCTCTCTGGGAAGCCGCTCTGCCGGGTTGCGCGCTCTCTGGAAGCCGCTCTGCCGGGTTGCGTGCTCTCTGGGGCAGCAGCACTTGTTTTTTGCCCCAGCCTGTTTTTTTTTTTTTTTTTTGCTATGTTCCCTTGAACCATCACAGCTGCTTTCTGTGCTGGTGATGAAGCAACCGGTCACTGTGACAAATGTCTCTAGTGTCATGTCACTTTTGCTTCTTCTTGGAGTCTGTTCTGCTGAGCCACTTCCCTCGTCTATGGTTGCTGTTCCTTCACTCCTCAGGCCCACCAGGAGTAATTGAACTGCCCTAAAACTACAGATTTTGTGAGCAAGTTGTCTGGGCACGCTGCACATCTCAAAAGTACAAAGTAAATTATTTATCTCACGCATTATAGTTATAGTCAAAGTATTTTTTTTTCTGTGCTGAGGTAGGCTTCAAGTTTTAGTCATTATTTAAACTGCAAGCGAGCCTATTGGCTTTGCCATTGCTTGTTGTTTTTCTAATACCCGTGGGTAGGTGTTTTTCTAAATATAACTGTTTCTGTCTCTATGTTTTACTTTCTCAATCGTTTGTTTAGACAATACGTTGGTGAGTAGTTATTGGCCACGGTTTTGGTGAGATGTTAGCCTGGGCCTCTCATTTGTTCTATTTTGACTCTATATATTTTTTTAACAATGATATTTCTATATATGTTATTCTAGTTAAAGGAAAGATTTTTATGACTTTTAGGAAACAAAATTTTTATTGCAGCCTTCTGTTTTAGTAATTGTATTGTTATGGTTTTAATCAACTGAAACAATAAAAAAATTTTATTTGATTTTGATTTGACTCTATATCTTTATTTTAACATCTGTGTAGTTTTTATGTGCAACGCCAGATTGACTCAACTCTTTTTTCTTCCTCCCGTTGCTTGAGGTATCGGTTTTGGGCATTTTAGACCTCTTATCTCCTCTTTTCTCTTGGAGGTTTTTAGAGTTTGCTTTGAATTCTTTTTAGTCTGTCACCTGCTTCAATAATGAAGTGTTCACAGATCTTTATTAAGTATTTTTTGTGTCATTTAAGAGTTGAGATATGTCGAGCGTATGTCCCCTGGGAGCGCTTCATTTGCAATAACCACAAGATGGGTTCCAGAGTAGCGTGCTACTCGCTGAAAAAAACACTTCAACCCCCATCAGGGATAGCAAGTGCTATATAAATGCAAACCTTTTTTCCCTTCTTTATCCCTCCACTATCCTTCTCAATTCAAATAACGACTAACATATCCACCACTCAAATTACTTTCATATTTTCACTATACTAATTCACCACTAATCCTTTATGGGTTCCGAAGTAGCATGCTACTCACCAAATAAACGCTTCAACACCCCATCAGGGGTAGCAAGCACTCTAAACAAATGCAAACCTTTTTCCCTTATCTATCCCTCCACTATCCTTCTCAATCCAAATGATGACTAACATATCCACCACTCAAATTACTTTCATATTTTCACTATACTAAATCACCACTAATCCTTTATGGGTTCTGGAGTAGCATGCTACTCGCCGTAAAAGTGCTTTGACACCTCGTCAGGGGTAGTAAGCGCTATATAAATGCAATTACAATACAATACAAGAGATTAGTCAAATGTGACATCCAGTCCTGGGCGTCCTTAGTATACAGCAAGAGTCCTTCCAGTATTTTTCTTGTTCTCGTACAATGGTGAGTATATGCTTGCACTGTTTCTTGACAAATCTTCAACACTGCTTTTTCCAATCTTTTTCTTTAGTATTAGTCAGCTAGGATATGCAGTGCTTAATTTGTGCCGGTGTTGACTGGTGCTTAAAACCAGCACTTATATGTAAACATGGGGACTTATTCATGACAGTCTACCATGTGATATATCGCGGCATGTTGTGATATATCACGGCATGTTGTGATATATTGCAGCATGTTGTGATATATCGGGCATGTTGTGATATATCGGGGAGTTTTTAGCTCAAAAAAGCAACTGCTTCAAAGCTTTCTTGAACCACCTGAGATTTTGGGTTTGCTTTGCATGTATTTTTCCCTGTTTAGTTTATGCTTTGAAGATGATAAACTTTGATAGGGAAATGCTGTGTGGTTACTGCAGTAACCACCTGAGATGTTTAAGTTCGGAAGTTTCATGGTTGCATTTTTTAGTGTCCAAGGGTAATTTGGCTGCCGCATCGAGGGCCACCTAAATGTGGTTATCGTTATTTTGGGGACGTAATTGAGAATGGATATTCCATAGTCTAGTTTGGAGATGACCACTGCCTGGACAGATTGATGAACAGTGTGATATGTAGGTCAATGTCTAGTTTGTCGTCGAAGGTGAAGCCGGAGGGTTTGTTTGTGTGAATAATCTCTGTGGTTAGGCGCACTCTTGATTTTGCTTGCAGCTGTTCGTATTGATGCTAATCCAGAACTCCTTTTTTGGGTAGTGCCTGGAGGTAACTAGGCACTACTGACACTCCTTCCATGCACAGCTCTCAGGTGACATTCGGTTAGGGATCAGCCTGATTTGTAACTCATTTCAAATTAAGTTAAAAAATATCTCAAAGATACTGGCGTCGGATTGAAGGTGTCCTGTGGTCCTGGAACAACGACCGGTTGATCTGACGCCCAAGATCCGTTTCCTGGGAATCCTGGAGGGAATTGATGGTACCCAGTGAACAAAGCATGGTGGGCATGGCCACCTTGGTGGCAAAGAGAGACCATGCACAAGGTTGGAAAACTCCAGATCCCGACCCCCCTCTCCCCAAAGTTGTCCGAGAGGCGCAGGGGTCTGAATAGGTGCACTAAACAAGAGGAACCCGTTTATAGAGCCAGGGGTTGCCCCCAGAAGCACGCCAGGATCTGGGGCAAATGTTGGGACTATCACGGACTGGACTATGTATCCAGGGTAATAGATTGTATGAGGTGGAGGTGTACCCTGGAATTGCACCCATCAGTTAGTCAGATGTTGCTAGAATGCGTTGTTTTGTTTTCCTTGCATAAACGTAATACAATTAAAAAAAATTCCCAAGTGTCCGAATCACAAATCAGCCTGTAGTCCTCAGTAGGTGCTCACATAGAATCGTTTACAAGGGCGAGATCCTGTTCCTGTTTCACAGAATCAGCAGGAAGGGAGTTGCGCTCTTGTAACTGGGTTTAGTCACACGTAACAAGACACCAGGATAGCGTCATTTGAAGTGTGAGTGAATCTTCTCACGTTAAGATCGTGCATTCTACAGTGGGGACAGCCACAAAAGGTGGTGAGCATCCGCAAACGTGTGAGTTTGCAGTAATTCCCAACCCTTTTGCATGTCGTTGAAACCCTTAATCAAGTTTCTTATGTAACAAGTGATAATTTTCAAACATGAACTTTGTAACATTCATGACACCCCCTCCCCCCCACCCCCTGACAAAAATTACATTAGTGAATCAAGGGGCAAGTGATTTGTCAGGAACATTATAGTTTGTTATATCATACACAAGAGAAGGTTTTTTTACAGCAAACATTCTGAACTTATATTTTTCAAGGTGCTTTCATATGATGTAATGAAGAAAAGGAAGGCAACGTGCCTAGGATCAAACAATTTGGTCAAGTGGGGAAGTCGGGATTGATCCCAGAATTTCTGGTTTCACTTTGTGCAATTCAATCACTGGATGAGTAGCTCACGTTTTACATCAAAAGTTAATGCTTTGTCTTTCATTCTTGTTGCATGAGGTTAAAGCGTGTGTGGCAGACAGAGGCCACGTGAAAGCTCGGTTGTCTACATGCTTCTCTTCCCCCTGACCCACCTTATACCACCCCGACCCTCACAATGCGGCCCTCGGGCATGCAATAGATCATACATTTTGGCCCCCTTGGAAAGGTTTGCGAGTACCCATGATTTAAATAAATATACCTATTGTGAAACAGTTAAATTAATCCTACTACATTCACAAACACTTAGAATGGCAAAGCCACATAATTGGGAAAGGTAGCTCAAAACTGGACACCCACTTGAAACCGAAAAATGGACAACTGTACACCCCAGGAGAACAAACCAAACTACAATGTCATTCAGCACTTGAATCCAGTATGTTCTACTATTTTTCAGTTTTTACCTAGCCTGCTCTCCCAGATTCCTTCCTTCTTCCACGCATGGTCCGCTGCTAGGTCTGGCCTACTACTAGACCTGCTCTTGGTGCCCATCCTAAGCCTGGTTTGCTGGTGTGAAGTAGGGGCTTAGCCTAGCCTGCTCTTCTTACTCTCTGTCCTCCATTTCAATAAGGAGCTAGACTTCAGTGGACAGCATAATCCAGAAGACTCTCACGGATGCCCTACTTACTTTTTCCAAAAAACTGAAACCCAATGTTCCTAAACCTTTCCATTGCCCCAGGCCGCTCTATTCCTTTTAGCTGGGTAAAGCTTGTTGGTAAATTTCCGCCTCACACCGCCTCTAACATCATTTACTAAGCTGTGCCCCTGGTAACCAACACTTAAGAAGGTAGCCTCAGATGGCAATACAATTGGACTACCATGAAACCACACATTTTAAATATTCAGTTTTTAGGTGCGTGAATTCTGAGAAATTGCCTTTCCCCTCTGCTTTGAGAGAAAGTACTAAACTTCCTGGACACGGCGGCCAGAGGCAAGAGTCTCTGGGAACATACCAGGAGCTGGTGCGCTGAGCGGCAGGGAGCCCTCTAACCCCTCCGGCTTTGTTTCCATTCTTTTTATCTGCGCTGTGCAGCAGGTTCCCAGGCCCACTGCAGAGCCTCGGGCTTTCCAGAGCATTTCAGCTTCTGGATAAACAGCTTCTTATCTTGGGAAAACAGGCGCTGGATGTGAGCGTCCGAGAAGAAAAGGACATGTCTGCCCCATGTTAGGAGTTCACATTAACACTAATGCCCGTGTGAAGAAAGTCTACCCACAGCACAAACCTCTTCAATTACAGAACTTATATCCATAGACAGCTCTGGCCATGTACCGCAATCCTGACAAACAGCACCCTGCCATTCTGGTAATGGTAGCCATGCAGTAAAGCCAATGCAGCTCAATCATGACCTGGAACACTTTTTATTCCAGTACCAGGGCTAACACACAGCAGCATAATCCTGACTAGCAGCTTCCTCTGTTCTATTAGCAGAAGCAGATCTGCTATGCAAATGTATTCCAGTAATACCACGTACTATTGCAGCACTGGGACCACACCTACCCCAGCCAATGCACCTCAACCTTGACGGACAGTTCCCCTTTGCCGTTCTCGACACCTACTGAGTCTTGTTACAGCAAGAGCACAGTTCATGGTCTGTACTAGACATAAGCATCCAGCACAGCACAGTTTTTCTTTGCATTTTGGGATTTGTACTCCTGTTTATCGCACATACAAATATCAAATGAAAAACCTGGCCTGGATAAGCTTGTTATGTATGCAACAGGGACACTGGCGAGCTGGGGCAAAAAAAACACACACAAAAAAAACGAGTCCATCGCCAGGAAATGATGGTGACATGTAGAGTGTTGTAGGGACTTGTTACTAGCCCTGAACTCCTCAAACAATCGCTAAAAAACACTATCGAGGGGTGTAGAGGGCTGGACGAGTTGCACAAGCTTAAGAGTCCCCGGGGTTAGAAAACCTAGGCGAAATTTAAAAAGCTGAAAGATCTAATCTGGGCAGAAAATGTTTGGGCTTAATGCAGCCTTCAACAAAGTGGTGCACTAAGGGTCACAGCTAGCAACCCAAAGGAAGTGAACAGGTGGGCAATGGAGCTGACGGAGTAGTGAGAGGCATACTCTGGCAGTTCTCTCTCGGTTGATGTAGGCAGAGGATGACACACACTGACAGAGGTAGGGGGACTGAAATCAGCCATGAAGCACCTTGCGAGGATAAGATCAATAAGGCTGGGAACCGTGAATTACAGCAAGTTAAAAACGTACATAAACAATGCGATCCAGGAAATCGCAGGCTGCCACTACCAGGTGAGTCAAGACCTGCTTTCCAAGCAGTGCGTGTGAGCGACAAAACTAAACATTTCCTCAGGGCAGCTTCCCATGGGATACTTAGCTTGAGAATTCTCTCAGAGGAGCGTCACCCCTCCAACTCCCTTTCGGAATCTATTCTTGCTCTCCTACTTCCACACCCTAATCATGTCGCACACCCTCAGAGACAGCAATAATTCACATCACAATACAAAGCTGCAAAATCTTTTCACATACCAGACACCTCTCCACATCCCACCCTACAATAGACACTGAAAATAAAATAAACAAATGGTTTTAGAATACCCTTCTAAGTGCTGCAGTGCCAATGTATACTTTGTAAATACAGAGCTAAGAGACTTTGATTCATCTGAAAAGCCCTTTCCCAACAGCGTACAACAACTGAAAAGAGTAAAAACAAGCACGGAATCGAAACCTGTGGTGCGCGCACCACAGAGGAGCCGAACGCGGGAATCGAAACCAGTGGTGCGCGCGCACCACAGAGGAGCGGGGGGCGAGGGAGCCTGTCGTCTGTGCCGCGTGCTGATGCGCGTCCTAGACACGGACGGGAATGGGCGGAGCAAAGGCGGGACATGCGCCCGCCTTTGCCCAATTGCGTGCCGTTTAAAAAAAAAAAAAAAAAGCATGCTACATCCAATGCCAGCCTGCGAAAGCAAAACCACACGCACAAGCGTGTGGTTAGCTTTCTGAAGCCCATACAAGAGGTCTCGCGCTGCGCGAGCAGGGCTGCGCACTGCAACGCTAGGCGCGAGACCTAAAAAGGGGGAAAGATCAAACCCAAAAAACTATAGACCCATATCCCTAATCAATAGCATTTCTACGTTGATGAGACGAGTCTTAGAGGTATGGGTAGCGGGAAAGAAGACCTGACTGAGACACACTATGGCTTCAGAAAGGGCAAAGGAACGATTGATCTGTGCCTAAACCAGACTATAGTGATAGCTAAGTATACGGTAGCTAAAAAATGCCAACTCTGTATGGCCTTTATGGATTTCTCCGCCGCAATTGGTTGCGTGCTCAGTAGTAAATTATGGGCTATCAAGGAGAGCATGGATGTGGATCCGCTTATCATTACTTTCATAAAACAGTTATATTCAGGTGCAACCGCTTGCGTCCGTTATGGCAGAGAGGGGAAGTGCACAAAATATTTCAATATTGAAAGAGGCGTGAGACAGGGGTGCTTCCTTGCTCCTTTTTTGTTTGCATTTTATACTAATAGGCTGGATGCTGTTCTGTGGGGACCGCTAAGGACGTCCCCTATGTTGAGACAGCCCCCCTTCCGATACTCCTCTATGCAGATGATGCAGTGCTTCTAGTGAGGACCCCCTGGCACCGCAGAAACTCATTGAGGAGTATGCAAGATTTATGGCTAATTTGGACCTGCATGTGAATGAATTCAAATAGTTTGTGCTAATTGCAGGGACACGCCCCAAGAAACCCCCCAGATTTCATATAGCCAAAAGGAGGATAGAAGTGGTGAATACATTCTCCTACTTGGGAGTGCTTTTTGATGGCAAATTATCTTGGGAGGATATAGTTTTAAATAGAGCTACCCTCTTGGAAAAAAGCATTGCCGCAATCTATAATTTTCTGAAGAAATTGGGATCCAAGCCCATTCCTGAAATTTGAAATATCTATTCAGCCAAAGCTAAGGCCATTGCCACATATGGGGCAGCAGTTTGGGGCATGGTAAATGTAGAACCATTGCAGCGTGTGGAGAATGTGTTCTCTAAAAGAATGCTCTCAATGCCCAGCAGCTGCGCAAATTACATCTGTCATAGCGAATTAGGTCTACCATATCTTGGAGATCTGAGTAAATTGGCTCCTATTTTATTATGCAAAAACAACAGTTGATGGACAGAATGCAGAACAATGTCATACATTAACCCCAGTACAGAGATCTGGGCCTAAATCCATCGTTTTTTTGCTCACCATGCCATTCCAGTTTGAACCCAGCCATATGCAAATCAGTCTTGACCCTGTGCCTTATGGGAACAGTCCAGCCCGAACTGCCAAGCCAGGTCCTCCCTGGACTGGAAACAAGCATCCTAGGACCGGTTCGGGGTTTCACCCTCTTCAGCCAGGATAGCTTGATTCCAGTGGCATGGAGAGCACGGGACCCACGTCTGGGCATACCCGTCCCACTCGGGGTGACAAATGCAAAAACAACAGTTGATGGACAGAATGCAGAACAATGTCATACATTCACGATGGATTTAACCCAGATCTTTTGACTGGGGGAGAATGTTTGCATTGTCAGCATTCTGTCCATCATTTGTTTGCTGTAACACTTTTCGCCCTAAGTGGGATGGGTATGCCCAGACGTGGGTCCCTTGCTCACTGTGCCACTGGATTCAAGCTAGCCTGGCTGAAGAAGGGTGACATACCATGAAACCGGTCCCAGGATGCTTGTTTCCGGTCCAGGGAGGACCTGGCCTGGCAGTTCGGTCTGGACTGTTCCCAAGGGGCACAGGGTCAAGACTGATTTGCATATGGCTGGGTCCAAACTGGGGTGGCGTAGTGGGCAAAAGAACGATGGATTTAACCCAGATCTTTTGACTGGGGGAGAATGTTTGCATTGTCAGCATTCCGTCCATCATTTGTTTGCTGTAACACTCCTATTTTATTATGGCACTGAAGATGGAAAAGGGAGAGTGTAAAACTAAATCAAGCGGTGCTAAGGGTTTAAAAATGGATTATGTCCATAAGATACCATGGTTCAACTATATAGAGTCCACTTTGCCAGCAGTGGGTCTTCATGTTTTGTTTGAGTCCCCGTTGATGTGTGCTAGTTTTCTGAAGACTACGCGAAAAGAGATCTTTTGGACAAAAGCCTCTGGGGATAGATGGGAGCAAAACAAAGATAAAAGTTCCTTAGGTTTGTACTATATAGTTCCCCTTGTCAAAAATGGAGTGCAGTCTTACCTGTCTTTTGTACAAAATCCCCAGCACTGTTACATTTTGACAAGGTTCCGTCTGAATTACATCCTGCTTATGCTTGGCTTTCCTGCCAACATCTATTTCATAAACGAGTTGCCCCCTTGCTCCCATGATGGGAGGTTGTGCAGTCAATCCTTCACATTTTATTTTTCCTTTCTTTCTATGGCCCTCAAAGGAAATGTTTTATAGTCCCTCTTTTACGTAAATGCAGCTTCAAGCAATACCTCCTGGAATTGTTTTTTATTCAACATTTGGAAGTTTCCTGTCTGCTATGCACTTGCATCTTTTTTCTGGGCCGCATTAAAGCGTAGACGTTTGCATCAGGAGTAGTATTTTGGGTATCGGATGTGACTATAGCAGTGTTAATTACTACTTGGTAGACTCCAGTAGATAAATGTTATAAGCCCTTGTTTTATTTGCCGGAGGAGTTTCCTTATTTGTGTAAAATATTTTACACCCCGTCAAGACAAAATAATTGAGGATCCCTCCATCCATCTAATCATGGCTTGTCTACATGTGCGAATGTTTACCTCGTTGAAAATCGATTTTAAAAAGGATTTCCTTAAATCCTTAACTGCGGGACATGCACACAACAAATGAGTTATTGTTTCGTTAGAGTAACCACATAATCGACAGTTCGCAGCTTGTTTTTTGCATTTCCATGATGGCAGTAGATCCTTCGAGTCGTGCATTCCTAAACGGTGATGAATGAAGCTCTTTTTTATCTCGATACAGAAATGGGGTGCTAGATAAGCTTGGGGCTTTGTATGTGTGTAAGAGTTTATCACTGTCCACGCGTGATGTCGTTTGGACAACGTTTTTTTGTCTTCCAAGAGGGATTTTTTCTTTGCAGAATCGTTGCTGACTTTGTTAAATTTTGCCTTTTCTATCATGCTCTCCCATACTGGTTGAGTATCTAATTCCACCAAAGATTTTCTCAAGTGAGCTCCCCATGTATTGGGTGTTTCTTGGGCCATTTGGGCTTTGATCTCTTCCCAGCATAGGCTGTTCAATGAGCCGTGCTCTGATGATTGAAATTTATGGCACAGCTTCACAAAGGAATTCATACTACGGAATTTCTGGTTTTGAAGGCCAAATTCTAGCCGTACCTGTGCGGGGGATGCAGACTTAGGGAGATTGAAGACAGCCTTGTATACCTTGGTCTGAAGCTCGTTCAATAACTCGGACTCCTTGCCACACCATGTTTCTAGGCCGTATGACAGAGTGGGTAATGTTTGTGCTGCCATCACTTTTAAGAGGTGGGTGTAGGCCGGGCAGCTCAGTTTTTTGTTCAACAATCTAAAGGCGAAGATTAGTGATTGGGCTTTCGCTCTTAGATCCATTTTTTGGTCCTTATATGTCGTGCCACGCCCCAGTTTTATACCTAGGTATTTATAAGAAGCTTGCTCTTCCACTTGAACACCCTTGACGTACCATTTAAACTTATTTTTCTTGGGATCCACTAGGCATACAACCTTCGTTTTCTTTTTATTCAACTCAAGGTTTTCCTGGTCCAAGTAAATTGCTAGGTTGTTTATTGCTCCTTGCAGACCAATCGGGCTTTGACTCAACACCATGATGTCATCTGCGTATTGTAAAAAAGGAATTGGCTCTTTGGCCAAAGTTGGTGGGTGACTCTTAGCTGATTGCATGTATTTTGTTATGTCTAATTTTATGCGGGTCTACTTGGTCTGTATTTAGTCTCTGGTTTTAATATGTATTTTTATTGGTCATGTACAAACATTAATTTTATATTAACTGATTTTATATTAGAATTTTTTAAAATACCTATTCTTAATGTATATGTTTGATTTATGATATGTCTGTACTTTTATGCACTGAAAAAGAAGCGAAATACAGTTTATGAAGAAGATAAAAGGGTATGCAGTTCCTAATGAAGACAGACAGGTTGGTGCTAGCCTGGAGAGTCAGCAGGGAGTATGACTCTTTATGAGCAAGTGCCCTCACACACCCAGTTGGGTGTCATGCTTCATTATCGGGTGTGCTCTAGGTCGGGCCGGGGCTGCAGTGCCCGACAGGCACCCACAAGAGGGCTCTTTACTGGAGGTCTTTTCTTTTTGCCATATATAAAGCCTGGGTGTGGGGCTACAAGTGTAGATTGGTGTGATTGATGTGTGGGTGAGTGAGATAGTGCAGGTTTAAAATAGGTAAAGCAGTCCTCTAAAAAAGTTTTAATGAGTGAGTCCACCTTCCTAGAATAAAAACGTGGTTGCTATCAGAAATAATGATCTATGATAGCTGGTGTCCCAACATGTTTCATGCCTATATCAGTCGTAGAGATCTAGTGGCAATTCGTCAGGATCTACACCTTTTAATCTACACAACACAGTGGTTGTAATCTTATGTGGAGATGTATGAAAAAGATGACCAACCACAGGGTATTTGTCTAAATGATAGTAGATACCTTCAGGAATGAAGCTAAAAACCGACCTGCACAGTGAATAAAACAATCGCATAGTAAGTATCTACATGACAGTTATTTGATGTGACATGCATAACACTGCAAACCATGCCACTCCAATTGATTGCACAAAAAGTGCGGTGTAAACCAACACAAACATGGAACATAATCGTGGCATACAACAACCACAAAACAAGGTAAACGATTTCATACACTGTGTTTTCTGGGTTAACTCGCCCAATTAAGGTAGTGGTTTGACTCCCACAAGTCAGAGTGGAGCCGCACGCTGAGAATGCATGCTGTAAAACAAAAATGTCTGGATTCTTAAGAGCGGGTGCTAGTTTAAAATATGCAAGTAGCCCCTGTAGCCTTTATGTTCCATGTTTGTGTTGGTTTACACCGCACTTTTTGTGCAGTCACTTTGAGTGGCATGGTTTTGAGTGTTATGCATGCCACATCAAATAATGGTCATGTAGATACTTACTATGTGAGTGATTTATTCACCTTGCAGGTCAGTTTTTAGCTTAATTCCTGAAGGCATCTACTATAATTTAGACAGATACCCTGTGGTTGGGCATCTTTTTCATACAACTCCACATAAAATTCCAACCATTGTGTTGTGTAGATTAGGAGGTATGGGTCCTGACAAATTGCCACTAGATCTCTACGACTGATATAGACATGAAACATGTTGACCCACCAGCTATCACAGATCATTATTTCTGATGATAGCAACCATGTTTTTAATCTAGGAAAGTGGACGCACTCATTAAAACCTTTTTAGAGGACTGCTTTACCTATTTTAAACCTGCACTATCTCACTCACAGACACATCAGTCTCACCAATCTACACTTTTGGCCCCCACACCCAGGCTTCATATACGGCAAAAAGAAAACATCTTCGTAAAGACCCCCCTCGTGGGTTCCCTTCGGGCTTTAAAATGCTGGCCCGACGTGGAGCACGCCGGATGATGAAGCGTGAAATCCTCCTAGGTGTGTGCGGGCACTTGCTCCTGAAGAGTCAAACTCCTTTCGGACTCTCCAGGCTAGCACCAACCTGTCTTTATTAGGAACTGCATACCCTTTTTGTCTATATAGGTAAGCTTTAAACAGACATACTCTTTGCCTCGTCCTGACAGAATGTAAAATCATAGCTTTCGCATCTGAACTTTTTCAATTCTGTTAAGGACACAGAGGCGAGGATTATCACCCCAAAGGATCAACACTTGGACAGATTGGTCTAGGCTCAGCCCCACCCATGAATTACAGTCACAGGTAGTGTATTTTGGAAGAGAATAAACACGAAGAATGTAATGTTTTGTGTAATTCTGATGCAGAGTTTTATGATCAACCTAGATATGTAGAAGTTAACTGTATTTTGTTACAGAGTTGGATAACAAACAAGAATAAGATATTTGTTACTTCAGGCTGTTTGCAGCAAAAACAGGATGTTGGATGCTCTAAGGCTGGCTTTATCTACATCTACATATGCTAATTGGCTGTTATCCTATGATGTTATGACATAATGCTTTTGACTCATGGGACCTGTAGTTTTTTTGCCTTACAATACGTATTACTGTTAATGTTTAAATTGCAGCTTAATATGCAAATAAAAGAAAAGAAGGGATCGTTCTCGCCTTTGTATCCTTAATAGAATTGAAAACTCCAGGATGCAAAAGCTAAGAAATTTTACATTGTATGTCAGGACCAGAAGCTCTGATTATGCTTCTTTTTCTTTACTGTTTCAAAACAGTAGCCAAAGAACAGCAATGCACATACTACAAATCCCATGAACATAAGGGAGAACATAACAGTTCAGTCCACCAATTACCAGCCTCCACAGTGACCAACTAGGATAAAAAAAAAATTCTAGCTATCATTTAAAGAATTTTTAATTCTATTAAGGACATGCAGCTGAGGCTTATACTTCTCTTTCTTTACTGACATAAACAAAAGCCAATAAATGTAAAACATTACAAACTACATATCCCATAATACACCATTAGTCTGTCCACTAATCCCCAGGGGCCTTTACCCTCAAAAAGTGAGAGATACCATCTTGCTGCCTCTTACTTTGCAGTCCTTTCAATGCAGTCTAACACTTACAACGTTAACATTTCTTGACCATGAACCATAGTCCCACATGAAAGTCTTTCAGCTATTCAACTTTGTGCGGATCAACTCCATCCTGAAAGATCTTGTGGACAAGAGATTTAGCACCTTCATTTGTAAATCCTACTTTTGTCCAGTTCCTGTACTAAAGAAATACTGAAGTAATATCTGAAGTAATATCTGTGTTGTGGACCCTGTTCATACAGTTAGGGTGGGCAGGGGTATTCCAGCTATTAATCACATTATCACGAGCATGTAACAACATCTATATTCATATTAATAACAATTATAAATTTTGGGGGGGATAATCCTCGCCTCCATGTCCTCAATAGAATTGAAAATTCTAGATGCTATAGCTAGAATTTTTTTTTTATTCTATGGCTGGACTGGAGGCTCAGATTGTTGTTTTTAAAAAGCCACATTTACAATAGTTTTATAATAAAACTTCTTAAAAGTTGAATCCGGGGGGGCGTGGCCTGAGGCGTCAAGATGGCGGTCGCACTCTAAGAGTGCTCCGGACCCCCTCCGTCATCCGCCTTTTATCCGCCCGTTTGCAGCTGCCATCTGATCCCTTCGTCCGCCCGCGGAGGTTCCCTGCCTCACCAGCATTGCTCCGATCCCTTTTGCTGGCGGATCGGGGCCTCCGCTGCCTCGGTTTGATCCCCTTCCTCCTGGGGCCTCGAGATCCCAAAATGGCGGCCTCCTCAACATACCGTCTCTGGGCCTGATGCCTGTGCCCTGACGATCCGCTGCCTGGCTCCCCCTGTCGTTGCCGGGTGGCGGCCGTGCCCGGCCGAGGTCCGCTCGCTTTCCCCCACCGCCCGAGACTTACCCTGAGGCTGCACCTCCGTGCCGACGTCTGCCCGCGGCGCATTGGCGCCTGAAGCTGCGGTGGGGGGCTCGCCTCCCGTGCAGACGGAGCCGGAGGGAAACGGGGGCGAGCGTGGCCCGGCCGCGCTGGTGACTTCATCCTGACTCCTGCGTCTGTCTGATGTCTCCGGAGGGGCTCGGCCCAGGATCTCCTCGAGAGCGCCCGCCCGGTGAGTGAGGACCCGCTGAGCTCGGCTACCGCTGTCGGGTAGCGGCGCGAGGGGTCAGGCCCCCTCTCAACCCTTGCCTAAGCAGTCTCCTCCGTCCCGTGTCCAGCCGACCCACCCCCTGGGGCTGGAGGTGGGGGGGTCGTCCTGGCCTGCCGGAAGCCGCATTCCAACCTTCCAACGCTGCAGCCCGCCGGATCGGGGTGGAGGCACTGAACTTGGCCCTTGGTGCGGCCCTCGGAGCACCGGAGGGCCCCTCTCCCTGGCAGCTCCCTGGCCCAAATCCGCTGCTGTGCGGACGCCGGATCCGGCCCGGTCTGGGCCCTCCTACCCTCCTTGATCTGCGACGGTGCTGCGGCCTCATCTCTGCTTCCAAGAGTTGCTGGCTTCTGGGGGCAACAGGAACTCCCTTGTGGCCTCCATCAACAGACCAGCGGTGACTGGGTTTAGGGATTGGGGATCGGCTGCCGTGTCGGGTGGCGGTGCGGGGGGGCGATGTTGGCGCTCCCGCCCCCCCTCTCCCCCCCTCATTGACTCACCCCTTCTCCCCCCCTACGCCACGCATCACATCTGGGGGCGCCTTCCTGCGATTGTCGGCCTGAGAGTACGAGGTGGACCTGCCTGGCCGTCCCTGCCCTGTGTCGGCCCCCCATCGGCGGCGGGATCCCCCGCGGAGCTGGGCCCTTCCTTTCCTCCCCTTGGCCTCCTCTACTGGTCGGAAAAGCCTCCACAGCTGCGAGACTGATCTCGGCCGTCGGGCAGCGGGGGGCCCTGATATCAGCCTCCCCTCTCACTATCCACCCACTTGGACCTGGTCCCTACCTACACCCTGGGGCTTGGAGCCCGCTGTCCGCCCTCGGCCGCCTCCATCGAGCGGCGCCGGACCCCTGTGCGTTGCGGGCTCGGGGTGGCAGGAATAGATCCCGGCTGCCTGCGCTGAGGAGCAGCGGACGGACTTCCCGGGTCCCCCCCTCGCCAACCCATTGCCACCCATCTTGAGACGGGGGGGTGGTGCCATCTTATTGTCGACCGTCGCATTGGGCGGAGGCGGGAGAGGGGTCCCCGGATTCGTGCTGACTGACCCCTGGGGCTCAAGTGGACCTGGGAGGGTTGGCCTTGACGCCCGGGCCCGAGTATTGACGGTCTGGGTGTCGGCTCCCTCCCTCTCTGAGACTGCTGACTGCCTCTCCCACCCGATCGGCGGCGGGGGCCTCCATCCACGGTAGAGATGGGCAGACAACTGCTCCACAGACCCAAACCAAAATGGACCAATACACCACCAACGACCGGGACCCAGGAGGGGGGGCGTCAAATACCCCTGCCCCCGCTGGGGGAGATCTCTCCACTATCCTCCAACCAATTGGCGCCTCGCAGGCTTCGGTGGAGAATAACATTGGCGAGGTGAGGGTGGACATGGCCCTTATTCGTCAGGACCTGCGTAACGCCACGGCCCGGATTTCGGAGGCGGAATCACGCATCTCCACAGCCGAGGATGACATAGGCCAACTAAAGACCCAGGTGGCCCGGCTCCAGACCCAGACCTCGGAACTTCACCGTCGGGCCGAAGACGCCGAAAACAGGTCAAGGAGGAATAACCTACGCCTCATAGGATTTCCCGAGGGGGCTGAACAGGGTCGAACGGACACATTCGTGGAGACCTGGGTGAGATCCTGGGTACCTAAAGAGTCCCTCTCTCCATGGTTCGCGGTCGAGCGCGCCCATCGCTCCCTGGCTCCCCGTCCTCCACCTGGGGCTCCACCCCGGCCCATCATCATGAGGGTCCTCAACTTCCGAGACAGGGACGCTATCCTTAGGGCGGCGAGGACACAGGGTCCAGTGACTTACCAAAACAGTAAGATTATGCTTTTCCCGGACTATACCAGAGAGGTGCAGGCCCAACGACGAACTTATGACGACGTCAAACAGAAGCTCCGTAGTCTGGGTCTCCGCTATGGTCTCCTCTTTCCGGCCCGACTCAGAGTTGTTTTTCAGGACAAGACACTCTTCTTTGATACCCCCCAAGCGGCCTGGACTTGGCTCACGGAGGAGCGCCCCCTCCGGACTCGTCCCGTCTCTCCCCCTGCTCGACGGGAGCCTACGCAACCTCAACCAACCCTTCCCAAGCCGCAGCGGCGCCGTACTCGGTCCCGCAGGAAGGGTGACTGACGCAGCGGGGGCCTCACGATCACCGGAGGCAGTGTCCCAATTGCTCATCACCTCTGAATTACCTCGGGTATCTGGGACTCACAGCCTGACTGGTTCCTTGATTGATCTGAGCCGGGTCCCAGACCCCTCCGAAACACTGCGCCCTGCCATATCTGACTCTGACTTGTCTAGGAGCCCTGCACTTCGAGGATCCGGGGAAGACGACGGAGTCTGACCCCTGAGGCCCAGCGGATTAGGGTCCATAAATTGCTTCTTAATTTTTTCTTGCAGCTGTTAACATTAGTATATCCGTCTACAAGGAGGGGTCCATCTCCGCCACGACCATGCTCTGCTAATCGTTTTAGCTTAGCACTCGGACTTGTTTGTACCTTTGTTTTGTTGAATTCCTTTTCAGGGCGACAGATGCTTCAATTTCAGAAGTGTAGGGTGGGAGGTGTTGGGGGGCAGAGGGGGGAGGGAGGACCGTTGCCTCCTGATTGTTTATTGTTTTTGGCCTCGTTCGGGCCTATGTTTTTTGTTTTTTACGGCAGCTCACTGCGCACACACGCCACTACCAATGACAAGAGACCTATCATAATACACAAGCTCTATCCATACACCCAGGCTATGAGATGTTACCTCCCCTGGGACCCGGGTCCATTCGCGCTGGTCCACACACACACCACTCAGTCATATGATGTCAACTCTTAATAGACCTCTCCACATTTTGTCATGGAACGTCAATGGCCTACTAGACCGTATAAAACTAACTGCAGTTCTTCGCAGTGCCCAGCGCCAAGCGCCCGATATTCTCTTCCTACAAGATACGCACCTTCTGGGAACTCAATGCACCTTCCTCGCCCGATATGGGTTTGACAGGGTCTGGAACTCTGGTTTCACACAGGGCTCCCGGGGAGTGGCCATACTGATTCGTAAAGGTCTCCCCTTTACTTTGATACAGGTGGAGACTGACACACAGGGGCGCTATGTGGCCTTAACTGGTAGGATCGAGGGTCATCTTCTTAATCTCCTGTGTGCATACATTCCCCCCGCCACAATGCCCTCTGCCCTCCGATGCCTCACACTATTAATCTCGACTTTCCCTCAGGGTCTGACGGTCATTGGGGGCGACTTCAACGCTGTTATGCAGCCTTCTCGTGACACTACAGGTGCTCCCTCTGCGTCCCGCCTTGCCTCTGCTATGCGCCTCTCTGATTGGTCTTCTGCCCTAGGTCTCTGCGATGCCTGGAGGGTATGGAACCCCCGCCAAGAACAGTACACTCATACTTCGGCGGCCCATCGTACCCACTCCCGTATCGACTTGCTCCTGTTGCCGGCCACCAATTGTCAGTTGGTGTCTGGGGTTGCTATCCTTCCCCGAGGCATCTCCGATCACTCCCCTGTCTCCCTCCGTCTCGGGCGTCCCCCGATGGAGTCCACACGACTTGGCGGATGAACGCTTGGTTCCTGCAGGATGCGGAATTCGTCGAGGCCCTCGGGCAAGAGCTGAAGCAATACTTATTGATCAACAAGGGATCGGTTCCCTCCCTGGGTACACTGTGGGAGGCTGGCAAGGCTACTATACGGGGCGTGGCTAGAGGCTTGGTCCACGCAAAGCGCACGGCCCAGACCGCCCGCCTACTGCAGCTCGAGGCCCAAGCTGCACAGTTGGAATCCGCCCAGGCTTCCGCCGAAAGCGCTAGCTCCACCCGACAGCTCGCACTGCTCCGTGAGGAGATCTGTCAGATCTCTCTAGAATCAGCTAAAATGTTATGGCGTTCCTCGGTGGCGCGTGTATACGGCTGGGGTGACAAAAACGGGAAGCTACTCCATAATCTAGTCTCATATCCCAAAGCCAATCGCATAATCCCCGAGGTCTGCGATGCAGCCGGCGCTCATCATTTCACCTCACATGCTATTGCCCACGCCTTTGCAGGCTATTATGCCCAACTTTATGCGGTCCGGCCTCCTGAGGCCTCCCTTGCCGCACTGATGTCAGAGGCTGCGACTCGGCTGCCCCGTCTTCCCCAGGCAATCTCGGAGACTCTGGATCTCCCCCTTACCCCGGAGGAGATACACGGAGCCATTTCACTCTTGCACTCCGGTAAGACGCCAGGGCCGGATGGATACCCTCAGGAATACTATGCGACCTATCGCGACTTGTTGGTTCCGTACCTGGTCGACCTGTTCCAACATGTGGTGGACACGGGGTCCTTCCCCCCAGAGACGACGTGGCCACTATTGTGGTCCTTCCTAAGACACAACCGCTTTCCCTCTCCTGCGCGGACTACCGCCCCATTTCCCTCATCAACACCAAGGTGAAAATCTTTGCTACTGCCTTGGCTCAACGCCTCCGCCCCCTCTTGCATGACTTGGTCCATCCAGACCAATGTGGCTTCATGCCTGCCCGTGGTACCCGGCATTGCATACGCCGTCTTCATCTCGCCCTCGCACATCGCCATCAGCTCACTCCGTACTTGGCCTTGCTTTTCATTGACTTTGAAAAAGCATTCGATACAGTTGACTGGAGCTATCTGGAAGATGTGCTGGAGGCGATGGGATTTGGCCTCCCATTCAGGCGTTTCATCCGAGTTCTGTATTCTAGCCCTAAAGCACGGGTCCTAATTAATGGCGTGCTCTCGGAGGCATTCCCCATCCAGAGGGGCACCCGCCAAGGCTGTCCACTCTCGGCGCTTTTATTTGCGCTAGCAATGGAGCCCCTGGCCTCACTCGTACGCAATGATCCCCGCATCCGGGGATGGGCCTGGGACCCCTACCAGGTCGACAAGGTCGCACTTTACGCAGACGACGTCCTCCTTTTCTTAGCGGATCCAGAGGACTCCGGCCCACGGTGCTTGGAAGTTCTTTTCGCCTTTGAGCGAGTCTCTGGCCTGCGGCTCAACCCGGCGAAATCCACTCTGGTTCCCCTCCACCCGTCACGTGCCTGTTTCGACTGGCAAACAACCATTCCCCTGCGTAGGCAGTCCTTCAAATACTTGGGAGTCTGGGTAACCTTGCTCCCAGAACTTGAATGGGCCCTCAACCTTACGCCCCTGGTTACCAAGGCCAAGGCAGACCTCAAGCGATAGCAGTCCCTTCCTCTTAATCCCCTTGGCAGAAGTGCGCTTTTTAAAATGATGGTTCTCCCCCGCTTTCTATATATTCTTCAAAACATAACCTTTCATCTCCCGGGGAGCTGGTTCCGCGAGATTGATGGTCTGCTCACCCGGTTTTTATGGAGAGGCGGGAGGCCGCGTATGGCCCTGGCTCACTGTCGGATACCTCCTTATGATGGTGGCATGGGTGTGACCAATCTTCACCTTTACTACCTGGTCACGAGACTTATTGTGGTTCATGACTGGTTCGCCGGCGGCTGGTTCGACCCGGCGTACCAGGTTGAGCTCCGGTCTATGGATTTTCCACAGCTCCAAGCCTACTTGTACGTGGGCCCCATACCACAAGTCCTTCCCACCCATCACTAGGGCAGTCCTATTGGCTTGGCGCACTGCCCTGCGCCACACGAAATGGGATGGGAAGCTTACCCAACATACACCCCTGTGGCATGGTACTTGGCTGCGTGAGACTTCAACTCTCCGGGACTTTCGTCAATGGGACCGCATTGGGATCTCGCTTCTTGGGGACGTCTGGGTTGGGGACCACATCAGGGCCTTTGCAGACTTGCAGCAGCGCTATTCCCTCCACGCCTCCCAGTTTTACAAATACCTGCAGCTTCGGCATGCCCTCAATGCGCACATTATGTCTCCCACCTCCCTCCCCGAATTCAGTCCCCTCGAGGCTCAAGTGATGATGGGGAACCTAGGTAAAGGAGGGGTGTCGCGGATCTACCGCTCCCTAGTGAACAACGGCCCCGCGACCCTAGATTCACTGCGCGCCCGCTGGGAGGGTTGGCTGGGCCCCTTGGAGGATGCAGACTGGCGGGACGCTCTCATGGCTCCCAAGACCTTGACGACCTCCTCCAAACTGCGCCTAATTCAACTCTACTATTTACATATGGCATATCTAACTCCGGCGTGTTTGTATAGAGCTCGACTGCGGCCCTCCCCGACTTGTACGCGATGCGACCACGCTCCAGCTGACTTTTACCATATGGTCTGGCAATGCCCCGCCATTGCGTCATTCTGGGCGGGTGTGGAACTGGAACTTACACAGACCCTGGGGTGGGTAGTTCCCCATGACCCATTACGACTGATTTTAGGTGTGTTTGATGGCCTGGATGGCTCTCGGGCCGACAAGCGCTTTCTTGGGACTGCAGTGGCGGTGGCGAAGCGAGACATTGCAGCACTCTGGTCTCAGGCCAAGCCCCCTACTGTACGGAGGTGGAGACGGGGGTGGACTGGTGCGGGACCCAAGAGGAACCCCTCTTCGAGGCCCGGGGCTGCCCTGAACTATTCGAAAGGATCTGGGGTAAATGGTTCAATCTACTGTCTTGATTGGTGTGTGTGTTCCTAAGTATCGCGATGAACTTGCACGAGAATCTAATCTGAAGCCTGATACACAGGTCTCTGTCATCATCTTTACTGTTATTAATCATCGAGGTAATGTGTCTGATTTTGCTGTCAATGTAACTTTGTGGTTTCCTTTAAATACCAACAAACTTGATTATCAAAAAAAAAAAGTTGAATCCGAGGATCAATTCTGTGCTTTCAACAACAAAGCATTAAAAGCCATTGCTCTTCTAGCTGAAAAAGTCCCAAATTTGCTGACATCAATACCAGCTTCTGCCTTGATTTATTAAAACCACCTGAAAAGTGTAGCCAAAGTTACCGGTTTTTATGGCTTTTGCAAAGCAATAAGTAATTGACCCTAAGCATCCGAACAGAGCTCTAAAACATGACTCTTAGCGTCTGAACAGAGCTCTAAAACAATCTTCATATGTCTTCAAGCATTGCACCCAGCATAATTTAGGATTATTTGGAAAGGCTGGGTATAATATACATTTGGAAAAGGTTTTTGTCTGCTTGGAAATTTTAAAAGATATACACTCAGGAGAATATACTCTACCTGCTAAATAAAGTGTGAATGTCTGAAACTCTTCTACAAAATGTCAAGCACAACAAAATAGTTAATTCAGTTGACAGCTGCTTTCTCAATAAATCTAAGTTATCTCACCACGCGTCCAGGACTTTCAGTACAATATTCACGTCCCACATAATGGCACATTTTGGCCTGGGCGGATTAGCAAATCTAATTGCTCTCATCAGCTTGCATATTAATAGGTGTTCGTTCACTGGTTTCCTTTCACTCATGACACATCTGCCTCACTAAAATGCCTGGTTGAAAATTATTTACTGTCTTGTAAGCCAGTCTGTCCGAAGCCATCTGAGGAAATTTATTACCAGATGCAACTCTGCCTCCACGGACGGGATCTGCACCCTATTAGTTGCACCAACACACCCATCTTTTTCATGCCGCAGAATACTGCTAATGGGGGGCATTAGTGCAAGCTTGTTTGATGAAGGAGGCAGCCTGTAGCAAAATACTTGGTACTTGCCATCGTTGCCCAAAATCTTCCATGGTATGAGTGCCAATTGACCCGTCACTTACAAGGAATGTCATGCCTTTGGTGAGTCCATCAAGATATCTGGAAAATTTGGAAGTGTGAGTACTAAATCCCAAGACATCTCTAGAAGTATGGGAAACCATGGTTGTGCTTGCCAGAACCCCTAGAATAAGATACACCTTCTGCCTCTCAATCAGAACCGCTACTCGAGGGACGATGGCAACAGGGGAATAGCATATTGGAGGCCCTTGTTCCACAATTGAAGGAACGTATCTGTTGCTATTGCGAGTCCACCCTCTGAATGAAGAACTGGAGTTCTAGTCTGCCACTACATTTCTGTGTCCCGGACCCAATGCCGCTATCATGTAGATTCTGTGCTGAAGGTAAAAGTGCAAAAAATCTATGGCTATCTCTGCCAACAACGTTTATCTCGTCCCCCCTAACCTTTTTATCTACATCACTGCAGAGATATGGTCCCCATTTTAGCAGCATACAACAGTTTGACTCTCGAGGGACAGTGTTTTTATAGCAAATAAACCTGCCAGTAACACCAAACAGTTGATGGGAAGCTCTACTCTGCTTGTGACCATTGTATTCCTATAGAAACTAGCCCACATCTGGCTCCCCCCATCCCACTGGCTTGCGTCTGATTCTATAACAACCTTTGGTTAATAGCCAAAGAGGGCCTTGCCGTTCCAGGCTTCCATGTGATTTCTGTCAAAAACAAGATCCCTTTGGGTTCCTTTTGAGCATACAAATCCACACTTCTAACATACACACACGGCCCAATCACCGATACCGAATAGAAACCAAAAAAAATAATACAAATTATATAATATATTTTTATTATTAGGATCCTTATGAGATTCAAAATATATAAAAAAGATTAAAAAACATATGCATCATCAATACACATTAAATATTCACATGGGTTAAAAACATATCATACAAAAACACCTGGGAAAATATGACAATCAATAGAGACATCTAAGACCTGATAAATCAAGTGAGCACACCAAGTACATAAACAATGAAATTAATAACCCTGGTTCAACACTTAATAGCGTTCTTTTTCTCCTAATCGAACCCGGTATTGCTTGGGTGCGTTCTCAACACAAAGCGACGCGTTTCGGTGGTATAATTTGATCCACCACCTTCTTCAGGCTTACTAATACAATTCAGTGTCTCCCAACACATTCCTCTAAAAAGACATTACATAAAAATTAATTTTAGAGTTTTTTCATATCATTAGATACTTGATATGTTACATGTCATATTTTATTTAGTCAATATCTAAAATTAAACAACCCAAACAGATTAATAAATACAATAAAAACATTTATATTTCAATTTTGGTTCCATCCCCGGTGATTCACATGCCAATTCCTAACAACCCAACTCATACAGCATCCGTAAACTGACACACTCTTATATTTTGTAATTCAAGGGTATTACCCACCAGAAAAATGATAAGACAATGTAAATAGGGGGATCTGTTCCCCTGTTGCGGCTTTCTTCACAGGTTGGCCACACAGTGTAGAATGAAAATAGGGACATACACGTCTTCCCTAGAAATAAGTGGTGACAAAGAGGGGGAATACACTGATGTAAGATGCCTTTCCTCATAATTCTAATGTCTCCTTATTAAATAAATCAAGATCAAAACTCTACCTTTATTGAGTCTTCTTTTGCTGACTTCAAAGGGTGAGGGAATTGTATATATAAAAAGAGGACAAAACTTCACTGAATGCCCTGCAAATTGAGTGATAATACAAAAAGAGAACATACAGTTATTTTCTTCTTCCATGTCTCAAAACTATGGACTTCACTAAATCAGTTGAATAAAGTAGGAACAATTTTTACACTCTACCTTGATTAAAAATCCATCAGGTAATGGCCACTGGAGCTATGGCACCCAAAACGACAAAATCCTAATTCATATAGGCCCCTCAAAAGCTCGCACACCGCTCTACCGTGCGTGTCGAATTCCTGATCAAGCTGCCTGTATAAAGAGAGCGTCACATTACTTCCTTGCTGCCCTCACCATAATTAAAATCGAAGACAACTAAATACGACAGACTACTATTTGTTGTAAACTCCTCAGTAAAGTAAGCATCACTCTACTCTACATATAAAAATCTCGATCATACTCCCCATGTCAATAACACTCTGCATGTTCCATACCAGGCGGGGTTTGGTAATATATTTTTAGAACCCGGTGACCCCCTTCCGACAAAGAAACTTCCTCCTAGAGTTTCCAGAAAATCCAAAGGCGGTCCTGGCATTGTGTGTGTTTTTTAACCCGCCCAGGGTCCGCCCTTACCAATAGGATCTAGATCACTTAGGACCCTTACACCCCCATCGAGAGATTCCCACCAGTTTCTAAACAGCTACCTAAATAAAGCGGTCGCTTACCGGGACTGAAAAGCCTCCTGGCGTGCTCCTTATTTCTCCAAGTAATTCAATAAATGCCGGCTGTTCAGCGGCTCAGCTTTTAAATACACCCGTCGTCCCTTTCAATGGTTGAAAAGAACCAGAATAGAAAGCGGACTACGGGAATTAATAACGGCCGCCATCTTAGAATGGACTTCAAGCTAATCCCGCGTTTAGGTTTAAATAGGATAATACACTTCAGAGGTAGTTCAAAGCTAACCCCACTATTTACTAATATGTAGAAAACGCTATTCATAGGAATTAACTAATTGTTGCTACAAACTGGTTGCTATCTGCTTGCTAGTTCCCTACAGATTTCTCCACCATGACAACTTTGCCTGAGCATCATCTGAAATTTGGACTTGATCCATGTATGCAACCCCCTTCCTCAGATGTTGAACTTTCAACCTTATAAGGCTTTGTTGTGAAGAGGTCTGAGAAATACTATCGGGCTCTTAGTCTTAGAGGCCCATTCTGGTTGCTGAAGGCCGACTTCAATTTCTTCTCGATGTCCTTTATCGTGTACTGGGGTAGTTGCAATTGAGCTCTGATGGAATCCACTTGGAATCTCAAAAACTCTATAGATTGTATGGGAGTTATTACTGACGTCTTCTCATTTATGACAAAACACAATTCTAGCAACAGGTGGATCGACCATGTCAGATGGAGCATCAGTTGCTCTGATCCTGAATCATAATGATCAAGTTGTTCATGTACAATATTCAGCGTACTCCCTTCATTCTCTATGTCTCCACAACCGGCCTTCATCACGTTACTGAAACTGTAAGTCACTGAGGAGAGCCTGAATTGCAGTACTAAAAATTCGTACCATCGATTTTTCCATTCAAATTGCTGAAATCATCTCTGAGGCACAATTATAGGGATTGTTAAATATGCATCTTTCAGGTCCGAATGAACCATCCACTCACACTCTTTGCGGAGATTCCCCAGCAGATGGTTCATTCCATCTTGAAGTGTCTATAAATAACCCAGTGACTGAAGTCTCTGAGGCTTAGCACTAGCCTGTTATGAGAAGTTGGGTTATTAGTTGAGGGAGGAGTTAAGTACCCACCTCAAGTAATAAGCGCAATCCTTTTCAGGGTGAACCACTAAAGTCACTAAATATACATGAGCTGTGTGTGTATGTGGGTGGGGGGTGTACTATGGTAATCCTAGGGTCCTCCACCATCTAACACTAAAATCCAGTTTGAAGCAGGTCCTGTACCGACCACAGATTCAGAGACAGAAGTCTGGTAGCACAAAGGCTGAGTTTTCCAGCAACCAGTGGATGCACAAGAATTATTTTGACATCTCGTTCTCACCCTTTGAAGTGTTTCCCAAAAATTATACGTGAAACCACATCAGATCTGCCAAGCAGGATTTGACACTATAATATCAAAAAGAGGCCAACTGTGATTTGATTCTGTCTGGGTAGGGCGCAAAGTAAGGGAGTAGGCCTGGTTGTTAACTACATCTGCTTGTGACAGTAGCAGATGTTTTTTGGAATTATTCAAGTTCCTGGGCCAAGCCCATGGGCCATCTTGTCAAGGCCACGACATCTCCCCACACCCAAGGCCTTTGTCTCAACCCTGGGAGCCAGTTTACACCTCATCAGAGGGGCTATTCAAATGCTATTAACTGGCTGACAGAATTGCAAAATGCAGATTCGCCTCCAGCAAGTTAAGGTAAATCAAACTTAACCATTGAATTGAATTTTTAATAACTATTAAAATAGTTGTTTAATTATTTTGCTAGGTAGTCGCATTCCCTAAATACAGTATTAGTATGCGCTATTGCATCACAGTGTTTTCCTATGGAACAGCCTGCTTTGCTATGGTGAAAATGGCTTTTAGGGCTCTGTAAGGACATGTGTAACATTGTATTTCTACATGACCTACTTTTAAATACTATGCACCCTGCCTTATGGGGACTAAGGCCTACCTAGGGATGACTTCTAAATATTTAAAAGGAAGGTTTAGGCCTGTTAAAAGAGGTTATTTTGACAGATTGAATTTGCAGTTTAAAACTGCACAGCCAGACTACAGAACGTAGGCCTACAGTCATGTTTACACTGTTGTTGTAGTGGATGGCACACTGAGTGCTGCAGTCCAATTGTGACATTTAATTTACAGGCCCAAGGTGTAATTTGTACCATATACTAGGTGCTTATAGGTAAGGTAAATATGACACTTAGGAGTATCCCAATTGTACCATTTTGAAAGGAGCACAAGCACTTTATCACTGGTTAGCAGGGGTAAAGTGCACAGAGTTCTAAATCCATAATGTGCAGCAAAAGGTGAAAAATCTGAGAGAGCACCCAGAAAAGGTGGATATCCTACACAGGTCACCCCCAGCCAAATGCAAGGGTAGACTAATCAATCCCTAATGGGCTTGCCTGGTCAGGTGATAGAACATCGACAATTTGCTGCCTCTGCAGTTAGACTTGTCTAAGTCCCTCTGAAACTACCTGCACTCCTCTATCCGCCTCTGCTCTAGGCCTTAAACCTGTCCATTGGGAATCCTTTTCCTCTCCTGCTGACTTCACGTGTGACGCAACTAACCATAGCTTATTCACAGATACATCCCAGTAGGCAGACAGTACCACCATGTCCAATAAGGTTATGTGGCCGACTCTGCCACCAAGGTCAGACTTTGGTCCCTAGCCCAGGGCAAACTCTGCCCACAAGGCTACTGATGAACCAAGGCAATCGACAGCTGTCAGTGTCAGAAGCCAGGCCACCCGCCACCACTGCCAGGTGGGCTGAAATCTGGGGTTTTGGGTAGGCCTCTCTTCCGGCTGTGAGCCTGACAAGGAGTCCTCCACTTTGACAAGCTCTGACGTGACAAAATCCATCAGGGTCGGCTCCTTGCTCAATACGGTCCACCTCTTGATGGCCTCAATGTTGATTGCTATGATAGCCCAGAAGATTGAGGTGATAAGTGAGGGAAGGTAGGGAAGGGAACAGCAGGGACGGAGACCTATAAACAAAAGAACATCATCAGATTCTCTGGAACATTGTCTTTCATATATTAAACTGTACCGTTCTATCACCAGTTACCTGTAACAGAAAAAATCTTTGAACTTTTGCCTCAGTAGAGTAGTATAGGTAACATTGTCAGGTTCTGTTATGCTCCTACACGTCTTTTCAGTATATGCTGCAATAGTAGGAGAGCGTTAATCATATAATTGATACAGCTCACAGACTTCTCATAATTGTGTAAGTCGTTCTTAAAGTACCCACCAGAAATATAAAGAAACCTTGCTTCAAAGGGGGATAACCACATTCACGCACTCAAGGAAACCCCTGTTAAGAATGGCAAATGATAACACTGATTAACATTGTCATAGAAAAGTGGGCGTATTCCTTAGCATAGAGCCTCACATTCCATACCACGCTTACCACTTTTTCAGTGTCATTATTAAACACCATACAACGCAAGTGCCACACATGCAGCGTCTATCTTTCCAGTATCCAATGTATATTTACAGTGCACTGCTCCCAGGTAAAGGTATGTACAATGTCTCGCAAATGATAATGTACGATCAGATTGAATGTACACTGCAAGGAAACCTCCAAACAGCCTACTGGTTGCAAGTGCACATATGAGGGCTCAAATCCGAACAACGCCTGCAAGAGCCCTCTCCATGAGGGCCCATCATGGCAAAATAATGGCGGCTTCCGCACCGTATTCAAACCCCCAAAAGCCCTCTCCTTGGGCTAGATTAAGAACACATGGCAGCTTCAGCACCATAAACACAATGGTAGCCAAGCTGCAACCAGAACAGATTACCGCTGCATACCTCTGAAAGCCGACTTGAACAGCCAGACAAGTCGGCAAATATTCAAAGAAGGATTTAGCGCTGAGCACCCTTACCTCATCAGACAAGAACTTCCCAGACTTCTCTCTTCCTCTGAACGGCAGGAACAGCAGATTAATCTGCCCCATTACGAAGCGAAAGTATCTTTTATAGCCCTTCCGGTTCAGAAGGCTAAATTCGAGTAAACTATGGGATGTGCCAGCCAGATGCTCGCTAATCCTCATGGGAGGTGTAGTTCATTATCTCCTGTTTTCTCTCTTTAACCCCTTGTGTGCATCATATGGCCGGGAGCCGTCCAACGCCACAGTGGGCATGTGCGTTGGGCAGCTCCCGGCCGTCCTAGCACCCACCCACGAGGGAAGCGCTGACCCTCCCCTGTGGGCCGCCCTTCCTGTTGCTCCCACCAGGGATGGCAGCAGAAGCCCTTCAGCTGCCCCCTGCACCCCCCTCCACATCATCTAATGACGTCAGCGTGCACCGCGCGCCAACATCATTAGAGGCTACTGGACGCGCTAGAAGTCATTTGCTTCCAGCGCATCGAGGGAGACAGAGGTATGTTTCTCCCTGGGGAGAGGGGGGGTTTCAACTAAAGAGGCATTGGGGGAAAGCAAAGGGTTTTCCTTTCCTCCGATGTCTCGTTGGAGCATTCCTGCTGCACGATCGTGCAAAATAATGGCTGACGACGCCACTGCGCCAGCACAACGTGCAGCTGCATCAGGGGAGGAAAAAGATGAAATAAACATTTCAGAAAATGTCAGAACTACCCTTACTTTAAAACTAGCAGACTATGGAGTCACAGCTAGTGGTGGGACAGTAACATTTGTGATTGAGGCACACGAATCATATAGAACAGAGGAATTCTATTCATGGGTTAAATTCCCACAGCAGATGCACACATACATTTCATTCTTATACCAAAGATGAAACACCAGACGAATACTGTCCGGATGAGGACATTGAAATTCTGCTCACCTACCTGGAGCACATAAACTGGTTTAAAGGCACCCTCCCACACACAAAAGAAAAAGTGAGACTCGGTCTGCTAGGAAGAGATGAAGCAACTTGGCCAGTCCTAGCAGCTTACACACCACATCCAGACATTGACACAATGCCAGTAGCAGACTTACGTCCACTTCATAAAGAGATAATAAAACTTTACAGAAACCTGACACAGTTCGTGATGAGAACACTCACACTTCAGCCAGCAAGGCCTACACCAGAAGGACAAATTCAGGAATCTACAACTAAAATAACACCACAAACGCTACACGCGGTTATGGGTAGAATGTCCACTAGACGTGAGCAAATGCCATTCTGGATAGCTAAAAAAATAACACAGCTAGAGGCCGTATTTCCACACACAAGCCCTCAAGAAAAACACAGAATTCTAACAATCTGCTTGCCAATGGGGATAGCTCCCCAAATAGAGGATTTTATCTCTTGGGGTACAGTTTTCGCTGCCATATATACCAGAACTCATGGTATCTCTTCATTAGCAGTAATAACAGATGTATTAAGACAATTACAGAATGAGTATGGAGCAGAACCTGCTCTGAATTTAGGGATAAAATTGTTAGGAATTTTTGCCCATGTATCAGCTATTATATTAGCAAACATAAAAGGGGAGGCAGCAGCAGTGGTGAACCGCCAACGCCTGAGGGATTTCACTCCTTTACAACAGGAACGTGAATTACCTAAAATTATTGTAGACACCTATGCTGAATTAGATGGAGATAGTTTGGGAACTAGAGCAACAAAACCTCAACTGATGGGTGGTCCTGAAAAAGAGAACACCAAGCAAGCACCTGATTCTTCCAAGAAGAAATGGGATAACAATAAAAAACAAAAGAATAGAGAGAATAGATCATAATCCTCAACAGGAGCCCTCCGAAAGAAGGTACAACCTTAGGAATCGTGATAACATTAAAAAACCTGACAGGTATCAGGATACTGATACACGTTCCTCTCCTTCCTTTCAGGGTTCATCAAAAAACAGCAGCAGAAGTAAGAATAGCTCACCAGAACCTGATGGAATTTCTGGTGACAACGGAGTTGAATGAACATATCATGGTGGAGACACCTGATACGAGGGTAAGTGTCCCACATAGGTTACATGAGATAACAGTCCAAATGGAGGGGGACAAACCCAGAAAAATTAAAGGTCTCTTTTGGGAGAACCTGACTCATGGATATGACATCCTTTTGGCTGAAAAAGATTGGCCGCCTGAAATTGTTATGGATTGCCCAAAAGGAGAAACGGTAATTTTACCAGCTTTTTCCGACCTCGTTCCAATATACTTAAAACATACATACACGCAGGAGTGGATGATAGCACTTGCTCCAGCATAATATCGCAACCATGCTGGGTGGGATGCTGAGTCACCTCACCATGAAATCCCAGTAAAAACTACTCCAACTCCACAGAGACAGTACCCAATAAAACAAGAAGCGAAAAAACAGGTCAGGGAGATCTTAGATCAACTGGAATACCAGGGTGTTATTTGAAACTTGCACCTCTTCAGTGAATAATCCTTTGTTTCCTGTAATGAAACCCGATAATTCATACCGCCTAGTTTTAGACTACAGACATCTGAACACATGCACTAAAACATTTGCAGTACAGAATGCACATAGTGCTGCATTGTAGGAAGCTGGCTCTGTATATACTATACCAAAGTGAGGTATAGTGTGCACAGAGTCCAGTGGAACCCCAAAGGTAGGCAGAGGTAAAGTTAGATAGCACCTCACTCTCTTTTTGTGGTAGTGTGGTCGAGCAGTAAGGCAGTATCAGAGGACAGTGTTAAGCATTTGTTGTACACTCTCAGTCAGCAAATGAATTCACACACTGAAAGACTGAACTTCAGACCAATTGTTTTTGTATAAAAATATTCTTTTAGTTATTTTATTTTCTAGAACCAAGCAAGCCTGGCACAGGTAAGCAATAAATACTTTACAGTAGTAATGCAGTTTGTAAACAGTTTGAATTGAAATTGTATATGCACTTGGTTTGACTTACATGATGGTTGCTGAGAAATGCAATACTTAGTAAATACAGTACATAGACTTGAATGGGCTTTTCAGTAAAATACCAGGTAAGTTACTTTTTAGATTACTTTTCTTACTCAGAGTAGTATGCCTGGATTCTACTC
Source organism: Calotriton arnoldi (assembly GCA_963921515.1). Classification (NCBI taxonomy): domain Eukaryota; kingdom Metazoa; phylum Chordata; class Amphibia; order Caudata; family Salamandridae; genus Calotriton; species Calotriton arnoldi. The sequence continues at coordinate 289,976 of CAWUFW010003305.1, forward strand.
TGGGACATTTCCTGTAAACAGGTAAGTAAAATCTTTTTGGTTAAATAGTACAATTTTAAAGAATTTCTTTAGGTTTTCAAACTCCACACTTCAAAACTTTTCCAAGAAAAACAGTCAATGTTATCGTAGGGAGGAAAATAGTGTTATCGGTTTTGAGGTAAGTATTTGGTAGTGGGAGTTGAGGTTCTGGGGGTAGACTCAGGGGTCCCCCAGGGTCAAGGATGCACTCTTGTTACACCCTCAGCAGCACTAGGGCGGCCGGGTGCAGAGTGCTGAGGCCCAGTGTTATCCAATGGGGGATAGGGGGCCTCCGGTTGGTGGCTGCTGGCGAGCAGGCCACAAGGTTGTGGGAGCCAGGCTCCTGGTGTTAGGCTCAGGGCAAAGGGGTATTCGGTTTAGCACACAAAGTGCACCCGCAGCGGCGGCTGGGTGCAGGGTGCTGTTTTGGCGTTGGGTGCCCTGTTGTTTTCAATGGAGATTTTCGGTTTTGGTTTTCAGCTGCAGGCTCGGTCCAGGAAGACTTCCGGGAGGAACCAACAACTGGGCAGGTAAGTTGGAGGGCTCGGGACGTAGGTGCACCTCAGGTTCTTTTCTCCAGGGCGCAGGGCGGCTGGATGCAGGGGTGTCTTTTGAGGTTGGATTTCACCTTACCGGGCCACTCGCGGTTGGGGGGGTCTCCGTTCAGAGGCTGCAGGCGACGTCGGGGAGTCCTGGAGGGGTCAACCCACGGTGGAGTCGGACTCTGGAGCGCTGGGGGACCTCGCTGGGACCGGTGGGCCACTCGAACTTGGGCCGTAGGCGACGGGTGCAGTGGTGGTTCCAGGCGTCGGGTTTCTTTTTCCTCAGCAGGCTCAGAGTCTTTCTTTGGTGTTTCTTCTGAACAGAGCTGCTGTTCACAGGAGATCCGGTCTTTGTTGAAGGCAGTCAGTCGTCCCAGGGGTTCTGGAGGTCGTTGGCTGCAGGACAAGACGATTTTTGGCGCAGGATCTCTGGAAACTGCAGACGGGCCGGTGGGGCTGGGGCCAAGTCAGTTGTTTTCTGCAGTCTCCTCTGCTGGGCTTCTACTTTTGTCCTTTTTCTTCTTAGGTTGCGGGAATCTGCTTTCTTGGTTCAGGGCTGCCCCCTAAATACTGTATTTAGGGGGCCTTTTAGGGGTCTCGAGGTCAGTAGCCAATGAGCTACTGACCTTAGGGTGACTACACCCTTGGTGTGCTCACCCCACGTGGGGCAGTGAGCACAATCCCTAATCCTGATTGGGGAGTGCCTGCCCATCTGCAAGATGGCGGGCACTGAAGAGTGGGCTTCACCTCGCCTCCCCCACCTGAGGGGTGGAGTTGGCAGAGGTGGGCACACCTTCTGGGCTGGCTAGTTTTTCCTGCCTGTCTTCCCGCCGAAAAGGAGGGGAGACAGGAAGGGGGCCTGCTCCTGATAGCAGGAGAGGCTGGGGATCGCATTACAAAGGCTGCCAGGCCTTTGAAGCTCCCCTGCCACAGATGGCTCTTCCTGGCCTGGGGGAGGTGTGAACACCTCCGCCCAGGAAAGGCTTTGTTTGTGGGCTCCGGGAGCGAAGGCTCCCACCCTAGGGGTCCTGAAACATGTCTCGTGGTGGCAGGCTGGTGTGTACCAGTCAGGGAACCCACCAGAAGCTGGTCGTTTTTCAGGGGGCATCTCTAAGATGCCCTCTGTGTGCATTTTTCATTAAATCCCACACTGGCATCAGTGTGGGTTTAATGTGCTGAGAAGTTTGATACCAAACTTCTCAGTTTTCAGTGTAGCCATTATGGTGCTGTGGAGTTCGTAATGACAAGCTCCCAGCACCATATACTCTTAATGGCAGCACTGCACTTACAATGTCTAAGAATGGACTTAGACACTGTAGGGGTACAGGGCTCATGCACCTGTACCCTCTCCACTGGCATAGGGCACCCAGCTAGAGGGGTGACTGATCTATGCCAGGGCAGTGCGTTGTAGGCATGGCACACAGGGATGTGTGCCATGTCGACTCTTCACTTTGTTCTGCACCAAAACGCGCAGCCTGCAAAGGCAGTGTGTGTGTGTGTGTAAAGGTACAGGGCCTCTAAGGGTGGCACAATAAGTGCTGCAGCCCTTAGAGGTCTTCCCTGGTCACAGTGCCCTGGGTACCTGTGGTACCATTTACCAGGGGCTGACCTGTGGCCAGAGATGCCAATTGGGTTAGGTTTGGGGAAAGAACACAGGCCCTGGAAACCTGATTGGCAGGGAGCCAGGGCACATCAAGTGAAAGTGCATCAGTAGTCTGGCAAAAAGTGGGGGGTTACTGCAACAGAAACAGCAAGGATATTAGGTTCGGGTGGTAGTTGGGTCATTCACCTATATGGGACCCAGAGAGCCCTTCACAATATGCCAAGAAGTTCCCTAGGAGGTGTCCTTTTTACATAAATCCAGTATCCCACATTATGTTCTTACATACCACCAATGGGAACATTGGCCAACACCACCGAAAGGTAGTTCAAGAACGTTCGCACAGACATTTTCTTATTTTTCAAGGTTTAACACTTCTGACCCGACCTCATATTGCTATAAGGTTGCACCTACAACTGCACAGAAAAATATGCTAACAAACACCAAACAGATTTATTCTGCATCCTTTATTTCCCAAGTGTCTGAACAGGGTTTCAACTTATGGAAGGACACTATGGACATAAAATCAGTCTGGGGTTCAAAGGAATGGCAAGTTCAGGGAACAGAAGTACTATTTCGAGCGTGCCTCATTCCACAGCAAATAATATTTCTGAACGACACTGTGCAACAGACCTCATGTCTTGGACTAGCCAAGAACAAAGACTTGAACACACCTCGGATTCCCTCAACATCACACTTTGAGGGGTGGCAAAACTTTACAACACATGGAGGGGATACAATAGATGACATCATACATTATAATTCATCAGACCTCAATTGGAAGGGATGGTTAGTTTGGCCTACAGACACAAATAGATGTCAGACAAGATTCAGAGGTACCAGCGAAGGGTTTAGTACCCATAGGCCGGACCAACGCTATGTACAACGAGAACATCCGCGGGTGGTGACATCATACAGTTTTGGGAAGTTATGCCTCAATTGGCTAAAAACCTCGACACTGTCCCAGGTGAAACAACACTTATCCTTACTATCAGAAGACATGGATCTAAGGGACTTTTTATTAGGCCCCCTAAAGCCACGTCAGGAATTTTTTTTTTTTTTTTTGTAAACAGATCTTAGTAAGCATTTCTTATACATATCCATACTTTACAATTTGTATAATGAAGTCTTTCAATTAGCACAATTCAACAATATATTCTCCCGACATGAATTGTATACATTCAGGTAATCTCATCTTGAGCAACGCGTGTTACTTAGCTTGTGACTAGTACATTACTTGCTCTAAAACTGCTGTTAGGTAAGGTCTGTTAGATTTGTGACATAGCATTTATTCAGTTAGTTCCTCCTTCGGTCATCAATTCTTCTTGCATATATGAACACCGTTAACTACCCAACTCCCATTCCTCCCCCCACCCTCCCCTTAGGCGTGCCTGAATGCAGCAAGTTTCCGTTACTGCCACCCTATTTAGTTTAGCTCCTCAGTGTTTAAATCTGTGCTTCCCACCAGGCCATGTGAGTGGATGTAATCTTGATCACCCTTGTCCTCCCTCCTCTATGGGCTTGTCCCGTACTCCTTCGTCTTCTGCGTTCTTTGGCTGTTTTAATAGTGTCACTAACTCCTCCCATGCTCTCGCTGTCTCTAGAGGGCCCCTGCTTTGCCTGGCTTCTCTCAGTCTCACTTCTCCCTCGTATGTCGCCCATTTTGTGAATTCCATCTCTCCGTCGAGGGTCCCCTCTGGGATTTCCAGTTTTTGGTGATCTCCCTTTTGGCCTTCACGAGTGCCTAGTCTTGGAACTGGCTCGTGACCTTAACTTTGGATGTGTGCAGGAACCAGTGTAAGAGATAGTATCCTGGTGTGGTTTGAACCTCTTTCTCGGTAACTTCCGCTATTGTTGTTGTCACCTCCCTCCAGAAAGACCCAAACCCTAGGCAGTCCAAAAACATATGCAGGTATGCTGAATCAGTCTCCCCACAGCTTGGACACTGGGCCGCTCCCATCCCAAAGTATTTATTGATGCGTGCTGGTGTGAGGTAGGCTCTGTGTAACACATAAAAATGTATTAATTGGAATCGAGTGTTTCTAGTGACTTTTGTTGTTCTCTCCACTAGTGTGTCCCATGCCTTTCCCTCAATATCTGTTCCTAGGTCTCCTCCCCAGGTTTCCCTCAGTCTGGTAAGCGCAGGTAGTGTTTCATTTCTGAGCCGTCGATAGAGACAGGTCACTGCTTTAAAAGTCCTGGAGGCGGACATCACATATTAGCATCCTCCTGATGTGGGAGGTTCTGAGAGCCCCTCCCCCCAGTGTTTTTGTATCGCTTTCATGAGGGCATTGTATAGTAAGAAATGGCCTCTGGGTATATCATGTCGTTCTCTGAAGTCATGAAACGGGAGTAAGGTTCCATCCTCATATAACATGTCTATGGTGGTCACCCCCACCTCTGCCCAGGTGTTACCACTCGAGGTCGTGTCACCCTCTCTACTTGTATGAATGCATATTCTTTTTTTAGTGCTGTCCCTTTAATAAATGTTCTCCTTCCTCATTGGGCTAAGACACACCATGTGATAGGGGGTGTTCCTATGTCTGAAACACCTGAAGCAACATCGAGCTGCTTGGCTTTAAAGTATCATGCTTTAGGATTCCTTGATGGGTTATTATGCTGTTTCCCACATCCTCTGAAACTTTCCCTTGAGCTTCTCTGTGCACGGCCGGCGCTGTAAGCACCGCCACGCCCAGAACTGCAGGAGCAGCTTCCTTGATTTTCCCTCTCATCGCAGTGTACGGCTGCCGCCGTGAACACCGCCACACCAGTTGCCGCAAAAGCAGTTACTTTTGTTTTTTTTTCCCCTTTCCCGGTGTCCGGCCCTTGCCGCGAACACTGCAACCGTGCCAAAGGACCACAGGAGCGGTTCCTTTTGTTCTCTCTCCTTCCCGGTGTCCGGCCCTTGCCGTGAACACGGCAGCGCTTGCCAAAGAACCGCAGGAGCAGTTCCTTTTGTTCTCTCTCCTTCCTGGTTTCCGGCCCTTGCCGTGAACACTGCAGCGCTTGCCAAAGGACCGCAGGGGCGGTTCCTTTTGTTCTCTCTCCTTCCCGGTGCCCGGCCAGTGCCGCGTCTGCAGCAATGCATGACCAAGAACCGCAGGAGCAGATATATATTTTTTTTCTTTTGTTGTTTCTTTAGCATTATGGATTTTCTGGGTGCATGGCCACCATACTGTAGTATGGGAGAACAAGGGTACCCCGAAATGTGAACCTGGGGTTAGTATATGTTTAAAGGATGCAATGGTTCAGGGTTGGCCCGAATGGGTCCAGAACAAGAGAATAAAGTCCCAGGTGGGACTTTAAGAATATCAATTTATACTAGACATTTTAATCGTCATAGGAGCAAGGATGTAGGGAGACATATATAGTGTAAAATAAACAATTTATTTCACACAAGTATAAATTTTATAATTAAAGTAATAATCAAGTGCTCACATAAAGTGAAGGTGCGTGATGTGACAAAGTGAAAGTGAACTAAAAACATAACATCACATTGACAACATAATTGGAACTCCACATGAGTATATACAATGAAAGGGGTTCCTGTTGTAGGGGTCGACGGCGTTTCGATCTTTAATTATTTAAGATCATCTTCAGGACAAATAGTGAGCAGTCTGAAACTAAATCGAAATGAAGCATAGTTACAATATGTCCCTACATGAGGACCAATTATAGTGAATAAGTGCTCCCAGTGTTTTATATATAATATAAAACCAATTAGCGCGCAACTTTTTAGAAAAATGAGTAGAATCAATCTAACAACCTTCCCCTCCCCTCCCCCTTCCTTCCAACCCCCCCACCACCCCCCCTTTTCCCCCCCCCTCCTATAGCTAACTTGGCGCCCCGCGCGCATGATCCCTCAATGGTTTCTCACGTTGTTAGATTGATTCTACTCATTTTTCTAAAAAGTTGCGCGCTAATTGGTTTTATATTATATATAAAACACTGGGAGCACTTATTCACTATAATTGGTCCTCATGTAGGGACATAGTGTAACTATGCTTCATTTCGATTTAGTTTCAGACTGCTCACTATTTGTCCTGAAGATGATCTTAAATAATTAAAGATCGAAACGCCGTCGACTCCTACAACAGGAACCCCTTTCATTGTATATACTCATGTGGAGTTCCAATTATGTTGTCAATGTGATGTTATGTTTTTAGTTCACTTTCACTTTGTCACATCACGCACCTTCACTTTATGTGAGCACTTGATTATTACTTTAATTATAAAATTTATACTTGTGTGAAATAAATTGTTTATTTTACACTATATATGTCTCCCTACATCCTTGCTCCTATGACGATTAAAATGTCTAGTATAAATTGATATTCTTAAAGTCCCACCTGGGACTTTATTCTCTTGTTCTGGACCCATTCGGGCCAACCCTGAACCATTGCATCCTTTAAACATGGCCACCATACTGAGCACCTCTAAAGCGTCTACATACCGCAGGAGCGGTTCTCTTTATTTTCAAGTATATCCTCAAAACACAGTCAATGCTGTACTGCTCTACCACTTTAATCTGAAGAACCCCAGGAGTGGTTTCTCAACACTTACCAAAGTTTCTGGCAGTCTGTGGATACCCCTCTCATGACAGGAAGAGCTCTCCTAATACATAAGGGATTTCCTTTCTTTTGCCTTATAAATTGGGTTCAGTGCACTGTCCTAATGGACTTTTAGGACGGTTTTCTTTTACTCCGGTAGTATCAACCCTTCAAAGGCCATTCTCATTGGGATCCTTAAAAGATTAAATCTGTGGTGAGTGAATGATTTATATGTCTTCTGAAAATGTAGTATAGGTTCTCTCTACCCGTTGTATACACCACCCCTTTTGTCTTTTTTTTTTTTAAATCTCATTCTTTTTGTATTTTCCAGACAGTGGTCCTCCCTTGCAACACCAAGATTCTAACCAGGCAGATTCTGTCTTCCATCCTCCTCCATCCCCAACAGGAAACTCTGTTACCCTCAGGCATTGTCCTTTTCTCCCAAGGCCTGTTGGGTTTATCCGCTTCCCTTTCCCCTTGGGATCAATCGGCCATCCTGTTATAGTCAGTGTGGAGGGTTGGTCTGGAGGTGAGATGGGGGCCTTTCTCCGTTTCCGCGGTTCCTGGTTGTCAGGTGAGTGGGATTGTGACACCAGGTCTCCACCCCTCGCCAGCTCACTCCATGGGGAAGTCGCATGCAAATGGCAATTGGGATCTCCGGGGCATATGGTTTTTTAATTTTAGCTCTTTGGTGGGACCTAATCCAGCACCTGCGTACTACCTTGACTTCGTGTTTTTCATCTCCTCTGCAGGGAGGTAGACGTAGCACTATATTGGACAGTACCGTCAAACTGGGGACTGCATCATTGGTCTACCCCTCTCACTTTCCCAGCAACCCATTTCGTGAACCACTGCAGTTGTGCTGCAAGGTAGTAGTATTTGAAATCCGAAAGTGCAAGGCCTCCTGCGCTCTTTGGTCTCGTTAATGTATCCCACTCTACTCTACGTCTATCTGTACCCATATAAAGGCGATCACTAGTGACCTAAGATAGCCAAACATACCTGCTGGGATCCAGACCGGCAGGGTTCCAAACAGATATAACAATCGCGGGAGTGTCACCATTTTCAACAGGGATATCCTCCCCATAACCGATAAGGGTAGCGTGCCCCAAAAGGCGAATGAAGCTTTCGCTCCCCTGATTGCCTTGGCTATATGTCCTTCTAGTAAGTTCGCCCACGCATGGTAGATAGTAACACCCAGGTATGGGAGACATCTGCCCTCCCAATTCACTTCCAATTCCATTTGTGGCCTCTCGCGCCCTGCTTTTGTGGGAAATAGGCTCGATTTCCGCCAGTTGACTCTGAGACCCAACACTCTAGCTAATGAGGCTAGAAGTTCTCTCGCCCCCTCTAGTTCTGCACCCGTATCTCGGAGAAACAACAATAAGTCATCCGCGTATAACACAATATGATCTATCCGGTTCACCGCCTCCAACCCTCTGTAATTGAGCCCAGTTCTGGCCCTGGATGCAAGGGGCTTCATGGCCAGAGCAAATAATAGTGGGGAGAGCAGACAGCCCTATTGTGTACACCTCCCCACTTGATAGGTCTCGGAGATCACGCCCCCCGTCTTGACTCTGGCAGTAGAGTCTGTATACAACAGAGATGTCCATTTTACGAACTCTGAGCCTAGTCCAAATCTCTCCATCACCCTAAACAGATATTGCCAGTCTAAGCTTCAAAGACTTTTTCGATGTCGACCGCAAACACGACCGCCTCATCTTTATCATAGGTCTCAGACTCTAGGATACGTAACAATCTTCTGATATTCATTGCTGTGTTACGTGTTGGGATGAACCCCGCTTTGTCTATGTGTACGAGGTCCACCATATGTGGAAGCAGTCTCGTAGCTAGGATTTTACTTAAGACTTTATAACCTAAATTTAGCATGGAGAGTGGCCTATATGCTGTCTTATCCATTGCTGATTTGATGGGTTTTAGCAGCGGAATGATTAATGCTTCTCTCGTAGAGCTCGGCAGCGACCTGTCCTGCTTCGCTTGATTGTACACACCCACTAGTCTCGGCCCCAATATGTCGACATACGTCGAGTAAAACTCTACCGGGAGGCCGTCTGTCCCTGGTGTCTTATTTCTTGCCATGGCTTTAATGGCTGCTCTGACCTCGTGCAGCTCTATATCTCTTCCAAGTGATTCAGCTGCTTCTTCGTCAATAGTAAGGCCTGTGCCCCTATGAAGTTCTCAATATCAGCCACCAAAGTCACCGTCTTGCTCCTATATAGCTCGGCATAGTATTTAAAGAACACTTTGTTTATGTCTTGTTGCGTATATGATTCCCCTTCCAGCTCATCTCTGATTTCAAGTATAGGCGACCCTCTTTTGGCCGGGTTAGCTAGCCAAGCCAGCATCGCCCCCCACTTGTCCCTTTCCGCATGAGCTCGGACCATATAATTCTTATAATCAAAACAGCGGAGTTGTTCTACATGTTACACTACCGCCTCTTTGGCGGCTAAGAGTTGTTCCTGCAGTTCCCCATTGCCCGGCCGCTCTTGCTCGAGGTACCTGAGACACTGTTCAGCTTTTAGAGTATCTCTTAAGAGCGTTCCCCTGATCCCTACCATCTCCAAGATGCATTTCCCTCTGATCACCACTTTGAATGTGTCCCATTCGCTCAATGGATTATTGGCCGTCCCTGCATTATCTTCAAAGTACTGCCCTATCGCCGATTTTATTGTTGCGTGGAAGACCTGTTCTTCTAAGGCTTCCGGTCTTAGCCTCCAAGTGGGGATGCACGGTCTTTCCCTAGCCTTTGAAGCCCTACCAATAGGGGGTTGTGGTCAGAAATCGTCCGGGCTAGATATTCACTGGATTTCACATGCTCGTGTAGGTCAGGGGAGCAGAGTATAGCATCTAGCCTAACATGTAGATCGTGTATGTATGAAAAGAACGAGTAGTCCCTTTCTTGTGGGTGTAACGTTCTCCAGGTGTCTACTAGTCTCCATTGGTATTGCCATGCTCTTCGTGCGTCTGCCATGCGAACAGTGGGGGAGTCTCTCAAGGGTGGGTGGGATCGGTCCAACTCTATATCTGTGATGCAATTGAAGTCACCGCCCAGTATCACCGAGCCAGTCAAGTATGGGACTAACTTCCTGGATAGGGCTGCAAAGAATGAGGCCTGATTTGCATTCGGTCCGTATATGTTCCCAGTTGTTATGTCTCTGCCATCTAATTTTACGTAGCACCCCTCTTGGTCGATTATGTGTTTTGTACATTGAAATGGGACTCCCGTCCTCACCCATCCAAGGACCCAGCTAGCAAAGGCTGAGTAATTTGCGTAGTACACCTGTCCTCTCCATCTTCTCTGAAGGGCTTCGCCTTCCTTAGCAGTAATATGGGTTTCTTGAAGAAGCGCTATATGGGTCCCCCTCCTGATCAGATATGCATATATCTTATGGCGCTTGGTCATGGTGTGCATCCCTCTCCCTTTCCAGGAAATATATTTAACATCTACGGCAGAAACCATTGGGTCAGTGTCACTGTTAGTCTATTGATTGCTTCAGTCCAGGCATGCCTCACCCCAACTTGTGATCCCCTTATATAACAAACTCCCCAACATCCCCTCCCCAGGACAGGTGACAGTCCAGTACCCATCCAAACTCAATACCAATGGAATCGACACGCAGAGTACCTGCGCTGTTGTAATTGGGGTGAAGTCTAGGCGCAGTGTCCTCGGGTCCCTCCCCTCCCGGTTCCCCCCCATCCAACCTGATAAGGATTTTACCCCCCCACCCAGTCTCTCCCTCGCTGGTTAGTTAGGAATCCCCTCCAATGAGATCCTTTACCCCATGTACAGGGTCAAAAGGACACCAATGAGTGAAGTTATTGTCCATGCATATTCATCTGCCGCTGGGGACTCTGTTCAGATAAGCTCGTCCACTGATTTGGGGGTGACTTTGGGAAGGTCTGTGTCAGATTCCTCCGACGAGCTAACACTGCGGGAACCATCTGGTGTTCTGTCCTCCATAATATTTCTCAGAGATTTAGGGCTGAAATCCGCCTGACTTAGTTCTGCAACCTCCCGTAGTAGTCTATGTCTTTCTTCCCTAGCTTCCTCTGAGGATGGTGTGCCGGCTTTTTCGGGAGTTCTTTGCTTCTTCTGATCGATGCGTTAACATCTCTGACTTCATCAGGGCTCATCAATTATTAACATCAATATAGCATCAAAAGGTCATGATTTGGTTCAACCACGCCGGGATAGATGTAAGAAGGAGCTCTCTCCCTCATACAGGTTGACAGAACTACTTACGAGCAGTTGTCCGAATAGAGATGCTTGCTGGATATATAGAGGTTTACAATACCAATCATGACCTTTTGATGCTATATTGATGTTAATAATTGATGAGCCCTGATGAAGTCAGAGATGTTAACGCATCGATCTGACGAAACACGTGTTGGCTAAAGGGGACTACTGATGAACGAGGATCAAAAGAATAAATCGAACTGAAATTAAGAAGAATTGAATGGATTTAATTTGTTGTATCTGACTATTATTGGAGTGATGTGCTCAGGACTATTAGTACACTGTTGAGACTGGGTTTTCCTAGCCACTGTGGGAGCGTTGGTGGCCGCTCTCTCCCTTTGAGCACCACATGATTGGAAATACGTTCAGTTACTTTGGGAAGACCTATTAGGTTTGTGCAAGTAGCCCAGCCACATTCTATTGCTTAAATAGTCTCATTTGGCGTTCCTCCTGCTTCATCTTCCTCATCAGTGTGCTCCTGTCTTTTGCAGGGATCCATAGTGTCCTGACCTCGGCATTTGGATATTCGCCCTATTCCTGTCCGGTGTAACCCCAACTTTGCCGTGCTGGGCGGCCGCGCTATCAAGAATCGAGGGCTCTAGGGCGTGGTCTGCCATCACCCAACATGGCCGCGATGGAGTGAAGCTCCGATCTCCTAACACCTAATTACCCCCAAAACTCCGTTAAACGACCCGAATAGCCCGCCCAAATGCTCGGCCTGGGTGGCCGCTGACTCACGGAATCATCCGGTCCGCCGCCTCCGAAGATCCGACCATCCTGCCCGGAGTTCTCGTGCTGTGGCTCCGCATCGAGGACGCGCTGGCTGGAAAAGAGCCCGGCGCTGATTTAAGCAAGGACTGCTGCCGCGGCCGGGCCTGTGGGTGCAGGGCGGCGCCCGGCCTTCGGCGCAGCTGTCTCTCGTTGGCGGGGGGTCTACCGCGGTGCTGGCAGTGTCCCCCGGTGCTTCTTGGCGGCGGCGCTGGTTGTGGGGCATAGCGCTGTACCGGGTGGGCTCCGGTACGCACAAGAAGACCGGCCTGTTTGAGACGCCACTGCACGGTCCGGTTTACAGCCTCGAGGGCCGGAATTGACGTGGTAGGCAATTTCCCCCCGCCCCCCCTGACGTGAACATCAACACCGCGGGCCCGTCATTATAATTGGGAGCGGTTCTAATCGCCTGGAGCTGCCATTGAGGTGCAGTGAGGTGCCCCTCCCCCACTGGCATTACTCAGCTCATTGGCATTCCTTGTTGAGTTGTTGGCGCAGACTACGAGGGATTTTACGAGCGGGAGAGCGCTGTTTTTTATGGATTCATTGACCTGCTGCACAGCCTGGCTTCTTGGGGGTGAGATCGGCCTGATCCCTTTCTGTTGGTTCTCTGTGGTGCCCACGGCGCGAATACATTGTGCAGAGTTGTTGGAGGAGTAGATTCAGACTCCCCACCGCATATTGTACAGCCGGCCTCGTGGGGGCCCGACGTGGTGGGGGTGAATTTCGGATCTGGTTTTGGGGTCGGTGCCCATCCCCCAGTCTCTATGGACATCAGCCCCTGGTCCTGGCAATCATAATCAACTGTGACTTGGGCATGATGGCCGCCAACAAGGATCCCAGACAATCTAGTGTGATGAAGCTGTCTAAATTTGCCCACACCAAAGCTGACTCGGCGGAGGATAAACAAGCCGAGAACAAAGTGACAAAACCGGCAGCCACCGAGGGCCCTTCCCTTGTTGACGTGATGGAGGCCATCTGTGAGAAAGCGGGCCCCGGACTTACCGCGCCGGCGGCGATGGGAGGACTACAACTACCAGACTCCCTAGCGGGCAACGATCGGCATGCTAGGGGCGTGCACGAGGAAGGCGTTGTCTGGGGGAGTGACACTCCCACCTTTCCTGTTTCTCCACAGCGCGGCCAGGAGGTGAAGAGGGGAGGAGCTGACCCCGGGAGGACGGCGGCGGGATCTTTAAAAACGGAGAAAAGCCGAGAAGAGGCGTCGTTGACCGGAGAGCGAGAGGAGGACGGAGAACAGAGAGCGGAGCGAGAGGAGGACGAGAGAGAGAGAGCGGGACGACAGGAGGACGAAGGACGAAGAGCGGGACGAGAGGACGGCGAACGAAGCAGCGTCGAGGAGGAAGAAGAGGAAGCAGACGACCAGTGGACCGAAGAGTGGTGGCATCCACCGGAGGTGGCTGAAGAGCGGCCGCAGCTCAGGAGAGTTGCGGCGGAGCCGGTGAGTGGCGCTGGAATTGGGCATAGCGGGTTGGAATAGACGTGGGAGGCGGGTGGAGGGTGGAAACGGGACACAAAGGGTGAGAGCAACAAACCAAGAGCCAGTAAAGGGGGTTCATCGTCTGCTGGCATTTCGGGTTCGATCCTATCCTTTCGGTGGCTATTCTGACCCCAAGAATTAAGGCACATCATCCCCTTTCTTTTGCACGTTCCCTTTTCACACCACGCTCAATATATCCACCGGGTGAAGGTGACGGGTTTGGCTTCTCCACTCACCCCCTTCCCAGACTTCACTGACGGTCTCCATTTTCTCTTCTCCTCGGTACGAGCCTCCGGGTGAGTGACGACACGACGGAGGAGCCCGAATCCAACCCCCTTCACCCCGTCGAAGAAGAGGAAGAGGAGGAACGACCTGATCCCGAATCCCGACCCCAGAGAGGGAGACCGGCACAAAAAGAAGAGCACCCCATCCCTGTAGGGAAACCTAAGACTGTGACACCTGACAAAAATAAAACACGAGTCCTTGGACCATATATCCGGCCTCCGCGTCTGTTTATCCGACCCGCCCTCCCACAGGTGGTGTCAGAAGTGGGATCTGGCGGAGACATGGAGGCCGCTATGGCAAAGATGGCGGAGAACCAGGAACACCTGGGCAAAGTGATGGAACGGTTCCTTACGGTGGTGGAAGAAGACCGGGGCAAGATAGAGCAGGTGCTATCGGGGCAAGGCCAAACCCACGGGGCGGCCATGGAGAAGTTGACCGAGGCCCTGGGACAGCAGAGGGGTCCCACCACCCTCCCTTCCATGGTTCTCCAACGATACGTCAGCGGGGAAGATCCGGACTTCTTCTTTAACAACTTCGAACGCATAGCCACCGCGGCGGCCTGGCCTGCTGACAGGTGGGGACAGTATCTGGGGCCCCTCCTTTCGGGTGATCTACAGGCGGCATATCAAGCAGCTACCATCCAGGGAGCAGTCCCATACATGGACATTAAACAGTGCATTATGGAGCGCCTGGGAATAGATGACGAGTCCTATAGGATTAAGTTGAGACAAATAAAAGAAGGACCCCAGGAAACCCCGCGAGCATTGTATTACCGGGTGAAGGACATGACGGATCGGTGGCTGAAGCCTGGCACCACGGATAAGGATGGAATCATGGCTAAGATCTATCTGGAACAATACTTGTCCTCCCTTCACCCCCCCATACAGAGATGGGTCCGACAACAGGCCCATCTCACCTTAGAGACAGCAGTGGAGATAGCCAGCGCCTATAGTCGCGCCCAGGATATCCAAAAGGGAAAGGACGATCCTTCCTGGAGGTCAGGAGGCCCTGGAGTTCACAGACCCCTACGTCCGTCTGTTCTGCGAAAACCGGAACCCATAACCTTCATCCCGGGAGCTCATGGTCCTCCTGTCCATAGAGCCCCTCTTTCGGGACCCCAGTGTTTTCATTGTGGAGGCATGGGACACATAGCCAGGTTCTGTCCACAAAAAGAAGAGCCCATGGAGATAGGGATGGCTCTTAACTATTATTGTTCCCCCACCGAACGGAGGCCTCCTCAGTACCACTGCCAGGTGACGGTCAACGGACAACCCGCGATTGCCTTGGCCGATACGGGTTGCCGCCAAAGCGTCATAAGACCTCAGGACTTGGAACCATGGATCGGACCCATTGATGGGACTGTCGCTATTCGATGTGTTCATGGTGATACGAAACAGTATCCCACTACGCAAGTACACATACAACATCGGAATGACCCGGGCACCACTCTGAAGGTGGGCCTTATCCCCAGTCTGCCAGAACAGGTCATTCTCGGGGACGACTACCCGAACCTACCCCGCTTGATAAACAGCGCTCCTACGAAAGAAGAGGAATGGTGGACCACGGCGCCCTTTTCCCGTGCGGAAAATCAAGAGTGGACCCAACCCAAACCACGGAAGAGCAAGAAACAGAGAAGAGCAGAGAAAGGGAAGCCCCCCTTAGTGTTGCCAATTATACAGGAGGACACGCCCTGGGCGACGGATAGAAGCTTCCGGGCCGCTCAACGGGAAGATCCCGTCCTACAAGAGGCATGGAACTCCGCTCTAGAGCAAGAAGACCCCTACATGTAGGTCCCTACTTCTACAGCAGGAACGGGTTGCTATACCGAAAAGGGAATCCTACCCAGGCCCCCCAGTTATTGGTTCCGGGGCCCTTTAGGGAAAAGGTTCTCTTCCTAGCCCACAGTCACTTGTTGGGGGGACACTTCGGGACAGAGAAGACGGAAAAACAGATAACGGAACGGTTCTACTGGCCCGGTATATTCCAACAAGTGAAGAGGTATTGCAAGGAGTGTCCCGTTTGCCAGAAGAATAGTAGGTATAAGCCACCTCGAGCACCCTTACGCCCTTTACCCATTATTGAAGAACCCTTCAGTAGAGTAGGGATGGACATTATAGGACCCCTGCTGCCTTCCCGGAGTGGGTGTCGGTACGCTTTGGTCCTTGTTGATTACGCCACCCGGTTTCCGGAGGCGATGGCCTTACGCCGTCCGGACGCCACCAACATCGCCAAGGCAATGATCACAGTATTCTCACGAACGGGGTTCCCAAAGGAGATCTTAACAGACCAAGGAACCCCTTTCGTATCCAAGGTTATGAAGCAGGTATGTGCCCTGTTGGGAGTCCATCAAATACGAACCGCCGCATATCACCCCCAAACGGACGGCCTCGTAGAACGATATAACGCTACTCTAAAGATCACTCTTAAAAAGCTTTTAGCCTTGGAAACAAGGAAATGGGAGGACATGTTACCCCTAGCCCTATTCGCCTTGCGATGTAAGGTGCAGAAAAGCACCGGTTACTCACCTTTCAAATTATTATATGGCCATCAACCCAGAACCCTATTGGACATGGTTCAGGAGAAGTGGGAAACCGAACCGGATAACACCAAGCCTTTGGTTGATTATGTTTCCGCTCTCAAGACCCACCTAGGCCAGATCAGATCCCTCGTCCGCATCAACCTAGAAAGCGCCCAGATGGCACAGAAAGTACAGTATGACAAAAAAGCCCGGGTGAGATCCTTTGCAGTAGGCGATGCCGTTCTACTCATGATGGCTTCCTCCGACCACAAATTGTTGGGACAATGGCAGGGACCATACACTGTGAGGGAAAAGGTAACTCCGGTGACTTACCGAGTCGAGACGGATCCGGCTCGTGGCACCTCCCAGATCTACCACGTTAATTTGTTGAAGAAATGGGAGGGCCCCATTCCGGCTCTCGCTGTCGACGCGATGGTGGCGGTTCCTTTGTTCGAACAGTGTATGGATCCGGCTCTCCCTTCCAGTCTGAAGGTGGACTTGGCTGGCGTGCTACTTCCCCTACACGACACCTTTTCCACGAACCCTGGGAGGACGTCCCTGGTGGAACACACCATCAAAACCCCCCCCGGTAAACGAGTACGTCTCCGACCCTATCGAGTACCCGAAGCCCGCCGACACACCATCCGAGAGGAAGTACAGAAAATGTTGCAGATGGACGTCATCGAACCGTCCATCAGTGAGTGGAATTCGCCGATTGTCCTCGCACCGAAGCCGGATGGCTCGGTACGTTTCTGTATCGACTTCAGGGAAATGAACAAAATATCGGAATTCGACACCTAGCCCCTCCCTAGAGTGGACGAGATGGTCGAGAGAATAGGCAGGGCCAAATATATTAGTACCCTGGACCTCTGTAAAGGGTATTGGCAGATACCCTTGCGCGAACAAGACAAGGAAAAAACAGCGTTCTCCACACCAGATGGGTTGTACCAATTCAAGGTATTGCCCTTTGGACTGCATGTAGCACCGGCTACCTTCCAGAGAGTTATGAACCAAATTCTACGGCCACATGAGAGGTATGCCGGTGCATATATAGATGACATCGTCATCTATAGTGATAGTTGGGAGCAACACATGGCCCATTTGACTCGAGTGGTAGAAGCCCTAGGACATCATGGTCTTAAGATCAACCCCGCCAAGAGCCGTCTTGCAGCCCAAACCGTCCGATACCTCGGATATCTGCTGGGTGAAGGAGCCATCAGACCCCAAGATTCCAAGGTAACGGCTATCTCCCGAATCCCGTTACCCAAATCAAAGAAGGATCTCCGTGCCTTCCTAGGACTGCTTGGCTATTATCGACGGTTTATCCCCAACTTCTCACACATTGCAACCCCCCTCACCGACTTACTAAAGAAAACAGTGAACACAGAAGTTAGGTTGAGGACACCTACACGGGAGATCATACAGGCATTTGAGACCTTGAAAACATCCCTTACGTTCGAGTCCGTGTTGGCTAGTCCTGATTATGCCCTTCCCTTTATTCTCCAGACGGACGCCTCAGAACGGGGCCTGGGGGCGGTACTGTCTCAGACAACGGCACAACATGGGGAAAAACCAATACTGTACATCAGTAGGAAACTGTTTCCTAGGGAGCTTCACTATGCCGTCATAGAGAAGGAGGCGTTGGCCATTAAATGGGCCATAGACACCTTACGGTATTACCTGGAGGGCAGAGAGTTTACGCTATATACCGATCATGCCCCCCTGGAATGGCTGGCGCGAAACAAAGGTAACAATGTGAGGGTGTTGAGGTGGTTCCTGGCCCTACAACCTTATAGGTTCCTAACCCGTCACCGAAAGGGAACAGAACAAGGCAACGTGGACTTTCTGTCACGATACCCCCAAGAACAGAGCCCTTGTAATAAGACGGCAAGGGAAAAGGGATGTGAGAAAGCGGGCCCGGACTTACCGCGCCGGCGGCGATGGGAGGACTACAACTACCAGACTCCCTAGCGGGCAACGATCGGCATGCTAGGGGCGTGCACGAGGAAGGCGTTGTCTGGGGGAGTGACACTCCCACCTTTCCTGTTTCTCCACAGCGCGGCCAGGAGGTGAAGAGGGGAGGAGCTGACCCCGGGAGGACGGCGGCGGGATCTTTAAAAACGGAGAAAAGCCGAGAAGAGGCGTCGTTGACCGGAGAGCGAGAGGAGGACGGAGAACAGAGAGCGGAGCGAGAGGAGGACGAGAGAGAGAGCGGGACGACAGGAGGACGAAGGACGAAGAGCGGGACGAGAGGACGGCGAACGAAGCAGCGTCGAGGAGGAAGAAGAGGAAGCAGACGACCAGTGGACCGAAGAGTGGTGGCGTCCACCGGAGGTGGCTGAAGAGCGGCCGCATCTCGGGAGAGTTGCGGCGGAGCCGGTGAGTGGCGCTGGAATTGGGCATAGCGGGTTGGAATAGACGTGGGAGGCGGGTGGAGGGTGGAAACGGGACACAAAGGGTGAGAGCAACAAACCAAGAGCCAGTAAAGGGGGTTCATCGTCTGCTGGCATTTCGGGTTCGATCCTATCCTTTCGGTGGCTATTCTGACCCCAAGAATTAAGGCACATCATCCCCTTTCTTTTGCACGTTCCCTTTTCACACCACGCTCAATATATCCACCGGGTGAAGGTGACGGGTTTGGCTTCTCCCCTCACCCCCTTCCCAGACTTCACTGACGGTCTCCATTTTCTCTTCTCCTCGGTACGAGCCTCCGGGTGAGTGACGACACGACGGAGGAGCCCGAATCCAACCCCCTTCACCCCATCGAAGAAGAGGAAGAGGAGGAACGACCTGATCCCGAATCCCGACCCCAGAGAGGGAGACCGGCACAAAAAGAAGAGCACCCCATCCCTGTAGGGAAACCTAAGACTGTGACACCTGACAAAAATAAAACACGAGTCCTTGGACCATATATCCGGCCTCCGCGTCTGTTTATCCGACCCGCCCTCCCACACCATCCAAGGAGTTCGCACTGCATTGGAGCAAAAGATCGACACCGTAACAACGGAGATTACCCTCATCCGCGCAGACCTTCGAAAAATGGGGGACAAGGTCAAAGAAACCGAAGAGTCCGTGAAAGCTCTCCAGACTTCCTCAAAATCTGTCGAGGTAACGGTCAAGCGTCTGCAGGCCCAAGCATCGGACTTTGAGGCGAAGTTGGAGGACTATGAGGGGCGTGCACGGAGAAACAACGTACGTATTTTGGGGGTCCCAGAAAAATCAGAGGGGCAGGCCACGGATTTGTTTGTTGAGGACTTGATACTGAAACACTTACAGCCCCGGTCCCTCTCAAAGTATTTTTCGGTGGAACGGGCGCACCGAGTACCTGGGGGCCCCCCAAAACCTGGTGCCCCTCCACGACCCTTGTTGGCGAGGATATTTAATTATCGAGACAGGAATATAATCCTCCAAACGGCTAGGACAACTCCGCCACTTAAATTTGAAAATACCACTATCACCTTTTTCCCGGATTTTACCTACAAGGTGCAGCAGAGACGGAGATCCTTCCTGGAGGTCAAACGTGCCCTCCGTGATCACGACCTCAAGTATGCTATGCTTTTTCCGGCAAATTTGAGGGTCCTTGCAGATGGTAAATCGTTGTTTTTCCAGACCCCTGACGAGACCTGGGACTGGCTTGAGAGATGGTGCTCTTACCCTGCCGGTCAGCGATCTTCTCCGATTCACGGCTAGAGACTAGACTGGCAGCAAGAGCGACCTGGCCGAAATGGGAGTGAGTGATACTAGACTTCACTCTCCTACAGTGGAGACCTTGTTTGCCCGACGGACCGGTGTAGGACCCATGCCTTATTCCAGTTACGATGAGTATTGCTCGGCACTCCGGATGAGGGGGTGCATTCAGGAAAGTGGGTTGGAGGGGGGGGATGCTACTGGCTAATTCCCTCTGATTTGAATGTTTAACGGATTTGAAACCAGTTGGTGCTGATCTCCAGCACACTGTATAGACCTGTAGATCTGTGATGGGGCGTGGGTTGGAAGATATAGATCTGTCCTGTTTGATTGGGCCCCAGGCCCGGACCACATTGTTCTCAAGGGCTTTTCCATTGTTTTTTTGGGGGGATTAGCGGAGTACCTATTTGGGTTGTTTGGCTGTGTGACATTCCCTCCATAGAATAGTTCATTGGGGTTTACAGGCGCTCTGCAAAATTGGGGGGGGTGGGCAGTTTGTAGTCCACGTTGCAGGGAGGCAGGGTGGGGGGGGGTGGGGTGGATCCAGGGTTTGTTCATGGGTGTTTTTGCAGTTTTATGTGTGTGTTCAGTATAATTTTGCAGATGAGACTTCCTTCATGGCGTACAAGGGCATTCCTAATGTCGATTCCATATTGCATTGCTTGTATAGACAATACTATGTGCTGCCTCGTTGGGGGGGGAGATTTGTCAGTATTGCCTCTCACTGATCCTTCTTCTATAAATGTCCATTATTCTAGGTTAAATGAGTATTGCTCAAAGCACAAACCCGCAATTGGGGCGCCTTAAACTGCTCTCCTGGAACGTGAATGGGCTGGGGGACCGAATCAAGAGGGGAATTGTGTTGCAATATCTGAAACGACAAGCTCCAGATCTGGTTTTGCTACAGGAAATCCATATCCAGGGTACCTCCTACTGTGCCCTTAACAGATGGGGATATAAATTGGTGGCGCATGCAGGTTTTGCTAGGGGGTCCAGAGGAGTGGGTATTCTGGTACGAAAGTCCCTCCCGTTTCAAATACAATCAGTTACCCGTGACCCATTGAGCAGGTTCGTCACGGTTTCGGGGCGATGGGAGGGGAGGCCCCTTAATGTAACTTCTCTCTATGTGCCGCCCAGGCTGCATTCCACCACACTCGCTGACCTGGGACCCCACATGTTAGACTTACCAGACGGTGACTTGCTGATGGGGGGCGATTGTAATGCGGCACTTTGTGGTAACCTAGACCGACTGCCATCCAGAGGTAGGGAGTCTGCCGGGACATTATTGGGGGAATTTTTAGAGGCGTTCGGCCTTATCGATGTATGGAGGTCCTGTAATCCCTCCTCTTTACAATACACCTTTCATTCAGGGGCACATGGCAGTCTGTCCCGTATAGACTATATTTTCTGTAAAGCCCCCCAGCTTCCCATGTTTGATGAGATATCCTTCCTTCCCAGAGGCATTTCCGACCACTCCCCGATTGTGACGTACTATGGCGGTGTTTCCCCCCCTACCAGGCACTTAATCCTTGGTAGCTCAAGGTACCGACGATCAGAGAGAAATTGGTGAAAGCCACCCAAAATTATTTCGCAGAAAATGATGGGTCGGTGACATCGGATGTCACGCTCTGGGAGGCATATAAGGTGGTGATCCGGGGTAGTGGGGTGGCAGCGGTCGCAGTTCATAAGAAAGAGAAGCGTAAACAATTGGAGGATTTAGAAACCGAGGTAACCGCGTTAGAGGCCGAATTGGTAACCTCCCATACTTCTGCTACTGCACATAAATTATCCATAAAGCAAAAAGAATATAGGGACGTTGCCATGGAGGCCGCTAGGACTCCGTATCGAGCAACCCAGCACCGTATTTACGACATAGGGGATAAGCCAGTAAGTTGCTGGCGTGGTTGGATAAAAGAGAGTTGGCTAATAGGTGGGTGGCCCAGATCGTGGGGCAGGGGGAAGTGAAACGGGACAGAGTCGAGATTGCAGATGCCTTCGCCAGATATTTTAAACAAGTATACGCATCCAGCCAAATGACTACTCAGACCGAATCGGCCGAGCTGTTGGCTACCTTGTCGCTACCGGTTTTAGATGCCCAGGACGTTGAAGGCCTTGATGCAGAGTTCACAGCTGAAGAGGTCACAAAGGCTATTGGTTCTCTGCAATCTGGTAAGGCTATGGGCCAGAGTGGTCTTCCAATTGAATTATATAAATCTAACGCCAAAACTATAGCCCCATACTTAGTAAGAATGTATGAAGAGAGTCTGATTCAAGGTACCTTGCCTGAAACGCAAAGGCTGGCCAATATTGTAGTGATCCACAAAAAGGGGAAACCCCCTGAGGAATGTGGTTCCTATCGTCCTATTTCTTTATTGGACCCGGAAGTGAAAATCCTGGCCAAACTGCTTGCACATCGTCTCTCCCCATGCCTCCTCAAATTAATCCATCCGGACCAATCTGGATTTATGCCCACTAGGAATACAGCATTAAATCTCCGACGGTTATATGGGGTATTGGGTAGAGCCACCACTATCCAAGAAGATGCCATCATAATGTCCCTAGATGCTAAAATGGCCTTCGACATGATTGAGTGGTCCTTTCTTTTCGCTGCACTTGAGCGATATGGATTTGGAAGCCGATTCTTGTCTTGGGTGCGTCTGCTTTACTCTGACCCCCTGGCTAGGATTTCGGTAAATGGAGCGCGTTCTGCGTCCTTTGCTTTGGGGAGGGGTACGAGACAGGGTTGCCCGCTTTCGCCTCTGCTTTTTGCCCTAGCCCTGGAACCCCTGGCGATTTGGATAAGGGGATACCCGCTTATAAAGGGCCTTAATTGGTCACCTGAGTGGTCTGACAAGATCTCTCTTTACGCCGACGATATTCTGCTGTACCTGGCCAGGCCCCCCTTTTGACTTCGTCATGTCCTTCATATCTTTGCGTTATTCCAAAAATATTCCGGATACACCATTAACTGGGACAAATCCTTGATATATGTGTTGAGTGGTGTACCTCCGGCTCTACCGGCGGATTGTGAGGTCCGCATAGTGACCGACGGCTTTCAATATTTAGGAATGTATATTACACCGGATTCCTCTGTCTTTTATGAGCGTAACTTACTGCCCCCCCTGCATCGCCTCAGGGCAGACATACGTCATTGGAAAACACTACCCCTTACATTGTTAGGTAGAGTGGCCCTCTACAAAATGATGGCCCTCCCGCGTTTTTTGTATGCCCTACAGAATGCGCCATATCCAGTTCTGCCGCGATATTTCCAATTAATTGACTCGGAAGTCGGGGCTCTGCTCTGGGACCAGGGTACCCCCCGTATTGCCCGCACAAAATTGACGAAGAGCTGGTACGATGGTGGTATTGCCTTACCTGACATCAGGTCTTACTATTGGGCCTCGCAGCTAGTTGTTTTAAACCGATGGGTCCATCGACCCATTTCGGACCCCGCTTACAGAATGGACCGACACAATATGCTCCCTGGCACTTATCTCAGGGCACTCTACAGAGGTTCAAGATACGCACCTAAGTTCACTCCTACGTCATCCACGGTAGATTTATGGCACAAAGCAACGCGG
Organism: Calotriton arnoldi; assembly: GCA_963921515.1. NCBI lineage: Eukaryota > Metazoa > Chordata > Amphibia > Caudata > Salamandridae > Calotriton > Calotriton arnoldi. The sequence continues at coordinate 313,281 of CAWUFW010003305.1, forward strand.
GCTCTGGGGTGGAAGGATAAAATAACACAAGTCACTCCTCTACTGGAGACAGGCCGCCTGGGTCTGCTTTCCACGCAGCCAGGATTTGATAAATGGGACTTGATCGGTCTCTCGACAGTCGGGGACATGTGGGCGAGGGGAAGGGTGATTCCTTTTTCTGATCTACAAAGGGACTACCAATTGCATGAAAGAGAAACCTTCCGCTACCTCCAGGCCCGGAGCGCTTTGTATAAAGTCATCCCCAAGGACTCGGAGGTGCCTGTCTCCTCGCCTCTGGAGGATAGATTGTTGGATGATTATCTCCCGGAGAAAGCCATCTCGTTGACTTACTGGAAAATCCTCCATCAATATCCACACGCCCAGGAGAAATTGCATATTAAGTGGGCTGACGATGTGGGAGATCTGGACGATGATGATTGGAGAGAAGCATTAGCATCCCCACGCGAAGTAGCGATTCGATCACGATTCAGACTCATACAGCTCAAATTGCTGCACCGGACGTATTATACCAGCTCTGTACTGGTCAAGATGGGGGTGAAGGGTTCTCCTGCCTGCCCCGTGGATATGACCAGGATGGTACCTATATACATCAATGGTGGCACTGCCCTGTCCTTCGGAGGTATTGGGAAAAAGTTGTCGCTGGTATGTCTTGTGTCTGTACTTCAGCTGTAGCCGACTCCCCCGGCTGTGTCTCCTTAACATCTGGGATGCCACTGACTTGTCACGGACCAAGAAGATCTGGGTTACCCTGGGCTGTATGGTGTCGAAACGCAATATAGCTAGAACATGGAGGGGTGACATACAGTTGAGCTATAAGGATTGGGAGTCAGACATGGACTGGTGCATGCAAGCTGAGAGGGTGGTTTATGAAAGTAGAGGTTGCCCACAAAAATGGAACAAAATATGGGTCCCTTGGAACGAAAGTAGAGGTCTGTTGTGTACTCCTGTTCTCCTCCCTCCCTCCCTAGTGGTGGACTTCGAAGATATTTAACTGCTTTAAATATGGATCGATGAATCTTTTTTGTAACACTGCCTAACGCCTATATATGTAATTGTATTGTGTAATGTGCTTTTTTGAAGTCTCGATTAATGTAAAGTATTGTTTTTTTGGTTTTGTTGTTTGTTTTATATTTTATCTTTGAATAAAAAGATTTTATAAAATAAAAAAAAGAATCGAGGGCTCCCTCAGATCGGTTTCCCTACAATCGGAATGCGGTACTAGGTGACGGGGGCAGCACTCTACTCAAGTATCAGGACCTGTAGCGGCTTCTCCACAGGGGACAGTCGCCTTGTGTCAGTCTGTCGAAACAGCGGGGCAGCGGCCTTCGCCCCCGCGGCGCAGCCAGCCCATGGTGTCGCTCCGGGGAAACAGCCCAGATTCCGTTGACTCTCGGTGAGTAGGCCTGCCTCTATTATTTCGCACTGCTCCTCTGCTCTACTACTACTGCTTTGCGCCTGCTCCAATCTACTTGCTTCCCTACATCGTTGTGGGGAGTATTACCTTTCCACCCTTATTAGCAGAGTCACTTGGCCCAATTCTCTCCGTTGCAAACTCTCATTCACCTCTTTATCCCACCTGTTGAAGACGGGCTGGTTCTATGATATGGGGTATCTTGAACACCGTGGTTTGCTGCCCCGCCTTAGGAGCCCTCCATTCCCGGCAATCTTGCACCCAGCTCCCGTTTCTCCTCCAGGGCTCCTTGTCCACCCTTTTGGTGGCGCCTCTTCGTGTCGCTTTCCTCCGTATTTCTACAGCGGTTTCTTAAGCCCCTGGGGCCCTCTCAGTGGTGTCCACTACTGTTGCGGCCTAGCTCCCTCGTAGCGTCTTGCCTCAGCACTACTTCTGCATGGGCTCCCTCCTGGTTAGGCCGCCCTATCCGTTCTTCCACCCCTAGGGCTCCTACTCCTCCTTGGGCCTTCTCCTCTCCGTTGACTTGTGAGCCCTCTCCTTCCTGCCGCCTCAGCACGTCGTTTTTGCCGCCCTGGCAACCTGCTCAAGGGCATCTACTACAGCTGCATTCTTCCTCGCTGCAGCGGTCCGTCCCTGCGCACACCGAGTGGGGTGTCCCGTCTCTCCTGGCTGCCTGTTCTCCTCCTTCGTCCCCCGGGCTCCCGCTGCCCTACGGGTCCTCTCTTCCCTTCAAAATCAGGTGAGTCCCCGCTTCGCCCCGCTGCACTCCTCCTCACCTCAAGGGGTTCTTATGGCGATGCAGGGCCTTCGAGCTACTGCGTCCAGGCGCCCACAGTTTACCGTCCTCCGCCGCTCATCTGCAGGCCTCCACACTCCGTTTTTCCTTTGCCTCGTGTTCCCCCAGTGGGGGAGAGTTCAACTCTGTCTCCACACACCATCTCTCCTCCTCCGGGCCAGTGGGTTCCCGCCGACGGTTCCAACAACGGCTGCCGCTGGGCCCGCCGCGGAAGCGCGGTTTCGTCCCAGCCACCACCACACTGGCTTCCCCGCAGAGTCATCGAACACCCTGTGGCTTCTGATTCCAAACCGAGGTCACCGCTGTAGATTTCTGAGCCGCCCTACGTTAGGCAGCAGCAATACGAGCTCTTCCCTTCTGCATGCTCGCCCAGATAGTATCTTCCTCTTTCATTCAGTGGCCACCATTTTCAGATTGCATGCAGCCGTCTCTCAGGTATGGAGCTCTCGGAATTATTCCGTCGATCCGGTATGCTCCCATCTCTTTCAGCTGGTATCCCACAGTCCCCTCATGTATTTGTGGGGGCTCGGGGTTTCAGGATGACTGCGTATGGAGGATCGCCGGGCAGGAGCTCCGCGGGACACGTCCTCTTCCATTGGCGGTTAGCCACCCCCTCCCCACGTCAGAAACGTTTCTTATACGCTGTTTATAATGAAATCTGGAAGATCTCTCAACAAGAAGCTGCGGAGAGACTTCGTGAAATTGATAGAATTTACCTAGAAAAAGCGTTAGCTGTAGTTGATAATGGTATGACTTCATTAACATCCAGGATTTATTCACTGGGCAACATTGTATCTTCTGCTATAGATATACTAGAACAGGATTTGTCCATACTACAGCACGGACAGTCTCAGCTATGTTCTATTATGTTGTTAAGCTGGACACTACAATCATTGCGTTCGGGTTATGTGCTTTGGCGATTTATCAACAGTACGTCCTTGTTCTCTGCATACAATCTAACTAAAAAACAGATAACAATGGCACAAAGGGGAGCAAAATATACAATGCTGCGTATTGAAAAACTGGACCAATTACCTTTTACTGTGGCAGAGTCACCATCCACAGAATGGTTGATCCATGGCCATATAACATTACCGGTCCCAACTTTCCAGTTTCAGTATTGCCTTGAACAACAACAGGCAGGCAGATATGAAGCGATGGGTAGGGAATTCATCAAGGAATCTTGGGAATTGCCATACAGATTTGGATGCAGGAGTGGGGACATGGAAGTGTTTCTAAGCGGTACAAACTGCGAGAACTCTTTAAGTGGATCTCTCATATGCCAGGATATCATGCTTCACGGGGCCTGTAATGGTTCAGTTGCAAACTTATCCTGTCATTTGAAAGGGTCCCCGGCTGCCGTGATTAATCCGGTGTTCAAGTTGCTCTCAAATGGGAGTTACTTGATGCTGAATGATCAAGGTTGTGTGGGATGCTTCCCGGCATTGCATATCTTGTCACTGTAAACTCCAGGGTTACTTGTTGTATGCAAGAATTGTTTCCACCGACCCACACAGTCAGGGAGGTGCCCTTATGGCCTTTGTTGAATGTTTCCTTTATACGGTTTGATACTCTGAGCCGAATGAAAGCCATGCTTTTACAGAAAACCGTGCCCTTAACCTTCGTCCGAGAGACTTTTGATCTTCAGGTCGCAAGGTCCTCAGCTGAGATACAGGCACTTGTTCGAACAAACTGCCCTTTCCATTTCAAGGAATTTGGTACAACGTATCTTTAAGATGTCTGTTACGATGGGTATAGTACACCTATTTAAAACCATAGGTGCTGGACTGTTAAGCACCTTTCAGACAGTCTTCGGAGTGATTCCAGCCTTCATACACTCCGTATTTGGAAGCATTTTTGAAGGACTTCCGCTAATCCTGTTACTAATAGCAGGAATCCTGATTGTAATTTTTCTGCTACGCAATGGACGTCCCAGTCACCAAGGAGATGGAAAAAACGCTCCTGGAGCGCCGATACCGTGATCGCATGGTACTCCATCTGGGCAAACCTCGCCTTCGTGAAGTTAGTGAGTCTTGGTTCCTGTCATTTAGACCAGTCTGGATCGATTGTGTTCTGCCTGTCCTCCGATGCCTGTTCTGCGGACAAGAATGCGTGTTGGATCCCTGTCTAACACTTCCATCGCTTGCGCCACCGGACGTGGATGCTTTACTGGACCCGATAACGGCCCATGTACTGCTGTGTCCTCAGCATATTCCCATGTTGTTGTCTGCATTCTTAGAGCCACCACAGGATGCTTCAGCTACTGTTGGAACGGATACCGGCTCCTCTACAAACACTCAGGCCTTCGATGTCATACAGGCTTCCCCAGCATCGGCTGTGGGCAATACAGAAGATCTGTGCTCGATTGACCTGATCTGTGAGGTGCTGCAGGGACCGTCGTCTGCGATGGCAAGCAACAGTGATGTTGAGTCTCCCAGCCAGGACATATAAACGTTTGGCTCATCGTGTGCTGGGAAACATTTGGCCTACTTCAAAACAACCAAATTTGGAATTTTTAAACAAATAACACTATTTTTCTTTCTGAACAGCATGGCTTTCAGACACTCATAGTTGTTCGAACTATATATACGAACATATTTTAGTAAGACTTCTACCGCTTAAGATACAATTTTAGCATTTTTAAAATTGTTACATTTTTTTATGCACTATTTTATGGACTAATTAGTTGTTTGTGTACAAACCTAGAAGTATATTAAAATTTTAGTATGTCGTCCAGTCGGATGAGAAGTGGGTGTTATGTTTCATATAGGTACCCCAATATAGGCTCAGGTAGCAACCAAACCTTTCACCTATATTTCCCCTGCCATTACACTACATAACGGTTCTTGGGACTGACCTTTTACCTAGTTACGGTACTGCTTACAGGATGTGGGGTTTTCCCTGAAAACTAGCCTCATTCATTATGCATGAGGATTCTTGGAAACTCAGCAGGATTACCATCTCCTGCATAATAACTATGTATAAGGGTCATTCCTTCCGTCATCCTAAGTCCGACATGACACAGCAAGGTAGATCCCCTGAGGGTACCACTTTGGGTATATAAACACCATATCTTTGCTGAGGCAGAGAGAGGAGAAAAAGGACTTCCATGCTGACACAAGACGCTGAGGTTCCTGCACTCGGACACTCCAGCTCACAGTGGTTTGACATCCCTCGCGGGGTGTTTTTCTCGAGACCAAGACGGGGTCCCACAGTCTCTCACTTCAGGTAATGGGGTTGACTTTATCCTAGAGGGATTCTTGGCTCCACACCTGCATACATGCTAGGTACACCTAGGTACATCTAGTTAGGGTTGCATCGTAGGAATATGCATTATTACTGTCATGTATTTATATACCTGCCTGTATTAATTGTTTTAGCATTATGGTAGGAATCTACCATCCTTTTACTCTACTGGTGCTTATAATCATTTATATCTGTTTCTGTCTTATGGTTGTTTCAGCACACCTATTTTAAACTAGAATGACACTGGTTCAATAAATGCTTATTGAAAATGTCCCCACCGTTTATTCTGTGTATCTCTCTGAGACAAAGTGAGCACGAGTGACTGAGCGAAAAGTACTGTAATGTTTTATTTCTCCTTTTTTTATTCTAGTGCAAAGCTTTTGATTCCTGTTTGCTGTTTCGACTGTGGTTGATCTGCAGTTTGCGTAGTTGCATGTGTTTGGTAAGAAAAACATTTTTGTTGTGTTTACTGCAAATGAGTATTATTGTCATGCATGAATTAATTTTTTGTAAGTGGTGTCATAATGGCAGCATATTTAGTTTATGTTTTGAGCGTGAAATTCTTTTTGGATTTGAGCACAATGTGTATTGCGTTGTGTTATGTGTAATTTTCTTTTCTTTTTCTTTTTTAGTGGGATATTGTTGGTCCTTGCTGTGACTGTGCAGAGTAGGTGGCGGTGAGTCTAGCTGTTTCTGGCAAGTGAGTGGTATTGTTTTGGAGTATATAGGTCTTTGTGATGAAGCCACATTTTGTTTATTACTCATTTTATAAAGTGTTGTTTGTTGTTGACTTGTTTGACAAGTTTCCTTTATTAGTAAGGATTATGGCTAGCCGCAGAATTACTGATCAGCAGGTGGTTGGTATAATTTTTGAATCTTCCTCTGACCATGATTATGAGACTGACAGTGCGTCTGAGGCAGAGGAGGAAGTGCAAGATTCTGGCAGTGAGTTTTCTGTCCACGAGGAATCATCTGATGATGCAGCTACTCTCAGTGCGGATGAAGCTACCTGTGCCTGTTTTAGAGGAGGACACTGATGTGCCGATGGTGCAGCAAGAGGCATCTGGATTGCAGCCTGGGGCTGCAAGGCTTCCCATTGGAAGTGCTGGTCTCTGGGTTGATCCAAACATGGTACAGCCGGTGTTGCCTGCCTTTAGTGGTGATGCGGGGTGTAGAGTGAATTGTAAAAGATTTTTGCCTATACAGTTTTTTCAGTTGTTTATGGATGATGTATTTTTGGCTAAGATTGTTGAGCAGACTAATTTCTATGCTGAACAGTACTTGAGGGATAACTGCCAGTTTTAAGACCCGCTCTAGAGCTACCTGGTGGACTCCCACAAATCTGGATGAGATGAAGAAGTGTTTGGGTTTAATTTTTTTGATGGACTTGATAAGGAAGCCGTCCCTGTCTTCATATTGGTCTACCAGTTCCTTGATGGCAACTGCCATATTTCCTGCAATTATGAGTCGTGATCGGTATTTACTTTTGCTTCGGATGCTGAATTTTGTTGACAATGCTTCAGCGTTGCCACGAGATCACCCTGACTGTGACCATCTTTTTAAGGTTCTGCCTGTCCTGGATAACTTTGTAGATCGATTTTCAGAGATCTATACTCCAGGGAAAGAAATAGCTGTTGATGAGTCTTTGGTCCTGTTCAAGGGCCGTTTGGTTTTTAGGTAGTACATTCCTAGCAAGAGGGCATGCTATGGAATTAAGATGTATATGTTGTCTGAGAGTAGGACAGGATTTGTCTATAATTTCCAGGTGTACACTGGTAGGGATTCCACTATTGACCCCCATAGTTGTCCGTCCACTTAAGGAGTTTCAAAGAAAATTGTGTGGGATCTTGGTAGAGGACTTTTAACAAATGTCACCATTTGTACCTAGAAAACTTCTACACTGCTGTGCAGTTGTTTAAGGAATTGTTCAAAGTTGACACACTTGCTTGTGGCACAATCTGCTCTAACCGTAAATGTTACCCAAAAGAGCTTGTTTGCAAAAAGCTTGAGAGGGGACAAAAATGTGTGGAAAATGTGTTTTTTTTTTAGCTAAATTTGAGGTTTGCAGGGGATTCTGGGAAGGAAAATGTTGGGAGATCCACGCAAGTTACGCATCCCTGGACTTCCCCGGGTGTCTAGTTTTCAGAAATGTGTAGGTTTGGTAGGTTTCCTTAGATGGCCGCCGAGGGCAGGGCCAAAAACCCAGGTCACCCCCCTTGCAAAACCAGGTCGTTTTGTGATAGGTAATTTTTATGTCTCCACAATATGTTTTGGGCCCTTGCCTGTTGCGGACACTTGGCCCTCCCACACAAGTGAGGTACCATTTTTATCGGGAGACCTGAGGGAATGCTGTGTGGTTGGAAGTTTGTGGATCCACGCCAATTCCAGAACTTTCCATCACAGAAATGTGAGGAAAATGTGTTTTTCTTTTTTTTCTTTTTTACACAAAGCTTGAGGTTTGCAAGGGATTCTGGGTAACAGAACCTGGTGAGAGCCACACAAGTCACCCCATCCTGGATTACCCTGGTTGTCTAGTTTGCAAAATGTATAGGTTTGCTAGGTTTCCTAGGTGCCGGCTGAGCTAGGGTTCAAAATCCACAGCTAGGCACTTTGCAAAAAAAGGGTCAGTTTTAACTGTAAAAATGTTATGTGTCCACGTTGTGTTGTGGGCCGTTTCCTGTCGCGGGCACTAGGCCTACCCACACAAGTGAGGTACCATTTTTATCGGGAGACTTAGGGGAATGCGGGGTGGGTGGAAGTTATTGGATCCATGCAGATTCCAGAACTTTCCATCACAGAAATGTGCGGAAAATGTTTTTTTTTTTTTTTTTTTACAAAGTTTGAGGTTTGCAAGGGATTCTGGGTAACAGAACCTGGTGCGAGCGACACAAGTAACTCCATCCTGGATTCCCAAGGGTGTCTAGTTTTCAAACATGTATAGGTTTGCTAGGTTTCCCTAGGTGCCGGCTGAGCTAGGGTTCAAAATCCACAGCTAGGCACTTTGCAAAAAAAGGGTCCGTTTTCACTGTAAAAATGTGATGTGTCCACATTGCGTTTTGGGCCATTTCCTGTCGCGGGCACTAGGCCTACCCACACAAGTGAGGTAGCATTTTTATCAGGAGACTTAGGGGAACACAGAATAGTAGAACAAGCATTATTACCAATTGACTTTCTTTGCTTTTCTGCCTTCCAAATGTAAGACAATTTGTAAAAAAAGAAGGTATTTTGAAAAATGACCTCTAATTCACATGCTTTTATGGGTACCCACAATTTTGGAGATGTGCAAATAACTACTGCTTTTAAACTCTAAATTTTGTTCCCATTTCGGAAATATATAGGTTTCCTTGGTACCTATTTTTCACTCTTTAAATTTTACCAAATGAAGAATTGCTATATACCCGGTACACAATGAAAAACCATTGCAAGACGCAGCTCAGTTATTGGCTCTGGGTTCCTTGGGTTCTTGGTGAACCTACAAGTCCCATAAATCCTCACAACCAGAAGGGTCCAGTGGATGTAACTGGATATTGCTTTCAAATATCTGTCATACTTAGAAGAAGTTACAGGTGAAAACGTTGGCACAAATGGCTGTTTTTTCCAATTGAATTTCAATATTTTCTATTTTCAACTGTTAGTTTCTATAATAAAAACCTTGGAGGATCTACACAAATGACCCCTTGCTGAATTCAGAATTTTGTCTAGTTTTTAGAAATGTATAGCTTTTTGGGATCCATTATTGGTTTCACACTCCTTTCTACCACTAACTGGATGGAGGTTGAAAGCACAAAAAATATGAAAAATAGGCTATGTCCCAGTAAAATACCAAAACTGTGTACAAAAGTTTGGTTTTCTGACAAATGTCTGCCTGTCCCAGAAAGCTGAGAAGATGGTGATTTCACCACCGTAAACCCCTTGTTGATGCCATTTGCAGGAAAAAAACAGACGCTTTCTGCTGCAGTAATTTTTTCCCATTTAAAAAAAATCCAGAAACCCTGAGTACCTTTAAAATCCTCAGGATGTTGGAAAAAAGGGCGCAAATTTGACGTAGATCCCTTATGTGGACAAAATGTTACAGGGGCCTAAGCGCGAACTACCCCAAAAAGTCAAAAAAAGGCTTAGCACAGGGGGGAAAAGGCCTAGCAGTGAAAGGGTTACGGTTACGTCTCATAAAACCTTGCTTATGTTGGATGTTCCTCCTCACTTATGGTGCCCACCACCCTGAGATTGATTGGAACAGGGTAATAACCCTCTCTACCTTAAAGTGTGTATTATGCAGGTCTTTAGAATACGGGCAAGCGGACTCCTAACAGCGTTCACAGTGTTCTGACTTAAGTTTCGCTTTCTGGGTGTAACAGTAGATACCCTCACCTGGGAACGCTTGCAGGGCCCAGGTTTTGCAGGACACTTTGCATGAAAGGAGTGTGTTGGTCGTGGTGCATGAACACTGGTGGCTGGTTCCCAGGAAGTTTCTTTTCCCTTCTAAAACACAAGGTACCCAAAACAAGAACCTCTTTGTAGGAGTCCAGTATTTTGTCCACCTCATACTCAGGTTCATTCTTCACCCATATAGGAGAAGGTGTCTTTTGCACAGGTGTGTATGAGGGTTTTAGTAACAATACATGGAAGACTGGATGTATACTGAGAGTCTCGGGGAAAGCTAATTGTACTGTTACAGGGTTTATGCATTTCTTTGTTTTGTATGGTCAAATGAACCTAGGATTGAACATGCTATATCTTCGGAAGCAGAGATTCCTACTGGACAACCAGACTGTGTCTCCTTATTGGTACAAAGGACTAGTTCTGCAATGTTTGTCCACTGTTTTCTTATATCGTATCTTGGCTTCTTGCAGGTTCTTTTGGGTTTGTTTCAAGGTCTGTTGTATATGAGTCACTCAGTTGTTTACTTCTGGTAGGTTGTGTGTCGGGCGGGATGTATCATTGGTATATAACGTGGGTGAAACCCGAAGGTACTAAAAAAGGTGCTATCTTGGTTGAACTGTGTTTCACACTATTATAGGCTACTTCAGCAACCCATAATAATGTCACCCAGGAATCAGTGTTTTCTTCCACATAACAACATAGGTATTGTTTTAACGTTTGATTCAGCCGTTCTGTCTGACCATCTGTTTGTGGATGAAAGCTCGTAGACTTGGCTGATGACATGCGTAATACTGCACACCATACTGTCTTGTGGTTTGTGGCATCCTGGCCCTGGCCTGCCTTGCTAAGTTGTCTTGGGCCTGACTGCCATAATGCTTTTCTTTGCACACATTACTCTGAGCCGTTGTTCTATCGACCTCTGCTCTTGCCAAGTTATTTTAGCACTGTCTGCATTTTCTATCTTTCACCTTTTCTCCTGTTCACTTTGGGCTCAGTCTGCACAACATGTACAAGGTCGAATAACAACGTTTCCTTGTTCTTGCTGATTTGGCCAGTCCCTCGCACCTAGACATAACACTAGGTACAGCTGCCATGGAGAAATTAGTGTGCTTTTAACATTGCGGTTTGCCCGCTCTAGGAGCACTTGGAGACAACCTTTCCAGGGAGAAGAGCTGTTATTGTCTGCTGATGTAGTTTGGCATCTAGAGACTGAGGTATGGGGGTTCGCTAGTCAAAGCCCAGAGGTCTTCTATTTTTATAGTAAACTAGCTTCCAGCACGGGGAGGGTGGTAATGTTAGTTAGACATATATCCACTGCTTTATGAGATGCTTTCCCGTTTGTATTCTATGGAGTTGTAACCATGCTGATTATATTATTCATATGCATTATGCTAATAGTACTGACACGTGTACTGTATCTTAGAGTACGTAAGTTGAAATAAACATTTTAACCTATACAGTGTCTCTTCTTACGCACGTTGTGGACAGGTACGAGTGTGACGAAAGAGTGTTCTTGCCTCTGTGAGTCCTGAGAGAGAGATACCGTGTTCTGGGTTGTCTAATCATTGGTAAATTGGTGCTAATGGGACGCTAAGGCTAGTTGGGTTGGGGTTTTAGGTGCTAAGGTCTATGGTAGGCTCACCACTATATTCCGAGGTCCTATTATCCTGTGCATAGCTCTGTGTGTGCAGAAACCCTATGACATGGCGTGACCAACGAGTGGGGCAGCTTATCTGCGAGACGCTTGAGTAGTACTTGTGCTTGTCCACGACACCCTCACATACGCTTCCGGAAACGTGTGTGACGGCGATACCTCCTATATTGAAGTTTTTGTAGGTTCTTTCAAGCTTGAAGTTGTTAAAAAAGGTTTCTAGATTAAAACCCTAATTGTGCTGCCTCCTATTAGATTGTCGACTATTTCTAGCCATAAATGGCTGTTCAAATTGCGGCACATAGCCGCGGGGCGCTCCGCGATCACTTACGGGTGTATGGAGTGCCAGATACGGGAGTCGAACTGATCTTTGTGGTACAAGCCGATCCAGCTTACCACTTTGAGGTGTTCTACTCATGGATCACTTTTCCTGCAGTGGATGGGACTGATAATTTGTTCCATGAATATACAGCCACCGCAGTTCCCAATCAATATATACCTTATTCTAGTCTTGAAGTACCGCTCATGGCGTGGCAGCACCGTGTTTGGTTTGATGGCGCCCTCCCCCAACCGACTACCACGGTTCGTTTAGGCCCCTTATCTATTGATGGGGCCACTTGGCCTGTTTTGGCCGGGTACACACCACATCCGCGATATATGCAAGTACCAGTCGCGGAACTGCGCAACATGTATTCGGCTTTGGTGCGAGTGCATCGAGCCTTAGTGCAATATGTTACATGCAACATCCAGGGAGCCCCTCCTGGAGTTGCAGGCCATCCAGCTGGGGCAGGCGGAGTTACCATAAGTCCTGTAATGGTGAACTCAGTGATGGGCAAACGTCCACAAAATAAGGACGACTTTCCTTATTGGCTTGCAGAAAAATTTGACCAGTTGGAGGCAGTTTTTCCACATACAACCCCGGTGGATAAACATTGCATCCTTACGATTAGTTTGCCAAAAGACTTAATTCCCGAGTTGACAGCCTGCGACAACTGAGGTAAGGTATTCGCAGCAGTATATTCTAAGTGTTTTGGTACTCCTTCCATGACGGTTCTCCCCTCAGTAATTAAAAAAGTACAGGATGAACATGGCCCTGAAGCGGCTGTGGAATTAGGGATGAGACTGGTGGGAGTGTTTGAAGTAGTAGCTGAGCTGATCCTTGCGAATGTCAAGGGCGATGCAGTGAACTTTCAAGTAGCGAATGCTTTGGCTTTAGTCCCAGAATTGGACAGGCCTCGCGAATTACCGAAAATTATTACCCAGGCTTACAAAACTATTGGCAGAAATAGCCTGGGCAACAAGCCTTTTGCAAAACAGCAAACACAATCGCAACAACAACAACAAACCAAATCTCAATCTGAGAAAGATGAGAAACCAGTCTTCACTAAAAAGAGCTGGAGGCTGAAAAAACAGGGTAAGCAACAGAAGAAGCCGGGTCGAGAGGCGCATCCCCGGTTTCAGTCTCTTCTGAACGCACTTATGATTTACGCGATAGAGCGAGAATTAAATCACCGGATAGGTTTCAGATCCCTGATGCGCGTTCTCCTCGTTCTTCACAGGCACAGACTTCGTCACAGGCCGGTGGAGGAGACCGCCAGGATAGAGGAAGGGACCGAGAGGCTCCCCAGGGACGAGACCAACCTCGACAACAAGTCAGAGGGAAAGCAGAAGACTTTCAACGTTTGCGACCACAGTTTCAGAAGAAGAAAGTTGCCGCTGTAACAGCGAAATATGCCACAGACGGTGAGAACGAGGCTCCTGAATTGGACGTGGGCGGTAACCCTCCTAGACAGCGCCGCGGAAGTTACCATAGTGCGGGAGGCGCTACGTCCTCATATGGAGGCGACAGCAACTGAAACATTCATTACTGTCGAGACAGCTGACACCAGAGTGGCACCCCTGATAGACTTTTTAATATTGTCATTCAAATTGAAGGTGATATACAGCGTATAATTAAAGGGATTTTTTGGGAAAATCTAACCTCTTCATACGACATTTTGTTAGCGGAGGTGGATTGGCCACCCCCATTCGCTTTTGCTGCGCATAAAGGGGAGGAGGTAATCCTTCCGAGCTTTTCTCGACATGTCCCAAAGGACAAAGCGGAGGCTCTTGCAGCTGAGTGGGCTGTGTCCCTGGCTCCTGCGTTATACCGCAATCACGTGGGTTGGGATGAGGATTCTCCCCCCCATGAAATACCTTTGCGGTCACTACCGCAGCCACAACCCCAATATCCCATAAAACGTGAAGCCAAAGGCCCCGTTTCCGAAATTCTGACTCAGTTGGAATATCAGGGAGTAATCGAAACCTGCGTATCACCTATGAACAATCCCCTTTTCGCGGTTTCTAAACCCGATGGATCGTACCGCTTAGTTTTGGATTACCGGCATTTGAACTCTCATTGTCGGACCTTTGCGGTGCAAAATACCCATAGTTCTGCGCTTGTAGACAGTCTTGTTCGTAAAAATATAAAACGACACTTGACCTTTCAAATGGATTCTACACGCACAACTTAGCCCCGGAGAGTGGCCAATGGAGTGCTTTTACTTCCGGTGGTAAAATGTTCAAATTCAGGCGTCTTCCTATGGGCTACAAGAATAGTCCAGGCGTATTCGCCGCTCGTGTTGTCTCTTTGTTAGACGGCATCGATCCAGACGCATGTTCGTACGTAGATGACATTTATCTGACGGACGACGAATTGTTCCTGCATCTGACCCGAGTAGACCGCATTATTCTTGAATTTGCGGTTCAGGGTTACAAATTTAACTTTGCCAAATCTCATATTGCTGAATTTACCGTTTTGTTCTTGGGCTACGAGCTCAACAATGAAGGTAAGGGCTTAGCCCCCCATTTTCTGGAGAAATGTGCACTGTTGTGCCCTCCTACTAACCTGAAGAAGCTTCAGTCCTTGCTGGGTTTTTTGAACTTCGGACGTACATACATTCCCGAATATGCCCAGCGTATCAAGCCATTGTATGCCTTGATACAACCTACCTTTTCGAAGTCTTGCTGGCTTCCGGAGCATACCTCCATTCTACAGTCTTTACAGACTGACCTTCTTGAGTCTAAATATCTTTTGACACGTGATAACCACACAAACCTGGTGATTAGAATCATTCCAGGGGCAGTGGGTTTCACGTACTTAACCTTTAATGAAGGTGATACAGTACCGATCGCATACAAGTCACATCTTTACACCTCCGCAGAAATGCGGTTTTCATCTGTGGAAAAAGTTCTGACAGCAGTGCAAATGGCGATTCTAAAGGAGCGCGCACTGGCACAGGGAAAACGCATTCTGGTGGTAACACCATATCCTGCCCTGGAGGCAGTGACCAAAGCAAGTGTACCGAACTCTAAAGCTTTGCACCCCCGTTGGATTCAATGGGCAACTTCTTTGACGTCTCCGGATGTCACTTTCATTTTCGATTCTTCTCTGCAGACTCAGGAGTTTTTGCAGTATGAATTCGTTCATCCTCCTCCTTTGTCTTTACTGCCGCTTGAGGATTACGACTGTGTGATCTACACCGATGGTTCGGCGCAGCCGGCCACGGGGTCCAAGCATGCTTATTCAGCCGCATGTGCTATTGTGGCAGGTACTTTTGTGAACGGAGAGTTCAAATCTACTGTAGTGCACACTCAGGCACTCGGGGACAGTACCGCACAATTGGCCGAGCTGCGCGCATTGGTGCTTGCGCTTGAGTTCGTTAATCCTGATGTGACCACTCTCATTGTGTGCGATTCTTACTACTGTGTTCAATCATACAATGACAATCTGTTCTTTTGGTCGCAAAACGACTATAGAGACGCTAAAGGCAGCACAATCAAGCATAAAATGCTTTGGGTTCGAGTGGCAGAATTACAACAACGTCTGCCGCTCACACAGGTGGTTCACACCCTAGGCCATCAGCGGGTGGGCGCACACGCTGTTGGTAACAGTCTGGCAGATGAAGCTGCCAGATCAGCAGTAGTCACGTGTTCAGTAGCAGCAGTTACTAGATCCATGTTTAAAATAGACACCGATATCTTGGCAGCTATTGCTGCGACAAAGGAAGGCGTTAATTACCCTAGGGGTTTTCCTTCCAAATATTCTTATCAGTTAGGTCCCGAACAGGCTCCTTATGTAACAATACCCGACGTTGGCGATCGGCTGATCCCCAACGCGGACCGCAGACTTTCCTTGATAACGGCAGCACACGAAGGCATGGCTTCGGCTCATGCGGGTGTGTCTGCGACAGTTTCCATTTTGCAGCAGCGTTACTGGTGGCGTGGTTTATATAAAGACACCCGTACTTATGTGCTTTCCTGTGACGTTTGTCAACAGATCAAGCCTTCCACGGTTACACGACCACCTCAGACCTCGCTAGGCATTTCTAACAGACCCTTTGGGTGTGTTTACCTGGATCACTGCGGTCCATTTTCTTCAGACACTGCCTATAAATATATCTTAGTGGCAGTGGACTCGTGCACACGGTTCATCTGGGTCTGGCCACAACAGAGTGCTGACGCTCGAAATGTCATCAGGGATTTGCGTGTCTTTGTGGGAATTTTCGCATGCGGCACCTTCCATTCTGACCAAGGGCCGGCGTTTGCCTCTAAGGCTTACAAGGACGCAATGGGTTCATTGGGGGTGCGAGTGAAATTTTCGTCTCCGTATAGGCCTGAGGGCAATTCTATCATTGAACGAATGAACCATGACTTAAAGCAATCCTTGACAGCTAGAGTTATAGGTACTGGCAGGAACTGGCTGGCCCACTTGTATACCGTACAACGTGCACTTAATAATCTCCCTAGAAGACCTCTGGGTGGGCGGACCCCATACGAAATGCTTTTTGGCATACGAATGTTTGTGCCTGACCTTGATGGTCTAGACATGGCGGCGCAATCCGCCAAGTTTGATGTAGATAACCATTCTACTATGTTACAGGACTTACAAGAAGCCCGAGACAAACTTGCAATTGCACATTTGCCTTCAGCCACAGACCCTGCTCTGCAGATTCCGGTTGCCGGTTGGCTTCCGAAGATTGGCGACCTGGTTCGAGAGAAGGTGGAGAACAAAAAAGAATTCGGCCCCTCTTTTCGTGCACCGGTTCCAGTTCTGGGCTTGAAGGGAACACGTACAGTCATCTTACCACCGCTTCCTGGTCGCAAGGAGAACAGATGCATCTCAGTGGAAAATGTCAAGGTACAACATCTGGCCGATCCTGAATAGCGTTACACCAGCGGTCTCTTGTCCTACCATTTATCGGACATGTGTTCGAGGCACTCCTGCCCGAACGGTCACTGATGTTACCATGGAGATGGTTGATTTGCCTGAAAATATATTCGAACCCCCTGTCGCCCCCTGCACCGACGAGGACGAGTATACCTATCCCGCAACAGAGTCAGTGGCACACCAACCAACAACGCCACTGAGCCCGACCCGCTATTCTTTTGACTCGGATTCCACCTCATCAATTGTCCCGTCCAAGTTCAGTCTTTTTGTATCCTGGTTTAGAGACAATTTTTTGGTTCCACCCTGGGCATATATCTGGTTGGTGCTTTTCTTGATTTTTTTGTTCATGTCCATTGGCTTTGTCACAGTGTTTTTTCTACTCATCAATGGTCACTATTTACCTGAACGCTCTGCTGTGAACAGTGTTACTGGAACTTTGGCACCACATTCCTCATCTCACATCATGAAGCGTGACCACACGTTTGTGAACATTTCAGCTTTTCCAGTTGCTGATGGCATCGTATGGGATGCGGTAAACTTTCAAATCCATGGTCCGACAGAAATTATTAATGTACCAAATGTCCTTCGAGTTTCGATGGGTGATGTAGTAAAAAGTAATATTCATTCTGACGATTGGGATGTGCATGCCGTTGAAGCATTATTTGCTGATTTAAAATATTATGCTTCTTTTAATGCTGAGGATTTGTATATGAATTCTGCGAATTATGCCGATTTGTATTGCTACCAGCATTGGGGCAACCATTTTCTCCATAAACCGAGTGCACTACGTAGCCCTGTTACCTACACCCAATGGGAACATTGCCCAAACCCCTTACCAGGTAGCTCCCAGACTCTTAGAAATAAATTTACATATTTCACTGATTTCAATCGATCAAACCCTGGGTCCTATTATTTTAAACTGAATGCCACATTAACTCAGAAAATCATGTTGACCCACACCAAATTGCTATATTCGGGTTCCTTTTTGAGCGCCTTAGCTGTGGGTGGTTATGAGTACTGGAGGGACACGGTGGATTTAAAATCAATCTGGGGATCAAAACCTTGGCAGGTGCAGGGCACAGAGGCCTTGCACCGTGCTTGCCTTATCCCAGCCCAAATTATGTTTCTGAATGCTTCCATCTATCAGACTACATGTTGGGGTTTAGCTAACACTAAACAATTAAACTCGCCCTCCATTCCATCCTTGTTGAGCTCTCCCAATGACAGCTCGCGTTTTAATATGTCCCTTGCTACTTTGCAGGCTCTGTTTCGGAATAATTCATTTAATGTTTCTGCACTGGTTCAGTCACCCTGGTTAGTATGGCCCATATCATCTAATGCTTGCCAACTGCGTTTTCACGACTCAGTTCCTGGCTACAGACAGGACAGGCCTGATCCGAGGTTTTCTGACTCCCGTACTGTCACCACGTATTCAGTTGGTAAATTGTGTAAACAATGGCTACAACATTCGTCCCTGGACTCTGTTAAACAACATTTGTCCCTCCTATCAGGCAATATTGATCTGTCCGACTTTATCCAGGGACCTCGTGGTCCACGACCCAAGAGATTCATTTACGAAGCTTATAATGAACTCTGGAAGCTGTCACAAATGGAAGCTGCTTCCCGTCTTCGGGAAATAGACCAAGCAAATTTGGAAAAGGTGCTTGCTGTTGTTGACAATAGTATAAATACCCTGTCTTCCCGCATTTACACATTAGAGAATATTGTGTCCTCTGTTGTTGATATTGTACAAGATGATGTTTCTATATTGTACCATGGTCAGAATCAATTGCGTTCAGTAATGCAGTTTGCGTGGACTTTGCAAACCCTTAAGTTAGGTAAAGTTCCTTGCAATTTCTTGAACACCACTGCCTTATTTCTGCCTTTTAATTTGACTGAAAAACAGCAGTTCATGTCCATGAAAGATGCATCTTACACTTTGTTACATATCGAGAAAGTGGATCCTTTACCATTCTCTGTAGCGGAACTAGATTCTGCTGTGTGGCTAGTTCATGGGGTTATCGCTTTACCTTTTTCCTTGTTTGAATTTAGCTCGTGCATGAAACATTATCCTGTGGGCCGTTTCCAGCCTTTGGGTAGTGCCTTCCTGCATGAACTCTGGTCCTTGCCTTTCATGTATAAATGCCTTAGAGACGGCAAGGAAGTTTTTCTCACGGGGGAGTCTTGCGATTCAACTGTAGGTCATTCCCTTATTTGTAAACATATTAAGCTGCACGGAGCTTGTAGCGTTTCCGCTCCGAATCTTGCTTGTGTGCTGAAGGGTATTCCTGCTATTTCTCCTACCTTTACTTTGCTTACTAATGGTAGCTATTTGCTTTTAAATAACGAAGACTGTTGTGGCCTACTGGCCGTCATTCCGTATATTGTCACGGTTTCGCACAGAGTTGTCTGCTGCAAGAATGTGCTTTTTCCTCCCCTCACGGCATCGTTGATAACTCTATTTGGCCTTCCATTCCTACCATGGAGGCAGAGTTCAATAAGTTGAGCAGAATAAAGGCCCTATTATTGAATGAGGAGGTTATGCTCACATCCGCCCGGGAGACATTTATTCTCCAGGTGGCGAGTACCCACAGTGAAATACAGGCCCTTTTGAACACTAACCTCCCCCAACATTTCGGGGAGTTAATTCATCGTATTTTTAACGCATCAAACACTGAGGGTCTGGTGCATTTTTTCAAGATTGTGGGGTCCGGCCTGGTGTCCACCTTCCAAACTATTTTCGGTGTGATACCGGCGTTCATTCATTCTATTTTTTCCAGCGTCTTTGGTGGCTTCCCATTAATCCTCGCCTTGGCGGCTGTTGTCTTGCTGTTGAACTGTTTTCTGCGCAATGGCTGCTCCCCGATGGGCCCTTCTCGATCCCGGACGCCTCCAGCTGCTCCGTGAGCGACTCCTGGCTGGTTTCGGTGTTCTGCCCTTGGCGACCATCAGTGTGTCCTACACCCTTTCTTTTCGCTTTGCGTATTTCACTTGCGTGCAACCTGTGATGTCTTGCATCCGCTGTCCTTTCACCTGGACCATGGATTATTGCCTCTCCAATTCGTCGTTGTCTGTTCCGGATTTTGTTCAGTTGGTGGGTCCCTTAGAGGCCCATGAACAGGACTGTTCCGTTACTGGCTGTATGACGCGTGCGGCTGCACTTGGGATTTTGGCACAATGGGATATCTGGGCGGCTGCTCAGAATCTCCTACAACAAAGCTATATTGAATATCACGCAAGCTGTCCCGCATTGCTTTTGGATGCTCCGTCCTCTGAGGAACATTCCTGCTCGTTTGATCTGATGGACTGGATGGCGTCTAAGTGTTCTGACGATTCCAATGATGTCCTCTTGGATGCTATAGCGTTTTTCTGCACTTACACGCTGTTGGACTAACATGAACTGCCTCGCTGGTTCTCTCTTTTTTCATCAAGTATTTTTTTTCCCTCGCTCCCATTCGTTGCCCTTCATGGGGACTGCGTCCACTACAGACGTTTCTGTTCTGCTCGGTCCATTTGAACTCTGTCTTCGTCCTTTGTCTTGGCCGAGGGACTGTCCAGGGGAGGGTGTCTTGTGGTTTGTGGCATCCTGGCCCTGGCCTGCCTTGCTAAGTTGTCTTGGGCCTGACTGCCATAATGCTTTTCTTTGCACACATTACTCTGAGCCGTTGTTCTATCGACCTCTGCTCTTGCCAAGTTATTTTAGCACTGTCTGCATTTTCTATCTT
Organism: Calotriton arnoldi; assembly: GCA_963921515.1. Taxonomy (NCBI): domain Eukaryota; kingdom Metazoa; phylum Chordata; class Amphibia; order Caudata; family Salamandridae; genus Calotriton; species Calotriton arnoldi. The sequence continues at coordinate 333,699 of CAWUFW010003305.1, forward strand.
TCACCTTTTCTCCTGTTCACTTTGGGCTCAGTCTGCACAACATGTACAAGGTCGAATAACAACGTTTCCTTGTTCTTGCTGATTTGGCCAGTCCCTCGCACCTAGACATAACACTAGGTACAGCTGCCATGGAGAAATTAGTGTGCTTTTAACATTGCGGTTTGCCCGCTCTAGGAGCACTTGGAGACAACCTTTCCAGGGAGAAGAGCTGTTATTGTCTGCTGATGTAGTTTGGCATCTAGAGACTGAGGTATGGGGGTTCGCTAGTCAAAGCCCAGAGGTCTTCTATTTTTATAATAAACTAGCTTCCAGCACGGGGAGGGTGGTAATGTTAGTTAGACATATATCCACTGCTTTATGAGATGCTTTCCCCGTTTGTATTCTATGGAGTTGTAACCATGCTGATTATATTATTCATATGCATTATGTTAATAGTACTGACACGTGTACTGTATCTTAGAGTACGTAAGTTGAAATAAACATTTTAACCTATACAGTGTCTCTTCTTACGCACGTTGTGGACAGGTACGAGTGTGACGAAAGAGTGTTCTTGCCTCTGCGAGTCCTGAGAGAGAGATACCGTGTTCTGGGTTGTCTAATCATTGGTAAATTGGTGCTAATGGGACGCTAAGGCTAGTTGGGTTGGGGTTTTAGGTGCTAAGGTCTATGGTAGGCTCACCACTATATTCCGAGGTCCTATTATCCTGTGCATAGCTCTGTGTGTGCAGAAACCCTATGACAATACTTTCCAAAATTGTACTGTAAATTGCGTTCCCCTATCAGAGACAATCGTTTTTGATAGACCGTGCAATTGGACTATATGAGTTAACAGCAGTTGGGCTACCTGTCCAGAGGTAGGCAATTGGGAACAGCATTGAAGTGCCCTAATTTCATGAGGCTATTGACGACCACCAGAATTGTCATGCAACCCTTATCTTTAGATAATCCAACAATGAAATCTAACAATATAGTTTTCCATGGTACCTCAGGCGTGAGCAAGGTTGCAATAATCCCTGTGGTTTCATGTGATCAGTTTTTGCCTGTATGCATTTTTCACATTCATGTACTGTTCTCTGTGCGTCTTTTCTCACTAAAGGCCACCAGAATTGTCTTAACACCCTATCAAGGTTTTTGTCTCATGACACCACTGAAGTACTTCATTTCGTAGAGTCTTAGAGGGTATTAGCAGTTGGGACCCACAAATAGAAAGTCCTTGTTTTAACTTCCAATTGGGATGTTTCTCAAGGCATTGTTTCCATTTAGAGGTTTGAATATTTTGTACTATCTTTTTTAGGAATTGTTCTGTTGGTATTGTGCATATGACTTGGTTTGGGTCGATTCTTGTCTGGTAAGTGCTTCCGCCTTACAGTTTTCAATCCCTGGCCTATAGGTAACCACAAAATTATATTCCGCAACAAAAAAAACATCCACCAGAGTTGTCTGGGTGAGAACATCCGAGCTGATTTCATAAATTGTAAATTGCGATAATCTGAATACACTGTAATCACATGCTTTGAGCTTATTAAGTAGTGTCGCCACTCGCTGAAGGCATCTTTTTATTACCAACAGTTCCTTCTCATTGATGGTATAATGCGATTCTGCATCATTCAGTTTTCGTGACATATATGCCACAGGATGCATCTGTCCTAAACCCTCCTGTCGTTGTGATAAAATCGCTCCTATTGCTACTTCAGATGCATCAGCCTCAACAATGTATGGTTTCTCTCAATTTGGATGGGCTAATATGGGAGTAGAAGTGGATTCCTGTTTCAGCTGCATGAAAGATTGTTCAGCCTCCTCTGACCATGCAAAGGGTGTATTCTTTCACAAGAGCCTTGTTATGGGAGCTACCATCTTAGAGAATTGTTATATAAATCTTCTATAAGAGTTATCAAAGCCAAGGCAGCATTGGATGTCTCTAAAATTAGCGGGCCGTGGCCATTCTTTCACAGCTTGTATTTTACGTTCGGACATTTCTTGGCCCGTGGATTACTCCTAGGAATTCCACCCTTGGTACGTGAAACTCTCCCTTGCTGAGCTTACAATACAACCCGTTCACTCGGAGTGCTTGAATCACCAGGCACACATGTTGACTATGGAATGCCATTGATATATACCACCACAAACACATCTAAAAAGTCCCGTAGTACGTAATTCAGGAAGAATTGGAATGTGGCTAGTGCATTGCATAACCCGAAAGGCATCACAGTGTACTCAAAGAGGCCATAACGCGTACGAAATGCCATCCTCCCCTTGTCTCTCTTACTCATTCTTACCAAATAATAAGCCCCTTTTAAATCCAGTTTTGTGTAGTTCGTAGCCTTTTTTACCTGATCTAGAGGTACCGGTATTAGAAGTAAAGGATAAAGATTTTGCACTGTAACATTATTAAGGGCTTGAAAGTCTATGCAAGTTCTCCACTCGCCATTCGCCTTGGGTATAAAAAATAAAGGCAAAGCCACGGTGACTTGGACTGGCGGATAAACCTGTACTGCCTTAGATGCTCATTCTCTGGCTCTGTAAGCACATCTATTCTCCCACATGGTACCACTGCCCCAGGGACTAAATCTATCTGCCAGTCCTACGGCCTATGTGGAGGTAGAATGCCTTCTTATTTTTCACATGTCTTTAGAGGGCGGGACAAGCGGACTCCTAACAGTGTTAACAGTGTTCTCACTTAGGTTTAGCTTTCTGCGTGTACCACACTTGGTCTTGAGATGTGTTTGGCCTCTTAGGGTCCTTGGGGAGGAAGATTGCCCTCTAAGATGACAGACTCCCTCTTTCCACTCCCGTCTCAGGGGTCACAGCCTGAGACTAGCCTTGCAGTTCAGGGTCTGTACCCTACAACTGAATAGATGCCTGGCAGTCCAGGACTTGTAGGGGTGGGGAAATAACAGCCCCCTCAACAGTGACACACTCTGTCATGTAGGGGTCTACCTGGTGCAGGTCTACAGTTCTCTGTCACTGTGACAGCGCAGGCAGCACAACTAGGTCAGAAGTGGCCTCACCAGCGTCAGTCTTTAGGTGCTCTTCTCTCAGATCAGGTAACCCCTGACCTACTGATCCTCCCATTGTGGATAGCCTCTACCTCCTACATCTCACTATCCATCTGGGCCTCCGTATTTTCTGTTTGGGAGCAGATACCCAGAAATTGGTGTTTTTGGGGCACCGTTGGCTGCCCCTCCCAGCTCTTTTCTCATCGGTGTAAGTTCATTGCCAAGAATGCAGTCAGTGGGCACCTGGGAACTGTTCTGTGAACCTGTACCCCTTCCCATTCTAAGGATACTAGGACCATAGGGTGGAAGTAATCCTGCCCATCAGTTTGTGGTACCTTACAAACCTGTTCTGGCAAATGCTGTTCTAGGGAACCAGCCTGGCTACCACCATAGTCTGACTGGCATAGATATCTCATACAGCAGTGACAGGGACCCCCTTCACTCTGACTACCTGGAAGTGACCACTACTCCCTCCGGGATCACCAGCTTGCTTTCTCGGTCCACCTCCCTACTAAGGGAGACTAGGGCATTGTAGGAAAATGCCCTTTTTGTATGGTCATCCCCCCACTTCTTGCTCCAGTGCTGATGGGTATGACTCTGAAAGTGCACTGGAGCCTGCTGCTCTTTCCATAAAACTGTTGTGTGAACTGGTAACCCCAATTGGCAAAGGACTTTAACCCCCTTATAAGTCCCTAGTATATGGTACCAGTCGTACCCAGGCATGGGTGTTAAACGGGTCACCAGGGCCTGAAGCACTGTTTGTGCCACCCTGAGTGGCCCAAGTAAACTACTGACTGCAGGCCTGCCATTGCAGACTGCAGGAGCGGTGTGAACTGCTCGAACTCTACTTTGCCCTCACCATGTGTGGCAAAGTCAATGCACTATTTTTAATCTATGCCAGTCACCCTGCCTCCTAAGACCGGGAGGCAGGGTCCTTTATATTAAAGGTGTGGACATGTAAGTACAAGCTTATATGTCCATATGGTGGCCTTTACCATTAAAGCGCACTGTAAGTGATAGACGGTCCATAGGATAACATGGGCTGGCACCCAAGCAACCCAGAGGTTGGCAGCTGTATTATGGTACCATCTAAGTATGTCATGTTTGGAATCAAACAACATGCCTCCTCACCCCTGACACAAATCTAGTGTCAAGGACAATGTGGTGTGCATCCAGGTGGCTCCCTTAGAGGTTGCCCACCTGGTTTCCCAGCCTTTCCTGTGCTCTGACGTCCAGCCCACGCTTGCTGCTGCCAAGACAGGAAGCTGACCTCCTGCCAGGAGGTGTGAACCCTCCCAGGAATCAGAAACTAAGGCCTGGATGAGAAGGCGGTCACACCTCCCTTCCTGACAGGCTGGCTGGTGAAGTGGCACATCAAGGCGATAAGCTTCAAAGGCTGCACCACCTGTGGTATGCAACCAGGCTGCCTCCCAAAGAAGGAACCAGCCTTCCCCCTGCCCCAGACACATTTGCACCCAGGCAGGCAGGAAAAGTAGGTAGTCAGGAGGTTTACACTCCTAGAAGACTAGCCACTCCTCTAGGGGGGGCTACCTGGACTATACAGCAGAGGAAGACTTCTGCCATTTTTTAAAGTGGTAGAATAGAGGGTTCTTAGTAGAAAAGGTGACCTACACCTACGGATGTGGTCACTTCAGGGACGGAGTAGCCCCTGGGGCAAGTAGCCCATTGGTCACTTTCACCCACACCCCTAATGCCCTTAAATCTAGGATTTGAGGGCTGCCCATGCCATAAGAACCTCAGTTATGATCTGACTTGCAACAAGGACAAAAGAAGAGACCTTGTCTATGACAACAGGAGCTGCACAAACCAAAGGCATGATACTCTGCACCTGTGGCAACCTTCCTGGAAGTGCACGAACGCAGCTCGTCAGACAGAAGGACCCCTTTGAGAGCCAAAGGCATCACTAGACTCCCCAGACTCCCCTGGACTAGTGGCACTAGTCCCCTGCAACCTCAGGTAAAAACTGCGTACCGTAACCAAAGAATCGCTGGCCATTGGGCCCTCCGAGGGATCGCCCAGAAGAAGATGGTCCTGTGCATTGTGGGAAACGTAGTCCTGACGTCCACGAAGTTTCAGGCAGCTACCATGTTTCCCCGGACCTCTGGAAATTAAATTCACTTTCTGCTGTGCCTGCCACTGCCAAGGCTTAGCGGTCACCAGTCTGGCAACTATCAACTTTATTCGACGCTGCACCTTGACCCTAGATGGTTTGTTTTATATCTGCCCTCATATGGTTCCACAGTCTGGGTTGATTCAGCACAGTGTTTTGAGGCAACCACATGTCACAGGTTTCTTCTTTCCCATTTTCTTTTGTTGAGTAACCCAATCACCGATGGCTATCCATTGCATATTGCACGGCTCCATCCAGAATCCCACATTGTTGCACACATGTCCTAACTGTAGACCACACAGCATAGATTGAGCTTTATTCCCAGCTACTCCCGAGCCGACCCATGAGCCAGTACCCCTCCAAAAGATCTCAAAATCCATCCTATACATTGGGCAGGTGCTTCCCAAACCTGTGTCCTGATGATGACCCTGTCTAAATTGTATGCTTGGGGTCGAAATTTTGATAAGACACAATAATAGTTATGTTACTTGGGTATTTGTTTAAGCGCTCGTACACCAGCAGGTTTCTTGGCGCTGAGATTCCGAACAGAGACCTGCCAGACAAGGGAGCCACTAGTTGTAAGCCAAAGTAAACAGCCATGTTTTGAGCTGTTTTCTGAACGGCATATAATCCGCCTCAAGCCTCAATGAAATGGGCAGAGAGTTCCAGAGCCTCGGACCCAGAAAGGAGAACCGAGTCCCACCGATGCGTTTGCGTTTGAATCTGGGAACCACCAAAAGATTCAAGTGCATTGATCTCAAGGTACGCAGGGGAGAGTACTTACTAATTCGTGAGGAGATAAAATTAGGTCCTGTTCCCTGAATAGCTCTAAAGAGAATGCAACCAGTTTTAAACTCCCTGTTCCACTGGAAGCCAGTGGAGATCTTTTAACAGTGGGCTGATATGACATCGTCTATCCTGAAGATGGATGATTCTAGCTGCTTGATTTTGAATCATCTGAAGACGATGTTTCTGCTTTTGTGGGAGGTCAAGATAAAGTGCATTACCGTAATCAATCTTAGATAAAATAAGTGCAATCACTATTTGAGTACAGGCCTCTTTGCTGAAAAAATGTCTAATCTTGCGCAGCTTGCGGAGTTGGACAAAGCAGGAGGAGGTGACTGACCCAATCTGGGCAGTCATGGAGAGACCTGAGTCAATGTGAAATCCCAGACTCTTTATCACTGGTTTACGGAGTGGGATCGCCCCTAGTTCCAGAGGCCAATGAGAGGGTGTCCAGTAACTGAACTTATTGCTGGGTATGATTATCTCAGTCTTGTCAGAATTTAGTTTTAATTAGTTATTATCCATCCAGTTTTTTATGTACAACATGGAATTCTTAACAAAATCTTTGGATTCATCTGAATTCTCCAGGGAGAAAATTAGCTGCATGTCATCAGCATGGTTAAAAATCTTTACCCGCATCTGCCGAAGGCTGGAGATCAAAGGCTGTATATATATATTAAAAAGAATTGGTGAAAGAGCAGAGCCCTGCGGGACACCACAGCTCATTTCTACCGTGTTGGATTTAAAAGGGGAAAGCCACACAGACTGTTTATGATCCTCTAAAAAGGATCTGAACCAATCCAAAGCTGGTCCCCCGAAACCTGCTGCGGCTATACGATTCAACAGAATTTTATGGTTCACGGTGTCAAAAGCCGCAGATAGGTCAAGGAGGACCAGGGTCTGAGGACAGTCAATGTCCGCATGTCTTTTGAGGTCATCCATGACAGACAGAATCACCGATTCAGTGGAATGCCCGGGGCGAAAGCCCGCCTGGTGGGTATCCAGAAACATGGTTGCTTCTAAGAAAGTACTGAGACAAGTAGACAAGTGTACTGTTTAGGTCGAGCCTGGGCAGCGCATGCGCTGCTCTGCGGCATGCTGTATTGGAGTATGGAATAGAAGCCCCGCCCACTCTCCACCCATATTTGTCATTGGCTTGTGTCATTGTCCTTTGTAAATGCTGGCTTCTGATTCGTGAATAGGCTTGGTTGTCCCTCCTTAGTTCTGCCTTCTCTTCATTTGTAACCTCCCGTTAGGACTGGTCCTTTTACTTCGGTTATTACACGGTACAACTTTTTTAGTCTGTAAGCACTATTTTCTTTAATCAGTTTCTCCTACTGCAGGCACAACATGCTTTCCTGTAACATTCAGCGCGCCATGTGCGCTTTCACTTTCCGAGCAGCCCGGGACAATGGCGGCCGCTTCTTTGAATATGTGTCGCATTTACAAGAGTTTGACCTATTGGCATTGTAAATGACAATGCATTTTATTTATGTGTTAATTAGCAAAACAGGTAAATAAAATGCATTGTCATGTACAATGCCAATAGCTTAAACTCTCGCAAACCATGGGCGCTTTCACTTTCCTCGCAGCCTGGGACAATGGCGGACGCTTCTTTGAATATGTCTCGCATTTACAAGAGTTTGACCTATTGGCATTGTAAATGACAATGCCTTTTATTTATGTGTTAATTAGCAAAACAGGTAAATAAAAGGCATTGCCATTTACAATCCCAATAGCTTAAACTCTCGCAAATGCGACACCTATTGCATTGCAAATGCTTGTCATACATGGCTCCTGGTGCACGCTGGTGGCACACATTCTGATGTTCGTTTCTCACATGGCTGGTTTTTGTACACAGATACTGGTACATCTCGTGTCTCAGGCTGCACAGCACACATTCTGGAGACACTGCACGCCCGGTGGTTGTTCTAGTGGGGTGATGGAGCTCTAAGGCAGTACGCAAATATTATAGGGTGAACTTAGGCATACGTGCGGTGCAAAAGGGTAGGGAGAACCACCCTCTCCCTAGATTGTGGTAAACCACAGACAAAGAACTCCAAGGTCCCCTGCACACGCTAGTGGTACATAGATTTAAATTAGTACAGTAATGAGTGTAGGAAAGAAAGAAACACTGTTCATCCACTGCTCTGTGTGGTTCCAGGATTTATTGTCCTTGTTGTGCGTTCCTTGGTACAGAGTCTTAGCCTAGCCAAAACGTGTTTCGTCGCTACCATGAAGTACATAGCGACTTCTTCAGGGCTAAATTCCTATGATTACGGTCCTTATTGTCGGTTGTACTTCTGTCCCGAAGGTAAATAGTAGTAGATGGTCTCAAGGTTAACAGAGACCAGAATTCCATTTAATTAAAGTTTCCTCATGAAGTAGATTCTATATTCTGTGATGAAGACGAGTATTCAGAATATGCAGCTACTAATTATTGTGAGACCCTATTCGTAGGGTTATATCTGTCAGCCAGCTTTTTTTTTATTGACATTTTGAAAAAAATCAAACATACAACACAACAGGCCAGTATGTCAGTAATGTGTAGCAGGATACAAGATAGTCACAGTCCGTACATTGCACAACAATTTCCTATTAATCCACGTTCCATACACCCACACCCAGCAGGAGCATAGCTATTTTCATCCAGTTGACTCTTTACTAATAATAATAAGCACTTCAGAGTATCACATAGAGGGTCTAAAATTCTCTAGGCACATCCGAATAAACCCATTGAACCTAGGGAGTAAAAAAAAAAAAAAAGGGCTGTAGGGTAAAAACAGGTTAAAACCAATAGCAATCACATCGAGACACTAGGCGGGTTTCCACTTGTCTGTGTTTCCTCAGTAGGGTCAGTCTGTTCCCGAGCTCAAACTACGAATGGCTCCCAAATGTCACGTGGTCTTGAAGTAGGAGGCATGAGCTCCCAGAAGGTAGTTAATTGTGAGTGGCCATAAGTGATATCTTTAATCCACCCCTTAACTGAGGGCACCCTCCTCCTTCCCCAGTGCACCGCCACTTGACGTTTAGCAAACAGCAGGAGAAGTGCATGTAGTTTGCGCAACTTAACTGGGGTGTCTTTGACATAGCCTAAGAGGCCCAATGTGGGGGAGGGAGCGGCTGACGTTCCAATAATTTGGTTCACTGACATAAAAATTGTGGACCAGAATGCAGCAAGCTTCGGGCAATCCCATGCCATATGGAGAAACGAGGCTGGGGTGTACCCACAGCGCCAGCAACTGTTATCTTCCCTGAGCCCCATACGATACAGACCAACAGGCGTCCCATAGAATCTATGTAAGTATTTCAAATGAATCAACCGAAGTCTGTAGTTAGGGGAAAGTTCGGTAAGCTGCCCACAGCAGAAATTCCATTGAGCCTCAGTCAGCGGAGTAGGGAGCTCGTTATTCCACCACTGGAGGGCGCTAGGTTTCACCAGGGGGGCAGTGCCTTGCATGTGTGTGTAAAGACGCGTAATAAGTTTACGGGGAGATGGAAATCTCAGTAGGGTCTCTAGTGCGGACAAAGGCGGTGGAGCCAACGGGAAGCCCTCCCAGAGTGCACGACAAGCCGTGCGCAACTTGTGATATAGGAATAACTCGGCAAAGGGTAACGCCTGCCCCTCATCCGCGTCTGGGGGGGGCCGGAACGTGTCTTCCGGGTAGAGGTCCGCGAAAGTGTGAAGTGTCATCTTCTGTACCAGTGTCTTGCCAACACCATCTTGAATGCAAGGTAGCATAGGGTTCTGTGCCAGTGAGATGGAGGGGGCATACAACAACGGGATACCCGCTCTCTTGCGCAGCCCGTCCCACGCCCAACGCAGTGTCCCAGAGGTGTCTATATCTCCGCGGGGCGTCGTGACGATTGATAAAGCGCCACCTTGAGCGGGACAGGTGCCACCGCGTCGGTTTCAACTGCCACATGGGGTTGGAAGGGCGTCGGGTGGACCCAATAGTGTAGGAATTGGGCCTGAGCGCAAAGCGCATATAGCTGCATATCCGGAGCTCCCAAACCTCCCTGCCTCAACGGGAGCGTTAATAAATCCCAAGAGATTCTGGCCTGTCCTCCCGCCCATACCAGGGAGACCAGCTGCGACCTCAGGGAATTAAAAAATTGCTGCGTAAGTGGGATCGGGATGTTAACAAAGAGGTACAGAAACTTTGGTAAGATGACCATCTTAGCCAAAGCAATCTTCCCAGCCAGGGATAGGGGAAGCCTAGACCATAGTTTAACCTTCTCCTCCAGCCACGTGACAGCTCGCCCATAATTTAAATTCCACACCTCCTGCGTGACCCGGCTTATCCATACGCCCAAATATTTGACCGCCTCGGCCTCCCACTTTAAAGGGAACTCAGAGGTCATCTGCGGCGTACCATCCGTCAGTGGAAATATCACCGACTTGGCCCAGTTAATAAAGATACCAGCTAGGCCTCCAAAGCGGATAAATTCCCTCAAAATGGGGTCCAGATTCACCTCTGGGTCAACAATGTAAAGAGTTACATCGTCCGCGTAAAGCGAAATGAGGAGACTCCTAGTACTGAACCCTATACCCCTAGCTGTATGATGTTGCCTGATGCGTGCAGCCAGGGGCTCCATTGCAATCGCGAAAAGCAAAGGAGAGAGGGGGCATCCCTGCCTGGTGCCACGCGAAATGGGGAAAGAATCCGAGAGTAAGCCGTTCACCCTGATCCGAGCGGTGGGTAGAGTGTATAGCAGCCGAATGCAATTTATAAAGAGCAGGCTAAACCCCATACGACCTAATATGGTAAACAGATAGGGCAACTCGAGCGTATCAAACGCCTTGGTGGCGTCTAAAAAAACCACCGCAGCGTGCACATCTGGGTGTAAATAGTGCAGCACCGAGAAGACAGTCCTCAGATTATGCGAGGTCGACCTCCCTGGGATAAACCCCGACTGGTCGGGAAGAGCAATAATAGGAAGCAAAGGCTGTAGCCTGTTGGCAATCAGCTTGGCAAGGATTTTAACATCCACATTTATCATGGATAATGGCCTATAGGAATCTATCTCCGTTTCTGGCTTACCGGGTTTAAGTAGGGTAATAATTATCGCTTCCCTCATGGACGGAGGTAGGACACCTTCGACCAGAGCCTCCTCATATAATGCCAACAATCGAGGTGCCAACTCCTCCACGTAAGTCTTATAAAAGGAGGTGGTCAGGCCGTCAGGCCCAGGAGCTTTATCTAACGGTAAACCTTTTATGACCTGAGCGACGTCTTCCACAGTGAATGGAGGATTTATTTATTTTTATGTTTTATAGAGCGCGAACTTGACCCGTTAGGGTATCAGAGCGCTTTACAGAATCCTAGGGTTGTACAAAAGGCATGGAATCACAGATCCATATAATCTCTGTGATTTTGGTTGAACCAAACGAGTGCGAGCGAGTCAAGGAAGGGTTGCATTCCCTCGGGGCATGCTTCCTGGGTTGCAGTATAGAGGTGAGAATAAAACTTGGAGAATGCATCCAGAATTTCCGCCTGACCCCTGATAACAGTGCCCTGTGCAGTGTGCAGCTCGTGAATAAACGCAGTGGATCTGGGGGGTCGGATCATACCAGCCAGCGTGCGCCCCGGTCTATCGCCCTCCCCATACCGCCGCGCTCCCGCGTATTTTCCCAGGAATTTAACTTCACGCTGTGCCTCCTCAGCAAAATCCAACAATTTCGATTTCAGGAGGGCCACAGTGTCGGGCCCGTTTGTGGAATAGAATTTCTCTTCAAGCTCTTTTATTTGAGCTTCCAATGATGTAAGCGTACCCCTAATGGCCTTCAATACTCCCGCCTGACGGGCAATGCACTGTCCCCTGATAACCACCTTAAACGCCTCCTAGAGAGAGGTCTCGGTATCTACTGAACCCATATTGAGAGTAAAATAGACGATGATGTCCGTCCGTATTTCCTCCTTAAAGGCCTCATCAAGCAGGGCATGTGGTGGGAGACGCCAGGAGAAAGCACGGGGCAGGGAACCTGGGAGCCTCAGTTGCAGCAGACATGGTGCGTGGTCCGATAGGGAACGCGGTAGGTGCGAAATGTCAGAGGCCCAAGTGGCTATGTCTCGTGAGCCCAACCAGAAGTCCAACCGGGACCAAGCGCTGTGGTGACCAGAAATACATGTACCTTCCCTAACCAAGGGGTGTCTCCTACGCCATATGTCGATTAAATCCCCATCAGAGATTATGGCACGCAAGGCAGCACTTGCAGTCGGGTGTAAGGAACGAGCCGCTCTCTGTCTGTCCATGTCATCATCTAGGATAGCATTAAAATCTCCTCCCCACAAAATCGTACTGCAACCAGTTGCTCTAACCCTGGTCCAAATGTCCTGAAAGAAGCTGGGGGAATCTACATTGGGGCCATACACCGCTACTATGACCAGGGAAACGCCTCCCAAGACACCTTGTATGAGGATGTACCTTCCCTCGGGATCCCCGTGAACCCCACCTTCCCGCCAGTCCACCCCTCGCCTAATCAGCACAGCCACACCCCGGGCGTAATTGGAGTATATGGAGGAGTACTGTCAGCCAGCTTTGATTGTGTTGCCGCTGGTCTCAGGCTGCACAGCACACATTCTGGCACTAGTTCCCTTACTGCCTTTGTTTGTACAGGGATCCTGGTGTACGCTGGCGGCTCGCGGCACACATACTGGTGCTGGCTTCCTTGGTGGCAGGTTTTCTTACAGGGATTCTGGTGCATGCTCATGTCGCACACTGCACAGCACACTCTAATGCTGGTTTTCCACATGGCAGGGCAGGTTTTCCTACACAAATCCTGGCGCACGCTTGTGTTGCAAGCTGCACAGCACACTGTAATGCTGCTTTTCCATATGTCTGGTTTTCATGCACAGATTCTGGTGCACGCTCGTGTCTCACGCTGCACTGTACACTCTAATGCTGGTTTTCCACAGGGGTATTTTTCATGCACTTATCCTGGTGCACGCTCGTGTCTCACGCGGCACTGCACACATTTTGATGCTGGTTTTCATACACGGATCTTGGTGCACGCTCCTGTCTCACGCTTCACAGCACATTCTAATGCTGGTTTCCCCCACGGCTGATTTTCGTGCACGGATCCTGGTGCACGCTCATGCCTCACGCTGCACAGCACACTCTAATGCTGGTTTCCTGCACGGCTGATTTTTGCGTACGGATTCTGGTGCATGCTCATGCCTCACACTGCACAGCACGCACTAATGATAATTTTCATAAACGGACCCTGGCGCGTGCTCGTGTCTCATACGGCACAGCACACTCTAATGCTGGTTTCCCACACGGCTGGTTTTAATGCACGGGTCCTGGTGCCCGCTTGTGTCTTACGCTGCACAGCACACTCTAATGCTGGTTTCCCACCCGGCTGGTTTTCGCGCACGGATCCTGGTGCACGCTCATGCCTCACGCTGCAGAGCACAATCAAATGAGTTTCTCCTACTGCAGGCACGAAATGCTATGCTGCAACATTCAGCGCGCCATGCGCGCTTTCACTTTCCAAGCGGGCCGGGACAATGGCGGGAGTTCTTTGCAAGGAAATAGGTCTCGTATTTACAAGAGTTTGAGCAATTGGCATTGTAAATGACAATGCCTTTTATTTATGTGTTAATTAGCAAAACAAAGAAATAAAAGGCATTGTCATTTTCAATGCCAATAGCTTAAACTCTTGCACATGCAAGACCTATTTCATAGAAAATGCTTGATTTTATTTACTTCTGGAGCATTTCACACTGTGTCAGAGTGTGTATCAACCACTTTTGCATTCTGGATCAGTCAATATTTCATGTACATAGTTTGTATAGCTCCAGCACACTTGACACTCACTTATTTCTTTTTCACTGCGTTGTTGCACCATTTGGGATCACCTTCTTATTTTCAAACTGACTTAAGTACAAAATATCAATGATTTTTTTCTATTTTTAAATAAATTGAAATAAAACTGTCTTATTGAGAAATGGAACCAATCTTTGGATGGTTGGGCAAATTTACTCTCTCCAAGGAAGTAGAGGTTCACACTTCCCCCTTGAGGGATGTGAGAAGTTGGCCTGGTATATGCTGTTCACTAGTTAAAGTGGACACCTTGCACCAGTACAATTCGACTCTTATGGTAGGTAGGTTTAAGACAACCTTTATAGAAAGCTATCCTAGTGGTAGCTGTGGAGAGCAGCCTTCAGGCTAAGTCTTGGAGGAATGTAAAGCAGCTTGTTTTACCACACAATCTCTTGAATCACCAAATGAAAAGACACCACACCGGTATATATATCAAATATATATGTATTTATTACTAAACAACTCTCTACTAATCTCTTGTGAGATTAGAAGTCAGGAACATATGCATAAATCAACGTTTCACAATAAATTAAGCACAAATATGGCTGGGGCCCTAGGGTGCATCAGACCATATACTAAAAAGAGACTTAAGAACAACGACTTGCAAAGGGACAAGGCCCAGGGCCTTCAGAAGTGCTGGGGCCTCACGAAACCACCCAAGGCAGGTAAGTAAAGGACCCACGGGGAGCCGCGTGCAGTGAGTGAACACAGGCGCGGGTCGCCCGTTGACTTCAATGGGGCAAGTCGCGGTTGGAAATAAAGAGTTTCAGGGCACTTCGGAGTAGCTACAAGCAAGTCACTTACTGGGTAAGTAGTTCTAGGGCCAACACCCACAGGAGCACCGTGAGTGCTGGAGTTACCTCACCCAGGGAAGCCGGGTGCATAGGTGTCCTTTGGTGTCGGGTCGCGTCGTCGTTTTCAATGGGAGCCAATGAAGACTTGCTGCTTGTGAAGCCAGAAGAAGTGTCCGGTGGAATCAAGCCTGGATTCGGAAGAAGGAAGACCTGAAAGCAGAGGGGACAGTGTTCAAAGTCACTTGGCAGTGACCCGGGGCAAGGAAGATGAATGCCCACCGTCGTCGACAGTTTCAGGTCATTCACAGGTGTCTTGACTCTTCGGCCACGAGGTCCAGGAGGCGTCGAGGACGACCAGGAGCTGGATTCAGCGTGTCCCACAAAGTCTGCAGCTGACTGCGGTGTCGGCGACCCGATTGGAGCCAACAAGCCTTGGTAGCAGCAAGTCTCGTGGAAAGAACAAAAGTCAATGGTGCAGACCAGCAAGGTCTGGGGGACTCACCCAGCGAGGGTAGAGTCAGGGCAGGCCTGGAGCAACCAGGGAGCCCTTTGGATTTGTAGAAAAGTCTTCAGGGGACCCACAAGCCGGCTGGCAAGGGATCGCGAAGACGCCTCGGGAGGATTCCTTCAACAGGGGCCCACGGTCACTCGGGACGGGGTAGGCCTCTGATCTTCGGAGGGATTCCTGCTAGAGGCTGGGACCACACGTGGTCCAAAGTCCAGGTTCGTAGAACGTCGTGAAGGGGTTGCACTCGACAATAGTGCACGGCACCCAGGGACTGCGGTTCCTCGTCACTCGTGGGGTCCACTTGCCTCAGCTTCGCTGGGGACTCACGATGGCCTGGGAGAAGTCAGGAAATCCTCGTCTTGGGCTGCAGGGACCTCGGGCTCCGGCGGGAGCGGCGTAGTTTGCGACCGTCGTTTCAGTTTTTGGTGCCTGCCAAGCAGAGAGTCACTCCTTGACTCCAAGGGAGATTCTTCAGTCTTCCAGAGGTAGTGGAACGTCGAAGGTCCGGGATTCTTCAGTAGAGCGTCGTCCAAGGAGATCTAGTTTGCAATGCACAGGTTCCCCATCTTATACTGAAAAGAAGGGAGGGACTAGCTCTATGACCCTACCTATGGGAGGGTCAGGGGAGTGGGTGGCTACACCCACTTCCCTTTGTCCAGTTTCGCGCCAGAGCAGGGGCAGGTAGCCCCTGAGCCGGTTTGAACTGGGGTATGCACAGAGGAGCCTTCTGCTCCCCCAGTGCAGGACTTCAAAGCACTCTAGGAGTGCACCCACCCAGCCCCAATACACTAAACCCTGTCTGGGAGGTGGCCACACCTCCCTGGGACAGGATACCTATTGTTGGGCTTCCTCCACTGCGAGTTTCGGTCATCAGCAGGAGGGCAGCCCAGTGTCTGTGACTGGTGGCATCCATTTTGTGATGCCAGGGCTCTTCAGGATTCTACCGCGTTTCCACAGTAGGTACATGTCTATCCCTCTAGAAGGGTGGGATCATACTCCCACACCAGTTACTGGTGTGGGGGTATGATTCAAGGTGTTTGACACCAAACACGACATGTTTTGATGCAGCCATTCCAAAGTTAGCATTAACCGCGAGGTTATAATGCACTTAAGAGTATATGGTTTGACTGCATTCACAAACAGCCCCAGAGAATGGACTCTGAGAGCTGCAGAGGGGCCCTGCTCAGGCAGAGGCACCCTCTCACATAGAAACTAAGCACCCTGCCCTCAGGATTGATAGGGCCTGCCTTAGGGGTGACTGATAGGTTTAAATGTGTGTGCAGGGGAGATATAGGAACCTATATCTCAGTGAGGGGTGCTAGCACCTCCTCACCCAGGCTGCAGTAGCAGGCCTGTGGTGTCAGATTTAGTCTGCTTCCCAGGGGTGGCATAATACATGCTTCAGCCCCTGGTAGGCCTGTGAAGTACCTATGCCCTTGGCACCTAAGGTACCATATACTAGGGACTCATAAGGTACCACAGTATCCAATCACTAGTGCACCTAGAGTGCACTCCATGTCGTTTAGAGAGAACAGAGAGGCTGGGGCCCTGATTGGCAGGGTCCCAGCCTGACTATAACCAGAAACCAGTGTAAACATCAGAAAAAAAGTGGGGGCAACATAAGAGGCAGATCCTACTCTCCTACACAACCCCCCAAACCGCAGGGACACTAAACTAACCTTGACCAGTTGAGTCTTCGTGCTCTAAGTGGAACTACCTTGAGAGTCCATCTGCATTGGCATGTTGGGTCCCAGGCCTGTGTTCCACTGTATAGTCCATCCCCTGTAGGGAAATGGACCACCTTAAAAGTTTTGGGTTTTCACCTTTCATCTGTTTAAGCCATAGGAGGGGCTTGTGGTCAGTCTGAACTATTGTAGTGTAGCTCCTATTTCCCTAATAGGCTCTGCGCATTGGAATAATATATCCTATAGGTTTGACATAGGTCTAAGGTCGGTATGTCCCTATCGAGTATATTAAACTTAATTACTTGTGCCAGCTAGCTCAGAGGCCACTAGAAACTCCTTGACAACAAGAAGGGAGTAGTTTCTGGCAGCCGCAAAACATGACCACTGTGTTTCCCTTTAGAATCAGAACGTGTCCCAGAGTCGTGGAAACAATAGATAACTATTTCACTCAGCTCAGTCGTGCATGCTTAGTTTTTCTCCAAGTTACACAGAAAGAAATAGACGGGCGTTTCAATAAAGGATTTATTGAACAGTCTTGTTTCTGGTGTAAGTAAAATGTGCTGTTACGATCACAAGACAGTATGCGAGATAAATAATGTACAGGGTGAGCAGTAGAAATAAATAATACTGCGATAGCATTATCTTTTAGTACATATGCTGTTACATAAATAACACAGACTAAAAATGCGAGTACTCATACGATGCGTTGCTAAGCTAATTCTACCCCAATGTACCTAACCTAACCTAGGTGTAGGAAGAGGGAAGAAGTAGGTGAAGTATTCCTTACTATGGTATACTAAGAGTATGTTAAGTCTAGTATGCCTAGTATGCCAAGAGTCCCTCTAGGTTCTAGTCAGCTCCATACCTGAAGAATGAGAGAGGTAGGAATCTCTTTGCCAGACTCGAACTCCAACACCCCGCAAGGGAAGTCAGATCACTGGAAGCTGGAAGCTGGGCTCTCTGCGTGCAGGGAATGGCAGCGTCTTCTCAGTGCGTCAGGCCGGGAAACGGGCTCCTCTGAAGTCGAGGTCTCCTCTGGTTTACAGGGGCTAGGGAAGGTATATTTATACCTGAGAGCACCTAAGAATGTTAGCATTGACGTGAGTTGGACAGCGAAAGACGTCATGAATGAACCCCCTAAGGAATAATGGTTCATGCATAATATATGAGTCCTTGAAGAAATCAATAGTCCTGGACTAGGGAAACTCCCGCAGCCTAAGGGTCTGTTCTTCATGAACTCGTTGTGACGTTAGGGTGGACGGATGTCAGAGACCATGCCTGTATTTGGAGTGCACGGTTTAATGCCTAAATAAGGGCTGGGATTTTATGCCTATATAAGGGCAGGGCGAATTGTGCCTATATAAGGACATGATACTGGAAAGCCCGTTTATGGATACCCTAAGAGGAATACAACACCCACTCCTCTTTCGTGTGTACGATAATACTAAAATGCTAAACATTTAAAATGCTAAACATTAAAATGGAGTACCGCATATTTCTAAAATATTTTCATAAAACCATTTAAAAAAGGCATTTAAAAAACTTATTAGAATGCAAAAGGTACTGTACATTTGAAGCATTGCTTTTCATTACAGGCATAAAGTTCGAAAAATAAATGCAATTGGAATGAAATAAGCAGTAATATTTACATTTGACAAAAAATGATCGATAAGTTTTCTCAAAAATCAAAGTCATTTCATGTCATAAAAATTAATGAACTGTTTTAGACACACAAGATGTACTAAGTGTCCGTGGAAGTACCTTGAAGTCTGTATTATAAGGCTAGTTCTACTTTAAGCAGATTGATGTGCCATTTTCGTTCAAAAAAATGGGGAAAAAGTTTAATTTTGGTAGAGTTCCAAGTTGTTTAAAAAATGAAGGCCAAATTGTCACTGCATCTCTGGAACACAGTATGCTGAATCCGAGTTAGTTCACGGGTCTGGTGTAAACATGAGATCATCTATTTCAATAGACAAAACATCATCCACTGTTGTTGGTGTCAGTTGGAACACCTCGTGTAGTAGATTAATTGCACAGAGATGGGAAGCATTGCTTCCAGCATAGGTTGCCTCAGCAATGTTCGCGTCCGTTGTTACCTGTGTGCCTGTAGTTCTTTCTCGTACCTCAGCAGCAGCCGGAAGCGTCTGTGAGATCTCAATGAATGCTGACAGCAGGATAGGAAGCCTCTGGGGACAACACAGAGCATGGGCCGTTATCGGGTCCAGCAGAGTATCGACATCCGTTGGCGTTGCTGATGGAAATGTTAGACAGGTGTCCAACACGCATTCTTCACCGCATAGCAGGCATCGTAGAACAGGTAAGATGCAATCTTGCCAGATTGGTCTGAACGACAGGAACCAAGTTGTATTAAGGTCCCGTAGACGAGTCATGCCCAAAAGCTTTACTATTTGCTCACGGCACTTTCGTTCAAGGAGAGCTTTCTCCATTTCGCTCGGAGTGATGTCTGCGAATAGGCTGGCCATAGCGCAATAGCAGGAAGAGAAATAGAATTCCGGCAACAAGTGCTAGAATTAATGGTATGCCACCAAACACCGAATGTGCAAAGTTCGGGATGATTCCGAGTATTGCCTGGAAAGGTGCTAACAGACCTGAGCAGATGCTCTTAAATACATGTACAATTCCTGTTGTATCAGACATGTTGAAGATACGTGATATCATTTCCACGAAATGTATAGGGCAGTTTGTACGTATTAAAGTCTGTATCTCAGCCGAAGTCCTTGCAACTTGTAGATCATAGGTTTCTTTGGCCGAGGTCAAAGGCACTGTTTGCTGTAAAAGCATGGCTTTCATTCTGCTTAGAGTATCAAATCTTATAAAAGAGACGTTCAGCGAAGGCCATAGAGGCGACTCCCTGACTGTGTCTATTGGGGGAAACAATACTTGCATACAGCAAGTGACCCTGGAGTTGACCGTTACTAGATATGGGATGCCTGGCAGCATTCCGCAGCAGCTCTGATCATTCAACATGAGGTAACTCCCATTAGAAAGTTGTCCAAACGTTGGATTAATCACAGCAGCTGGAGTACCCTGCTGATGGCAAGACAAATTTTCCACTGAACCATTACAAGCCCCGTGCAAGGAAATGTCTTGACATATAAGTGAACCACTCAGTGCAAGTTTACAGTTTGAACCGCTCAAAAACACTTCACGATCCCCACTCCAACATCTATATGTATACGGTAAATCCCACGATGTCTTAATGTATTCCTTACCCAACCTTTCATATTTGCCTGCTTGCATTTGTCTGAGGCAATACTGAAACTGAAAAGTACTCACAGGTAATGTTATTTTGCCATGAATAAGCCATTCTGTAGCTGGTTTTTCTGCCACAGTGAATGGTAACTTCTCCAGTTTTTCAATGCTCAGCACTGTATACTTTGCTCCTCTTTGTGCCAGTTCGATCTGTTTATCAGTGAGATTGTATTCTGCAAACAGAGCCGTTGTGTTGATGAAACGCCAAGGCACATAGCCCGCTCGCAAAGATTGCAGCGTCCAGCTTAATAACATAATAGAACGTAATTGAGATTGGCCTTGTTGTAACATCGCCAAATCTTGTTCTAGTATGTCGATAGCAGAGGATACAATGCCGTCCAGTGAATATATTCTGGAGGACAAAGTTGTTAACCCATTGTCGACCACAGAGAGTGTTTTCTCTAAATTAATACGATCAAGTTCACGTATTCGTTCTGCGGCCTCTATCTGTGATACCTTCCAAGCTTCATTATAAGCAGCATAAATGCCGGCATATATGAAACGTTTTTGACGCGGTTTTCTTGGTCCAAGCAAGAAATCCCTAAGGTCTGCGTCCTTTTAAGTAAGGTTAAGTGTTGTTTCACATCCTGTAGTGTAGACTTATGCAGCCAATCGAGGCATAATTTCCCTACACTGTATGTTGTTACTACCCCCGGATGTTGTCTTTGGACGTATCTTGGGTCTGGCCTATGAATAGTAAAGCCCTGAGTTTTATTCAGGAATCTTTCCTGACAGTTATTCGTGTCTGTGGGCCAGATCAACCATTTTTTCCAAGTAGGATTAGATCTGTTGAGTTGTAGTATATTGTCAACTGTCACCACTGCCTTTGTATTATTTTCACTGGCAGGTGTTGGTACAGAAGGTGTGTTCATCTCTTTTATCTTGGCTAATCCAAGACAAGATGTTTGTTGGATAGTTTCATTCAAAAACATTATTTGTTCTGGGATGATGCAGGCTCTAAATAAAGCTTCTATCCCCTGCACTTGCCAATCTTTAGTACCCCACACAGTTTTTGTGTCAATTGTGTCTTTCCAAAAGTCGAAACCCTGTCTAGACAGTTGGGCATTAAAAAATGCAGAATAAATCTGTTTTGTATTTGTTAACATAATTTTCAGTCCCTGTCTTGTTTACATTTTTATAGTAAAACATTTCTGGTTCAGATGTATTGTATCCTGAAAAATATGGAAACTTATTAGCAAATGTTTTTGAACTACCTTTAGGTGGTGTAGGACAATGTTCCCATTGGTTAAACATAAACACATTTCTTGGATATGCAGATTTATGCAAATAATGATGACCATAGTGATTATAACAATACATTTGTTCATAGTCTGATGAACCCTCTAAATATTCATGTTTAGAAAATGCAGCAGATTTTTCTAGGTCAAACATTATGTCAGTCACAGTCTCAAAGTCCCAATCATCAGAATAGGTACTGGACGTAATTAGATCACTTAGTGAAATTTTAAACAAATGTGGAATGTTCAATTGTTCATTCGGGCCGAAGATATCATAATCTGTTTTGTCCCACACTATACCATCCTGTATAGGAACAGCTGTGATGTTCACTGATGATAAGTCTCTTGCTTCACGATGGGAAGATTTATGAGGTTTCAAAAGTACGTTTACGTCTTTTCCTTCAGTGTTCACATGGATGTATCTGCCACTTATAAGCACGCTTACAGTTGTTACCAAAGCTAGCCAGAGCAGGAAAACAAAAAGTCCAGATGTAATCCAGAGTTCAATCCATGGAGAAACCAAATAAGTCTTTTTCAGAAAGTGAAGAAAGTCTTGTACTTGCTGCTTGAATTTCAATGACACTGGCGTCGTTTCAGGTTCACTCGGATCTTCTGAGAACGTATCAAAGTTAATGAAATAGCCAGAAGCAGTTCTGTCAATTGTTGGAATTGCATCAGGATTTGTAGAAATCACTGGAACCAGTTCATCACTTGCTACGTTGGTGTAGACAGGTGTATTTGGACGAACTGTTACTTGGTGTTCAAGAGGGATGAGTTCCATAGCGTTGTTGCATAGTCCTCCGTCTGTTACAGCTGAATTCTCGATTGTTATCAGTCTTTCAGTCTGAACCTCTTGGATAGTAGCGAGAGGAGTGTGTCTGCTACTAGGTCGGAGTCCACGAGGCCTACTATTTAGTATTGGCCACATACTGTGGTTTGATGAGGTCGATGGACACAAATCTTTTCTCCTTTCTTCCAGCAAGGGGCGGCAGAAGTACTGTTCTTGTTCCTTGAACTGCTAGGACAGGTACTGGTTGTCTGTAAGAAGGTCCAAATTCCTTCTTGACCGCAATTTTTTCTCTGACTAGATCCCCAACTTTTGGAATCCAGACAGGCCTTGCTGGGACAGCCGGTTGATCCCCAGTGGTGGTTGACTGTAGGAATACGTTGCTTTGTTTCGTTCTTAATTTGTTTAAGTCCTGTAAAACAGCCAAACGATCTTTGATATCAAATGGTTTATTTTCCACCACTGTGCCTACGTGTTCTAGGTCTGGTACCCACATTCTTGTCCCAAATAGGATCTCATATGGAGTGACCCCCCTAGAGAACTTCTTGGCAGATTGTTCATTGCGCGCTGTACGCCACTAAGGTGTTTGACCCACCCATCACCCGAACCTAATACCCTAGCTGTTATAGACTGCTTTATGTCCCGGTTTTTCCTTTCCACAACCGAATTTCCCTCAGGATGGAATGGAGAGGAGTACCGCAATGCAACGCCCAGACTGGCCATGGCTTCTTTGTAAGCCCTAGAGCTAAACGCAGGACCCTGGTCAGAATGTAGCGTGCCTATTGCGTATGTGCCGATAAAGACTCGCAAATCTTTTATAACAGTTCGAGCGTCAGCCGAGCGCTGAGGCCATAACCATAGGAACCTAGAGCATGAATCCACTGCAACCAAGATGTATTTATAGTTACCGTCCCTTTGCAGGGGACCGCAGTGGTCAAGGTAAACACAAGCTAATGGTTTATCTGAAATTAACAGGGGTGTCTGCGCAGGACGTTTCACTGTGGAGACTTTCATCTGTTGGCATATATCACATTCTAAAACATAGTTCTTTGTTTGTTTTCTAATGCCAGGCCACCAATATCTTTGCTTGAGTAAAGATACTGTTGCAGAAACACCTGCATGGGCAGAAGCTATCCCTTCGTGTGCTGCTAGGATTAGTCCTAATCTGCGTTCCTTGTTTGGAATTACCCTATCCCCCACTCCAGGGATTCGAGCAAAAGGAACGTTGTTCGCATCAATTACATAAGAGTACTTGAGTGGAAACTTTTTTGGTAACGCTGCACTGCTGCCTTTGCTTGATGCATTGACAGCCAACATTATCTCACCGTCTATTTTTGTTTTTGAACGAGTGATCGCAGCTACGGAAGCCGTTTGCACAGCCCCCTTTGCGGCTTCGTCAGCCAATGAATTCCCTGCAACGTGAACGCCATCACGTTGATGACTCAGTGTGTGTATCACGTGAGCCTTTGGTAGTTCGTTTTTCAACTGAACTACTTGTTCCCAAAGCAATTTGTGCTTTATTGTGCCACCTTTCGCATCTTTGAAACCATTTTCAAGCCAGTTTTGTATATATTCATTATACGACTGAACACAGTAAAACGAATCGCACACTATTAGTGTGGGGAATTCTCGATCTGTACTTTCAAGTGCCAGTTTGAATGCTTGTAGTTCAGCTCGCTGAGCTGTACAATCCCCTAGAGATTGTGTTTTTAGTGACCATAGGTCTGAAGATGCCATCTCGCATGCGACCTTTAACGATAGCACACGCTGCACTGTAAGCTTGCTTACCCCCTATTGCGGGTTGTGCGGATCCGTCAGTGTAAATTATAAATTCGTACTGATCAAGAGGCAGAATTTCAGTAGGCAGAGGACATTCTTGTTCATATTGTAGGAATGCTTGTGTTTTTAAATCTGGATCAAAAACATATTCAACATCTGTTGCAGCAAGAGAATTAACCCATTGTATCCATCTTGGATGTAATGCTTTAGCATTTGGAATGCTTGCTTTTGTGACCGCTTCTAAAGCCGGTACTGGGGTTACGACAATAATGCGTTTCCCTTGGGCTAAGGCTCTTTCTTTAGCTACAGCGGTTTGAACTGCTGTCAGAATTTTTTCAGTTGAACTGAAGCGCATTTCCGCTTGTGTGTACAAATGGGATTTGTATGCTATTGGTATTTTCTCACCCTCATTGAAGGTTAAGTAGGTGAATCCACATTGACCCGAAATTATTCGGATCACCAAATTTCGTTGACTTACACGTGTTTGTAAGTGATTTGTTGCTAACATGTTAGCCTGGAGTGAACGCAAAATTTCTGTGTGTTCCTGTGTCCAGTTTTTGATTGAAAAATCAGGTTTGATTAATGCGTAGAGAGGTTTAACCCTTTCTGCATAATTTAGAATGTATGTTCTTCCAAAATTTAGGAAACCCAGGATGGATTGTAAGTTTTTTAGCGTTTTTGGAGGTTGGAGCAGCGCACACTTTTCTAAAAAGTTAGCTGCCAAGCTCTTGCCTTCACTTGAAAGCTCATATCCTAGAAATAGGACATTGAGATGGGCAATTCTGGACTTTTTAAAGTTGAACTTGTAGCCCTCAGAGGCGAAACCCAGTATAATGGTGCTCACCCTGTTCAAGTGTTTGTCCAGGTCATCGTCTGTCAGATATATGTCATCGACATAGGACAATGCCTCATTGTCATAAATTTGTAGTAACTCCGTTACCCTCGCTGAGAATAAACCTGGGCTATTTTTGAACCCTTGTGGGAGTCGACAAAAGTGACGCTGGGTCCCCATTATGGAGAATGCTGTTAAGTACCTGCTTTCAGGTGCTATGTTTTGACAAAAGAAACCATTTGAGATGTCTAATGTGGTTTTATATTTTTTACGCACAATGTTATTCATTAATGCTGTGCTATGTGCATTTTGCACTGCAAAAGTTTTAGAACAAGTGTTTAGGTGTCTGTAATCCAAAACTAGACGATATGTATTGTCTGGTTTGGAGACAGGAAACAAAGGATTGTTCATTGAGGAGGTGCATGTTTCAATCACCCCTTGGTATTCAAGTTGATCTAAGATCTCCCTGACCTGTTTTTTAGCTTCTTGCTTTATAGGGTACTGCCGTTGTGCAGTTGGTTCATGTTTCAGATGTATTTTATGGTGAGGTGAGTCCTCATCCCATCCTACATGATTTTTATATAATGCTGGGGCCTGGGCCACTGCCCATTTCCTGGCATATGTATATTTTAGATGTATAGGAATATGGTTGGAGAAGGCAGGCATAATAATGTCCTCGCCGTGTGGGCACTCCCTGACAAATTGTGGTGGCCAGTCCTTTTCTGCTAGAAGTATGTCATAGCCTCTTGATAGTCTTTCCCAAAAAAGTGCTTTCACCTGTCTAGGTTTGTCTCCCTCCATCCGGAGTGTTATTTCATATAACTTTTGTGGAGTACTAACCCTGGTGTCTACAGTCTCGACTGTGATGTACTCATTCAAGTCCACTATCTCCAGAAGTTCCTTCACGGTCTGGCGAACTATTGTGACTTCTGCTGCACTGTCCAGCATGGTCTGAGCCCATTCTCCGTTCTTGAGTTGTGTTCTCAGTATTCTCGGCATGTCTGATCTTCAGACCTGCTACCTTCTTTTGGAGAATTGAGGTTTTATTTTGGTTTTTGAAGCGTGTTTGTCGTCTTTCGATTTCACGCGTTCTTCTTTATGTTCTGATCGTCCTCTTCTTTCCGAAGTCTGTGATGAGATCTGAAAGGGACGAGAGGAACGTGTATCAGTATCTTGATACCTATCAGGTTTTCTCAAATTATCCCTATTCCTGAGGTTATACCTCCTTTCAGAGGGCTCCTTTTGAGGAGACCTACCTCGGGATTGAGAACGTTTCTCGTTTGATTTTTGTTTAGTAGACTCCCACTTCTTTTTAGAAGATGTAGGAGTTTGTTTTATTGAGTCCTTCTCAGGACTTTCAGATAGTTTCGGCTTCACTGGTCTTCCACCCAAACTATCTCTGCCTAATTCTGCATAAGATTGTTCTATTATTCTGGGTAGCTCAGTTTGATGTTCTGTAACATCGAATTCCCTCAATTTTTGGCGGATCGCCACTGCTGCTGCCTCCCCTTTAATATTAGATAATATTATTGTTGAGACCTGGTCGAAATTTTTCAGTAATTTCATACCTAAATTTAGAGCAGGCTCTGCCCCGTATTCGTTTTGAATTTGTTTTAGGACATCAGGTATTACCGCAATTGATGGAATACCATGTGTTTTAGTATAGATGGCAGCAAAGACTGAGCCCCAAGTGGTGCAGTCTTCCAGTTGTGGTGTGATCCCCATCGGTAAACTGATTGTTAGGATTCTGTGTTTCTCATGCGGGCTAGTATTTGGAAATACTGCTTCGATTTGAGTAATTTTTTGAGCTATCCAAAATGGAATTTGCTCACGTTTTGTGGGCATTTTACCCATGACTGCGTATAGAGTCTGTGGTGTAATTTTTAGTGTATTCCCCTGTTGGGGAGTTGGATTTGGATATGTCAATGGTGGTCGGACTGTAAAAGTCTGCATGACATATTGGACCAATTGTCTGTAGATTTTTATTAACTCTGTGAGTTGAGTAAGTAACTCCTCATCTGACATCTCTTCAATGTCAGGATGAGGTGTGTAGCCGGCTAGAATCGGCCATGTTGCTCCTGGTCTACCTAGTGGACCGAGCCTGGCAATGTTTTTGTGATGTTTTAGGGCGCCTTTAAACCAGAGCTGATGCTCTTGGTATGTTAATGGAATTTCAATATCCTCGAAAGGACTGTATTCCTCTGGTGGTTCATCTTCTTTGTAGAAGTGAAACATGTGTGTTACTGAATTGGATTCAGGAAATATTACCCATGAATAGAATACCTCTGTCTGAAAGGATTCATGTGCCTCTATCACGAAAACTGCTCTACCGCCTCTTGGTGGTAGGCCATGTTTTATAAGTTTCAGAGTGATGGCTCTTCTTAATTTTTGAGGAATGTCTATAACACCCTCCTCGGTTTCATTTAAACCGGTAAAGTTAAAAACTGCTGCTAGGGCTGGATCAGCCGCAGCTACACCGTCTCCGGCGTCTTCAGTCGTTTTTTTTTTTTTAGTTTGCAAAATGTGGAACAATTTTCAAGGAAACAAAGATAAGGTGCACAATATTTTGGAACACTGTATCCTTCAACGTTGAGCAAACCAAACAGCTAATATATAGGGTGCTTCCCTATGTAGCCTTGGTGGATACTTAACCCTGCCCACTCCAGACGTCTTTTGGAGTATATGGGTAGGGGTCTTGAAGAAAAAGCACGGCTGAGTTACTCAGTATCTAACGTTGAATTACTGCCTAACCAAACCGTTGGGCGCCATGTAGTGTAGCTCCTATTTCCCTAATAGGCTCTGCGCATTGGAATAATATATCCTATAGGTTTGACATAGGACTAAGGTCGGTATGTCCCTATCGAGTATATTAAACTTAATTACTTGTGCCAGCTAGCTCAGAGGCCACTAGAAACTCCTTGACAACAAGAAGGGAGTAGTTTCTGGCAGCCGCAAAACATGACCACTGTGTTTCCCTTTAGAATCAGAACGTGTCCCAGAGTCGTGGAAACAATAGATAACTATTTCACTCAGCTCAGTCGTGCATGCTTAGTTTTCTCCAAGTTACACAGAAAGAAATAGACGGGCGTTTCAATAAAGGATTTATTGAACAGTCTTGTTTCTGGTGTAAGTAAAATGTGCTGTTACGATCACAAGACAGTATGCGAGATAAATAATGTACAGGGTGAGCAGTAGAAATAAATAATACTGCGATAGCATTATCTTTTAGTACATATGCTGTTACATAAATAACACAGACTAAAAATGCGAGTACTCATACGATGCGTTGCTAAGCTAATTCTACCCCAATGTACCTAACCTAACCTAGGTGTAGGAAGAGGGAAGAAGTAGGTGAAGTATTCCTTACTATGGTATACTAAGAGTATGTTAAGTCTAGTATGCCTAGTATGCCAAGAGTCCCTCTAGGTTCTAGTCAGCTCCATACCTGAAGAATGAGAGAGGTAGGAATCTCTTTGCCAGACTCGAACTCCAACACCCCGCAAGGGAAGTCAGATCACTGGAAGCTGGGCTCTCTGCGTGCAGGGAATGGCAGCGTCTTCTCAGTGCGTCAGGCCGGGAAACGGGCTCCTCTGAAGTCGAGGTCTCCTCTGGTTTACAGGGGCTAGGGAAGGTATATTTATACCTGAGAGCACCTAAGAATGTTAGCATTGACGTGAGTTGGACAGCGAAAGACGTCATGAATGAACCCCCTAAGGAATAATGGTTCATGCATAATATATGAGTCCTTGAAGAAATCAATAGTCCTGGACTAGGGAAACTCCCGCAGCCTAAGGGTCTGTTCTTCATGAACTCGTTGTGACGTTAGGGTGGACGGATGTCAGAGACCATGCCTGTATTTGGAGTGCACGGTTTAATGCCTAAATAAGGGCTGGGATTTTATGCCTATATTATGGCAGGGCGAATTGTGCCTATATAAGGACATGATACTGGAAAGCCCGTTTATGGATACCCTAAGAGGAATACAACACTATGAAGTGAGTGCCAAACAAGTATGGCCTCAGCTTCTTCAGGGCCCACACCACAGCAAAGGCCTCCCTCTCTATAGCTGACCAACGTTTCTCTCTAGGGGTCAGCCTCCTGCTAATAAAAGCTACTGGCTGGTCTTGACCTTCATCATTCAGTTGAGACAGTACAGCTCCCACACCCAGCTCAGAAGCATCTGTTTGGACAATGAACTTTTTGGTGTAGTCTGGACTCTGTAAGATGGGGGCAGTGCACATGGCCTGCTTTAGGTCTTCAAATGCCTTCTGACAGCTAGCTGTCCACTGAACCTTTTTTGGCATTTTCTTTGAGGTTAGATCATTCAAGGGGGTCACTATAGATCCATGTCCCTTCACAAACCTCCAATAGTACCCAGTCAGGCCTAAGAAGGCTCTCACCTGTGTCTGGGTGGTGGGAGCAACCCATTCCATTATGGTTTGGATTTTGCTCTGTAAAGGCTGAACCTGGCCTCCACCCACAAGGTGGCCCAGGTACACAACCTGACTCTGCCCTATCTGGCACTTAGTGGCCTTGATAGTGAGGCCTGCTTTCTGCAGAGCCTCCAAAACATTTCTTGAGGTGGACCAGGTGATCCTGCCAGGAGGAACTAAAGACAGCAATATCATCTAGATAAGCTGAGCAATAAGTTTCCATCCCTGCCAGAACTTTGTTCACCAACCTCTGAAAAGTGGCAGGTGCATTTTTCAATCCAAAGGGCATCACCACAAAGTGGTAGTAGCCCACCAGGAGTCGAAAATGCTGTTTTGGCTTTTGCATCATCAGCTAACCTGATCTGCCAGTAGCCAGCTGTTAGGTCAAATGTACTCAGATACTTGGCTGAGGCCAAAGTATCAATCAGCTCATCTGCCCTTGGTATGGGATAGGCATCAGTCCTGGTGACTGCATTGAGGCCTCTGTAGTCTACACAAAACCTCATTTCTTTCTTACCACCCTGGGTGTGAGGCTTAGGTACTAGGACTACTGGGCTAGCCCAAGGGCTATCTGAAGGCTCAATCACACCTAACTCCAACATTTTCTGGACTTCAGTCCTGATACAGTCCCTGACACGGTCAGGTTGCCTGTAGATTTTACTCTTGACAGGCAGACTGTCCCCAGTGTCCACCTTATGGGTGCACCAGGTAGTCTGACTAGGGGTCAGGCTAAACATATGTCTGTACTGCTGCAGAACTTGTCTGCACTCAGTTTGCTGATGGTCAGTGAGGCTGCTTGCCAAAGCAATACCATCAACTGACCCATCATCAGGGTTCTGTGAGAGCAGGTCAGGAGAGGGTCACTCTCCTCCTCCTGTTCCTCATCAGTTGCCATGAGCAAGCCTATGTCAGCCCTGTCAACATAGGGTTTCAATCTGTTGACATGGAGCACCCTCAGGGGCTCCTGGGAGTTTCAAGATTCACCAGATAGGTGACTTCTCCCTTTGCTCTACTATTGTATGGGGGCCACTCCATTTGTCTTGGAGGGCTGCTGGGGCCACAGGCTCCAACACCCACACTTTCTGTCCTGGCTGGTACACAGTCAGCACAGCCTTTGGTCATGCCAAGCTTTTTGTAATTCTTGGCTGGCCTCCAGGTTTTTGGTTGCCTTTTTCATGTATTCGGCCATCCTGGGAGCGGAGACCAAGTACATAGTCCATCACATCTTGTTTGGGGGTTTGAGAGGTAACTCCCAGCCCTCTTTTACCAAACATAATGGACCTCTTACAGGATGCCCAAACAGAAGCTCAAATGGGCTGTAACCAACCCCCTTCTGTGGAACCTCTCTGTATGCAAACAACAGGCAGGGAAGAAGAAGGTCCCATTTCCGCCTAAGCTTCTCTGGGAGTCCTTTAATCATTCCCTTTAGGGTTTTGTTGAAACGTTCAACCAACCCATTGCATTGTGGGTGATAGGGGTGGTGAACTTATAAGTTACACCACACTCCTTCCACATTGCTTTCAAATATCCTGACATGAAGTTTGTACCTCTGTCAGAGATTACCTCCTTTGGGAAACCCACTCTGGAGAAAACTCCAATGAGGGCTCTTGCCACCACAGGGGCTGTGGTGGTCCTCAGAGGAATTGCCTTCTGGGTACCTGGTGGCATGATCCACTACCACCAGGATAAATCTGTGCCCAGATGCAGTTTGAGGGTCAAGGGGACCAACAATGTCAATCCCTACCCTTTCAGAGGGTACCCCACCACAGGTAGTGGTATCAGGGGGCCTTTGTGGTGCCACCTGCCTTGCCACTGGCTTGGCATGTGACACAGGAGCGACAAAACTCCTTTGTGTCCTCTGACATATGTGGCCAATGAAAATGTGGAACAAGCCTGTCCCAGGTCTTGTTTTGGCCCAAGTGACCTGCTAAAGGGATATCATGTGCTAGGGTCAAGAGGAACCCCCTAAACTTCTGAGGTATTACCAACCTCCTGGTGGCTCCAGGGGCTGGATCTCTACCCTCAGAATATAGGAGTCCCTCATCCCAATAAACTTTATGGGACCCACTAGCACTCCCAGCAGCCTCAGCAGCAGCCTGCTGTCTGAGGGTTCAAGAGAGGGGCAGCACTGTTGCTCCTTACTCCGATCTTCCCTAGAAGGGCCCCCTGCCCCCAAGAACTCAACCTGATCAGGCTCAAGTTCCTCTGGGGCAGTTCCTTATTCAAATAATCTTTATTCGGATATTTGATATCCATAAAAGCACAAGTCAATAAAAACAACAGCATAAAATAATTACATTGAAACATTTCAATAAAATCAAAAAATTACAATAAATAGCAAGGAATTGCAATTTGGCAGGATCAAGGGTATTAATAATCAAGTCATAAAACAGAGTCAAATATTTAAAACGACCACTCCTTTTAAATAACGCAATTATCTATATCATTAGCAGCACGGTGTAGTAAGTGCAAATATGCGGTTATCATAACAACTTAAATTAACATGAGAGCAATTAAAATGACAAATAGCAGCACAACACAGTATAATAATAAAAAAAAAAGTGCAAAAGCAGCAACGTGCTATATTAAGGTGCGTGCAGATATAAACTATTTCTGAAAAGCCATAGTGTACAGGGCAATAATTTTTAAAAAGCGCCAACGAATAATGAGAATTAAAATTCTAAGCGGGTAGCAACTAAATATAAACAAATAAAATCTAATATATTTAAAAGTTGCTCATTGAAGCACGTGAGCGAACTGCCGCTTTCAGAAAAGAGGTTACTCTAAAAGTTAAATCTGCACTATTGAGTTTAAGAATTTCCAGATAAGCTATTCTGAAATTAACAGTGTCAGTTGCCTTAAAGAAAGGAATCAAAAACTGTTTAGTATATAACAAATAAAAATTACAAAAAAATAAAAAGTGTAACGTTGATTGATTACTCTGATTGCCACAAGGGCAAAGCATTTGCCCAAGGTTAGTATTGAAGCCTATCGGGAAGCACAATAGATATTTTAAGGTGCCTGCTCTAAGGCGAAACAACAGGCTTCTCTCCCAGCGACTTAAGTTCAGTAGGAGATAGCTAGATGGCAAACGGGTAGGGGTACAATTAGTGGAAACAAGAGACATATACCTTATAACTGACGACTTCGCAAGTTCTGTGTCGTGTCTTGAATTGCGATATTGGTCATATAGGGCCTCCTGTAAAGTCTTCTTGGTTATGCCCTCTATATTGTTGGGATTTAGGAAAATATGCTCTAAATTTACCGAGGACAAGCTATTTCTAACGGCAGCAAGCCATGGTATATCACCACCCCTGTCGCATTTAAGGCAGTCCGTTATAAATTCTCTTGTTAACGACGCTGCCGAATTTTGCCAAACTTTTAGCCAAAATATGGCTGGTCGAGACCTAATATAATCTTCAATGTAAAGCAACTGTAATTCCTGATGACAAATATAATTTGGAGAAGAGATTGGGATTCCCAGAAGCTTTCGGCAAAATCGATTTTCTTCTCCCTGAATACAGCTACTTTTTGCGTAACCCCAGACTTCCGCACCATAGGTAGCCGTAGGTATGCACTGTGCTTTGTAAATATTAGTTATTGATAGCACTACCTCTGTTCTTTTTGGTTGCGGAAGATATAAAATTGAATTGACCGCCCTTGAAAATTTACCCCTACTGTAGGCCAGATGAGCTGTCCAGGAGCCAGAGTCTGAAAACATTAATCCTAAGTATGGAAAAGTGCTAGTGCATAGAAGGCGTTCGCACCCTACGGTGATTGAATGAATGGGGTACTTTTTGGGACCGCAACACATTATAAACGATTTCTTAAAATTAGTGCAGAGATCTAGGCCAGCCATAAAATCAACAAAGCCCCTAATTAAAGTGCGAAGTGCGTTTGGGGTGCGGCCCATTAGGACCGCATCGTCTGCATATAGTAAAACGGGGAGTATATTGCCATTAATTTTTGGTACATCATAAGTAAGTTCCGACAGGGCATTATGTAAGTCATTGATGTACAGGATAAACAGGAGAGGGGCCAGTACGCACCCCTGCCTGACCCCTCTACCGATGTTAATGTACCCTGAGACCTCCCCATCCTTGCCAATCCTCACCCGTGCTTTCAAGTCCCTGTGCAAATAAGCTAAAAAATGAACTAAAACCTCGTCCAACCCATACTTTATAAGTGCTGACCATAAACGTGACCTATTTACAAAATCAAAGGCTGAGGAGAGATCCATAAAAGCCAGATAAATTGGTGACTGTCGGGCTATGATGTATTTATTAACAATCAGATTAAGATTTAAACATTGTTCGACTGTGCCCAATTTGCTTTTAAATCCTAACTAGCAATTGTTTAAAATGTGTTCCTCCTCAGCCCATGATCTGATCTTATTAAACAGGATCCTCCCTAATATCTTGAGTGTGTTATCGATCAGGGAGATCGGTCTATAGCAGCTAGGGTTAGACCTATCCCCTTTTTTAAAAATCGGGACAATAATACTAGTGGACCATGTGCTTGGTATAAAAGTGTTTACTAAATTATTAAAAACATTAAGTAAAAGGGGCGCCCAGAACTCAGGTTTGAACTTGATGAGGTCAATGGGAAGCCCGTCAGGACCGGGAGCTTTATTACCCAAGCTTTGATTAATCGCATCCTCGACTTCTGTTATTGATATCTGGATGGGTGCTACATCATCATAAGAGTCAAAAGGATCCTCACTCTGGGGGGAAGCTGCATAAATTTTTAGAAAAGTGTGCTTCCCAGGCCTCACTTGTTATATTGCAGCTTATAGGAGTAAGTGGAATGCCCATAGATCTCATGTCTTTAACTGCTGCCCAAAAGTTGTTCCCATTGTTTAAGCTAGCAGCACAGGCAAGCTTGTCCCAGCGTTCTTTTAATATCTCCTCTTTGCGCTGTCTTATCGCTTGTTTATAATGTTGTCTCATAGTTCCAACAAGAATTACATCCCTGGGTACCACTGCAAGAGCTGCACGGAGCTCTCTATTAGCATGAGAACAAGCGTTGTTAAACCATCTGGGATTAAGATTAGTATTCGATACAGGCCTTGAAATTAATCGTTTAATGCCAACACATAGGAGGCAAAAAGCATTAACTACTTCCGGGTTAGGATCTTTAAACGACAAACAGACCTCAATAGATGGTGAATATGCTGTTATCATATTGAGAAACAGTTTACCATTATCGATGCCCTTCCAGATTATCCGCAAGTTATCCGTCGAGTGTGTAATTTGTCTTTAATAAAGACGGGTCTGGGAGCCATCCTAATTGCTGTTGAAATTGGGTTATGGTCTCCATACACGGTTGGCAGGACCTCGGCTTGTACTACAAGATCTTCCAACGAGACAGAAATAAAGATGTAATCTATTATCGAGGCACAGCCCCGGCCCCTATAAGTCGGAATAGAACTATCTTTGTAGTTAACATCTGCAATATCCATTACATTCCGCAGATTGTAATTTAACAGATGGTCGAGCAGTTCTTTCCCTCTTTTACATGTGTATGTGTCTAAAATAGATGCAGTTACTACTTCATTTGCCCTCGCCATCCTCGCATTAAAATCCCCACCCAAACAAATTCCTGAAAGTTTGCTAAACTCAATCTGATTTTGTAAAACTGAAATAATATTAATAATAGTTAATATAATTCTTATTTGGTACATCTAAAAAATCGTTATTGTAAAAATTAATAAAACAGATTGAGGTCCCTCGTGTATAAATGACGGCTTGATAATTGTCATTATTTGTAGCAAGGGTTTTAACGCTACCACCTGAGGAGATGTTAACCCATATAGAGAGACCACCAGATGGGCGACCTTGCTTAGGGGTAGGTACAATAATGTTAAAACATTCGAACCCTT
This sequence comes from Calotriton arnoldi, assembly GCA_963921515.1. Taxonomy (NCBI): domain Eukaryota; kingdom Metazoa; phylum Chordata; class Amphibia; order Caudata; family Salamandridae; genus Calotriton; species Calotriton arnoldi. The sequence goes on from CAWUFW010003305.1 coordinate 368,652, forward strand.
CTAGATATAAGCCCATTGTTGCCCAAGTTTCTTGAAACATAAGAATGTCGTATTTTTTAACTAAATTTACCCAATCGTCAGAACTTATTTTAGAAGCCAAGCCGGCAACATTCCAACTAAGGACATGCAAGTTTGGATCATATAGTTCTGATCATGTACTATACGGATGGGCTTTGGGTCATATGTTTCTAGAATACCATATGCTAAAAAGTTGGGCGTTGGTCTCGGGAGAATGTGTTCTGATGGTTGTTGGATAAATGACAGTCAATCCAGGCTGTCCAAGCCAGACAAAACGGAAAATCTGTTAAACTCTGTGGGCATGATAGTGGTAGATGTATATGGCCCCGGGGTCGGTTTGTAAAAGAAACCCAGTGGTAGTGACCAAATGAGAGTGGGAATGGCACTGTTAGCTTCCTGTGACATTAATATTGATCTCACTAGGGCTGGGCGGCGAAAGTTAAGAACGACGCAATCCCCCTCTATATTCTTTACCGAAGAGCCAACCCACCCTACCCTGCGCACCATTATGATATCACTGATGTCTGCCATCCTAAAACCTTTATGCTTAATTAGCCAATCAGCACTTTTGTTACGCAGTTGTTCCCATGTCTCAGTCTGATTTTTCTTTAGGGAGGGAACACCTGCTAAGACTAGGACATAGGGACAAGCAGCCGGAGGTAGGTTGAGATTTTCTTTATCAGCCCTCGCAAACTCACTAGCATTATTCACAGTATTGGATTTAGGATACAATGTGTTATGAGCTAGAGTAGTATTGGCTACATGATTTACAGTGGCAACCTGGGTGGCTGAATGGGTTGATTGGTGTTTGTTGTTAATTGCTCCGGTCGTTAGTGGGTCGTTCGATACAGAAGTAGGTATAGGTGAGAGACATTCCCTTATCCTACAACAAGTGGCACAGGCATTAGAGGTGTTAATAGATAGTGGATTTTTGGAAGTCGGGTTTAACTGTTGATTGTTAGAATTAATTATGCTGGATGAACAGGAAGTACTAATAGATGGTGGGTGATTAGAAATCAAATGTTTCTGTTGATTATTAGGCCTAATTACGCTAGATACACAAGAAGCCTGGGGCTTAAGAGTCTCCCCCGGTTGTGGGGCCTGCTTGTGAGTATTGTTATGCGGGCCAAATTTATTCATTATTGACTCTAAACGATCTAAGCGTTTCCAGAGGGCTGTGAAGTTCTTATCCACAAGTGTTTTAATATGCTCATACACAGAATTTGCTATTATATCAATTGCAGTATCGCCAAGTTTAAAGCAAGATAAAAAGCCTGTCGCGGACTCAGTCTGAGTGTAAGTAGACTGATTTGATGTTACAGGGGCAGTCAGATCGACAGTAGCGATAGCATTTGTTGTGCTCTGGACCACAGGAGGCACAGTACCTTGAATCCATGAGCTCAAGGCAGTACGTTGTTTGTTTAAACGAGGTGGTTGTTTTCTTTTGGAACTCACTGGTTTAGTTGCCTTCCTTTTTCTTTTTGCCCCGGTGACTGCTGAATCTGGGGAGACATTCATGTTTGGTACAATGATGTTATTGTATATCACGCCTGTAGGGTCCCCCTCGGTGACAGTCCCGGTAGCCTCACTGTTCCCACTATTATCGTCATTATAGCCAGATTCCATAATTAATATGTCGCCAATGGAAGTTGATGCCAAATTCGATGGCATGGGCGGTCTGAGATGAACACTGTCCACGTTAGAAGGGCTAGAGGGAACAATCCGGGGGGTTGTAAGTCCCAATGACAACCGCCTCTCCGTTAACTCTATTTCAGTAGTAACAATGTTAACCGCTCTTTCCAGCATGTTGTCTATTAAGAGCTTGGTAAAGTTGTGCGTTTCCCCATAGCGTGTTAAACCTTTACATGTAGTAATGATCAAATGGATAACTCACCACGAGGATTTTTGAGAATGGTGCTTATCAGAGGGGTGGCCCGGCCCGACCTCCTACGGTCTCTGACGGGCGCGGATGGGCCCGCCCTTGGCCCGGGCTTCGCCCGGGCACGGCCGCGCGTCCCGCGCTGCGGGAGGGCCGCTCGCTAATTATCGCGCCTCCTGACGCCGCGATGATGCCCTCAGCGAGCGTCTGATATTGCATGCTGGGGTTTGTAGTCCTTCTGCTCAATGCCGTTCCCCTCACGGCGGGACCTGCAGAGCAGTTTACCGGCAGTGCACCGGCAAGCCGTTCCCCTCACGGCTGATGTCAGGAGGAGAGAGGAAAGCGAGTGACAGGAAGCCGTTCCCCTCACGGCGGTGCGAGCAACAGGTGAGCGCGTCCCGCGCTGCGGGAGGGCCGCTCGCTAATTATCGCGCCTCCTGGCGCCGCGATGATGCCCTCAGCGAGCGTCTGATATTGCCTGCTGGGGTTTGTAGTCCTTCTGCTCAATGCCGTTCCCCTCACGGCGGGACCTGCAGAGCAGTTTACCGGCAGTGCACCGGCAAGCCGTTCCCCTCACGGCTGATGTCAGGAGGAGAGATGAAAGCGAGTGACAGGAAGCCGTTCCCCTCACGGCGGTGCGAGCAACAGGATCTGCTCCTCCTCCCTCAAGAGGGGAATCAGTGATCTGAGACAGAGGGGAAGGCACTGCCTTACCCCTACTGCTCCTCTTCTTGGGAAGCATCTGGTCCATGGTTTCAGGATCCAGAGCTGGTTCAGTGTCATGCATTTTGGCCTGTGACCTGGTCACAGCAAATACCTTTGCAGGGATGCCCAACATCTCAGCATGAGTCCATAACTCTACTTCAGACCAGGCTGAAGTTTCTAGATCATTGCCCAATAGACATTCTACAGGGAGGTCTGCACTGACTACAACCTTCTTGAGGCCAGTTACCCCTCCCCAGGAGAAATTCACAACTGCCAGACTATGGTTGGTCCTGACAGTGCTTGCATTGGTCACCTGGTACATTTCGCCCAGGATGATCTGTCCAGGGTCCACAAGATCCTCTGCCACCATGGTGACACTAGCACCTGTGTCCCTAAATGCCAAAGCCTGTTTGCCATTTATTACAGGCTGCTGTTTGTATTTGCCCAGATTACTGGGGTTCACCAGGAAGGACATGTCAATGTCTCCATCACAAATCAGCATTGCCTGAGTGGGTACTCTGACTAGGCCAGAGTCCACTTCAGAACCCAGGGTCAACCCTACTACACCCTTATTCTGAGTACCACCTCCACCAGTAGCTGAACTAGGGGGAACAGTTGCCTTAGGGGCAGGAGTGGTGGCACTGGACTTGTTTCAATCAGAAGTCCAGTGCCCTTTCTGTTTACAGAATTTGCACCAGGGCTTCTTTTGGCCTTTTCCTTTGTTGGATTGTGACTCCCACCAGATGCAGATTTTTGGGGCCCTTGTGAAGACTTCTGGTCTTTTGACTTATCCCCACTTTTCTCAGAGCCCTTAGAATCCTGCTTCTTTGTGTCACCCCCTTGGTTCTGGGTTTTCTGCCTCACCCTGGTTCTGACCCACTTGTCTGCCTTCTTTCCCAATTCTTGGGGAGAGGTCAGATCTGAGTCCACCAGGTATTGATGCAACAACTGGTTCTGGCAATTATTAAGGATCTGTTCTCTCATCATTAGATTATACAATCCCTTGAAATCAGTAACCCTACTGCCAACCAGCCAACCCTCCAGAGCCTTGGTTGCACAATCTACAAAGTCAGTCCAGTCCTGAGTCTGTGCCTTCTGGGTGTCTCTGAACTTCAACCTGTACTGCTCAGTGGTTAAGCCAAACCCATCTATCAGTGCACTCTTCAGGACTTCATAGTCATCAGCATCCTCTTCTCTAACAGTGAGGAGCTTGTCTCTACCTTTATCTGAAAAGGAGAGCCACAAGATTGCTGCCCACTGCTTTTGGGGGACCTGTTGTACTCTACAGGCCCTTTCCATAGCAGTTACCCACTTATGGATATCATCCCCACTCTGGTAGGGAGGAACAACCTTGCTCAGGTTCCTATGGTCTGGAATATATTCTCTGCCTCTAGGGACACTGTTGCTGCCACCAGGGGGTTCTAACCCCTCTTTTCTAGAAGCTCTCTGGAGCTCCAGGGCTTCCTTATCTAATGCCAACTGCTTGGTTTTGAGGGCAAATCTTGCTTCCTCATACTGCAGCAGTTTGTACATTCTGTCAGAGGAGGTCTCTCTTCTTGAGAAGTAGGAGTTCCTCTGGTAGACAGATTCTCTGCCAGAGTGATAGGAGTGTTCAGATTCCCTAGAAAGGGACCTAGGCCTCTCCTCCACTATGTCCAGTTCTCTTAGGGAGAATTCCTCTGTCCTGTTCAGACCCCTTGGGGCCTGGCCCTACAACCACAGAGTCTTGGTCATCCTGATGTCCATCATCTGACCCAGACACTGTAATTGACCCACTCACTGATTCAGACCCATTAGCTCCTAGAGCTAATCTAAGATCATCTGCTGTCAGCAGATCTATCAGGTGTAGTGTGGAGGGACTCTGTCCTAGCTTCAGGTGCCTTTCAGCACACATGGCTTTCAAGTCAAAGAAAGTCATGTCCTTATACTGAGGCTGAGTGGATCCACTGGGTCCACCCCTTAAGGACATTCTAGTGTTGTGCAGTGTTGTTCTACCTACACTAGTTTGTGGCCTACTGATACTAGCTTGAGCTGTAAAAAGGGTGTGCTATCCCTTGGCACACAGCTCTAAGTTCAGTAGAACTTATTGATACTAAGCTTGACTTTATATGTACCTTGAGTACCTATAGTGGTTTTCAGTTAGTAATTCAAATAGAGATTTTCTGGTAAAACAATAGCAAGCTGGAATCCCACACGCTGCCACCAATGTGAGAAGTTGGCCTGGTATATGCTGTTCACTAGTTAAAGTGGACACCTTGCACCAGTACAATTCGACTCTTATGGTAGGTAGGTTTAAGACAACCTTTATAGAAAGCTATCCTAGTGGTAGCTGTGGAGAGCAGCCTTCAGGCTAAGTCTTGGAGGAATGTAAAGCAGCTTGTTTTACCACACAATCTCTTGAATCACCAAATGAAAAGACACCACACAGGTATATATATCAAATATATATGTATTTATTACTAAACAACTCTCTACTAATCTCTTGTGAGATTAGAAGACAGGAACATATGCATAAGTCAACGTTTCACAATAAATTAAGCACAAATATGGCTGAGGCCCTAGGGGCGTACCAGACCATATACTAAAAAAGAGACTTAAGAACAACGACTTGCAAAGGGACAAGGCCTAGGGCCTTCAGAAGTGCTGGGGCCTCACGAAACCACCCAAGGCAGGTAAGTAAAGGACCCACGGGGGACGCGTGCAGTGAGTGAACACAGGCGCGGATCGCCGTAGACTTCAATGGGCAAGTCGCGGTTGGAAATGAAGAGTTTAAGGGCACTTCGGGAGTAGCTACAAGCAAGTCACTTACAGGGTAAGTAGTTCTGGGGCCAACACCCACAGGAGCACCATAGTGCTGGAGTTACCTCACCCAGGGAAGCCGGGTGCATAGGTGTCCTTTGGTGTCGGGTCGCGGCGTCGTTTTCAATGGGAGCCAATGAGAATTGCTGCTTGTGAAGCCAGAAGAAGTGTCCGGTGGAATCCAAGCCTGGATTCGGAAGAAGGAAGACCTGAAAGCAGAGGGGACAGTGTTCAAAGTCACTTGGCAGTGACCCGGGGCAAGGAAGATGAATGCCCACCGTCGTCGACAGTTTCAGGTCGTTCACGGGTGTCTTGACTCTTCGGCCACGAGGTCCAGGAGGCGTCGGATGACCAGGAGCTGGATTCAGCGTGTCCCACAAAGTCTGCAGCTGACTGCGGTGTCGGCGACCCGATTGGAGCCAACAAGCCTTGGTAGCAGCAAGTCTCGTGGAAAGAACAAAAAGTCAATGGTGCAGACCAGCAAGGTCTGGGGGACTCACCCAGCGAGGGTAAGTCAGGGCAGGCCTGGAGCAACCAGGGGAGCCCTTTGGATTTGTAGAAAAGTCTTCAGGGGACCCACAAGCCGGCTGGCAAGGGATCGCGAAGACGCCTCGGGAGGATTCCTTCAACAGGGGCCCACGGTCACTCGGGACGGGGTAGGCCTCTGATCTTCGGAGGGATTCCTGCTAGAGGCTGGGACCACACGTGGTCCAAAGCACAGGTTCGTAGAACGTCGTGAAGGGGTTGCACTCGACAATAGTGCACAGTACCCAGGGACTGCGGTTCCTCGTCACTCGTGGGGTCCACTTGCCTCAGCTTTGCTGGGGACTCACGATGGCCTGGGACAAGTCAGGAAATCCTCGTCTTGGGCTGCAGGGACCTCGGGCTCCGGCGGGAGCGGCGTAGTTTGCGACCGTCGTTTCAGTTTTTGGTGCCTACCAAGCAGGGGAGTCACTCCTTGACTCCAAGGGAGATTCTTCAGTCTTCCAGAGGTAGTGGAACGTCGAAGGTCCGGGATTCTTCAGTAGAGCGTCGTCCAGGGAGATCTAGTTTGCAATGCACAGGTTCCCCATCTTATACTGAAAAGAAGGGAGGGACTAGCTCTATGACCCCACCTATGGGAGGGTCAGGGGAGTGGGTGGCTACACCCACTTCCCTTTGTCCAGTTTCGCGCCAGAGCAGGGGCAGGTAGCCCCTGAGCCGGTTTGAACTGGGGTATGCACAGAGGAGCCTTCTGCTCCCCCAGTGCAGGACTTCAAAGCACTCTAGGAGTGCACCCACCCAGCCCCAATACACTAAACCCTGTCTGGGAGGTGGCCACACCTCCCTGGGACAGGATACCTATTGTTGGGCTTCCTCCACTGCGAGTTTCGGTCATCAGCAGGAGGGCAGCCCAGTGTCTGTGACTGGTGGCATCCATTTTGTGATGCCAGGGCTCTTCAGGATTCTACCGCGTTTCCACAGTAGGTACATGTCTATCCCTCTAGAAGGGTGGGATCATACTCCCACACCAGTTACTGGTGTGGGGGTATGATTCCAAGGTGTTTGACACCAAACACGTCATGTCAATTACTTATCTTCCATGTTGGTACTCTGAAATACTTAACACATGTTCCTCTAGTAAAGCCTGACTGCTCTTTGCCACTCTACCAGGACTGACCTAAGGATTTATTATTGTGAATCCAAGGACCATCTTTGGGGTTTGTGAGTTTTGCATGGTGAAGCCTAACCAGCATCACCACATAATACTCCACCTTCCTACATTGGTGTTACAGTGGTGGGGATCCTGAACTTGTGTTTCACAGTACCACTTGGTCATAAGTGATTTTTGCACGCAAATTCCACAAAAGTGACTTTAGACTCAAAACTTTTTTTTCCAAAATGTTTTTGGAGTTTTTTTTTAGGTGGAACCGAAACAGCACTTGCGCTGTTAGGCAATCTGTTGTCTGTAGTTTGTGGTGTCTGACTCCTTCCACGCTTTGGATTGGCTTTCGTGTGTGTCATTTAAAAATCGTAGCCTGCTAATGGTGGGTGCATGTCCCACCTTTTCTCAGAAGTTCACTCCCATAGGGTATTGCCGCGGGAACAAGCAGCAACACGCACGCTGCTTGCGTGCCTTTATCCTGTTTCCATTTCCAACCACCTTCATTTCACACATCTCTTTCCTCTGTGTCTTCTCTGTCTCTCTTCAGAGGGTTCGAAGGGCTGTGAAGTGTCAAAAAGGCTCGTGTTGATGCCACACAGTTTCATATGTGCAGAAGAGACAATAAGCTCACATAAGTTATTTCACCGCCTTTGATAAATCCGTGATCCCAGCCTCAAGCTGCACTTTCTGACCGAAGAAGGAGCAAAACGAGAGACAAAGTCTCCCAACATGGTTCAGATGCGCTGCACGCACTATATTCCTCTTCCAGAATAAGACAGAAACATCATCTCTGAAGGATGTTACAGTCCCCTCGTGGATCCGCAAGGTGTGTTTTTCTGTCTAAGGGTACCTCAGTAATTTTTTCCTTTTAAACCATAATCTGCTGTTTAGGTAATAATCGAAGATTAACAAAAGTACAGGAACTGTGGAAAATTGCAAGCAAGGACAGGCAGGAAAAGTTAGAAATGCCATTTACATGTTGTTTTGTTTGATTTCTACTTTGAGATGAGCTGTGTCATGGTTTCAGCGATTGTGTCACAAAGATACATCGACAACATCTATTTCCAGTGATGTCAGTTCATCAAAATGCCAGGAGTCACGGAAATGACATTTTTACGACCTTTGACCCCCCTCACGTCATTACATACAGTGACGTCACATGACATTTTGCCCTGATGTCATCAGAGGAAGTGTTGAACCCAATGGAAATAACGGATGTAATTTTGTAAAGCGGCGAAAGGAATATTCTGCCTTCAACTGTGACCAACTTAGATGGCTTCAGGTAACTTATAGCAGAAACTGTTCACTGACAATGGAGCTTGCTGTAAAGCCCATCTTTACTTACATAGACATGGGAGGACAGGTTTTTTTTAAGATGTGTCACTTGAAGGTGTTTCCTCTTTGAAAGTAGAGGTGGGCAGGCCACTTACAGCTCGAGCCAGATGATGGGCTGTGGCTCTACTCCAGGTATTCTTGGAGCTTTGAGCCCAAAGCATGCCAAGCTTTCATGTGACGTCTCCCTGCCACTCTCACTCTACCCTCATGCACAAAGTTAAAAACAAAGCATTAAGATCTGAGGTAAAAAGGAGAGACAAACGGATACCATTTAGTGGCTGATTTGTATCAAAGTGAAACCAGAAAACATGGGATTAATCCCTGCTTTCTGCTTAACCAATCTCTGTGACCTTCGGCAAATATTTTGTTACACCAATTCCCCTCTTTCTTCATTACCTCGCAATTAACCTATAATGTGACTTATTAATGTCAAAGTTGACATGTTAAAGAAATGTGCTTTTTTAAATTTGAAGAGACTTCTTCCCTATTTTACGTGATGGTTGTTGGATGATATGTATAGCAAACATTTCCAGGGCTCAACTTGTGCAAGAGTTATTTGAGCAGTGATTCCCAAACTTTTTAGCACAACCCAAATTTTAGAACAACAAACCTTTGCGACCCACCTAGCTTTAATGGACATTAGGCAGGTGATATTTTAATGTAGCTAAAGCATCGAGTGGTAGCACTCTGTCATTTACAGACAGCACATTTTCTATTGAAATGGGCACTAAATTTGCACAGACATACAGTTTTAGGTATAAAAGTATATTGCACACAAATGAGAATGTGTGGAAGTTGGCTTTCAGTGAATATTTATAATTTGTGCATCACCAAGTAAAGTGTCTTGATTTGTTTTGAGCCCATTAAAAACTTTGTTTCCATCCCATTTCAGAATTATGAAAAATGTGCTTCATTTTTGCTTTACCAACTGCTAAATGTTTACAGTCCATTTACAAGTATTTATATTTTGTTGTGTGAAAAAAAAAATTACATCCTACACTCACTGTACCACAGGACAAGATTGTCACATAATACAGTTTACTTTTCTTTCTCTGACTGCAAAGTGAGAGGAGTTTGTAAACACCAGTCCCCATGTTAAAAAAATAAGCAGCAATTTGTCAGCAGACATAGCCTGACATTTAACCTGTCGTTGAAGCCAGCAAATATAACAAAAATACAGAATTTAAAGGCATTTTTATTTATTGCTTGGACTTTTGCGACACACCAAAAATCCTCTCACCACTCACCAGAGGGTCACACCCACAGTGTGGGAAGCACTGTCTTAGAGCGAAGCCAGACCCTTTGCTCGGATCTGGCTCGGCTATCCCTGTTAATTTGTTGGCTCACCCACCTCTATTTGGATGAACGAAAGAAAGCATCTCAGAAAAGCTCATTAAATATATTGTCATTATTTACACTTTACAGACACTAAAAATATTAACAAATAGGAAATACAATACAAAACAAGCGTTTGCAATGCAGTAGGTCTCGCATTTGCGAGAGTTTGAGCTATTGGCATTGTAAATGACAATGCCTTTTATTTATGTGTTTGAAAACCTGCAAGCGGTGCGTAAACACCCACTTTGTACGTAAAATAGGCGTAGTTACTGCCAGCTTTGCTTCTCGTAAGCAACGACTATGTACAAAGTGCATGTTTCTACACCGCTTGCAGGTTTTTAAAACACATAAATAAAAGGCATTGTCATTTACAATGCCAATAGCTCAAAATCTCACAAATGCGAGACCTATTGCATTGCAAATGCTTGTTTTAATTGGAAATCTAGGGCCCTGTGTAGACCCCCATTTCAATTGTACATTAAAAATTCTTAGGTAAGTTAGAAAAAGGTTTCAAAGTCTTTGTTAAATTTTAAAAAGGTTCCAACTTCCAAGTAAAAAAGTTAGGCACAATGGAGACTAGTAAGGATCCAGACCTGGCAAGCATCCCAACCCTGAGGATCAGTGATCTGAGGGTTTTGTGCAGAGCAAGAGGCATTAGCTATAGAGTTACAGCTAAAAAGGAGGAACTTGAAAAAGCTGTAAGCCCCCATGAAAAGGAAAGACTAGAGAGGGAGGGCCATTCCTCTGAAGAAGGCCCTGAAGAGGGTGAGGATTGAGCCCTCACCCAAATTGATGATAATGATGGGAAAGAAGGTGAAGATCAAACTCTCTGCCCTTTCCCAGACCCCGTTTACCAGTGGGAAGTGACAGGAGTCACTCTAGCAGACCCTCTACTGGTAAGGTAGTAGGAAGCCTTGAGGAAGAGCTTGACATCCTCTCACTAGATGAGAGAAAATGTGAACTCGAGGAAAGGGGACTAGCCCTTGAAGAACAAAGGGTCAAGATGGGCTTGAACCCCAAAGATGGTGGCAGCAATACTAACTTTAATATGGAAAAGGATGAGTCTTTTGACCCTAAGATCCCCAAAGGGATTGTCCCCAAGTTTAGTGCTGGTGATGACCTTGACAAATGGTTTGCAGTCTTTGAGAGGGCCTGCAAAATGAGGAGGTTAGGTCACCGGCACTGGGGCTCTCTACTGTAGAAGTTATTCTCAGTGAAGGGCAGAGATAGACCTCTGACCCTCAATGAGGGTGTGGCTGAGTCCTAACAGCACATGAAGGAGACCTTGATAGAAGGATTTGGACTCAACACATACAAGTATAGATCAAAGTCTAGGGACAGGCATAAAAGTCAAAACCAGACATGGGTGGACTTTGTGGATTCTTCAGTCAAAGCACTAGAAGGTTGGATAAAAGGCAATGAGGTGGACACTTAGGATGGGCTTCATAATTCTTTTATGAAGGAGCACATTTTAACTAATTGTACCGCAGAGCAATTGCATCAGCATTTGGTGAATTCCAAGTTGTCTTCTCCCTGAGAGCTGGGGAGGATAGCTTGCAAAAGGGTCAGAACCAGGGTCTCCAGAAAGATCCATGGTGGGAGTGACCAGAAAAATGGTGCTCAGACTTCCCTGCAGGGGAAGGAGGTGAACAACAACAACAATAAAAAGGAGTTCTCTAAAGGCCCTCAAAATTCTTCTCAGGAGGGTAGGCCCCAAGACCTTTTCAAGACCAAAGGCAAAGGATATCATGGTAAGAACTGGGACCCAGCAAAGGCTTCTGGGTTGTGTCATGACTGTCATCAGCCAGGACATAAAAGAGGAAATGCAGCATGCTCCAAAACGCCGCTAGTGGTGGACAATCCAAGGAATTGGCTAGCAAAGGAGTGGGGGTGGAAATGTACTCTGGAGAGGCCAAAGAATACACCGAGGCTACTTTAGTTTCCCTGGGTGGGGGGACATTGATGCCCTGGCTGTCTTACCTCCAAGCCTGGAGAAGTATAGACAAATGCCTAAAATCAGTGGGACTAAGGTAGAGGCTCTGTGGGGGATACAGGTGTCGGTGTTACTATGTTGGCAGCTAGACTGGTTTCCCCACACCAAATGATAGAGGGTGTTAGTCACCAGGTTACCAATGCTGACAACGAGACTAAGCTCCATCCAATGGCCTAGGTAAGATTTGAGTGGGGATGGATTACTGGCCCAAAGAAGGTGGCTGTGTCCCCTGCCATACCAGTGGAATGTCTGTTGGGAAATGATCTGGAGACTTCTGCTTTGGTAGAAGTTGAAAGGAAGGCTCATGCAGAAATGCTCGGACTCCCCTAGAAGGTGTGTTAACACAAGAGCACAGGCAGCCCACCAGGGAAGTCATGGGAGCTTGGATCCTGAAATAGTTGGACCAAGGCCCCCAAAGCAAGAGAAAGGGTAAGACGTCTGCTAAGGCAGCTTCAAAGAGGTCACTGGACCAGGGGGAGAGTTCTCCCGAGGGAGATATCCTGGTGCCTGAAGAAGGAACTACAGCTGAAGGAGTCTGGCCTGACCTGGCAGAGCTTCTACGTGTAGGGTGGCCCTCCAGAGAGCACCCATACCAAGGGCAAAGGACATGCCCAACTCTTGAAGGCCTGAGACAGCAAGCTGCCAGGCAAGAAGAGGGACGTGTCAGTGGCACCCATAGAGTCTATTGAGAAGATGGGCTCATTGAAATTACCTCTAAGAAGACCAGAACGGGAGGCCGCTCCTTCTCCTTCCTCGCGGCCAAAGCATGGAACGCCCTTCCGCTCCAACTCAGACAGACAACATCGCTCCCCATCTTCGCAAGAAACCTCAAAACCTGGCTCTTCGACAGACCCCCTCCTTGATGAAATTGAACCTGCACCCCCCCCCCCCCACCCCTAGCGCCTTGAGACCCTTACGGGTGAGTAGTCGCGCTTTAACAAACCCCTGATTGATTGATTGATTAAGAAGCAGCCTGAGAAGGTCATATGGACCACAGGATGCCAAAAGGCCTTTGACACCCTAAAGGAGGCTATATGCTCAGCACCTGTCCTGAAGGCACCAGACTATGGAAAAGAGTTAATTGTCCGAACAGATGCTTCTGAACGTGGGATTGGGGCAGTGTTGTCACAGAAAAAGGATGAGTGCTAGGATCAACCAGTTGCCTATAGCAGCAGGAGACTCCTCCCTAGAGAGCAGCATGGGAGTGCCATTGAGAGGGAAGCCTTTGCTGTGGTTTGGTTCCTGAGGAAGCTGAGGCCCTACTTGTTTGGGACTCACTTCAAGGTTCAAACCGACCACAGGCCTCTCAGATGGCTGATGCAGATGAGGAGAGAACCCCAAATTGTTGAAGTGGTCCATTTCCCTGCAGGGTATCGATTTTTCAGTGGAACACAGACTAGGGACTGACCATGCCAATGCAGATGGCCTTTCCAGGTTTTTCCACTTAAATGATGAGAACTACCAGGGAGAGGTTAGTTGCTAATCACCTTTCATCTGGGGGAGTGGGGTCATGTAGGAAAGTGCTCTTTTTGTATAGTGACCCCACTCCCTCTTTGTGCTCCAGTGCTGATGCTCATGACTCTGAAAGTGCACCGGAGCCTGCTGCTCAGGCCCCAGTGCCAGTGCTCTCTCCCTAATTGGCAAAGGACTTTAACCCCCCTTATAAGTTCCTAGTATATGGTACCAGTCGTCACCAGGGCGTAGGTGTTAAAAGGGGTCACCAGGGCCTGAAGCACTATTTGTGCCACCCTGAGTGACCCAAGTAAACTACTGATAGCAGGTCTGCCATTGCAGACTGCAGGAGCAGTTCAAACTACTCAAACTTGACTTTGCCCTAACCATGTGCGGCAAAGTCAGTGCACTATTTTTTAATATGTGCCAGTCATCCCTAAGGACGGCCTCCTAAGCCCAGGAGGCAGGGTGCATTATGTTAAAGGTGTGGACATGTAAGTGAAAGATTTGTTGTCCCTATTGTGGTCTTTACCATTAAAGGACACTATAAGTGATAGGCGGTCCGTAGGATAACATGGTTTGGCACCCGGGCAAACCCGAGGTTGGCAGCTCCATTATGGTACCGTCTAAATATGTCATGTTTGGTATCAAACAACATGCCTCCTCACCCTTCACATGAATCTTGTGTCAAGAACGATGTGGCATGCACCAAGGTGGCTACTTTAGAGCTTGCCCAAGCTTTTCCTGTGCTCTCACTGCCAGCCCACGCTTGCTGCCGCCCAGACATAGGCAGAAACAGCCGTCCCCCTGCCCCCAGGCACATTTGCTCCCGGGCAGGTGGGAAAATTAGGTAGTCAGGAGGGGCCCACCCCCAGATATCTAGCCACACCTCTAGGGTGGGCTACCTGGTCTGTACATCAGAGGAAGGCTTCTGCCATTCTTAAAAGTGGTAGAATAGATGGTTCTGGATAGAAAAGATGACCTACAACCCCCGATGTGGTCACTTATGGGGCAGATTAGCTACTGGAGGAAGTAGCCGATTGGTTACTTGCACCCACCCCCTTACACCCCCAAATCTAGGATTTAAGGAATTCCCCTGACACCAGAACCTCAGTTCGGATCAGACTTGCAACAAGGACAAAAGAAGAGACCACCCGTGTCTGCGACAATAGGAGCTGCACAAACCAAAGGCATGATACTCCTGTGACAACCTTCCTGGAACTGCATGAACGCGACTCGTCCTGGACCAAAGCTCGGTTCTCCCAGACAGAGGGACCCCTTTGAGAGCCAAAGGCATCACCAGTTTCCCCTGGTCTAGTGGCACTAGTCCCCTACGACAGCAGGTAAAAACTATTTACCAGAACCAAAGAATCGCTGGTTATCGGGCCCTCCGAGGGATCGCCAGAAGTAGATGGTCCAGTGCATTGTGGGAATCGTGGTCCTGACCTCCACAAAGTTTCAGGCCGCTACTGTGTTCCCCCAGAACTCCGGAAGTCAAATTAACTTTCTGGTGACCAGCCTGTTGCTTTAATTAACAGGAGGTTGCTCCCCATAGAACTGCATTGGAATGCCATTAAGAGGGAAGCCTTTGCTGTGGTTTGGTCCCTAAATTGGTGGATCATCGATGGGGTACAAGACTTTGCATTTGCTTATACTACATGGTCAATAGGTGATTTCACAAGGAAACCTGCAATTGACTTTAGTCGAAAATTATTTTTGAAATTGTTTTCAATTTTCGATTTATCCCAATTTTTCTAATCTGCACTGTTAGGGCCTTGTGTTAAGTCCCCCAGTCCTTTTGAGTTAGGATTTTAAAAAGTGTACTGTTAGTGTTAGGGCTTAAAAACTGTTTAGAATTTTTTGTATTTTCTAAAAAGATTCCAACTTCAGGAAAACATGTCAACCTCAGAGGATAGAGTCGAGGAACTCAACCTGACCCCTTACCTGCAACATAGTTTGAGGCAGCTAAAGGACCTCTGTAAAGCTTGCAAAATTGCAACTGGGTCTAGACCATGGGTACTCACAAACATTTTCCCGGGGGCTGCAAAGTTTGGTCTTTGGTGTGACCGAGGGCCGCACTGATGCCAGCGGGGGATGTAAAGTTGGTGCAGGGGAAGCAAAGCATGTACATTTAGTGGCTGAACTCAATTGCGCAATGCGAAACCAGAAAACCTGGGATGAATCCCGGCTTCTCTACTTGACCAAATTGTGTGACCCTGGGCAATTGTTTTATTTCAATTTACATCCTTTTTCTTCATTATTACATATAAGAGGAACTCAAAATACACGACTTCAGGATGCATGCTGTTCAAAACCATCTCCTGTGCTTGGATGTAATCACTAATGGCATTGTTGTCAGGATGGGAGGGGGAAGCATGAACGTTTCTAAATTCATATTTGAAAACCATCACTTTAAGAAAAGTACTTCCGAATGCATGTAGGAAGCTGGCTCTCTATATACTATACCAAAGTGAGGTATAGTGTGCACGGAGTCCAGTGGAACCCAAAAGGTAGGCTAGGTAAAGTAGATAGCACCTCACTCTCTATTTGTGGTAGTGTGGTCGAGCAGTAAGGCTTTATCAGAGGACAGTGTTAAGCATTTGTTGTACACACTGTCAGCAAATGAATTCACACACTCAAAGACTGAACTTCAGACCAATTGTTTTTGTATAAAAATATTCTTTTAGTTATTTTATTTCCTAGAACCAAGCAAGCCTGGCACAGGTAAGTGATAAATACTTTGCAGTAAATATACAGTTGGATTGTAATTGTATATGCACTTTGTTTTGATTTTAAGTACTGTTACTGAGAAATGCAATGCCTTGGAAATACAGTACATATACTTTGAATGGGCTTTTTAGTAAAATGACCAGTACATTACTTTCAGATTACTTTTCTTACACAGTGTAGTATACCTGGATACTACACTGGGACATTTCTGTAAACAGGTAAGTAAAAGCGTTTTTGTTATTTAGTACAGTTGTAAAAGGTTTTCATAGATTTTCCAACTCCACACTTAGAAACTTTTCATAGAAAAACAGTCAATGTTATCCTATGGAGGAAAATAGTGTTATCGGTTCAAAGGTAAGTACTTTGTTGTGGGAGTTGGTATTCTGGGGTTGGACTCAGGGGTCCCCCAGGGTCAAGGATGCACTCTTGTTACACCCTCAGCGGCACTAGGGCGGTCGGGTGCAGAGTGCTGAGGCCCAATGTTATCCAATGGGGGATAGGGGGCCTCCGGTTGGTGGCTGCTGACGAGCAGGCCACTGGGTTGTGGGAGCAAAGCTCATGGACTTAAGCTCAGGGCAAATGGGGGTTTAGGCCAGCACAAAAGATGCACCCTCAGCGGCACTGGGGCGGCCAGGTGCAGAGTGCTGTTTTGGTGTCCGAAGCCCTGTAGCTTTCAATGGGGAGACTCCGGTTTGCAAAAGCACTACAGGCTCGGGGACGAAGGTCTTCTGGGTGCGACCACCACTTGGAGAGGTAAGTTGGGATCTTGGGGGTTGGTTAGGCGCCATCGGTTGGGCCACCCAAGGCCGTGGGGCTTCGGGTGCAGGGGTGCCTTTTAGGGTTGGATCTTCTTACCAGCTCCTGATGGCGGTTGGGGGGACCTTCCGGTTTGAGGCTGCAGGCGTCGGCTGGAGGCTTGAGGCACGTCAGGGGTCGCCGCATCTCTGGTCAGGATCGCCAGGGAGACCTCCTCTTGGTGTTGGGCCACTCGAACTCGGGCAGTGGGCTTCTGGTGCAGAGTGGTGCAAACTCGCAGATCCTTGCGGAGCTAGAGTCTGTTGTTCACGGGAGACAGAGTCTTTGGGATGGAAGGCAAGCAGGTCCTCCGGGTTTCTCGAGGTTGCTGGCTGCAGGATACACCGGGATTTTGCTGAAGCAGGTTCGAGGTGGGGACAGGCCGGTAAGGCTGGGGCCAAGTCAGTGGGCGTCCTCCTCTTGTTGGCTTTGGCACTGCTGTTCGGTCCTTCTTCTTTTCTTCTTGTAGGTTCTTGTCTGAGATAGCAAGTTTCGGGGTACCCCTAAATACTAGATTTAGGGGCGTTACAGGTAGGTAAAAGGTTGGGACCAATGTGTCCCTTCCCTGGGGTGGGTACACCCCCTTTTATGCCACCCTCCAGTGGGAGGGGGGCATAGCCTTTCCCTAGTTGGCTGGGCCCCTCATCTGCAAGATGGCGGGGACTGAGAGTTGTGCTTCACCTCGCCTCCCCCACCTGAGGGGTGGAGTTGGCAGAGGTGGGCACACCTCTCTTCCTCACTTGTTTTCCCACCGGTTCTCCCGCCCAAAGTGGGGGTCAGAACCAGTGGGGACCAGTTGCTGAAAGCAGCAAGTGGCCTGGGGAAGCTCACAAAGGCGGCAAGCCTTTGAAGCTTCCCCTTCGTGGACCCTGCCCATCCTGGGGGAGGAGGCTTGGCGCCTCATCCCAGGATGTGCATTGTTTCAGGCCCCCAAGAGCAGCAGGCTCTCAAACCAGGGGTCCAGAAACATGTCTGGTGGTGGCCGCTGGAAGCAGCCACTCAGCCTGGACAGCAGTGGTAGGTCGTTTTTCAGGGGGCATCTCTAAAATGCCCTCTGTGTGCATTTTTCATTAAATCCCACACTGGCATCAGTGTGAGTTTAATGTGCTGAGAAGTTTGATACCAAACTTCTCAGTTTTCAGTGTAGCCATTGTGGTGCTGTGGAGTTCATAATGACAAACTCCCAGCACCATATACTCTTATTGGCAGCACTGCACTTGCAATGTCTAAGAATGGACTTAGACACTGTAGGAGTACAGGGCTCATGCACCTGTACCCTCTCCACTGGTATAGGGCACCCAGCTAGAGGAGTGACTGATCTATGCCAGGGCAGTGGGTTGTAGGCATGGCACACAGTGATGTGTGCCATGTCGACTCTTCACTTTGTTCTGCACCAAGACACGCAGCCTGCAAAGGCAGTGTGTGAGTGTAATGGTACAGGGCCTCTAAGGGTGGCACAATAAGTGCTGCAGCCCTTAGAGGTCTTCCCTGGTCACAGTGCCCTGGGTACCTGTGGTACCATTTACCAGGGGCTCACATGTGGCCAGAGATGCCAATTGGGTTTTGTTTTTAATGCAGGTTTTTAGGGAAAGAACATAGGCCCTGGGCACCTGATTGGCAGGAGCCCAGGTCACACTCAAAGCACATCAGCAGTTCAGCAAAAAGTGGGGGCTACCATGCAGAAAGAGGGCACTTTCTCACAATGCACTGCTATAATTTCATTTACTAAAGTGAAATGGTTCTACAGGTCAATGAAATACACTTTTTGAATTTTTAAAAGACTATCGTATTTTTACACGTTTGATGTCGTTAAAAATGAAGGCGTTCCTAAAGTTGAGAGTCTAGTTACTTCCTTTCCCTAACTGCAATTAACCTTTAAATAAGTGCTTGCAGTATATTAAAAAAAAAAAAAATCATGTTAGTGCTGAGTCGCGTAAAAAGCAGCCTTGTGCTTCCCATGGGGCGGCATGTAAAGGTCAGGAGGGCCGCATGCAGCCCCCGGGCCGTACTTTGAGTATCACTGGCCTAGACCAGCCAAAGCACAACTTCAGGAGTTGCTTGCTGAGTTTGATAGAGCCCAGGCAAATGAAGAACATGCTGACAACATTAATTATGACCATGTCCTTGATGATGAGACTGGCAACAGTACTCATTGGGATAACTCCCCTTCCAATACCCCAGAGGAAGAGGACAACAATAGGAATCTCTTCCCTAAAATTGTACCTGGGAGGTAGACCAGGCCCCAAAAATTAACTAGAGGATCCAGACCAGGAGCTGGAAAGACTAACCAGAAGAGTAGCCCTGGAGGCTAAAATCCTGGCCATACAGCAAGAAAGGGCTGAGATGGGTCTAGCACCCATGAATGGTGGAAGCAACAAGGTAAATAGAAATAGAGAGGAAACATTTGATCTCAAAATCCCCAAAGGGATTGTCCCCAAACATGTTGAGGGTGATGATATCACAAAATGGTTTACAGCCTTTGAGAGGGCTTATAAATTGAGGAATGCTCCACCAAAAGTATTGTGTCTCTTCTCTAGGAGCTTTTCTCAGGCAAGTGCAGGGTTAAGCTCCTGACACTTAATGAGGAAGATGCTGAGTCCTATGTAGTAATAAAGTTTATTGTATTAATCAACGATTACAATAAAAATATGAATCATCATATATAGCATAATACATTTCTAAAAGATAAAAAAGTTCTGCAATTAAAACGTACACATCTAGCTTGTAGTGATCAAGTTCAATGGATATATTTCCGAGCATAAGGTTCTGTTTGTATTCCGACTTCAACAGTAGTTTACATATAATTAATCCATATATTACCAATAATCTTCTAAAAATTATAAGGACACATAAGTAAACTATCAAACATTTTGCCATTAGCAGCACTGGTCACATTGTTCAACC
This sequence comes from Calotriton arnoldi, assembly GCA_963921515.1. NCBI lineage: Eukaryota > Metazoa > Chordata > Amphibia > Caudata > Salamandridae > Calotriton > Calotriton arnoldi. The sequence continues at coordinate 388,245 of CAWUFW010003305.1, forward strand.
ATTGACCGTCGCATTTACAACCTTCCTTCAATCTTGCCTGGTCTAATGCATTTTGCCAATATGATAAGGTGCTGATGTGCCAAAATGTGAATAGTTCATTGTAGTTCATGAAATTTGTTCAACAGATAATTTATACAAAAGGGAAATCCAATAACCGATTAAACAAAAATTATGTGTCTTCCCTTTAAATGCACAAATAAGGGTTAATAATCAAGCTGATAGTGCATTATAGGCCTAATCGACACATTTTATGATCCTTGTTATTGCACTATCTTCTCTGATTCTAAAACTATTTCTGCCAGCCTCCGTAGTTGGTCTTATACTAGCATTTTTAGACAAGGAGCATAAAATGTTTTTTCCTAGACAACAGTTTATGCAAATACATATAATATATATAAAATTTACAATAAAAACTTACAAATCTAACTAGCAATATTCAGATTCAATACATAAATCTTCTGAGCATAAAGCTCCATTTGTATTCCAACTTCAATGTTAGTCTACATTCAATCGGTTCATAGATATTTCATTAATCTTTTGGCAGCTGTAAAGATGCAAGAGCAAATTTTCCCAATTTCAGCCATTAGCAGCACTGGCCACGTTGTTCAAACCATCGACCACTGCATTTACAACCATCTCTTGCTTGGTCTATTACTTTTTACCAAAATAATAAAGTGCTAATGAGCCAAAGTGTGCAAAGCACATACAGTTTGTTGAATTTGTGCGACCGACAATTTGTCCCAAAAGGGAAATCTAATACTCGATTAGATAAAAATTAAATGGCTTCCCATGAGGAGGATTGGCGTGATGCTCTCATGGCACCCAAGACGATTACTGCATCAGCTAAACTCTGCTTGATCCAGCTCTACTATTTACACGCCGCTTACCTAACCCCAGTACGCCTCCATCGGGCGGGCTATTAGCCGAGCGCTTCCTGTACGAGGTGCGGCCAAGACCCGGCTGACTTTTTCCATGTGGTGTGGGCGTGTCCCCGTCTGGCACGGTTCTGGGGTGACATTGAGGAGGAGCTCACAGAAATCTTGGGGTGGGAAGTCCCTCACGACCCACGTCACTCTCTCCTTGGGATTACGGATGAGCTGGATGGGTCAAGGAATGAAAAATAATTTTTTAACACGGCCATGGTAGTGGCCAAGCAGGACATAGCTGCATCCTGGAAGCTCTCCAATCCGCCTTGCTCTGGGAAGTGGCGGAGGGGGGTGGACTGGTGTGCAACACAAGAAAAACCTATGTATGAAGCACGGGGTTGTCCAAAGAAGTACCGCAGGGTGTGGGGCAAATGGTTGGGTACCATGGAGTAGTCAAAGTCGTGTGCACGTTGTTCTTTATCCATTTGTACCTTATGGGGTTGATCGTTCTGGAATTGATTAGACATCTGGCTGTGAACTGTTATTCTCAGTGTCCAATGCAGATTTGCTGGCGTTTGTTTCATGTCAAAAATAAAATTGCTTATCACATTTTTTTTTTTAAATGGCTTCCCTTTAAGTGCACAGGTAAAGGTTAGTAATCACACAGATAGTGCTTTATAGGCCTGATCTAAAAATGTTATCATCATTATTATTGCGCTCTCTTCTCTGATTCTAAAACAATGTCTAACAGCTTCCTCAGTTGTTCTTATGTTCGCATTCTTACACAAAGGACATAAATGTCTTTTCCTTATAGGCAACAGTTTAGGGCAAATACATATAATATATTTAAGGGATTCAACTGCAGAGCCACAGAGACGACAAGCTGTATTTCCTTTCAAAACTGGGTTCCATTTTCCTTCATACTCTCAGATCGGAATGTATAACAATCGGAGTCTTAAATATTTCTTTTTTACATGTCCAGGCAGGTTTAATTGTAAATGTTCTTGGCTCTGTGCAGTATAAGTATCAATCACTAAGTCCATGTGCTGGTTTTTTGCGGCTTGTGTCAGATCTGATGCTCACTGCTTAATAGTAAACTTATCGCGGATAAGGTTTTTCCGGACTGAACGTTTCATTTGCCCAAGTGCCTGTGGGTCAGGTAGATCATAATATTCTAATCCTGCCAATAAGATGTGCAATTCTGTATCTTTATACACAGCTCTCCCCAATTCTTTGTATATTAGATGTTTTAGTGAAGATATATCAGCCTTAGCACATTCAACAATGTAATTCACTGTGTTTCTGTAATGGAGTGATACCAAAGATTTTAGACCTAATTCCAATCTCATAATGCAGTGCGGAGGTGCCTAGTGTAAGTGCAGTAGATTACGTACACATTTCATAAAGATTTTATCAAAACTGGAGATGACCTTGTTGTTCATTACTGGGAATGCATACAATAGATATAGAACTAATTTTATGTTTAGTGCTTTGAGTGATGGGCTAATCTCTTTTCCTCCTAACATATTTATGAATCTTAATACCGATCTGGTAATCGCTGCTGACTTCGATTTCCTAATGGCCAGGTGGCTTGACCCAGCATAGCTTATTGTCAAAAATCACTCCGAGGCATTCATACTGGTTTACTACTTTGATTGAGGTTTCTCCTAGTACCCACCCCTTGGCTTTTGTTTGCTGTCCAAAGATCATGATTTTTGTTTTGGACAGATTGGCAATTAGCCCATTCTCCACATTATAGATGTGTAGTTGGTTTAGTTGATGCTGTAACCCATTTCCGCATCTGAGACAGGATCACTAGGTCATCCACGTATCCCAATATGTTATTTTTGTACCTCCTAGCTTTGGAGGAATACCCTGGTCTGATTTTAACGGCATGGTCAGGTCAGCGATGTACCAGAAAAATAATAATGGAGCAAGGATACATCCTTGCCTAGGGCCATTTTCAGTACAAACTTTTGGTGATAAAGTATTGTCAGTTGATAGTTTTACCTGTAGCCATGTTTCAGAATGCAATTTCATGATAAAATTGAAAAGGGTAAGGTCCATTTCCCATGCTTTAAGTTTGTTCCATAGCATTTGCCGGTTAACCTTATCGAAAGCAGTGGAATAATCCACGAAACAGGCATATAATGTTGTTTTCTGGGTATGTGCTTTTTTTTTTTCTCAAGTATAGCCAATGTTCTAATGTTATCAACTGTAGAACAGCCTGAACAGAATTCTGTTTATGTTGTTGGAATTAGTGATTTTTCCTCTGCCCAAAGACTTAGTTTATTTTGGAGATGTTTAGCGAACAGTGTCCCTTCAAAGTCTAGTAATGCTATTAGTCTATAGCTGGTTGGTTCTTGTTTTTGTCCTCGTTTGTATATCGGATGCGCAATTGCACCTTTCCGGGAAGATGGAACTTTCCCTGACTTGATTACATATGAGAACAGCTGTTCCAACAATGAGCTCCTAAACAGTATGTTTAACTTAGCCAAATCTATAGGAATAACATTTGGTCCAGCTGCTTTGGACGAACGGGAACTTTTTATTGGCTCAGATATTTTTTACTTCGTAATATCAGGATATGTTTTAACATCTTAATGGTGTATAGGTGCTGATGATTGCTGATTTAAACAGGGACTTAATACGAGTTTCCCATTTATCACTTGGGATAAATAGATTGTCTAACTGTTTATGAGGTTGTGCCATATCCCACCAAAGGCCAATAAGCTTGTTTATTTCGAGATTAAATAGCATGGAATAACTTTACATAGGTGCTATCTTCACTGTCCCGTTTTATTTGTATGTTTCTGTTCCTGAATTCCCTCTTTAATTTTTGCAACCTTTGATCATGCTCCTTAGACACAGGAAATTTAAGCGTGTGTCGCACCATCTTGCGATGCACTCTCTTTGATTCAATTAATTGCTGGGTATTAGTTGAAGTGAAAGCATGTAGTCGTGGTTTTTGTAACTCAGTCATCAGAGCCGATAGTATGCACTTTAGTATAGGTTGCCAGGTGTTCATTCAATCTTCACCTACTTCCAATTGCTTAAAATGTTTTTGAATGGATGATGACAAGGCTCCACCTAGGTTAGATGCCTTGTTCTTTAGCATATTGTTCCAGATGAGCTTCTTACCATTAACAGCAATCATTCTATCACTGTTTACTTGGGCCTTCCACTGATCATGTTTGATGTTGACAACTAGACTTAGGGTATCATGATCTCTCTCGGGCCTTTGAATGATAGCATATCTTTTACATAGGTGGAAATATGAATAGTGCACAAATGTATAATCTATGATGGTAGAGGCCATGGGTCCTCGATAAGTTGGTGCAGCTGGTTGATCTTTTGCCAACCTTCCATTTAGTGCTCTGTGTCCGTAGTCTACCAAAATGTCATATGTAAACCTAGTTTGAACATTGGAGCCCTTTGGTTTTTTCTGCAATAGGATTTTTGGACGAGGGATATTATGGCTCAAGTCTGGCTCCTCAATGGTTGAGAGTTGGTTTGCAAATGACAATAGTGTTTTGTTGAAGTCCCCTGTTACAATTATAAACAGTTGACCATATGCATCCATTATTTGCTCCAGTTTGTCTAGTATTTTACTATATCTATGGATGTTTTTCACAAGATGAGGGAGAAAGTAGATATTTATAATCAGCAGCTTTGCAGCAAGTTGGTTTGTGAGAAGGACTCTCAATATATACTCCGAGGATGTTTTTATTTTTTCACTTGTCATACAGAGTTCATTACTAATTGATATTGTCAGTCCTCCACTCGACCTTCCAAAAGTATTCCTTTTTACTTTAATTTCATGTGTAGTATAATTTGAGATTGTTAGATTTGAATATTGCCAGGTCTCCTGAAGACAGACCACATACTGGTCTTGGATGAAATTTGACATTTGTATTGATGCTTTCTTCAATTGTCGCTCGCATCCTGCGATATTCCACGATAAAATGAAAAATTTGTTTTACCACGCTACTTTCGGCTCATTAGGAGTACTGTTTGGCCAGATGTGAATGGTGTTATTTGTGAGTTCACTGGCCCTACTACTGATTGCACATTACGATCTGTTTCCCATGCAGTAATTTGTAGTTTTTCAAATCTTATTGGTGCCTCAGGGCCTTTGTAAGACGGTCTGATTGTTGATGTTGATTTATGGTACTCTGGTTGCCTGTAAGAAGTTCCTAACATATGCGGATATTTAGGTTTTTCCGGTTGCTTGACTGTAATTCTCCAGTCTGCTAAGGTCTCTTTTAAGGCCAGTATTCTTAATGCCACATTTTGTGATTCCAATGTTGTTTAGAGGTCTCGTAGTCCGTTTTTGTTTTATGGCAGACGAAAAACAGTTAAGAGCGATTGTGAATCTAGGTCTTTCAAGTCCTCAAAGGAATTTAGTAGCTTCAATATATTTTGATGATTTAATGTCATGCGAGCCTTCGGATTTATATAAAGGTGTAAAATCAATTGAATGCTTCTCTTGACTGAGAGATGGTTCCTTGTATGATGTTAACTCGCTGTCCTGACTAGAATCTCCATTTAGCGCTTTTTGTATCTCTTGTCTCCTTGTTTGTTGTAAGCACACATAGTCCCCAGCTTGATCGATTTCCGTTTCAAAGGAATATTTTGCTTTCTCACCTGCATGGATGCTACTTGTGTTTACCAGAACCGGAGAATTAGGGTGCTTATCATCTAATTTTTTAGTTAGCCCCGTTATACCTTCCATAATCTGTTTCAATAGCTCAGAATTATCACTTGAAGGTGTCTTCACTTTATCCTTGCTTTGGATATTCGCGCTGATAGTGAAAGGCCATGTATTGTGAGTCCTAGTCTGTAATACCTCACTATACATTGGTTGTGATATGGGGGGCGTGGCTAACCGCCGAACATGGCGGCCGTAACCTGACGGAGCTCCGCTGCAGGACCCTCTAATCCTGTTAAAATAGCCGGAACAGGGGGTTAAACACTGCTGTTACTCTCTTCTACTGATCCCTGGACAAAGCGGCACGATACTGGACTGCTGTGAAGTCGCTGAATGAGGTGCACGCGAAGGGAAACCGCCGGAAAAGTGACTGCGTACATTGGGGCCCAGCAGTGCTGAAGACTGAGGCCCGAGACGGCGAGCCGCGACACCAGAGGCTGAAGCGGCGCGATCACGCATTCACCGCTGCTGCTGAATCCAGGAGGAGCAGCGCGAGACCGCCAAAAACGACCTGCACGGACACACGCCGCAAGGCAGTACGGTCTGAAAGACTGAAGGAGAGCTGCGAGGACTGCTCGGGCCTTGGCGCACCGCGGGGCCCGGAGGATCTACGCACTACGGAGCACACCAGCAGGGGTAAGGCGGCACCACTGGCCGTGTTGGAAGACGACCCCCCCCTGCAACACCAGGCGGCGTTCCGGAGAAATACTTGGAGCACCAGCCGGGACCAGGACGGGCCCTAAGGCCGGGCCGAGACTGAGGTGACGATAAGCTGGGCTGACAACTGGAGGCCACCGGAACATTGTGGCCGCAGCGATTGATCCCGAGGCCGGATCTGAACCGCAACACCCGTCGTAAGCAAACGTGAGTACGGGGGCTGCCCCGAAGAGAGGCGCAGTGACAGAGCTGTGCTCCTAGAGAGCTGCGGGGGAAGCCAGTGCAGAACACCCATAACCTGGGACTCGCAGGACCAACACGATTTTTGGGGCGCGTGCACATATGAAAACGGCCCCCCTCCCTTCCCCCCCCACCCCGCAGGAAAGATTGGTGATCGCCGTGCCCATTAATAGCTGACGTGGGGGCGCGACGGAGGCAGACGCAGGCTGGACCAGTCTGCAACACTAACTTGGCTATTAACCAGGGCGCCACGCGTACAGACAATAGCAAGAACATCCAATATGGGGCGCAAGAAGGGGAAAAACGTAGAGCAGCCCCAAACGGACCAACAGATACAGGGAGATTTAGAAGAGGGCTCACAAGCATCATCAATTAGCTGTGTCCCGCCAACCAACTAAGAGCTGGCACAGGACAAACTGAACTTAATCCTCCAGGAGATACGGGACTCATGCAAGTCTCTGGAACAACAAATAGGATCCCTTAACACTGGTTTGTCACTCCTGAAAGCGGACCAAGTAAAACTGGCGGACACAGTCAAAAACAACAAGCAGACGCTGTTAGAGATCCTGCCACAACACAAAGGACATACAGAGGCCCTGACTTGCATGCAAAAACAACTGTTGATTCTCCAAGATAGAGCGGAGGATGCAGAAGGTAGGGCACACCGCAATAACATCCGCGTGCTGGGCCTACCGGAACGGACGGAGGGGGCCAACGCGACGCAGTTCATGGAACAATGGTTCCGAGACCGGATAGCCCCTGAGGGACTGCCTCCTTTCTTTTGTGTGGAGAGGGCTCACCGTATTCCAACAGGCAGACCAACGGCGGGGGCACCACCGCGAACAATGATCGCCCGTATTCTCAATTACAGAGACCGAGATATCCTATTACAGAGGGCCAGAGAGAACGCGCCCATTCACTATGAAAATCAACGTATCTCGCTGTACCCGGATTATACGATCAATGTACAGAAACAACGAGCATCCTACCTGCCTCTGAAGAAGAAACTCCAAGAACTGCAACTTAAATATGCCCTAATATTTCCTGCCCGACTAAAAATCCTGCACAACCAGAAATCCTACTTCTTCGACAGCCCAGAGGAAGCAAATGACTGGCTTGAGACCACCCTGCCGTCTCAGACTCTGGACGAACTAGATCACAAGATACGAAGCACTGCACTACGCCCACCAAGAACGCAACCGTGGAGAAACAGAAAGCCCCGCAAGCCTGAAGGACGGGGACCTTCCCCGGAACACACCATACGGGACCAAGCCTCGGCGATAGCTGCTGTGTCAGCCATGCGAGATTCAAATTCACCCTCTCCCTCAACACAGTCTGAAGACACCATAGAACCCTCTGACTCTGAAAGCCAAGATCCACTGTTCACAACCATTACCCCACAAACAATGCAAACGCTCTTTGGGTGAAGCAGCAGTGCTCAGAGACTATCGAACACTGTTGTCGACCAGGAGCATACGAAGAAGGGAAGTAAGACTAATGAAATCCATTCCTAATGTAACTTTACCCCCAGGTATCCTCTCAATGATGTGATAAGATCGGGTCCTTGCCGGTGTGCAGCTCCGTCGGGCACGGAGACGTAATGGGTTCTATAGGTCCCACCCCCCCCACAAGTATCGTAATACTTAACCGTGTGGATGTTCGAAATGTTTTGGTTACTGTTTGGACTAGCAATGTTCTTGTGCTTGTCCTAGTATTGGGAAGTTTAAATAGCTCGAAGTTTTGGGAGGGAGGCTCACCCTCGATTAGTACTCTCACTCTTGTGGTACAGGCCCAAACTGATGTAACACGTATAACCAGTATAAGATATGCATATACAAGGTAAATATAACATAGTGACCTGGAATGTTCGGGGTATGGGATCGGTACACAAACGACACCGGATATACGCCCAGTTGAATAGGAGGAAAGCACACATAGCACTATTACAGGAGACCCATCTAACAGCTAGCGAAATAACTAAACTACGCAGGAAATGGAGAGGACAAATCTATAGCACGTCTTATTCTGCCTTCGCTAGAGGGACTCTAATTTGGGTGAGACATGGTGTGCCATTTATATAAATAGAATAACGTATAGACCAGTAAGGTAGATACACAATAGTACACGGTACACTTGACGGAGAACACTTAATTCTGGGTAGCATATATGCTCCAAATTACGAACAAGACAAATTCCTCACTAGCCTGAATATCACCTTAGCAGATTGGGCGGATATCCCGTGGACACTGGGCGTCGACTATAATGCAATATTGGATACTCAGCTAGATCGTTCCCACCCCCGGTCTCGGGGCTGTATCCCTTAAACAGACCGAATTCCTGAAATCATGGGCAAAGGGGTGGCTACTGGAGGATGTGTGGCATCTTCACAACCCCACTAATCGCGAGTATTCCTTCTATTCCCCACCGCACCTACTTCACACTAGGCTGGACAGAATCTTCTGCTCTGCCGCTATCGCTCCACAAATCCACCACACCACATACTTAGGGAAGACCCTATCGGACCACAACCCACTAGAGGTCACTCTGGAATGGGGGAAGATCCCCACCCCAGTCCCCACCTGGAGACTGTGGCCGCAACTGTTGGAAGACGCGGTCTTCAGGGACAGGCTAGATACAGGTATCTCCCACTACTTCAACGAAAACACTGCTCCATTGAGTGGGATGCATTCAAGACAGTAATGCGAGGTACATCCATAGGGGTACTGGTGGGGGCACAACAAGAAATCAACAAAAAGCTCACAACACTAGAGGCTACCCTGCAGGACCTGGAGCGGGACGCAAGTGCTGCAGGTGCCAGTCAAACCCAATTACAAGAAGGCAGGATTAGACACGCTGAACTCCTTGAAGACCTACGTTTGATAGACTACAGGGCATACTCCCAACACTCCCATGCTGAGGCGGACAAGTCAGGCACCTTGTTGGCTCGTCTGCTACGCGACGCGCCCCCCCGGCAACGATACCAGAAATATCACTGCAGGACGGCACCAGAGTGCACACACAAGCAGCAATAAACAAAGCCTTCAGGGACTACTACGAGAAGCTATATAGTGCACCAGTGTCAGCGCCGCCAGAACAAGTGAATAGATTCCTGGACAGCTTACAATACCCTAAACTGTCGGGTTCAGCTCAGACGGAACTGGAGGGTCCTGATGGAGCAGGGTAAATGAAAATTTTTTAACCTCCTAATGTTTTCGTAAAATAATTAATAAACATGTTCGTTTAAGTAAATAACCAACAATGTATGTTACATGTTAAGGGTTAAAGGTAACACGCTATTCCGTGTGCAAAATAATCAACTTATAATTGTTTACGTGTCTAACATAACATAATATTTGCGTACTAATTAAATAATAAACGCATGATCTGTGCTTTTAAATAAAACGTGTGGTTGCAAAATAAAGCGATGGTAAGTAAGGGACCGCTTTATATGTTGCTTTTGCTAGGTAATACCTAATTGGGGTACGTAGAAAGACGGGAGGGAAACGAAAAGGTTTATTTTTCTTTGTTTTAACAATATTTTGTTTATCTTTGAAAATAGTGTGCTTAGTAGGCCTGTCGAGCAGCAATATAAAATGGCCGCAAGTTGCTAGAGTACGCATGAGCGGGAGACCATGTGATAGAGGAGACAGGCTGTGGAAAAGGGATGATCACGTGCTGATGCTGAGAGGCTAAGATGGAAGTATGGTCAAGGCTGTTGTGACCTTTCTGAGCAGATGTGTGCCAAGATGATCAGCAAGAAGCGTGAGAAGTCCAACTGAATCAATAGACGGAACTGTTTAAAACAAAATGTAACAGAAAAAGATACAATTTGGACTGATCGAAACGGATGAGCAATTGCATGAACTGTGAGAAACGATGCTTGCATGGACATTCCACACGGAACTGGTTAAGACCAGGAAGTTTGATTAAAATGTATATGGGCCTGAGTTTTGACCAATGAGAAAGAATCACGCCATGAAGAAGAAACATTTTATGCTGTAAGCTAGAATTAGGGTATAAGAAGACCTACTCTTGGTGGGAGGGGTTAGAATGCTGCGGGAGATGCTGGAGAAGTTAGATGCTGTAGATGAGTGAAGTTGCGGTTGCTGATGCTGACGAGCTGATGCTGCTGCTGTTATTTCCCTTTTCCAGTTGAGTATAAAGATGCTGCTTTAGGAGAGTTTTTCCTGATAGATTTTATTTTAGAATTATTAGATTTACCCCAGATAGGTAGATAGGTTGATCTTTAGAGTTCTTATTATGGTAACCCTATTTTTCCGTCTAATAAATATGCATTGCAATTTCAAATTATTCTTATATTGATGATAAATGTAATGATCTGAATAATAAGCTTAACCTCATTTCCTGCATTCAAAACTTTATATAAACTTTATTATTCTTTAAACAAATGACTCAGTGATTCTTTAGCTCAATGATTAAAAATGAAATGTTAAAGAGTTTATTGTGATTGAGCTGGTCTTAATCACCATCAACTGATTCCTACTAGTTGGTCCATCGACCAATGAGCGGAATACCTTAAAAGCAAATGAGAAATATTATGTTATGATAAAAGAGGTATCCCGTCTCCTTCCAGCTAATCGTTTTTCTCCTAGGTTCATGACGGAGGAAATCCAGGGAACAAATGAGTAAGTGAATGTATATGCGGTGTTATGGGCCCCACCGTCATATGGATATAGTGTGTGTGTTAGAGGAATAGTTGCACCTGGATGACCAAAGCCAAATACGAGAATTATTTTTATTGTTAGCGCTGGATCAGATTTCTTGGTAGCAGAGTTATGGTTTCTATAGATTAGTTTGGTGATTATTGATTATTGATAAGTTCATGTCTAACACTTTTTGTTGAGTCGCGTTATGTTATATGTAAGTTTTCACGCTTCCGGGAAGTAGGAAGTGGAACACGTGTGGCAAGAGAAGTCACATGGAATTGTACACTGTCTGAGTTCATTTTTGGTAATAACACAGGTTGTGTTATAATAGGGACATTTTGCGTATAAAAGGTGTGTAAGTGAAATAGTGATCGGTTTTCTTGTGAAACTCTGGCCTTAATTCTCAGGAGCAGTATAGTCACCACATGTGCTTTATCCCCAGAGAAACGGGTTTACTGATTGCTTGAAAGAAGGGTAAGGTAGAGGGAAGTGCTACTTTATCGGCGAAACTGAAAATTCTGTGGTAGGGTAGAGGTAAGCGCTGCCTACTGGAAAATACAGAATTCTTGTGTAAATGGTCAAAGCTATCGTTTCGGTTTAGCGAATCAGACAATGGAAATGTGGTTAAAATGTTGTAACTAACAGAATTGTTGTACAAGAAATTGCCGATAAATTTTGTAAAGGAGGGGTCAAGAGCAGAAGTGACGTAGACAAGAGTCGCGCTGGGATTGGACAGTGCGATAGTCACATGAGAACAGGAGCAGGACTGACGTAGACAAAAGCCGCGCTGGGATTGGACAGTGCGCCGTGGACAGAAATCGCTCTGATTGGAGCTTTGGTGTGAGTCGCACAAGGATTGGTTGAATAGCCTAGTGACGTGGAAGTTTGTGATTGGAGTGTTGGTGTGAGTCGCGCTAGTATTGGTTGAAATAACGCATAGGGAACAGTGTTGAATTGCGGATCGTTTAAGGAGAAAAAGGTTGTGAATCATATCGTACTATGAGTATGGTAAAGAGAAAACGTCATGGATGTCGAAAGTTAAGAACTTCTTTAAGAAAGACAAAAAGGTAGTGACTAGAGAGGGACAAATAATTCCTCCGCCGAAATCACCAGCTTCTCATATGATGCTGAAATATGGATATCATACATGCATATGGTTAGAAAATTGGACAAAATACACCAAGAATGATGGAGCATTGGCTTTCCCTGAGAATGGTTCATTTAATGTAGCCGTACTACGGAACTTGAGAGAAAAGATGGTGATGTTAGAACCTAGACCTAGACCGACACAGTTTGAAGCTTTAACTGAATGGGAAGATGAGATGTATGAGCGAGAGAGATTCAGAGGATTAAAGAATCATGAGTTTTTGCCTGGAAGGTTGTGGGGAGTAAATCATGAGGACCCAGTAAAGCGTTGGAGATATGCTAACATGACAGGAGGTTTGTTTCCAGCTTTTACAGTTGAGGAAGAAGCAAAGAGAAAGTGTACAGAGAAAAAGAAACATGTAGTGGTAGAAAAGTATGTGTATGGTGGTAGTGAAACAGATGATGAATTGCTGGAAGATATTTTAAACAGAAACCCACCTCCATACCAACAGACTTCTGCGGTGGTGACACCTAATGCACCGCCAATGAAAACTGGCAGGAATAAAAAACCCGAACGACGAAATGAAACAAATAGGTCACAAGAACCATTTAAAACTTCACAAAATGAAGAGATAGAAAGTGACAATGCAACTGAATTAGCAAAAACGACAAAAGAATTGACTGAGAAAATAAGAGAATTGACAAAGAATATGGAAGCTGTAACTGTACCAGTAACGATAGGTCCAGTAATGCCAATTTTTGAGAATCAGAAAATTAATGAACATTCCTTAGTGATTCCCATGAATTCACATTTGCAAAGAAAAAGAGAAGGGATGGAACTGAATAATGAAGGTGCACATAATTTGGCTAGTACCTATAGACCAAGCCCACCTACAAATTTGACGATAAATGAAAATGAGATTAGGAGAATGCCTATGGTGACAGAGTCCGCATCAGGAACACCAGAAAGAAGCAGCGATTGGATAGAATTAAATAGTACGCCTGTAGGTCCGACTCCAGATGAGTTAAACGAATGGATGAAAGCGCTAAAAACAAAAGAACCGGAAGAGAAACCATTAGATGTAATTAGGTTGAAAATAGACATGGAAGAATTGATTTTGGGAACAATTGGAACAGAAAAATAAAAAAATTATCAGGATGATGAGATTATGTTTTTGTGCAAGAGTCTTACTTGGAGAGCTAGAAATTTACATGACAAATTGGAAGAGACAGCAAGTGAACTAGGAGTGGAATTTGTGAAAGTGAGAACGTTGCAGAAACCATACAGAGTAGATTTTTGTGAGAAAGACATAGAGAATTTGAACACATCAGGAAGACTGACCCAAATAAAAGAGCTGATTGTTTTATTGAGAAAATGGGGTGATGTGGATAGATGGAGAAATAGATGGTCAAAGAGGAATGAGAAAACAACAGATAAAGCATCTTTGGCTTTTGCAGTGACAGATAGGGAACCAGTTGTTAGGGAGTACCCGATGAGAGAAACTCCAGGAGGTAGTTATGTGCATGTTCCATGGACCAGACAGGATATACTGTCATTTACAAATGACTTCCCAAAATTGAGAGAGAAACCAGTAGAATGGTACAGACAAGTGGAAAGATTTGTTAAGGTGTCAAAAGTGCTGTGGATAGATCTGGATGGATTGTTTGATATAGTAGTGCCAGCTGATTTGTGGACAGAATGTAAGATTACTATTGATTGGCCAACTGTAGAATATCCAAGGGATGCTAAAACAGGAGCGCCAGGTCCAGAAGTGATGAGGAAGTACGACCAAGTAGTTACCTTTTTGAAGAATAAAATTCCACCAAAAGAAACAGATTGGGTAAAAATAGACAGAACAACGCAGGAAAGTAAAGAGTCAGTGCACGCCTACTATGAGAGATTGTTGTTGGTCTTCAAACAGTATAGTGGTTATGAGACACTGAATGAGAAGGATATGAGTCATTTTGTATATAGGTTTGTGTATGGATTAAAACCAGAGATAAGTGAAATGATTAAGCAGCACTTGATTGGTTGGCAGAATAGCACAGTGGATGAGGTTTTGAGATATGCTAAGTATTGCAGTGATGAAATTGAGAGTAGACAGCATAAATTGAAAGAAAAGGCCATGTGGGCGCAGGTGAAAGTTGCAGAGAAGCAGGAAGCTCAATTGAGTAATACTGGTAATGAAACAGGACAGGTTAAATCCCGACCTAAAATAGGTAAAGGAAAAGGACAAATGAGCATAGATGAGGCAAAGAAAAAGTGGCCATGCCACAACTGCGGAAAGCTAGGACATTGGAGAAACGAGTGTAAATTTCCTCCAAAACCTAATGTGGAAAATCAATCATTAAATTCACAGGTGCAGAGTGAGGTAGTTACTCAACAAGGTCAGGTGCCACAACCACCACTTCCCAAGAGTGTTAACCAACAGAAATACAGTGCAGAAACAGGATTCTACGGAGGAGAACAGGTAACACAGTTGCCGCGTGCAGCTGCAATTTCTCAATATTGGTTACGACAGGATGAGGATGACACGGATGAAAGTTCCTGACGGTGCCTAGGAGAGGGGGAAGAGTGCGTGCTTGGCGCAACTCTAGAGGTAGATCAGTCTGGTCCATTTGTGGATGGAGAAGTGAATGGTGCAAATGTAACATTCCTTGTTGACACTGGAGCTACCCGTTCTACTGTTAGGTCAGTGGAAATTCCAAACCTTCCTCTCTCAGGTGAACATATCCAAGTAGTTGGAGTTTCGAATCAGCAAATTAAAACGCCTCTTACTAAATTAGTGAAGGTAAGAATTGGTCCATTTAGCGAAATGCACCGATTTGTGGTATGTGATTGTAGTCCCGTGAACCTTTTAGGACGCGATTTATTGTGCAAGATGAACTGCACTATCTATTGTACCCCAGACGGAATTGCATTTCAGACTCCAGATGAGGATGTGCTGTATAAAATGACAATGGTGAATTTAGAACCAGAAGTAAATGGTTTGTTTCCTGTATTTGATGCAAAGAAAATCCCAATTGAATTGAAAAGGACAGTGAAAGAAGAAGTGTGGGACTTTACAGGAGAAGATGTAGGATTAATGAAAGGAGTAGATCCTGTTAAAATAACAGTGAAAGGGGGCGTGACCAAGATGGCGGCGCTGTAGGACGCGGATCTGTGTCCCTCCGGCGCTGCTTGATTAAAAGCATTGTCATCGAGCCGCATCCCGGGGCTCTCCAGCCGCGATTTCCTGTGGCGACGGTACGGGGGTCTGACGGACGCCGGTGGACGGAGTTTGGCGCCCGCGATGCGGCTGCACAACCTCGCGACCGCTGGGAGGTGACCGGGCCTGCACGTTCCGCAGTGCAGAGCGGCGCGATTGCGGCCTAGCGGGATCGCAGGCCGGCTGCTAGGTGAAGGCGCAGGCACCGAAAGGCGGCCAGCAGCACCAGACGGCATCCGGAGGCAGGGGGAGTTGCTCCGGCAGTGGATGTGGCGGTAACCGGCTGGCGGAGGTCCAGCGGTGTAGAGCGGCCGCAGCGGACGGGCGGCGGAGGGCGGAGGCCAGAGCTGTGGTGAGGAGGATCGGTCCCGGCTCGGAGGAGGACTCCGTCGAGGATTCCTGCAGAGGTGCCGCCGGTGGGCGGGCCCGGGCGCTGCAGCGAGGTGAGCCGGGACTGGGGGCTCGGAAGAGCTGGGGAGAAGTGCCCTTGCCCCTGGCCTGGAGCGGCTGAGAGGAGAGCGGTGTCCGGACCCGGTGCGCTGAGGCCTAGAGTCGAGAGGCGCCAGTGTGGAGGCCCCATCGGTCCGCGGCTCGGCGGACGGCGCCAGTGGGGTTGGCCTCTAGTGGGGCTAGAAGCAGTGAGAGAACTACCCGACTAGCCGTTTGGCGGTGAGGGGACTAGGCACTCACCGCTGATTACCGCTGGGACGACTCCATAGAGCGTGGAGAGTGCACCCACTCGGGGCGGGCTGCTCCCCCCTCATAGTCAGGCTGGTGGAGCCCGGCGCGCGTATCTCTCGAGGCCCGGAGGTGGAGGGGGCCTGGAGGAGCAGTGACGCAGAGGCTACCGGAGGCACTATCAGCGGCCTCGAGCATCGGAGCTGTGATTGACCGCAGGACATACCCCCCCGGTTGACACCCTGTGACGGCGCAGCGAGGGAGGCGGCTGTGCGGCCGGAGGCCTACACGGGTCCCGTCGAAGCTGAAGGGACTTTACGGTGGGTGCAGGGATCTTGAACAAGGGGTGCTCGGACCGGTCAGTACGAGGGATCCCGTCCGGCCTCCTAAGCATAGGCGGGGACGAAGAAGTGTGCGGAGGGGGGTCTAAGCGGCAGCACCACCTGCGTGACACGCATCCCCAACGGAGGAGGTATCAGCATTGGAACCCGGAGCAGAGATAGACGCGAGGCTCGATACCGGCCCGGTGGCCCACTATGGCGGCGGCGAGAGCCCGAAAGGAGAAGTCGTTAAAGGTTCTCCTTCAGAAGCAGCCTGGTCACTCTCTGATACCGGGCGAGAGGGGACCCACTGCGATGGAGGGGGACGATTCCCCAGCGACCAAGGCTTTCATGGTGGAGCTCTTCTCGGCCATCAAGGAGGACATTCAGGAGCTCAGGTCGCAACTCACCGCGGACCTCAAGGAAGTTCGCCGAGATGTGGACGACATAGGTGAGAGGGTGGCAACGTTAGAGGAGCACGATGTGGGTCGGGAAGAGGAGCTCCACCATCTGCAACAAGACATGCTGCGTCTTCGCAAACAGAACCTCGATCTCCAGGCCCATACGGAGGATCTGGAGAACCGCTCCAGGCGGAACAACGTGAGAATTAGAGCGGTACCGTGGAAGGAGGAAGGGGACGATCTTAGAGCTTATGTCACCGCCTTATTCCAACAAATCCTCGGAGAGGAAGAGATCTCGGACATCCAGCTGGACCGGGTCCATAGGGTGGGCCTCCCCCGCGGTCCAAAAGCCGCTCCTCCTGATATTCTTGTGTGTGTGCATAATTTCCAACTAAAGGAGCGCATTCTCCGGAGGGCACGTGAACAGCAGCCAGTTCAGTTCCGCGGGCACCAACCATCGCTCTTTCAGGACCTGGCTGCCTCTACCCTCGTGAAACGGAGAGAATTTAAGCCTGTCACCGCTTACCTCCGAGAGAAAAATATTCCTTACTCGTGGGGTCACCCCTTCCGTATAATATTTAAACACCAGGGGAAGTTGCTGCAACTCCGGTCCCTGGAGGAAGCGTTGGGGGCCCTGGGCATCGACACTAATGTGTCTACAGAGGGAGCGGATCAACCGACCAAGCGAAACGACCGCCGCACATGGGGATGGCAGCGGGTTGGCAGGCCCGCCCCGGTCCAGAAGCCCGATCGAGCCGCCAGTGATCAGGAACGAGAAGCGGTGATCACCTCGCTGTCCCAGGTTACAGGGCGACCCACGACCCCATGACGGGCTTTCTTGCTGGCCCCGGGATGTGCTCAAGGTGGGGCGCCGGAGGGAACAGAGGCGATTGTGCAGTTTGAGGTTTCCCTCTCCCCCGCGCCTGAGTGACTGCAAGAAAGAGTCCCTGTGGACTCGATGATACCTCTGTCACGACCCTCTGAATTTAACTACGGTGACGAACTTTTGTCATGTTTACATTGTTTGTGTATTTTTCGTTGATTTTGGAATGTTTGTTCTTTTTTGGGGTAGGGGTTTCTTATGGGTTTTTAAGGGGTCTCCGCATCAGTTTCCTAGTACAGATTGTCTGCTCCAGAGTACTTAGCGGTCCCGCGGGCGGCATAAATGTCCCTCAGCCGGTAGCCCACACATTGCTTGCCCCTCCCAAGCGCCTGCATGGGTAGAGACCTGAAAGTGGTTAGTCTGAACGTTAGAGGGCTGAATAACCCTGTGAAGCGCGCGGCAGTGCTCTCACTGCTCGAAAGCACCAATAGTGATATCTGCCTGCTGCAAGAGACCCACCTATTGTCCAAAGATACAGCGCGCATGCGCGATAGGCGATTCCCGCAGCAGTTCTGGTCCTCCGGGGCATCAAAGAAAAATGGGGTGGCGGTTCTGATTGGGGCGCACTGCCCTTGTAAGGTAATCTCGACGGTGGCCGAAATTAAGGGCAGGCTTTTGGCCATCAGACTGCAATGGGGGGAATCGCACCTTACTTTAGGGTCCCTTTACGCCCCTAACGAAAAGCAGGAGTCTTTCCTGCAAGCGGCCTTACCCGAGGTACTTGCTTCCCCGGATGCTGCGATCTTGGTGGGGGGAGACCTCAACCTAGTGATGGACTCGGAGCTAGATAGGTCAGGGCACAGAACACACCAGGCGGGGGCGCTTTCCCTGGGGGGGAAGAGTTGGCTGGAAGATAGTGGTATGCATGATGTCTGGCGGGAGCAACACCCAGCTGAGCGCGACTACACATATTTTTCGGCAGCGCATAAAACTTACGCACGCCTGGACCATTTCCTTGCTTCCTCCGCTCTTATGCCTAGTGTACATTCATCAGAGATTGCTCCCCGCTTGCTCTCGGACCATGCCCTCATTTCCGTACTCCTCCCTGCGCAACATACGCAAGCGTTCCCTCTGGGCTGGCGACTACGAGAGAACTTGTTGCACTCTGATGATGTGGTTCAGAGGATACGTGACACTATTGTACAATATTTTCAGAACAATGATGTGGGGTCTACTCCTCTTGCTGCGGTGTGGGAGGCAATGAAATTAGTGACGCGAGGAGAGTTTATCGCGGTGGCCGCGACTTACAATGCTCTGCGCAGGGAGAAGCGCGCGGAGTTGGAAGGGGCAGTGAGAGAACTAGAGGCGATTCATAAACGTACCGGAGCTCCGCGGGTATGGCGCGAACTTGAAAATCGCAGACGTATGCTTAAACACTTAGATCTCGATAGGGCAGAACACGCCCTGCTGCGGCTGCGCCACAGATTCTACCTTAGCAGCGATAAGTGTGGGAAAATGCTGGCACACAGGCTACGAGCCTCGACACAGAGGTCCCTCATACAATCCGTGAGGACCCACGGTGGAGCTGAACAGACCGCTGATGACCAGATAGTGGAGGCCTTTCGCGATTTCTATCGCCGTCTCTATGCGGACCAACCCGCGGGCTCACTTGACCCACTCCCATATTTGAGCGATTGTGATATATCCCCCTCTTGCAAACAGTCTCCGAGAGTCTGGACTCAGCGATTCGGGTAGTAGGAGGTGATAGGAGCTATCTCTAGGCTGAAGTTGGCTAAGTCCCCGGGGCCGGACGGATTCTCAGCCGCCTTTTATAAAACATTTTGCGTGGAGCTGGCTCCATTTTTAACGCGGCTCTTTAACTCCTTTCTTGATACAGGTGCTGTCACCCCATCGATGGCGGAGGCGGCGATATCCGTCATTTTGAAACCCGGGAAGGACTCCCGAGACTGCGGGTCCTATCGTCCCATCTCGCTCCTGAACATTGATGCGAAACTATTTGCGGGAGTCCTGGCGGCGCGACTGAACCCCCTTATGGCGGACACAGTGGACCCGGATCAGTCCGGTTTCATTCCCACCAGGCAGGGTGGGGATAACTCCAAACGATTGCTGCATCTCCTTGACCAGGTGCGCCGCGCTCGGACCCCGGCCTTTTTACTATCTATAGATGCGGAGAAGGCCTTCGACTGCGTTGACTGGGGGTACTTGTTCGCGGTGCTCCGTAAGTATGGTTTTGGAGACAATTTCCTGCGCTGGATCAGGTGCCTTTACGCGGCCCCCAAGGCCTTTGTACGGGTTAATGGCTGCAGGTCAGCCCTTTTTCCCATTGAGCGGGGAACCCGTCAGGGGTGCCCCTTATCACCGCTTCTCTTTGCGCTCTACATGGAGCCATTTGCCCAGCGGATCCGGGCGAACCCCGGGGTGGTTGGACTCAAGTTTGGCGCGGATATTCACAAAATTAGCTTGTACGCGGACGATGTGATCCTCTCGCTTACCCAACCTCGGACTACGCTGCAGGCGCTATCCGATGAGCTTGCGGCTTTCGGGACGGCCTCGGGATTCAAGGTCAACTTCACAAAATCACAGGTCCTCAACATCTCTATACCGGCTGAGGACCTGGAGGCCCTGCAGCAGGACTTCTCGTTCCCTTGGACTACTTCCGAGGTGACCTACCTAGGAGTCAGGGTGGCGCCAACAATTGCCAAGACAATTTCCCTCAACTATGCTTTGTTGTTGGAATCCACGACCAAGGCGCTGGACGCCTGGTCGCGTCTCCGGTTGGCCTGGTACGGGAGGGTGGCTGCAGTGAAGATGACAGTCTTGCCCCGCATCTTATACCTATTTCAGATGCTACCGCTGACCCCACCTCCGGGTAGCCTTAAAAGGCTGCAAGCTCTGATTAATAAGTTTATCTGGGAGGGTAGGAAGCCGCGGTTCTCGTTACAGCAAATGACAGCCACAAAAGAACAGAGCGGTTTAGGTCTCCCACTCATAGGGGCATACTACCAGGCGGCCTGCCTCCGATACCTAGTGGAATGGAATAGACCAATGTCTAGCAAACATTGGAATTTCATGGACCAAACGGTGGCGGGAGCGAATATCTGGCGGGAATTGTGGCTGCCGCGCAAACACAGAGCGTGGGGACTCTATTCCTCTCCCATCACCTCGTCTACGCTCAGGGTCTGGGATCGACTTGCTATTGCTAGGGGATGGACTTCATTCCCATCACCTATGACCCCCATTGTGGACAACCCCGACTTTCCCCCGGGTCAAGCGTCTCCGGTCTTTCAGCGGTGGCGGGAGGAGGGATGTAAGAGGGTCGGGTTCCTCTTTGACTTGGAGGGGCTGATTCCTTTTGCCCGGCTACAGACAGACTACGCGCTCCCGGCCTCGGACGCATTCGCCTACGCGCAAGTGGCGCACTGGGTGACGAGTCTACCCAACTTCGCTCACATGTCGCGTACCCTCACTAGGTTTGAAAAATGGCTTGTGAGCAAAGCGGATGATCGAAAGCTCATCTCTGAATTATATGCTATGATCATGGCACGCCCAGCAGGTCACCGTACAAAGGCTCAGGTGCATTGGGAGACTGAATTGGGGAGACCTCTCACACCCAAGGAATGGGAGCATATTCTATACAGAGAACACCACACAGCACATAACACAGCAGGCGCGGAATCCGCCTTTAAGGTAACTTCATATTGGTACTATACCCCGGCCCGGGGGCACTGCTGGGACAAGTCCAAATCAGACCTCTGCTGGCGGGGGTGTGGCGCTACTGGAACCCTAGTTCATCTACAATGGCGCTGCCCGAAATTGGTGCGCTACTGGAAAGCAGTCCTAGACGATATTGACACGGCATTTCAGATTACCCTGCCCCGCGCCCCTCAATACACTCTGTTAGGCCTTTCACATCCCAAAGCCTTCCCGCTGAAGTCTCTAAGGGGCAGACAGATTGCTATGGCGCTGCTGGCGGCGCGACAGGTGCTTTTAGCGCATTGGGGGTCGGCCTCGGTGCCGGAGTTGAGGGACTGGATCCATCGCCTCTGGCAGCTCTTGGCAATGGAGCGCCTCTCGATGGGGGTAGACGGGAGGGGCGGAGAGTTTGCGACGCTGTGGGCCCCCTACTTACAAATCCTCACAAAGGATGTGCGGGAGGTGACATGCCCTAAATTTCTACAGATCCTCCGGCTGCTGCCGCTGGAGCCGGCAGCTGCGGTTTAGTACGGCGGGACGGAGCAACACTAGTGCACGGTACGGGCCCCGGCAGTGAGCTCTTTACAATATGTTTAAATCGGATGCGGAGACAGGGGAGGGGGAGGAGGGTGAGGGAGGTGGGTTTGTTGGGGGGTTTTGTTTGATTTATGATATAAAATGGTGGCGGACTTCTATAGGACGAGCGAAACTGCTGCCAGAGGTGAATGGTATTGCGGGGGCCGTCCTCTGGGATGTAGGCCTCAACGCTGTGTAACTGCATTTCTACCTCGCTCTGCCGGCCTCGAGATGTAGGCAGTAAGCTGTGTTTGAACCATGGTTATCCACTTAATAAAAATGATTGATTCTAAAAAAATAACAGTGAAAGAGGGAACGAGTTACCCAAATACGCCCCAGTATAAATTGACTCCAGAAATAATTGAAGGAATAACGCCAGTAATAAATAAAATGATTGAACAAGGGATTCTAAAAGAAATCATGAGCAGTCCATGTAATTCGCCAATAATGGGACTGAAAAAGCCAAACGGAACATATAGAATTGTACAGGATTTGAGGAAGGTAAATAAAATTGTTGTGCCTTGTTGCCCAATAGTACCGAACCCTGCTGTGATTCTATACCAGATTCCACGTGAAGCAGAATGGTACACAGTAATTGATTTATGTCATGCATTTTTCTCCATTCCATTGCATCCAGATAGCCAGCCATTATTTGCGTTTAGGTTTGAAGAGCGTATTTTGGCATGGTGCCGAATTCCTCAAGGGTACACAGAAAGTCCCTCAATCTTTAATCAGATCCTAAAGAAATCATTGGAAGATCTAAGAATGCCAGAAAAGTCAGTAATGGTTCAGTATATTGATGACCTACTGGTGGCATCAAAAACGAAAGAAGCATGTGTCAATGATACAATTGCTTTGCTGAATCATTTAGCAAAAAGAGGACATAAAGTGTCCCCTTCAAAATTGCAGTTTTGTCAACAAGAAGTCCAGTATTTAGGGCATAAAATTGAGAAAGGAGTGCGGAAGGTAACGACTGAAAGAATAAAAATGATTCAAGGAATGAGAGCTCCAATGACGCAAAGAGAGGTAAGAATGTTTTTGGGAATGGTTGGATATTGTCGACAATGGATAAGCGGTTTTTCACTGATTTGTAAACCATTGCAGAAACTGACAAAGAAGGATGTTAAAGATCCTTTTGAAATGAATGATGAAGAAATGAAAGCATTCAAAGAACTGAAACGTAGAATGGTACAGACAAGTGGAAAGATTTGTTAAGGTGTCAAAAGTGCTGTGGATAGATCTGGATGGATTGTTTGATATAGTAGTGCCAGCTGATTTGTGGACAGAATGTAAGATTACTATTGATTGGCCAACTGTAGAATATCCAAGGGACGCTAAAACAGGAGCGCCAGGTCCAGAAGTGATGAGGAAGTACGACTAAGTAGTTACCTTTTGAAGAATAAAATTCCACCAAAAGAAACAGATTGGGTAAAAATAGACAGAACAACGCAGGAAAGTAAAGAGTCAGTGCACGCCTACTATGAGAGATTGTTGTTGGTCTTCAAACAGTATAGTGGTTATGAGACACTGAATGAGAAGGATATGAGTCATTTTGTATATAGGTTTGTGTATGGATTAAAACCAGAGATAAGTGAAATGATTAAGCAGCACTTGATTGGTTGGCAGAATAGCACAGTGGATGAGGTTTTGAGATATGCTAAGTATTGCAGTGATGAAATTGAGAGTAGACAGCGTAAATTGAAAGAAAAGGCCATGTGGGCGCAGGTGAAAGTTGCAGAGAAGCAGGAAGCTCAATTGAGTAATACTGGTAATGAAACAGGACAGGTTAAATCCCGACCTAAAATAGGTAAAGGAAAAGGACAAATGAGCATAGATGAGGCAAAGAAAAAGTGGCCATGCCACAACTGCGGAAAGCTAGGACATTGGAGAAACGAGTGTAAATTTCATCCAAAACCTAATGTGGAAAATCAATCATTAAATTCACAGGTGCAGAGTGAGGTAGTTACTCAACAAGGTCAGGTGCCACAACCACCACTTCCCAAGAGTGTTAACCAACAGAAATACAGTGCAGATACAGGATTCTACGGAGGAGAACAGGTAACACAGTTGCCGCGTGCAGCTGCAATTTCTCAATATTGGTTACGACAGGATGAGGATGACACGGATGAAAGTTCCTGACGGTGCCTAGGAGAGGGGGAAGAGTGCATGCTTGGCGCAACTCTAGAGGTAGATCAGCCTGGTCCATTTGTGGATGGAGAAGTGAATGGTGCAAATGTAACATTCCTTGTTGACACTGGAGCTACCCGTTCTACTGTTAGGTCAGTGGAAATTCCAAACCTTCCTCTCTCAGGTGAACATATCCAAGTAGTTGGAGTTTCGAATCAGCAAATTAAAACGCCTCTTACTAAATTAGTGAAGGTAAGAATTGGTCCATTTAGCGAAATGCACCGATTTGTGGTATGTGATTGTAGTCCCGTGAACCTTTTAGGACGCGATTTATTGTGCAAGATGAACTGCACTATCTATTGTACCCCAGACGGAATTGCATTTCAGACTCCAGATGAGGATGTGCTGTATAAAATGACAATGGTGAATTTAGAACCAGAAGTAAATGGTTTGTTTCCTGTATTTGATGCAGAGAAAATCCCAATTGAATTGAAAAGGACAGTGAAAGAAGAAGTGTGGGACTTTACAGGAGAAGATGTAGGATTAATGAAAGGAGTAGATCCCGTTAAAATAACAGTGAAAGAGGGAACGAGTTACCCAAAACGCCCCAGTATAAATTGACTCCAGAAATAATTGAAGGAATAACGCCAGTAATAAATAAAATGATTGAACAAGGGATTCTAAAAGAAATCATGAGCAGTCCATGTAATTCGCCAATAATGGGACTGAAAATGCCAAACGGAACATATAGAATTGTACAGGATTTGAGGAAGGTAAATAAAATTGATGTGCCTTGTTGCCCAATAGTACCGAACCCTGCTGTGATTCTATACCAGATTCCACGTGAAGCAGAATGGTACACAGTAATTGATTTATGTCATGCATTTTTCTCCATTCCATTGCATCCAGATAGCCAGCCATTATTTGCGTTTAGGTTTGGAGAGCGTATTTTGGCATGGTGCCGAATTCCTCAAGGGTACACAGAAAGTCCCTCAATCTTTAATCAGATCCTAAAGAAATCATTGGAAGATCTAAGAATGCCAGAAAAGTCAGTAATGGTTCAGTATATTGATGACCTACTGGTGGCATCAAAAACGAAAGAAGCATGTGTCAATGATACAATTGCTTTGCTGAATCATTTAGCAAAAAGAGGACATAAAGTGTCCCCTTCAAGATTGCAGTTTTGTCAACAAGAAGTCCAGTATTTAGGGCATAAAATTGAGAAAGGAGTGCGGAAGGTAACGACTGAAAGAATAAAAATGATTCAAGGAATGAGAGCTCCAATGACACAAAGAGAGGTAAGAATGTTTTTGGGAATGGTTGGATATTGTCGACAATGGATAAGCGGTTTTTCACTGATTGCTAAACCATTGCAGAAACTGACAAAGAAGGATGTTAAAGATCCTTTTGAAATGAATGATGAAGAAATGAAAGCATTCAAAGAACTGAAAAAGAAATTATGTGAGGCTCCAGCATTGGGAATGCCTGACTATGAGAAAGATTTTGAGCTGTATTGCAGTGAAAGAGATGGATGTGCATTTTCAGTTTTGGTACAGAGACATGGAACTATGAAAAGACCAATTGCATATTTTTCAGCTGTTTTAGACCCTGTAGCGAAAGCATTGCCTGGATGTTTGAAAGCAGTTGCTGCTACTTGTGTGAGTCTGGAACAGAGTGAAGGCATAGTGATGGGGTATCCATTGAGAGTGTATGTTCCCCATTCTGTGGAAATTCTTTTGACAAGAACGAAAACCCAATACATGACACATAGTCGGCTGACTAGGTATGAAAAGGTAATTTTGAGTGCAGATAATGTGACCATTGACAGATGTATGAATGTGAATCCTTCAACATCATTGCCAGATGAAGAGAGTGTGATTGAAATGGATGAAGTAGATCACGATTGTCTGAATGTGCTCGAATACTGTACAAAACCAAGGTCTGACATACGAGATGAGCCTTTGAAAGAATCAGATTATATTCTGTTTGTGGATGGCTCATGTTTGAGAACGAGTGATGGAGTTCTAAGTGCAGCATATGCAGTTTGCACAGTAGCAACTGTAATGGAAGCATCTTGTTTGAAAGGTGTACGGTCTGCCCAAGTCGCAGAATTAGTAGCTCTGATTCAAGCATGTAAGTTGGGAAGAAATGTACGGGTTACGATTGTGACAGATAGCCAGTACGGCTTTGGGGTTGTGCATGATTTTGGTCAGATTTGGTCACAAAGGGGTTTCTTGACGTCTGCAGGAACGCCCATTAGAAATGGAGATTTTGTGAAAAAGCTGCTTGAGGCGATACAGCTGCCTAAACAGATCGCTGTAGTGAAGTGTAATGCACATAAAAATGGGGAAGACTACATAACTGTTGGTAATAAATATGCTGACGAAATGGCACAGTACTGTGCAAAGAATGTGGTTTCTTTGAACAAATGTCGGGAAAGAGAGCATATTTCTTGTCCTTTGCTTTTTACTAACTCTATTGAAACATGGGATGAGGTGAGACAGTTACAAGAAGCTGCAGAGGATGAGGAAAAAGATACCTGGATAAAAGCAGGATGTAGAAAACATGAAGAGACTGATGTTTGGGTTTACAGGGATGAGAGACCAGTTATGCCTGATAGCATGATTTCTGACATGGCACGGATGTACCATGGACAAGCCCATATTGGGAGAGATTCAATGATCAGACTTTTTAGACAAACATGGTATAATCCAAAATTCAGAGCCATAGCTGAGAGTCTTTGTCAGAGATGTCTTATTTGTCAACAGTTAAATCCAGGAAGGAAGACAGTAGTGACTCTAGGAACAATAGGACGAGAAGGGGGTCCTTTCACTAGAATGCAAATGGATTTTATTGAAATGCCACCTTGCAACAGACTAAGGTATGTCCTAGTGGTCGTCTGTTTGTTTTCCCGTTGGGTGGAGGCATACCCAACAAGAAGGAATGATAGTATTACGGTAGCAAAACTTATGCTGCGAGAATTCATTCCGAGGTATGGTTTTCCAGTCACGATTGAAACAGATAGAGGAACACACTTCCAAAATGAATTAGTTAAACTGATTTGTGAAGCACTTAGTATTAAACAGAAACTGCATTGTGCATACAGACCAGAGGCTTCTGGAATAGTAGAGCAAGTGAATGGAACAATCAAGAACAGGTTAGGAAAAATGTGTCAAGCTACAGGACTCAAATGGCCAGATGCTTTGCCATTAGTTCTGATGACAATCAGAAGTATTCCGGAAAGGAAAACTGGACTCAGTCCCCATGAAATAATTATGGGACGAGCCATGAGACAAGCACAAGTACCTGTCAACAAACTACTGACTATAACTGATGATCTAGTGCTGGATTATTGCAAAGGATTGGCTGATGTGGTGCGTTCTGTGTTTCATCAGGTTGGACCGGATGCGACCACTCTTGAAAGAAAACCAGCTCACGACTTGAATCCAGGAGATTGGGTTCGCATAAAAGTGCACCGGAGAAGAAACGGTTTGGTTCCTCGCTGGGACGAACCACGACAAGTGATCCTGGTGACGACTACTGCAGTCAAGTGTGCAGGAGTGAAACACTGGGTACATGCCAGTCACACCATCAGAGTTCCAGAACCTAAAGATCGACATGTGAGTCGACATCTGGAAGTATTGGATAACAGTTCAGCATCAGAAAGAGAAGATGAAACAAACAGGGTGCCAGAACCTGAAGATCGACCTGTAAGTCGACATCTGGAAGACCCAACTACAAGTGCAACGACAGAAGAAGAAGAAATAGAAGAAATAGCTGAAGTTCCAGAATTTGAAGATCGACCTGTAAGTCGACATCTGGAAATATCAGACACCAGTTCAGAATCTGATACAGAGCATTCGGATTGTGAAGAAATTCTAAAAAGAAATTGGAATTTTGAAAGCATAAGAGAAGAAACTGAGCCAGAAGATAGTGACAGTGAGCAACCAAGTACAAGTTGTGGTAAAAATCCTTCGGAGATAATATTAATAGATGAAGAAGGGAGAGTTTCAAACAAAAAGCTAGAAAAATCGGAAAATCCCCGAGGAGCAGTAGGGACAGATAGTCAAACACAAGAACAGGGAAATTTAGAAGCAGATAGAGAGACTGACACAAATTCGGAAGAACCTCGAGGAGGGACAGAAATAGGTGAACGAAGGAAGATAAGAAAAGAACCACAAGTAGAAGAAAATGAAATTATAAGTTTCAAAATAAGAGGAAATAACGAAAGAATTGAAACAGAGTCTGAAGAAAGTGGAGAAGAAAGAAATCAAAAACTAGAGACAAGAAAAAGAAATTGGAAAACAGAAAGAGAGGAAAAAGGGAGTGAAGCAAAAGGCCAAGAAAAGGAGACAATTGGCCCAACGAAGTAAGAAAATTAAGATACAGAATCATAAGGTTGGATGGGAAAAGTGCTGAACAAGTGAATGAAATAACAAGTCAAAGAGAGCAAGAAAAACAAGGTGGAAAACACTTGCAGAAAACGAAAAGAATAAAGAAGGTAAATCCGAAGTATAGATCGTCTGAATGGTTGTATCGTGCTTTGACTAGTCACAAAGAAGAAAAGAACACTCACGAAAACCCAGAACAAAGAAACCTGAAGTGCAACAAACCTGAAGAAGTTTAGATAGTTTCTACCGGATTTAACAAAACACTGGATCTGACGAAATTACCGGATGTGACAAAGAAAGAATTCAGAGAAAGAATTAAAAGAAAGTACCAAGCAAAGACAAAACATTGGAGTACAGAGTGGCAAACAAGTCATTTCTGAGGTGTAGTGACACAATTTTCTGGAAAACAAATAAATAAGGTTATAAAACAAAATGGAGAATACTAGAGATAGAAAATGTAAATGTGAGTTTTTAAGTAGATGGTGCAAGATGTGCTGTTTTTGTACAGGATTATTAATAACAGTATGGGTGGTTTTAGCAATCACTATTCCAATTAGTTTAGCTGTAGTAGAAATGTCTAATAACACTGAGAAAGAAAAAGGAGCTAACACTCAAGAGCCAGTTATTTTAAAGAGTAGTGCAGAATTACACAAGGACAAATCAATAACAGATTTTTCAAAAAATGTTTTTACTAAATTATTATGAGTATGTAGAAACAATGGATGTAAGAGATTGCTATGTTTGTATGCAGTTGCCTGCATCTGTAGCAGAGGGTGTGACTTATCATCACCTCCCTTTGACGTATGGAATAACATGTAGCGTTTTAGCAAGTTTATTTTATAAAACAGGTAGATTAGAATATTATTACACTGACATAAATAAGATTTTTGCGAAAGTTTCTGTAGTTCCCGAGCTAAACAAAATAAAAGAGGGAAAAACGTTTGGTGAATATTTTTTAGAAGATAAGATTTTAACATTAGATAGTATAATTAGATACAACCTTACCTGTGAGTTAAAGAAGGAAGAAAAAGTATTTTTAGAGATGGTTGAAGAGAGAAGAGTGAAATTTCAAAGAAAAGTGATAGAAGAGACAAAAACACCTCTTTGGGCGTTTGAGGAAGAAAATCATGACAAGAAAAAGACAAATGCAGCTATGACTCTGGATTGGCCCCAACAGGGAAGGTTGTGCATTAGAAGAAATAAGACAAGATATGACAATTATTTTGTGGGTTCCAGTAATTGCCATGACAATTACCAAATTTTAGGTGGATGGGGATTCAAAGGGGAAAAGATCCAATATTTCCAGGGATTTATTATGTTTGCGGAAATAGGGCTTATTATAGGTTGCCGGACCATTGGTATGGGTCATGTTACTTAGGCCTGGTCTTTCCAAAGATTTTTCATATGGATAGAAAAGAAAAAGGAACACACAAAATGATAAATACCTTTACACGTAGAAAAAGGAAAGTTTTTCAGAAATAGTAGGTGACATTTTTGGAGCATTGATACCAGCAGTGGGAGTATCTTTGAATGCATTTAGAATTCGGAAATTATCCACAGTGGTAGATCGTTTATCTACAGATACTGCTGGAGGGTTCTTGATGGTAAATACCGAGATGGTTGCCATGAGAGCTATGGTAATGCAAAATCGACTTGCCCTTGACATTCTTTTGGCAAAAGAGGGCGGAGTCTGTGGAATGCTGAAAGTCCAACATTGTTGCACTTACATTCCAGATAAAAGCGAAAATATACAGAAGTATATAACAAATATTACAAATTTGCACAAAGAACTTGTTCCACTGGAGGTTGAAAGCGCATGGGGAAAACTTGGTAAAGGGTTTTCTTCAGTAATAAATTGGTTAACAAGAATGAGTGGATTAATAATAGGGAAAGTTATAATAATAGCAACCGTGATAATAATAATAATATTAGTACTGAAGCTTGCAATAACATGTATAAAGAGAAGAAAGAAGGCAGAATAAGATAGAAAAAGAAAACATGATAAACAAGGAAAGAGAGAGAGAAATGGGTGAAATAGAGTTAGAAGAAATAAAAGAGAACATGTACAAGAAAACGAAGAAACAAGTTGAAAGGGATACAGTTGTGTAAACTAACAAAAGCAAACGGATAAAAGATATATGCTGTCTGAGAAAATTGTATAACTTGGGTTTTGTGGTGATATTAAAAATCACCAAAGGGGGAGTTGATGGAGCAGGGTAAATGAAAATTTTTTAACCTCCTAATGTTTTCGTAAAATAATTAATAAACATGTTCGTTTAAGTAAATAACCAACAATGTATGTTACATGTTAAGGGTTAAAGGTAACACGCTATTCCATGTGCAAAATAATCAACTTATAATTGTTTACGTGTCTAACATAACATAATATTTGCGTACTAATTAAATAATAAACGCATGATCTGTGCTTTTAAATAAAACGTGTGGTTGCAAAATAAAGCGATGGTAAGTAAGGGACAGCTTTATATGTTGCTTTTGCTAGGTAATACCTAATTGGGGTACGTAGAAAGACGGGAGGGAAACGAAAAGGTTTATTTTTCTTTGTTTTAACAATATTTTGTTTATCTTTGAAAATAGTGCGCTTAGGCCTGTCGAGCAGCAATATAAAATGGCCGCAAGTTGCTAGAGTGCGCATGAGCGGGAGACCATGTGATAGAGGAGAGAGGCTGTGGAAAAGGGATGATCACGTGCTGATGCTGAGAGGCTAAGATGGAAGTATGGTCAAGGCTGTTGTGACCTTTCTGAGCAGATGTGTGCCAAGATGATCAGCAAGAAGCGTGAGAAGTCCAACTGAATCAATAGACGGAACTGTTTAAAACAAAATGTAACAGAAAAAGATACAATTTGGACTGAAACGGATGAGCAATTGCATGAACTGTGAGAAACGATGCTTGCATGGACATTCCACACGGAACTTAAACGAAATCAAAGCTGCACCAAATGTCCAAATATGATCCGTTAGATCATTTCCAAGAATATCCGATCCGTTTAGTAAGGCATAATCACGTTTCTTTATTGATTTCTTTAAAAGGCCACAGCCAACGCGTTTCGTTCTGAACACAGAACTTCTTCAGGGCAAAATTGTTGTCCGTCAAAATATTGATTGATAAATACGTCAGGCGGTATTTATTAAATTAAGATGTTCATTTAGAGATGGTACTCGTATCTCTGATTTGGATCTCAAAGTCGCTATATTAATTAGAGATGGCGTATTACGCTCAAATTTTCACTACCATAAGTGTACGTCAAATATTTCTTCTTCAAGGAGATAAGTAAATTATTACGACATGATAATCATTCGGCGTAGTTCCTGTGACGATATGTATTGAACACAGTATCAATGAACCTTATTTGAAGGCCATTAGGCTTGAATCATTCTCCGACGTTCCTGTTCCCGCCCGTGGTTCGAGAACTGGTTAAGACCAGGAAGTTTGATTAAAATGTATATGGGCCTGAGTTTTGACCAATGAGAAAGAATCACGCCATGAAGAAGAAACATTTTATGCTGTAAGCTAGAATTAGGGTATAAGAAGACCTACTCTTGGTGGGAGGGGTTAGAATGCTGCGGGAGATGCTGTGGGAGATGCTGGAGAAGTTAGATGCTGTAGATGAGTGAAGTTGCGGTTGCTGATGCTGACGAGCTGATGCTGCTGCTGTTATTTCCCTTTTCCAGTTGAGTATAAAGATGCTGCTTTAGGAGAGTTTTTCCTGATAGATTTTATTTTAGAATTATTAGATTTACCCCAGATAGGTAGATAGGTTGATCTTTAGAGTTCTTATTATGGTAACCCTATTTTTCCGTCTAATAAATATGCATTGCAATTTCAAATTATTCTTATATTGATGATAAATGTAATGATCTGAATAATAAGCTTAACCTCATTTCCTGCATTCATAACTTTATATAAACTTTATTATTCTTTAAACAAATGACTCAGTGATTCTTTAGCTCAATGATTAAAAATGAAATGTTAAAGAGTTTATTGTGATTGAGTTGGTCTTAATCACCATCAACTGATTCCTACTAGTTGGTCCATCGACCAATGAGCGGAATACCTTAAAAGCAAATGAGAAATATTATGTTATGATAAAAGAGGTATCCCGTCTCCTTCCAGCGAATCGTTTTTCTCCTAGGTTCATGACGGAGGAAATCCAGGGAACAAATGAGTAAGTGAATGTATATGCGGTGTTATGGGCCCCACCGTCATATGGATATAGTGTGTGTGTTAGAGGAATAGTTGCACCTGGATGACCAAAGCCAAATAGAGAATTATTTTTATTGTTAGCGCTGGATCAGTCCCATTTCAAGGACGGAAATTAAAGAGGCCATAGGGGAACTCCCACGCAACAAGACACCAGGCTTAGACGGATTGCCGGTGGAATTTTATTCCACTTATGTAGGCAAGCTGACTCCACACCTCGAACACCTATACCTATACAAGACAGCGCAAGACACAAACACGCTCCCATTGTCAACTATGCAGGCACTAGTTATATCGCTCCCCAAGCCAAATAGGGACCCACGGGATATGGCGGGATATCGCCCCCTGTCCCTCCTATCCACAGAGTACAAGATACTTAGTAAAATACTGGCCCGCCGACTCCTTCCCTATCTTCCTAAACTGATCCACCTGGACCAATGCGGCTTCGTACCGGGCCGCAATACGTCCCTAAACATACGCCGCTTGCATTGCGTCATGAAGGCAGCAGCCAAAATATCGGAGAAAGCAGGGTGCATCGCTCTTGATCTCCAGCAGGCATTTGACACAATACACTGGGATTACATGTTTATGGCACTGAGCACATTTGGCGTACCACCTAAATATATCCAATGGGTCAAACTGTTGTATACTTCATAGGGTGTCCATAAACGGGCTTTCTAGAATCATGACCATATATAGGCACAATCCAACCTGCCCTTATATAGGCATAAAATCCCAGACCTTATTTAGGCATAAGCCATGCATACCAAATACAGGCATGGATTCCGACAACCGTCCACCCTAGCGTCTCAACGAGTCCATGAAAAAACAGACCCTCAGGCTGCGGGAGTTTCCCTTGCCCAGGACTATTGATTTCTTCAAGGACTCATACATTATGCATGAACCTCTATTCCTTAAGGGATTCATTCATGACGTCTTTCGCTACCCAACTCATGTCAATGCTAACATTTTCAGGTATAAATATACCTTCCCAAACCCCTGTAAATCAGAGGAGACCTCGACTTCAGAGGAGCCCGATTCCCGGCCGGACGCACTGAGAAGACGCTGTCATTCCTGCACGCAGAGAGTCCAGCTTCCAGTGATCTAACTTCCCTTGCGGGGTGTTGGAGTTCGAGTCCGGAAAAGAGATTCCTACCTCTCTCATTCTTCAGGTATGGAGCAGACTAGAACCTAGAGGGACTCTTGGCATACTAGACTCTAGGCGTAACTTACTCTTAGTATACTCTAGTCAGGAATACAGCACCTACTTCTACTTCTTCCTACACCTAGGACAGGTTAGGCACACTAGGTAGAACTAGGATAGAAACGCATCGTATGAGTACTCGCATTTTTAGGCTGTGTCATTTTATGTAAATGCATATATGCTGAAAAGATAATGCTAACGCAGTATTATTTATTTTTACTGCTCACTCTGTACATTATTTATCTC
This sequence comes from Calotriton arnoldi, assembly GCA_963921515.1. NCBI lineage: Eukaryota > Metazoa > Chordata > Amphibia > Caudata > Salamandridae > Calotriton > Calotriton arnoldi. The sequence continues at coordinate 422,381 of CAWUFW010003305.1, forward strand.
GCATACTGTCTTGTGATCGTAACAGCACATCTAACTTACAACAGAAACAAGACTGTTCAATAAACCTTTTTATTGAAACGCCCGTCTGTTATTTCTGTGTAACTTTGAGGAGTAACCGAAACATGCACAACTGAGCTGAGTGAAATAGTTATCTATTGTTTCTACGACTCTGGGACACATCCTGATTCTGTAAGGGAAACACAGTGGTCATGTTTTGCGGCTGCCAGAAACTAATCCCTTCTTGTCGTCAAGAAGTTTCTAGTGGCCTCTGAGCTAGCTGGCACAAGTAATTAAGTTTAATATACTCGATAGGGACATACCGACCTTAGTCCTATGTCAAACCTATAGGATATATTATTCCAATGCGCAGAGCCTATAAGGGAAATAGGAGCTACACTACATGGCGCCCAACGTTTGGTAAGGCAGTAATTCAACGTTAGATACTGAGTAACTCAGCTGTGCATATATTCTTTTTCTCTCAGAGACCCCTACCCATATACTCCAAAAGACGTCTGGAGTGGGCAGGGATAGTATCCGCCACGGCCACATAGGGAAGACCCCTATATATTAGCTGTTTGGTTTGTTCAACGTTGAAGGATACAGTGTTCCACAATATTGTGCACCTTATCTTTGTTTCCTTGAAATTTGTTTTACATATTTTCAAGCAGAAAAATGTCAGGCACTGACAATGACGCCGGAAACTGTGTAGCTGCGGCTGATCCAGCCCAAGCAGCACTTTTTAACTTCACCGGTTTAAATGAAACCGAGGAGGGTGTCATAGACATCGCTCCAAACTTAAGAAGAGCCATTACTCTAAAACTTATAAAACATGGCCTACCACCGAGAGGAGGTAGAGCAGTTTTCGTGATTGAGGCACATGAATCCTTTCAGACAGAGGTATTCTATTCATGGGTAATTCTTCCTGAATCCAATCCAGTAACACACTTGTTTCACTTCTACAAAGAAGATGAACCACCAGAGGAATACATTCCTTTCGAGGATATTGAGATTCCATTAACATACCAGGAGCATCAGCTCTGGTTTAAAGGCGCCCTAAAACATAACAAAAATATAACCAGGCTCGGTCCACTAGGTAAACCAGGAGCAACATGGCCGATTCTAGCCGGCTACACACCTCATCCAGACATCGAAATAATGTCAGACGAGGAAATACTTAATCAACTCACAGAGTTAATAAAAATCTACAGACAATTGGTTCAATATGTCATGCGGACTTTCACAGTCCAACAACCATTAACACTTCCAAATCAAACCCCTCCCCAGGGGAACAATCTAAAAATTACACCACAGACTCTATACGCAGTCATGGGTAAAATGCCCACTAAGCGGGAGCAAATTCCATTTTGGATAGCTCAAAAAATTACTCAAATCGAAGCAGTATTTCCAAATACTAGCCCGCATGAGAAACACAGAATCCTAACCATTAGTGTACCAATGGGGATCACACCACAACTGGAAGACTGCACCACTTGGGGCTCAGTCTTAGCTGCCAGCTACACTAAAACACACGGCATTCCGTCAATAGCGGTAATACCAGATGTCCTAAAACAAATTCAAAACGAATATGGGGCAGAGCCTGCTTTAAATTTAGGTATGAAATTACTGAAAAATTTCGACCAGGTCTCAACAATAATATTATCAAATATTAAAGGGGAGGCAGCAGCAGTGGCGATCCGACAAAAATTAAGGGAATTTGATGTTACAGAACATCAAACAGAGCTACCCAGAATTATAGAGCAATCCTATGCAGAATTAGGCAGAGATAGTTTGGGTGGGAGACCAGTTAAACCAAAACTATCTGAAAGTCCTGAGAAGGACTCAATTAAACAAACTCCTACATCTTCTAAAAAGAAGTGGGAGTCTACTAAACAAAATTCAAATGAGAATAGATCTCAATCCCGAGGTAGGTCTCCTCAAAAGGAGCCCTCTGAAAGGAGGTACAACCTCAGGAATAGGGATAATTTGAGAAAACCTGACAGGTATCAAGATAATGATACACGTTCCTCTCGTCCCTTTCAGGTCTCATCACAGACTTCGGAAAGAAGAGGACGAACAGAACATAGAGAAGAACGCGTGAAATCGAAAGACGACAAGCACGCAACAAAAACTAAAGCTAAACCTCAATTCTCCAAAAAGAAAGTAGCAGGTCTAATAGTTAGACATGCCGAGAATTCTGAGAACGCAGCTCAGGAACGGAGAATGGGCTCAGACAATGCTGGACAGTGCAGCAGAAGTCACAATAGCTCGCCAGAACCTGATGGAACTTCTGGAGATAGTGGACTTGAATGAGTACATTACAGTAGAGACTGTAGATACCAGGGTTAGTACTCCACAAAGGTTATATGAAATAACACTCCGGATGGAGGGAGACAAACCTAGACAGGTTAAAGCACTTTTTTGGGAAAAACTATCAAAGGGTTATGACATACTTCTAGCAGAAAAAGACTGGCCACCACAATTTGTCAGGGAGTGCCCACACGGCGAGGACATGATTATGCCTGCCTTCTCCAATCACATACCAATTCACTTACAATATACATATGCCAGAAAATGGGCAGTGGCCCAGGCTCCAGCATTATATAAAAATCATGTAGGATGGGATGAGGACTCACCTCACCATAAAATAAATCTGAAACATGAACCTACTGCTCAGAGGCAGTATCCTATTAAGCAAGAAGCTAAAAAACAGGTCAGGGAGATTTTAAATCAACTTGAATACCAAGGGGTGATTGAAACATGCACCTCATCCATGAACAATCCTTTGTTTCCTGTCTCCAAACCAGACAATACATATCGTCTAGTTTTGGACTACAGACATTTAAACACTTGTTCTAAAACTTTTGCAGTGCAGAATGCACACAGCACAGCATTAATGAATAACATTGTGCGTAAAAAATACAAAACCACATTAGACATCTCAAACGGTTTCTTTTGTCAAAATATAGCACCTGAAAGCAGGTACTTAACGGCATTCTCCATAATGGGGACCCAGCGTCACTTTTGTCGACTCCCACAAGGGTTCAAGAACAGCCCGGGGTTATTCTCAGCAAGAGTAACGGAGTTACTACAAATTTATGACAACGAGGCATTGTCCTATGTCGATGACATCTATCTGACAGACGATGACTTGGAAAAACACTTGAACAGGGTGAGCACCATTATATTGGGATTCGCCTCTGAGGGCTACAAGTTCAACTTTAAAAAGTCCAGAATTGCCCATCTCAATGTCCCATTTTTAGGATATGAGCTTTCAAGTGAAGGCAAGAGCTTGGCAGCTAACTTTCTAGAGAAATGTGCGCTGCTCCAACCTCCAAAAACGCTAAAAAATTTACAATCAATACTGGGATTCCTAAATTTTGGTAGAACATACATTCTAAATTACGCAGAAAGGGTTAAACCTCTCTACGCACTAATCAAACCTGATTACACAATCAAAAACTGGACACAGGAACACACAGAAATTTTGCGTTCACTCCAAGCTAACATGTTAGCAACAAAGCACTTACAAACACGAGTAAGTCAAAGAAATTTGGTGATTCGAATAATTTCGGGTCAATGTGGATTCACTTACTTAACCTTTAATGAGGGTGAGAAAGTACCAATTGCATACAAATCACATTTGTATACACAAGCGGAAATGCGCTTCAGGTCAACTGAAAAAATTCTGACAGCAGTTCAAACAGCTGTAGCAAAAGAAAGAGCCTTAGCCCAAGGGAAACGCATAATTGTCGTTACCCCAGTACCGGCTTTAGAAGCGGTCACAAAAGCGAGCATTCCGAATGCTAAAGCTTTACATCCGAGATGGATACAGTGGGTTAATTCTCTTGCTGCAACTGATGTTGAATATATTTTTGATCCAGATTTAAAAACACAGGCATTTCTCCAATATGAACAAGAATGTCCTCTGCCCTCTGAGATTCTGCCTCTCGATCAGTATGAATTTATAATTTACACTGACGGATCCGCACAGCCCGCAACAGGGAGTAAGCAAGCTTACAGTGCAGCGTGTGCTATCGTTAAAGGTCGCATGCGAGATGGCATCTTCAGACCTATGGTCACAAAAACTCAGTCACTAGGTGATTGTACAGCTCAGCGAGCTGAACTACAGGCATTCAAACTGGCACTTGAGAGTACGGATCGAGAATTCCTCACACTAATAGTGTGTGATTCCTATTACTGTGTTCAGTCGTATAATGACTATATACGAACCTGGCTTGACAATGGTTTCAAAGATGCGAAGGGTGGCACAATAAAGCACAAATTGCTTTGGGAACAAGTAGTTCAGTTGAAAAACGAACTACCGAAGGCTCACGTGATTCACACACTGAGTCATCAGCGTGATGGCGTTCACGTTGCAGGGAATTCATTGGCTGACGAAGCCGCGAAGGGGGCTGTTCAGACGGCTTCCGTAGCTGCGATCACTCGTTCAAAAACAAAAATAGACGGTGAGATAATGTTAGCTGTCAATGCTTCAAGCAAAGGCAGCAGTGCAGCGTTACCAAAAAAGTTTCCACTCAAGTACTCTTATGTAATTGATGCGAATAACGTTCCTTTTGCTCGAATCCCTGGAGTGGGGGATAGGGTGATTCCAAACATGGAACGAAGAGCAGCCTTGATTTATGAAACACATTTGGGGGAGGGTCTGTCACATCAAGGGATCTCTAAAACAATTTTGACATTAAAAGAGATGTACTGGTGGCCTGGAATGAATACACACATTCACATATTCATCAACAATTGCTTAGACTGTAAATTACAGCGAGAGAGCCACCAGACACCATGCAGCGAATGCGGCAGCCCAGTGCAGACACCACTGTTAGACAGCATTAGGCTATCTAATCGCCAGCGTCCTACTGGACAAAGGCATTCCCGCAAATACTGAATCTAGGTTCCTATGGTTATGGCCTCAGCGCTCGGCTGACGCTCGAACTGTTATAAAAGATTTGCGAGTCTTTATCGGCACATACGCAATAGGCACGTTTCATTCTGACCAGGGTCCTGCGTTTAGCTCTAGGGCTTACAAAGAGGCCATGGCCAGTCTGGGCGTTGCATTGCGGTACTCCTCTCCATTCCATCCTGAGGGAAATTCTGTTGTGGAAAGGAAAAACCGGGACATAAAGCAGTCTATAACAGCTAGGGTATTAGGCTCGGGTGATGGGTGGGTCAAACACCTCATTAGCGTTCAGCGCGCTATCAATAATTTGCCAAGAAGTTCTCTAGGGGGGTCACTCCATATGAGGTCCTATTTGGGACAAGAATGTGGGTTCCAGACTTAGAACACGTAGGCACAGTGGTGGACATGAAACCATTTGATATCAAAGATCGTTTGGCTGTTTTACAGGATCTTAACAAATTAAGAACGAAACAAAGCAACGTATCCCTACAGCCAACCACCACTGGGGAAAAATCGGCGGTCCCAGCAAGGCCTGTCTGGATTCCAAAAGTTGGGGATCTAGTCAGAGAAAAAATCGCGGACAAGAAGGAATTTGGACCTTCTTACAGACAACCGGTACCTGTTCTAGCTGTTCAAGGAACAAGGACAGTACTTCTGCCGCCCCTTGCTGGAAGAAAGGAGAAAAGATTTGTGTCAATCGACCTGATCAAACCACAGTATGTGGCCAATACTAAGCAGTAGGCCTCGTGGACTCCGACCTAGTAGCAGACGCACTCCTCTCGCTACTATTCAAGAGGTTCAGACTGAAAGACTGATCACGATCGAGAATTCAGCTGTAACAAATGAAGGACTAAGCAACCAGGCTATGGAACTCATCCCTCTTGACAACCAAATAACAGTTCGTCCAAATACACCTGTCTACACCAACGTGACTCGTGAAGAACTGGTTCCTGTGATTTCAACGAATCCTGATGCAATTCCAACAATTGACAGAACTGCTTCTGGCTATTTCATTGACTTTGATACGTTCTCAGAGGATCCAAGCGAACCTGAAACGACGCCAGCATCATCAAAACTCAAGCAGCAAGTACAAGACTTTATTCACTTTCTGAAAAAGACTTATCTGGTTTCTCCATGGATTGAACTCTGGATTACATCTGGACTTTTTGTTTTCCTGCTCTGGCTAGCTTTGGTAACAACAGTAAGCATGCTTATAAGTGGAAAATACATCCATGTGAACAGTGAAGGAAAAGACGTGAATGTACTTTTGAAACCACATAAATCTTCCCATCGTGAAGCAAGAGACTTGTCATCAGTGAACATCACAGCTGTTCCTATACAGGATGGTATAGTGTGGGACAAAACAGATTATGAAATCTTCGGTCCAAGTGAACAATTGAATATTCCACATTTATTTAAAATTTCACTAAGTGATTTGATTACGTCCAGTACCTATTCAGATGATTGGGACTTAGAGACTGTTCAAGATATAATGTTTGATCTAGAAAAATCTGCTGCATTTTCTAAAAATTAATTTTTAGAGGGTTCATCTGATTACGAAGAATTGTATTGTTATAACCACTATGGTCATCATTATTTGCACAAAACTGCATATCCAAGAAATGTGTTTATGTTTAATCAATGGGAACATTGTCCTACACCACCACAAGGTAGTTCGAAAACTTTTGCTAGTAAATTTCCATATTTTTCAGGTTATAATACATCTGACCCAGAGACATTTTACTACAGAAATGTAAACAAAACAGGACTGAAAATTATGTTAACAAATACGAAACAGATTTACTCTGAAGCATTTATTGCCCAACTGTCTACACAGGGTTTCGACTTATGGAAAGACACAATAGAGACAAAAACTGTCTGGGGTAGTAAAGATTGGCAAGTACAGGGTATAGAAGCTTTATTTAGAGCCTGTATCATCCCTGAACAAATACTGTTTTTGAATGACACCGTCCAACAAACATCTTGTCTTGGATTAGCCAAGATCAAAGAGATGAAAACACCTTTCTGTGCCAACACCTGCCAGTGATAATAATACAGAGGCAGTGGTGACAGTTGACAATATACTACAACTCAACAGAACTCATCCTAATTGGAAAAAATGGTTGATCTGGCCCACAGACACAAACAACTGTCAGGAAAGGTTCTTGAACAAAACTCAGGGCTTAACTATTCATAGGCCAGACCCAAGATATGTCCAAAGACAACATCCGGGGGTAGTTACAACATACAGTGTAGGTAAATTATGCCTCGATTGGCTGCATAAATCTACACTACAGGATGTGAAGCAACACTTAACCTTACTTGCACATGACGCAGATCTTAGGGAATTCTTGCTTGGACCAAGAAAACCGCGTCAAAAACGTTTCATATATGCCGGCATCTATGCTGCTTATAACGAAGCATGGAAAGTGTCACAGATAGAGGCTGCAGAACGAATACGTGAACTTGATCGTATTAATTTAGAGAAAACACTCTCTGTAGTCGACAATGGGTTAACAACTTTGTCCTCCAGAATTTATTCATTGGATGGCATTGTATCCTCTGCTATCGACATTCTAGAACAAGATTTGGCTATGTTACAACAAGGTCAATCGCAATTACGTTCTATAGTGTTATTGACATGGACTCTGCAATCATTGCGAGCGGGCTATGTGCCTTGGCGTTTCATCAACACGTCGTCTCTGTTTGCAGAATACAATCTAACTGATAAACAGATCGAATTGGCACAAAGAGGAGCGAGGTATACAGTGCTGAGCATTGAAAAAATGGAGAAATTACCATTTACAGTGGCAGAAAAACCAGCTACAGAATGGGTTATTCATGGCAAAATAACGTTGCCTGTGACAACTTTTCAGTTTCAGTATTGCCTCAGACAGATGCAAGCAGGCAAATATGAAAGGTTGGGTAAGGAATACATTAAGATATTTTGGGATTTACCGTATACACATAGATGTTGGAGTGGGGATCGTGAAGTGTTTCTTAGCGGTACTAACTGTAAACATGCACTGACCGGTTCACTCATATGTCAGGACATTATTTTGCACGGAGCTTGTAATGGTTCTGTGGCAAACCTGTCTTGCCATCAGCACGGTTCTCCAGCTGCTGTGATTAATCCAACGTTTGGACAACTTTCGAATGGGAGTTACCTCATGTTGAATGATCAGAGCTGCTGTGGAATGTTGCCAGGCATCCCATATCTAGTAACGGTCAACTCCAGGGTCACTTGCTGTATGCAAGTATTGTTTCCCCCAATAGACACAGTCAGGGAGTCGCCTTTGTGGCCTTCACTTAACGTCTCTTTTATAAGATTTGATACTTTAAGCAGAATGAAAGCCATGCTTTTGCAACAAACAGTGCCTTTGACCTCGGCCAAAGAAACCTATGATCTGCAAGTCGCAAGGACTTCGGCTGAGATACAGACTTTAATACGTACAAACTGCCCTATACATTTCGTAGAAATGATAGGACGTATCTTTAACATGTCAGATACAACGGGAGTTTTACATGTATTTAAGAGCATTTGCACCGGTCTCTTAGCACCGTTCCAGGCAATACTTGGAATCATTCCGAACTTTGCACATTCGCTGTTTGGTGGCATACCATTAATTCTCGCACTTGTTGCTGGAATTTTATTCATCTGCCTGCTATTGCGCTATGGCCAGCCTCTTCGCCGAAATCACTCCGAGCGAAATGGAGAAAGCTCTCCTTGAAAGAAAGTGCCGTGAGCAAATAGTACAGCTATTAGGCATGACTCGTCTACGGGACCTTAATACCACATGGTTCCTGTCATTCCGACCAATCTGGCAAGATTGCATCTTACCTGTTCTACGATGCCTGCTATGCGGTGAAGAATGCGTGTTGGACGCCTGTCTAACATATCCATCAGCTGCGCCTAAGGATGTCGATGCTTTGCTGGACCCGATAACGGCCCATGCTTTGTGTTGTCCCCAGAGGCTTCCAATCCTGATGTCAGCATTCATTGAGATCTCACAGTCGCCTCCTGCTGCTGCTGAGGTACGAGAAACAACTCCAGGCACACAGGTAACAACGAACGCGAACATTGCTGAGAGCGATGTTTCCCATCTTTGTGCGGTCAATCTTTTACACGAGGTGTTCCAACTTACACCAGCGACAGTGGATGATGTTTTGTCTATTGAGGTAGATGATCTCATGTTTACACCAGACCCGTGAACTGACTCTGCTTCGGCATACTCTGTTCCAGTACAACAGCAACAATTTGGCCTTCATTTTTCAAAAACCTTGGAACTTTTACCAAATCTGAACTTTTGTCCCATTTTTTGAACGAAAATGGCACTCCAATCTGCTTAAAGTAGAACTGGCCTTATAATACAGACTTGGCAGTACTTCCAGGGACATTTAGTCATCTTGTGTGTCTAAAACTATTCATTTAAATTTCATGATAGGACATGATTTTGATTTTGAAACAAACTTATCGATCATTTTCGTCATATATATATATTGCTTTTATATTACGTTCCAGATTGCATTTATTTCACACTTTATGCAGGAAATGAAAAGCACTGCTTTGTGATGTACAGCAACCTTTTGCATTTTAATGTATCTTTTAAGGCTTTTTAGGATATGTTTTAATATGCGGTACTCCATTTTAATGTTTAGCATTTTAAATGTTTAGCATTTTAGTATTGTTGTATACACAAAAGAGGAGTGGGTGTTGTATACTTCATAGGGTGTCCATAAACGGGCTTTCTAGAATCATGACCATATATAGGCACAATCCAACCTGCCCTTATATAGGCATAAAATCCCAGACCTTATTTAGGCATAAGCCATGCATACCAAATACAGGCATGGATTCCGACATCCGTCCACCCTAGCGTCTCAACGAGTCCATGAAAAAACAGACCCTCAGGCTGCGGGAGTTTCCCTTGCCCAGGACTATTGATTTCTTCAAGGACTCATACATTATGCATGAACCTCTATTCCTTAAGGGATTCATTCATGACGTCTTTCGCTACCCAACTCACGTCAATGCTAACATTTTCAGGTATAAATATACCTTCCCAAACCCCTGTAAATCAGAGGAGACCTCGACTTCAGAGGAGCCCGATTCCCGGCCGGACGCACTGAGAAGACGCTGTCATTCCTGCACGCAGAGAGTCCAGCTTCCAGTGATCTAACTTCCCTTGCGGGGTGTTGGAGTTCGAGTCCGAGTCCGGAAAAGAGATTCCTACCTCTCTCATTCTTCAGGTATGGAGCAGACTAGAACCTAGAGGGACTCTTGGCATACTAGACTCTAGGCGTAACTTACTCTTAGTATACTCTAGTCAGGAATACAGCACCTACTTCTACTTCTTCCTACACCTAGGACAGGTTAGGCACACTAGGTAGAACTAGGATAGAAACGCATCGTATGAGTACTCGCATTTTTAGGCTGTGTCATTTTATGTAAATGCATATATGCTGAAAAGATAATGCTAACGCAGTATTATTTATTTTTACTGCTCACTCTGTACATTATTTATCTCGCATACTGTCTTGTGATCGTAACAGCACATCTAACTTACAACAGAAACAAGACTGTTCAATAAACCTTTTTATTGAAACGCCCGTCTGTTATTTCTGTGTAACTTTGAGGAGTAACCGAAACATGCACAACTGAGCTGAGTGAAATAGTTATCTATTGTTTCTACGACTCTGGGACACATCCTGATTCTGTAAGGGAAACACAGTGGTCATGTTTTGCGGCTGCCAGAAACTAATCCCTTCTTGTCGTCCAGAAGTTTCTAGTGGCCTCTGAGCTAGCTGGCACAAGTAATTAAGTTTAATATACTCGATAGGGACATACCGACCTTAGTCCTATGTCAAACCTATAGGATATATTATTCCAATGCGCAGAGCCTATAAGGGAAATAGGAGCTACACTACAAAACTCTTGTACACTGCTCCCACAGCCCGGGTTCGGACGGGCTCCCATATTTCTGATCCGTACCCGGTGGCGAGAGGTACTAGACAGGGATGCCCTCTCTCACCAATCCTCTTTGTTCTGGCCCTGGAGCCCCTTCTCCTAAAACTCCGGATGGAGGCCGGGGAGAAGGGAATCCTCTTAGGAGGAACCCAACATGTAGTATCAGCCTATGCGGACGATTTAATACTGTACCTCCATGACTTACTAGACGACATCGAGCCCATCCCCTCTATCTTTAGACACTTTGAAATCATCTCTGGGTTAAAAATTAACGGTTCGAAATCGCAGGCATTTTACATGGCACACAGGGAAAACCCGGAACCTATCCCCTTTGGCTCTACAAAATTGAATGTTGCACCACATACCTTTAAATATTTAGGTATCCAAATATATAGGACGTCACAGGACCTGCTTAAAGGCAACCTTATGAAAACTATCCGATCGTTAAAAACCCAGATTGTGTTCTGGGAGTCACTTCCTCTCTCTGTAATGGGGAGAGTAGCTATATCCAAGATGGTCCTGCTCCCAAGGCTGCTATACTACTTTACCAACCTACCACTCCTAATTCCACATAGTATCTTTCGCATGCTGGATGCTCTACTCACGGACCTCATATGGGGGAAGGGCCGCAGGAGAATCAGCCTAGCAAAACTCAGGCTGAAGTCTGGAGAGGGAGGACTGGGAGCCCCCGATTTCAGAGCATACTGCATAGCCAGTCAGCTGCAGTGGTTATCGTATTGGCTGGCCGGGCGTAACCTGCATGAAATTGACTACACGCCGCAGACACTGGCCCAAGGATCGCTACACACACTTCTCCTGCCGGGTGCCGGGTTGCCCCCTACGACCCCACCTTTACTTAAAGTAGCCCTGGTCTACTGGAAACGGTCACTACAATACACTAAGAAAGCCACCCCCTACTCAGATAATATTCCGCTGCTAGGCATACCAACTAATACGGGGCTGATTACTAACCACCGCATACTTCATTGGATGCAGGAGGGGGTGGAAACAATAGGTAGTTTATTTACAGATGGTGTGCTAGCGGATCACAATAACTTCGCTCAGACCCAGGGAGTCCCCCAGACACTATTCTTGCTCCACGCCGCAATCACACACTATGTTAAAAAACACTGGTCCCCTAATGGGGAAGAACCCCTGAAACATGAACTAGTACATGCAGTATACTTGATGGGTAGGGGAAGCCACTTGGTCCGCTGGCTCTATAGGGGCACCCGGGCACATGCAGGAATCTCACTTGACCCTCTACGCGCGAAATGGGAGGGAGACATTGGACGGAACCTCACGGATAAGGAATGGGTGGCTGCCCTAGAGTTCCCCCAGAAAGTGTCCCGAAATGCTAAATTCAAGTACATCCAATACATGGTGCTACACAGGGCATATCTCACACCACATCGTCTGAACTGCATATATACAGACGCCCAGCTCAGCTGCCCTAGGTGCGGGTCGGCGGATGTGGACTTGCCTCACATGCTATGGAACTGTCCAAAATTAGGAAGGTACTGGGCTAAAATAAGAGACATACTGCGTGACACAACAGGCACATCGGTATGGGACGCAGCAGAAAGCTGCCTTTTGGGTCTACACCCTCGCCCTAAAAACCGGAAAACGCAGTATAGATTTGCGGACTTGGCCATATTATTGGCAAAGCGGGCCATTACCATGAGATGGAAGTCGGCCTTCCCTCCTCGAATACACGCGTGGCACGCAGAGATGGTCCGATGGGGAGTGGCGGAGAGCGTCACGCTACGGCGTGAGGAACAGAGAGGACAGCGCAAAACACCCATCTCCATGGAGTGGGACTGTATGCTAGAATCGGTCAAGGCCATAGATGTATCAGAACCTGCTAGTTCTCAGACAGGGTAGAGTATACCCGGAATACACCTTGAGACTAGAACACCTCCCCAGCAACATAATTACATCCCAGGTCACTCAGGTATGATATAGGCAATACTGAGTGGATCGCTAACTAATGGAGCACTGTACGAAACAATAGACGGTAACATGTATAAGGGTGAGCCTAACAAGAGGGTGGAGGGAGGGAGGGATGTTTATGTTAATTTAAGATTGAAATGAGTCTTGAAAATGTGGACACGTTTTTTACCCTAATATTAATATGTGGGTACACAGTGGGCAAGGATAAGTGCCATTGGCTATACAGAGACTAACTGAAGGAATGGACTTGCAGAATCAGCAGAATTCTACAGTATTATACTGACCTACCTGTATAAGAGCTGCCTTCGGCCCACTGATGACTGTACAAGTATAATGTATATGATTATATGTACCGAAAATTACAAAAAAAAACAATAAAATTGTGTTTAAAAAAAAAAATACATTGGTTGTGATATTGTTATTGCAGAGCTGAACTTGGATGGCACAGTGATATTGGTCGAATCAGGAGACATATATGTGGACTTCCTGTCCAAACATGATGAGGTTTTATGCCCAGGATTTGATCGCTTCCTTTCTGCTGCTGTATCTTTATCTCGTTCTTCGTTGGAATGTTGATCTGTTTGAGACTGAATTATTACATCGGTCTTTATTGACTCATCAATGATTGTAATGCAATCTTGGTCGTTAGTGCTGCATGTATTTGGTTCCGTTGTCAATTTATTGAAAATGGGAAGATGTTCTCTTACTTCTAGAAGAAAAACACCTGAGTTTGTTTGCTTGGTGCCTATATTCCTCTTGAGTTTTTTCAATTTTTTAAGTCGTCCCTTAGTTAGATAAGGGGCAAATCCGTCTTGATGTTCTGGTGGAGCCTCATCAGCTTGGTGGACTTCATTGGTGTTGTCTATTGTGGTTGATTTGATGCTGTCGTGCTCGTAAGGCTCTCTATCTTTTTAGAACTATTATGACTTAAGTTATCTCATTACTTATCTCTTTGATTTCGTTGCTCTTCTCCATGGTTGGTGATAATGCGTAATTCTTTGCAGGGTCCGATATGAGATTTTCTATTTTTTTTAGGGAGCAGTTGTAATGAATCAACAGTGTCATCTAGTTGCTAGAGATTTTTTGAGGTAGTTGTTAATTCACTCATGCTCTGTTTAATTGACAGCAATATTTTTTAGTTTTCTTTCATCAATGCCAGTTCTACTGCAATTTGTTTGAGATAGTCAACCTGCTCTGTCAGTACCAATGATTGCTTTGTTAAAGTATCTGACATTTGTGACAGTGTGCTACTGATTGCCCCCATCGCTGTCAACACCAGAAATGGAGTATCTTCATTGTCAGAAGATTTGAAGTCTTTTTTATCTTTATTTGGAAATGTAATGTATTGGCCCACTCTAGGACGCAATCTTAGACCTGAATTGTTTAGTGAGGTGTTATATCGTATTTTTGATTCATATAAAGAGGAGTTGGGTAAATTGACTAAATGATCCAGTTCCAGCAACTGGCCAGATGGTATTGAGACATTAAAAGACCCATATGAGATTTCCACTTGTTCAGGTTCTGGGTCGATGTCAATGCACCCATCCCCTGATGTATTTGATTCCTTGCGTCCATATATTGAGTCTGTTTCCAAATTTAGCTCCATTGTTTGCTGCAGCTATGTTTACGTGATATACTGGATTCCTATTTTCTTCTTCAACCACTCTAAGTAGAGATGACAAGGGAGAGCTCTCTGATCTAAATGAATTCAGAGCATTCGCTGATCCAGCATTACTATCTTGAGTGACCAATATAACTTGGGTATCTTGTATGACGTGAGGTAATGCGGTTTGTACCCGATATAAGCCCGGAATTGTTCCACTTTCTTGATTGCCACTTTCATCGGCGTTTGCAACAGCCGAGATCTCTTTTCTCCTGAAACATTCTTCAATCTTCTGCTGCTTTGTGTATAATAGCTCTGTTGAATCATATGTTAATTGTCTTGGCGTATCCTTAAGCATCGCTTCAAGTACTGAGTCCCCCTCTACAGTATTTCTTATTATTCTGGCTGTGTTGCCTCGTTCAGGAGCTTTTGTGCTTGATAATCTTGCTGTATCTACTATTTCTGAGCTAAGCCTTTTTGCCAAGTCGTCATTGAGTCTCCTTATTTTGGGGGGGGTTTTAGAGCTCAGGTTATGTGTGCGTTGAACTGAAGTTTTTGCGGAGTTTTCATCCTCTGGTTATTCCAATCTAATTTGCCTTAATCAATAAGGTTAGCAAGGCTAATAACTGTAGAGATTTTAGAGGTATGGGTCAAACACAAGCAGTCTATACAGCGCTCACACTGCCAACTTGTTCCTTGATACTGGACTCCTTGAATCCTAGGCCCCCTAGCCCCCTGGTTTAATCAATTCCGCCCTTTTTCACTATATTCACACCCTTTATTACACTCCTTATCCAGCCGCAGCTTGAACTTGGGTTATCAAAATTTTGCAAAACAGATGGTAGGTGTGAGCAAAGAGATCGCAAAATATCGCTTCACTCCCTCAATACACCAACAAGGGGCAGCATTCAGGCAGGTAAGGAAACCAGCCAAGCCAAGTGAGCCCAACTAGCCCGGCAATGTGTTCCTTTACTACCAGGAGCAATTAGGAGCAATCGGGCGTAAACCATTTGTGCAGCTGCAAAAACGATATGTGTGAGCTCAACAGCCTGCACCTGATCCAGTGATGCTTAGTAATGTTTGTTTAGGAACAGCAAACGGCAGCTGAATACATTGGTAAAGCACTACACATATATAACATAGAAGCTGCTATGTTTGTAACCGGCATTTAACTCACATTTATCCATGTATTTCCAAGAGGCAAAACTGCTGCCAGCACAGGCTTGTGCAGTAGATGCAAAAATTGAGAATTCAAAAAAAATTGGAGAGGGGCGGGTGTGGATTGTGAAGCTTGTAGCGGGAATGGGAGTGGCCCAATCCCAATGCGCAAGCCGCACCAGCCTAACGCCGGCCGCTTTGTGGAGTCGGAAGTAACCACAGCTCTAGCCTCTCCCCTTTCACCTGCTGCCGCAGTGTTTTCCGCGATGTAGAGCGTAAGGTGCAGGGCCAAAATCGTGCTCGCCTCGGCTTGCGGCTCATGGCTCTCAGCCTTCACTCCCCCGGCTCACCCGCCTGCTTCAGTCCCCTGGTCCTGCATCCACGGTGCACTCGATGCAGCCGCTCTCGCCTCTGCCTCTGCCTCGCGTCTCATGTCACGACACGACGTGTGTCACGTATCCGGAACTCTGAGTCCTATGGCCTCAAGTCAAGTATATTTATTGAGTGCACATATCACCCGAGGGTCTCATGGCGCTAGCGTACGACTCCGAAACCTTCTGAAAGAAAGATGGGATGTTGCTAGTGAAGAAACAACCATGTTTTTAATTCTCTGCGAAATCTATTATGCTCTGTGATAGAGAGCAGATGAGATGGAAGTTTGTTCCAAAAAGTGGGGGCAAGAAAGGAAAAAGATCTCCCGCCATTTTTTGCGGTACGCACTCTAAATGAAGTAAGAAAGGATTTAGTGCTAGATCTAAGCATCCTCGTTGGCCTGTACCAGCTAAGATTTTTAGCCAAATAGCTGGGTCCTCTTCCGTGCATAGTTTTATGTACTAGACAGAGGATTTTGAAACGAGTACGTTTCCTTATGGGAAGCCAATAGATGTGTTTCAGGTTAGGGGCTGATGGAGACCTGGAAGGGAGGTTCAGTACCAGTCTGGCTGCTGTGTTCTGCAGGACCTGTAGCCTGGACAAGAGTTCTTCTTTGATAGAGGCCAGCAAGGCATTACCATAGTCAATACGACCTATGATCAAGCCTTGAATCAGTGGCTTCCTTGATTCAATTGGGATCCACTGGAAGATTTTTCTTAGCCTACGCATAATTCCATAGCAAGTACCGATTATGTGGTCTACGTGATTTTTCATTGATAGTTGATTATCAATCAACACACCCAGATTTCGTACCACTGTTTTTGGCGATGGACAGGGACCTAGATTGAGAGGCCACCAGTCCTCTGACCAAACTTCCTGTGCCCTGCCAAAAAGGATGACCTCGGTCTTGCTCCCGTTCAGTTGTAGATGATTGGCGCTCATCCAGTCATCTATATGGATCATACAGTTTTTTAAGCTGAATTTTGTATCGATGGGATCAGGACCTAGGGTGATCAGAAGCTGAGTGTCATCAGCGTAAGACACCACATCAAAACCATAGGATCTGACCACCTTAGCCAACGGTGCCACATAAAGATTAAAGAGCAGAGGGCTCAAAATAGAGCCCTGCGGGACTCCCATCTTTACTGGTCGGTTGTGAGAGACCATATTTCCGATCTGAACAGTAGTAGTCCGGTCCGTCAGGTAATTACAAAGCCAATTTAGAGCCCTACCTCTGACACCCACCTCCCAGAGCCGTTGTTTTAAAATGCTGTGGGAGATGGTGTCAAAGGCGGCTGACAAATCCAGCAAGATGAGCATGGCTGACTGTCCGTTGTCCAGGGCTAGTCTGATGTTGTCCATGACTTCCACCAATGCTGTTTCGGTGCTATGTGCTGCCCTAAAGCCGGACTGTGAGGGATCCAGTAGTCCATGATTCTCTAGATGTACAGTAAGTTGCTGATTAATCAGTGACTCAAGCACTTTTCCAAAATAAGGGAGCAACGATATAGGCCAGTAATTACTTGGTGTCTTGGGATCAGCAATCGGTTTTTTTAAAATAGGCCTGACCCTAGCTGCTTTCCATGCAACTGGGACTGCTGATTGTGAAAGTGACATGTTAAATAGGTCAGTAAGATTTCTAACTAGTAATGGGGCAATGGTTGGAAAGAAACGTGGTGGGACCGGGTCTACTGTAGAACCTGATTTGATTTTAGCCAGGGCGGTTGTCACTACCTCCGAGGTAAACACGGAGAACTCTTCTAACAAAGGGAGAGTGTCCTCAGTATCATTTTGAGGATTTTTTGCCTTGTTAGTGTCATGATGCAGGAAGGAATTATGAATTGCAATAACTTTTTCCTCAAAAAATGTGGAAAGAGAATCTACCCAGTCTTGTGTCACTACAACGCATGGCTGCGTAGAGGGGGCGGTAAATTCCTTTAATATTTTATAGAGTTCCTTATTAGAGTTAGTAGCCTTTTCAATCCTATTTATAAGAAAGGATTTTTTTGCCTGTTTAATGTTAGCCAAGTAGCTACGATGAGTGAGTTTATACGTTTCCCTGTCTACAGTACTTTTACTTCTCCTCCATTTTCGTTCGGCTGTCCTACAGGAGAGTTTTTCTATTTTTAGTTGTTCTGTAAACCAGGGTGCTGCCCTGGGCTTAAATTTAATCCTTGTAAGAGGGGCCACAATGTTCAATGTAGATGTTATTGCAGCCTCAAAGGAGGTGGCTGCCTGGTCAATACTCTGTGTGGGAAAAAGGAGGAGGGCTAAAATGAGCAGAAAAGGCGGTGGAAGTAACTTTTCGCCAGGGTCTTCTCCATGTACATTCATGACTGAGATCCTTTTTTTCAGTAACTACTGATATAGAGAATTTCAGCATATCATGATCTGTCCACAACAGTGGGAGGATCGGCTCCACTCTAATACTGGTTGTATTGGTGAACAGAAGGTCAAGGGTGTGACCAGCCGAGTGGGTCGGTCCCGTCACCATTTGGACCAAGCCTAGTGTGTTCAAATTGGTGATCAGCTGACTGGTGTCGGGATCTGATAATAATTATTTTTAACCCTGCATATGTAACGCAATGTTTTTATGTTAAATTTCTTGCTCTTGCCACATTTGTTTTTTTAATTGCGCCGTCTTGAATTCTCGCTACTCTCCTTACCTCTACTTTCATAACTGCCAGCAGTCCCCCGGTCCGCCGCGGCTTGTGCCGATTGTGCGGAGGGACGTGCTCTTCAGGTTTCTTTCTTCCGGTACACCGACCGGAAGTGGAGGTTAGCACTCTAGACGCTGAGGCAAACCCTACCATACCTATTTAAGGCAGGAAAGGGCGCGGACGCGCAGCGGACTCCCTGCTGTAGGCTGCATTTTTGGCTGCCATCTGCCAATAGTAAATTGCTCTGCGAGTAATTTGAAATAATTGTTTTTAACCCTGCATGTGTAACGCAATGTTTTTATGTTAAATTTCTTGCTCTTGCCACATTCGTTTTTTTAATTGCGCCGTCTTGAATTCTCGCTACTCTCCTTACCTCTACTTTCATAACTGCCAGCAGTCCCCGGTCCGCCGCTGCTTGTGCCGATTGTGCGGAGGGACGTGCTCTTCAGGTTTCTTTCATAAAGGATACCCTGATTGAGGGCTTTGGACTCATCACTGAGGAGTATAGAATTAAGTTCATGGAAACTCACAAAACCTTGAGTCAGTCCTGGGTTGATGTTGCAGACTTTTCAGTCAAAACAACTGGTAGTTGGTTACAAGGGAGTAATGTGCAAGGCTATGACGGGCTTTATAATTTACTTATGTAAAAGCATCTGTAAAGTAACTGCAATAATGAAAAATTGCATTAATACCTGGTGGACCTAGGTTTAATTTCTCCCCAGGAGTTGGGAAAGAAGGCTAACCATTGGGTCAAGACTAGGGTGTCCAAGAAGTCTCATGGAGGGGGTGACCAAAAGAAAGGGGTTGCTAATTCCCCCTGAAGTGAAAGATGTGGGACAGTCCAAAGAATAAGGTAAAGAGTCTTCTAAAGGCCCCCAAAAACCTGTTCAGGGTTGTGGGCCTCAAGACACTTCACAAACCAAGGGTGGGTATAAGGGTAAGAACTGGGATCCGAAGAAGGCTTGGTGTTTCAATTTTAAAGCCAATGGACACCAAATGGGGACGACTCCTGCCCCAAAAAGGCTTCCACTAGTGTACCCCTAGTTACCACTGGTGTGGTGAGTCTCTCAATGGGATTCTTGGTGCGCCCAGACCAGGTCAGAGAACACACTTAAGCTACCTTAATCTCAGTGGGTGGGGTGGATGTAGCTGCCCTGGCTGTCTGGCCCAATAATCAGGAGAAATACAGACAAGAGCCACATATCAATGGGGTTAGAGTAGAAGCACTGAGTTATACAGGTGCAAGTGTCACCATGGTGACTAAAAAACAGGTATTTCTAGAGCAGTATTTGGATAGACAAACTAATCCAGTCACCAATGCTGATAACCATACTAAGGTCCATCCCGTGGCTATGATGTCCTTAGAGTGGGGAGGGGTTGCTGGCCAAAAGAAGATGGTCGTGTCCTCTGCAATTCCTGTTGAATGTCTGCTAGTGAATGATCTGGATACCTCAGCATTGTCAGGGATGTGCCCGAGTTAGCGCCGCAGCAAAGGGGGAGGTGAAGGTAGGAGTCACCGCCCGCATAAAACGTGACGTGTCGGGAATACAGACGCTTCGCATTCTAGTTGTTGGTTTCAGGCTTTAGCACTTCCGGGTCACTCCTGTCACTTCCGGGTCTTGGGCTCCAGCGTTGGTGCGTCGCGTCTGCGGATCCTGCTTCCCCTTCGAGAGTTGCCGAGTACCTTCTTCTGCTCACGGACACTGATTCTTTGAAGGCGGCACGGGGACTTTCCTTGGCCCTTCTCCGCTTCTCTCGGCCCCTTCGACAAGAACCCTCACTTGGTTTGGCGGTAACGCGCTAGCGCTAGTTAGGTGGCCCTGCCCCCTGAATGCTCCCTCTGCTTGCTGTGTAGGGGCTCTTTCTTGTGAGGGCATCCAGGCATCTGCATTTTCCTTATATTCTCGATCTTGTACAGAGTGTTCTCACACATTATTTGGCATTATTTGTATTGTACGATATATGTATCGTATGGACAGCTACCTCGGCTCCTGAGGCAAGGAGCACATAGCTGCATATCACAGAGCTCAGAGTTTGCAGGGGTTGTCAGTCGCTTCTACCCCCTTTTTGGGCACTATACAGACCTGCTGGCTCAACTGATTAGGTGGCTGCTTACTAAATTTACGTTGGTCGTTTTGAGGGTTGTGCTGTTAACAACCCCCAAAAAACTTACTTTCTTTAAAAGCCACCATACATTATATGTTCCTCACATGTTTGGGGGGGTAAGATATGCAACTACTTTACCACATAATTACCCGACTGTGAATCAGTGTTATTAGGTGTTAACATTATCTTTATCTGTGTTTAGGAATATTGCACCTGTTGCGTTTTTTCATTAACTGTGTACACAAGCGGAAGAGGGGAGATTTCCAGGTAGAATATTTTGCAGACCATTAGTTATGTATGCTTGCTCCTAGCCTATCCAACTGCTGATTTGGCCTTCTGTTCGCAGGAATTCTTCCGGATCCCAGTGGAGCTTTTGTGGTGTTGGACGTGTGCTGGACCGGCCCTGTCTCTACTTCTCCTTCCCTTGTCTCCCCTCTTCCCCCTATTCACTGGTACTGCTTTGACCTTGTTGGGCGGACTAGTGGTAGAGGGAAGTTGGGATCTATTCATCTGACTCCTGCCTCCTGTCCCCGCGGAGACCTCAGGTGAGCCTGACAAGCATGGACTGAGGTAGAGTTAAGATCCCATGCAGCCATGCTGGGGATACCTGAATGGATGTGTGTAAAAACAAGAGCACAGTGCAAAGCCCAGGGTGAAAAAGAGTAGTTGGAGCCTGGAATAATGGCCCAATCCTCCAAAAGAAAAGGTAAGAAGACTGGGAGACCAACTTCTGAGCAACCACAAGCTCAGGTCCCCTCTCCTCAGGGAGAAGACCTGTCAGTCTTAGAGGGAACTGAGCCCCAGGTACTTGGACCTTACACCGCAGAGCTCCTAGTCCCAGGGAGACCCTTTAGGGAAGAGCTGTACCAGGGAACCTGTCCTACTCTTCAGAGCCTGAGACAGCAAGCTGCTGCACTGAAAAAGGGAGATGTCAGTGGCTGCCACAGGACCTATTGGGAGGAGGGGCTCCTGTGTACTGAGGCCAGAGACCCCAAATCTTGTGCCACTAGGAGAGTGGTAGTGCCTCAGCAATACAGAGCGTTATTACTCCCATTAGCCCATGACATCCCCCTAGCTGGGCATCTTGACCAGGCAAAGACTTGGAGTAGGCTTGTCGCCCACTTCTACTGGCCAAATCTGTCATAGAAGGTGAAGGAATTTTGTAATTCTTGTGTTACCTGGCAAGACAGGTACCCACCAGAAGCCCTCTTTATTCCACCTGCAGTGGTTGTGGTTCCCTTTGAAAGGGTAGCAATTGACATAGTCAACCCCCTTGACCCTCCAACAGCATCAGGAAACCAATTTATACTGGTGGTAGTGGATCATGCCACCAGGTATCCTGAAGCAATTCCACTTAGGACTCTCACTGCTCCTTCAGTTGCCAGAGCCCTCATCAGTATCTTTACTAGAGTGGGCTTTCCTAAAGAGATGGTGCAAGGCAGACGTACAAACTTCATGTCTGGCTACCTAAACGCCATGTGGGATGAGTTTCGGATGACATAAAAATTTACCACCCCATATCACCCACAAACCTAGTTGAGCGATTCAACAAGACCTTGAAAGTTATGATTATCGGACTCTCTGAAAAACTCAGAAGGAGATGGAATGTCCTTTTGCCATGCCTGCTTTTCGCCGACAGAGAAGTGCCACAGAAGGCAGTGGGCTTTAGTCCCTTTGAACTTCTGTTTGGTCATCCTGTAAGAGGACCACTATGTCTAGTAAAGGAAGGCTGAGAAAGACCTCTCAAAGAGCCTAAGCAAAATATTGTGGATTATTCACTTGGCCTATGTTCAAGGATGGCTGAGTACATGAGTAAATCAAACAAAAACCTTGAGGCCAGCCAAGAGCTCCAGAAGCTCTGGTATGACCAAAAGGCTGCACTGATGGAGTTCCAACCAGGGCAGAAGGTATGGGCCTTTGAGCGCCCTCCAGGACAAATGGAGTGGTCCCTACCCTCTCCTTGAGAGGAAAGGTGAGGTCACTTACCTGGTTAACCTAGGCACTGGCACAGCCCTCACAGGGTCCTCCATTTACACTGCCTGAAACCTTTCTATGACAGGGCTGATGTGGCCATGCTGACGTGGAGGGAGTTCAGGGGATTTTGAAGACTAGACAAGACACAGGGTTTGGAAAGAGTTTACAGTGATGCATGTGACCTTTTAGTCTAAATCGTTTGTGTGAGAGGTGAATGTAATAATACAACACATTGAGAAATGTTACACGCATTGATGTCTCTAGATTTTCGCTTAGCTTTGTATTGAACTTAAAATGCTTTTATTACCCGTACATCCTGTATGAAGCAAAAGTCAATAAAACCTTCCAGGCCATCCTTGGCCATCTACCAACCCAGACCAAATCAATTAAGAGGGATCTCAGGCCAGTGAAAAAGGCCCTCGTCAAGAGCAGTGGCAAATTAACAGATAGATACAAAAATTTAGACAGGATGACTGTTTTGGCGATATTGATTCTTCCAGTCGAGGACAAAGGCAATCAGACCCAGCCCAGGAAGCACTCCTCCACCCAATCAACCTCCCTACCATAATTTTCTCGCCAAAGCTCCTCTATATCCTGGCTCACCGAGATCCCCAAGTATTTAAGTGCAGAGTCAGCCCGCTTCAGTGGGCATTCCATGCTAAATTTAGACATGGTGGGGGTTAAGAGGAACAGTGTAGATTTAGACTTGTTAATGGTTATCCCTGCCAGCCCACCAACAAAGAAAATCACGCAGAATGGTTGCTAGGTTATCGTTGGTGTTTCTTATGAAGACAGTAACATCATAAGCATACATCGAGACTACAAGTCTTCGAGAGGTATAGCTTAACCTATGTTCCTGCATGATGCTGCCATAGTCACGCAGTGAGCGGCTCCATGGCGATGGCATACAGAAATGGAGAAAGCGGGCATCCCTGTCGAGTACTCTGGCTAATCGGGAAAACAGAGGAGACGACTCCAATTAACCCGGATGCACACTGTGGGCAGGGTGTATAGCAATTTATTCCACTGGAGAAATGTATGGCTAAACCCAAGCCTGCGAAGCAGTGAGAACACGGAGCTCAGGGTTTGCTGAATGCAACACAATGAAAAGGGCATGCAAATTGTGTACAGCAGAGTATCTCAGCACAAACCCAGACAGATCAGGGTGGACGATTTCAGGGAAGGTAGTTGGCAGCCTCTCCTCAATGAGTTTAGTAAGTATTTTATTATCTATGTTTATCATGGACAGGGGCCATTATGAGTCACATTGATTGATGGGTTTGTAGGGTTATTTATGGTGCCCAACAACACCTCTCTCACAGAGAAATATGTCACTAGACCTGGCCTCTTGAAACATGGCTTTTAGGTGTGGGGCTAGGAGTTCAGCATATTCTTTATAAAATTGAGTGGCAAGACCATCCAGTCTTAGAGCCTTGCCTCTCGGCATACTCCGGATAATGCAAACAAAGTCCTCCTCCTCAAAGGGGACATCCTAGTATTCCCTGTTAGCATCATCCAGTCACAGTAGCTGAATTGATTCGAGATAGTTAACCATTGCATCCGAGGTTGTAGTGAGATGCGACCAATATAGCATGGCATAATATCTCACCATCTCCTGCAAAATATCCTCAGTGAAAAGGCGCACCTGCCCTCTCTTCACCCGGGAGATAGGTGACATAAGAGCTGCAATGGTTTTTTGTAAGTAGTGAAGCAAGCATGTTCCCGGCTCTGTTCCCCTTCCCTGTATCACCTTGCATTGGCCTCTTTATGTAGGGAGCTTGCAACGCAAGTGGGACAGACATTGCACATCAGTAGTGGGGAAGTATTGAGACTCTAGTGCCCGTAATTCCATCGGTAACCCCTGAAGGTGTGCCCTCAAGGCCCGGAGGACCCCAAGCTGCTTGGACATGTACATGCCGAGAATATAGACCTTAAAAGCCTCCTAGAGCATGAGACAGATTGGGCATTGTTGGCAAAAAAGTCCACACTGTCTTTTTTGATGTCAGATTGATCTGATCACTTAGTGATTTGGGCGAAATGCTCCAAGTGAAGGTGCGGATGCCTTCTTCCACCAGCACCAGGGACAACACCACAGGCTCATGGTCAGGAAACATTTGGAGCAAATGATCCACTCATCTGGTCCAGGCGATAATGTTTCTTGTGACCAGCCAAGAGTCAATACGTGACCAGGTGTTAACGTGAGCTCATAATGCATGTGCCATCGGAAACCCCACGGTGTCTCTCCCGCCAGATATCAATCAGTTCATGGTCCTCCATAGCAAGTGGATGGGGTCTTCACTCAGCCTTGTACTTGTCCAGGGCAGCTCCAAACACCACGTTGAAGTTGCCACCCCCATATAACAGTTGAGTGTATAGACTTGAGATTTTAAGCCAAATTGTGAGGAATATCTCAGAATTATCAGTGTTTGGACCATACACACAAGTCAGCTTGATCTTTCTACCCAGAAGGATGCCATGCAAAATGAGATATCTTCCCTAGTTATCACTAACAGTAGCAAGAGTGCACCACTGCATCCCTTTTCTAATAACTTTTGCTACTCCTCTGGCATAGGCAGAATAGGCGGTGACATGCGACTCACCGATCCAGCCAGCTCTTAGCCGGGGTTTAGAGTGGTCCATGAGATGCAACTTCTATAGTATTCCAGTATCAGTATTATGTCTCCCATGGTAGGGACACGCCCTCCTAACCTTCCGAAGATCACTCCTACCACACACATTCCATGACATAAGCACGGTGCCAGTCATTCTGTCAAATGCAGACAGGGAAAGAGAGGTGCCTAAATGTAGGCTGACCAGGGTCATGCTTCCAGTCGTAACCAAGCCTGTTACCATCTCACAGACATACTGCACACCCACACCACTGCGTTGGGGAGATGCACTGTAACAACAAGAATATAAACAAAAAACATCCTTCCCCCACCCATTTCAGCCCCCCAACCTGTTTAATGCATACCCTTTCCTATCACCCCAACTAGAGAACTCGATGCTCCCAGCAGGAAGCACCAGCAGGATCCAACCTTCATGTCCCTTTACGCTGGCAAAGGTTTAGGAGCACAGCCAGTATGGTATAACCAGGTGCTAGGGGCACATATGGTGAGTGTATGAGTGTCCTGTACAATAAACCTGGGCTTGGGCTACATTTCCCAGAAATCTGTGCAGCATACGGGAAGCGCCTCTAGCTGCTTCCCCTATGGCCCTAATGAAGTACAGGGGCTATAAATACCTTTTGTGTTTGATGGTTCAGTGCTTGACAATATTCGTTTTGCTTGGACGACAGTCTTATCCTTCGTGTATTCCGTTTCTGCAGTCAGCCCTTTGGGGGCATTCCCACTTGTTCTACCATCACGTCCTAGAAAGGGTGTGTCTTCCTTTCAGCGGCCGTTGGAAGTGTATGAACTCGTCTTCCCCGTTTACAGCTGGCTTTTTGCAGGCACCCTGCTGATTGGTACTCCATGGAGGAATCACTGGGTAACTATCCTCCGCCCAGCAGCTGGAACCTACAGCTGAGTCCTGTCCCGGACCTATGTGATGCTCAATAAGTGCTGCACATGCGGTGATGGCGCCTCTGCACTTCCTAGTTTAAAACCTCCTATTATAGCCTGTGACTTTGCCTGATTGCCAGATTCTATTTGGCCATCTTAGTTATGTTTCTGTGACAAGACCTACGAGAGCACGCTCATGGATGGAGCAGTGCCTCGGCTTTTGACAGCCTTTTTATTTATGCTTGTATGCTTTATTTTGTCGTATATATGTGAGGCTTCTCTGATTGCTTCTGGTCTGGATAGAGGCTATCTCTGGACAATATATCCTTAACCCTTGGATTCCAGGCTGCCTGCATTTGTGACTTTACCCTGCAACTAGGCTGTTCTTGCCCTGAGTTACCCTTTGTCAATACAAAGATCTTTTCTTTTCTGATGTTTGACGCAGGAGTGAAGTATCCAACTTCTGTTGTCAGGAATAACAGCCCTACTACAGATGTATGGTGGCATGAGTGAGTATTGAAGTGGGAGGTGTATGGTAGAAGGGAAGCTCAAGATTCAAGAGTATAACTTCATGGTCTCCTATATTCCCTTCGTCTACCTGTATGTCACACACATACCCTGACTGGCCTTGTATACATGCTGGTTAAGCATTTCCCTGGTGACGACTTAGCTGGACAGGCTGCCCAGTGTTCTTGGCTGTTCCTTATTGTTTTATCTACTCCCTCTTTCCCCTGGGTGCTCCCCTTGTGTGGGCAGTTCGTAATAGACCCGCAGGGGACAGCACGAAGGTGAGTGGTCGGACTGTCTTCTCTCCATCGCCACAGCCGACTGGATAACTCAGGTTAGTGGTTACTTGCTGACACCAAATTGTAACCATTCCGGGTCTCTGGGAGCACAGGGAGCCAGGTGAACCCCAGACTAAAAATCAAGGCCAGCATAAAAATAGAGAAGGTGAATCACCCCTTCATAGGTGGTGCCTTTTGATAGTAAACGCTAAACATGGTGAGACTACCAAAGTACAAACGGGAGAATACAGATTGCAGGTGGAGGGCAGCCCTCTGGCGATGCCAATGCCTCCCAGCCCATTGCAGTAGGAGCAAAGCAGGTATCAGCCTGCTGTGCGCGCCGCACATGAACATGGATATGATAGGTGCCACAGAGAGACAAAGCAGTTTTCAGGCAAGCTTCAAGGTCAACAGTCGCCCCCTCCCCATAACAATCACCAGGAATGGATAGGGAAGCATGCAAAGGAGGGCACACACCATCAATTGTTATAATTGAGGCTACCCTAAGGCTGTCAGCTGCAGTACCCCCACCTTCAGAAGCCCTCTGGGCCTGTTTTTGACAGAACTTCATAGCCATCTTGGGATCTGTAAAAATATATGTTTTCCCCTGCACAGTGACCAGCAATTTGGCCAAATACATAAGAGCATAAGGCAGGCCTGTTTTGATCAGTAGTATCTTTGCAGTCAGAAAATCCTTGCGAGCGGTCTGAGCGATCATTGTGAAGTCTGGCTAAGTAGAGATTCTATTGCCCTAGTGCTGAATGTCACCCATCTCCCTTAAAAGTTGCAAAATTGTGTGTCCACCCCAATAATGAAGGAGTCTGAGAAAATTCTGCTGTGCTGGAGCCCCGGGCGGAGGGGGCCTAGGGCCCAGTGAGCGATGAACACGTTCAACCGAGCTTATCGCAGAAGAGGGACTTTAGCATATCCTCTATGTAAAGTTCAATTTTGCCCATGGTGGTGGAATTCGGGAGGCCCAGGATTCTGATGTTGTTTCTCCTGGAGCGGGCCTCCAGGTCTTCGTTTTCGGCCTTGATGACTTCAAACACTTTTTATATCCTTAACAGCTGTTTCCTCTCCTCTGTTATCCTCCATGCCCGACATTCTGCATTCAAGTTGATCGAGAAGTTTATCATGTTTGTCAGTTTTGCCACACATCCAGTCAAGTTTGTTGGTGAGGTTGTCGATCTTGGCATTGATAGTGCACAGACTATGTCGCATTCCAGAAAACAGGGCCCTGATGTCAGAATTAGCACTGGTGCCTCCTGGGTCCCCATCTGTGGCCCGATCCCTACCCATGTCCACACTAGCCAATCGTGAGGGCCTTTTTGCCTCAAAGGTGAGTTTCAGCTGTCCTCTATCATGCTTCCCAATAGTGAAGGCGGGATCAGCTGGTCCACAGAAGTCCCCAGAGGTGAACCGCACAGCGCAGCAGCCTGACCCTCTGTTCCACTAGCGAAATCCCAGATAGACTCCGGCCACCCCCGAACTGCCAGCCAGGCATTTAGCACCCAGAATCACAGCACCAGGGCAACGTCAATACTCTAGAGTACCAGCACAGGGTACAGGTGACTAGACCACAGGGGCACCCACGTATATCCAGAGCAGCAAGGCCAGTAAATCAGCAACTACACTGCCGACTCAGTCCAGGGAGGTAAATCCTGTCCCGAAACACCTCACCGAGTCCCCCACCTCTGTGGTACATCAGCTGCCTTTCGCAGGTCAACCACAGGCAGGAATGTCAAGTGGCAGCAGATCCCACCTCACTCCGAACCACCAGGGGGCACAAGCGGCCCACAGGCTGCACTGAGCCGGTATCCGATCCCGGGGGGGGGGGGGTCTGATCCGCAAATGAACTCTCCTCTGGGCCCGCCAGTAAGCCCTCCACGACCACTGGCCCAATCAAGCAGGCAGATGCAGCTTACCTTCATGCAGTTGCAGGCTCAGGCGTGGGGGTCCCACAGCATAGCATCCAACATCAAAGAGATCAGTCCTCAGGCGTCCTCAGGGTGTTAGAACTCAGAGCCTTGTCCGGTGCTCTTAGCAACACCCCCAACACCACCTCAGGGGCCGCTGGGCAGAGCAGTCACAATTCACAGCCCACCGACAGAGGAAGCCCAGCAGAGAGGAAGGCTGGAACCCCGGCTGGGTCGAGGAGGAGCCCGTACTGGTCCTCCAGTCACAAAAATCTAGAGTGAGAGGGACAGCGGGGGATCAGCCACCCACAGCAGCAGTTTGCCGAGGCACAGTTCCCACCGGCCTCCAGCTTCCCGCCGATTCCAGCAGCACTTCCTTGCTGCACGCCCCTCGCCGTAGGCCGCAACCGCTGCAGCCCCTCTTCCGGGAAGGGGGGAGTCAGCGCACTGCCTGGCTGCACACCCCTAGCTGTAGGTCGCAACTATTGCAGCCCCTCATCCGGGTGGGGGGAAAGGGGTTAGTGGAGGATCTGCTGCCAAGTAATCGTTCAGCAGCCCTCTTCCACAGGGAAACACCTCTGAGGCAAATGTAGGAAAAAGGTGAACCATATGAGTGGATTACTACTGGATTTTCTGCCCGGCTGGCTGGCCCTCACAGAGTGTCGGCCATCTTGGGGCTTTGCTCTCTAGCTACCTGTGGGCTTAGAAAGTTCTGAGTAGGCACTAGCCCTGACAGAAAAGCACAATAGTTTTACCCCGAATTCTTGTCTGCAATCTTCCGATCAAGGGGAGGCTCGCTCTCCCGATCCCCGCTGCTGCCTTGCTGCCTCCCCCCATCCTGGCCGTCTTCTTGGGTGTACGAATCGACTTCTCTGCTGCAGCCCGGAGCTCTTCTACATGATCACCCGAATGAGATTGGTGATCTCCCGCCCTCCTTCCCCTCTTCGTTCCTCTGGCTGCCTCCCGCTTTCCTGTCCGGTTACTTGAAATCGACGTCTTAGTGACCTTTTGGACTGAATTATTTGTCTTTCATCTTCAAGCCCGCCATCTTGGGATGAACTGTCCGGTATCCCCACCCGGGGTCCTCCATTTTGTGGCCCTGACCGATCACCGTGCCAGAGCATGCCATTGGTTCTTTTTCTCCCTATATGGCCTGTCGGACCGCGGCCTTCATGTCAACCCCTCCCTGACTCTCCCTTTCCCCTCCTCATTGTGTTTAATCTCCGCGAGGCTCGCTTCTTCACCCACCCTCGAAGACTTCCCCCTACCTTTGCGAACCGACTTTATGGGATCCTGACTCTGATGTTTGTGTTTCCTGGTCCCCAATCCTGTTCGTTGACTCTTCTTCTCTATTCTTTTTTACCGTGTTTCCCCCTGATCTGCTATCTTCCGCTGCTTGTCCTTCCGACCTGATCGTTTGTACACCCTTGATTCCCCCCTCCTCCTTCTATTCCCCATGAACTTGTTCTAGTTGTTTTTGCGATGCTCTTTTTATTGGACCCCTGGCCCTTTCTCCGTTTTAGTTTCTCTCTCGCTTTCCTGTCTTGATCTGCTTGCCTTACTCCTTCCGTACTGTTTTTCACCCTTCCTTCTCTGCCCCTTAGGATGTTTTTGTCTCTACTTATCCTGCGCTAATAATGTCATATCACTGTGTAACTTTACTTCATCATGTGTCATTCTGCCTCCTCGAGTAACTCATGTTCTTTACTCTTGTTTTTACTTTGTAACAATGTGCAATATTTTGTTTTTTTTCGTTGTAACTTGTAACTCGCTGATGCTCTTGTAAAGCGCTCTGATATCTCCGGGTCTAGCCAGCGCTATATAAAACTCATTAAATAAATAAATAAATAAATAAATACCATAAATCCCAAAAAACGTTGTGTGTCCCAAAATGTTGCCAAGCCTCAGCGTTTGGAGGCTCTGGGTAGATGCATGTCATGTAATTTTATTTCTGGAGTATTTATATCCTGCCTTAATGAGCGAGCTGAGGTGTAAACGAAGGGTGGTGAAACCTGCTTTGAGAGGTTGTGAAACACCCACATGAGATTCTCAAAAACACTCCCTGGAATCCAGAGTGCAATTCCGCGGGATGTGAGTCTGTGCAGTGCAGGGCCAGAAGACTGTCTGAGAAAACTAGGCAATAGCTGGTACTCGGAGGGCTTTAGAAAACTCAAGACTAGGTCGACAGTCTCACTGGAAGAACGAACGGCTGTGATTACTGTCTTGGAAATATGCTGAGGCCTAAGGTAAATTCAAAGTGAACTTTAAATTGTAGTTATCATCTCCCTCCACCCCCAATTGCTCAGAGAGGAAGTGGAAATGAGCGCTAATAGGTAACACGTCTTTGGGGGTTTACCTAGTCAACAAGATCATTTTTGGGCAATCTGGTACCCTCTTGAGGTGGCGATGTAGCGTGGCAGTATACAGTTGCTTTAATATAACAACAGCCTTGCGTAGAGGGTGAGGAGAAGTACACCCGTCATTGAAACAGTAAAGTAGCAAATATTTGGTGTTGCAAATGTTTTAAGAGGTAGTAGGAGCAGCTCAATCATTAGCTGTCTCTAGCTGCCTCTTCTGGCTGGGCTGTCTGGCTACTGCTGGATGCCTGTCTTCAGAGGCATTCTTACGCTTTATTACCATATAGTTTATGCAATCATTAACTCATTGGCTGCTGTTGATGCAATCGTCGAGGCCACCCTGTTGTGTAACTCCTAATCCCCACATTAGAGCTCCTTGATGCCTGTACTCCAATAACGAATATGGAAAGAAATAAGTTACTTCTGGCTTAGGGGCACATAGACGTCTTACCACCCTCGCCTAGCGCCTAAAATGTGTTGTCAGAAATAGACACAATGGTTGGGTAGTGAGCGGGTTGTTTAGAATTTGGCAGATGTTCCACCAGACCTGTTTTGAGTGTATATCTATTTTTTGGCAGATATACTGCACCCACCAAACTCTAAACAACCCCTCAGCATTTAAAATTTATAGACTCAAATGTAGATCGACAACTAAATGCATCAGATGTGCTTTTAAAGGATAACACAAATTTTGCACACTTTCTACATCTTAATGAACTTTCACACTGCGAAGGAAGTACCTTGAACTGCAGCATCTTGCGAATAAGGGTTTCCCTGGGCCAACCACTGTTTACTTCCTTTCCATTTTTGCAATGATGCTTCTCGGAAACACTTTCAGTTCAACACTGCAAAAGTATTACCTTGTAGTGTAGATCTTTAAAAATCTACCTTTGCTAAAGCTTACAGAGAAGTTTGATTATCTTGTCCCGTCAGGTTATTAGTTTGTTGACAAACAACTTCCAGCTCTCAACTCTATTTGCGGCTATTGTAGACTTTGCTCCCATGAATAACCTCATCAGTCTAAAGGAGCTGCGCGTCTGGCTCACTGGTCTGTTCTCTTACTCCCCCACCATAACCAACTATGTATCATTTTGTATATAAATGTATTCATGAAACTATATGTAACGTATTGTATTTGTATCATCCAATTCATCACCACTCATCTTCTCCGACAATTTATTTAGCCATATCATCAACTATGAGATATCAAGACTCTTTATGTAAAATCTGCTCAGTCTCCCACAACTTGGGTTTGACCTACCTGAAATTTACATAGGGAATATTGCGGTGTTGCAATGTCTGCCACAATAATCTGGTATGTGCGATAACTGCTATTACAGGACATATCGGGATTTGCCCCATACCTGCATTCTACCATCTACACATCATTCTGATTGGAATCCTATGTCTTCTGCTCTACCACGACATATCGCCCTTGTCCATGCAATGATCATCTTAAATCATTGACAGCTACATGGCCTTCTATGGATCCTGCCCAAACTGTAAGCGTATGAACTCATGCAGCCAGAGCAATCTTAGCACTAGAACTCACTGATCATTTCTGACCTGCTCTGGCACTCCAGTGGTCTCCACTAAAAGAAAGGGTGGGATTCAAAACTATTTGTCTACATCACATGTCCCACCACAGTCATGGAGCATGCTAACTGCCAGATCAATAGTGCCTTACCGCCGACAGAGGTGTTTAATGTGGCTTCCCAAAACAGACTCTCCACCCACCCAAATAGAAATATTTTTAAGGATACAATCCTTCATACACATATCTCGTCCCAAAGGAACCCCTAGGCTCTAGCTCTTGTCTGTGATTCGGATCTCATGGAATACGGTAAAGGCTTGGAAACTCGTCCATTGCAAAGGGTTTATTGACTACATCCTAGATTACAGCCTTACATGTCAAGTGACTGCCCGTTCTAAACTTTGGACCACCACCATCCTCTGGAAAGAGTACTGAAGTGGCCACCACGAAGTAGAAGCGCTATCTAAAAGCAAATAAAATAGAATAAACCCAATCCATAATCTGCTGCTTCAGAGTATTTCAGTTGGCTGGTGGCAAAGACACATCTTGGTGTTTCCAAAAAAGACCCCTTTTTTTGCATTCTGAAACACTTCCCTATACTTTGCGTCAGTCTGCTTGTTCTGATCGCATTTGATCCCAGGAGAAGCACCATAAGGTGCTTTCTGTCATGAATCCAACAGCTATTATTTTAGGTAAGCTGAAACACCAGGGTGTAACAAAAAACAACAAAGAGCACGTCAGAAACTGTGATTAAGCAATGAGTAGAGCAGCCAAAAAAAGTTGACGGGTGGCCTGAGAAAAACAGGAAGAGATCCATAAAATGCCAGCTAAGGAAACGTCCGAAGTAGATGCTGTCAAATTCATTGGCTGGTGTCTTCTTAGTAAACACAGTAGCAGTCCAGCAGGAACTATTAAACTATGCAAGCTGTTGGATTTTTTAAATAAAAGTTCAACCTCTTTTTTAAAGTAAATGAGGTTTATTTTAATGATACTCAATTTACAGACCTCAGAAGGATCCAAATATGAGTGGGCTTTGCCATGATTTCAATTTGTGGCCTCAATGATCCTGCATGCCTCAGCTGTGGGCCAGTGCTTCATTTGTAAAATAATGAGTGCCGGTGCCCAAAGAACTGCTCAGAAACTTACGGCCGGCGCAATTAAATGCCAGCACAGTAAACTCCAAGTCTGCACAGCCTGGAAACTACCACAGGCTTCTTTAATCGACTACCAGACACTGTATGCCCCTTTATCTCAATTTTGCAGGTTCATGGGTTCTCCTTCCATCAAGGTTTTCCATTTTTCTCTTCCTCCTTTCCCGTTGGTATGTGCTTTCCTTACTTGGGAAACATCTGATGAGAAAAAATGAGTGACGGGCCCCAAAAATGAGCTTCAGTAGCCCCCACCGGCAACCACTGGCTCAAATTAAGCACTGCTGTGGGCATTTAACTCCTTGACAACATGAATGGGTTTTAAGGCTATGTTGTGCTTGACTGCAAGTAGAGTTTCAAGTTTAATAATACTTTGTTTAGATGATCAAGTCCATCAGAGTGGGAACAGTGCAGTGCAATAGTGTTTCAAATTAATACAATGACTAAAAGGCATAAAAACTCCATAGGTAGCACAATTCGTAAATGAAATTTACGTCAGAAGTGGGGGATGAAATGGTAAATGTAGACAAATATATAAAAGAATACCCATCTGTTTTGACAGCATGCAAAGAAGGGACAGAAAAGACTTCATGACAAACACAGACATTTCATAAAGGAATGTAAGCTGTGGTTAGGGTGACCAACTGGCATGGGTGCAAATTCAGGACAGTAAGTGTAAAAATTCAGGACAAAGGGTCAAAATTCAGGACAAAACTTCAGGACAAAAGGTAAGTTTTACAGACACCTCAGAGGAAGTTGCGCAAAAGTAAATAGACAACCACTTAAGTACAAGTCAAAATAAGTTTACATTAGGTTGAGAAAATCGTGCACTTCACGGTTTTTCTGTATGCGCGCAGCTTTGAGCAACTGTGCAGGTCTTTTTGTGGTATTTCATATGATAATAATCTATTTATATGGTTACTGCACTGGGTTGTCCAGTCTGATATTTTGTTTACAACTCATGGTCCTGAGCAGGCATGTTTGGTGAGAGAAGTGGTCGGGAAGATCTGCTTGGATAGTGTTTGTTACTAGCATCTGAGTGCCATTGTTAGATGTACAGCGGCACGCATTGGTGAACTAAAGGGAGGATTGCTGTGATGTTCCCACTATAGGGAACGCATTATGGGTGTTTCAGCAAGTGGAACTTAAAATATGGAATCTGACTTTGCTTATGGGGGCTTTGCATAGAGTTGCACTAGCTGACAGAAGTCACAAAAGTGCTTTTCACTGCAGCTTTCTTAAAGAAGGCACTGTTGATACACTATACATAGTTTATTATGGACGCCTTGCCTATTGCTACAAACACAATATCCATCTCAAGCACAACTCATGGCACTATGAGGCTCTTCCTAAAACCTTACACCTAAAATAAAACATGCAAACATTTACAATTACTAGTGTAACATTAAAGTAGCAGTTGGGTGTCACTCAAAATGTAATATGCATGATGTATAGATCCCACACATAAGCACACAGCAAATACAGAATAGTAACACATAGGCAAGGGAGTAGCCAGAAAATTAAAATACCTCCCACTTTGAACTAAAGCTCATATGGTACCAAGAAAGCAGAGTAAGTCATCACAACCCTCTCCAGAAGAGTTCTCTTGTCCAAAGATCTAGCCATTCATCCTTCCTTCAAACCCCTGATATCCATCATTTCAAATTTACATTCTATTATCTATTAATTCTTTCATCCATCTTTCAGTCTTTCACCATTCATTCTGTCCTTTCATCTGTGTGCCCATCCATATCCAAACCTTTTCAACCATTTGCAAACCTATCCATCATCTATCCTTCCATCCATCATTTCACTCATCCATCATCCATCCATCCACCCTTTCACCCAATCCATCCTTTCACTCATCTACCCATCATCCATCCACCCACCCTTTCACCCAATCCATCCTTTCACTCATCCATCCACTCTTCCACTCATCCATCCATTCACTCACCAATCCAACCATTTACCCTTTCACCCATCCTTTCACTTACTCATCCATCAACCCAGTCACTCATCCGTCCACCCATTCACCCTTTCACTCATCCATCCTTTCTACCAACTCTCCACCCTCCCTTTCCCTCATGTATGCATTCTTTCACTCATCCATCTTTACATTCTTCTTTTCACTCATCCATGCACCCATTCGCCCATCCATTCTGCCAATCATTCATCCATGCTTTCACTCATCCATCCATCCTCCCTTTCTCCCTCCATTCCCCTTTCACTTAGCCATCCATCCTTCAATCCACCCTTCACCCTTCCACCCACCCTTCCATTTACTCATCCACTCATGAATCCATCCATTGACCCTATCACTCATCCATCTTTTCTCTCATGCATTCACCCTTTGACTCATCTATCCATCCTTTCGTCCATCTACCCTCCCTTTCACTCACTCGTACATCCTTACATCCACCCTTTCACTCATCCATCCATCCATTCACCCTTTCACTTATCAATTCATCAATCCATCCAGCATTTCTCTCATCCATCCATTCACTCTCCCATCATCCACCCTTTCACTCATCCATTCATCCTTTCACTGATCCATCCATTTACCCTTCCACCCATCCATCTATTTACCCTCATCCATCCTTCCACTCACTCATCCATCCTTTCATTATCCATCCAGTCACCCTTCCACTAATCCATCCATCCTTTCACTAATCCATCCATCCATTTACCCATTCCTTTACTTACTCACTCACCCACCTTTTCACATTAATTATGAGCTTAGCCTCCTTTGTCTACTGAGTTGCAGACAGAAGAGGCCCATCAAGAACTTCAACCCCGCTGTAGTTCCTAAAGCAATCAGTGGGGTGGGTTGAGGGAGGGTTCACTATGCCGCTGCACATAGGCAATCTGAAAACATGGAAGTCATGAGTCATGCATGATGCACAGTGCCAGGACATGAGGTGACTGTGACATGGGGATGTTTCCAAGGCTTTAAGTGGGATGAAAAAACTGGGGGTCTCTCCAAGGGGCGTGTCTGATGTAATTAAGGGTGTGGCTTAAAACACCTAAGCTAAAAATATGTGCTGAGCATAGTGTGCCGCCCGACTGGTATTTTGCTGTTTCTATCATTGCATCCAGTAACATTAGACTTACAACAAGGTATGACTATTGGCTTTGTCAATGGGTGTTAGTTGCATAAAATAAATAAATAAAGCTGCAACTATGGCTTCGTTGTATATAATATTAAAAATGCTTCAGCTCTGAAATGATGAGACTATGAAAAACTATAACCTCTTCTTTTTACTTCTTCATGGGCTTCTTTTCATGAACTGGCCCATAGCAGCATGGGTGCTTTTGTACATTTGTTTTCTACATTTCTTCCATCTAACCCTAAAAGAATGCCCTGCCCTTGACTGTGGCCGGAGGAGGCCCACCACATGCTGTAACAGCCCAGACTGGCCCATTGTCATTCTGTATGTGGCAATCAGCCAGCATACAGAATGACAATAGGCGGGTGGGGCTGCTCTTATGCTCCGAGGATGAGTGCAAGGCGGCCCCATCAGGGAGCTGAGGCTTCTCGCAGGGGAACAGCCTGCAAGGCCCAAAATTACGGACAAAAGGCGTCTGTAAAAGGGATCATCACGGACAACGGACGTGAGGTCCAAATTACGGACGGTCCGTGAAATTTACGGAAGGTTGGTCACCCTAGCTGTGATTAGGATAAAACCTAAGGGCCCATTAGCATTTAACATGACAGTACAAACGAGTGTCTGAGACAGTATCTAACTGTTGAGATAGTGCAAGTGCAGCAGCCTGCAGAACCAGCCAGGTCGGGTCGTATATGCTGGGCCCTACGCATGTGTCCGCAACCTTGCCACACCTTGTGGTGCATGGGGATTTGTTATTGTTTTCTCCGGGTGACAGAGCTAGGCCAGTTTGTAAAGTGGCTGTGCTGTCAGTGACCAGAGCGAGTATTTGTTAATAGCGGGGTTGAGGGTGATCTTAGAGTGCAAGTAGATTTTTCATAGCCTCATGTGATATGACAATTTGGCATTTGTTATGGCTCTCCTTGTGATACCTTTTAGATCTAGCTGTTATCCAATAGGAATCACACCACCTTTGTCAACATTGAAAGCACCTAGAAGTTGGCTCCCACTGTATTCAAACCCTTGCGCCTGCTGTTAGGCGCATATTCAGAAGCAGTGCTGTTAACCAGCTTACTCCCGCAGACACAACATTGACCTCGAAGTGATCTGGTGATGTGCGGCACATCTAGGCTCTGATTGGCTCTTAAGAGGGGAATGCTGCTTTTTCTGGAGTATTTCATCCCCGGTTTACTGAATTTTTTTTCATTTTTGCATCTGTGTAATATGAACGTTTTGCCAGACAGCACAGTTGCTTTGCTTCATGACATCCCGTGGTGGAGTTGCTCGAAGTGACAATATATCCTTTATAAACCTAGGTGAAGTTGAAGTAATTTCTTTGTGGAAATGGCGAAAAAATTATGCGGAATTATGCGTTACAATGCAAAATGCCGATCTTGCATTTTATGCTATATTTTAGCGTGAACTGATCCTCCCTTTCATTTAGGATGCAAGGATGCATTTCTTGCTTTAAAAAACAGAAAATTGGACATGACGCAAAGATCAGTCACTTGAGTTCGGTTTGCATTGTTCCCATTCCTACGATAGGATTTGTGTCCGAACGAAACCATAATTGCACGACATGGCGCAATAACACAATCTCAGGCGTTTCGCCTAACAATCTTAATGCAAAATGCTGGAAATTACGTGAGATTATTTCGACGTCAACAAAATTTTGCCCAGGTTTAAACGTTTATTGTTCCTAACGGGGCAGCTACCATCATGTTTTTTGGGTGTTTCTGTCTTTTGCCATGTCAAATTTTGTTTAGCCTGGTCTGTATACATCCCATGTATGCACTTTGTGGCTTGTTTAGGCAACCCTCCATGGTTAAGCTATGACCCTAACTATTTTTAGACAAGGGTATGTTCACTCAGTTGCCAATTTAGATTTGTTCATAATTTGATTTTACGATACTGTTGTGTAGAGCTGTCATTTTACATGCTTTCAAAATATTTCTCCATATTTTTTACTAAAGTCTAAAAAAAAAAAAAATAGACACGTTGGTACATTTTTGCTTTACTTTTAGACACTTTCAAAACTTAACAGATGACAGTTGTGACGTCCGCTATTGACATTTTCAAAATTCTAGTCGTGATTTCAGTTTGTGGTGGTGTTTAGAAGTGTCATTAAGAGTTAGTTACTTTCGGCAAAGTAGTAGTGAATTAAAGAGTCCCTTAACTTGTCGTTATTTTGGTTAATAGTGTCACTGGGCAGCTATAGAATTATTTTAGTAATACGTAGCATTAAATGAAGTAATACGATCTAGTGTGCATAATACATCGCTATTTTGTCTGCTACACTTAGTCTTGTTGTCTAATTGCATCTGATAATCGCAACACATGCAATTTTATCACAAAAATGCAACAATTCCGTGAAATGCACGTCGGTAAAAAGATGTCAAGAAAAGAATATATGAAAAAAAAGTGTTGATTCGATTGTTTTTTAGGATTACACTAGGATATTCATGCAATAAAAATATAAAAGGACACATTGAAAAGAGAAACCTATGTTCTAATACAAATGAAACTTGAACCTTTTATATATTCTTTACAACTTCAGAAAACCAAAATGATGGCATTGGTATCATTCTGAGCTTGTCCATATTTATGTGTTGATGACAACTTTCTTGCAACGCTGTTGTGCACTACCGTGCTGATTAGCTGCAGCACTGGTGATTGCCTGTGAGGAAATCATATGCTGGTGCTATTGATCAGTCGATATTCTTGTGTCGCTGTCTCCGGGAGGCAAATTTCCCTTTTGCCTAGGATTTTATGATCACAGATTTGCTGGAAGCCGTTTTAGCGTCTCTCTCCCTCTCTGTTCTCCTCGTATCGTCACACTGCAATTCCAGTCCCTTCACATTCCATACATAACCAAGTGCCATGTAATTACAGGCCACAACAGCGTTATCTTTTTCAATATTTGTTTTTCGTGTACCTCAATAGGTGGTCACTGGGTTGAGCTTGGCAGCAGCCGTGCCAGCTCAGAACACATCCTGCAACTTACGCAACCCTGGCAGAGCATCTATAGTGGCTCCTCTGGCAGGAGACCTTGCAGTTTTATCAACTCCACCCTGAACGGGGGCGTGGCCTGCTGAGCTGCGAGATGGCCGCTCTGTGAGTGAGCTCCGCCGGCCGAGAAATAATCCTGTTATAATCCTTACAATTGGGGAGCTAAAGCCACGTTATAAACTCACCCACGGAAAGCTGCTGCTGTGAGTTATCGCTCGCTGTGGCGCAGGTCCCTGCGCTTTGTTCCGGAGCAGAGTTGGGTGCCTTGCTGTGAGAGAGCCGGCAACGCGCGCTCCTCCTGTGGCTGCGTGGGCGGGCAGATCTCGTAATTGAGCCCGCGGCGGCCAGAGCGGTGTGTGCCTCGGCTGGAGCGGACGCGGAGCGCAGCCCTTTGATCGGAAGACCTTGGGACGTGACTTACTCCCGCTGCAGAACAGTGCTGATTTGCCCGAGAGCCTCGATCCACGCTGCCCGAGCCCAGACGGTGAGACGCGGTGGCGGAGTGGTGGTGAGGTGACACGGGAGGTGGTGGCGCCATCTTGCACCCTTTTGAGTGAGAGATCTCCCTGCTGTTTTCTGGAGGTGCACATCGGGCCAGCGCCTGGGCCCGGTCTACCCACAGGTGGAAAGAGCCACCTCCACCTTCAGTGAATTTACATCTGGGAGAGGACTGAGGCCGGTTGCACTTCACGTACTGTTCTGTTCCTGTGGGCCTGTGCTCGCTGTAGCGGCCATTTTGGTGTCGAAGGCCTGGTGGCGTGCTGCCGCGTTCGTGCGGGTCGCACTAGTGGGGCGCTTCGTGGACATTGCACTGGCGCTGCCATGACCTGGACGGATTGTTGCTCTCATACTGTGCAGTGCCTATCTGAAGTGTGTGTCGGACCCTGCGGGAGCCTCCGTTGTCTGGCTGCGGTGCGGGTGGGCCGCCTGGCTGTCCCTGCAGGCTGCGGTCGTGCGCTGACCCCCGTGGGATTGCGATTCACCAGAGGACGAGGCGCGGAGGTGAGGAGGCCGTGGGTGTGCCGCCTGCACCGCGGTCGGCCGGTGGGCCCTGCTGAAGAGGTTGGCGACACCTGCATGAGACATGGGGAAGCAGGACGCAAAGCAGCCGAAGCTGACCTTCGACCAGCGGAGGACCATGAGGCTTATGGAATCCGATCCTGAGGCCGGTGCGGAGAAGCCTGCGGAGCAGCAGTCGGAGGATCGGGGGGAAGACCTACGCACTCTGATGCTTGAGATGCGATCGAGCCTGCGAAACATCGACACCAAGCTTGATGCGCTAACTACCCAACTAGATGCCGTCAAAACCCAAGTAGGTACCCATGAGACCATACTTGATGTACTTGAAAATAAAGTTTCCGATTTTCATGAGTTCCAAGTGCAAACGAAGGAACAACTCCTGCAGATGGACAAAGTGTTGGGTGTAATCCGCGCAAAAAACGAGGATTTGGAGGCGAGGTCGCGCCGCAATAACCTGCGCATCACGGGCATACCGGAGACCACGGCTATTGTCAAGATGGAATCTTACGTGGCTGACCTCCTTCGGGAGCTCTTCGACACTCACCTTTCCGCGGTCTTTGCGGTCGAGAGAGCGCACCGTGCCTTGGGCCCTAAACCACCGGTTGGAGCTCCGCCCAGACCCATCCTGGCCCGGATTCTTAACTATCAAGACCGCGACCTGATTCTACGTCTGGCACGAGAGAAAGGGAAGATCACGCACAAGGGCAATCAAATCTCCTTTTATCCAGACTTTACGCCTGCGGTACAGATGGCGAGACGTGAGTTCCTGCCGGCCAAAAGACTTCTGTTGCAAGCCCAAATCCCATACTCGTTGCTATACCCGGCCAAACTTAAGGTCATTCATGATGGTTCTCCACACTTCTTCACGGATGCCAAATCCGCCCTCAAATTTTCAAAACACGTGAGCGGTAAGCAACCTAAAAATGGTTCCAGGATGACGGATTCGGCTGAGGCCCGGCTCAGTGACAATGATTGATAGCTCTCCAGTCGTGACCTGTCCTATGAACTGGTTGCTTTGTATTTCGTTTGAGGCTGGGAGACTTTTGTATGATCCTCTCCTTGCCGGACCCTGACCAATATACTGCTGGGGTTTTTTTTTACCCCTCTTTCTTCTGGTTTAATCTCCCTGGTCCTGGTTTGTGTGGTCCTATCTAGGGAAGGCCTGCGGGGGGGACTTGATGGACACTGCGGCATGCCGCGGGGGGCTGGAACACTCTGGGTCGAACTGTGCTGTGCGAACTGCCTAGGCCCCTATCATGCTGTAATGATCTGTGGACGATTTGTTTGTACATTTTTCATGCCATTGGCTTAGCCCTCTTCAGTTTCTCGGCCACCCTGCTTCGGCAGGGGAGTACGCTGGTTGTCCTGCGCCCCTATGGGAGAACTCCCTTTTGCTAACTGTTTCTTCCTGTTGTCGTGGGTGGGTTCTCTACAACCTGATTGGGGGGTTGGAGTGGGTGGCAGGATGGGGGTGGGGTTTGTTGTTAGGTTTTCAGCCAGTATGACACTTTGCTGCTCGCTTGTTTGCACCCAGATATCTAAGTTTGTGCTGCACGGCCCTTACCCCTCTGTTTTGTTGCAATGTA
Source organism: Calotriton arnoldi (assembly GCA_963921515.1). NCBI lineage: Eukaryota > Metazoa > Chordata > Amphibia > Caudata > Salamandridae > Calotriton > Calotriton arnoldi. The sequence continues at coordinate 465,052 of CAWUFW010003305.1, forward strand.
TACAGTCAGACACCACGCCACCAGCTTGAGCTTTTTAACATGGAACATTCGGGGATTGAATGATGGTAGAAAGTCCAGGCTTGTGCATGCCTACCTGCTGAGGCATAATATAGACGTATGTGTGCTGCAGGAGACACATCTCAATGTCATACCCTCCCCCAAGTTGAGACATAGTCGATGGGGCCAAGTGTACTCTTCCATATACTCCAACTACTTCCGTGGGGTTGCTGTGCTAATGAGGCGGGGTTTGGACTGGAGGGAAAGGGAGATACACACTGACCCGGAAGGAAGATTCATTGTCCTACTGGGCACACTGGGGGGGGACCTCGGTCGCGATAGTTGCGCTGTACGGCCCTAATGTAGACTCTCCAAGCTTTTTTCAGGACATCTGGGCTAAAGTTAAAGCGACCAGCTGCGACACTATTATCTGGGGGGGCGACTTTAATGCAATTCTGGACGACGATCTTGACAGGAAGGGGGCTTCCCGGACATTGCACCCGTCTGCCAGTGCGGCCTTGAAGCCATAATTTCGGATGGCAATCTGGTTGACATTTGGCGTAGTAGACACCCCGCGACTCGGGAGGGCACCTGTATATCTGAGTATCATGGCGCCTGGTTAAGGCTGGACATTTGGTTGGTGTCTCGCGATGTTGCCACCTGGACCAAGGAGGTATCCCATCTCCCCAGATCCCTGTCGGATCACGCCCCATGCCTTCTGAAATTAGTACTTCCCGAGTCCCCTCCACGCCTGTTCAGATGGCGGTTACCACCGCATGCGCTTTTGGATGAAGCATTTAAAGAAGAAATTAGAAAAGATATTACTGACTATTTTACCCTCAATTCCGGCTCGGTGGACACGGAGGCGTCCCTTTGGGAGGCATTCAAGGTGGTTATTAGGGGTCAATGCATTGCTCGCCAGGCCGGGGGTGTTGAAGGCTATTCGGGGCTCACTTGCTTCCCTAGAGACTCAAATTAGGGGACTAGAAACACAATACTACTCCTCCAACGATTCCGACGCGTTGGCCCTTTTAAAAGCCAGACTGCTTGACTTTGAGGAGGAAGCGCAGCGTGAGGTCAAGTTCTTGGGAAAATACGCAGAGGTGCGGAGATACGGAGAGGGTGACCGGCCGGGGAGGACTCTGGCGGCGATGATTCGTGCCCCGCGCTCCACTGCCTACATTCCTGAATTGACTAGCACACATGGCACGGTTATTAGAGGACAGGCAGGCATATTAGACGAGTTCTCCTCGTTCTACTCTAGTCTCTACACCGCTACTCAAAAAACGTGTCCAGAGGGCATGCAGCCCTTCCTTGATTCCCTCGAGCTACTATGGTTCAGTCAAAGGCATAGAGACTACTTAGACTTCCCGTTCACAGTAGAGGACGTTTCTCAGGTAATTAAAAGTTTGCCACTGGATAAGGCCCCCGGGTCTGACGGTCTAACCACCGCCTTCTACAAAACTTATGTGGAGGAACTAGCTCCGCATCTGATAGTGTTATATGAGGAGGCTCAGACTACTGGTATTTTATCACCAACCATGCGCGAAGCAATAATAATCACTTTACTGAAACCCGGGAAGCCTGACACTGAATTAGACTCGTATAGACCACTGTCATTAATAAATGTGGATGTGAAAATCTTGGCCAAGTTAATTGCTAACAGGTTACAACCACTACTCCCCTTGATCGCCCGTCCCGATCAATCGGGATTTATTCCCGGACGGTCCACCTCCCACAACCTCAGGACTATTTTTTCGGTATTACACTACCTCCACCCAGAAGTGCAGGCGGCTGCCGTTTTCCTCGACGCTACTAAAGCGTTCGACACGCTCGAATGGCCCTATCTGTTCGCCATTCTGGGCCGCATGGGGTTCAGTCCGCTATTTATAAATTTAATCCGCTTACTATATACTCAGCCAACGGCTCGGATTCGAGTGAATGGCCTCCTGTCTAAGCCTTTCTCTATTTCGCATGGCACGAGGCAGGGATGCCCTCTATCCCCCCTGCTTTTCACGATTGCGATGGAGCCGCTGGCGGCGCGCATCAGACAGCACCACACGGCCAGGGGGATTGGGTTTAGTACCAGAAGCCTCCTCATATCATTATATGCTGACGATGTCACATTGTATGTGATTGACCCCGCGTCCAACTTGGACCCCCTCCTTCGGGAATTTATCAGATTTGGCAGCCTTTCTGGAGTTTCCATCAACTGGGCTAAGTCAGTCATTTTTCCATTGACGGACACCACCGCCCCAGTCATCTCCGAGTTCCCTCTAAAATGGGCAGATGACACAGTAAAATATCTGGGCATATGGCTTAGTAGAAACTTACAAGAGGTGTGGAATTTAAACTTCGGACGTGCCATCACCTGGCTAGAGGAGAAGGTCGCACTGTGGGCTAGGCTCCCGCTCTCCCTAGCCGGAAAAATAGCCCTAGCTAAAATGATAGTCTTGCCGAAATGTCTTTATTTATTTGTTAACATCCCGATCCCTCTCACACATGCCTTCTTTCGGTCCCTCAAGACTTTGCTGGTTTCGTTGGTATGGGCGGGCGGGCAGGCTCGAGTATCCTGGGATTTGTTGACGCTTCCGTTGTGTCAGGGCGGCTTGGGGGCCCCGGATATGCAACTGTATGCCTGGTGCGCCCAAGCTCAGTTTCTCCATCACTGGGTCCATCCAACTCCTTTTCAGCCCCATGTGGCCGTGGAGACTGACGTGGCGGCGCCTGTCCCTCTCCGTGTGGCTCTTTATCAGCCCTACCGACGTCCTAGAGACTGTGTGGACACTGTGGAGACCATGCGATGGGCGTGGAACGAATTGCGGAGGAGAGCGGGCGTTACCATATTATATGCCCCATCTATACCACTAGCGCACAACCCAATGCTGCCAAATATAGGGGACAGTATCAGTAAGAATGTGGCGCAAAAGCTGAACCTACGTACTTTTGCTGATCTGTACCCCGGTAACACATTCCGCTCGCCCCCGGTCGTAGAGGAGGGGCAGACAGTGCCCTTTGCTGAACTATTTCTCTATTATAAGCTTCGGGCCACCTGTCGCTCTCTACATGAAAGTTTTCCAGGCTCCCCGCCATCCATGGCAGCACTTGAAAACTTGTTAAGTTCACCTTCGCCCCGTAAACTTGTCACACGACTGTATACACACATGCAAATCACGGCGCCTCTGTTAAAGCTATGGGCGTTTCAGGCGTGGAATAACGAACTCCCCGTCCCGCTCACCGAAGACCAGTGGTCGTACTGATGCTGTCAGCTCACTGAGTTATCCCCCAATTATAAACTTCGCCTCATACACTTCAAGTTTCTCCACCGCTTTTACAGAACACCTATAGGCTTGCATCGCATGGGGTTGCGGAACGATGAGGGCTGCTGGCGCTGTGGTTTTCTCCCAGCCTCCTTTCTTCACATGGCATGGGATTGCCCACGTCTGACGGTTTTCTGGTCCACAGTGTTTACAATGATACATCAGATCACTGGTGCGCCTGAGACTCCCACTCCTTTGCTGGGCCTGCTGAGCTATGTAAAAGATACACCCGTTAAAGTTCGTAAACTGCATGCATTGCTTCTCCTTTTTGCCAAACGCCAAGTCGCTGTGCCTTGGGGGAGAAAGAGGGTGCCTTCCATTAAGGAGTGGATAAGGGACGTTTCGTATGGCCACTCCCAATTGACCACCTTCTGGGAATTGATGCCTCCTACCTCCAGATCCAGAGACATTTGGGAGCCATTCCTCACTTGGGCCCGGGAGAGACAGGGGTCGGATGAGAACACGGCGATTGATACGGGGGAGGTGGGGTAGATCGGGTGGGGAGATGTTGTTGTATTTTTTTATATAGAAGCTCTACCTGCTATGCATACTATAGGGGGCGTCGTCCTGGATGTAAGACCGCACTGTCACATGTTCTTTTCCCGACTGGATTTGCTATGTGGTGTCTGCCTACATATCTTTGTCTCTATAGTGGGTCGGGCACAAACGGTATAACATTTGTACTGTGTTGATGGTGCAGCTTTTGGCTTTGATTATGTATTGATTGTATACTGGCTGATTGTTTATTGTGTTTCCCTTTTTTTTTAAATGGCAATAAAAAGAATAAAAAATAAATAAAAAAACTCCACCCTGAACGCTAAGATTATTCTCACTACGCTCGAAAGCTCTGTTAATGTCCCCGTTTGCGTTGCTTTCGATTGCTTGGGCCCCAAGGATCACTTTGCATTTTGAATGCCTGCTTCAAACCAAAAAGGGCTGCTTTGGAGTTTAGTTGAGAGTTAAAAATAGTATATTATGATATTGAGTTAATTCGCTTGAGGTTGCCCACGCAGCTATTCTATTGGAAGAGACTTCAGTGCCTGAACTTTAGATAGTCCATCGGATGATGTGCTCTGTTTCCTATGTGTGAACCCAGTGCTAGTGGCCTCCCTGTTGTCGAGTGGCCTGAAAATTTACAGCCTCCTTTAGAATTTGGCGGAAAGGATATTCTGTCACAAACGTAACGATTGTCACATCCGCCATATTAAAAGTGCATGATAGCCCATAGCATTTGTAATCCAGCGGACCATATACATATATATATATACCACCAGGTTTGTCGGAGTATCCCATCTGCCAAACTCAAATAAGGCTCTTAAACCTGTGCACTTTAAAGGCCATTTTGCATCATGCCCATCGCATCTTACTAAGGGCTGCCAGCACATGCCCATTGATTATCTAGCTCTCGACAGGTGGGCGTTTATGCAGTCTCTACATTTTTAGGTCTCGCCTAATACAGTGCATTCTCTGTCGTTTGGGAAACATATTGTTTACATACAAGGGGCACAGAGCCCGCCCATTGCTTACCATTGGTTGGCTTCATTGCCACTTTCATTTGCTTGCTTCCTGTGTGTCAGTACATGCTGCTGCCACTTCCTCTTCTTGTGTGTAGCCCTCCCCTGGAGCATGTCCCAAGTACTTGTGTCCTTGCACTACTTGTGCTTTTGGGAGCTACTTTTTTCACTTTGTTGTTGCACTCTACAGAGTGCGTCTTTTACCGCTGGCTCCCTGTTGTATATCTCCCATGTTGGTCTGCAGCTTCCCACCCCCTATCCATGTTTGCTTGTTCCCATCCACTTGTTTTCCTTTTTTTGTCTTTAATAATCTTTATTGCTTTTTAAACAAATACATGCCTCCCGCTTCACCTCCCTCCCCCCTCCCTTTCTCAGATAAATACACCCAAAAAAATATATAGGAACTTTCTCTTTGTTACACATTTCATTATTGTCATGAAACAAATCTCGATTCTTTTGTTACTAAACAATTCATCACAATCGATTCCCACAAGCTGCTACTAGTCCTTGCCCCTCTACCATCCTTCCACGTAGTGTATCTACATTCAGCTTATCCACTCTCAGCCTGTCTTTGCATCCATTGAATAAGCGAATTCCATATAGCTAACCCTTGTTTACGTTTATTCCTTCCCTTCCTTTTGTATATGGCTACCTCTAGACTGCATGTCGCCAGCAATCTCGATCTCCATTGATAGAATACCGGTGGATTTGGATCCAGCCAAGCTGAAGCGACACACATCCTTAGGACCGCCATTGCCACAAAGATCAGCCCTTGCATATATTTTGGGCGTTTTATATGACCTATGCCTAACATTATTTCATCAACTGAAATTGCAATTCTAGCTTCGAAAATCTCTGACAAAAAAACGATATATCATCAATCAACTTCATTAAAACTTCACATGTGGCAAAAATGTGTACACTATCAGCTTCAAATAATTTACACCTAGGACATGACGTTCCTTTTCCAGTCCCCCATTTAGCTATTTTATTTGGGGTGTAGTATAATGAAAAGAAGGTTTTATAGTATTGAGCTTGTAGTTTTGTGGACATTATATGGGACTGAAATAATTCATAGGAATGGAGAAGTATATCAGTAGGTACACCTAATTTAGTCTGCCATTTGGCCATACATTTGTCCATATCATCTGGATAATATGTATTCATCTGTTCATATATAGCCCCTATCTTTATTGTTGTTTTTTTGGCCATGTTCTCCATAGTTTGAATTACTTGAAATTTTATCCCACCTCCCTTTTTACATAGAAAGTCCCTGACCTGTAGAAATTTGAAGAAGTCCCTATGACCTAATTTATAGTCCATCTGTAATTCCTTGAAAGATTTCAACCCCATAGTGGAATAAAAGCATCCTAATTGTGTAATCCCTCCCTTTATCCATCTATCCATACAGGCATCCCTGAAGATCTCTGGAAGATTATTATTTTTATGAATTGGAGTATAGTGGGATAGCCGACCAATACTCATTAGTTTACGTACGTTATTCCAGACCTTATGAATACCAAAAATGGTCTTGAACCTAACTTTTTTGAAGTAGCTATCGTTTAGGTGGCGCCATAGGTATCCTTTAGCTTCCTCACCCAATAAAAGTTCTTGTGGTGTTGGGATACTACCATTTATTCTATTATCAATCCTAATTGATAGTAATTTGGCGCAAAATTTCAATGTAGTAGCCCAGTAATACAATTTAAAATTAGGCAACGCCAGTGCCCCTCTGTCCTTGGGTAGGGTAATAAATCTCATAGCCCGACGCGGTCTCTTGTATCCCCATAAGAACCTGGAAAGCATGTTATCTATAGATTTAAACAGTTGTGGTGGGAATTCCAAACAAATAGTTCTGAAAAATATAAAAATCTAGGCAGAAAGAGCATTTTGATCAGGTTACATCTACCCCCAATAGACAAATGTAGATTATTTAACCTGATCATATCTTTTTTGTACTGAAGTATTAGGGGTTCGAGGTTATTATTGACTAGGCTCTGCAGATTTGCCGTTATACTAACCCCCAGATAGGTAGCTTTCTCCATTACCCGATCGTCTCTCATCGTAATTTTACTATTGAGGATAATCTGTGTTTTGTCTTGATTCAGTTTGTACCCGGATACTCTTCCAAAAGACTCGGCCTCCTCTTCTATCAATCAATCAATCAAGCATTTGTATAGCGCGCTACTCACCCGGAGGTTCTCAAGGCGCTAGGGGGAGGGGGGTCCGCTACTGTTCGAACAGCCAGGTCTTGAGTTGCTTCCTGAAGGAGAGGTGGTCTTGGGTCAGGCGGAGGTGGATGGGTAGGGAGTTCCACGTCTTGGCAGCCAGGTAGGAGAAGGATCTTCCTCCCGTTGTGGCTCTTCGGATGCGGGGGACGGCGGCGAAGGCGTGGTTGGTCGATCGTAGCTGGCGGGTGGGAGTGTAGAAGGTCAGACGGTCGTTGAGGTATCTGGGGCCTTGGTTGTGGAGAGCTTTGTGTGCGTGGGTGAGGAGTCGGAACGTGATTCTCTTGCTGACGGGGAGCCAGTGCAGGTCTCTCAGGTGTCCGGCGATGTGGCTGTGTCGGGGGATGTCCAGGATGAGTCGAGCTGAGGCGTTCTGGATGCGTTGGAGTCTTTTCTGAAGTTTGGCTGTGGTTCCGGCGTAGAGGGAGTTGCCGTAGTCCAGTCGGCTGGTGACGAGGGCCTGGGTGACCGTCTTCCTGGTTTCGGTGGGGATCCACCGGAAGATCTTCCGCAGCATGCGTAGGATGTTGAAGCAAGACGAGGACTCTAATTGCATTGATAGGGTCGCTAGTAACGAGAGCGATGTCATCTGCATATGCCAATGTTTTAGTAGGCTGATCTCGTACCCATATTGGCGGTATTAATATATTATTTTCAAGTTTGCGAATGAAAGGCTCTATGTAAATCGCAAATAAGAGGGGAGAGCACGGGCACCCCTGTCTTGTCCCTCTACTGATAACTACCTTATCGGACACTGCTCCATTAACCATTATAACAGCTGTTGGATCGACATATAACATTTGTACTGCTTTAATAAATGGTTCCCCCAAACCACTTCTAGACATTATCGTCCAAAGATATTTCCAGGAGACCCTATCGAAAGCCTTCTCGGCATCTAATAATATGAGTGCCATAGGGTCCCCTGTAACATTTGTCCAGTCAAACAATGAGATTACCCTTTGGACATGATCGGTTGTAGATCTCCCTGGTATGAACCCATGCTGACGTTCCGATACTATTTTGTGTATGATTGGTGCCATGCGGGTCGCTAATAATTTAGAGTAGATTTTTGAGTCTCCATTTATCAAAGTGATAGGGCGATATGACCGAGTTCTGTAGGGTCTTTGTGTTTTTAAGAACACTACAATCTTAGCTAATGACCATGATCCTGGCGGTCGTCCCCCTGAAAAATATGCGTGAATAAATCATACAATATTTTTTTTAACTGTGTAGAAAATTTGACATAAAACTCTGAGGAATCCCATCCATACCCGCCGCTTTGCCTATAGCTAAACTATTTATAGAGAGAAGGATTTCCCCCCACTGTGGTATACCATCCAAAGTTTCCTGATCCTCTACCTCCAGTCTTAGAGGTGGATTCTGATCCATATATTCTTCAATTATACTCCTGTCGTTTATTTGATTCCCCATATAGTTTTGATAAAATTGTTGAAGCGCAGCTCTTATTTCATTAGGGTCGTTCTTTAGCCCATATACTGGATCTCTGATTGCCCTGATTAGATTGGCTGTGCTTTGTTCTCTAGCGCGCACTGCTAACTGATGTCCTACCTGTTCACTAAGTTCATAAAAGTTTTCCTTGTGCATTGTTGCTTTAGCTATTGCTTTTTCCGTTAGACTATCAATAATGTCGTTTTTAGCTATCGCAATGCCCCTCAATTCGTTCTCGACTTCCCGTCCCTCTCGTGCAGCTATTATCAATCCTTCCTCGGCTATCTTTAATTTTTCTTGTAGGACAACCATTTTTTGTTTGGCTTTTTTATTGACATTTAGTGAAAATCGCAGCGTCTCCCCTCTGATCCCGGCCTTTAGGGCATCCCACACCACATCAATTGGCGCACTACCTGCATTATCTTCCACAAACCCCGGTATCCAATTCGTCATGTGTTTACAATATTCCTCATTCGCCAATAGTTCCCTTTGAAATGTCCAAGTTTTCAAATTGGGATTTATTTCTCCATGTTCTATATTTATAACAAGAGGATTGTGATCAGATAAAACTCTTGGTAATTTCTCTATTGTGCAATTAGAGATTAACGTGCTAGAAACCAGAATATAATCCAATCTAGCATGCCTAGAGTGTGGATGGGAATAATAGGTAAACCCAGGATCACTTGTATGTTCTGTTTGCCAGCAATCAATCAGGCCATGTCTCTCACATAGATTTTTAAAAGCTTGAAACACTCTTGGCTTCCTGCCCCGATATTGAAACCCTGAATCCACTGACCAGTCGCATGGGAGGTTTAAGTTAAAATCGCCACAAATTATCACTGGGAGAAGCCAGTGAGCGAGCTCATTAGAGATATATTCCAGCACCTCCGGGTCATCACTAATATTGCCATATATCGTACATAAGGTCATTTGTCTACCATTACTATGTCGACATTCTGTAATCGACCAACGTCCATATTTATCAGACGCTGATCGGGTAAATTGCATCTCTCCCCTTTCGCGAGTATTGCCACCCCCTCATCCTTACTCCTTGTGTTGAGGCCATAATCATTCTGTACCCTAATGTACTAAGCAAATGCCTTTGTGATCCCTCAATGTGTGTCTCCTGTATGCAGATAATATTAGCTCCTATTGATTGCAATCCAATAGCTACTCTCTGTCTTTTTTTAATGTCGTTAAGGCCGCAAATATTGACGGTAAGAATTTTTAACCTAACCATATTGTTTCTTGTCCATCCTTACGTGTGATATAATCCTTTCTGTTTTGTTTCTAGTTATACAGCTTGTATCCTTATTTCTCATATCACTATCTATATTTATTTTAGATTGGTTCCTATTTGCATCATTTCTGCTCATCCCAGATCTGAGAATCCCCCTTCCTCCCCCCGCCCTCCCCCAATCCTCCACCCTCCACCAATTATTAGGCAACCAGGCTCAAGCATGAGCCTGTGTGAGGACATCAGAAGCTATCCACCTTTCTAACCGCTCTCATACAGTTACCAATACAATACATAGTACCAATGTCACATATGATTCACTTAGTCTAGCCACAGTCCCCTGAGCTACATTTTTACAAGAAAAAAGAAAAAAGAAAGAAGAGAGGAAGAACCAACTTTTTTTTCATTTTTTAGATCCCCCAGATTCCAACACAATATCATCCAACATCTTTTGGGCTTGAATTTCTGAATTGAAATTGAAATGTTGCCCCTTATAGACCACTTTGAGCCTAGCAGGATTTTGCAGGAATACTAATGCACCCGCCTTTTGAAATGGTGCCATTAATTGTCTAAGTCGCCATCTACGCTCCACTGTCGCGTGAGCAAAATCTGGTTTTGCAAAGTAAGCAAAACCCTCACACTGCTTCCTGGCGTTGGGTCGAGCTAGATCGTATACCGCCTGTCTTAGTATATCACAAGGAGGCAGATCGAGGCAAGATGGCGTCGGAGTAAGAAGCCTGTGAAAACCGCTCTCTTACCTGGTCTTCACATATTTTCAACTATCCCGGAATCAACCCACGGCAGGCGCGGTATGCGAGGGACCGTGTGAGGTGGCAGGACTCACGGTGCCCTGGTGTGTGTAGAAGCGGCTTCGATCTGTGGCAGACATAGCTCGTGTAGCTGCGGGAGTACCTGGCCGGAGCTCCGGAGCTGGGAGCGATTAGCTCGGCTGCTATTGACGGAGGTCGCAGAAGGTGGGCGCGCGTACGCTGCAACGTGGTCTCCGTGGAAACCCAGCGCGTCTCCGGAAGAGTTGTCAGTGCCGATGGCAACTCGAGGCAGAGGAAAGCGAGGAGCGGTGGCTGCCACGGAGCGGCCAAACGGAATAGAAGCGAAAATGGACACACAGAGAGGCGATCGTCCTTCTCGAACGGACAAACAAAGTAAGGTAATGCCTGTATCGGGGGGGAAAAATAAATGTGACTCCACAGCAAAAGCAACTATTCGGAAAAATAAACCCCCCGGCGAATTGGGGAAAACCCAACCGGCTATTACCAGCTTATTTTTACCCAAAAGTGATTCAAAAGATTTAGGTCACGGGGGGGGAAAAAACATCTACAGAGAGTCCAGGTTTGGGAACTGAGCAAACTGAGAGGTCTGAGCAAATACCAAATGGCATTGAACAACCCGGGTTGAATCTGTCATTGGTGGGAAATATACGGATGACAGAGGGATTACAAGTGGAGGAAGGGGCTAATAATCAATGTGAGACAGCGAAGTATTTATTAATTGAACAAGAGTCAACCCCACCCAGTAATCTGGTCGACAAAGATACAATCCCAGATGTCTCAGACCCTCATGGTAACTTACTGCCTCCCCAGAGGGCAGTAGTGCAAGGGCTCATCGAACAATGCGCGCTAACACTGGATGTAACTGGGGAAAAGTTCTTCTCCCTTACTGAAGAGTCCGAGCAATCAGATATTAGCACTTTTGACAGTAGGGAAGACGTTGACCCCTCGCTTTCAGAAGATAGTAGTCCTGCAGAAAAACCAACAACTGCTAAAAAGAAACTCAAGAGAGTCTCAAGGATGCGTCGAAATGCCTCTAAAGATCAAGAGAGAAGTGACGAGTTGGGATGGGACTATTCAGCCTCATCAATGATGCCCCAGGAGACCCTAGAGGTAGACAAAGAACTCTCAGGAGCTACAGGAGGCGAGTCAGAGCAAAATAAGAAAGGTACCCCCCTAGACCCGTCACTTGCTCTTATTCTACAATCCCTGAGATCTTTTCAAGACGAGGTCAAGGCAGACAACCGACAAGCAAGACAAGCTACAAAAAATCTACAAGGGTCTGTGCGAAAAGTAGGGAAAATGTGTTCGGACATTGCAGAACGAATGAGCACGGTGGAGTCGTGGACGGAAGTTTTGGAGAAATCAGTTGAAACCCTCCAGGTACAGTCTACCTTTCAGGATAAAACCATAAAAGACGTGATGTGGAAGCTGGAGGATTACGAGAATCGTCAACGCCGGAATAACCTGCGGTTGCTTGGAGTGCCGGAGAACCTCGAAGGAAATGACACGAGGAAATTTGTGGTGAAGATGCTCAAAGAATCACTGCCTGAATTATCATCTTGGGACTGGGACAAAGAAGTGCAGAGGGCTCACCGATTTCCATTATCTCAAGCCAAGCATGCCACCGAATCGAAATCATTACCTCGAGCTATCTTGTTTTTTTTCGCCATCCACTTGTTTTCCATGTAGCTTGTTGCCACCCACCCTCCCTCCTGTTGTCCATGTTGCTTGTTCCCTCTCACTCTTCCTTCCCACCCTCCCATTGTTCCTTCCCACCCTCTGTAGCAATTTGTTTGTGTTGCCACCCCCACCTGCCTTAAGAAAAAAAGTGCTATGACTTGGCCAGCATTGCAGTGTCATAGCGATTTTTTTTCCCCCTAACTTTTAGCTATGCCGCACAGCAACTGCACAACATGGCTAAAAGAGATTATCAAAGTCAATAGCTCTTTCGATGCGAGATCTAGTGGCTTTGCCAATGCTTTTTTTATTTAGCTCTGTTGCGATTGGGAGGAGGCCAGCAGGGTTCCCGGTGCGACCTGTGGGCTCGCCTGTATCCTGTGATCCAGACTGCACTGTTTTGTCTTCTGTGGGGCTGTTGCCAGATCTGCATCGCAGGAGGTGCTTTCCTGGTTTTGTTCACATCTTCATATTACAATCTCTCATTCGTGCTACAAATTGAGTTTTGTGAGCAATCAAAACTCTAGGAGTGGGCATATGTAGAATAACAGGTGGGATTCCTGGGCTGTGCTGTCTGAGAAACACTACTTCTGCCACTTTGGAATTTCTTTATATTACAGATTATGGTATTTCATTGTTTAATGTTCTTGTTGTGCATTGCAGTGCACAGCTGCAGTCACTCTCTGGAATCAGCTCCTTTCCCCGTGCCTTATTTGTGCAGCTGCGCTGGCACGCTATTGCATAGATGCCACAATGCCGTAATATTGTCCTTGAGAGTGAGAGGGTGCACTGCTTTCCAGTGTTGGCTCCTGCATTTAAAGGCCGTTTAGGGGAGGTGTCCAGAACACTGTACATTGCTTCACTAAAGACAGAATTGTAGCAACCTACTAAGCTGATGTGATACTTTTTTCATTGTGGATACATTTTATCATAATCCTATTTTGGATATTACTAAGCAGATCAATACTAATTGAAAACAATGACATGGTTTGGGCTTGTTGAATGATGAAGAATACTATTATTTGCTTGTTGATCGTCCAAGATATCTTTGAGTACACTACCGAAAATACATAAGAACCAGCCATTTCCACCTGGCAGACCTATTTTTGCAAGTATTGGGTGTCCTACTTAGAGGATCTAGGAATTTGTGGATATCTTTTTACGCCCCTATGTCTTTAATCCTCCATCATACATTCATGATACGAAGCATATCTTGAATGGGAGCCAGATATGTTGTTGGTCACTATGGATGTCATATCCTTGAATACGAATATCACACATGAATATGGCATTGCCACTCTCAGGTATTTTCTGAATATGAGATCTATTGAAGTGTTGGAACATACAGAGATGTTATTAGCAATGACTAAATTGATTCTGGAAAACAATGTTTTTCTGTTCAATGGAGAATAGTATAGACCACTATGTGACACTGCTATGGGCTCCAAGTTGCCCTGTCTTATGCCCACCTGTTTATGGGGTGGTTTGAGGCATGTCATATCTGGGGCTCAGACGGTGCTAATTGTAGTAATAGTATTCACTATTGGGGAAGGTATATTGATGACTGGGGAGCCATACCACGCAGCATAGTACTCGCATTCCTGGGAGGAGGCGGAGGACTTCAGCGTCCAGCGCACATCGCGGCAGGAGCCGTGCACGCCGTCCCATCGCGCCAGCCGGCGCATAAAGCCAAGTCAGGGCTCCCGCAGTGCGGGATGCGCGCGGGCGAAGCCCGGGCCAAGGGCGGGCCCGTCCTCGCCCGTCAAAGACCGGAGGAGACTGGGCTGGGCCATATCCTTTTCATTTGAGGCTCGCCTCACAGAGGTGAGAACATTTGTTTTGTTTACAATAGTACTACACAACCATGGGTAAGCGGGGAGGCCAGTTGGCATTAAGGCCTGCAACGGCAAGCATTGATAGTATGCTGGAAAGGGCTGTTAGCATTGTAGCCAGTGAGATTGAATTGACTGAGAGCCGCCTCTCACTTGGCTCGGGGATTCCTCCCTTACCCTCCCTTACTAATCAGGGGGGCATTAGCCCGAATGCTAGAGCTTTAGAAGGATTTAACAGCAATTGTGCGGTCTCTTATGCTGAAACTATATCCCACGCTCCTCTGCAAGCTGCAAGCCCCTTGGACACAACAGATATTTCGAAGGCCCCCAAGGTATCAAGCAGGTCTAAACGTAAAAGAAAGGCCGCCAAAGTCATCAGTATTAAGAGGAAGCAACCCGCCCGGTCCAGTTCGTCCTGCTCTGTTTTGAGCTCATGGATACGGCCCCCGTCTAACCCTAAGACGGCAGCTACCCAGGTGCATACCCCAGCCATTGATCCCTGCTGCTCCATTGGTACCCAGACTGAAATTGAGCTACCCTCCTCTTACATTCACAGCTATAGCGATTCCCTTGTTAATCGAATTGTGGACACTGTCTCTGAGCATGTAAAAAATTTACTTGACAGTTATCTCGTCAGTGTGAGGGAACATTTGCGCCTGCCCCAGTTGACGACTTCAGACACGAACTTAGTCATTCAGGACAATCCAACTGCGATCACTGCACCTGGAAGGATAGATACACCTGCACTACCCAATAACGGGTCAAACTCTGAAAGTTGCTTTTTGCCTTCTGTGCCTAATCCGAGCATTTTAGTTAACTCATGTGATGTATGTTATAAAATCAAGCAGTGTTTAGCTCCGGAGGGGATTGGCGCTGAAACTAACATCCTTAACAATGATAGAGCTGATTTCCCATATGCTCATAAGGTGCCTCGCCCCACTACCATCGCCAGCACCCCCACTGTGGCACAAACTAACACCTCTGCCGCAGTATGTGAGGATGCCTCTGACATTGGGTCCTTGTCTGGCCCTGGTCCTGGTAGTGGGGACGTGTTAAACTTGCCGCCGGCCGCCTGCCCCTATGTAGTGGTCCTGGCTGGTGTGCCCCCCTTAAGGACAAATCAGGCTGAATCATGGGATCAACTATGCCACAAAAGTGTAGACTGGTTATCCAGACATAAAGGGTTTAGGGTGCCATTTATTAATAACATTATTATGGTACGCAGAGTTGGTTGGGTGGGGCAGTCTTTAAAGAGTATCAAGGGGGATTGCATCGTTATTAATTTCCGTAACCCGTCAGTGGCCAAAGCAATCCTAACGACACATGAGGCCCCCCTTAACACAACTACTAGTATTCGGGCCATACCCTTGGGCTATTTTTATAACCCTTTTAAATCCACTTCGGGGGTATCAATCTCTGATGCCACTCAGAGTGTTTCCCCTCTTTCTTTACATAATAGATTCCTGCCTTTATCGGGATTGGATAGCCAGGACTGACTACCGTCGTCACTGATAACATCGCCCTCATCAGAGCAATATTCGTTCCCAGTCATGCCCCGATCTTGTGACCCTGACACCCCAACCGTATTACACTTCGATCCCACGCTCAAAATATTGAGTTGGAATGTTGCTGGTTTAGCGTCTAAAATGAATCTCCCGGACTGGTTGGAGCTAGTTCATAAACAAGATATTGTAATGTTTCAGGAGACTTGGGCTACACGTGAGCTACTTTTGAGTGGGTTTGAATGTTTTAATGTCCTAGCTCCGATCCCTAAATCTGGCCGGCCCGCGGGTGGCCTCTCAATTTGGATTAACATCATGGCAGGTGGTAGCGCAAGGGCACTTGTCACCAATAATGATACATTTCAGGCCATAATTTTTAAACGGGGGGTTTCTTTTTGTTTAATCAATTTTTATAATAATGATTTTAAGAATGTCCCAAATATGAATTTTATTAATTTGTTCAAATTCATCTCTAATCTACAGAGGTCCAAATGTGTCGTTAACTTTGCAGGAATATGTCTGGGGGCGATTTTAATGTTAAGTTACCCGGCAGTATTTATTCCCCATCCACCTGACCAATAATGTATCATTGTGTAATAGGGGCGCCCAATTATTAAACCTTTTGTGTACTAATAATTTTTTAGATGTGATGGAACTTGTCGGAATTCCCAGTAGAGCCAGACACACTGAACCTACTTATAGAGGTAGGGGCTCGGCTTCCACTATCGATTTTATTTTTATCACACCCCCTTTAGTGAATAGTGTGTTAAAAGCCGAGGTAGTGCCCACAGTTCATGGGGATCATAACCCCATCAACCTAATTTTGAGTTTTCCCCGCAGGTGGACTCATGATAAAGAGAGCGGTGCCAGGGACTTATCCCCCTCTACTGATAATCTAAGATTGGTCTGGCGTGGTATAGACAATAAAGTCTTATTTGGTAGGATGGTAAGAACGCACCCTGATCTAATTGATACTTGTCTGTCCCTCAAGGAATATAATCCCGAGGTAGTTGACGCCTTCACGCAGCTATGTGCGGGCGTCAAGATTTTGCTGTGTAGGCCCCCCAAGGAATCAGATTTGGACCCTGGCTGGTTCAATGCTGATTGTTCTGCAGCTAACAGGGCACTTAGAAGGGCGCTTGTCACCAAACCCAGAGATAGCTCCCTTGTTAAATCACTCAGACTATGCTATAAATTAGCTATTGCTTCAAGGAAGGAGGAAATAATAAGAGAGCACTGGGACAATATTGCCCGGGCAGCCACGCTAAAAAATGGCAAGGACTTTTGGTTAGCTGTCAAAGATATGAGGTCTTTGGGACACCCCCTGAGCACAATTTGTTGCAACATCTCTAGTGAGGCTTCGGAAGCACATTTTATGAAGATTTATTCAGCCCCTGCACCATCGCCGCTAGCTACTAACGAGTATACAACAGCTGTCAGGGTTGCGATCGACTTAGTAGAAGTAGAGGAGGCTATTGACCAAAGCATGGGCTGTAAAGCCCCTGGCCCTGACGGGTTGCCCATTGATCTTATCAAAAGCCAGTCTGACTTTTGGGCGCCTTTATTGTTGAATGTTTTTAATAATTTAACAAATTCTACTATACCTAACACATGGTCCTCCAGTATTATTGTGCCAATTTTTAAAAAGGGGGACCGTTCCAGCCCTAGTTGTTACAGGCCGATCTCGTTGATCGACAACACGTTAAAAATTTTAGGAAGGGTCCTCTATAACAAGATCAGGTCATGGGCTGAGGATGGTCAGATTCTCCAACCCTGTCAGCTGGGGTTCAGTAGCAACATTGGCACTGCCTCAACCTTAATCTGATCATTGGTAAATATAATGCAGCAAAAAAAGTACCAATATATCTTGCATTTATGGACCTCAGCTCGGCCTTTGACTTTGTCAATAGGTCACGGCTTTGGACCATCCTTTTAAACTATGGTCTGGACGAGTCCCTTGTACATTTTTTAGCCTACTTGCACAAAGACCTACATGCCCGGGTGCGTATTAGCAGGGATGGCGCGGTATCGAAAGTAATAGAAGTTGGGAGAGGGGTCAGGCAGGGCTGCGTCCTGGCCCCCCTTTTATTCATCCTTTATATTAATGATCTGAATAAGTCTTTGGCAACACTTACCCCTGACGTTCCCTGTATTAATGGCAATAAACTCCCTGCCCTGCTATACGCCGATGATGCGGTACTAATGGCACGCACCCCAAACGCTCTCTGCATCTTAACACAGGGCTTTGTTGATTTTATGGATGGTCTGGACCTACGCACTAATTTAAAAAAATCTTTTTAATGGCGTGCGGGTTGAAGAAGCATTTTAACACATCGATTGTTTTAGGTTCAGATAGTTTACAAAGCACTCGCACTTTCCCTTATTTAGGTTTGGTATTTGCCTCAAATGGACTGTGGACTGATCATGTGGCTTACTGCATGAGAAAGTTCTCGAACTCCACTAATACAATACTCGGCTTGCCTAAGCCCAGGAATACAGAGGTCGTATCAGCTACTGTTAAAATTTTTAGACTTCAATGTATAACAACTGCTACTTATGGTGCAGAAGTATGGGGCTCTACCAATTGTGGTAGAATTCAGGATGAAGAGAACAGATTTTGTCGTAAGATCCTGGGCGCACCAATTTCCTCCTCAAAGTATGCCTGTCACTGTGAACTTAACTTGCCATACATCGAAGACTATATCAAGGCCCGCCCCGCATCATTCTGGCTCAGAATTTGGAAAAACCCTGCTGCCCAACTCACTAGGGAGATCATATCGGATTGTCTAAAATGCGATAGGGGGATGGAAATACCTTGGTTGGCAGCTGTTTATAAAAGCCTAACCAGTGTGAATCACGGTCATCTATTTTCTAATCCCATAGACACTGGTATTATCAACAAGAAATCTTTGCAAATGGCTCTCTATGCTTCCTATAGGAATGTTAGACTCGAAAATGAGATTAAGAAAACATCCGTTGCTAGGTATATGCTCATTGAGAACATTTCATATGCCCCATCAAGTTATCTCCTTAAACCTATTGGCCGCTGGGAAAGGGGTTTACTCTTTCGGCTGAGGATTGATACTGTGAAGTTTATGTTATGTTTCCCTGCTGGGTATAACTCGAATCTTGATTATCTGTTATGCCCTTGTAATAGCCTACACAAACAATCTATGTTGCACTTTTTATTTTTTGTGATTATTACTCAATACACACCAAAAGGTTCTCGATACCATATTTTAAGGCCACATTTGTGATTGATTATAAGGTAGCACATGGGAAAATCCTTGCCTTGGAAGATGATGAGCTAACCTTTCGGGTCGGTTCCTTTCTGAAAGCGGCGGTGCGCACCCGGAACTCTATCTGCCCCAGCTGAATTATGATATTTTATTTTATTTTAATTGTAAACTCAAATTTCTGGCCACATGCACTTTGATGAGACCTCTTTTATGATGTTGTATTTACTTTTTAATAATTGGAGGATACGCTTTTTTTTTTTTAAATATGAATCTTAAATGTCTTTTTATTGTTTGTTGTGTGCCTGTACTTTTATGGATATGTATCTGTATCCGAATAAAGATATTGATTGATTGATTGATTGATGACTGCATAATCATTCAATCAATCAAGTGTCTTGTAAAGCGCAACTACTCACCCGTAAGGGTCTCAAGGTGCTGGGGGGCTGCTGATCCATCGAAGGCACTGTGGTTCAGTCGAAGAGCCAGGTCTTAAGGTCCTTCTTGAATTGAGGCAGTGACGGTGACTGCCAGAGGTGGAGAGGCAGGGTGTTCCAGGTCTTTGCTGGGAGGTAGGAGAAGGATCTTCCTCCGGCTGTGGTCTTGCAGATACGTGGGACGGTGGCCAGGGCCAGTTGGGCGGAGGTCTCTGGTGGGTACGTGAAATGCGAGACAGTGGTTGAAGTACGCAGGTGCCGCGTCATGTAGGGCTTTGTAGGCATGTGTGAGGAGTTTGAAGGTGATTCTTTTGTTGACTGGGAACCAGTGGAGGTCTCTCAGGTGGCTGGTGATGTGGCTGCGGCAGGGGATGTTGAGGATGACTCTGGCGGAGGCGTTCTGAATGTTCTGCAGTTTCTTGAGGAGTTTCTGGGTGGTGCCGGCGTAGACTGCGTTGCCGTAGTCGAGTCTGCAGCTGATGAGTGCGTGGGTGACTCTTTCTGGACTCGGTGGGGATCCACTTGAAGATATTTTGGAGCAGGCATAGTGTGTTGAATGATTTGGACGAGTAACATCATGGAGCTGAAACAGTTCTTTGAATATCTAAGCTCTAACACCTTGAATATGTCTTTTACGTTTGAATACAGTTATGAACATATAGTGTTTCTGGCTGTGGAATTGTACATAAGAGATTATTGAATACATAGTAAAATGTACAGGAAAAAGACTTCAAGCAATTCATTATTGCATGCTTCGAGTTCCCACCCTAGGTCACAGATAATTGACATCCTGTATGGAGAGTGAGAGCGTACGGTAACTGTAGCGAGGAATCTGAGTTTTTGAAAACATTGAGTGATATTGAAACTAGTTCTTTGGTGAGAGTCTATGTCAGGGAAGTAATTATGAAGGCGAGTAAGAAAGCACGCAAATTGGATCATATATCCACGCTCTTAAAAAAGAAAAGGGATACCAGTTGGGTCTGATAAGACTAGTGACAGAATTTAAGCCCTTTTCTGATAAAATATATACTATCTTACTTAAACACTAGTATTCACTCACAATGGATAAGATATTGCAACCCGTTCTGGCAAGACGCCCTAATGTTACTTATCATAAAGGTAGGTATTTACGTAACATCATTAGCCCTAGTTACCCTATGACTGTGGTGCACAGCTCATGGCTTCCTAACGTGACCAAGGGGTTCTATAAATGTGGATATTGCAACGTTTGTATGTGGGCTGATGACAAAAAGAAATTCTGTTACTGTAACTCTCGTGAATATGTGATCAACACTCATATTGATTGTGGTACACGTTATGCGGTATACGTGATTATTTGTGAATGCAATACAGTTTATGTAGGAAGTACTATCAGGACATTAAGAGTACGAATGACTGAGCACTTTAGGGCATTGAAACAACAGGATCTGAAATACCCTATAGCAGTACATGCAATGAAAGGTGAGGCTCAGAATGTACAATCAAGTTTTAAGTTTCATGGATTTTGACCACATTAAGTGTGCTATAAGGGGTGGTAACCGGGAACTGAGACAATGTAAAGCTGTATGGATTATGCGTTTTAAATCAGTGGAAATTGAGTTAAATATGGACCATGAATTGCAATACTTTCTGGGCACATATATAGATATATATATATATATATACACAAAACCCTTTCAGGCATAGAGTGACGAATAAATTATGCAAAAACAGAAGCAGAGAACTCTGGGTAGTTCTCAAGTTTAGGTGGAAAGCTTAGCTCCAGTAAGAGCACTCTCAACACCAGCGACACTCTAAATTTGCTCACCTCAAATGTCTGCTTTTCTATCAAAGTTTTTAAGCATAGAATTAGCGCAGTGCTATCCACACCGAGATAGAAAGGGACAAAGTCTTTTGCCATTTTTACAGCAAAGTCTTTAAGCATAGGATTAGCACAGTGCTATCCCTGCCGAGCTGTAAAATGGCCAAAGCCTTTCACCACTCCAGGCACAGTATTACAGCTTTGGATCGGTAAAATACCATCCAAGCCAACCTGAAATGAATAAAAGCATTATATACACACACTGTCAGGATCGGCCGTAGCGGCGCCTACCTCATCCGTCCTGGAACTACACCTCCCATGAGGCCATTCGGCGAGACGGTACTTGAGGCGTCGCAGCGCAATGGCCGTCGTGCGTAATACTGAATTGTTTCGTTCTCTCTCTTTCGGCTGAGCGAGAGAGAGCTCGTCGGCGTGCAGAAGCCGTCTTTTGGATGCAGTTTTCTGGCTTGGTGTGGTTGGAATACGCTGGAGCATCTGTGAGGTATTTGTTGTAGGAATACCAGGGATGAGGTGGCAACCGCATTATACTTGAGGAACCATTCTCGCTGCGCAGCTGGGAGCGTGGAAGTGTCAGGGTATCTCGGAGCGGAAAGTAGTGGTGCGGTTGCCACGCTTTGCCGTGTCCAAAGTGCTTGAGCGGCTGCCGTTCCACGTTGCATGCTGCGCATGGGGAGAGGAGTTGGTAACCATAGCGGAACGCGGTGGTGAGGTTAACCACGCGCTACCGTGTATGGCAAAAGGCTGGATGTGATTACTAAGGAGCCGCTATTCCTCAGAGCGGACTGTGGTGGTGTGGATGACCACGCTTTACCGTGTCTGAAGGTTATTAGCTGAGACGGTATCAGCTTACAGGATTTCACGGGTGGACTCTATGGTTATCCATAGCGGAACGCTGTGGTGAAAGGAACCACGCTTTTCCGTGTATGGTAGGAGGTTGTAAAGGAACTTGCTAGTACGGCCATGCACCAGAGCGGATGGTAGTGGTAATGTCACCACGCTTTACCGTGTCTGTGATTTATGTTTGAGACTTAGTATATCATTTGTTCTTTGGATTCTTTTATGGGACAGTACAATGGGCTTTACTTCAACCTACTGCTGAGGAACAGAGGGGCTGCAATCTTCGCTCTCTGTAGTGGGGGGCTCTTAATCTGTGACTTCCGTTTGGGCCTTGCTGAAACGTGGGCACGTTGTCTAGCCTGAGGGATGGTCCAGTGCTTGCACTTTTCAGAAGTATGACTGTGCATAAACAAGGTATAGAAAGGGCCTAGTGAGACTACATGAGAGTAGACTGTTGCTTTCTTTATTTACATCTGTGTCTTTTCTCATTACAGGTCCTTTTTTCCCACTGCTGTCCCTTCCCATTCCTTTCCCTCGCCTGATCGCTCGAGCACCCTGTTTCTATTCAGGGTGTTGGTGATATCAGGAGGTGGACCCTGTCTTACGG
Organism: Calotriton arnoldi; assembly: GCA_963921515.1. Lineage (NCBI taxonomy): Eukaryota > Metazoa > Chordata > Amphibia > Caudata > Salamandridae > Calotriton > Calotriton arnoldi. The sequence continues at coordinate 487,538 of CAWUFW010003305.1, forward strand.
CTACTGGATCCTGTGGAGCATATCCTGACACACACACTGTCATTTGTACTAAAACTAACTTACAGGTGTTTAATGTATATGATTGGGTCTGTTATGGTCCTGCTTGATTTCGGGTTTACTTTCCTCTTCTATAGGCAATAAAAATAGGACTATTTGCAAGCCTTTGGATCTTGATAATGAATCAGGGTCTAGTTTTACCATATAGTGCCCCAGGCCCATTCTGTCCACATCTGAAGCATGAGAGTCTCAATTGTCCCTGCCAGCCCATAGACAGGAATGTGCTAACATTGTCCAAACTGCCTTGAGCGTCTACAGAGGCAGTAGGCCTCACACCCTCCTGTAACCTCAGATGTATCTCTCCTATGAAGGCCAGTAACCTCAGGTCACTGTCTTTCTGATGAATGAGTCTTCGAGCCCCTGTCCTCTACGTGTACACCTTTCTGAACATCAAGAAGATGTAGCAATAACAGGATGCATCTGTCATCTAGAAGACAAGATGGGCTATGAGTAGGAGTGTGGGCCAACTTGGACTTTCCGCAGCTTTGGAAACTAAAATAGCGAGAGGGCTTAAAATAAACAATAGCCTTATAAGGAGCTTCCACCTTAAAGCTTCCGAGAGGTGACACAAAGTGTTTTTGATAAAAAGTTTAAACTTTTGTTATGTTCTGCGGTCAAGCACCTGCCCAAATTATATCTTGCAGTCAATGGTTCCTCATTTCAAATGTATAAATGGGCTACTTATCTGCCCATTCGTTGACCACCCCGTGCAGTGTATTTTTTCTCACGACTATGGTGCTCCCAGTTAACCGTTTTATTTAGCATTTTGATTGAGGTTGTAATACTTCATTGTACTTTGATATTCAGTTTCTCTCTCTTTCTTTGGATTGCCGTGATTTTAAGCTCACTAGATTGCATGTTTTTGTTCCTGATCTGCGATGGGTCTTTGACACTTGTTATTTGCTAGATTGCATGGTGTTATTTTTGATTAATGATGTGTCTTTCACATTTATTGCCTACATTTTTTGAATAAACAGTGTCACTCCTGACTCAGTTCCTGCATTTCACATGTGTATCTTGTTATTTTAGATAACACATTTCTGCACTAAATTTTGTGGTAAAAACCACCCTCTAACAGTTGGCGACCACGAAGGGACGTGCATAAGATTTTCCAGACTGTAAGAAGGGAGGCTTGTGGCCGGAGTTTGACCCTCGCTGGCTCTTCCTGACTGCACCACCGGACACACACGGGTAAGTCAAAGAGTTTTTTTGCTTTTTCTCTTTGTCTTGCCTCCATGTAGTGTCTGGCTGTGGTTTGTTGAGGGCTTGCAGGTGTAGCACTGCCCAGGCCACCGTTCTTTGCAGACTGGCGTCTTGCCATGATAAAAAAACTCTCTTTTAAAAATAAAACACGTGAGCAGGCACTGAGCCAGGACTTATTGTCGAATTTCGACGTTTGAGGTTCTGGTTTTTGGGTTTCCTGTGCACGTTTTAATATTTCTTACTTGCTTTATATTGCCTGTCTAAACAGACAGGGAACAACTGTCCTTATATTGCAACAGGTAGAGGAGAGTGCGACTGGCAGCTCTCAACTTTTGCAGGTTTTCAGTGTGAGAGTCCCTGAAGTTTTCAACTGTCCTTATGTTGCGACAGGTAGAGGAGAGTGCGTCTGGCAGCTCTCAGCTTTTGCATGGTTTCAGGGTGAGAGTCCCTGACGTTTTCAACTGTCCTTATATTGCGACAGGTAGAGGAGAGTGCGTCTGGCAGCTCTCAGCTTTTGCATGGTTTCAGGGTGAGAGTCCCTGAAGTTTTCAACTGTCTTTATTTTGCGACAGGTAGAGGAGAGTGCGTCTGGCAGCGCTCAGCTTTTGCATGGTTTCAGGGTGAGAGTCCCTGAAGTTTTCAACTGTCCTTATATTGTGACAGGTAGAGGAGAGTGCGTCTGGCATCTCTCAGCTTTTGCAGGTTTTCAGGGATAATGCCCCTGATGTTTTCAACTGTCCTTGTATGGTGACAGGTAAGGGAGGTTTAGTGCTGAAAGTATTAGAAATCTCCAGCTTCTGCAGACCTAAAGAGTTAACTACTGACAGACAAAATAAATAGCTTTGTGAAAGGGTGCCCGACTAGCTTCTCATATTTTTGGCATTAACAAAATAAACGTTTCTAACTGCGTAGCAAAATATAGAGGAAGTACTTCACTTTCGAAACTAGTTCCCTTCTCGGCTTCCTGCTTTCTCTGTCTAAGTGAAAAATTATCTATTCTTATCTATTAACATTTCTTACATTGTACGGATTCGTCTTCTCCTTCTGTTTCCTGGCAAAGGAGTGCACATTCTTGCCTTTTATTAATTGTAAAGGAATTGTCGATCTTTTGAAAAAACTGTTGCCTTTTTTCGTGGGTAGCTCATGGTTTTTTTATCTCCACGGTGTCAAGTGACTCTGTTGTGTTTCCTTCTAAGATAGGTATCTGGTTCAACAACTCAGTGTTGTATTCTTTGTATTCAAATTGTGTTTTATTTTTTAGCAAGACATAATCTAGGTGTTTAAAATTGTATATATTTATATGTCGTGTGCATTTTGGAGTGCTCCATTCTGTTAAGTATATGTGTACCCTGTTAGTACCCTGTTAGTTTGAGCTCAAAATACCCCTTTTTTGTCCCCTGCCCATTATACCCTGTTGGTAGAATATAAACATTTAAAAGTGCATCGTTACATTTAGCTTAAAAACAAAGGCCCAAACTTCCTGTTAATTAAGCCCTTGGTAAAAGATTAAAATAGGCTCACCAATCGATGCGTTGGACTGTGAATAAAATAAAGCCTTTCTTACATAAATATTATGAAAAAATAGAATACCTGGCCACCAATTTTCAAGGCTGCTATTTATTTCAGCAGACTAAGGAACAATGCATTTAGTCACTGTACCTTGCTTCACTACTTTGTATTGTTTAAAACATTTTATACAACCATTTCAATATTCAATGGAGCATTCAAAAGATACATTCTTCATTTTTCAGATGAAATTAAAACATACAAGTGAACAATAATGTGAAGATTGAACAAAAAATGTGAAAGTTGTGTACATAACATTGCAAACAATTACACCAGTCTGTATTGGTTAAACATAAGCTGTCTCAAAACAAGGGGCTTTATACTTTGCTTCTATTTAGAGACAAGCTGCCTATGGGGAAAAGAGGAGATAGGAGTCTCTACGGGGATATATTTGTACTGGCAAACCCTCTCTAGAGTCCTGTATAATTACTGTCCCTCATAGGAAAAAGGAAAATGCTGATGCGTTTCCAATCCCCATATAACTTTAGGGATTATCGTCAGGGCTGAACCACGGTGTAATCTGTGAAAATTAAAAGGGAAAATTGTTTAGCACCAATGTCGGCCTTCTCTTCTAAAATGTTAGTGCCTTTGTGCATGGGTTATAGTATACCTGTGCTTTCAGATGAGGACATGCAGTCTGTTTGCCTAGCCGTTTCTTCAAAGCAGCCTCGGTGTTTCTGGTATTCTGACCTAAGTGGTAGGAATTGTTGATGACAGTTATCTGGTTTTGTGCTCTCTAATTTCAGTTACATTGACATCTCATGTATACTTAAATTGCTTACTTGTGAGATAGACTGTTCCCAATTGGTGTCTCCAAGCGCTGTGAGGCGCTGTCAAGTTAAAAAAGAGAGTGACCGCCGGTGCTTTTATTTCTGTAACAGTGGGGGTATGAAGCCGTCTCTCTGAGCCTGAAATGGCATAAATTACATAAATAGGCAGCAATAAAAAGTACTTCCAAATACAGCCAACACTAGCTTCCCTGTAACGATTAATGGCTAATTAAAGAAGGTCAACTGGGCTAAAAGTAAGTTCATATGAATAACATAGTTGGAGAGAGGACGTAAGTAAGTCAGCACTTATTGCACAACAGACCAGTAGCCCTCCATAACAGTCAATAAAACTAAATACCACCAATTACTGCACATCAAAGTGACATTCTGTCAACGGCCCTAATACGTTCCACTAGGCAGAGAACATTTTTTACAGAAAAATGATGCTCACACGACCCACAACAACAAATACCCTAGTGACTCATTAAATGCCCTTACTGTTCAAAAGCCCAGACGCTGTCCCTCAATGTGTCCCAGGTCCCCAAATGGACAAAGACAATTTGAAAGAATAACTACCGCTGCAAACAGAAGGTGCTAGTAAATGGATAACAGCCTTAGAAAAATATACAGCTGGTATCACCTTAGCGGTAGGTGACATTAAAAGCCTGCTCACCTCCCTGATTGGAGAGGAAGCAGAAGACATACTAAAAGCAGGCATAAAAGGAACAACGCTAACAGAAGCACAATATGACGGTATTCCATTAAAAACAAAAACGCGCACCATCATAGGGTCCCAGTTACACTGCAAGTACCCTGATATGCATTAGCAGGCAACACGCAGGGTGTTGCACCCCACATGCAGCTACAGACTCCAGCAATTCAGCCCCAAAACATTTACTCCTACTTGCAGCCAATTCAACAGCAGCCCATGCAGTAAATAGTGCCACCCCTCCAGGCACCAGCAGTAGCCCGAATGCAAGCACCCATCCAAGTAGGTACAACCACAGAGCACACACAGTTAGCTAATGCAAGAGAGATTTTGAAACTGTGGCTCATGAACAAGGAAGTTATTGACACTGGACTAAAAGCAATGTAAATATCGGAGCAGATGGTGAACAATAGACAGAAGGAAGGAGTTAGCAAAATAAGCCTGTTGTTCTCTCCCGATTTCAAGTACACAGAACTTGGGAGACAAGAGGGGAGCCAAATTGGTGGAATGGAATGCACACTAACTACACCCAATTTTCATCTTGGATAACGCATAACATTTCCTGGCCCCAAAGATTCAATGACACCTATCCCCTATCCACGACAATGGCCCCTACACTTAGGGGCCGATTCCGATTCGGGCTGGAAATCTCCCCGACCGAGCCGGACCCGTAGAGATTTCCGACCGAATCGGACCCGTGCAGTCCGACCGAACGAGTACGATGCGCACGTATGCCATCGGACTCGAGTCGGTCGGACTCCATTGAAGTCAATGGGAGCCTGTCGTACAACGCGTACGCTGGGCTCCCATTGACTCAATGGGTGCGATGCGGACAAGTGCGCCCCTACAGCGTGTACGCGGCGAAGCGATTCGCGCCATACACGCACAGGTAGGGGGACCCATGGGTCCCCCTGTGTGCGACTCGCGCGGCTACGCGTACAGGGGTCCGACACGGACCCCCAAAGTACGGCTCCGACAGCTCTTTCGAGCCGGAGTGCACGGCTCGGTCGGACTCGCTCGCGGCGCGCATCGTACTTACCCGGCCGGGGAACGTCTCCATTGCGCGGTGCGAGTCGTGTCCGTGCGAAGTCGGTCGGTGCGGTTCGACCCGGGATCGAGTCGGTCGGAGCGGTCGGGACGCTCGGACGAGTCGGTCGGCGAATCACGCATCGTACTCGCTCGCCCGGACGCGCGCACGGATCGGTCGGGAAATAGGGCTCGAATCGGATCCGGTTAAGCCGAATCCGATTCGAGCCCTACCGCCGAGATCGGAATCGGCCCCTTAGTCTCCTCTTGGAAATGGTTGCTAAAGTGCGACAAAAGCGTACATACAAATACTTAATGAAAATTCTGGATGAGAATAGGGACAATAGGCTGGCCCAGAATATGCTTCAAAATATAGGTCCAATACATTTGCACACAGCAACAGATACAATAGCATCTGCAATGTGGTTGCATGGCAGATGACTCATGTACGCTAAAAAAATCAGGCGTATTACACAACATGCATGACACATAATGCACCTCAGTTGGGTCTGTGGGGGCCTGTGTTTGACTTCATGGTCACAGGTTCAAATGCTGCCAGGTCTACTCAGCCTTTCATCCTTCTGAGGTGGATAAAATGCCAGGTCTACTCCGTCTTTCATCCTTCTGAGGTGGATAAAATGAGTGCCATTGAGTTGGGGAACAATAAACATCTGCTATTCAGTGCCAAGATACCTTTCTGGGTGAACGTGCGCTTTACAAATACACGTTATGTTAAAATCGGCTCTATTTAACAAAACGTACAATTCAGCACAACACATGCTTTTTGATATTACAAGGTGTTGAAGGGTTAAAATATTTTTACTTGAGCTGCCTTTATATTAATGCTCCTGGCTGGCCACAGAGTCTGGGCATTAAGCCCAGACCAGAAAGACATAATGCAATAGATTTCCCTTGGTTACAAACGGAACAGGAAAAATAAAGAAAAAATATAGTTAGTAGAAGACGAGGAGATGTGTGTGTGTGTATATATATATATATATATATCATCCTGCTCCAGCAACGAAGAAGGCACGCACTCGAGGATGTTGGAATAGGGCTTCTTTATTATCTCGGGTCTCCCTCGACCCCGCAGCTAAAGAGAGAAGCGTTTCGGCTTCTCAGAAGCCTTTGTCAATCTAATTGGCGCCATGAAAATGTAGGTATTTATAGCCCTTCCCATTTAGGCAACAATAAACAGAAAGAAAATACTATTATGTGTGTAACTTTGCACTAATACCAACCCTATACAGTGTATGAACTGTATCGTGACATAAACACAAAGATGTGACTGGTAAGACATGAGATCACATAATATAAAAGTGCATAGTGCAACTATTTCAAATGCATATCACAGCCTAGTGCATAACCAGTCAACAATAATCACAGATTTAACGTAATGGGTGTATATACGTGCAGCACAAAAAATGAATTTCTCCAGCCTATTTGGGAACATGTCACAAATTCAAAATAATGCCGCCAATCTCTCAAAAAACATTGCCCTCATGTATAAAACAGAGAAAATATATTGTAACAACTGTGCTGACTGTAACGCAACTTCGTTTCCCAGAGACCGCTTTACTCCATAGTATATAAAAATGATGAAAACTCGTCCACCGGTATTCGACCTGTGTCGTTAACTGCAAAGATAGTTTGTAGGTATGTCCAATAAAAATCGTATCAATTTGTTCTTTCAAACACAAGCAGCAGTAAAATATGGTAATAGCAACCGCACCCCGAAGCCAAACAACACATAGTGTGTGCATTTCTGACATAAATGCCTGCCTCCCGGTGAACGCTTATATCCCCGAAAGGACTACCACTCCCATAATGCCACTTGGCGGTCTTGTAAATGTCATAAATTTATGGGCATGCATCCATATGGAAGTCCGTGTCATTAATTCATAATGCCGGGGTCCATAAACAAACATGTTTGAAAAAACGGTAAATAAAGTCTCTTGAAGGAAAATGTGCCTCAATGACTTTGATAACAGCCAGCACAGAATGAAAACTCAAACTGGGCACGAACAACAGGGTCGAAGGAGACCAGTCAACAAAAATTACATATGCCGAACAATCCTCACCGCTTCCGCATAGGCGTCGCGGTGCCCAGTCACCAGAGGACGCTAGTCTCCTGAGCAGGGCATGTCTAGACTGGGGAAATGCAGACCCCGTGCTGGCAGTCGACAAACCGCCCCGCTGCGGGATCTTAGTATCCCATCTGCTGTCATCCTTATTCTTCTTCCTGGCATAAACTCTAGGGGCTTCACCACTAGCATTCCCATACTTCTCCAAAACAATTGCGGTCAAAGGGTAGAGCCACAAGCCGACTGGTGTTGCGTGGACAGCGTTGAACCGCTAACGCTGAAATTAAAATGAACACACCATCCTGCTCCAGCAACGAAGGAGGCACGCACTCGAGGATGTTGGAATAGGGCTTCTTTATTATCTCGGGTCTCCCTCGACCCCGCAGCTAAAGAGAGACGTGTTTCGGCTTTGCAGAAGCCTTTGTCAATCTAATTGGCGCCATGAAAATGTAGGTATTTATAGCCCTTCCCATTTAGGCAACAATAAACATAAAGAAAATATTATTATATGTGTAACTTTGCACTAATACCAACCCTATACAGTGTATGAACTGTATCGTGACATAAACACAAAGATGTGACTGGTAAGACATGAGATCACATAATATAAAAGTGCATAGTGCAACTATTTCAAATGCATATCACAGCCTAGTGCATAACCAGTCAACAATAATCACAGATTTAACGTAATGGGTGTATATACGTGCAGCACAAAAAATGAATTTCTCCAGCCTATTTGGGAACATGTCACAAATTAAAAATAATGCTGCCAATCTCTCAAAAAACATATATATATATGCTTTGCTCCCCTATGCCCCCTGTACTACAGACACCCTCCTGCCCGACCACCTCTTTGTCTGCCATCAATTCAAAGCATGTGCTGGGTTTGGTGTGGGCTTGTTTCGTGAATAGAGCATTAAGCCTGCTGGTGCAGCACATCAATGCTTTGCTCACAGACTTCCCTCATCTTAAGTGTGTGAATTAGATCTCTCTACAATTCAGTTATAGGGTCCACTTTGCGATCTTTGACGAGTGCCAGAATAAGTGACAGGTTGCAGTACGTAAGAAACGTGGTAGTGAAGGAACTTGTGGGTTTTTGGCAGCAACAGGAAAGTCAAATAAAGGATTATGTCACCACGTTAAATACCACCGGCATCACCACTGCTTGAAATAAAGTCAGTTAAGTGTACATGGATATATAAATATACACATGTCCTACAGTGACACATTTTGCAGACTATGACCACGAAGGGTGGCAAAATACGGCAGGTCAGCATCTTGTCCAATAGACGTGATGGGGACATCCCTTTATTAATTCACTGTTGTTCTAAATTGTGACACATTAGAGGCCTTCCTAACACAGGGGCACTATGAGTGCAGCTGTGTGGCAGGAGGAAAGGAATAGTTGTGGGATATGTGCAGCTCTGTGCAGCATATGAAACATGGGACAACGACCAGAGATCCGTAGGAATAGATTACCACAGATAGCCACCACACTGACTTCCTCCACACAAGCCCAGTGCTAGAAAATACAAAGAATGAAAAATACGTGCTAATATGAAGTGTATTTCAATGTTGAAGGACATTATGCATTAAGTAGCGATGCTCAGTATTGCAATATTTTCATAATACAATGTGTGTAGATTTAAAAATGCCTTTTAGACTACAGGTGCAGACTTTAGGGGTGGTTGCAAATATTTTGAGGTTCAACCACTATTGTTATATTCCATATAGGTACCCTATATAGGCGCAGGTAACACTGCAAACTTTCACCTATATCCTTCCCTACATTACATACATAACGGTTCATAGGGACTGACCTTTTACCTAGCTACGACACTGCATTCAGAACGCGGGTTTTTCCCTGGTTCGAAACTCATACATTATGCATGAGGCTTCTTGGAAGCACAGCAGGACTCACAGCAGGACGAACATCTCCTGTATAATATCTATGTTAAAGTTCAAGCCCGACGTCATCCTTTAGGCCGACACAGTAACTAAGCAAGGTCGGATCCCTGGGGAGACCTGTGGGTATATTTACATCATGTCTTGCTTAGAGAGACAGAGGAGACCGTGACTTCCTGGCTGACACACTGACCAGAGACGCTGAGGTTCCTGCATGCAGATGCTCCAGCTAGCAGTGGTCTAACATCCCTCGCAGGGTGTCCAACTCGAGACCAGGACGGGTTCCCACATTCCCTAACTCTAAGGTAAAGGGGTGGACTAAATCCTAGAGGGATTCTTGGCATAACACCTACATAGATGCTAGGTACATTTAGGTACATCTAGTTAGGGAGACATCGTAGGAGTGCGCACTTTTAGGTTGCACTTTTTATCATGTGTTTTATGTACATGTATATATTCATGATTTCTGCAAGATGGTAGAACTATACCATCCCTTTACTTTTGTAGTATTGCTAATCATATATCTCTGCTACTGTCTAATGGTTGTTGCAGCTCATATATTCTACACTAGAATAACAACTGTTTAATAAATCCTTATTGAAACGCCCAGACTGTTTATTCTGTGTATCTCTGAGACAAACTAAGTGAGCACGGGTGACTGAGCGAAAAGTAGTATATTGTTTCCACGATCCTGGGGGATCAGGGTTGTCATGTTCTGAGGTTGCCAGAAACTATTCTCTCCCCGATAAGAGGAGATTCTAGTGGCACTGTGAGCTAGCTAATGCAGACAGGCTAACGTATCCGGTGGGGGTGCTCGGAACCAGTCTGCCACCAAACCCACAGTTTATGTTATCCGAACGCGCAGATCCTGTATAGGATATATAGGAACTACACGACATGGTGCCGCCAACGTTGGTTGGGCACTTATTTAACAGTAGAATCTGAGTAGTTCAGTCCTGCTATTCTCAGAGACCCCTACTCACAAACACCAGAGACGTCTGGAGTGGGTGGGCACAAATTCCGCCACAGCTGAGTAGGCGAAAAATCCGATTTATTGGCTGTTGGTTAATCAAGCTTGAGGGACACAGTGTTCCTAAAAATTGTGCATTAAAACCTTTATCTTAGTTCCCTTGAACAAACTTCTTCTTTACAAAAATGACTGAGACAGGAGATAACACAGTAGTGGATCTGCACATCTCAGCAGGAGAAGAAGATGGGGACTCAATACAAATTGCGCCAAAATTCAGACATACAATCACCCTGAAACTGTTAGAAAATGGTTTATCAGCTAGGGGTGGCTTAGTAGTTTTCATGATTGAGGCACACGAATCAAACAGAACAGAGGTATTTTATTCGTGGGTTACATTCCCAGCAGTAGATGCAAGAACACAGACATTTCACTCTTACACAGAAGGAGATGCACCAGTGGAATATGGTCCGTTTGAGGACATAGAGATTCCACTCACGTACCAGGAACACATATACTGGTTTAAAGGCGCCCTACCCCACATAAGAAGAAGAGTAAGATTAGGCCCGCTCGGAGGAGAAGGGGCAACATGACCGATATTAGCGGCCTACACACCACATCCTGACATTGACACAATGCCACAGGCAGACTTACTCATACAACACAAAGATTTAATTAAAATCAACAGAAACTTGACGCAATTCGTCATGAGGACTTTTACAGTCCAGCCAACAACAGTTGCAACAAATGGAACTCAATCTCAGGGTACAGCAACCAAAATAACACCACAAACGTTACACGCAGTAATGGGCAAAATGCCCACGAAACGTGAACAAATGCCATTCTGGGTAGCTCAGAAAATAACTCGGCTCGATGCAGTATTCCGAATACTACCCCATATGAAAAACACAGAATGCTAACAATCTGCTTGCCCATGGGGATAACACCACAAGTAGAGGATTGTACCACTTGGGGTACAGTCTTTGCTGCCATTTATACCAGGACTCATGGTATTCCTTCATTAGCGGTGGTACCAGACGTATTAAGACAACTACAAAACGAGTACGGAGCAGAACCTGCTCTGAACTTAGGGATGAAGTTACTAGGTAACTATGACCAGGTATCAGTCATAATACTAGCTAATATTAACCCCTTGCATGCGTCGGACGGCCCCCGGCCGAAAGCACGTCACGGTGGGCGTGTACGGAGGACGGCCGGGGGCCGTCCGAACCCCGCCCACTCATTAATTCACCCGCACAGCAGGGGAATTCGCGCAGCGCGCAAGGGGTTAAAGGGGAAGCAGCTTCAGTGGCAATCCGCCAACGCCTAAGGAAGTTCAGTCCGTTAGATCAACAACACGAACTACCCAAAATAATTGAAACTGCATATGCAGAATTAGGCAGAGATAGTTTGGGTGGGAAAGCTTTAAAACCTCAACTGATGGGCAGTCCTGAAAAGGACACTTCCAAGCAGACACTGCTTCTTCTAAAAAGAAGTGGGATAATAAAAAACAACAAAACTTTAAAGGAAACAGATCTCAATCAAGAGGTAGATCTCCTCCACAGGAGCCCTCTGAAAAGAGGTACAACCTTAGGAATAGGGATAATATTAGGAAACCTGACAGGTATCAGGATACTGATACACGTTCCTCTCATTCCTTTCAGGGTTCATCGAAAAACTCAGAGAGGGAAGGACGGTCAGAAAGACAAGAAGAGCGTACAAAGTCCAGAGACAAGCAGCACGCTCAAGAGTACACTTCCAAAAAAGAAGAAAAACCAAAGCAAAAGCCACAGTTAAAAAAGAAGAAGGTTGCAGGTCTAAAGATCATACATGCCCAGAATTCTGAGGACTCGACTACTGAACGGGGAATGGGCTCTGACGATGCTAGACAGTGCGGCAGAAATAACAATAGCTCGCCAGAACCTGATGGAATTTCTGGTGACAGCGGACTTGAATGATTATATCAAGGTAGAAACACCTGATACTAGAGTAAGTGTCCCACATAAAGTATATGAAATAACGCTCCAAATGGAGGGGGACAAAAGTAGGAAAGTGAGAGGTCTCTTTTGGGAGAACCTTATGTTTGGCTATGATATTTTATTAGCTGAACAAGATTGCCCGCCAGCATTCGTCATGGATTGCCCTGAAGGAGAAACGGTAATTCTTCCGGCATTCTCAGACGATATTCCCAGGCATTTGCAACATACATATGCGCAGGAGTGGGCGGTAGCCCAGGCTCCGGCATTATACAAAAACCATGTTGGATGGGATGAGGATTCAACCCACCACATAATTCCTGTAAAAAATACTCCAACTGCACAGAGGCAGTATCCAATAAAGCAAGAAGCTAAAAAACAGGTCAGGGAGATCTTAGATCAACTTGAATACCAAGGGGTGATTGAAACTTGCACCTCTCAAATGAACAATCCTTTGTTTCCTGTCATGAAACCTGACAATACATATTATCTAGTTTTAGATTACAGACATTTAAACACTTGCACTAAGACATTTGCGGTCCAAAATGCACACAGTGCCGCATTAATGAATAACATTGTGCGGAAAAAATATAAAACAACACTTGATATCTCAAATGGATTTTTCTGCCAAAATATAGCACCTGAAAGCAGGTATTTAACAGCCTTCTCAGCGCTAGGGTCACAGCGTCAATTTAGGCGACTCCCCCAAGGGTATAAGAACAGCCCTGGGTTGTTTTCGGACAGAGTAACTGAGTTACTTCAAAAATTAGATGAAGAGGCATTGTCCTATGTGGATGATATTTATCTGACGGACGATGACCTGGAGGAACACTCGAACCGAGTGAATACCATAATTTTGGGATTTGCATCTGTGGGCTACAAATGTAACTTTAAAAAATCAAAAATCACCCACCTCAGTGTCCTGTTTTTAGGATATGAGCTTTCAAGTGAAGGAAAAAGCCTGGCAGCCAATTTTTTTAGAAAAATGCGCGCTGCTCCAACCTCCAAAATCACTGAAAAACTTAGTCAATTCTGGGTTTCCTAAATTTTGGTAGAACATACATTTTGGATTACGAAGAAAGAGTAAAACCTTTCTACGGTTTAATAAAACCTGATTTCTCAGCCAGAAATTGGACACAGGAACACACAGATACACTTCGTTCCTTACAAGCTAACATGATAGCTTCAAAACACTTACAAACACTCGTAAACGTACGCAACCTGGTGATCCGTATAATCGCGGGTCAATCAGGGTACACCTATCTAACATATAATGAAGGTGAGACAGTACCAATTGCATACAAATCACATTTGTACCCAAATGCTGAGATGCGCTTTGCTTCTACAGAAAAGATTCTAACAGCGGTTCAGACTGCTGTAGTAAGAGAAAGAGCACTGGCTCAGGGGAAACGTATAATAGTTGTGACTCCAGTTCCAGTCTTAGAGGCTGCGACAAAGGCAAGCGTTCCTAACGCTAAAGCCTTGCATCCGAGATGGATACAATGGGCTAATTCTCTCACTGCAACAGATGTAGAATACAGGTACAACCCAAATTTAAAGACACAAGCATTCCTGCAATACGAACAAGAATATCCTCTACCTAATGAAATAATGCCTCTGGATCAGTATGAATATATCATTTACACTGAAGGATCTGCTCAACCGGCCATAGGGAGTAAACAACAATATAGCGCAGCATGTGCTATCATTAAAGGTCGCATGCGGGATGGAAAATTCCATCCGAGTTGCACAAAAACGCAATCTCTAGGAGACTGCATGGCACAGTTGGCAGAATTAAAAGCACTGATACTGGCACTTGTAAATACGGATCGAGAATTCCCCACACTAATTGTGTGCAATTCCTTTTACTGTGTGCAGTCTTACAATGAATACTTGCAATACTGGGTTCAAAACGGGTTCAAAGACGCAAAAGGTGGCACAATTAAACATAAAATGCTATGGGAACAGGTAGTGAGGTTGAAATCCGAACTACCAAGGACTCACATGATACACACACTGAGTCATCAGCGTGATGGCGTTCACGTTGAAGGGAATTCATTGGCAGATGAAGCCGCAAAGGGGGCTGTACGTACGGCTTCCGTAGCTGCAATCACTCGTTCTAAAATGAGAATAGACGGTGAGATTATGGTGGCTGTTATTGCTTCAAGCAAAAACAGCGGTGCAGTACCAAAAAGATTTCCACTCAAGTACTCCTACAAGTTATATTCCAATAACATTCCATTTGCTCAGATTCCTGGAGTGGGGGATAGAGTAATTCCAAACATGGATCATAGGTTAGGTTTAATACTAGCAGCACACGAAGGGATAGGTTCTGCTCATGCAGGAGTTACGGCGACTGTTTCCTTATTGAAACAACGCTACTGGTGGCCTGGTTTAACAAAGCAGACTAAAGACTATGTCTTGAAATGCGACATCTGTCAGCAGATGAAGGGTTCCACCGTAACACGTCCTGCGCAGACACCATTGTTAATAGCTGATAAACCACTAGCGTGTGTCTACCTGGACCACTGCGGCCCCTTAAAAAGAGATGGGGCCTTAGTACGTACTGGTCGCAGGTACTGGATGAGATAGACCACCATTTTGATACTACACTCCTCCGCTTTCCTGCGTACATAATTTTAGGGGTCTCGGACAGACTTACTTACCCCCTTAAAACCCATAAAGGTAAACAAATAGGCATAGCCCTGGGGGCGGCACTACAGAATATCTTAGCGCACTGGGGCACAGACACTACTCCAAACATACAGGGTTGGTTACACTGCCTGTGGTATGTATTGGGCATGGAGCGCATCACCTTTTCGCTGCAGGGCAATGGGGCCTTCTTCGCTGAGGTGTGGCGCCCCTTCGTCTCCGTGCTGTGCACCGAATTCCGTGAACTGTCCTGCCCCAAATACCTGCGGCTACTCCGCCTTCTTGACTTGGGTCAAAACGCAACCTAGACAATATCCTAGATGCTATGGAGGGCTGAGACTACTTCCCATTCTATTTTTCGGATGTCGGGGGAGGAGACGGGAGGGGGGGGAGGAAAGGGAGGGGGGTGGGGAAGCTGTTATTTTCTCTATTGTTGTCTTTGTTTGTTATCTTGATGCTCTGCGAAGCACAATGAAAGCTAAAAGCCCACGACGTGGCCGCATAGCACACTGCATCTTGCCAGTGAAATTCAATAAAAACGATTTCAAACTAAAAAAAGAGATGGGGCTAAAAGATATATAATGGTAGCAGTGGACTCCTGCTCGAGATTCCTATGGGTGTGGCCCCAGCGCTCGGCTGACGCTCGAACTGTTATAAAAGATTTGCGAGTCTTCATAGGGACATACGCAATTAGCACACTACATTCTGACCAGGGCCCTGCGTTTAGCTCTCGGGCTTACAAGGAGGCAATGGGAAGTTTGGGTGTAGCATTGCGGTACTCATCTCCGTACCATACAGAGGAAAATTCGGTAGTGGAGAAAAACAGAGACTTAAAGCAATCTTTAACAGCTAGAGTATTAGGCACGGGTGACAGTTGGGTAAAACATCTTTATGGGGTCCAGCGGGCCCTTAATAACATGCCAAGAAGTTCTCTGGGGGGTGTCACTCCATATGAGGTCCTATTTGGGACAAGAATGTGGGTACCTGATCTTGATTGTGAAGGCGCAGTGGCAGATGAAAAGCCTTTTGACATCCATGATCGTTTGGCTGTTTTAAGGGACTAAATGAATCCAGGACAAAACAAAGTAACGTCCACCTGAAACAGACCGCCACTGGGAAAGTCAAATCAGTCACTTCAAGATCTGTCTGGATCCCTAAAGTCGGGGATCTGGTCAGAGAGAAAATAGCGGACAAGAAAGAATTTGGGCCATCCTACAGAAAACCTGTACGGGTCCTAGCAATTGAAGGAACAAGAACTGTACTTCTACCGCCTCTTGCCGGGAAAAAGGAGAAAAGATTTGTCTCAATTGACTTAATCAAACCACACTATGTGGCCGATACTAAGCAGTAGGCCACGTGGACTCCAATGTAGCAGACGCCCTCCTCTCGCTACAATCCAAGAAGTTCAAACGGAAA
Organism: Calotriton arnoldi; assembly: GCA_963921515.1. Classification (NCBI taxonomy): domain Eukaryota; kingdom Metazoa; phylum Chordata; class Amphibia; order Caudata; family Salamandridae; genus Calotriton; species Calotriton arnoldi. The sequence continues at coordinate 503,869 of CAWUFW010003305.1, forward strand.
GACTCATCACGTTCGAAGAGCCTCCTGTACGGAATGAAGGACTGCTCAACAATGCTATGGAACTCGTTCCTCTTGAACCTGAAGTCCATCTTCAAAATCAAACTCAACAAAATAACATACAAATTGCTATAAGACCAAATACAGACGTCTACGTCAATGTGCCGCGACAAGAGCAAGGAACGATTTCAACAAATCCTGATGCAATTCCAACAATTGATCGAACTGCTTCTGGCTACTTCATAAACTTTGATACGTTTTCTTTGGATCCAAGTGAACCTGAAACGACGCCAGCCCAAAAATCACGCAAGCAGCAAGTTTAAGACTTTATGAACTTTCTTAGAAAGACTTACCTGGTATCACCATGGGTAAAACTATGGGTAACTTCCGGGATTCTTTTCTTTCTTTTCTGGTTAGGCTTAATTATAGTTTTTAACATGCTTATTAGTGGACAATACATTCGACAAACTCTGCAGCCCAAAAGGTGAATATAATTTTAAAACCACACCTATCATCTCATCGAGAACAAAGAGACTTGTCATCAGTGAACATTACAGCAGGTCCTGTACCGGATGGTATAGTTTGGGACAAGGTTGATTTCGATATATTTGGACCGTCGGAAATTTTAAAATTCCACATTTATTTAAAATATCATTAAGTGATATCATTACCTCAAGTACATTTTCCGATGATTGGGATTTTGAAACTGTGAATAACAAGTTGTCTGATTTGGAAAAATCTGCTGCGTTTTCCAATAGTGAAACATTGGAAGGCACATCAGACTATGAATCAATGTATTATTATCAACATTATGGTCATCATTTTTTGCATAAATCTGCTAATCCTAGAAATGTGTTCACATACCACCAGTGGGAACATTGTCCAACACCGCCGAAAGGCAGTTCAAAAACATTTGCACAGAAGTTTCCATATTTTTCAGGGTTTAATATGTCTGACCCAGCCTCATATTATTATAAGGTTGCACCAACAGCAGCACAGAAAAATATGTTAACAAACACCAAACAGATTTACTCTGCATCCTTTATTGCCCAGTTGTCTGAACAAGGTTACGACTTATGGAAAGACTCCATAGACTTAAAATCGGTCTGGGGTACTAGAGAATGGCAGGTGCAGGGGTTAGAAGCTTTGTTTAGAGCATGTCTCATCCCTCAGCAGATCCTGTTTTTGAACGAGACAGTGCAACAGACGTCTTGCCTTGGAGTAGCCAACAACAAAGACTTGAACACACCAAGAGTGCCGACTCCATCAAACACCGAGGGAAACGAAACATCACAAACAGGGATTACATTAGATGACATCATACAATACAATAGATCAGACCCCGATTGGAAGAAATGGTTGATTTGGCCCACAGACACCAATGGCTGTCAGGAAAGATTCATGGGTAAAACCGAAGGGTTCACAATCCATAGGCCAGATCCGCGCTATGTACAGAGACAACATCCAGGGGTAGTGATGTCATACAGTGTTGGGAAGTTGTGCCTTAATTGGCTAGAAACCTCAACACTCACAGAGGTGAAGCAACACTTATCATTACTCACACAAGACATGGATCATAGGGATTTGTTTACTAGGTCCCAGGAAACCACGTCAAAAACATTTCATATATGCTGGCATTTATGCTGCCTACAATGAAAATTGGAAAATATCCCAACAAGAGGCCGCAGAAAGAATACGGGAAATAGACCGTATTAACTTAGAGAAATCTCTAGCAGTGGTAGACAATGGGTTAACATAGTTGACCTCCAGGATATATTCCTTAGGCAACATTGTATCTTCTGCGATAGACATTCTAGAACAAGATTTGCCCATATTACAACACGGGCAATCTCAGTTACGTTCTATAATGTTATTGAGCTGGACGCTGCAATCTTTGCGTGCAGGCTATGTGCCTTGGCGTTTCATCAACAGTACGTCTCTGTTTGCTGAATACAATCTAACAGATAAACAGATTGAAATGGCACCAAGGGGGGCAAAATATACAATGCTGCGTATTGAAAAACTGGATAGATTACCATTCACAGTGGCAGAATCACCGCACACAGAATGGCTAATCCATGGCCACATAACTCTACCGGTCACTACTTTTCAGTTTCAATATTGCCTTGAACAAAAGCAGGCAGGCAAATATGAAAAAATGGGTAAGGAATACATTAAGGAATCTTGGGAATTGCCATACAGATTTCGATGCCGGAGTGGGGATCGAGAAGTGTTTCTCAGTGGTACAAACTGTGAGAGCGCTTTAAGTGGATCGCTCATATGTCAGGACATTCTACTGCACGGTGCTTGTAATGGTTCTGTGGCGAACTTGTCCTGTCATCTGAGGGGTGCCCCAGCTGCAGTGATTACTCCAGCATTTGGGATACTTTCGAATGGGAGTTACTTGATGCTGAACAGTCAAGGCTGCTGTGGAATGCTCCCGGGCATCGCATATCTGGTAACCGTGAGCGCCAGAGTTACTTGTTGTATGCAAGTATTGTTTCCACCGACACATACAGTCAGGGAGGCGCCGTTATGGCCTTCACTGAATGTTTCTTTAATACGGTTTGATACTCTAGGCAGAATGAAAGCCATGCTTTTACAGAAGTGTGTGCCCTTAACCTCAGCTCGAGAGACTTTTGAACTCGAGATCGCAAGGTCTTCAGCTGAGATACAGGCGCTTATTAATACAAACTTCCCTTTCCATTTCGTAGAAATGGTAAATCATATCTTTAACATGTCTGATACGACTGGCATTGTCCACCTATTTAAGACCATAGGTTCTGGACTTCTAAGCACCTTTCAGGCGGTACTTGGTGTTATATCCCGCATAGATGCCCTAATGTAGACCCGTTCGTACATGCCCTAAAATGGACGTATTCATATTTACCCTAATATGGTCATATTCGTACTTGCCCAATTATGGTCATGGCTGCATATGCCCAATTATGGTCACAACTGTACATGTCCTATTATAGTATGATTCCTTATATAGGAATGATCTTTCACCTACATTGGTCCCAGCTAGTACACAACGAGCTCTGAGGGCTGAACGTTATCTAACCTGTGGTTTTGAATACAGCAGGGTTCTTCCAAACACAGGCCCACACTGTACTCATTAATTATGCATGGCTTTCTAAGAATACACTACCGGCATAATATGTATGTACAAAGTTCACCCCTGACGTCTTCCTCATGTCCAATACAAACCATACTGAGGACCGAGACTCTTTAGGGTATAAACACACCACGTCTTGCCCCGGTAAGACAGAGGGAACCGAGACTTCTATGCTGACACACTGACCAGAGACGCTGAGGCTCCTGCATGCAGTCGCTCAAGCTGACAGTGGTCTGACACAACCCGGACGGGGTGTCCAACTCGAGACCAGGACGGGGTCCCACACTCTCTCTATTCAGGTATGGGGGTTCGACTAAATCCTAGGAGGATTCTTGGCTCTTAGCGTCTAAGACCTACACACATATGCTAGGTACACACAGGTACATCTAGGTAGGCATCGTAGGAGTACGTGCACTTGCATAATGCTTTTATATTCATGTATGTACTCATGATTATCGCAATATGGTAGAACTGTTCTATCCCTTTGCTTTTATCGTACTGCTGATAATATATCTCTGCTATTGTCTGCTGGTTACCGCAGCACATATATTTTACACTAGAATAACAACTGTTCAATAAATACTTATTGAAACGCCCGACTGTTTATTCTGTGTAACTCTCTGAGACAAACCGAATAAGTGAGCACGAGTGACTGAGCGAAAAGTAGTATATTGTTTCCACGATTCTGAGGGATCAGGGTTGTCATGATCTAAGGTCGCCAGAAACAAATCTCTCCCCGATAAGAGGAGACACTAGTGGCACTGCGAGCTAGCTAATGCAAAACCAGGCTAACATATATGGTGGGGGTGCACGGAGTCAGTCTGCCACCAAGCCCCCAGTATATGTTATCCAAACGTGCAGGTCCTGCAGGGGTACTATAGGAGCTACACGACATGGCGCCGCCAACGTTGGTTTGGTACGTATTTAACAGTAGAATCTGAGTAGTTCAGTCGTGCTATTCTCAGAGAACCTACTCACAAAACCCCAGAGACGTCTGGAGTGGGTGGGCACAAAATACGCCGCAGCTGAGTAGTACGAGAATACTATCTATTGGCTGTTGGTTATTCAAGCTTGAAGGACATTTAGTTCCTACAATTGTGCACTTACACCTTTTTTTAAAATACTCTTTAATCTCCCTTCTTCCAATTAAAAATGGTGGAAGAAACAAACGCAACAGGGAGAGTTACAACAAACCTCTTCGGTTTAGAAGAAGACCCTGAAGATGCAATACAAATTGCACCAAATTTCAGAAGGGCAGTCACCATAAAACTTCTAAAACATGGCTTAAGAGCCAGGGGTGGTACAGTAATTTTCGTGATTGAGGCACACGAATCCAATAAAACAGAGGTGTTCTATTCCTGCTTCCACACCCTCCACCTCCTTCATAAGACCTTTAAATGGATCCCCCTCGAACACCGAAAGACCGTCACTCACGCCCTGGTCACCAGCAGACTCGACTACGGCAACGCACTCTACGCCGGAATAAACAAAAACCTCACCCGCAAGCTACAGAACATCCATAACGCCGCCGCAAGACTGGTCCTCAACCTGCCAAAACACTGCCACATCTCCCAGCACCTGCGCACACTCCACTGGCTCCCGTCGAGGCGAGAATCACCTTCAAGATGCTCACCGACGCACACAAGGCCCTCCACGGCACCGGACCAGCATACCTGAACAGCCGACTCAAATTCCACACACCCCAAAGGACCCTACGATCAGCCCAGCTCTCCTACGCCGTGGTCCCCCGCACCAGAAAGACCAGATCGGGAGGCCGCTCCTTCTCCTTCCTCGCGGCCAAAGCATGGAACGCCCTTCCGCTCCACCTCAGACAGACAACATCGCTCCTCATCTTCGCAAGAAACCTCAAAACCTGGCTCTTCGACAGACCCCCTCCTTGATGGAATGGAACCTGCACCCCCCACCCCTAGCGCCTTGAGACCCTTACGGGTGAGTAGTCGCGCTTTAACAAACCCCTGATTGATTGATTGATTGATGGGTTACATTCCCAGCAGTGAATGCAATTACAAATGTATTTCACTACTACCTAGAAGGTGATACACCAGCGGATTATACTCCTTTTGAGGAAGTAGAGGTTCCGCTCACTTACCAGGAGCATAATTACTGGTTTAAAGGCGCCCTACCCCACGTACGAGGAAGAGCAAGATTAGGCCCGCTCGGAGGAGCAGGAGCCACATGGCCCATATTAGCGGCATACACACCGCATCCTGACATTGACACAATGCCACAGCCAGACTTACTCATACAACACAGAGATTTAATTAAAATCTACAGAAACCTCACACAATTTGTGATGAGGACTTTAACAGTTCAGCCTGCACAAGTTGCAGCACAAGACACTCCAGTCCAAGGCACAGTTAATAAAATAACTCCACAAACATTACACGCGATAATGGGCAAAATGCCAGCAAAACGCGAACAAATCCCATTCTGGATAGCTCAGAAAATAACTCCGCTTGAAGCAGTATTCCCGAATACTACAACCAGTGATAAACACAGAATTCTAACAATCTGCTTGCCCATGGGTCTGACACCACAAGTAGAGGACTGCACCTCATGGGGTTCAGTCTTTGCTGCCATATATACCAGAACACATGGTATCCCGTCAATAGCAGTAGTACCTGAAGTATTAAAACAGATACAAAATGAGTACGGAGCAGAGCCTGCCCTTAACTTAGGGATGAAGTTGCTAAACAACTTTGAACAGGTCTCAGCCATAATACTAGCTAACATTATGGGGGAAGCAGCTTCTGTGGCGATCCGCCAACGCCTGAGGGAGTTCGGTCCAGAGGATCAACAACACGAACTACCCAAAATAATTGAAACTGCATATGCAGAACTAGGCAGAGACAGTCTGGGTGGGAAAGCATTAAAACTACAACTGGTGGGCAGTCCTGAAAAGGACACTACAAAGCAGACACCTACTTCTCCTAAAAAGAAGTGGGAAAATAAAAAACAACAAAAGTCTAAAGACACCAGATCTCAATCCAGAGGTAGGTCTCCTCAACAGGAGCCCTCTGATAGGAGGTATAACCTCAGGAATAGGGATAATATTAAAAAAACCTGACAGGTATCAGGATACTGATACTCGTTCCTCTCGTTCCTTTCAGGGTTCATCAAGAAACTCCGAGAGGGAAGGACGGTCAGAACACAGACAAGAGGAGCGTACAAAGCCCAGAGACACGCAACGCGATGCGGACTACGCACCTAAAAAGAGGATAAACAAAAAACAAAACCTCAGTTCAAAAAGAAGAAGGTAGCAGGTCTCAAGATCAGACATGCCCAGAATTCTGAGGACACAGCTTCTGAAGGTAGCAGGTCTCAAGATCAGACATGCCCAGAATTCTGAGGACACAGCTTCTGAATGGGGAATGGGCTCTGACGATGCTAGACAGCGCGGCAGAAGTAACGATAGCTCGCCAGAACCTGAAGGAATTTCTGGTGACTGCGGAGTTGAGTGAGTATATCACGGTGGAAACACCTGATACTCGGGTAAGTGTCCCACATAAGTTACATGAGATAACACTCCGGATGGAGGGGACAAGCCCAGAAAAGTTAAAGGTCTCTTTTGGAAAAATCTGTCATCTGGTTATGACATTCTATTAGCAGAACAAGACTGGCCGCCTGCATTCGTCATGGAGTGCCCTAGGGGAGAAACTGTAATTCTTCCAGCCTTTTCCGACCTCGTTCCCATTCACCTAAAACATGCATATGCGCAGGAGTGGGCGGTTGCCCTAGCTCCAGCATTGTACAAAAATCATGCTGGTTGGGATGAGGAGTCAACCCACCACGTGATCCCGTTAAAAGTTTCCCCAAATGCTCAAAGGCAATACCCTATAAGGCAGGAAGCTAAAAAACAAGTCAGGGAGATTCTAGACCAACTAGAATACCAGGGGGTGATAGAAAATTGCACTTCACCTATGAACAATCCTTTGTTCCCCGTTGCCAAACCTGACAATACATATTGTCTAGTTTTAGATTACAGACATTTAAACACTTGCACAAAGACATTTGCAGTTCAAAATGCACACAGTGCCGCATTAATGAATAACATTGTGCGCAAAAAATACAAAACAACACTTGATATCTCAAATGGATTTTTCTGCCAAAATATAGCGCCTGAAAGCAGGTATCTGACCGCATTCAGTGCGTTAGGGTCTCAACAGCAATTCTGCCGACTCCCCCAAGGGTATAAGAATAGCCCGGGGTTGTTTTCAGCAAGGGTAACAGAGTTACTCCAAAATTTGGATGAAGAAGCATTGTCCTATGTGGATGATATTTATCTGACGGACGATGACTTAAAGAGGCACTTGACCAGGGTGAGCACCATTATTATGGGATTCGCCTCTGAGGGCTATAAATTTAATTTTAAAAAATCAAAGATTGCCCACCTCAGTGTCCTGTTTTTAGGATACGAGCTGTCAAGTGAGGGAAAAAGCCGGGCAGCTAACTTTTTAGAAAAGTGTGCGCTGCTCCAACCTCCAAAATCATTAAAGAATTTACAATCAATTCTGGAATTCCTAAATTTTGGTTGAACATACATTTTGGATTACGCAGAAAGAGTAAAACCTTTCTACGACTTAATAAAACTTGACTTTTCAGTTAGACAATGGACACAGGAACACACAAATATCCTGCGTTCCCTACAGGAAGACATGATAGCTTCTAAACATTTACAGACACGCGTAAACGCACAGAACTTAGTGATCCGAGTAATAGCGGGTCAATGCGGGTACACTTATTTAACTTTTAATGAAGGTGAAACAGTACCAATCACATACAAATCACACCTGTACACAAACGCAGAAATGCGTTTTACTTCAACAGAGAAAATCCTGACAGCAGTGCAGACCGCTGTAGCAAGAGAAAGAGCTCTGGCTCAGGGAAAGCGCATAATTGTCGTGACCCCAGTACCAGCTTTAGAAGCTGTTACAAAAGCTAGCATTCCAAATGCTAAAGCCTTACATCCAAGATGGATACAATGGGCTAATTCTCATACTGCAACGGATGTTGAATACAGATTTGATCCAAGTTTAAAAACACAGGCATTCCTGCAATACGAACAAGAATATCCTCTACCAAATGAAATTTTGCCTCTAGATCAGTATGAATACATTATTTACACTGACGGTTCTGCTCAACCAGCCACAGGAAGCAAGCAAGCTTACAGCGCAGCGTGTGCGATTGTTAAAGGTCGCATGCATGATGGAAAGTTCCATCCGAGTTGCACAAAAACGCAATCTCTAGGAGACTGCACGGCTCAGTTGGCAGAACTCAAAGCACTTATGCTGGCACTTATAAATACGGATCACGAATTCCCCACAATTATTGTGTGTGATTCCTTTTTCTGTGTACAGTCGTACAATGAATATCTACATCATTGGGAACAAAACGGGTTCAAAGATGCAAAAGGTGGCACAATTAAGCATAAAATGCTATGGGAACAGGTAGTGGAGTTGAGAAACGAACTACCAAGGGCTCACGTGATACATACACTGAGTCATCAGCGTGATGGCGTTCACGTTGAAGGGAATTCATTGGCTGATGAAGCCGCAAAGGGGGCTGTTCGCACAGCCGCCGTAGCTGCAGTTACTCGTTCAAAGACGAGGGTAGACGGCGAGATACTGGTAGCTGTCAATGCTTCACGCAAAGGCAGCACAGCAGTACCAAAGAAATGTCCACTCAAATACTCCTACAAGTTAGATGCACAAAACATTCCATATGCTAAGATTCCTGGAGTGGGGGATAGAGTAATACCAAATATGGATCGTAGGCTGGGCTTGATTTTAGCAGCACACGAGGGTTTGGGTTCTGCGCATACAGGCGTTACAGCGACTATTTCTTTATTGAAACAGCGCTACTGGTGGCCAGGGTTAACAAAGCAGACTAAAGACTATGTCTTGAAATGCGACATCTGTCAGCAGATAAAAGGCTCCACTGTAACACGCCCAGCGCAGACACCATTACTGAAATCAGACAAACCTCTCGCATGTGTGTATTTGGACCACTGCAGACCCCTACAATCTGATGGGTCCAAGAAATATATCATGGTTGCAGTGGATTCATGCTCAAGATTCCTATTGGTTTGGCCTCAGTGCTCGGCTGACGCTCAAACTGTTATAAAAGATTTGCGAGTCTTTATCGGCACATACGCAGTTGGCACGTTACATTCTGACCGTGGTCCGGCGTTTACTCTCGGGCTTACAAAGAGGCCATGGAAAGAACGGGCGTAGCATTGCGGTACTCCTCTCCGTATCATCCCGAGGGAAATTCTGTTGTGGAGAGGAAAAACCGAGACTTAAAGCAATCTTTAACAGCTAGGGTATTAGGCAAGGGCGGTAGATGGGTCGATCACCTTTATGGGGTACAGCGCGTGCTCAATAATCAGCCAAGAAGCTCTCTAGGAGGTGTCACGCCTTACGAGGTCCTATTTGGGACAAGAATGTGGGTACCTGATCTTGATTGTGAAGGCACAGTGGCGGATGAAAAACCATTTGATATCCATGATCGTTTGGCTGTTTTATAGGATCTAAATGAATCCAGGACACAACAAAGTAACATGCTCCAGAAACAGGCCGCCACTGAGGAAGTCAAGGCAGTAACGGCAAGACCTATCTGGATCCCAAAATCGGGGATCTAGTCAGAGAGAAGATTGCTGACAAGAAAGAATTTGGGCCATCCTACAGAAAGCCTGTACCGGTCCTAGCAATCCACGGCACAAGAACTGTACTTCTGCCACCTCTTGCCGGAAAAAAGGAGAACAGATTTGTCTCAATCGACTTAATCAAACCACACTATGTGGCCGATACTAAACAGTAGGCCTCGTGGACTCCACAGTAGCAGACGCCCTCCTCTCGCTACAATCCAAGAAGTCCAAATAGAAAGACTCATCACGTTTGAAGAGCCACCTGTACGGAATGAAGGACTAAGCAACAATGCTATGGAACTCGTTCCACTTCGACAAGAAGAAAATCAACTTAACAACCAAGTTGCAATCAGACCTAATACAGACATCTACGTCAACATGCCTCGTCAAGAGCAAAATCCAATTTCAACTAATCCCGATGCAATTCCAACAATTGATCGAACTGCTTCTGGCTATTTCATGAACTCTGATACGTTTTCACTGGATCCAAGTGAGCCGGAAACGACGCCAGCCAAAAAATCACTCCAACAGAAACTCAATTACTTTTTGCACTTTTTTAGAAAGACTTACCTGGTATCACCTTGGATAGAACTATGGTATATCACTGGGATTTTATTTTTCATTTTCTGGCTAGGTTTAATAATAACTTTTAGTATGCTTATTAATGGACGATACCTCCAACCAAGCTCTACAGCCCAAAGGGTCAATTTGATTTTAAAACCACACCAGTCTTCACATCGTGAACCAAGAGACTTGTCTTCAGTGAACATCACAGCAGTTCCTATACCGGACGGTATAGTATGGGACAAGATTGATTATGATGTATTCGGTCCGACTGAACTTTTAAAGCTAAAACATGTATTTAAAATTTCTTTAAGTGATATCATTACCTCCAGTACATTTTCTGATGATTGGGACACTGAAACTGTAAATGCTATGATGTCTGATTTAGAAAAAACTGCTGCATTTCCGAACAATGAAATGTTAGAAGGTACTTCAGACTATGATACATTGTACTGTTACCAGCAATATGGTCATCATTTCTTACACAAATCTATAACACCTAGAAATGTGTTTGAGTACCACCAGTGGGAACACTGCCCAACACCACCGAAAAGTAGTTCACAAGCATTTGCACAGAAATTCACATACTTCTCAGGGTTTAACACATCCGACCCGAAGTCATTTTATTATAAAGTGGCGAAAAATTCAGCTCAGAAAATTATGTTGACAAACACCAAACATATTTACTCTGCATCCTTTCTGAACCAGTTGTCTAAACAGGGTTTCGATCTATGGAAAGACGCAATAGATTCCAAATCGATCTGGGGATCTAGGGACTGGCAAGTCCAGGGAATGGAAGCACTTTTTAGAGCATGCATCATTCCGCAGCAGATTTTATTTCTGAATGAAACTGTGCAACAAACAACCTGTCTTGGTTTAGCCAAAGGCAAGGAAATGAACACACCGGGGTCTCCAACACCATCGCAGATGGGTGGGGGCAGAATTCAACTACACAAGGGGTAGGATTAGATGACATTTTCCAGTACAACAGATCAGATCCTGATTGGACAGAATGGCTGGTTTGGCCCATTGACACAAACAAATGTCAACAGAGATTTATGAATACAACCAAAGGGTTTAGTATCCATAGGCCAGATCCACGCTATGTACAAAGACAACACCCAGGGGTAGTGACATCATATAGTGTTGGGAAGGTGTGCCTTGATTGGCTAGAGACCTCAACACTCATAGAAGTGAAGCACCACTTGACCTTACTCACACCTGACATGGATCTTAGAGATTTTCTACAAGGTCCCAGGAAAGAACGTCAGAAACGTTTCATATATGCAGGCCTTTATGCCTATTATAATGAAAACTGGAAAATATCCCAACAAGAGGCCGCAGAAAGGATACGGGAAATAGACCGTATTAACTTAGAAAAGGCATTAGCTGTGGTGGATAATGGGTTAACAACTTTGACCTCCAGGATTTACTCCTTGGGCAACATTGTGTCTTCGGCGATCAACATATTAGAACAAGATCTGGCCTTGTTACAACACAGGCAATCTCAGCTACGTTCTATTATGATGTTAAGCTGGAGGCTACAATCTTTGCGTGCAGGCTATGTGCCATGGCGTTTTATAAACACCACGTCTCTGTTCTCAGAATAAAATCTAACTGATAAACAGACAGAAATGGCACAGAGGGGAGCCAAATATACAATGCTGCGTATTGAGAAACTGGAAAGGTTACCATTCACTGTAGCCGAATCACCATCAACAGAATGGCTAATTCATGGCCAAATCACTCTGCCGATCACTACGTTTCAGTTTCAATATTGCCTTGAGCAAAGGCAGGCAGGCAAATATGTGAAAATGGGTAAGGGATACATCAAGGAAACTTGGGAGTTACCATATAGATACCGATGCCGGAATGGGGATCGAGAAGTGTATCTGAGTGGTACAAACTGCAAGAACGCTTTGAGCGGTTCTCTCATGTGTCAGGATATTTCTCTGCACGGAGCCTGCAGTGGTTCAGTAGCGAACTTATCTTGTCACATGTCAGGGTCCCCAGCGGCCATGATCACGCCGGTTTTCCAGCTGCTCTCGAATGGGAGTAACTTAATGCTAAATGATCAAGGTTGCTGTGGGATGCTTCCGGGCTTCGCATATCTAGTCACTGTTAACTCCAGGGTTACTTGCTGTATGCAAGTATTGTTTCCGCCACTGAACACAGTCGGGGAGGCGCCACTATGGCCTTCGCTGAATGTTTCTTTTATACAGTTTGATACTTTGAGCAGATTGAAAGCCATGCTTTTACAGCAACCCGTGCCCTTAACCTCCGCTCGAGAAACCTATGAACTTCAAGTTGCAAGGACCTCGACCGAGATACAGGCACTCATACGTACAAACTGCCCCATTCATTTCGCAGAGATGGTGGGACGTATCTTCAATATGTCTGATACGAGCGGAATTGTACACCTATTTAAGACCATAGGGTCCGGACTGTTAAGCACCTTTCAGACAGTCCTCGGAGTAATCCCAAATTTTATACACTCCGTATTGGGAAGCGTATTTGGAGGATTCCCGCTCATCCTGTTTCTAATCGCAGGAATCCTGATTGTAATATTGCTGCTAAGCAATGGAGGGCCCACTTCCCGAGGGAATGGTGAACACGCTTCTGGAGCGGAAATACCGTGAACGCATGGTACAACTTCTGGGCATTTCTTGCCTGCGAGAACTCAATGCCTCCTGGTTTCTATCATTTAGACCAGTCTGGGTAGACTGTATCTTACCTGTTCTTCGATGCCTGTTCTGCGGAGAAGAATGCATGTTGGATCTTTATCTAACATTCCCATCATATGCGCCTCCGGACACGGATGCAATGCTGGACCCCATAAAGGCCCACGCTCTGCGTTGTCCTCAGCGGCTTCGGATTCTGATGAATGCATTCCTGGAGAATCCACAGGTGCTGTTCGCTCCTGCTGGGTTAGGTGATTCTTCCACAGGCACCCAGGTTACAACTGCCGCACAAGCTGCCGCAGCTCCGACTGATGGCAGTACTACATTCCATCTATGTGCGATTGACGTTCTCTGTGAGGCGTTGGATTTGTCATCTACAGCAGCTGACACCGATAATATTGAGCTTCCCAGCCAGGACGCGTAATCTTGAATTGGCTCATCGTGTCCTGGGAAAGAATTCGGCTTCTTCACTCGTTTCAAACAAAATAAACGATCTAAATTTGGAACATTTTTCTTACATTGACACTTTCGCTTGAGAAAAGCATGGCCTTCTCCTGCTTATGGTAATACGACTTCTATAGAGAGACGATATTGACTTTTAAGTGGCAACTAGAAAAAGCTGAATTTAAACATTTTTTTTTTTATTTAGCACCAAAAAATGTTAACGATTTTTTAGAACCATGTTTTCACTTGCTTTGAAAAATATTTTTTAAATTGTCCAGATTTTAAGTATGGTCATTTATTATCCAGTTCGGAAGAGGAGTGGGTGTTATATCCCGCATAGATGCCCTAATGTAGACCCGTTCGTACATGCCCTAAAATGGACGTATTCATATTTACCCTAATATGGTCATATTCGTACTTGCCCAATTATGGTCATGGCTGCATATGCCCAATTATGGTCACAACTGTACATGTCCTATTATAGTATGATTCCTTATATAGGCATGATCTTTCACCTACATTGGTCCCAGCTAGTACACAACGAGCTCTGAGGGCTGAACGTTATCTATCCTGTGGTTTTGAATACAGCAGGGCTCTTCCAAACACAGGCCCACACTGTACTCATTAATTATGCATGGCTTTCTAAGAATACACCACCGGCATAATATGTATGTACAAAGTTCACCCCTGACGTCTTCCTCATGTCCAATACAAACCATACTGAGGACCGAGACTCTTTAGGTTATAAATACACCACATCTTGCCCCGGTAAGACAGAGGGAACCGAGACTTCCATGCTGACACACTGACCAGAGACGCTGAGGCTCCTGCATGCAGTCGCTCAAGCTGACAGTGGTCTGACACAACCCGGACGGGGTGTCCAACTCGAGACCAGGACGGGGTCCCACCCTCTCTCTATTCAGGTATGGGGGTTCGACTAAATCCGAGGAGGATTCTTGGCTCTTAGCGTCTAAGACCTACACACATATGCTAGGTACACACAGGTACATCTAGGTAGGCATCGTAGGAGTACGCGCACTTGCATAATGCTTTTATATTCATGTATGTACTTATGATTATCGCAATATGGTAGAACTGTTCTATCCCTTTGCTTTTATCGTACTGCTGATAATATATCTCTGCTATTGTCTGCTGGTTACCGCAGCAGATATATTTTACACTAGAATAACAACTGTTCAATAAATACTTATTGAAACGCCCGACTGTTTATTCTGTGTAACTCTCTGAGACAAACCGAATAAGTGAGCACGAGTGACTGAGCGAAAAGTAGTATATTGTTTCCACGATTCTGAGGGATCAGGGTTGTCATGATCTAAGGTTGCCAGAAACTAATCTCTCCCCGATAAGAGGAGACACTAGTGGCACTGCGAGCTAGCTAATGCAAACCCAGGCTAACATGTACGGTGGGGGTGCACGGAGTCAGTCTGCCACCAAGCCCGCAGTATATGTTATCCAAACGCGCAGGTCCTGCAGGGGTACTTTAGGAGCTACACGACATTGGAGTTATACCGAACTTCATACACTCCGTATTTGGAAGCATCTTTGGAGGTGTACCGCTGATCCTGTTTCTAATAGCAGGTATTCTGATTGTTATTTTTCTGCTACGCAATGGCTGTCCCAGTCACCAAGGAGATGGAAAAAGCGCTCCTAGAACGGAAATACCGTGACCGAATGGTACAATACCTAGGCACGCCTCGCCTGAAAGAACTAAGTGCATCTTCGTTCCTGTCATTTCGACCAGTCTGGGTGGACTGCATCTTACCTGTCCTCCGATGCCTGTTTTGCGGAGAAGAATGCGTGTTAGACCTTTGTTTGACACTCCCATCGTGTGCGCAACCGGACGTGAATGCTCTACTGGACCCGATAACGGCCCATGTTCTGCAATGTCCCCAGCGTATTCCAATGTTGATGGCGGCATTCCTTGAGCCACCGCAGGTAGTAACTGCACCTGTTGGTATGGACACTGGCTCCTCCACTGACACCCAGGCTTTGGACGGCGCACAGGCTGCACCGGCTGTGGACAGTGTGGAACATCATCTGTGCTCAATTGACGTGCTTTGCGAGGTGCTACAGGGGCCGTCTACTGCGGAAGCAAGCAACGAAAATGTTGCGTCTACCAGCCAGGACACATAAACATTTGACTCATTTTGGCTCGTCGTGTGCTGAAGGAAATTCGCCCTTTTTTAAACAAGCTCAATTTGGAACTCATAAACAAAATTGACATTGACATTCCTTTCATTATTGGGCATCAATGGCTTTCTAATGCTTATAGTGGTTCGGACTATATCAACGGACACTTTTAGAGCTAGGGCCTGTAAACATTTCTGTTTACATGTTTTTTAGATCATTTTTTAGAATTTTTTTATAGGTTTTTAACATTTTTAGCTAAAGAAATGTTTTTAACCCTTGGTGCGTACCAATGTCTAGTTAGAATGGTAGTACACTTATAGGTTACATATGTCGTCCAGTCGAAAGAGGAGTGGGTGTTATATTCCATATAGGTACCCTATATAGGCGCAGGTAACACTGCAACCTTTCACCTATATCCTTCCCTACATTACATACATAATGGTTCATAGGGACTGACCTTTTACCTAGATACGACACTGCATTCAGAACGCAGGTTTTTCCCTGGTTCGAAACTCATACATTATGCATGAGGCTTCTTGGAAGCACAGAAGGACTCACAGCAGGACGAAAATCTCCTGTATAATATCTATGTTAAAGTTCAAGCCCAACGTCATCCTTTAGGCCGACACAGTAACTAAGCAAGGTAGGACCCCCTGGGGAGACCTGTGGGTATATATACATCATGTCTTGCTTAGAGAGACAGAGGAGACCGTGACTTCCCGGCTGACACACTGACCAGAGACGCTGAGGTTCCTGCATGCAGATGCTCCAGCTAGCAGTGGTCTAACATCCCTCGCGGGGTGTCCAACTCGAGACCAGGACGGGGTCCCACATTCTCTAACTCTCAGGTAATGGGGTGGACTAAATCCTAGAGGGATTCTTGGCATAACACCTACATAGATGCTAGGTACATTTAGGTACATCTAGTTAGGGAGACATCGTAGGAGTACGCACTTTTAGGTTGCACTTTTTATCATGTGTTTTATGTACATGTATATATTCATGATTTCTGCAAGATGGTAGAACTATACCATCCCTTTACTTTTGTAGTATTGCTAATCATATATCTCTGCTACTGTCTAATGGTTGTTGCAGCTCATATATTCTACACTAGAATAACAACTGTTCAATAAATCCTTATTGAAACGCCCAGACTGTTTAGTCTGTGTATCTCTGAGACAAACTAAGTGAGCACGAGTGACTGAGCGAAAAGTAGTATATTGTTTCCACGATCCTGGGGGATCAGGGTTGTCATGTTCTGAGGTTGCCAGAAACTATTCTCTCCCCGATAAGAGGAGATTCTAGTGGCACTGTGAGCTAGCTAATGCAAACAGGCTAACGTATCCGGTGGGGGTGCTCGGAACCAGTCTGCCACCAAACCCACAGTTTGTTATCAGATCCTGTATAGGATATATAGGAACTACACAACACTATCAGTTTTTGTTTCCCAATTGTGTTACTGGGACGAAGATTATTAAGATGTTCCTGTCTCTTGGGAACAATTATAGTACAATGTTTTGGTTCTTCTTTCGCTTTCGGAGTTAATTAATGTTTCAAGGTTTTGCACACTGCAGACATTATTATTTGTGGGTTCTTCCCTTCGTCCCTAAGCAGTGTACTAGGTTTCCTGTTTTCAAGATATTTGCTTACATATGCTTAATGTTCATGTCTGGTTAGGAGCTCCACCAGTGCATTTGTGTTTTTTTTTTTTTTTCTGAATATTGTGCCCGCATTGCACAACTGCTGTTTCACACCTAGCCACGGGTCATAGACAGAGAATGTTTGGTGAGGAGTAGACAACATATTTGGTATGACGGGTGGGTCAGGTGTGAACATAAAAAATAAAAAAAAGAGGGGAGTACAACTAAATTAGACCAGGTACATTTTCCTACACGTTTGGATCAAAGCTGGACCATGTGTCCACTGTGATGCTAAAGCAGCAGCCAATTTCAGCAATGCCTGAATTTCTGCTTTAAAATAAAATAAGCAAGAAAAGTGCCACAATTGAGAAGGAGAAAAAAAGAAAAAAAAATTTTTATTAAGAAAACAAAATGTCTTTATTGCCTCTCAATTGCCCCGTTTTCACTCAGAAATATTCATACTGAAAGTTCTTCTGAAATTATGAAAGCGGAAATGTATCAGTATCTGTATGAGTTAACAAGCGCTGCGAAGTTTCTTTCTACTCAGATATCCAAGCGTAAGGAGAAGGGCCCCATTGATCCTGAGCTCCTACTTATCCCTCCCGGAACACAGATCTTTGGCCAGAAGGTCTCCATCGGCGGAAAAAAAAAACTAAAATTTGAAGGACCATTTAAAGTCACAGACTCCTCACCAACAGCTGAAGAACATGGATACATCGGAGCGACATCAGGGCCGACCCTGCACCACCTCAGCACTGAACAATGAACAAGAGGAGGACAACTTGTTCCCATTGACTATCTGGGAAGAAGAATGTGATCGCTTTTGTAGTCGGATACAGCCGCAACACCAGCAGCGCACAAGATCCTTATAACAAGATATTTTGCTTTATTTTATGTCTTTATCTTATTGTCGGAGTGGCACTAACAATGTTTTAATTGGTTTGCTTTTCTTTCTTATTGCTTGGCTCAGAAGACTTGTATTCCTCAAAAGGTTGAACTTGTCCACACTACTGTGCATCCCATATCTTTTTTCCCCCTTCACCTGCTGACACTTGTAGCAGTAGTAGTGGCACATTTAATAACGCAACGCATTCCAATACCTCCATTGTCTGTGATGGTACTACTAATGTTACAATGTGTCCCTCTAAGTCGTCCCGTCATCGTAGGGATGCCCCATTGGTCTGGCAGCATAGTGTCCGTGATTCTCTTCATGATATTATGAGGTAAAGCGAGATGACAATAGCATGGAGGCGGAAGACTAATGAATACTGCTATGTGGCTCATACATTCCCCATGTAGTAGACGCAGATAGACTGATTTTTCCCAGGGAAGTACAACAACACACTGTAAAATGTCTCCTCCACCTGTTCCTCTACAGAATACAGGGGCAAGTTCAGATTATTGAGGCCAACATCTCTGAAGTGTTCGTAAATACCACAGTTTGGGACCACGCCCCAGTAATGCACGGGGTTATAACTGACAATTCCAGAATAGAGGGGGAGGTAACAAAGATGCTTAAGATAGGAGTTCCTGATATCGACCTTAGTGCAGCTTTTGTTAGGAAGAATGGGTTTATGATAACAAGATCACCCTCAGACTGTAATGGCTCTTTACCCCACACCTTACGTTGCCCATGCCAAAACAGGACCGCTCTACGTCTATTTGCACAAATGTAGATGGGACAGACTGGAAGATACACTTGGGGTGGGGAGAAAATGTCCAAACCTAAAAAAGCTTTCAAACTAAAGGCACCTCTTCTCTGTTTTCTAGGAAATGGCACAGTACCTGTTGGGCGCAGCTCTGGATGCAACAGCACCATCTATAATTTGGACATGCAATATGGCACCTCCAGCCTAATGGATTTCTACTGGGCTTGCGGAGAACGTCTCTATCTCCAACTGCCTCCTTGATGGAGCAGCCTGTGCTCACTAGAACAATGCATGAAGTCTCCCTGGTCGTTCCTACAGCCAATATCTCCCATATCCATGCTCATCCAATGACTGGCTCTGTTACCTTGCTCCACCGACATGGGCGGTATGCTGAATACTTTGGGTGGACAGCCTTCAAAGACATACCCCAGTAGTTCCGCCTATTCAACAAAGGTCCAGCTTTTTTTTCAACACTATCGTTATGATGTTCCAGATCAAGGCGAATGCACACTGGCTTCGAAACACCAAGAGGAGGGTATGCCGTCGGATAGGGAGGTCTTGCTGCACATTAAGTGCCTGCCAACGATGAAGAAAAAGGCTCCATCACCAAGGTCATCGAGGACTTGAACAACATAGAAAAGAAAATGATTGCTGAAGGAGGTGCCATAGCAGACACAGCCACTGATTGGCTGAACTTTGACTGGATGCCTTCGTGGCTGTCTGCCATTCTAAACATGTTGTTACCGGTTTTCGGTGTGCTGTTGCTACTCTGTTGTGCCGTACAGATAGATAGATAATTTATTGCACAATTAATTAAAATCTTTGCAATCCAACTACAAAAAACAGTGTAAAGTGCATAGTTTCCAAAAGTTAAAAATATGGGGTGACATCCTATTAATCTAGGTAACATATTTAAACATTGCGTTGTCAGCTGTAAAAGCATGAAAGTTAAAGTGATTTGCACGGCGTTTAGAGTAATAGTTATGTAGGGTTGTCATGGACCAGCGTAGTTTTTACAGCTGTCAGGAATTTCATTAAACGTGCTGCCAGCTGTGCTGAGTCGCCTTTTATGCACTCTACCAGGGCTGCCTGGCATGTCCATACGTTTAAAATACGCCAAATGGGGTGGAGCCAATAGATTCTCAGGGGGCGTAGTTTCTCACAGATACATAATATGTGGATTAGTGTTTCCTCTTCTCCCCCACATGCTCGACACTGTATGCATGTCATTTCTTTGTACCATTGGCTGTACTTATATGCCATTAGTGGGATCAAGCCGAACCACAGCCTCATTAATTGACGCTTCATTACTGGCTTTAAGGGAGAAGACAAGTAATATGGTAGGCCCCCACTGCTGTATAGATCTGATGCCCAGCTTTAGTTTTTTCAGAGTTGTTTCATCACAGTCCGCCAACATTATTTTCGCTTGTTTAGTTAAGTTTAACTGCCGCCAATATGGGTATGGGAGCGGACCATATTTCTCGGGCTGCCAGCATTTCAAGAGAATGTGTTAAAAAGTCATGCCAGGTTGACCCAGGTTCATATATCATTTGCCAGATAAGCTTCTTTAGCGAATTGTCCCGTGCTTGTTTTGCTTTTAGGCAGTATGCTATAAACCTGGCTTTTAGTGTCCATTTTTGAGATGTCAGGTTAAATTCCATACGAATTTGGGCGTGAGAAGTGGCGGTAGGTAGAAAGAATACTTTACGAAAGCAGGCTGACTGAGCTCTGCCTGGCCACAATGACATCTTGTCTTAAAAGGCTATTGCGCCATGAGTCACTGATGGTAAACATTTTGCCCCCATAGCTTGAATTAAGGGAGTAAGATCAGGAGAGGTCAGGGTATTCCTCGCTCTGCAAAAATCCCCCCCCAGCGAATGCGCCAAACCTTGCATTGCGGTAATATGAGCGGACTGCCTTCCTTTATGGTTGATCCAGACTCCCAGGTACTTATGTACTGTAACTATCTCAATAGGTTTACCATTGATGTGCCATGAGCCTCTCCTCTTTATTTGCCTGGAGATTATCATCGCCTTTGTTTTTGCTGTGTTTATTTTTAGGTGATTTGTTTTACAGTATAGTGACAGTGCAGTAAGGAGCCGCTGCACCCCGATTTGAGTTTGTTCGACCAGTATGGTGTCATCTGCATATTGCAGCGATTGAATTTTGGTTCCAGTGAGTTTTGGGGGAAAGGCACGAGTCTCAGCCAGATGCTCGGGTAAATCCACCAAGTACAGGTTAAAGAGCATTGGGGCCAGTATACATTCTTGCTTTAATACTTTATTGGTTTTTACTTTTTTGGATGTGGACCAGTCAGTTGACACTCTGATCTTGTGCCGTACAGTTGTTCTGTCATTTTGCTAAAAATACTGGTAGTAAATTAGTAGGTATGAATTATGTAGGAATAGGGAACATTCAGAAAGCCTATACACAAGAAGAAGGATAGAACAATGAATGGGGATAATTTAGCACTGCTAGAAGTTGAAAGCTCACAACGCCAGGACAACACTTACTGCAGCCCACTACCATTTCCAAGTGCCAGGTCAATAGCCCCCAGTTCACCACTAGTAGTTACCAACTGAGATAGGATTTAAATATAGATCCACCATCACCTACACCGACACCATATACATCCCTCGTTGACATACCTGAAGGAGAGTATATAGAGTTAAGAAAGCCGCAGGAGAGCCAATGTGTCATTGTGAATGACACCCCTGGGATACACCAACTAGGAGGAGGGCCTGCAAAGTGTGCTGTAAGAGTTTTGTTCAAGAATGAATAAGAGGAGGGAATGAAGCAGGGTCTAGTTTTACCATATAGTGCCCCAGGCCCATTCTGTCCATATCTGAAGCATGAGAGTCTCAATTGTTCCTGCCAGCCCATAGACAGGGTTGTGCTAAAATTGTCCACACTGCCTTGAGCGTCTACAGAGGCAGTAGGCCTCACACCCTCCTGTAACCTCAGATATATCTCTCCTATGAAGGCCAATAACCTCAGGTCACTGTCTTTCTGATGAACAAGTCTTCGAGCCCCCATCCTCTGCGTGTACATCTTTCTGAACATCAAGAAGATGTAGCAATAACAGGATGCATCTGTCATCTAGAAGACAAGATGGGCTAAGAGTAGGAGTGGGGGCCAACTGGGACTTTCCGCAGCTTTGGAAACTAAAATAGCGAGCAGGCTTAAAATAAACAATAGCCTTATAAGGAGCTTCCACCTTAAAGCTTCTGAGAGGTGACGCAAAGTGTTTTTGATTAAAAGTTCAAACTTTTGTTATGTTCTGCGGTCAAGCACTTGCCAAAATTAGATCTTGCGGTCAACGGTTCCTAATTTCAAATGTATAAATGGGCTACTTATCTGCCCATTCGTTGACCACCTCGTGCAGTGTATTTTTTCTCACAACGATGGTGCTCCCGGTTAACCGTTTTATTTAGCATTTAGATTGAGGTTGTAATGCTTCATTGTACTTTGATATTACCCTCTCTCTCTTTTTCTTTGGTTTGCCGTGATTTTAAACTCACTAGATTGCATGTTTTTGTTCCTGATCTGCAATGTGTCTTTGACACTTGTTACTTGCCAGATTGCATTGTGTTATTTTTGATTAATGATGTGTCTTTCACATTTATTGTCTAAATTGTTTGAATAAACAGTGTCACTCCTGACTCAGTTCCTGCATTTCACACATGTATCTTGTTATTTTAGATAACACATTTCTGCGCTAAATTATGTGGTAAAAACCACCCTCTAACAATAACGCTAGGGATTAATGTTGCATTTACCGAGACTAGATGTACGGATGGGTATCCACGTTTGAGTGAGTGATTGATTTACTTTAGAACGCAATCCTTTGATATATGCATTACTTAAGTATGGCTTTGAGCTATACATGATTTAATATTGCTACGTTGGTAAACTACTAACTTGTCTCAGATATATATGATATGTTTAACAATTAGTACTGAAACAGGGTGATTGGTGATTTAGTTGAATGGCCATCTACTTACTGGATTGAGTAATTAATTTGATTTGAAAGTGATTCACCATTACATGCAGTATTCAAATATGGCGCTTAGTTATATTTATTATAGCATGTCATTGACATGGATTAAAACTAGATTGTCCATACTGAGGATGTCACTTACAAAGTACGGGTGCGTCAGTCTTTGACACCTTATGATATGCTGTTGCTGATTAAGATAAAGACGGGAGTTGTGATACTTTGTGATTTTGACACTTATGTAATCGCAATTAGGTGATTTACTACCACTAATATGGTGTTTGGGGAGATGAGGCCGGGAAAATGGCCGGCTTTTTAGATATGGAGGCCCTCTTTCTATTTCAGATGGGGTCCGTTTTCTATTATGTGTGCAGATTTAAATATGACATTTCAACATAGCGCCTGGATTACACACTGATTACACATGCAGCTGTAGACAGGGGCCCTCTTTCTACTTCTATTGGGATCCTTTTTCTACTATGAGTGCGGATATAAATACGACATTTCAGCAAGGCGCCTGGCTTACACGCCAATCTCACACGCAGCTGAGGACGGAGTACTCTCCTTTCGGCGATTCTTTTGGTGAGTTACTGTGTTATTTTATTTAGTGTTGTTTATTTGCTCTGCTGATATTATGAGTATTGGAACCACGGCGCTCCTTCGGTTGAGTACGTTGAAGCCGCTCTTTTACTTTTTATTGTTATTTGGGATACTAAGCAGTACTTTTGACATGGTGATTGGCTATACACTGTTTTTTATATGTGAGGTGCTCCGTTGTTATTTCAAGTATTGAAAGAGTTTGTGTTATTCTGCTTACAGGATTTACTGTTACCGTACAAATGATACTGAGGGATTGTCATGATTACCCTGTCTGTCATAACTAACCTGCAAAGTAAAGAGTTTCCCCTGCAAGATGCAAGTTGCTAATATATCAAAAAAACCACCCCTTTCCCGTGCAACCAGCACCACCACATATGTGGTTGTTTAATGTTATCATGGTATGTGATTTCTATTTTACGTATTGTGTAGTTAGTGTTTTAATTACACTTATGGTTGTTTTTCACCTTTTACGTGTGTATTTCAAAGTCGCATTACGAACTGTTTTAGACATTGTTGCAAGCATTAGACATTGTCACAAGGCTTTTTAGCAGGAAATATGCGCACCCGGTTATAAAGCGGCTCCGATTTGTATTGCAAGGTCAACACCAGCCTCACGTCTGAGTTACTGAAAGGAAGTCCGCTTCGCATCTGTTTGCACCGGTAAGGGGTCTCACCTCGCTGTACGCCGCATCACGCTGAACGTGAATGAGCGTGGCGGCCATCTTGGGTGTGGCATTACTATTTAATGCCACACCCACCTTCTAGAAAGCCCTTAGCCTTCCTCTCGTCTCCAAGGAAGGACTTGTGTCCAAGTACGCCTTACCTGGGATCGATGCGGCAGATCTTCGGTCATCAAGTTTTCTTCTTTGGTATCTTCACGGCTTCAGGAGGCATCTTGAGTTCTTTGCAGCTTCAGCACCTGTAAGAAAAAAAGACAAGAAGAAAGTTAAGTACTTATTCTTCTATTTGGCGCCCATCGCAAGACAGCAATGTTCTGTGAGAGTCTTTAGGGAACTATTCAAGACAATTTTTGGACAGTTTTTTCCGCAATAGAAAAAGCGTAGTGCAAAACTATTTAAAGAATCAAAGAACTTACCAAGAAGGACAAAAGAGAATCTCTACAAAGAAGTAGCACATACATTTTTTATGTATTATTAGAGTGCAATATGGTATTGTGAAATTTCGTTTGTTTTGCTTTTATGTTTTACTTTCTTTTAGTAATGGAACACACATCAAGGGGCAACTAACAAGTAAGTTGAATAGGAAGATACAAACAAAAGTTTAGTTAAAGAAATATTTATAGTTCTATCAAAATTATAAAGTATATGTGATTTCTTTCTTCAGAAGAAGAAGATTTAGAATATTCTTCGTTGACTACACCTACTCGGCCCCAAAGGATCTTCAGTTTGAAAATTCAACCCTCACAAGAAATACTAGGACGTTATCCTTACCAGCTCAAGTTCGCAGGTAGGAAGCCTAGCTAATTAGTACACTGAAGTAGAGTAAAAGTAAGAATCACTTGTTCTACACATTGCGATCCATACTTAAGTAATTCCTATCTTGTTGCCTCGCAGGTCGACAACAAGAGCCCACCAACGTCCAGTATCCGGCTCTCCTCCCCGATCCCTATTACGTAACTTAAGTGGGCCATAAAACACTGGTTATAGGATAGGGGACTGGGAAGTTGGTCTATAGCGTCTCTGCGAAACTCAACTACGCACAATATAAGGTAAGAGTGCATGGTTGTCTTGACAGAAGGCTAAGCCCACGTACAACATTTCGCCCAGACGCCATGGACCAACCTCAGCAAATTTCTTTACAAGATATAGCCACCATTTTAGCCGATATAAAATCGGAAAATGCAGCATTACGCAGAGATTTGTCAATTCTACAAAATACTATGCAAAAACCTATTCTTAAGCCCCCTAGTTTTCAGCCTAGTTTTCAGTCAACAACTCAAACATTGCATAGTGCTTCTGCTACCGCACCAACTCAAATTCAAGTGGTGACCCCTGTTTCTGTACCCCTAGCACCCCCAGAGAGATTTCATGGGGATAGCAACAAATTTACCATTTTTATAAATCAATGCCATCTTCATTTTATTGCAAAACCCACAGCCTTCCCTGACGACTCCTCTAAAATAGCCTTTATCTTTTCCTACTTAGGAGGGGACGCAGCGTTGTGGTCAGTCCCATTAGTTGAGCGTGATGACCCCTTGCTCTATGATTTTAGACGTTTTAAAAACACTATGAAAAAACTGTTTGCCAAACGTGTTTGTGCAATCCGCAGACAACGAGTTGCTTAACTTAAAACAAGGTTCATCCGATTTGCTTCATTATATTTCTTTGTTTAACAGATTAGTCATAGAAGCGGAATGGCCTGAAGAGAAAAGAGTATCCCTTTTTAGGTCTCGCCTACGCAGCACGCATGCGCTGCATAGGAGGGCCTTTAGCCGTTGCTCTGCTCATTTTCAAGCACTGCACTCGTGCTTGTGGCGGCATTCTCCTTGCGGGAGCGAGCAGGGGTGCGCCACAAGCACGAGTGCAGTGCTTGAAAAGTGAAGACTCTCCCAAGCGCGCGCACCACTCGCGGGCTCACCTCCTGCTCCCCCTCTCTCTCACAACAATTAACTTTCGCGCCCGCGGGGCCGCGCTTGTGTTTCAGCGCTTGTTATATATTTTACTGGCAATCCTGTTGATACCAATTTAATAGCATAGCAAACAAAGAGCCGTCTTGGCTGTTTCTTTTAGAATGTTTACACCCCAAGACAGCAAAATATTTACCTACAAATATTATTACAGACATTATGCATACAGGCCTTCAAACGAGGGCTCGAATTCTACCTGTACATTGTCAGGCTCTCCCAATCTGGTTCCACTTCGGCTCTCTTCCTGTACTCCAGTGTCTCTACGTCATTTGAGAACTGTTGCATCTAACATTTAACACAATGTAATGTCGGTCCACTGTTTCTGTGAGCGTCCACCTTTTTTTTCCTTCTACTTAGCTGTGGCTTGACGGTTCAGCTGTCTGCAAGATGTATTGTTACAAATTCTTTAAACAAGATTTAGTGTCAGCTTCGGCTCCACCGCAAGGAGTATTGACCTCTCACCTCCTGCTAGGCTATTGATGTATCACTCCACCTTTCAGGAAGAACTTCCCTTGAAATGTAGGAGAGACTAGTTTACATCTGAAAAAGTCAACTCCAGTCATTACACTGTCACATTCAATTCTTTATCTCCTGCATACATTCTATGCAGAAAGAAATCAATTTGGTATTTTCCCCAGCACTGGAAAAGTCCATAGGGCAGGCTTTAATGTGATAAGCAGCATTTGTCCATGCAACGCGTGTAGACAGTATTGTGAATGCCTGTGTTGAAAGGTGATCATACATTAAAGCTTGACTGGCTGGCTTCGCCAATGTTTGTTTTAAATGAAATTTTTGATGCTGGCATTTAGACGGTTTCTAGAAATCGCATCCATTGGTCCCTGCAGCAGCCTCGAAATGTTCACCATGACAGTGGTAAGTGCAGCGTTTGCAGCTGGTCACACAAACACACAAGAGGTGATGAAGTTAATTAAGCTGAGCACACAGACTGCAGGGGTAAGACGAGCACTTCTACTGTTTGGAGTCTTTACCACTGGAACACATGGCGTGTCGAGGTGGGTGTGCAAAGTTTGATTTTTCACAAAGTGTCGCAAAGCTTACGGGTTTTGATCTCTACAACCCCTGTTTCCGGCTCTAAATATTTCATTCCACCTTGCGAGATAATTTTCAGCCGGTTTGACACGAATCCAGAATTGTTCAATTTTCTGCCGTTTCCCTTTATGTATTGCTTGTCAGTGTACATGGGCTGCCCAAGATAAGTCGACTACGTTTGTGCTGCAAAGTTTAGCTCATGCAGAACCAATTTCATTTTGTTAAATACAGGCGCAACATCACTTGTGCAACTAGCCGAACTGCTAGTACAACAAGCATTTGCAATGCAATAGATCTCGCATTTACGCGAGTTTAAGTTATTGGCATTGTAAATGACAATGCCTTTTATTTATGTTTTTAAAACGAAAACAAAAATAAAAGGCATTGTTATTTGCAATGTCAATAGCTCGAACTCGCGTAAATGCGAGACCTATTGCATTGCAAATGCTTATTTATAGAGGCTTACAAGATGAGCTTAAGGATATGGTGACTCAAATTTTAGACCCACCAGATGATTGTAGTGAATTCATCGATCTAGTGGTAAAATTAAACCATTGTTTATTAGAACGTAAAGGAGAACGAGGTAAAGCTGAACATAACATGTTTTTATTCAAAGAAAGGAGTAGTTCTAAGATTGAGACCACAAATAAACCAGATTTAGGAGAACCAATGCAAATTGGTACAATTAGAGGACCCCTCACCAAGGAAGAAAAGGATAAGCATCGTAAATTGAATCAGTGCCTTTATTGTGGAAAAACTGGACATTTGGTTAAAGAATGTCCTACTCGTCCAAATAAAGGTAAAACAAAGTTACCTGAAGTAGCCGCCATTCAACAATCGGAAAACTAGAAAGCTCGACGAAAGACGAGGTCCGTTTGTTGGGTAACTTTTTAGTTTGGCCTCCACAGCTCCCGCAGTTTTCCTTTCAACATCTTAGTATTCAAGTAACATTGAAATCTTTAGACAACAACGCACATACATGGACCGTAGACGCCTTAATTGATTCAGGTGCTACCGGAAATTTCATAGACACACAGTTCTTACAGAAGTTAGGATTACAAACGTTGCCTAAATCTCAACCAGAAATAATACGGGCTGTTCATAGAAAAGAATTAACATCAGGTTTAATACAAAACCATACTGAGACCTTAATTATGATGTGTTCCACCACTCACTATGAAAATATCACGTTTGATATTATAGATGCACCTCAGTTCCGCCTCATTTTAGGGATCCCGTGGTTAGTTCAACAGAATCCCAAGATTGACTGGATTAAGAAAACCGTAATATTTGATTCGGAACATTGTCGTACCATGTGTTTTCAGCACAAGGTTTTAGAAGATTGTGTTCAAGGTTATTATTTCCCAAAAGATTCAAAAAGTGTATTACTCATTGATGGTGTACCAAACGACTATTCAGATCTCTTGGATGTCTTTGACAAAAAGAAGGCGATACCAAAGGGGATGATGGACGGAGCGTTAGAGCAAATCAAACACTCAAGTTGGCAGGGTATGCCCAGACGTGGGTCCCTTGCTCACTTTGCCACTGGATTCAAGATAGCCTGGCTGATGAGGGTTTTGAACCCGAAACCGGTCCCAGGATGCTTGTTTCCGGTCCAGGGAAGACATGGCTTGGCAGTTCGGGCTGGACTGTTCCCATGAGGCACAGGGTCAGACTGATTTGCATATGGCCATATCTGAACTGGGGTGGTGGAGTGAGCTAAAGAATGATGATGGATTAAACCCAGATCAGTTGACTGGGGGTGAGTGTTTGATTTGCTCAAACGCTCCGTCCATCATCCCCTTTGGTATCGGTTCATGGCAGAGCTGTCACACAAAACTGCAACATAACTAAGCATTGGCAAAACCAATAGGCATTTTGCTTTGTCAATGTTTTTTTTGTTTTGTCATGATATATGTAAAACTTTATTGTTGGGGGGACTGCCAGGCCATCACCAATATAAAAAACATTGGCTAAAGGCAAAAATGTGTTTTTGGTCTCAAAATCATGCATTGCCACAGTAGTCCCTAGTGCAAAAGAGAACCACTGTATGTGGATGTTCTCCTTGTGGACGAGCAGAATGTCGTCACTCACTCTGAAGTTAGCCAGTGACATAAGTGAGCTGTCTTTCGGCTTCATGCTGTAGGTTGCAGTGGACAGAAGAAAAATGTGAATGCCAGAACAGACCAATAGATGAGGAGGGCTGGCTGAAAGCCTCTATAAGTAAGTATATTATTATTATTATTGCAGTTTATAAAGCGCACAGCTACCTCCAACGGAAGTGTCCCGGCGCTAGCGACAGATACATTGCGGGCGTGGGCTTAGGGACTGGACAGGGTTTTAAGTTTGGCTAAAGAGCCAAGTTTTTAAGGCCTTCCTGAACAGGAGTTCTGACTTCGCCTTACGAAGGTGCTCCGGCATAGAGTTCCACAGGGAGGCGGTTTTCACAGAGAAAGCACGACCCCCAATCCTGGCTTTTTTGAAGCACGGAATCACCAGTAAATCCTGGTGATTTGACCTCAGAGATCTAGTCTGGTGATATCTCCGGAGTCTGTGCTTCAAATATTGGGGACCACAATCTCTGGTCGATCTGAAGGCAAATGTCAATGCCTTAAGCTCGATCCGCCTCTTAACCGGCAGCCAGTGAAGGCTCCGCAGGTGAGGAGAGATGTGGTGGCGAAGTGGTACGTTTCTGATCAGCCTAGCTGCCGCGTTTTGTATAATCTGTAGTTTCCTGATCAGATAATCTGGGAGCCCCAAGTAGAGACTGTTCGCGTAGTCAAGCTGTGATGTGACTAAAGCATGGACCACATTTTTTCTGCAGTCCATTGGCAGAAAGAGCAAAAGTCTCCGCAAGCTTTTCAATTTCCAAAAACAAGCAGAAGAGACTTTACAAATCTGGGCACGACCTGATAGGCTGGAATCAAACTTAAACCCCAGGTTCCTAGCTGAGCTCATCGGAAGCGGAGGGGGGTTGAGCTCAGCTGGCCACCAGAGTTCCGACTGAGGGGGAGAAAGTTGATTGAAGAACAGGACCTCTGTTTTTTCAGTGTTCAACTTCATACAGCTGTCTGTCATCCAAGATGAAATTATTCGCAGACACTGTTTGAAGTTCGTGAATGCTGCCTCCGTGTGTTCTTTAAATGAGAACACCAGCTGAGTGTCGTCAGCATACGAGACAACCTTCACACCACATTGTTCAATCAGCGAAGCAAGGGGGGCCAGATATACATTAAAAAGAGTGGGGCTCAATGCCGAGCCCTGCGGGACTCCACAGTCAATGGGTCTAGTGGAGGAGATAAACGGGCGAAGGAACACTTTTTGAGACCGACCCTCAAGAAAGGAGCGGAACCAGTTTAGAATAGTTCCCTTCACACCCAGGAGCTCAAGTCTCTCTAAAAGGATCTGGTGTGACACAGTGTCAAAGGCTGCGGACAAGTCCAACAGCACTAACATTGCGCAGCTACCCTGATCTACCGTTTCCCGTATGGTTTCTGCCACTTCAAGAAGAGCTGTCTCCGTGCTGTATCCTGTCCTAAAGCCCGACTGGGAGTCGTGGAGAAGATGGTTGTTCTCCAAGAACTCTGACAACTGCTTCTGAACTTCTTTTTCCAGCACTTTGGCCGGTACCGGGAGGAGAGAGATGGGTCTAAAATTGTTTAGATCTGAGGGGTCCGCATCTTCTTTCTTAAGAATTGGCTGGACATACGCCGTTTTCCATGGCGCTGGATAAGTGCCCAAACTCAGGGAAGTGTTCCAGATAGAGTTTAATAGAGGGTTGAGCCAAGGAGCTAACAATTTGAAAAACCTGGCTGGGCAAGGATCGGTCGGAGAGCCCGATTTTAATTTTGCTCAGTTCCACCAGAGAGGTCACTGTGCAGAAAGGGCGAAATTCCGACCAGGTGTCAGAGTGATAGGAATTATGGACTGGTGTAGCTGGCATTGGTAGAGTCCCAGTCAAGGGAAACGAAGAGTAGATCTTCTGAATCTTATCATAGAAGAAACTAGATAATTTTTCACATAAAGGAGCTGATGGGGGGATTATACTCTTCAAGGCTAGTGGCTTCATAAAGCCCTGAACAATCTTAAACACTTCTTTCATCGAATTGTCAGAAGTTTTGATCTGATTAGCTACATAGTCCCTAATCGTGTTGCGTTTTAATCTATGAAATTTCCTTAGAGCAGTTCTGTATGTGCATTTGGCCTCGGAGTTGTAATTTTTCCTCCACGTACGCTCCAATTGCTTACATAAGCTTTTCTCTAGCCGAAGTTCGGTTGTGAACCAGGGGCAGAAGGATTTTTCCTGACCAGTTTCGTGGTTTTGAGTGGAGCAACTTTGTCCAAGGCCAATGTAATCCAGCTATTAAAAGAGAGGCATCTTGACTGGGCTCTCCAGTCATTTCTGGGACTGTGTTGTGTAGCACAGGGCCAATGGCCTCCGGCGAAACCTTCCTCCAATTTCTTCTGATCTCATGCGCAGGACTGGCCTGATTGTTACTGGGAGGAATAGTCAAGTAGAAAGGGACTAGAAAATGGTCTGACCAAGTCAGTGGAAGAGGGTCGTCCACTCATAAGGTATGGCTGTTGGTAAAAATAAGGTCCAACATATGGCCAGCCACGTGAGTAGATGCAGACACCTTTTGATTCAGATTTAACCCTTTAAGAGTATCTGACAATTGAGAGGCCAGAGGGCATTTATCATTGTCCATATGGACATTGAAATCGCCAAGGATCGTAAAGTTGGCATATTTTAGTGATAGGTCAGCAGTAATGTTGTATAGTTCAGACCAGTGAGCGGATGGTGAGTCCGGAGGTCTATAGACCAACAATCCTGCGAAGGGAAAGGTGGGGGAGATTTTAACACAAAAAAACAGTGCTTCAATCATCCCAATATTCTCCATTTTCTTGACCGTGATCTCCCAATCCTTTCTATGGATCACCGCAAGTCCGCCCCCTCGCCTATTACCAGACCGGTTGGCCACTGCCATCCTGTAGCCTTCTGGGATAGCTAGAGATAGGTCAGGGTTTGAATGTTCCCTTAGCCAGGTTTCGGTTAAAAACATAAGGTCCCAGGAGCCGGACTCTAGACTAAGCCAGATGTCATCTGCATGCTTGGGAAGGGATCTGCAATTAATTAAGCAGGCCCTAATTTCCGGCCTGGATGTTGATGTGCCTACTATATGTGGTAGTGCTGAGGGGCTGGTAATATTCCTTTCTCCCTCCATCATCCCTTTACCCAGCATAAATGGGCATGTGTTACAACATAGTGCCTGGGCACACCACCCATCTTCCATAAGGCCAGGATTAAGGCATGTTGGCCTAGCACAACCCGATGAGGAGAGCATTAGTAATTGTTCCCTGGACCAAGTTAAGCCTGCTGGAGCGCCACGGGCAGCATGGTGGGCGCTGGTCGCGGTCCGGACGCGGACGGGCGCAGACGGGCTTGCCTTAGGAGCGCCTTCGGCACGCCAGCGGCGCGCCCGCTGCGCGTCCGCTTCAGCATGGTTCCTTTATCCTAATTCACCCCCCGGAAGTGAGGGAGCCTAGGGGAGGAGCCACGTCCCTCCGCAACAATCGGCACAGCAGCCGCGGCGGAACAGGGACCGGCAAGGTAGGAGTGCTAAAGTGCAAGTGCAGGCAGAGAATTCCCTTTAAAACATCCAAATCAAGTATTCAAGTATATAATATGTAGAATTTTAATAAACCCAAAAGGTCTTGGCTAACGCTAGGCCAAAAAGGGCGAAAGAGCTGATCCAGAGTCAAAAATGAGAACTTAGAGCTTATCGCATTTTAGCACGCTGGATCTGTCCAGGAGTTATTACGGTTCAACACGTCTTAACCCTGTGGAGTGTCATATTGATGTAGAGACCAGTGGCGGCCTGTACGGTACGGGGTGGCGGGGCGGGGAGGGGGTGAATAAAGTGTTGGGAAAAAAATTAAATTAACTTACCAGTGTTATTTAAAGACAACTTAAATAGCAAACCTCATCGGGAAACAAATACAAAAAAGGGCTCCCCATGCAACGAGTGGTCTAAAGAGATGTAATCACCATGGTGGCTATTCCATAAAATCACTTGTTGGATTGTAAGCAAAAACCTACCCCCATTGATCTTCTCTCCTTTTACACTGATCTTGGGGCATTGGAAGGAAAATATCTGAAGGAAGCTCTACATTTCCCTAGGTCTGCTCATTGGCCTGAGAGGCTTTCAGTGGGAGGCCTAAGCCTTGGAGGTGAGATTTCTCATTTGCTTGATAAGAGCGATTTCGCCCTCAATTGCTGCTCTGTATGTCTTCAGGCAGTTTTTTTTATTTTTAAAGCGACTCATATTGGTCTCCTGCAGAGAAGAGGCAAGTTGTAAATTTGTTAGCAAACTATGAGAAGCCTCATTACAAACATGCTATAAATCAGCATTTCAAAATATTGTTCTTTAATAGGCGACTTCATCTACACTAAAAAAGGACATATAATGACTAAAAACTAAGATGCAACTAGATTATGAATTCAACTTAAGCAGTGCGTCTGATTACTCAATGCTCACCTACTGTTGATGGCTGCAATTGGCTTAGTTCTGCGCACTCAGATACGTCTGTAAATACTACTTTTGAATATAAAGAAAATTGTAGTTGTGCTTTTAAACATCCCACTAATTTGTGCCTTTTGTTATGTTTTTTGTTCAAACATTTCCAGACTTCTGTACATAACAACAATTCTTGTTGAGTACGGTCTCAGGATACAGGCACACAGTTTTGTTTTTAGGTCAAGCCTGGGCAACACATGCGCTGCTCTGCGAGGCATGCTGTATTCAGGTAGGGACTTGAAGCTCTGCCCATGTCCCGCCCATCTTTTCAATTGGCTCCTTTTACTGTCCTTTCTAAATCGTTGCTTTTCATCCATGAATAGGCTTAGTAGTCCCTCCTTGGTACCGCCTTGTCTGCATTTGTAACCTCCCATGAGGACGGGACTTTTTACTTGTGTTGTTACACGGTCTGCTTTATCTAGGCTGTGAGCACTATTTTCTTCAATGATTTACCCCTATTCCACCCACTACGTGCTTTGCTACAGGCCGCACGCCGCCTGCTTTTATTTTAATTACTAATGGCGGTCCACTTTAACTATAGCGGCAGCATTTCTTTATATTTACTTTAGCAGCGCGGTCCACTTTAAGTATAGCGGCCGCACTTATTTATTTATTTAATTTGGCAGCGCAGTCCGCTTTAACTTTAGCGGCCACGCTACGAAACACGCACCCCTTTCTTTAGACGCTGTTGCTGTATTCAGGTGACTGCGAGCCGCATCTAAAGAAAGGGGCGTGCACACCATTAAAGTGAACAAATGTTTTTTTTTTTGGGTAAAAGCGCCCCATGACGTGCTTTCACTTCAATGGTGACCACGCTCCTTTCTTTAGACGCGGCTCGCTGTAACCTGAATAAGGCGAGCAGCGTCTAAAGGAAGGGGTGCAGCCACTATGAAAGTGGTCTCGCATTTACAAGAGTTTGAGCTATTGGCATTAGAAGTGACAATGCCTTTTATATATGTGTTGGTTTTGAAAACACATAAATAAAAGGCATTGTCATTTACAATGCCAGTAGCTTAAACTCTCGCAAATGCAAGACCTATTGCATTGCAAATGCTTGTTTCATTTAGTCTGCAAGAAATGGATATTGCAACAGCAATTAGTTGATTTTTAAAAAGTGCAATGCATTTAATGTTATTTATGTTGTTTTAGCCGCTTCGACGCAGCTGGAATTCCCCCGCTGTGCGGGAGAATTCCACGCGTGCGCGGAACGGACGGCCCCCGGCCGTCCTCCGCACACGCCCACCGTGACGTCGGACGGCCGGGGGCCTTTCCGACGCATGGAAGAGGTTAAATCTTTTTATTATTGTTTTTGTATGGGCAGTTTTCTTTCAACTACCTCATGAATGTATCTTTGTGGGTTTTTGGTTCGGCGGTGCATCATTTCAGGGTGCCCTTATACAAATTCAAACAGGTGCTAGCAATATAAGTTGTGTTCTTTTGTTTGCCTTGTTTACCAGGAAGATTGCGGATTCATGGCCGAGGGCGCTTTTCTCTTCCACTAAAAGAGGTCATAAAGTAGGTGTTACTTTGGTAGGCTCAGAAGGTGGAGGATTCTCCCAGAATTCTGGGGTGTGATGCATGTGTGTCAGTTTGTGAGTTGTGCTAATCCCTTACCTCCACTTTCTTTTGTTATTGCATTCACATAAAATACTTCAAGTATTAGAGCGGTCACCAAGTCCTTTGATACTTTGTCAGTAATTGATTGAAGACCAAAGCATGCATGATCGGCTGGGACAGTGTAGGGCTGAAGAGTGGTCTAGGAGGAAGGTGTATGAAGTTCCTAGAAGTGCTTGGAGTCAGGCAAACATGAAGGCTGTGCATAAGCATGGAGTGGGAGGAAGATACAAGA
Organism: Calotriton arnoldi; assembly: GCA_963921515.1. Classification (NCBI taxonomy): domain Eukaryota; kingdom Metazoa; phylum Chordata; class Amphibia; order Caudata; family Salamandridae; genus Calotriton; species Calotriton arnoldi. Next base: position 539,501 of record CAWUFW010003305.1, read on the forward strand.
CTTACACCTATATTAGGTAAAGGTAGGTAGTGCACTAGTTACGTGCCTGTTGTTGAAGCACCATTTCTCCAAACATATAGATACTCCAGGATTACAAGAGTACGAGAAGCTCTAAGAAAGAGGACAAGGTATGGTCTTAAGACAGCTATGCAGCTAGAGATGAGCATGTCGTGGAACCATTGGCCGGACTAAGTCCCAATCCTTTGTAGATTTACACTGGGTTCACATTGCAGTGACAAGTGTCAATTTGAGATCTTTTGAATTAATTGAGGGGGATAACATCTTATGTCTCCCATATAATTAGATCTCAGGTGCATTTCAGATTTTTAAAATACTTCACAAGAGATGGATGTGGTACTTACAGTGAAGAAAATCTGTTGTCTTCATGATTGATCCTTGTTATATGACCAGCCAAAAGGAATATGTAGATTTCACACTTTGTTGATTCATATTTACAGTGAACGCTGACAATTTAAGATACTTGCAGGAAAGGTATTGCTTTGTCTTATGTTTTTGGGTGCCTTATGCTAGGCATACTCAGGATGTAAGAGTTATCTTATGACAGAATAAGTCAACTCCTTGCCATGACATTTATGAGAAATGGAGTCTAATGGGCGCCATGCTGAATAGAGGACAGAAATCGAGTGCCCGTGAGTTCTTATTGTACCAGAGGGGGGTAGCTGCTAGCAGCCACAGCCCATGGGCATATGCATAGTCTATAGTTATGTTAAAATGTTAAAATCACTGTAGTATTTACAGCTGAGGTTTTCGTAATTGTTGTAATCCTGTGGTTAAAGTGGAGGGAAGAGCCATGTTTAGATAGTTCTTCTGAAGATCAAAGGGTCATTTAGTTTCCTGATGCGCACACACTGAAGATATGCAGGTGTCCCTGATATATAATCTGTTACTATAGTCAGGGCCACTGGAATTATGCTGCAGAGGAGGGCCAAATTATGCAACAGGGTTGACTAAATTATGCTGCAAAAAAGGCAAATTATGCGACATAATGCAGCACATTTTATGATAGTATTATATCATTATTTTGCAATTTCTACGCTTGTCAACAATGTCTGGGCTTCGCTTGCACCTCATTACTACCAGTTTAACAGCCAAATATAGGAATAAGCAACTGAAAGGTGGCAAGTCAAACTTTGAAAAGGCCCTCCCACAGCATGGCAACGTGAGTCGCTGCATTGTTAGTAACTATTGAAGCTTTTGAGCTACAACACACATTTTTTTTGTTAATTTGTTAATATCTGCAGATTGATGGATTATGTGGTAAACCAATAATTATGCGAAAAATGCCACGCCTGCACAATCACATAATTCAAGTGGCCTTGACTATAGTGCAGTCCACAAGCATAGAGAGCACAACAGCGTTGATCACCTTTACATGTTGCTGGAATTTAAGAAACAGGAAGATCATTCTTACCAGTCATAACATGTGGAGAGATGAATTGACTACTGTTTCTATTTGCAGAGCCAACAATAGCTTTAGGCCGTAGAAGAACAATTTAATTTCTTAAAATTCTGGCTGGTTTAGTAAACTATCACATAAGCAGATCAACTCGGTGACTCCGAGTACCAAGAGTCTCTTAAAATAGTATGTACACCAAATCTTAAATGAAAACAAAGAATTGGATACACAGTGTCTTCTTGATACAAGATGAAATGGCAACCTCACGTTACTTAACAATGCAAACTATGTCGTTTATGGTAAAATATGGGCTGTGTACCCATATGTTTATTATGAAATACATTCCAGTTGGTTTCAGAAGCAAAATATAACAAAAGCAGAAACACAACAACTTCAGAAGTTGCACTGAGAATGTTGTATTGTATGGCTCCTCATAATCCTGATGAGGCTATTCCAGGTGGACGAGTAAAAGGCTACTCCAAAGAAACTGTAAGATAAAACAGAACTCCCAAGCACCTCCTGATACTGAAGTCTCTTTGTTCAGCACACAGGGAGCTCATCACATCAGCCAAAGCACAGTACTATGCCAACACCATCAATGAAACCATCAACAGATGCAAAACACTGTTCAAGGCAATCAAGCACGTCATCAGCTCCCTGTCAGACTTATCTCTTCCTCACTCCACAGAAAGTCAATGCCAATAACCCCTTCTGGGAAGAAATACAGAAGAGCCAACAGCACATTAATGAAACCAAGCCTGCATCAATTTTAACACCCACCCCTTCCAATAGAATCTCACAATGGTCAGTCTTCAAAGCCCCATCTCTCCCAAATGTCGCTGTCATACTCAACTCCCTCAAAGCCACCTCTTACCATTGTCCCTCATCAAAGCTCTCTCTGGAGATGTTCTCTAACCCCTACTTACCAATGTCAATGCCTCCCTCACTCAAGGCATCTTTTCAGAAGCTGTCAAGACTGGCCAAATCTTCCCACTCCTAAAGAAACCCATACCAGATCCTGATGACTTTGCCAACTACCAGTCCATCATTCACCTACCATTCATTGGCAAGATCCTTGAAAAAGTAGTCTATGTCCAACTGCAATACGACATCAACGCTAGCCATCTGCTGCACTAATACAAGTTTTGCTTCCTATCACGCTGCAGCACTGAGCCCACAACCTTGCGCATCGTGGACGAAGCCCACTTGACCACAGATGAAGATAACCCCTGCCTCCTGCTCATAGAGTCTCGAGTGGGATTCACTGGCACTGTCCTTCACTAGTTCTCCTACCTTTCCAACTGACACCAGTTTATTCACATGAGCACGTCCAGGTCACGAAAATTCCCTATCACCTGCGGAGCCTTCCAGTGCTCCATACTGTCTCCTGTCATCTTCAGTCAACACATGGAGTCGCATCAAGATTCACCAATATGCTGATGATACACAACTCTACTTAAAAGTCTCCTCTGCTTCAGACATCCAGTCCCTCCATCACAGCTTGCACATCATCCCACCTGGATGTCCTGCGCCTACCTAAAACTCAACCCAGCTAAGACAGAATTCATGTTATTTGCCAAGAACCATAAACAAGATACAGTACAAACCTAGCTCAATGACATGATCTTTGATTGCTTGGAACCGTAACTTTAACCCAATTCTAAGTCGCTTGGATTCAGTCTGGATACCAACCTTACCCTCAAGGAACACTTCGAAAAATATACAAAGATGACCTTGTACCAGCTCTCTCGTCTAAAGCAAGTAAAATCATTTCTTCCAGAAAGAAACTCCAGAGCTACTGTTCAAGTCCTCGTACTCTTGCATCTGGAGAGTGGTAATGCCCTACTCCATGGCCTCCTAGACTCCACACTGGTACCCCTTAGCGGCATCCTATACACTGCGGCACTTCTCATCAAGGGCCGGAAGAAATATGACCACATCACTCCCCATCCTGATGAAACTCAATTGACTCCCTTTGCCGCCCGCACTATCATCAAAGCCAGCTGCATCATTTACAAAGCTAACACTACCTGCAACTCCACTTATCTTGCAGACAAGCTTTCCTTTTCTGGTGGATTTCAGCACACACACAGCCATGGCACCATCAAACTGCAGACTACAGGAAAACAGGCCTTTTCCATCTATGCACTTAGGATCCGGAAAAAAGTCCCTGTATCCAGCGCTGCTCCAATTTAGGAGAGAGTTGAAGACTCATTTTTAAAGAACATTACATCACAATGCATTAACCATCCGCAACCCTGCTTCCTCTCCTCTTATTCACTGACTTTTTGCTTGTCTTTGACCATGGACAGAGTTCGGCTGCCTTTTGGCTAGGTTTGCACTATAGAAATTTCACATACATACATGTATTCAGTGCGCTTGGTTAATAAAGTGAGGGTTTATAGCGTGCCCTAGGTGGGAAGAGTTTTGGTGCTGTTCATGAAGGGTGCTCAAAATGCGTCCCAGCAAACCTGCAACATATATGTCAACATTCCAGGTTTAACAAGAGCAGCCTGATCTTTTTAAGTCTTGAAAGCTTTATAATAGCTTTCTCCCACTTAAAACTTCCTCCACTTCAAAGCTACAAAAAGTAAGTTAATCAGAAAGTTGTTCTCAATTTTAATATAGATCCACCATCACCTACACTGACACCATATACATCCCTCGTTGACATACCTGAAGGAGAGTATATAGAGTTAAGAAAGCCGCAGGAGAGCCAATGTTCCAATGTGCCAATGTGAATGACACCCCTGGGATACTCCAACTAGGAGGAGGGCCTGCAAAGTATTCTGTAAGAGTTTTGTTCAAGAATGAACAAGAGGAGGGAATGAAGCAGGGTCTAGTTTTACCATATAGTGCCCCAGGCCCATTCTGTCCACATCTGAAGCATGAGAGTCTCAATTGTTCCTGCCAGCCCATAGACAGGGTTGTGCTAAAATTGTCCACACTGCCTTGAGCGTCTACAAAGGCAGTAGGCCTCACACCCTCCTGTAACCTCAGATGTATCTCTCCTATGAAGGCCAATAACCTCAGGTCACTGTCTTTCTGATGAACAAGTCTTCGAGCCCCTGTCTTCTACGTGTACATCTTTCTGAACATCAAGAAGATGTAGCAATAACAGGATGCATCTGTCATCTAGAAGACAAGATGGGCTAAGAGTAGGTGTGGGGGCCAACTGGGACTTTCCGCAGCTTTGGAAACTAAAATAGCGAGTGGGCTTACAATAAACAATAGCCTTATAAGGAGCTTCCACCTTAAAGCTTCCGAGAGGTGACGCAAAGTGTTTTTGATTAAAAGTTCAAACTTTTGTTATGTTCTGCGGTCAAGCACCTGCCAAAATTAGATCTTGCGGTCAGCGCTTTAGCTGCTTACTCGCTCTGGGATATTTAAGGCGAGTCTTAGCGCGACGCGCGCAGCGGGCATCTCGCAGCATATCACAGCCGCAGGGCTATTCTGTTTTTAATCACTCCTGTTCTATTTCTCACTGTGTGTGACATTGCTTTTAAACTGCGCCGCAATATCTTCTGTTTTTATATACCTGATTACTGCCTCAGTCCCCGGTCCACCACGGCGTGTGCTGATTGTGTGGAGGGACGGAAGTAGGTATTCCTCCATCTCGACCGGAAATAGGGTCAGCGCTTTAGCTGCTTACTCGCTCTGGGATATTTAAGGCGAGTCTTAGCGCGACGCGCGCAGCGGCGCGCCAAAGGCGCGCCAAAGGCAAGCCCGTCTGCGCCCGTCCGCGCCAGTTCGTGTTAGTTGACAGGACCGTATGTTCTTCTCGCCTTTCCCCAGGGTTACATCTGTTTTATGGGTAAGTGTGCAAAATAAAGGAAAATGAATATAAAACAATATTCTAGTCGCGAGTTAAGTAACCTTAACCGTGATCATGTGGAGCAACCAGTAATCCCAGGAGACATTGAATATATATGCCGGCAGTCAAATGTAAGTTCTTTCATGCATGCGTCCCCTACCACTTCACAAGTCTCGCATAATATCCATAATACAAAATCTTTAAAGACTTTAAAAGGAATATACCTGAATGCCCGCTCTATACCAAAACATATAGTTGAAATATGGGACCTTTTGGATGCAGAATCTCCTGATATCTGTTTTATAACCGAATCCTGGCTACATGAATATGCCTCTCCAGATGTGGCAATTGCCTTTCCACCAACATACGAGATAATTAGAGTTGATAGAAAGGGAAAGAGAGGAGGGGGCCTACTTATTGCCTCTGGTCCAGGCATAAAAATTACTTCTTTGGACTCAATAAGTACCAAACAGATTGAATTATGCATTTTTAGAATCGATGGCTTATCTCAAGGCCCATGGAGAGGAGCTCTTGTATATAGACCTCCTGGCCCAAAGAAAGATTTCACACACATGCTGTGTGAACAGATAGCCCCACATGTACTTGCTACTGACCAATTCCTTTTAGTAGGGGATTTTAATTACCATGCTGAAATCATGACTGACTCAGATACCAACCAGCTTACCACTGACATGGATTCTCTGGGGCTAGTTCAAATGGTGACAGGTCCAACTCACACTGCTGGACATACCCTTGATCTACTATTTACTAATTCCCTGGGTGTCACAGTCGAACCCTCCCTCCCACTACTGTGGTCAGATCACCATCTTTTAAAATTTTCGATCCCAGCTTTTTTAGAAAAGATAGAGCACAAAAATTAATTAATTTGGCGCAGGTCCTGGCGAAAGGTTACGGGCAGCTCTTTTTCAGCTTTTTTTAGGCCATTCTCAAAAGATCAGGCCGAAAATGTCGACAGGATGGCAACTACCTTCGAAGATGAAATCACTCGCACCTTAGATAAGATTGCCCCGTTTACTAAGATGAAAATCAAATCTAGATCTGCTCCCTGGTTCACGGAGCAACTAAAAATAATAAAACATTCCTGTAGAGTGATTGAACGTAAGTGGAGAAGGAGTAAAGATCCTATGGACCACAGAAAGTATAAACATGTTCATCGTAATTACATGGAGAGCATCAGGCAGTCTAAGAAACTGTTTTTGCTAAATCGCATCGAAAAAGCGGCGAACTCTAATAAGGAGCTTTACAGGGTCCTAAAGGAGTTTACGTCCCCCCAACTAAAGACAGGGATCGCTCCTTCGCAGGATTGGATAGATTCCCTCTCCAAGTTCTTCGATGATAAAATTAATGTAATACACAACTCCTTCCCACCTCAAGAAGCCCCAATTAAAAACTTGGAAACTATCCCGGTCTTACAAATATGTCAGTCCCCTGTCCTGGAGGAATTCTCCCAATTTGAATCCACTGAAGTGACAGATGCCATGTTAAAAATAAAATCTGGCTCACCAGTTGACCCTGTCCCACCACGCTTCTTATTAATGATAGCCCACATTCTCCTTGAAAGCGTCACCGACTTATTCAACTATTCATTAGTCCAGGAAACAGTTCCCAAAATATGGAAAACCGCTAGAGTCAGACCCATCCTGAAGAAACCTAGTGCAGACCCTAATCTCCTGGTCAACTACTGTCCGATCTCATTGCTCCCATTTTTTGAGAAAGTACTCGAATCCATGGTCAACAGACAACTTGTTCATCATCTTGAGAGTAACCATCTATTGGACCCCTCACAGTCTGGTTTCAGGGCCGCCCATAGCACTGAGACAGCGCTGGTAGTGGACAATATCAGACTATCACTGGATAGAGGACAATCCTCTATTCTCATTCTACTAGACCTATCAGCAGCTTTCGACACCATCTCCCACAGCATTTTAATACAACGGCTAGGGGAGATCGGTGTCAGAGGAAAGGCCCTGGGATGGTTTAAGAGCTATCTGATGGATCGAGTTACCACTGTCCAAGTTGGCGACATCAGTTCCTGTAGTAGGCCAGTCACGATGGGAGTACCACAGGGCTCTATTTTGAGCCCAACACTTTTCAATCTCTACGTAACACCACTGGCCAGGGTGATTAGATTGTACGACTTTGACGTAATGTCATATGCTGACGACACTCAAATTCTAGTCACCCTTGGTCAAAACCCCATAGACACCAAGGCCCGCTTCAGGGACTGTATGATCCACGTTAACAGGTGGATGAACGAAAACCATCTACAACTAAACAGTGATAAAACTGAGATAGTATTCTTCGGGAACGCACAAAAACACTGGACTAATGATTGGTGGCCGGCTACCCTGGGTCCTAGTCCAATACCCAAACAATCGGTTCGAAATCTAGGGGTCCAAATCGATAATAACTTATCGATGAAAAACCAGGTGAACCACATAATTAGGTCCTGTTTTGGTACTATGCGCAATTTGCGTAAAGTTTTTTAATGGATCCCCATGGAAGCAAGGAAACCATTGGTCCAGGGATTGATCATCAATCGCATGGACTATGGTAATGCCCTACTGTCGGCTATAAATGAGGATTTTTTATCTAGGCTGCAGGTTCTGCAAAACATTGCAGCTAGGTTGGTCTTAAATCTTCCGTCAGGTTCTCCCTCGGCCCCAAACCTGAGACGGCTTCACTGGCTGCCTGTGAGAAAGAGAACGCGTTTTAAGATTCTCTGTTTGGCACACAAAAACATGTATGGCAGTGGCCCTTGCTACTGGAAAAAGAAGTTGAACTGGCATCAACCAAGCCGGCCCCTCAGATCCAGCAATCAGCACCTTCTTGCCTCCATCAGAATTCGCACAACTCGTAATGGTGGTAGATCTTTTTCATTCTTAGCCCCCACTTTTTGGAATAAATTGCCACCACACCTCCGCGCTATGGCTGATTACCACAGTTTTCGTAGGGAACTAAAAACATGGTCTTTTGACAACTGACCACCCTGTTTTCCTTTGTCAGCTGTTTTAGTTGGAGATGCCTGTAAGCGCCATGAGACCTTCGGGTGATATGAGCGCTTTACAAATGTCCCATGATTTGATTTGATTTGATTTGAACGGTTCTTCATTTCAAATGTATAAATGGGCTACTTATCTGCCCATTTGTTGACCACCTCGTGCAGTGTATTTTTTCTCACAACGAGGGAGCTCCGGGTTAACCGTTTTATTTAGCATTTTGATTGAGGTTGTAATGCTTCATTGTACTTTGATATTCATTTTCTCTCTCTCTCTTTTTGGTTTGCCGTGATTTTAAACTCACTAGATTGCATGTTTTTGTTCCTGATCTGCGATGTGTCTTTGACACTTGTTACTTGCTAGATTGCATGGTGTTATTTTTGATTAATGATGTGTCTTTCACATTTATTGTCTAAATTGTTTGAATAAACAGTGTCACTCCTGACTCAGTTCCTGCATTTCACACATGTATCTTGTTATTTTAGATGACACATTTCTACGCTAAATTATGTGGTAAAAACCACCCTCTAACTATAACGCTAGCTGTCCGGATTAATGTTGCGTTTACCAAGGCTAGATGTACGGATGTGTATCCACGTTTGAGTGAGTGATTGATTTACTTTAGAAAGCAATCCTTTGATATATGCATTACTTAAGTATGGCTTTGAGCTATACATGATTTAATATTGCTACGTTGGTGTTTGGTAAACTACTAACTTGTTCAGATATATATGATATGTTTAACAATTAGTACTGAAACAGGGTGATTGGTGATTTAGTTGAATGGCCATCTACTTACTGGATTGAGTAATTAATTTGATTTGAAAGTGATTCACCATTACATGCAGTATTCAAATATGGCGCTTAGTTATATTTATTATAGCATGTCATTGACATGGATTAAAACTAGATTGTCCATACTGAGGATGTCACTTACAAAGTACGGGTGCGTCAGTCTTTGACACCTTATGATATGCTGTTGCTGATTAAGATAAAGACGGGAGTTGTGATACTTTGTGATTTTGACACTTATGTAATCGCAATTAGGTGATTTACTACCACTAATATGGTGTTTGGGGAGATGAGGTCGGGGAAAATGGCCGGCTTTTTAGATATGGAGGCCCTCTTTCTATTTCAGATGGGGTCCGTTTTCTATTATGTGTGCAGATTTAAATATGACATTTCAACATAGCGCATGGATTACACACTGATTACACACACAGCTGTAGACAGGGGCCCTCTTTCTACTTCCATTGGGGTCATTTTCTACTATGAGTGCGGATATAAATACGACATTTCAGCATGGCGCCTGGCTTACACGCCAATCACACACGCAGCTGAGGACGGAGTCCTCTCCTTTCGGCGATTCTTTTGGTGAGTTACTGTGTTATTTTATTTAGTGTTGTTTATTTGCTCTGCTGATATTATGAGTATTGGAACCACGGTGCTCCTTTGGTTGAGTACGTTGAAGCCGCTCTTTTTCTTTTTATTGTTATTTGGGATACTAAGCAGTAGTTTTGACATGGTGATTGGCTATACACTTTTTTTTATATGTGAGGTGCTCTGTTGTTATTTCAAGTATTGAAAGAGTTTGTGTTATTCTGCTTACAGGATTTACTGTTACCGTACAAATAATACTGAGGGATGGATTAATTTCATTATGATTAGGTATGTATTGTTAGACACTTGTGGAGTACACACACACATATTTATTACTGAGAATTGCTAATTTCATTTTTTCAGTAGGGGTACTAGTTGGACTGAGACTATATTGGAATAAGGTATTTGGTTTTCGGTTACACACATTATACATGAGGGTGTATATCTAACTATTTTATTTCTGAGCATGAATGGATGGGGTCACGAGTTGAGGTGTATTCATAATTAGTGGAACCTCACTGTGCAATCATTGTTTGCAGAATGTTGTGTTCCCTTTACACATATGTATCTTGGGTTTTCCCTGGAGATTGATTATAGAGCATGTTATGCATGTTCTCAACAACTATATGGTTTATTGCATTATTATGAGTTAGTGGTGGTATTGATCAAATTGATCATGTAAGAGAATATTTAAAGGGTTCTATGTTTGATTGTAGCCCTGATGAAGGCGAATTGCTGTAACAACCAAACATGTGTTGGCTTAATGTGAAGTAACGTGAGCTTTGACTACAAGAAGCCTTGGATCTGCTCTGAAGATCGCAATGAAGAACTCAAGATTATTATTGGACTTGACATATTGAACCTTTTTTATAACACTAGGCGCTCAGGAGTGTTTTTGGATACATTTTTAGTCAGCCGCATTTTGAGCATAGCTGCTCCATTAAAAAATATTAAACTAAGCATACATCTCAAAGAACAACACAGAATAAGATGAACATTGTTACAGTAAATATCTCAGCACAACAATACAAACTGATCACGGGGAAGAAATGTGCATTAATTCCCAAAGTGCATATAATACATTAGAAAACCAGTATAACATGTTTTTTTGCAAGCATATTAATTTAACAATAAAAAAAAATCTTGTTCTCTTTTAGTCCTCAGTTTTGTTCTTTGCTTCCTGTGTCCAACTCTCTGCAGAAACTGCATTATCACGAATATGTTCACTGAGTTGTGAACATAGCTGGTTTGTATATTTTTGTGAGCCTTGGGTGGGTGTGTGCTGCAAGCACCTTATGCATTATCTCGTTAATGTGCTGTAGTTGGAGCAAATTTGGTTTGGCAGTATCACCTCGTTTATGATTGAACTAAAGCACCATTCCTGGCATGCACACTATGACCTCATAGGCTTTAATAGGGTTAATGTGTAGTATTATGCTTACCACCACACTCCAGGTCATCAACAGGGTTTCCACCTACGAATCATTAGGTCTCACCTGAGACAGCACATGGGGCTTTTGGCCCGTCCATTGCTTACCATTGGTTGGCTACATCCTCACTCTCATTTCCTTGCTTCTCTTTGGTCAGCGCATGCCGGCTTCACTTCCTCCTCGTGTGTTTGTCCCTCCCCTGGAGCATGGCCCAAGTACCTCTTCCTTGCCTAGTGTCCTTGCAGTGCTCATACTTTTGTGAAGCTAATTTTTCTTTTAAAAATGCCATTGCAACAAGTATCTTCTCCTATCCTATTTTAGTCCTTGCTGGCAGTGGGTGCTAACCAGTTTTGCAACACTCTCTGTAAAAGACATTCAGAGCATATCAGGTTTTAATTTATTTGTGATCTTTATAGAGTCCTTCTGCTTGGATTTCATTCCTTTCTATGCTGCATATGAGCATCTCCTAACATCTCTGCTGGTAGCTTGCTTCAAATAATTAAGTCCATAAAGTCCAACAGACTGTATCTCGCCCTGACAGAGTTCCAAACATTTTGGGCATCTATATTTTCACATCTCTTTAAGCATTTTGTGTTATGAGCCAAAATTCTGTCTTCATGGCAGAGCTGTCACACAAAACTGCAACATAACTAAGCATTGGCAAAACCAATAGGCATTTTGCTTTGTCAATGCTTTTTTTGTTTTGTCATGATATATGTCAAACTTTATTGTTGGGGGACTGCCAGGCCATCACCAATATAAAAAAACATTGGCTAAAGGCAAAAATGTGTTTTTGGTCTCAAAATCATGCATTGCCACAGTAGTCCCTAGTGCAAAAGAGGACCACTGTATGTGGATGTTCTCCTTGTGAACGAGCAGAATGTCGTCACTCACTCTGAAGTTAGCCAGTGACATAAGTGAGCTGTCCTTCGGCTTCATGCTGTAGGTTGCAGTGGACAGAAGAAAAATGTGAATGCCAGAACAGACCAATAGATGAGGAGGGCTGGCTGAAAGCCTCTATAAGTAAGTATATTATATGTGGAATTTTAATAAACCCAAAAGGTCTTGCCTAACGCTAGGCCAAAAAAGGGTGAAAGAGCTGATCCAGGGTCACAAATAAGAACTTAGAGCTTATTGCGTTTTAGCACGCTGGATCTGTCCAGGAGTTATTACGGTTCAATAGGTCTTAACCCTGTGGAGTGTCATATTGATGTAGAGACCAGTGGCGGCCTGTACTGTACGCGGTGGCGGGGCGTGGCGGGGGTGCATAAAGTGTTGGGGAATTTTTTTTTTAACTTACCAGTGTTATTTAAAGACAACTTAAATAGCAAACCTCATCGGGAAACAAATACAAACAAGCATTTGCAATGCAATAGGTCTCGCATTTATATTATTTTGAGCTATTGACTTTGTAAATGACAATGCTTTTATTTTGTTTTTCTTTTTTAAAACATAAATAAAAGACATTGTCATTGACAAAGCCAATAGCTTACACTTTTGTAAATGCCAGACCTATTGCATTTAGACGAGTTTGAGCTATTGGCATTGTATTAGTTTGGTAAGTATTGTGATCCTGTGCAGATGATTTGGTCTTCTTGGAATGCCCCAGACTGGGTGTTTGGCCTGGGGTGACGCACGGAGGATCGGGAGGAGGGTTTCGATGCGGAGTTGGGTTAAGGGGTGGACAAGGACGCGCGAGTGGGAGCAGCGAGGGGGGGGGGCTGCTGAGGGAGGCTTGGCTTGGGAGTTGGGTATTGGTGGTTGGACGCAGGAGCGAAGGGTTTTTGGGTGGGACAATAGCGGTGGATGGCGGGGTATGAGGGGAAGCGATGGTTGAGAAAGAGTTCGAGAGAGAGAGCGACCTAGAGAAACAAGTGGAAGGGGCACCTGAGGGGGGGATGAGATGTGGCTAAGTGCACAGTGTGAAAAGGTACAGGAAGGTAGCATGTGTGAGCAAATGCTTGTTATATTACATTATCTTGATTGGCTGCGGGCTTGAGGATTTTAAAACGTGCAACACTAAGAGATGCCACAGAACTTCCTCACCACAACAATAGTTTGTGTATTTTTGTTGGCTAAAACGAGTGCTTTTCTGAAACGCATCCTTGCTGGATTCCTGTAATCCTGGTTAAAAATGTCTGTTAGGAGTGTCGGCTGTATGTGTATTTGAGGTATGGGTAAGCACATCTCTGGTGGCTCGGACAGCGTCCCCGCCGACCTGAGGATGTCCCACTGAAGATACGCCTGCCCTCCTATTCAAATAAGCACACTGACCTTTCCCAACATTTGTGTAAATGCTTTGGCGCAGGCCCGGGCCACGTCCTGGGAAGGGGTGCAGCCCTGTATTTGTATCAGATAGCTCCGCTGATGTGACCCCGGCCGGGCAGCTGGTTGCCTCTATACAGAGGTCCGTGTCTCCAAGGCTGCACCGTGCTCCAAGAGGGTGGCCGGGGTTTAATTTCTTCAGGTACCCCAAGGCCGCTAAATTAACCCAGCGCCCTTTGATTTCAGAAGCGCTTCTCTGTGCTCGTCTGAAGTTTGGGTCTATATTATACATAAATTGTCGGCTCGTTCGTTTTCTAGACAGCTGCGGGCGTCTATCACTTTCACTTTTGTGCTCCTTTTCCTAAAGGTGATTCACCCGGAAGGACATTGTGTACTTCACAATGTCGGTAATGAGCGTCTGCGCTGTGGAAATACCTCCCATGATTACCTGTATTTATAAATATCCCGTCCTCCCTCGCTCTGTATGTGTTGCGTGTGTGTGTATTTGTGTGTGTATATGTGTAGTGCAGATTTTCCAAAAGGACCAACGTTACAAAATTAGCTTAGACAAAATCTATCCAGGACTACGGCCACAGGCGCTTTGCTGCCTCCCCTGTTACAAACACATGCTTTGTAGTTTATCATGTTTCAAGAGTTCCCCGAATGCCACTTAAAACCAGAAAGCGCTGTTCTAGATATGGGTGTTTCTGTCAATGCAAAACACACAAGATGATGGACGGAATGTTGCACAATGGCAAACATTCACCCCCAGTCACAGATCTGGGTTTAATCCATCGTTATTTTGCTTCACCACGCCACCCCAGTTCAGACATGGCCATATGCAAATCAGTCTTGACCCTGTGCCTCCTGGGAACAGTCCAGACCGAACTGCCAAGCCATGTCTTCCCTGGACCGGAATCAAGCATCCTAGGACCGGTTTCGGGCATTCAGCCCTCATCAGCCAGGATAGCCTGACTCCAGTGGTGCAGTGAGCACGGGACCCACGTCTGGGCATACCCTTCCCACTTGGGGCGAATTGCAAAACACACAAGATGATGGACGGAATGTTGCACAATGGCAAACATTCACCCCCAGTTGTATCGTTTCTGTCTATGGCCATAGACGGCAGTGGCTTTGCACATGAAATAATAGTTCACGTTGTAATGCCAGATGCCGTTCGTGGTGCAAGCATACCCTAATTATTTTACACATCTAAGCACAATCGGTAGAAAAACAAGCATCGCTCTCTTAGCTTTATGGGGCCATGTGTTTCTAATTAGAAACACATGGCCCCATAAAGATAAGAAAGTGCTTTGCGACAGCAGCAAAGCAGGCCACCGAGTCCGGATCGGAGGCCAAAGGGCGTGAACCAAAAACCCTCATTTCCAATGGCAGGCCACCGTTTAGCATAAACGGTGACGCCAGCCAATGGAAATGAGGGGCGGGGCTTAAAGCCCTCTTCTGAAAGTCCTTGTTAACAATAAATCTCGCCGAGCGAGCAGCGCATGCGCTGCAACGCTAGGCGAGACCTAAAAAGGGCTCTCCATGCAACGAATGGTCTAAAGAGATGTAATCGCCTCTATGGTGGCTATTCCATAAAATCACTTGTTGTATTGTAAGCAAAAACCTACCCCCATTGATCTTCTCTCCTCTTATTTATTTTATTTATTTATTTATTCACTTATAGAGCGCACGAATCACCCCATAAGGGTATCTCAGCGCTATGGGCACATAAGCGAACAAGTGGAGACTAAGTTAGAAAAGTGAGGTTTTCAATAATTTCCTGAATATCAGGTAATCTGTACATTGTCGTAATTGAATGGGGAGATTATTCCAGAGGCGTGGGGCCAGATGGTAGTAGGCCTTACCACCTTGACGAGTCTTATTAAAGCGAGGGACAATAATCAGGGCTTTGTCTCCTGAACGGAGAGTTCTGGAAGGCACGTAATTAATGAATTTGTCATTAATATAACTCGGGCCTAATCTGTATACGGCTTTATAAGCCATACAACAAATTTTAAAATTGATCCTTTTCCGAATGGGTAGCCAATGAAGTTTTTGCAACAGAGGCAAGGAGGCTGTTCTTGGGGGGGCATTAGTTACCAAACGAGCCGCTGTGTTTTGGACAACCTGTAGTCTATTTATGTCTCTCTCATTGGCAGAAATCAGTAGTGCGTTGCAGTAATCTAAGCGGCTAAGAATCAATGCCTGAATCAAGGTTTTTCTTGTGGATAGTGGTAGGAAAGGGAAGACTCTTCTGAGCATACTCAGATTATGGAAGCAGGCTCCAATAGTAGAGGAAACATGTTCTCTCAGAGTGAGTTTTTGGTCCAATCGAACTCCCAAGTTTTTCACCACTTGTTTAGGACAAGGGGTGGGACCCAGTTCCTCTGGCCACCAACTAGGCGACCATTTCACAGAGGCATCTCCAAATAGCATAATCTCCGATTTGGTTGCGTTCAGCTGGAGAAAATTCAATTTCATCCATTCTGCTATGGATTTCATGCCATCACCAAAGGTGGTTTGAATATTGAGGTTGGATTTGTCAAACGAAAGGAGTAATTGGGTGTCATCAGCATAAGATATGGGGATGAAACCCAGATTTCTCAACAATCTCGCCAAGGGAGCGACATAAACGTTGAACAAAGTAGGGCTCAGACATGAGCCCTGTGGTACTCCCTTGGTAACCTTTGTGGTCTTTGAGTGGTACGGACCCAGGTTAATGGTCTGAGTTCTATCAGCTAAAAAGTTAGTTAACCATTTCAAAGCTAGTGCTGTGATGCCTATACCCCTCAGTCTACTGAGTAGAATTTGGTGAGATATGGTGTCGAATGCAGCGGATAGGTCAAGCAGCACCAAAAGTACCGCCTGACCTTTGTCCAATAGCATCCTAATGTTGTCTGTTACTGCCACCAGAGTTGACTCGGTGCTGTATCTGGGGCGAAACCCTGATTGTGAGGAATCTAAGCTATTGGTAGATTCAATGAAGTAGGAAAGGTGAGTGTTGATGTGTTTTTCTAAAATTTTGGTGTGCAGGGGAAGGAGTGAGATGGGTCGGTAGTTAGTTACGTCTTCAGGTGAGAGTTTGAGGTTTTTTTTGATCGGGAGTATTTGAGCAGCTTTCCAATCCGGAGGAAGGGCACCTTCCTTCAGGGAACTGTTGAGAATGTTACAAATCAGATTAGCGAGCTGTTTGGCCAGAGAGGAAATTAATTTGGCAGGTATCAGATCCAACGGAGAACCAGATTTTGCGCTCTTTAGGAGAGCTTCAGTACCTTCTATTGTAAGTGGAGGGAAGTTTCCTAGTGAGCTGGTTACCAGTGGGTAATGTTGGGGTTCTGTTCCTAAATTAGGTTGGGAGTTCATGGTAGCCGTGATTTTATTATGTATCATGTCTATTTTCTGAGTGAAGTGACTAGCAATGTCATCGCACAGCGCCTGAGTGGGTACTGACGCCGTGTCACAGGCCAAAGGATTAGTGAAAGTTTTTAGTATTTGATAGAGGCATTTCTGAGAGCTCCCGGCTTGTTCGAGAGCGGCTGCGATATGGGTCTTTCTTGCATTTCTTAGGTTGCGGTGGTAATGATTTAACGCCGCCTTGAATTTTTCTTTGCCTGAAATGTTTTGGTAGCGGCGCCAATGGCGTTCGAGTTTTTTGCAAGCGCCTTTCTCTAGTCGTAAAGAAGTCGAATACCACGGGGCCTGGCTTCGTTTTATGCTAGTGGGGCCTTTTTTCTGGGGTGCTAAGCTATCTAGCGTGGCAAGTAGTCTGGAGTTAAAAGAGGCGTTTCTCCACATTGTCTGTATTCGCATAATGAGGTGGACAAAATGTCCCTTCAAAGAGTTCTGGTGTAATTAAATTCCACTTTCTATAGCATTTGTTAAGATGGTATTTGGGAGCGGGGTGGGCCTTATGATTGTTGATGCGAAATTCGACCATTGAATGGTCCGACCAGGTCAGAGGAGTCATAGCAACATATGAAAGGTCAGGGGAGTTAGTTAAAATGATGTCCAACGTATGTCCTGCCTGGTGAGTAGCCTCTTTGTTAATTACAGTAAGGTTAAGTGCAGCCAGTTCGGCCAAGAAAGATGAAGACTCTGGGTTATCTAAAATTTCACTATGTATGTTAAAATCACCAAGAAGAAGGAAATTTCTGGAGGAAATGACATGTGGGGCAATGAGTTCAATGATCTGTGAGATGGCATTGGTTAGTGGTCCAGGTGGACGATAGACTATAGCTCCTTTCCAGTTAACATTGTGGTGCAGATTCATACTGAAAACCATAATTTCCAGCTGATCGTTACTTGCTTGTTCTAGAATGGTAATGTTAGTCGAGCTTTTGTATACTATGGCAATTCCCCCCCCTGTCCTATGGGGTCTATCTAATTTTAATATGTGGTAGCCATCGGGTAGTGCTACTGCTATGTCAGGGTTGGAGTGGGGTTTGGTCCATGTTTCTGTTAAAAACCCTACTTGGGGATTGTTGGAAGAGAACAGGTCCCATATATTAGCTGCATGTTTGGGCAGTGATCTTACATTAGCCAATAAACAGTTCCAATCATTGTTGGTATCTGCAGTTGCCGCGTGTCTGTTTCCTGTAGGATGGGGAATTGAGTTAGTGATCTGCTTGGGCCCAGTAATAAATCTCATGGGGTAATTATGAATGCTTTGGTATTTATAGTTTGTGCAAGAAAAAGGTCCCCACACTTCAGTTGGAGCGGGGCAGGAGCTGGTCAGAGCCACTCTGTTCATATATGCGTTCTTAATTGCCACCAGCTCCTTGCTCGTGTAAGCGAAAAAGCCCCTTGCTTTATCCACCTGAGCGTGAACGGAGCCGTCAGGAATTCCGGCTCCTGGCGACGACCAGGCGCGGACGGGCGCAGACGGGCTTGCCTTAGGCGCGCCCGCTGCGCGCGTCCGCTGCGCGTCTGACTAGGCATAGATTAAATAGTAGTGGCACTAGACTGCTAACCTCCCGTCGGTGTTGGGAGGAAGCAGTCGATTCTCACTTCCGGTTTCAGGCACCTCCCTCCAGACAATCGGAACTCTCCGCGCTGGACCGGGGAGGCTACCGAGTGAGCAACTAATCGGTACAGGTGAGTCAGATCAAATGTATCAAGAAGCAGTTTTTCTAAAAAAGTGACTTTTAAAACACAATTAAAACAGTTGAGCCCATTACCTGGCGCTCTCTAAGTGCATCGGGTGATAATTTGTGCAAAATAGGCAAGCGTATATTTCGAAAACAGCGCGTAATGCAGAGAGGAGCCCTTGACCAGGCGCTACCTTCCCGTTCTAACAAAGATCACCTATGTCAGCTTAAGCGCGTCCGCTGCGCGTCTGACTAGGCATAGATTAAATAGTAGTGGCACTAGACTGCTAACCTCCCGTCGGTGTTGGGAGGAAGCAGTCGATTCTCACTTCCGGTTTCAGGCACCTCCCTCCAGACAATCGGAACTCTCCGCGCTGGACCGGGGAGGCTACCGAGTGAGCAACTAATCGATACAGGTGAGTCAGATCAAATGTATCAAGAGGCAGTTTTTCTAAAAAAGTGACTTTTAAAACACAATTAAAACAGTTGAGCCCATTACCTGGCGCTCTCTAAGTGCATCGGGTGATAATTTGTGCAAAATAGGCAAGCGTATATTTCGAAAACAGCGCGTAATGCAGAGAGGAGCCCTTGACCAGGCGCTACCTTCCCGTTCTAACAAAGATCACCTATGTCAGCTTAAGCGCGTCCTCTTACACTGATCTTTGGGCATTGGAAGGAAAATATCTGAAGGAAGCTCTAAATTTGCCTAGGTCTGCTCATTGGCCTGAGAGGCTTTCAGTGGGAGGCCGAAGTCTTGGAGGTGAGATTTCTCATTTGCTTGATAAGAGCGATTTCGCACTCAATTGCTGCTCTGTATGTGTTCAGGCAGTTTTTTTATTTTTAAAGCGACTCATGTTGGTCTCCTGAAGAGAAGAGGCAAGTTGTAAATTTGTTAGCAAACTATGAGAAGCCTCATTACAAACATGCTATAAATCAGCATTTCAAAATATTGTTCTTTAATAGGCGACTTCATCTACACTAAAAAAGGACTTATAATGACTAAAAACTAAGATGCAACTAGATTGTGAATTCAACTTAAGCAGTGTGTCTGATTACTCAATGCTCACTTACTGTTGATGGCTGCAATTGGCTTAGTTCTACGCACTCAGATACGTCTGTAAATACTACTTTTGAATATAAAGAAAATTGTAGTTGTGCTTTTAAACATCCCAGTAATTTGTGCCTTTTGTTATGTTTTTTATTCAAACATTTCCAGACTTCTGTACATAACAGCAATTCTTGTTGAGTACGGTCTCAGGATACAGGCACACAGTTTCGTTTTTAGGTCAAGCCTGGGCAACACATGCGCTGCTCTGCGAGGCATGCTGTATTCAGGTAGGGACTTGAAGCTCTGCCCATGTCCCGCCCATCTTTTCAATTGGCTCCTGTTACTGTCCTTTCTAAATCGTTGCTTTTCATTCATGAATAGGCATAGTAGTCCCTCCTTGGTACCGCCTTGTCTGCATTTGTAACCTCCCATGAGGACTGGACTTTTTACTTGTGTTGTTACACGGTCTGCTTTATCTAGGCTGTGAGCACTATTTTCTTCAATGATTTACCCCTATTCCACCCACTACGTGCTTTCCTACAGGCAGCACGCTGCCTGCTTTTATTTTAATTACTAATGGCGGTCCACTTTAACTATAGCGGCAGCATTTCTTTATTTACTTTAGCAGCTCGGTCCGCTTTAAGTATAGTGGCCGGACTTATTTATTTATTTAATTTGGCAGCGCAGTCCGCTTTAACTTTATCTGCCGCGCTACGAAACATTTATTTTTTCTCAGTGAAAGCCCCCATACCATGCTTTCACTTACATAGTGGCCGCGCCCCTTTCTTTAGACGCTGTTGCTGTATTCAGGTGACTGCGAGCCGCATCTAAAGAAAGGGGCGTGCACACCATTAAAGTGAACAAATGTTTTTTTTTGGGGAAAAAGCGCCCCATGACGTGCTTTCACTTTAATGGTGGCCACGCCCTTTTCTTTAGACGCGGCTCGCTGCAACCTGAATACGGCGAGCAGCGTCTAAAGAAAGGGGTGCAGCCACTATGAAAGTGGTCTCGCATTTATAAGAGTTTGAGCTATTGGCATTAGAAGTGACAATGCCTTTTATTAATGTGTTAGTTTTGAAAACACATAAATAAAAGGCATTGTCATTTACAATGCCAATAGCTTAAACTCTCGCAAATGCAAGACTTATTGCATTGCAAATGCTTGTTTCATTTAGTGTGCAAGAAATGGATATTGCAACAGCAATTAGTTGATTTTTAAAAAGTGCAATACATCTAATGTTTATGTTGTTTTAAATCTTTTTATTATTGTTTTTGTATGGGCAGTTTTCTTTCAACTACCTCATGAATGTATCTTTGTGGGTTTTTGGTTCGGCGGTGCATCATTTCAGGGTGCCCTTATACAAATTCAAACAGATGCTAGCAATATAAGTTGCGTTCTTTTGTTTGCCTTGTTCACCAGGAAGATTGCGGATTCATGGCTGAGGGCGTTTTTCTCTTCCACTACAAGAGGTCATAAAGTAGGTGTTACTTTGGTAGGCTCAGAAGGTGGAGGATTCTCCCAGAAGTCTTGGGTGTGATGCATGTGTGTCAGTTTGTGAGTTGTGCTAATCCCTTACCTACCAGGCTCTGGATCTCCATGTTCTCTCCAGCCTCCCCGGCAGTTTGATGCAATTAGTCATTGCCTCCACTTTCTTTTGTTATTGCATTTACATAAAATACTTCAAGTATTAGAGCGGTCATCAAGTCCTTTGCTACTTTGTCAGTAATTGGTTGCAGACCAAAGCATGCATGATCGGCTGGGACAGTGTAGGGCTGAAGAGTGGTCTAGGAGGAAGGTGTATAAAGTTCCTAGAAGTGCTTGGAGTCAGGCAAACATGAAGGCTGTGCATAAACATGGAGTGGGAGGAAGATACAAGACTTACACCCATATTAGGTAAAGGTAGGTAGTGCACTAGTTACGGGCCTGTTGTTGAAGCACCATTTCTCCAAACATATAGATACTCCAGGATTACAAGAGTACGAGAAGCTCTAAGAAAGAGGACAAAGTATGGACTTAAGACAGCTAAGCAGCTAGAGATGAGCATGTCGTGGAACCATTGGCCAGACTAAGTCCCAATCCTTTGTAGATTTACACTGCGTTCACATTGCAGTGACAAGTGTCAATTTGAGATCGTTTGAATTAATTGAGGGGGATAACATCTTATGTCTCCCATATAATTAGATCTCAGGTGCATTTCAGATTTTTAAAATACTTCTCAAGAGATGGATGTGGTACTTACAGTGAAGAAAATCTGTTGTCTTCATGATTGATCCTTGTTATATGACATGGCACAAGCCATGGACCAGCCAAAAGGAATATGTAGATTACACACTTTGTTGATTCATATTTACAGTGAACGCTGACAATTTAAGATACTTGCAGGAAAGGTATTGCTTTGTCTTATGTTTTTGGGTGCCTTACTCTAGGCATACTCAGGATGTAAGAGTTATCTTATGACAGAAGAAGTCAACTCCTTGCCAGAAAATTGATGAGAAATGGAGTCTAATGGGCGCCATGCTGAATAGAGGACAGAAATCGAGTGCCCGTGAGTTCTTATTGTACCAGAGGGGGGTAGCTGCTAGCAGCCACAGCCCATGGGCATATGCATAGTCTATAGTTATGTTAAAATATTAAAATCACTGTAGTATTTACAGCTGAGGTTTTCGTAATTGTTGTAATCCTGTGGTTAAAGTGGAGGGAAGAGCCATGTTTAGATAGCTCTTCTGAAGATCAAAGGGTCATTTAGTTTCCTGATGCGCACACACTGAAGATATGCAGGTGTCCCTGATATATAATCTGTTACTATAGTCAGGGCCACTGGAATTATGCTGCAGAGGAGGGCCAAATTATGCAACAGGGTTGACTAAATTATGCTGCAAAAAAGGCAAACTATGCGGCATAATGCAGCACATTTTATGATAGTATTATATCATTATTTTGCAATTTCTACGCTTGTTAACAATGTCTGGGCATAGCTTGCACCTCATTACTACCAGTTTAACAGCCAAATATAGGAATAAGCAACTGAAAGGTGACGAGTCAACCTTTGAAAAGGCCCTCCCACAGCATGGCAACGTGAGTCGCTGCATTGTTAGTAACTATTGAAGCGTTTGAGCTACAACACACATTTTTTTTGTTAATATCTGCAGATTGATAGATTATGTGGCAAATGCGGTAAACCAATAATTATGCGAAAAATGCCACGCCCGCACAATCACATAATTCTAGTGGCCTTGACTATAGTGCAGTCCAAAAGCATAGAGAGCACAACAGCGTTGATCATCCTTTACATGTTGCTGGAATTTAAGAAACGGGAAGATCATTCTTACCAGTCATAACATGTGGAGAGATGAATTGACTACTGTTTCTATTTACAGAGCCAACAATAGCTTTAGGCCGTAGAAGAACAATTTAATTTCTTAAAATTCTGGCTGGTTTAGTAAACTATCACATAAGCAGATCAACTCGGTGACTCCGAGTACCAAGAGTCTCTTAAAATAGTATGTACACCAAATCTTAAATGAAAACAAAGAATTGGATACACGGCGTCTTCTTGATATAAGATGAAATGGCAACCTCACGTTACTTAACAATGCAAACTATGTCGTTTATGGTAAAATATGGGCTGTGTACCCATATGTTTATTATGAAATACATTCCAGTTGGTTTCAGAAGCAAAATATAACAAAAGCAGAAACACAACAACTTCAGAAGTTGCACTGAGAATGTTGTATTGTATGGCTCCTCATAATCCTGATGAGGCTATTCCAGGTGGACGAGTAAAAGGCTACTCCAAAGAAACTGTAAGATAAAACAGAACTCCCAAGCACCTCCTGATACTGAAGTCTCCTTGTTCAGCACACAGGCAGCTCATCACATCAGCCAAAGCACAGTACTATGCCAACACCATCAATGAAACCATCAACAGATGCAAAACACTGTTCAAGGCAATCAAGCACGTCATCAGCTCCCTGTCAGACTTATCTCTTCCTCACTCCACAGAAAGTCAATGCCAATAACCCCTTCTGTGAAGAAATACAGAAGAGCCAACAGCACATTAATGAAACCAAGCCTGCATCAATTTTAACACCCACCCCTTCCAATAGAATCTCATAATGGTCAGTCTTCAAAGCCCCATCTCTCCCAAATGTCGCTGTCATACTCAACTCCCTCAAAGCCACCTCTTACCATTGTCCCTCATCAAAGCTCTCTCTGGAGATGTTCTCTAACCCCTACTTACCAATGTCAATGCCTCCCTCACTCAAGGCATCTTTTCAGAAGCTGTCAAGACAGGCCATATCTTCCCACTCCTAAAGAAACCCATACCAGATCCTGATGACTTTGCCAACTACCAGTCCATCATTCACCTACCATTCATTGGCAAGATCCTTGAAAAAGTAGTCTATGTCCAACTGCAAAACGCAATCAACGCTAGCCATCTGCTGCACTAATACAAGTTTTGCTTCCTATCACGCTGCAGCACTGAGGCCACAACCTTGCGCATCGTGGACGAAGCCCACTTGACCACAGATGAAGATAACCCCTGCCTCCTGCTCATAGAGTCTCGAGTGGGAATCACGGGTACTGTCCTTCACTAGTTCTCCTACCTTTCCAACTGACACCAGTTTATTCACATGGGCACGTCCAGGTCACGAAAATTCCCTTTCACCTGGGGAGCCTTCCAGTGCTCCATACTGTCTCCTGTCATCTTCAGTCAACACATGGAGTCGCTTGGTGCTCCACTCACACATAACACATCAAGATTCACCAATATGCTGATGATACACAACTCTACTTAAAAGTCTCCACTGCTTCAGAAATCCAGTCCCTCCATCACAGCTTGCACATCATCCCACCTGGATGTCCTGCGCCTACCTAAAACTCAACCCAGCCAAGACAGAATTCATGTTATTTGCCAAGAACCATAAACAAGATACAGTACAAAGGGAAGCAGCCTTTACAATGCAACCGTTACAACACATGCAGTTACATCGCATGCCGTTGCAACGAAAAAGGTGGGTAGAAGGTGTTGGATTTAACTCCAACACCTTCCCTACTGTTGCACACACTGGAGTTGGAATAGAAAATTAATCTATTCCAACTTCCAGCGCTCCCCCGACAGAAAGTCGAGGTAAAGTTTGGCGTTGCAACGGCATGCGATGTAATGGCATGCGTTGTAACGTCACATATCCCAGTACAAACCTAGCTCAATGACATGATCTTTGATTGCTTGGAATCGTAACTTTAACCCAATTCTAAGTCACTTGGAGTCAGTCTGGATAGCAACCTTACCCTCAAGGAACACTTGGAAAAATATACAAAGATGACCTCGTACCAGCTCTCTCATCTAAAGCAAGTCAAATCATTTCTTCCAGAAAGAAACTCCAGAGCTACTGTTCAAGCCCTTGTACTCCTGCATCTGGAGAGTGGTAATGCCCTACTCCATGGCCTCCTAGACTCCACACTGGTACCCCTTAGCGGCATCCTTTACACTGCGGCACGTCTCATCAAGGGCCGGAAGAAATATGACCACATCACTCCCCATCCTGATGGAACTCAATTGACTCCCTTTGCTGCCCGCACTATCATCAAAGCCAGCTGCATCATTTACAAAGCTATCACTACCTGCAACTCCACTTATCTTGCAGACAAGCTTACCTTTTATGGCGGATTTCAGCACACACACAGCCATGGCACCATCAGACTGCAGACTACAGGACAACAGGCCTTTTCCATCTATGCACTTAGGATCCGGAAAAAATCCCTCTATCCAGTGCTGCTGCAATTAGGAGAGAGTTGAAGACTCATTTTTAAAGAACATTACATCACAATGCATTAACCATCCGCAACCCTGCTTCCTCTCCTCTTATTCACTGACTTTTTGCTTGTCTTTGACCATGGACAGAGTTCGGCTGCCTTTTGGCTAGGTTTGCACTATAGAAATTTCACATACATACATGTATTCAGTGCGCTTGGTTAATAAAGTGAGGGTTTATAGAGTGCCCTAGGTGGGAAGAGTTTTGGTGCTGTTCATGAAGGGTGCTCAAAATGCGTTGCAGCAAACCTGCAACATATATGTCAACATTCCAGGTTTAACAAGAGCAGCCTGATCTTTTTAAGCCTTGAAAGCTTTATAATAGCTTTCTCCCACTTAAAATTTCCTCCACTTCAAAGTAAGCTACAAAAAGTAAGTTAATCAGAAAGTTGTTCTCAATTTTTTTTTATCTAAATATCCCTCTTATCTGGTCCCAAATATTGGCATCTACCAAGAAGCTGTGCTTACACATGGAGAGAAGTGGGGAGGAATAAAATTGATGTAGTCAAAATTTGTGTTTACTTATCTTTGAGATATGAGGCTAATCTATGATAACAAGATGTCCTGGTTTACGAGGACCGCACTGGTTTCCAGTCACATGCCTTGAGCCCAGAAAGATATTGTCAGCATACATGATTGCTATGATTTTAGGTTGACGCATAGAGTGTAGGTAGTACGCTAATGGCTGCCCATTACCTTCCTCAGTCATTCTTTTTGACGGAACATGAGCCGCCTCACAGCCAGACAATATCTTCAACTGGTTCAAAAATTTGTCTTTGCTGGTGTCAGGGGCAGACCGAAGAAAGGCATTCATGCTGTGTGCCTATAGCCTTTACCATCAGCTTGATACCATAACCAACACAGCCCTATTCAAATGTGCAACCATCATGTAAACAGTTATAAAATTATATATATGTACCAAAGTAGAGTTTGCAAAACAATATACAACTGTTTCTCGATAAGAATGATAACAGTGAAAACTCCCAGGGTTTGTCCAAGTTGGTGGCCAACACCAAAACCTTTGCCTCATACGGTATTCTGTGGGATTACATGTAACAAAATACCTCTCTGTGGCCTGATACACAACGTGATAACAATTCACTGTTAAAAGCCTACATGTTTTAACAATTGTTTTTCACAGTACATAAGCTAGGTTTCTTGCCTCTGTCATAACTTATTATAATAAGCAGATTAGACCTATGCATCGGACATAACTTTTCCCATATAGCTTATCACCATAGTCAATTCAGGCCTACTGCTTTGAGCGTGAGCTGTCCCACAAGGCTGCCATGAGGCACACAATCCTAAACTTACAAAGGTTTTCAGAATTACGGTTAGCTAAGCAAAATTACCTAAGCTGGCCTAAAAGGGTTCTCAAACAAGTCTTCTATATCCACAGTTTATCTCTTTTTGTAACTAACACCAAAACCATTGCCTACTACAGTAATCTGTGAGATTCCATGTAACAAAATCCCTCTCTGCAGGCTTTTATACAGAGTAATATCAATCCACCCTTAAATGGATTGTTATTAACATGCTTTTTCACAACAAATGTCAGTCTTACTGCCTTCATTATAACACTTCAAGATAAACAGATCAGGCCTATAGCCATGATCATTGGCTTTCTACCATAACCAACTCAGTCCTGTTGTATTGAGTATAAGCTTTGCCACAAGCCAAAAAGTGCAATACAAACATTTTTTAGTATTTGGAGGAAGCGCTTAAAAAGGCATCCTACCACATAGCCTTCCACCATTTCTTGACAGATTCACTACGATTCCCATATTGGCTTTTTTGTTTTTTTAAATAAGATTAGCCGTTGGTTTTCAGCATCCAAGATGTGGTGTAACGGCTAGAGCGGCCAACTTTTGAATCAGGTTCGAGTCTCTGCGTCGGCTCAACATCTTGTGATTCTGGGCAAATCGCAAAATCTCCCTGTGCCTAAAAACACACAAAAAATGAATGTGTCCTTGTGTAATGTCACTGGTGCTCATGTCAAGGGCTCCAATACCTTTGTGCCCAATTCGTCCTATATAAAACTGCAAAAAAACAAACCAGAAGAATATTCCACTATAAAGGATACCCACTTACGCAAGACTGGCACCTCTGGAAGAGGGTTGCATTGAGTAGGCTGCCTATACTGCATTAATTTATTGCCTTAATGTTTGTTACTCACACCAGTCATGGCTGCCAGATTCCCTTCCCACCGACCAGGTGGGTTTGATGCAGAATTATTGATTGCTTTTCATCAAAGGGGTTGAAAGTGATTCACCAGTAACTGCATCTATCTTTTGTTTCACAGGCCTCTCTGCATTAATTGCTTTAGAGCTGCTCCCCTGCTGGTTGAGGGCTGCCTCCCATGTAAACAGATGGTGGCCTGTCTCTGGAGCCTATGGAAGGGTCATGTTTGTAGTTGGAAGAGCTGTCGGTGCTTTTTAGTTCAAAGCCTACCTTTCGCTAAAGACATCTTGGGGACAATCAGAAAGCTGACGTAAGAATGTATTCCGTCTATTGCTTACCATTGGCTTTGTGGTTGGTAACTCAAATTTGCTTGCTTTCTATATGCTGCCTTTGTTTTAGGCTGTCCAGCTTGAGTTAGTCAAATGTCAGACTCTGTCTTCTGAGGGAGGTTGGTGTTTACTTTACTTTCTCTGGCTTCAAAATGAGAGGATTTATCTAACAATCTGGGGGTGTGAAAGGGTTTTTTTTATTCTCTTTGATTCTGTGTAGGGTTTGCTTGTCTTTTTCATTTGCTCTCCCTGCCTCTGTCGCAGCTTCTGGGTTTTGCTAGCAGTGTGCCACCTTTGGGTACTGTGCAGTCTTCAAATTTATTTTAATACTTAATAAAGGCCTTTTTCATACCACACAACAAAATTTAAATGTCTGTAAATTAACTGTGTAAATATTTCAGAATATATAAGAATTATGAAAATATAAATGAAGCATATTTTGTTGTAATTTTAAAGTGTACTGGAAACAAATATTTTAATATAATCAAAACAAATCAATACACTAGGTGATGCCATTTCCACACATTATCGTTTGTGAGCTGTATAGTTTTAACAGTAAAACTGTATGTCTGTGCAAATGTAATGGTAATTTCAGTTGAAAATGTGTTGTATGTAATGGCAGTGCACTGTCACACCATGCATACTCCACTCTACCCCACTCCACCCTATGCCACTGTACTCTACGCCACTCCACTCTATGACACTCTATTCCACTCTATTCCACTCTACATCACTTCACTCTACTCCACTCTATGCCACCCACTCTACTATATGACACTTTACTCTATGAAACTCTAAGCCAATCTACTCCACGACACCCTACTCCATTCTATACCACTCCATTCTACATCACTCTACTTAACGACACTCTACACCACTTCACTCTAGCCCACTCTACTCCTTCCTACGCCACTCTACTACATTCCACTCTACGACACTCTATGCCTCTCTACAACACTCTATGCCACTCCACTCTACTACACTTCATGCCACTTTACTACACTCTGCACCACTCCACTCTGATACTTTACTCCATTCAACTTCACTTCACCTTACGTCACTCCAGTCTTCTCCATTCTAAGACATTTTACTCCACTCTACTCTCTCCACTCTACATCACTCCGCTCCATGACACTCTACTCCACTCCACCTTATGAGAATCCACTCTATGGGAACCCAGCATGTGAAGCCATGAGCTTCAAAGTGGAGCTGAATGAACAGTACTCCCTCAACGGTATTCTTCGTTACAGACCACCCAATTCTAAATCCCTTTTTATTGATAATCTTGATCATCTTCTAACTCTCAAAGCGGATCATCCCAATTTAATCTTTTTAGGTGATTTTAACTTTCACATTGAAAATACTGTCGATCCGGACACCAGAACACTACTCGACCAAATGACTAGTATAGATCTTCATCAAATGGTCGCAGGTGCAACGCACACCGCAGGCCACTGCCTGGACGGTATCTTCACGAATAACCCACACATAAGTTGGACTGACTCTCTCTCATTAACATGGTCAGACCATTTTGCAGTTCTTTTTAAAATTATGTTACCACAAAGGCACACCTCAAACAGGCAGTGGAATCTTTTATCAGTCGACCCTGGAACAAAATTGAGGCCAATCAGCTAATAGCCAGATTATCAAAATCTAGTCCAAATCTGTCTACGGACTTAGATTTGGCAGTCGCGAATTATCACTCTTGGCTAGAGGCAGCCATGAAAGAATTGGCCCCAGCAAAAAATAGCCGTCGGTTTAGGCGTACCCCTTCCGAACCGTGGTTTAATGATTCGCTCAAACTGCAAAAACAACTTTGCCGCAGATTAGAGAGAAAGTGGAGATTAAACAACAATGTTGACACTAAAAAGAAATATAAAAAATCCCTTCAGATATATAAAAACCTTATTGTCCAAGAGAAAGCCGCCTATTTTACCGAGCTAATTAGAGCAGCTAATCGATGTCCCAAAACCCTGTTCACCATAGTAAAAAACCTATCCAAACTGCTAGTCCCTGAAGACACCGCTGCCAGCCAGGAATTCTGTAACATCCTAGTGGACCCATTCCAAAACAAGGTCAAAGCTGTCCATAATTCTTTTTTACAACAGCCCAATGGCCAGACTCAAACCCCTGTCCAACACTATAAAATTACACCCACAATAGAGACACCATCTGCCATTTTGTCCTCGTTAACGTCACTAACTACTGAAAAAACCCTACAACTAATTGGAACCATTAAATCAGGCTCTCCAGCAGACCCTTGTCCCCCTAAAATCTTACTCCTATCGCCTGAGACATTTGCACCCCCTTTAACAGTGATCTTTAATGCCTTGATCACTTCTGGGAGATTTCCACTAGAATGGAAGAAAGCATCCATATTTCCATTATTAAAAAAACCCACATTGAATATTGAGGATTCACTTAACTACAGGCCTATCTCCAGACTCCCTTTTCCTTCAAAGGTGGTAGAAAATGCTATCAATTTAGAAATTTCCTCTTTCATCAAGAATAACGAAATTCTGGATCCCTCTCAATTCGGTTTTCGTGCACACCATAGCACTGATCACGGCCACTGAGGAGCTCAGACGGACTTTGGATGGCGGGGGTAGCGCTGCCCTGATCCTATTGAATCCATCAGCAGCCTTTGACACTGTTAGTCACGGGCTGCTGATGGACAGTCTGGCAGCCATCGGGATCAGGGACAAGGCGCTCTCCCTGGTAGGCTCCTTCCTATCCGCGCGATCTCAGTGGGTCGCACTAGGTGACTTTATATCTCCCCCCTTCTCATTGCCATGTGGGGTTCCTCAGCGATCCTCCCTGAGCCCCACACTTTTTAATCTATATGTCACTCCACTGGCTAGACTAATAAAAAGTCACGGGTTCGCCCTGGTATCGTATGCCGACGATACACAAATAATTGTCTCTGTAAGTGGATCTTCTAACTCCACGGCTAGCAGCTTTCAAGACTGCATGAGCCACATCGGGAACTGGATGTCAGCCAACTGTCTGAAACGTAACTCTTCCAAAACAGAGGTCCTACTGTTTGGCAACAATCCTCATTTCTGGACTACCCATTGGTGGCCGGCCCAGCTCGGACCACTACCCACGCCGCTCTTAAAAGCAAAAAACCTGGGAGTAATCATGGATAATAAACTATCCTTTGAGGCCCAATCAATTCCACTACCTCCAGCTTCTATTTTGAACTAAAAATTCTGAGGAAGGTCCTACCCTCAATCCCATTAGAACTTAGGAAAACAGTTATATCAATCTTCATTTTATCAAGACTGGATCACTGCAGTGCCCTTCTCACCAGCGCAACAAAACGAAGCATTCAAAAATTGCACATCGTACAAAATACCGCAGCTAGAGTTCTCCTAGGAATCCCTAAATCCGAGTCTGTAACTTCCGCCCTCCCTCAGCTGCATTGGCTGACGGTAGCAAAGCGGATTCAATTTAAATCCCTTTGCTTTGCTTTCAAAGCACTTCATCAAATGGGCCCAACTCAACTAGCAAGCTTTCTAAAACCATATGTTCCAGCTAGGCCATTAAGATCAGCAGAACTCAGGAATCTGTTTGTCCCCAGGATAATAAAGACTAAGTGGTGTGGAAAGAGTTTTGCCTGCACCACAGCAAAACTCTGGAATACCCTTCCGACCTCTCTAAAGAGAGAGACAAACTTATTAAAATTCAGGAAGAACCTAAAAACCTGGCTTTTCAGAACATAACAATACTCCTTTTTTCTTCATTCCAACTGTACGTGTTTTCAGGTAGCGCCTAAACACCTCAGGGTATTGCCGCGCTTTACAAATTACTCATTAATTTAGTCATTCATTCATTCATGCCACACTATGCCACTCCATTCTGTGACACTTTACTCCACTCTACGCTACACCACTCCATTCTATGCCCCAAAACTCTATGTCCCTCCATTCCACACACCTCCACACTAAGACACCCCACTCTACAACACTTTTCTCCACTCCATGCTACTCTACTCTATGACATGCCACGCCACTCTATGCCACTCCACAACACTCTTCTCCACTCTGCGACACTCTACTTACTCCACTGTACTCCAATCCACTCTACTCTATGCCACTCCACTCTACGACACTCCACTCTGTGATATTCCACTATACTCCACTCTGCGATATTCCACTCTACGCCCCTCCCTCTATGACCCTCCACTCAATGCCTCTCCACTCTGACACTCTACACCAGTCCACTCTACACCACTCCATGGCACTCTAAGCCACGCCACACCACTCCACAATTTGTACGAGACTTTACTCCACTTTATTCCACTCTATGCCACTCCACTCTACAACACTCCACCCCACTCGACGCTACACCACTCTCCCCCCTCTCCACAGCCCGCCACTCTACAGCACTCTACTTTACCGCACTTTACTCCATGCCACTCTATACCATCCTACCCTACTCCATGACACTCTGAATGCTACACTCTATGGCACGACACTCAACTCTATACGACACTCCACTCTACTCCACGCCCCTACATTCGATGACACTATACTCCACTCTACGCAACTCCCTCTGTGCCACTCCACGCCACTTTATTAGTGGGGGCTATGCAGTTTCAGGTGAATAGTTGGTAAGATAAATAGGCTTGTGGAGATTAAGTAATGTTAGGTTACAGGGATAGAGTTTTCAAGAGGAGAGGTTGTGATCTATGAAATGAGATATCAGCCATTTGCATAATTACAAAAGAAGGATTGAGGCAGACAGACATGGGACTAGACAAGGCTATACTGAGAAATAGAAAACCTGCAGAGGATAGAAGGTAAGAAGTGGGTCACTCTGGAAAAAGAAAGGAGAGAAATCAAGCGGAAGAAAGTCAAGGTCAATTTTTCATGCAGGTTTAATGGGAGAAGACTTTCTGAGATAGCAAGCAATTGGAGGGTGTAAGCGGTAGAAAGAAACATTATAAATAGTGCTCCATATGCAGGGCAGACAACTTAAACATGTGAATCTGAAGTGTATGCATCATTCAAACACTGAGAGCCTAAGCCTGCTGTGTTACAAGCCTAAGGCAGCACTTTTAAGGATAGGCTGGTATATCCAAACCTTGATACAGGGCCTATATACTATACAGGGGGAGTTGGCACCAAAAAAAGAAAAAGTCTCATTTAAAGATCTTTCCTTACTATTCTGTAATTAAAGTTGCTTTTGGCACCAAAAAAAGAAAGTCTCATTTAAAGATCTTTCCTATCTTTCCTCACTATTCTGTAATTAAAGTTGCTTTCACTCACTCACTAAAAATTAGGTATTTAGCACTACTGAGAGCA
Source organism: Calotriton arnoldi (assembly GCA_963921515.1). Lineage (NCBI taxonomy): Eukaryota > Metazoa > Chordata > Amphibia > Caudata > Salamandridae > Calotriton > Calotriton arnoldi. The sequence goes on from CAWUFW010003305.1 coordinate 572,600, forward strand.
TCTCGCCAATGTGTGGTCAGATTTATACCCTAAACCAAAGAAGTAGTATGCAGTTCCTGAAAAAATTTAGTGTAAGTAACCGGCAGAGAGAGGCTACGAAAAGTTCAATTTAACCAGAAAGGGGACGGGGAATTCCTCCTTTCGGATAAAGTGCCCTCACACACCCAGCCTGCTGGGTGTCATGCTTCATCATTGGGCATGCTCCTCGTCGGGTCGGCGGTGCAATACCCGACGGGCACCCTCAGTGGGGGCTCTTTGGCGGAGATCTTTTTATCCTTGCCGTATGGTGCGTGTGTGTGAGGGGCTCTAAAGTGTAGAGGTGTAACAAGTGAAAAGGTGCATTAAAACAGGGGACGGTGGTCAGGGCCACTTCTTTAATAATCCTGCCTCCTACCCTGATTAAAAGGTGTATCGCGGCTAGCTACAGTAATGTTGCAGCTAGTGGCAATAGTCAGGTCGTCAGGTCAACATGTTTCTTGCCTATCAGTCCCGTAATGGGATCAAGCGGCAATTCTTCAGGACCAAGGGATAAATAAAAAATATTAAAAAACAGTGGTACAAGATCTACACTGATGTTAGGTATGGTGGTGTAATAACCTCAAGATTACCAGTTCACAAGCACCATCGGCTGAAGGTCCGTAGGTGCTGTAGCCAATCTAGAAAAGAAAAACATTTGTGAAAACAACCGGTCACTTATTTAACAAAACATGAGCACAATTGATGTCAATTCCAGTGCTGTTGATTATGATAGGCTCTGACCACATGCGATCTAGTTAGCCCCAAAGGTCGTGTGAGTCATACAGTGGACTCGAATCATTCCAGGTAAAAACAATTGAAAATTAAAATAGCAGCAGAGAAATCAAACAGGAATAGCTGTCAAGGAGAATGGCGCATGGACTCCCATTCTGGCCACTCACCTAATTAATAAGTGGAAACGGCCACATCGGTCATCGGCAGTAAAATGAACGCGTTTAATCAACGCGTGGTTTCCTAGATGCAGGAATGTAGAGAAGCTCATTGTAATTGAGACATTCTTAACGAGTGAGAAAAACAAGCATGGTAGACCCTGAAAGACCCAGCGTTCAATAGTCATACAAGCGGTGTATCGCCCCACAAATTATTCATAGTCAAGTTGAATTACCTACAAGAACTCATTATGCACCCAGTCGGGTATGAGAGCAGGTGCGGAGGTGGCGGAGGGGTATCCTCCACTGTAGGAGGTATCCCGTTTTGCCTAAACTCACCACCGCGTCCCTCCCAGAATTGGCAGGTGAAAGCCCAATGGTGCAAAGAGACTAGGTAATCACTAATACCTTGACAGTATAGACTTGTTAGGGGTGGCGAGATGACCACAAGTTTGCTTACTATCGGGCGTTGGTGGGTCTTACCTTGGTCAACGATTCCGTAACAACAAGGGATGGTTACTTACAAAGACTCGCGCCCACTCGGCGGAAAACCTAACCCAGACTGCCGAACCCGGAAGGATACTGTCAGCACGATTCTTGCTGCAGATAACTTGACTGAATAGGTGCGTCTGGGCGGCGTCACGCTCGTGGCGTGGTCACTAGAATGTAAGACACCCTCGTGTGAAAGGTATTAAAAATGGCCTGAACGAAGACATTCCTTGGAGCACCATTAATAACTCTTAAATTTGATTGTCACAACTGTTACGATACTTTGTCACCATACCATTTCGTAATTACTAGTAGGGAGTGATTTATCACTCCTCAACGTCACCTATTGATGGCGTTTCTAGTTCTGTTATGACCACCATTCCCTCAAACCAGCTGGAATGTCCCATTTTCCATATTGCAGCGTTTCTTCATTTTTTACACCTTTCCAATATGGCGCTGAATTTGGAGTTAAGAATTTGTATTCACCCAAGATGGCCGCCAGTAATACCTTTCACACGAGGGTGTCTTACATTCTAGTGACCACGCCACGAGCGTGACGCCGCCCAGACGCACCTATTCAGTCAAGTTATCTGCAGCAAGAATCGTGCTGACAGTATCCTTCCGGGTTCGGCAGTCTGGGTTAGGTTTTCCGCCGAGTGGGCGCGAGTCTTTGTAAGTAACCATCCCTTGTTGTTACGGAATCGTTGACCAAGGTAAGACCCACCAACGCCCGATAGTAAGCAAACTTGTGGTCATCTCGCCACCCCCAACAAGTCTATACTGTCAAGGTATTAGTGATTACCTAGTCTCTTTGCACCATTGGGCTTTCACCTGCCAATTCTGGGAGGGACGCGGTGGTGAGTTTAGGCAAAACGGGATACCTCCTACAGTGGAGGATACCCCTCCGCCACCTCCGCACCTGCTCTCATACCCGACTGGGTGCATAATGAGTTCTTGTAGGTAATTCACCTTGACTATGAATAATTTGTGGGGCGATACACCGCTTGTATGACTATTGAACGCTGGGTCTTTCAGGGTCTACCATGCTTGTTTTTCTCACTCGTTAAGAATGTCTCAATTACAATGAGCTTCTCTACATTTCTGCATCTAGGAAACCACGCGTTGATTAAACGCGCTCATTTTACTGCCGATGACCGATGTGGCCGTTTCCACTTATTAATTAGGTGAGTGGCCAGAATGGGAGTCCATGCGCCATTCTCCTTGACAGCTATTCCTATTTGATTTCTCTGCTGCTATTTTAATTTTCAATTGTTTTTACCTGGAATGATTCGAGTCCACTGTATGACTCACACGACCTTTGGGGCTAACTAGATCGCATGTGGTCAGAGCCTATCATAATCAACAGCACTGGAATTGACACCAATTGTGCTCATGTTTTGTTAAATAAGTGACCGGTTGTTTTCACAAATGTTTTTCTTTTCTAGATTGGCTACAGCACCTACGGACCTTCAGCCGATGGTGCTTGTGAACTGGTAATCTTGAGGTTATTACACCACCATACCTAACATCAGTGTAGATCTTGTACCACTGTTTTTTAATATTTTTATTTATCCCTTGGTCCTGAAGAATTGCCGCTTGATCCCGTTACGGGACTGATAGGCAAGAAACATGTTGACCTGACGACCTGACTATTGCCACTAGCTGCAACATTACTGTAGCTAGCCGCGATACACCTTTTTAATCAGGGTAGGAGGCAGGATTATTAAAGAAGTGGCCCTGACCACCGTCCCCTGTTTAATGCACCTTTTCACTTGTTACACCTCTACACTTTAGAGCCCCTCACACACACGCACCATACGGCAAGGATAAAAAGATCTCCGCCAAAGAGCCCCCACTGAGGGTGCCTGTCGGGTATTGCACCGCCGACCCGACAAGGAGCATGCCCAATGATGAAGCATGACACCCAGCAGGCTGGGTGTGTGAGGGCACTTTATCCGAAAGGAGGAATTCCCCGTCCCCTTTCTGGTTAAATTGAACTTTTCGTAGCCTCTCTCTGCCGGTTACTTACACTAAATTTTTTCAGGAACTGCATACTACTTCTTTGGTTTATGATAGTTGGGCATGTATGCTGGACCTTTTGATAAAAGCCCATTTTTCCTTGTGTCTCCCTTTTTGTCAACAGATTTATACCCTGTCACCTAATCCTATCCAACTGTATGTTGTTTTTTTTTTTTTACTTTTTATTGATAAATAGACATCAGCATTACAATCACATTTCAGAGGAAGTAGTACATCAGGCTTCATGGGAACAGTAGGTAATACACGTTATACAGAATATACTGTGTAAGGTCTAGGGTGAAGGGGGATCTTCGTTACTAAAGACTAGGGGGGGTTGGCATATGTCTCCTCGGTAAGAATTCCACAAACCCCAAACACGGGTCCATTTCTTGGGACACCCACGGGCCACATACACTGTCTTTTCCCGAAACATTGCCCAATCCAAGTCTCTTTCCCAATCCCCCACCGTAGGAGGAAGCGGTGCTCCCCATCGCTGGGCAATGTTTCTCTTGGCGAGCATTAGTCCGAAAGTGACCCACTGTGACAAGCAAACGTTCAAATCTGTGGGCTCCCAGATATTTAATAAACACCTGCGGGCCTCCACGCGGAGGTGTGTGGATAAAACAGTGTTGATAATATCGTGGATATTGCGCCAATATGATTGGATCAATGTGCATTCCCAAACTATATGGATAAAGGTACCCAATTGGCCACATCCTCGCCTACAATACCCCCCGTCAACCCTCCCCATCCGCACCAATTGGGGCCCCGTCACGTATACCCTGTGTAGGAGTTTTAGTTGGACAAGTCGGAGACGAGCTGGTATTGCCACTACTTTGGGCGGGGAGATAGCCTCCTGCCACTCCTCATCGTCCATCTCAATGCCGTCCCTAGACCATTTCTCACAAAGGGCCGGGAGGGGATCTGGCAAGTTGTTAACCAATTTTTTGTATATCAATGAAATGGTGCTGTCAGGGATATGGCCGTCCAATACTCTATCCTCTAACGGCGAGGATTCAGGTGGCGTGGCCCCGGGCTGCAGATGGGTGCGGAGAGCGTGTCTGACCTGTGTATAGCGGAAGAGCTCCGAATCGGCCAACTTGAATTGTTGCTGCAACACGGCGAATGTCTTAATGTCCGACTTTTCCCACAGGTCACTTATACGGGAAATGTCTATAAGATCCCATTTGTCGAAGCCTTTACTCTTCCACAAATTACCCAACTGTTCAGAATCCCATAATGGTGTCACAAGTGTAAGCCTCCGCCCCCAACCAAGACAGTTAGTGGCAGTGTGCCAAACATGTACAGCATGTTTAGTGGGGCCTGTAAGTGTAGAGCGCCGGGGCTTAGAGTAGAGGGCTCTGTTGAAGTTCCCCCCAGAGAGGAGCCATCGATCCATACTGTAACCCGGGTCTCCTGGTGGGGCGTAGGTGCAGTGGTTGATGGAGGAGAGGTGGGCCGCCCAGTAGTACAATTTGATATTAGGAAGGCTGATGCCTCCGTCATACCAGTTCAGGGAAAGCTTACTGAGAGCGATTCGCGGCTTGCCATTCCATAGTAGATCTCGCAGGAGGCCCTCCACTTCTCTAAAATAGGATGCAGGTATCTGGTCTAAAGAGTTTTGCAGAGCATACAAAAACCGGGGTAGAGACATCATTTTAAAAAGGGCCGCCTTCCCCAACAGGGAAAGGGGGAGCGATTTCCATCTGTCAATATCTTTACGCAGCCTGGGCAAGGGGGGGTGTAGGTTACGGGCATAGCGGAGGGAAGGGTCTAGGGAGAGAAAGATTCCCAAATATGTAAATCCATCTTTGCGTATCTGTATAGGGCAGGATCGGCGGCTCTCCTGCCACTACAAACAAGAGGGACTTGCTCCAGTTTATGGAGTAGCCGGAGTATCTACCAAAGATTGTGAGGATATCTAAGACCACGATCAAGGAGCACCTCGGGTAGGCGAAGTAAAGGAGAATATCGTCAGCTTAAAGGGAGATACGGTCCTCCCATTCCGGTGACCAGCGCATGCCCCGGATTTTCGGGTCTCTGCGTACCCAAGCTGCCAAGGGCTCTAGTGCCAAAGCAAATAAAAGAAGAGATAGGGGGCATCCCTGCCGGGTCCCCCTTCCCAACTCAAAGGTGGCCGATTTTTTATTGTTGACCACAACCTGGGCCAGGGGTTTGGAATATAATAGCTGTACCCATTGTATATATTTCGGGCCAAATCCCATTTTCTCCAACACCGCCCACAAGTATGGCCATTCCATGGTGTCAAAAGCCATGGCGGCATCTAAGGAAACTATGGCTGCCAGCTCCAGGATAGTGGCTGCTCTGCCCAACACACTGTGCACCCTGCGCAAGTTAAGCGCAGTGTTACGATGCGGAATAAAACCGGATTGATCCGGGTGAACTAAAGTCTCAATCACAGTTAAAAGCCGGTTGGCCAAGAGTTTGGCCAGAATCTTGGGTTCTGCGTTTAATAGGGAAATCGGTCTATATGATTTGCAATCGGTTTTAGGTTTCCCCTCCTTATGGATAGTCACAATAGTGGCTGTCCTTTGATCTAGAGGTAGGTGTCCCGAGTCTCTAGAGTCCTCATACATTGCCTTTAGATATGGGGCCAATCTGTCTAGTTTGAGTTTGTAAAGTTCGATCGGCAACCCATTGGGGCCAGAGGCCTTGCCCGATGCAAGGGACCCGATCGCTGCTGCTATCTCATCGTTATACAAGTTACTCTCCATGAGATTATGGTCATCCACTGACAGTCTGGGCAGTACTATGTCAGCAAGCATTTGGTGGGAATCTTCTTTAGAATAGGGAGCAACCGACGAGTAGACTGTATCAAAATGGGCCGCAAACAGGTCAACTATTTCTTGCGGGTCCGTAATGGGTCTACCGCCCTGCCCGTGGAGCTCCGGCACTAGTCTGCTTGCCCAATCTTTTTTGTCCAACCATGCTAGTAATTTCCCTGCTTTATCACCCACCTCATACAACCGTCCCTGCACCGCTCTCCCTAGGGCCTTAGCCTGGTCTGTCGCCAGTGCTCGATAGTCCTGCTGCTTGAGTTTGAGGAGGTGGAGTTTGTCGGGTGTGACATCTGATTCTAGGTCTAGTTCTAACTGCCTGACTTCCACCTCTATGGCCTCCATCTCCCTCCGGCACTCTTTCTTTTTCCCGAAATCAAAGAGAGGGCCTGGCCCCGAATTACCGTCTTGAAGGCCTCCCATAGCGTCTGCGGGGATTCCACAGAGCTCTCATTCTCGATGAAGTAGTTGTCTATAGCTACAAGGAGTTCCCTACGGATGTGAGGATCCCGAAAATACCACGGGTTAATAGGGGCCACCCGTCCCACCTGTTTGTAATTAAAAGCCACATGAAGCCAGACCGGCGAATGATCAGAGATGCCCCTAGCAAGATGTTTAATTTCCCGAACATGGGCAATTTGAGAGGCGGGAATCAAAAAATAATCAATCCGTGATAGACTCCCGTGTGCCCCGGAATGGAAGGTGTACTGTAGAGTGTCAGAGTGAAAGGCCCGCCAACCGTCCGCCAGTCCCATAGTCTCGAGGAAATCGGGTAGCCAGCTAGATGAGCGAGCGTGGAGGGTGACGATCTAATATGCCTGAGACCACTGAGTTGAAGTCTCCCCCCAACAGTAACAGACCCTCCGGTATGTTCAATAGTAGTGTTCCCAGGTCCCTAAAGGTGACGGCTTGGAGGCCCGGGGGCACGTAAACTGATAAAAGTGTAATTCGATGTCCCTCCCAGGTGCCCGAGACTCCAACATATCGCCCCCTGTCATCTGTCCAAGTTTCCTGCACTACAAGGGGAAAGGACTTCTTCATCGGTATACCTACCCCTCGGGAGCCTGTGGTGAATCCTGCGTGGGTCAACATCACGTAGCCCCCCCTGTGCAGTGCCTTACATGCATTACCAATTAGGTGAGTTTCCTGAAGTAGGATAAAGTCAGGGGCTTGGCGCTTTATATATTGAAGGACCACACTACGTTTTATCTTGTCCCCCAACCCATTGACATTCCAACTTAATAATTTAATCCCTCCGTCCCAACATGTTGCCATAGTGAGTTATGAAATTTTCCATACCAGTTTCGGAACTTGCAGTACCGGTTTCTACTTCCCCAACTAATGTTGCAATAGGAGTCGCTGATGTAATAAATGCTACGTAAAACATAACAAAACACCCCCGCCCAACAACCCCCCACCCCGCTGCCCTGCACTCTGGGCCTAGAACTGCCCATCGATAAACTTGCAGAGTGCCTGTCGCCCCAGAAAGAGTTCAAGATAGAAAAAGAAGAGAAAAGGGGGGAATTAAAGCTCTCCGTGTCCCGGCCCGAGCAGGTCAAGTGTACACCCAAATGAAAGCAAATACCACAGGTCCAATTGAGTCCACGAATCCCAACAGTGCTAAACTAGAAACTCCCCTCCCAGGCCTACCCCATCACAGGCCCCATTTACTCAGTTCAAACTTCGCTGCCAAACTGGTCTCCGTATCAGGCTGGTCGACCATCCGCACCGTCTCCACCGCCATGTTCGACTGGACACCTCACTCCGTGGCATTCAATCCAGTCTGCCGCGGCTTCAGGATGTTCGAAAAACCACGCTCTCCCCTCCGCCTCAATCCGAAGACGTGCCGGGAACAACATGGAATATTTCAGACCACGCTCTCTGAGGTCACGTTTGACCGGTAGGAATGACCTCCGCTGCCGTTGTACCCTCTGTGTGAAATCCGGAAAAAAGGAAATATCTGCATTGTCATACCGGAGGGGTGCGCCCGTCCTAGAATTTTGAAGGATTATATCTCTGTCCCGATAGTTCAAGACCCTAGCCAGCATGGGCCGTGGGGGAGCGCCCGGCTTGGGACGGCCGCCCGGGACCCTGTGGGCACGTTCAATAACAAAAAACTTACTGAGGCATTTGGGCTGTAAATGCTTCAGAATAAAGTCCTCGACAAAGAGATCAGGCCATTGCCCCTCCGATTTTTCCGGAACCCCAAGGATGCGGAGGTTGTTGCGTCGCAGGCGTCCCTCATAATCGTCCAGCTTGAGGTCAGCGAGCTTGCGGAAGTCCTGGAGGTCTCGGACCTCACCCTGGAGCTGGGTAACATCGCCAACAAGACTAGCAGTGGTAAGCTCCACTTGCTTGACCTTCTCATTCAGTTTCGCCATGTCAGCCCTGATGAGATTAACGTCGATCGCCACTGTGTCCAGGGAGGTCTTAACACCAGTGATGGCATCCATTACGTCCTTCAGTGAAATGTCCTGTTCCTCATCGCCCAAGCCCCCTGAGCTTGCATCTCTGGACAACCGGGGCTGGTTCGCATCTTTAGGGACAGTATATCGGTCCAGTTCATTGGATTGGGTGGTCTTCAGCCCGCGGGCCCCTGTGGTCTTATTACGCTCCATTGCGTCACTGACCGTCTACTACCAGCCTGTTCAAGGGCACCCAAGCCGGGCGGCCACCTCGTCAACGACAGTAGGTTGGGAACTGGCCGAGCGGTGAGTATGCCGATGTGCCCCTGCAAGTGGTCTGTAGGCCCGCTCCAGATCTGCCCACAGCCGGTGAAAGTGCCGTCCCCGCGCCAATTGCAAAGGCGGTGGGGGAGCCTGGGACTGCCACCGGGTCTCTTATGCCAGCAATATCAGGGTGGGGGCCCTCTCACCTCCGTCGTGGTGGGCCCTGCCACTCCACTGATGGCAATGCGGGGTTTCTACTGCCCCGCCTCCACCCCGTCGAAGATCTCGAGGCACCGCAGGGCGTTATGTTGCTGCAGCCGAGGGCCCCTGGAAGGCCAAAGTCAGCTGGTGCGGCCGCTGATGACCGCCTGCTGCGAGGGGGAGAGAGCAGGAAACAGCCGAGCGGCGCGATGGCGTCTATGGACTTGCAGCAGCTGCCTACCGGGTCTCCAGCACAGGTCTCCTGGCTCTGTCCGGGGCACCACCTCGCACTCGACGCACCTGGCTGGGCCGGGTGGGCCTCAATCCACCCTCGGAACGCGATAATCCACTCCAGGCTGTAGCGTTCTCCAGGCGCGGCGCCACCGCGGGAACCCTCTGGAGCGTCTGGGTCTCGTGCCCGGCCCCACGCAGCACTGTGGGACCCGGCGTGCACGCCGAGGGAAGACCTCACTTTTGCGGCGGCTGTAGCGTCGGCCTCCGGAGTCGGAGACGAACCGGAGTTGGCGGGATCGTGAACGCGAGCAGTCCGACACACAGAACAGCTGTCGGACGGGCCGGATCTGTTTCAGGATAGGCGAGAGAACGGGGCCGGTCGCGGAGCTACGCTTTACACGGCCATCTTGCCTCGATGCCTGGCCACGCCCCCCTATCCAACTGTATGTTGTGTGTGTTTTGTGTATGCAACCATGTATTGCATGTTTAGAGAAGTAGAGTGATGGAGGCCTTTGGGTTCCATTTTGAAAGCCTTTGGCCAGTTCCTGTGCACAATATGGGTGAGATGTAATCTTCGCAGACAGTGAATGTGTATCTAAAAAGCTGCAGGAGGAAAGGAGGCCTAGACAGTGAAGTGAGGATAAAGGAGACAAGGCTCCTACAGAAATTCGATTAGGTCTTTTTGCTAAGCGTGGCTCCTGTCTAGTCCACCTAGTAGCACTGCCACTTGAGGAATGCTAGGGCTGAAGGGGACTGCAGTCTCTGTTGTTCAGAGTGAGAAGGCTCATTTACGAAAAACCTGGCTTTTGTCTCCTTCTTGGTCACTATCTTGGTGGCTGTCGCAACCAGGTGCAGCTAGTTCACACCTCTCAGTCCCTCTTTCGGTGTGCTCCAGGCTGGAGGCTACCCCTCTGTGGGGAGCATCACCTCACACAAAGGCTGTGTCTGAAACTGGGAAGATTACTGCCTTCAACTGCATGGCTATGGCCTCTACCTATAAACCCGCTGCAGGTGCCAGGCTCCTGCGCAGCTCAGAGACATGTCCATACCTTTGTTGCCTGGTACTAGTGCACGTGCTGTAGGATGGAAGGCGGGGCTTGACCATGAGAACAGGATCTGCTGTCTTTTAGCCTTATTTAATGGTTGAACTCTAGGGCTTTCGTTGCCAAGCACAGCGCCTTAACAGGTGACACCACCAAGCTGGGCAGCCATGGTTGGCATGGATGGCTTTACTAGACCAGCAATCAGCTAATTTAACTATTAGAAGTGCATTTTAAACACAAGGGTATAATTAACTTTCCCATTCTCATTCTGTTAGAGCTGAATTTATTCTGTTTTGCCAATAGAGGGCAGAAAATCAGTACAAGACAAGCAAATTTCAGTGATTTTCGATTTCAGCCATAAAGCAATTAATGCTGTGTTGGCGTATCTTTCTCATTTATTATCTGTTTAAACCGAATATCGGAAACCCTAAAAGTATCCTGTTGTGGAAGGAATTCAGTTGGTGGATCTTATTCCGTATTTAAAGTTTCCTCCAGAAATTGGAGGATTTTTGCTTTCTTCTAAATGAGGCTCCAAGTCACTTATGAGGTCAAAAACTCATTTAGGGAAGTAAAGATGCATGCAATTTATAATAGGTAAATGTACTTTGAAATGCGCTTTTTGCATTTCTGTCCTTGATAATATGTAGTTTGTGTATCTCTGTGTAGCACCGAGGAAACCGCTTAAAAGCACTAATGAAAACATTGAGATCAATTCAGTGGAGATTTTGTTATAGAAGTCTTGTGAACTACAACGTAAATGGAAAAAATCAGGAGATGAAACGGGCAAAAGCATCCTATAGCATTATAACAGATACTAAAAAGAGCCATCAGGACAACAAAAGACACCATTACTCCATGTGCATAACTGAAGTAGACTGCCCATCCAAAAAGCTCAATATAATTCTAACAGAATTCAGCAATCCAGAGTGCCTAAGCACAGAAACACCACGATCACAAGACATCTGTAATAAAATCTTCAATTAATTGATCTAAAAAATTACAAAGGTTGAAAATGACCTAAAGGAGAACACAGACAACACCACAACGATGTGTGACCTAACCACCTCTGAAAGAGAAACCAATAACCATCCATCAATGCATACCTTCAATAACCTGTCACAAAAGATGTCCTCGATAATATTATTGCAGCAAGACCATCAGGATCACCATCAGACTCCGCACCGCCAAAAATCTTTAAAGATATCCTCTGCTCAACCTGTGTAGGAGAGGTAGCCAGATCCCTACTCAACAAGTTCCTGGGGCTAGGTTCATTCCCCCTGAGCTCAAAACCTCTTACACCAGACCTCTCCTCAAAAACAAAAACCTTGATCCTTCTGATCCAGCAAACTATAGGCCCATATCAAATGGAACATTTATAGGAAAAAGTTTTGAAAGCAGTGTTTACTCAACCGCCTAATTTTTCTGAACCTTATGGCTTACTGTCAGACCAACAGTCCAGTTTTAGACTAGAATGAGGAACAGAGCCAGCCATCATATCCATCTGTGATGATCTAAAACTCATAGTGGATAAAAACGGAGCAGCTGCATATATATATATATATATTCACTGAAAAAACCATAGGTTTCAGGGACGTTATAGTTAGAAATTAGCATTTACAAAACCTTAGAAATTCACTGAAAAAACCACAGGTTTCAGGGACGTTATAGTTAGTTGGACATTTCACTCGTACAAAACCAGAGAAATTCCCCCGTTAGTTAGTTCAGCTAACTATAACTCGCGTCCCCGCAATGCACTGCTGATGACGTCACATATTACATCATTCATGACATGGTCAGTGACATCACTGATGACATCACTGATGACTTCTCAAATGACATCACTGATGATATCATCCACGTGAAAATCTGATGCACCTCCTCACAATCCCATTGGGGCGGGATATTTAAATCATGCGTAGGTGGTTCGCTTTTGCTGTTGTTTCCCTGCACGCCAGTGAACAAGGGCGGTGATATGCCCGAAACGCGTCTGGCTTTGACATTTGTGCTCGGAGTGCCAGGCTGATTGTAATCCTCGGATTAAATGGTGAAAAAGCATGCCGTGTGTGGCTTCGTCATTTGGAGGCAACTCTTTTGGTTGATTGATATATATATATATATATACATACACACGAAAGGCTGCCATTTGGAACAAGAGGAAACAACAATGTGCCATCAAGGCAACCATAATGAGGGACATTCCAAGTGAAAATGCTCAGTCCTGTGTTGCTGCTCACTACAGAAAACTACGTGAAACTGAGGTATTTTAGGATACGAACTGTGTGTGCAAGTTGCCCTTTAATTGAGAAGCACTGAGGAAGGCACACTGCTGAAACGCGTTTGCTTAAATTAAAGGATTAAACTGCATACTCCGTGAGTGCTCCGTATTTCTTCTTTGAGCAGGATGTAATTCGTGAGTTCCACCCTCACGCTACGGTAGCACCCGCTGTGAGTTCGGCACTATAGGGGGAAATTGGAGCAGAATATATATATGTGTATAATACATATATATGCTGCATTTGACACAGTCTACCACCACACACTGCTGCAGAGGCATCATATCAGAATCCATGAAAATTCTTGAAAATTGATTTCTTCTTATATCACAGACGAAGTGCAGTCTACCTAACCCCTTTCACATCACCTCCTCACATACAACACTGTGGTGTTCCTCAGGGGTCAATCATATCCCCCTGCTATTCAACATCTACCTATTCCCCTTACCAATTCTGATTAAATCATACAACCTCACCTGTTACAACTATGCAGATGACACCTAAATCCTTTTAAAAATGGATAGCCCCAAATACCTCTACAATTCAAAACATAATGGCTGCCTTCATGCCATAAACACATGGATAATGAAGAACCATCTAAAGCTCAGTACCACAAAGCACAGAGATTTTGACATGCGGACAATGGCAAAATAACAGGACTACAGTCATAATGCCTAAAGAACTTGAAGCCCCTCCGAAAACATCAAGAGAAGTTAGGAACCTAGGAGTAACCATGGATTCAGACTTATCCTTGAAACCTCATGATCACAAAGTGTGCCTCCTATACAATGAAAACACTACATCGCATCTTCCCATACCTCACATACAAACATAAAGTACAAGCCATCCTCACTCTCCTAATCTCTAAGCTTGAGTCTGCCAACAGCCTATACCTTGGCACACCAGCATTCCTTATACGCAAAATAAAACTCATTAAAAATGCTGCCACAAGGCTTCCTCTCCGCCTTCCCCCAAGAGAACGCATGACCCTAGTCCTGCAATCGCTCCACGGGTTACCTATAGCTAGAAGGCACTGTGCATAGTCCACAGAGTCTCCCAAGGAAAAGGACGGCTATACCTACAAGTTAAATTCAAGCAATACAAACCAAACAGAACACTGGACTCAAGGATTGCACCACTTATCATCATACCACCTTACCATAAGAAATCTGTAGAAGGCATTTCTTTCTCACTACAAGCTGCCAAGCTCAGGAACTCACTGCCAACCAGCATTAGCAGCACATACACTTTCGAAGTCAGCTGAAAATGTGGCTATTTCCTAGATAACTGCACTACCCGCATCCAGGCAAGAGAGCCTGGAAAACAGTCACACCCTCAAGCCCAATCCTCCGCTTAAAACCCAGGAATTGCAAACAACTCAACCAGCAAACTGCTTTCATTATAAAGGTAAGCAACAAGGGGCTGATCTATCATTTGCTGTGGCATTACACAGTAATGTACTTCCATATATAACTGTTATGGCCCACAATAATAAAAACCATAATACGCAAAGGTTAGCAATAAATTGTAACTTATACCTATTAGATTCACATAATACATATTTGCTGTGAGGGTTGTTCATCACCAACATTGTACAGCCAAAAAAACAAACCTCACCAAATGATCAAGCATGGGATAAATGAAGATGTCTATCACAAATTACTGGTCAATTTTGGAGGACTTTTATATATTCCATTCACTGCAGGTCCCAAATACCTATACAATCTAACTGCTTTTTGCATCTCACACAGACACTCACATATGGGATGATAATTAAAATGCCCATCGCCCTACAGATCTCTCCACTTCTCTCTCCCCCAACCAGGCCAGCTCAGGACCACAACTGTCCACGAAATCACAGATTGGACAACTCAGTGTTGTAACCAGCCAAGCAGACTATATCATATGAAATACCATAAAAGGGTCTGCAGAGCTGTTCAAAGCTCGTACTAAAAACCATTAAACTGCGCACCTGTCCCTCACATTTCAGTAGCCAACACACTGCTATGCGCTGCATCCCATAAAAAGGTGACTGCACCTCAGTGCTAATCACACACGACATGGAAACACTTCCCACATAGTATCAAAATAAAAACAACATCCTTCCAACCACACACCCTACATAGTGTAGCATGCTATTCATGTAGGCAAGCGCTTCAGTGCCCACATAGTGGTAGTAAGTGCTAACTAAATGCTGCAATAGCATACAATAGAATGATCAGAAACCTATGAGAAACACAGCAGGCCCTGAGCTGTAAGCACTCACTTCAGGCCTGAGCAGAATGCACAGTTCAAGCTCCAGTGAGCTGTAACTACATATACTGCCCCCCTCCCACAAGCTGGATTAACACAATGTTTCTCTTAATTTGTTGAGCTAAAGCATTGTTGGAAGTATTTTTAAGAAATTTGTATAAATACAATGTACTACTAAGTGTGTAGTTGACTCCTTTTGGAGCACCTATGTTGAAGCTCTTAAGTACCCAAACTCATGGCGGAATACTAGGTTGCCCTGTATTTGTTTAGGAATGACACTGCAGGCATAACTGAGCAAGAACGCACTGTAGTTCCTGTGTCAGAACCACATGCTGCTGGCACTAAAGGCACAGAATAGAGAAGCACGCCCTATCACCACCAGGTCACACAGCAGGCTGTAGCAGACAGATGAGTAATAGAAACTGTCACAAGCCTATTCCCTAAGTCCCCCCCTACCCTTTTGGGGGTACCCTCCGGAAGGGGAGCAATATAAAAACTATGAGTAGCGCCCCACAAGCCATGTCATTCTGTGTCTCTTATCACCCCAACACCCCTTTTAATACTGCACCCCCAAATTTGACTGCCCCCCCCACTGAAAGGTTGGGGTGGGGCAGTAAAAAATAAATGTTGGGGTTCCCTACCATAAGGCCCGCCCTATTTGATCACCCCCTCTGTGTGCTGTAGGGGGCGGGGCACTGCTTGTTTATACTTAATCGGCATCACTCCGCTATGCTCCTCCTCTGACCCTTATTTTCCACCCATGCTAGCTCTATGCCCCAGACTCTGCCTACATCTATGACCCCTTCCTCCTCTCTGTTACTGCCTTTCCTCTGTAACCCCACCCCCTACTGGGCCTATGCCCCACCCCCTTCTCCTCTAAGTTCCTGGTCTCCCTTGGCTTCAGTGACACCACCCACCCACGCTCTTCTCACACTTGTACCCCCTCCCTTCCACAACCTCACTCAGCTTGCCATTCTTGCTCCACCCCCACCACCTGTGCCTCCTCCTCCTTATTACTATTCCTGGACCCACCTTTACTCTCACCACACACACTTACTTTACTCACCAATTCACTTTTGCCACTTACTTTGCTTCACCGCCATCACTCACCTGGTGCCGATCCTGGGGTTTGAACCCTGGTTGTCAGGAACTTACCCACTGGCCCACACTGGCTTCCATATCTGTAGGCTTTCAAATCTTCCCTATATCATGGTTATCCTTTTTCGTGTGCACTAGAGACCTGTATGTTGCTGATAGTGCCTCCTGCACTATGGACCATCACCAAGGAGCCATAGCTCAGTGGTAATCACACATGAACATGTATTTTTGATATAATTGTTACGTTCTTGTTAGCTACTTTTTATATCGTTCTGTAACTATATAAAGTTATTGCTTGAAAATAAACCTTAAAATATACAAAAAATTATAATTAAAATTATTTGCGTTATGGTTAATTTACTTGATTTGATGTTATGTATTTTCCCAGCTATCTACTTCTATTTAATCATATAGTTCTTTGCTCCATTATGACTCCTAGTGAGCTTCTAATATGGTGAGATTTTCTGCCAGTCAAGTATATTAGGTAGGATATTTTTGTTTTGTTGTGACTTTGATTCCTCTGATTTTCCTGCCTTATTATTACAATTCTACAAGGGCCCTCTTACTGTTTGTTTTGGATCAGCGGTGGGTCTATGACTTTGCATTTATTGGACTAACTTAGTCAACACCTGATCACATGACAAGAACCCAAAAATTGACTTTAGTACAACTCATTTTTTTAACTGACTATTTTCCACATTTCTAAAAGTCTTGTTAAGGCCTTATATTAAGTCCCTGTAGTATTTTTTAGAAAACTTTAAAACTCACTGAAGTTAGGGAGGAAGTACTTGGAGCTTTTTGTGTAGGTCTTCTAAAAAGTAAAATAATGAGCAACCCAGAGAGAATGGCTAAAGAAGCTCGACCTCACCCCTTACTCCAACCTAGAGGTTAGAGAGCTAAGACTTCTCTGTAAAGTTAAGCAAATAAGAACTGGGTCCATCCCTACCACAATACAACTCCAGGAGTTCCTGCCAGGGTATGCAATGGAGCATCACACTGCTGATGGTGAGGATCTTCAAGCAGTGGGAGAAAATAGCGAGGATGATGAAGTCTTAGACCACCCATCTCAAGTACTTAGGGAGGATGGGGACTTTGTGCCCTTCCCCTCCAGACCCAGGAGTACAGGGCCTAGATCCTACAGAGGTAGGGCTGACTCTGTACAAGACAGTGAGGACAACTTCACTGAAGAGGACAACTTTTTAGTAAGTGTAGGAAGCTGGCTCTGTATATACTATACCAAAGTGAGGTATAGTGTGCACAGAGTCCAGTGGAACCCCAAAGGTAGGCAGAGGCAAAGTTAGATAGAACCTTAACTTACTCTCTATTTGTGGTAGTGTGGTCGAGCAGTAGGGCAGTATCAGAGGACAGTGTTAAGCATTTGTTGTACACACTCAGTCAGCAAATGAATTCACACACTCAAAGACTGAACTTCAGACCAATTGTTTTTGTATAAACATATTCTTTTAATTATTTTATTTCTAGAGCCAAGCAAGCCTGGCACAGGTAAGCAATAAATACTTTACAGTAGTAAATGCTGATTGTAAAACAGTTCAATTGCAATTGTAAATGTACTATGGTTTGACTTACAGTATTGTTTAAGAGAAATGCAATCACTTGTAAATACAGTACATAGACTTGAATGGGATTTTCAGTAAAATAGCAGGTAAGTTACTTTTGGATTACTTTTTCTTACTCAGTGCTGTATGCCTAGATGCAGCACTGGGACATTTCCTGTAAACAGGTGAGTAAAAGCGTTTTGTTAAATCGTACAATTTTAAAGAATTTCTTTGGGTTTCAAAACTCCACACTTCGAAACTTTTCTATGGAGAAAAATATGGTTATCGGTTTTTAGGTAAGTATTCGGTAGTGGGAGTTGAGGTTCTGGGGGTAGACTAAGGGGTCCCCCAGGGTCAGTGATGTACTCTTGTTACACCCTCAGCGGCACTAGGGCGGCCGGGTGCAGAGTGTTGAGGCCCAATGTTATCCAATAGGGGATAGGGGGCCTCCGGTTGGTGGCTGCTGGCAAGCAGGCCACTGGGTTGTGGGAGCAAAGCTCCTGGACTTTAGCTCAGGGCAAATGGGGAAATAAATTAGCACCAAAGGTGCACCCTCAGCGGCACTAGGGCGGCCGGGTGCAGGGTGCTGTTTCGACGTCGGATGCCCTGTTGTTTCCAATGGAGAGCCTCTGGTTTGCAAAAGCACTGCAGGCAGGGAGACGAAGGACTTCTGGGTGCGGCCACCACTTCGAGAGGTAAGTTGGGAAGTTAGGGGTTGGTTAGGCACCGTTGGTTTGGGCACACAAGGCCGTGGGGCGTCGGGTGCAGGGGTGCCTTTCGGGGTCGGATCTTCTTACCAGCTCCTGGTCGCGGTTAGGGGCGCATTCTGGATTTAGACTGCAGGCGTTGGCTGGAGGCTTGAGGCAGGTCAGGGGTCACCGGATCTCTGTTCAGGATCGCCGGGGTGACCTCCTCGTGGTGTTTGCCCACTCGAGCTCGGGCCGTGGACGGTGGGTGCAGAGTGGGGCGGATTCGCGGTCTCCGGCTGCTGCCAGAGGTTGCAGTTGAACAAATCCGGTGTTCACAGGAGAAGCAGTCTTTGGAAGTGAAGGCAGGCAGGTCCTCCGGGGTTTTTGAGGTTGCTGGCTGCAGGACACACCGGGATTTCGCAGGAGCAGGTTCGAGGGGGAGACAGGCCGGTGGGGCTGGGGCCAAGTCAGTGGGCGTCTTCCACTTGTTAGCTGCTGCACAGCTGTTCGGTCCTTCTTTTCTTCTTCTTTCTTGTCTGGATCTGAGGAAGCAAGGTTCAGGGGTGCCCCTAAATACTAGATTTAGGGGCGTTACAGGTAGGTAAAAGGCAGGACCAATGGATCCCTTCCCTGGGGCGGGTACACCCCCTATTATGCCACCCTCCAGTGGGAGGGGGCATGTGCCTGTCCCTGGTTGGCTGAGTCCCCCCATCTTCAAGATGGCGTGGACTGAGAGTTGTGCTCCATCTCGCCTCTCCCACCTGAGGGGTGGAGTTGGCAGAGGTGGGCACACCTCTCTTCCTCACTTGTTTTTCCCGCCGGTTCTCCCGCCCAAAGTGGGGGTCAGAACCAGTGGGGACCAGTTGCTGAAAGCAGCCAGTGGCCTGGGGAAGCTCACAAAGGCGGCAAGCCTTTGAAGCTTCCCCTTCGTGAACCCTGCCCATCCTGGGGGAGGAGGCTTGGCACCTCGTCCCAGGATGTGCATTGTTTCAGGCCCCAGAGAGCAGCATGCTCTCGACCCAGGGGTCCAGAAACATGTCTGGTGGTGGCAGCTGAAAGCAGCCACTCAGCCTGGACACTAGAGGTGGGTTAGTTTTCAGGGGGCATCTCTAAGATGCCCTCTGTGTGCATTTTTCATTAAATCCCACACTGGCATCAGTGTGGGTTTAATGTGCTGAGATGGTTGATACCAAACTTCTCAGTTTTCAGTGTAGCCATTATGGTGCTGTGGAGTTCGTAATGACAAACTCCCAGCACCATATACTCTTAATGGCAGCACTGCACTTACAATGTCTAAGAATGGACTTAGACACTGTAGGGGTACAGGGCTCATGCACCTGAACCCTCACCACTGGTATAGTGCACCCAGCTAGAGGGGTGACTGACCTATGCCAGGGCAGTGGGTTGTAGGCATGGCACACAGAGATGTGTGCCATGTCTACTCTTCACTTTGTTCTGCACCATAACACGCAGCCTGCAAAGGCAGTGTGTGAGTGTAGTGGTACAGGACCTCTAAGGGTGGCACAATAAGTGCTGCAGCCCTTAGAGGCCTTCTCTGGTCACAGTGCCCTGGGTACCTGTGGTGCCATTTACCAGGGACTGACCTGTGGCCAGAGATGCCAATTGGGTTTAGGCTTCAATGCAGTTTTAGGGAAAGAACATAGGCCCTAGGGTACCTGATTAGCAGGAGCCCAAGGCACACTCAGTCAAAGTACATCAGCAATTCAGCAAAAAGTGGGGGCAACCATGCAGAAAGAGGGCACTTTCTCACAGTAAGGATGGCCAAAAGACTAGAATTAGAGACTAGGCTTCTAGCTCTAGAAAAGGAGAGAGGAGATGGGCCTAGGACCCATCAATGGTGGCAGCAATTTAAACAACCAAGAGAAGGAAGGATCTTATGATTCTAAAATCCTCAAAGGGACTGTCACTAAATTCGTGGATGGTGACAATATCACCAAATGGTTCACAGCCTTTGAGAGGGCTTGTGTAGCCAGGAAGGTGAGGAAGACTCAATGGGGGGCACACCTTTGGGAACTGTTCACTGGTAAGTGCAGGGACAGACTCCTGACCCTTACCGGGGCAGAAGCTGAGTCCTGTGAACTCATGAAGGGTACCCTGATTGAGGAATTTGGACTCACACTTGAGGAGTACAGAATTAAATTCAGGGGGGCTTAGAAATCCCAGAGTCCGTCCTGGGTGGAATTTGTAGACTACTCAGTAAAAACACTAGGTGGCTGGTTAACTGGAAGTAAAGTGCTTAATTATGAAGGACTTTATAGTTTGTTTATGAAGGAACACGTATTAATTAACTGCCTTAACAAAAGGTTGCATCAGTATCTGGTAGACCTAGGTCCAATTTCTCTTCTAGAATTGGTAAAGAAGGCAGACCACTGGGTCAAGACAAGGGTGACCAAAACGTCCACTGGGGGTGACCAAAAGAAAGGGGTTACAAAACCTCCCCAGGGGAAAGAGTCTTCTAAAGGCCCCGAAAAACCAGTTCAGGAGGGTGAGTCCCAGAAGTCTTCCCAGTCCACTGGTGGATATAAGGAAACAAACTTTGATCCTTTAAAGGCCTGGTGTCATGCCTGTAAGAAGATTGGACACCCTACTGGAGATGCTGCCTGTCCCAACAACAATGTCCCTATTCCCCCTCCAGTTTCGACTGGTGTGGCAAATCTCCAGATGGGATCAACAGTGTACCCAGAGCAAATCAGGGTTCGCACTGAGGCTGTTTTAGTCTCTGAAGGGGAGGGAGGGTTAGCCACTTTGGCTGTCTGGCCCTCAATTTAAAAAAGTACTTACAATACCCCTTAGTGAATGGGACCAGGATAGAAGCCCTGAAGGGCACAGGTGCCAGTGTCATTATGGTGAGAGACACACTGATTTCCCCAGAGCAATACCTCACTGGAAAAACCTATCTAGCTACCAATGCTGACAGTGTCACTACTAACCATACCATGGCTATGGTAACATTAGACTGTGGGGGGTGCTTGTTTAAAACAGGTAGTGGTCTCCAAAACTCACAGCCACCTGTCTGCTTGGAAATGATCTGGAGACCTCAGCATGGGCTGAGGCAGAACGAAAGACACATGCAGCCATGCTGCAAATCCCTGAGATAGTGTGTGTGAAGACGAGCACAAACTCGAGCCCAGGGTGAACAAGGAGTGTTGGAGCCCAAAAGGATGGCCCAGCCTTCCAAGAGGAAGGGTAAGAAGACTGGGGAACCAGCTTCTCCACAGCAATCCACTCAGGACCCCTCTCCTCAGTCAGCCCCAGAGGGAACTGAGCCCATGGAACTTGGGCCTTACAAGGTTGAGCTCCTAGGCCCAGGTGGACCCTCTAGGGAACAGCTGTGCCATGGGCAGCAAGTCTGTCCTGCTTTTGAGAGCCTGCGACAGCAAGCTGCTGACCAGGAAAAGGGAGATGGGGCAATCAAACAGGCAAAAAAACCCTACCTATTTGTTTAACAAAATGCTTTACGTCATATGATATAAAAGTCAGGACAGTGCTGGAGAATAGAAGAAACAGGAGTATCACAAAATAAATTTATTTTTCCAATAGAAATACAAAATACTCAAATATAATACAACAACGATTATTAAATAAATATATATATATATATATACATAATCCCACCACTCATTCAAGCACATTCACATATGCAGACATACTATCATATCTCTTTCATACAAGCAGACAACATACATACAATGACTAAAGCAACACAGCAAAACAATATCCACAAAAATATGGACCCCAGATTTCCTTAGAGGTATAAGTCAGAATGTTTTAAAAGGTACCAATATGTTCAGTACATATCATAAATACAATAACACGACACTCAAACAAGCGTAAGAGTATCACAAACGCCGATGCGCGTTTCGGTGTACAAGCCGGATGTGGCCAAACACCTTCAAGAGGGCGTGGATACCACAACAGAGGGGTGGTGGGAGAATTTCTGTATATCAGTCAGACTTCTGGTAAACCAGGCCAGAAAATGCCATGCAGAGAGGCTCAACGAGGTTATCTAAATGCAGGCTGGGATGGGATAACGCCTGAGCTGGAATGAGGATGAGGGTCAGATTGCAGGCAAAATACTACATTAAGCTGAAAACGGCCGCCGTTGTATTCAATAAATGCGTGCCCTGGGGTTTCCAAAAGTAGTAAACAGGATCTGCAGGATGATATTCAATAAGCAGCAGCAAAGCGCTGAAGCCAGGGAGAAGCTCGTCTGGCAAAAATCAGAGGAGACCCGATAATAGCTAGAAAGTCGAGTGTCTACTGGAAGGACTCGGATTAGGTTGATATAAGCGGCGACATGATGGGTCGTTTCTTAGTCACTGATGGAGGGTTTGCTACACCCTCCATCAGTGACTAAGAAACGACCATCATGTCGCCGCTTATATCAACCTAATCCGAGTCCTTCCAGTATCCCGAGTGAAGGGCTCCAGCGAGTGCCTGCACCTTTCTCTTGGCATTTATTTCACCCGACTAGTAGACACTTGACTTTCTAGCTATTATCGGGTCTCCTCTGATTTTTGCCAGACGAGCTTCTCCCTGGCTTCAGCGCTTTGCTGCTGCTTATTGAATATCATCCTGCAGATCCTGTTTACTACTTTTGGAAACCCCAGGGCACGCATTTATTGAATACAACGGCGGCCGTTTTCAGCTTAATGTAGTATTTTGCCTGCAATCTGACCCTCATCCTCATTCCAGCTCAGGCGTTATCCCATCCCAGCCTGCATTTAGATAACCTCGTTGAGCCTCTCTGCATGGCATTTTCTGGCCTGGTTTACCAGAAGTCTGACTGATATACAGAAATTCTCCCACCACCCCTCTGTTGTGGTATCCACGCCCTGATGAAGGTGTTTGGCCACATCCGGCTTGTACACCGAAACGCGCGTCGGCGTTTGTGATACTCTTACGCTTGTTTGAGTGTCGTGTTGTTGTATTTATGATATGTACTGAACATATTGGTACCTTTTAAAACATTCTGACTTATACCTCTAAGGAAATCTGGGGTCCATATTTTTGTGTATATTGTTTTGCTGTGTTGCTTTAGTCATTGTATGTATGTTGTCTGCTTGTATGAAAGAGATATGATAGTATGTCTGCATATGTGAATGTGCTTGAATGAGTGGTGGGATTATGTATATATATATATTTATTTAATAATCGTTGTTGTATTATATTTGAGTATTTTGTATTTCTATTGGAAAAATAAATTTATTTTGTGATACTCCTGTTTCTTCTATTCTCCAGCACTGTCCTGACTTTTATATCATATGACGTAAAGCATTTTGTTAAACAAATAGGTAGGGGTTTTTTGCCTGTTTGATTGCCCCTTCGTTTCCCCTATGATCCCACTACCTTTATCCGTCCAGATAGGGGCCCCCTTTGTATGAGTGCCAGGAAAAGGGAGATGTCAGTGGCTACCATTGGGTCTGTTTGGAGGAGGGACTCCTGTACACTGAGACCAGAGACCCCCAAGCCTTGTGCCACTAGGAGAGTGGTAGTGCCTCAACTGTATAGGAGTTTTTACTCATTTTGGCCCATGAGATTGCCCTAGCTGGGCACTTGGATCAGACTAAAACTTGGGGAAAGCTTGTCAGCCATTTCTACTGCCCCCAGATGTCCCAGAAAGTAAAAACGTTTGTCAGCTTCTGTGTCACCTGTCAAGCCAGTGGCAAAACAGGTGGGCACCCAAAGGCCCCCTTAATTCCACTACCAGTGGTTGGGGTTCCATTTGAAAGGGTTGGAGTGGACATAGTGGGTCCACTAGAACCACCCACAGCCTCAGAAAACAAATTCATACTGGTAGTAGTAGATCATGCTACCAGGTATCCTGAAGCAATTCCCCTTAGAAATACTACAGCTCCTTCAGTAGCCAAGGCCCTCATTGGAGTTTTCACCAGGGTAGGGTTTCCTACGGAGGTGGTATCAGGCAGAGGTACCAACTTCATGTCTGCATACCTGAAGCACATGTGGAATGAGTGTGGAGTGAACTATAAATTCACTGCCCCTTACCACCCATCAACCAATGGTCTTGTTGAAAGGTTCAACAAGACATTAAAGGGCATGATCATGGGGCTCCCTGAAAAACTCAAAAGGAGATGGGATGTCGTCTTGCCATGCCTGCTCTTTTCTTACAGGGAAGTGCCACAGAAGGGACTAGGGTTTTCCCCTTTGAACTCCTGTTTGGCCATCATGTGAGGGGACCACTTGCACTTGTAAAAGAAGGTTGGAAGAGGCCTATCCATGAGCCTAAACAAGATGTGGTGGACTATGTGCTAGGCCTTTGCTCAAGGATGGCAGAGTACATGGAAAAGGCATCCAAAAATCTTGAGGCCAGCCAACAGCTCCAGAAGCTGTGGTATGACTAAAACGCTGCACTAGTGGAGTTCCAACAAGGGCAGCAGGTGTGGGTTTAGGAGCCTGTGGCACCAAGGGCCATCCAGGACAAATGAAGTGGCCCTTACCCTATCCTAGAGAGAAAAGGTGAGGTCACCAACTTGGTAGACCTGGGCACTAGCAGGCACCCCAAGAGGATGATCCATGTGAACCACCTGAAACTTTACTGTGACAGGGCTGATGTGTCCATGTTGTTGTTCACTGATGAGGATCAGGAGAAAGAGAGTAAACCTCTCCCTGACCTCCTCTCCTACAGCTCCCAAGATGGGTCAGTGGATGGGGTTGTCTATTCAGAAACCCTCACTGCCCAACAGCAGGCTGACTGAAGGCACTTCGTGCAACAGTATGCTAAGCTCTTCTCCCTAAAACCTGATCAGACCCACTGGTGTACCCATGATGTGGACACTGGAGACAGCTTGCCTGTCAAGACTAAAATCTATCGACAGTCTGACTAAGTTAAGGAGACCATCAAAGCCGAGGTCAGCAAGGTGCTGCAGTTAGGGGTTATTGAACCCTCTGAAAGTCCCTGGGCCAGCCCAGTGGTCTTAGTTCCCAAACCTCATCCCCAGGGTAGAAAAAGAGAGATGAGGTTCTGTGTGGACTATAGAGGAGCTCAATGCTGCCACTAAGGCAGATGCTCACCCCATACCTAGAGCTGATGAATTGATAGATAAGCTAGGGGCAGCCAAATTTCTAAGCACCTTTGACCTGACTGCAGGGTACTGGCAGATTGGCATGGCCCCAGGAGCCAAAGAAAAAACAGCATTCTCCACACCTGATGGGCATTATCAGTTCACTGTTATACCCTTTGGTCTAAAGAATGCCCTTGCCACCTTCCAGAGGTTGGTGAACCAAGTCGTTGCTGGGTGTGAGAACTTTAGTGCAGCTTATCTTGATGACATTGCTGTCTTTAGCTTCTCTTGGAAGGATCACCTGATCCACCTGGGGAAGGTTTTACAGGCTCTGCAAACTGCAGGGCTGATAATCAAGGCATCTAAATGTCAGACAGGGCAGGGCACTGTTGTTTACTTGGGCCACCTTGTAGATGGAGGCCAAGTACAACCCTTACAACCCAAGATCCAGACCATTCTGGACTGGGAGGCTCCCACAACCCAGACCCAAGTCAGGGCATTCCTTGGCTTGACTGGGTATTACAGGAGGTTTGTGAAGGGATATGGGTCCATTGTGACCCCCCTCACAGAACTTACCTCCAAGAAGATGCCCAAGAAAGTGAACTGGACAGTTGGCTGTCAAAAGGCTTTTGAAACACTGAAATAGGATATGTGCTCAGCACCTATTCTCAAGGCTCCAGACTACTCCAAGCAGTTCATTGTGCAGACTGATGCTCCTGAGCTAGGGATAGGAGCGGTCTTATCCCAGACCAATGATGATGGCCAGGACCAACCTGTTGCTTTTATAAGCAGAAGGCTAGTCCCCAGGGAACAGCGTTGGAGTGCCATTGAAAGGGAGGCCTTTGCTGTGGTTTGGTCCCTGAAAAAGCTGAGACCTTACCTGTTTGGGACTCACTTCCTAATCCAAACTGACAACAGACTTCTTAGATGGCTAATGCAAATGATAGGTGAAAATCCCAAACTCTTGAGGTGGCCCATCTCCCTACAGGGAATGACTTTACAGTGGAACACAGACCTGGGACTGCCCATGCCAATGCAGATGGACTTTCCAGGTTCTTCCACTTACATGATGAAGACTCTCTAGGGAAAGGTTGGTCTCATCCCCTTTCATTTGGAGGGGAGCGGGGAGGGTTGTGTAGGAAAGTGCCCTTTTTGCATGGTTACCCCCTACCGTTTTCCCAGATACCTGATGCCAACTTGACTGAGTGTGTGCTGGGATCCTGCTAACCAGGCCCCAGCACCTGTGTTCCTTCCCAAAACGGTACCTTTGTACCCACAATTGGCACATCTCTGGCCACAGGTAAGCCCCTTGTAATAGGTACCCTGGGTACCAAGGGCACTGTCACCTGTGAAGGCCTCTAAGGGCTGCAGTACCTACTATACCACTCTTAGAGACCCTACAACTTAACACCCATACACTGCCATTGCAGACTGCGTGTTTTGGTGCGGAGAAAAGTAAAGAGCGACATGGTACACAGCCCTGTGTGCCATGCCTGCAACCCACTGCCTGGCGCCTAGGTAAGTCACCCCTCTAGCAGGGTGCACTAGACCACAGGTATGGGTACAGTTGCATGAGCACTGTACCCCTACAGTGTCTAAGTCCATTCTTAGACATTGTAAGTGCAGTAAAGCCATAAAGAGTAAAGCCCCTGGCTTCCCCGATGGTACTATTTTCTGGTCCAGGGCTCAACTCTTAAACCTGAGGACTGGGAAATGTGAGCATTTTAACACAACTGGTATGCAGTTCCTAATGTTAAAAGCAGGAGGAAGTGTTTTTCAATATAGAGACTCCACATAGAGATATGTAGTGGTGAAAAGGTGGGGAGAAGAATCCTCTCCTCTTGGAAAAAGACCCTCACACACCCAGCCTGCTAGGTGTCATGCTTCATCATCGGGTCTGCTCCTTATCGGGTCGGCGCTGCAATCCCCGATCGGCACCCGTGATGGGGCCTCCTTGGCGGAGATCTTTATTCCATATGCCGGTGGGTGAAGTGCGTGTGAGGGCCCTAAAACAGTGTAGGTGATAAAGATGTGTAGGAAAAAATAAAAAAGGGGAGGTGGTCCACTCAAAATAATTTTATTAAATGTGGCCCCTACCCTGGTTAAAAAGAAAACAAGACGCTTATCTCCACTCTAAGGATGTAGAGATTTTTGCGTTTGTAAAAGAGGTCAACATGTTTCTTGCCTGACAATATATTAAATGGCAATTCTTCAGGACCAACGATGATCTACCTACAATTAATGGTAGTGGTCAACAATGAAATGAAATAAATTAGTGACCACCATTACAGCACCCTAAAAGTGGTACCTGTAGATCAAAAAAACAACACAACCTGCAAAGAAAACAGAGCAACAACATTAAGTTTAATGTCACGGTATTCTGTTCTAAATAAAAACAAAGACAAAAAAAGCACCACATGGTGTTGTTGATGCAGCTCAAGCATGCTGAACATAAGTGACTCGTGGCATGCTAAAAGTGCGTATTCTGTATCATAACAACCAGCAATGCGTCTTCCAACTGAGCAGCTAAAAAAGAGAGCGAAAGGGAGAGCGAGAGCAATCCTCTAGAAACTCACCCTATTAGGGTCAAGGATGCACGGCATCAGTACCGGCTGGTGTAGACACTAAAATGTAGTGTCCTAATGAGGAGGAAAAAGGGACATAAATAATAATGTTCAAAATTATTGAAAAGAAACAACTGAACCCAGGTTCAATAGCCTGGAGGTGGAGCAAGCCAACCGCTGCACAAGGGCACCCAGCAGGACTGCCCTGTAAGCAGCTCAGTCATCCAATGAGGGGCACATAAATTGCTAGTGGTGCCCTGGGACTGTGCAGCAAGGCTGGGACTCCAATCAGCGCGCCAGCCAGTGTCCCCGACATTCACCAAGGTGGAAAACGGGGTCACCTGCAGCAACGTGACAAGACCAACCAGCCAATGCTGCATCAGGCATACTGACAGAAACTAACCTTCCCCGTATAACAAGTTGGAAACGAGGAGTCAAAGGCGGGAAACAAGGGAACCAGTGCTGCCTCCGGAGCCAAAGCTCCAACAAGTGTGTTTATCGGGAGAGGAGCACAAAGGACCACAAATATCACCGCATCAACCAAGTTTCAACCCACAGCACCGGAAAGGTGCCGCTAGTGTAAGAAGCCCGGGCAGGGCTGAGAGGCAGAATCGCATCACTTACAGTTCATCAGGAACAAGGCGGCGGACGTCCTACCCTCACACAGCCGGTCCGGGCAATGTACCCGATTGTAAAGTAATCGCGTGTAAGTATTCGCGCTCGGCCGGCGGTGAGGGGCGGGACTTCCGGGTAAACCACCGCCGAGTCAATTAACAACTAGAGCGTGAGCTTACTGGCGGGCGCCATCTTGGGTGACCCTCATGCACCGCAGACCAACTAAACCACATCTAACGAAACCGGAGGGTTACCGCATTTCCCATAATAATGATGATGATGAGTTCGAGTTCCATATTGCCCCAAAGGCATAAACTGACCCAATGACGGTGCTCATAGGGGCACAAAATAGAGGGGTTGGGGAGTAAGGTGATGGGTTTTATGATTAGTAGTAGAATATACTGGTACCCCAAAGTGCTTCACAACCAGCTGGGGTAAGGTGAAACAACAAAGCTGTTGCCATATATACACCGACCATGCCGGTATTCAAAAAGGCGCGTTACAATCAGATATGGTAGGGAAATAAAGATGTACTCCTGAAAACGCGAGCTGGTTCATACAAGTTGTGTGCAAGTGGGCAGACCAAGGGGAGGTCCCCTATGTGTAATATATGCCATGTTGCATATTACAACCAACCACAGTAGTTCTTATATTGCTGGGATATCTCAGTGTAGGTGGAATTATCGCTAAATTCTTGATAACGATCAAGTCAAGAGACTCCAAGGAATATTTTCATTGAGCCCTGACTGGTCAGTAGCCAATCGTAGGACCCACCGTTGTTCAATCCGAAGCAGTGCATTCTGGGATATCCCCGGATGTGTCTCTAATACACCCCATTCAAAAGAGTCAGGTGAGTGTCGGACCTCTTTGAAATGGGTGGTCATTTTAGTATTATTCTTCAGACACCTAAAGTTACTCCTATGTTCCATTATCCTGATTTTAACCGGCCTTGAGGTCATGCCAATATACAACAAATCACATTTGCATTTCAATATATATATGCAATTATTGGTGTTGCAATTTGTGTGAGTACTTATCTTCCAGCTAAACCCATTAGGAAACCTCATTTCTTTAGTAACTTTAGTGAGGTGGCAAACGGAGCATGAACCGCACGGGTAATGACCCATGACCGGGGGTAAATCCCACAAAGTTCTTTGCACTTTGCTCTGTTGTTTCTTCGGTCTTGTGTGGATTAACAAATCCTTGATGTTACTAGATCGTTTAAACGCAAACCTTGGTGTGGATAAGTTAAGAGTTCCTGTGTTGAGGATCCCCCAATGTTTGCGAATTATTTTCTTTATCCTGTTAGAATCTGGGGTATATGTAGTAACACACGTGATGGTCGTATCAGGTTCTTTAATCCTGTCTTCTAACAGGGTCTCACGATTGTTGTTTCGAGCTCTTTTGTATGCGGTGTCGATAACCTGTCTAGGGTAATCCCGCTGGAGAAGGTGTTTCTTTAGTGTGTCTGACTCCTTTTTGTAGTCAGTTAATGTGCTACAGTTCCTTCTAATACGTAGGAACTGTCCAAAGGGTAAGTTCTGTCTCAGGGCCCTAGGATGATGGCTACTAAAAAGTAGGAGGCTGTTCCTATCGGTCGGTTTACGATAGAGGGTTGTGGAGATTTTATCCCCCTCTAGTCTGACCAATAAGTCAAGAAAGGGGATTTCAGTCTCAGAGATCGTACTTGTGAATCGCAAATAAGGGTTCAAGGTATTAATCCATGTGCAGAACTCATCACATATAGTTTGTTCTCCTTTCCACAAGATCAAGATATCATCAATAAATCTTTTCCACATGAGCACATTGGTCGTATATGGATTCCTGGGACTAAAGATCTCTCTTTCCTCGAATGCTGACATGTACATACATGCCAGACTTGGCGCAAATGTACTGCCCATCGAAGTGCCCTGTGTTTGATGATATAATTGAGTGTCATATTCAAAGAAATTCTCTGTAAGTGCTAAAGTGGCACATTCCAATATGAAGGCCACCGGTGTCGGTGAGTACCACTCACTGCTGACCAATGCATCTTCAATCACTTCAAGAGTAGCCCTTTGAGGGATGTTGGTATATAGAGCCTCAACATCCAGTGTGACCAATAGGTCTACTGATTCTGGATGTTGAGTACCCTCGAGTAGACGTAGGACATCTGTGGTATCCCTGATGAAGGAGGGAGTTGCCCTGACCAATGGTTGTATGAAGTGGTCAACAAATTTGGACAGAGGTTCCAAAATAGAGCCGATCCCTGACACGATGGGACGTCCCGGGACCGGAACAGTGTTCTTGTGAATTTTGGGAAGGCAGTAGAAATAGGGGGTTATAGGTTCTTTTGTTACCAGGAAATCAGCTTCCTTCTTGGTGATCCACCCTTGTGATTCTGCAGTGAAAACCAAAGTGGAAATAATTCTACTCAATCTCGGGGTAGGATCTTCCCTTATAGGAGTGTAATATCTCCTGTCACTCAATTGTCTCTGGCATTCTATATCGTAGTCCAATGTGGACATAATCACTATTGCCCCTCCTTTATCTGCCTGTTTAATGGTGATGCTGGCATCACTCGATAAGGTTTTAATGGCAGTAGTTTCGTCACAGGATAGGTTATGGAATGGAGCAGTAGTTGTCATGCTGTTTAGATCTTTCAACACTGCTTGCTCGAAAGTCAACACTTCGTGTGGAATCATACCACTATTTGGTGTAAAGGTAGAAGGTTTGTGTAAACCAGAGTCGTTAGTAGGTAGTGGTGTTTGATCTTGGAAGTAGGCTTGTAAACGAATTTTGCGGAAGAACCCCTGTACTTCGCAAATGTCTCGAAATTTGTCATTTTTAGGGGTTGGAACATAGCCCAGACCTTTCTGTAGGACCCTCTCTTCTATGGGTGAGAGGGCTCTCAAGGAGAGGTTAATGATTAATTTCTCTTCCCCCTGGTTTGACTCCTGGTCTCTACTGATCGAGCTGGTTGATCCCGCCATTGGACTCTTTTTGACCTCTTCTGCGCCCTCTTCCTCTGCCCCAACCTCTGTCTAAAAAGGTGGCTCAGCCCCGGTCTGGAAGAAGGGTGGGGGTCCTTGTTGGTACATAGGAAACTGCCAGTAGGGTGGTCCCTGAAATGAGGGTAAATTATAAGGGGGAAACATCTGATGTTGAGACGGTCGATATCTTCTATTATTCCAACTGCCAGTGCTGGAGTCACTGTTGGAAGAAGATCCCCTACGTGATGAAGCAGAACCCTCATCAGAGGAATAACCAATCTCTCCAGCAGTATAATCTGCTTTTAAATATGGATATACTTTCTCAGTAGAGAATTTCTGGATATCCTTCTGAAGTTTTGAAATTTTTTGTTTCATAAGATATTCCCGGTTATCTGCTATCTCTGCATTTATTTCAGCCAGCTTACTTTTAAATGCTGCTGTTTGTACAATGACCTTAATAGCCCCCTCTGCTGTTTGTATCCTGATAAGCAATGCATCTGCGATTCTCTTGGCCGTGTTAATTATGAGAATCAGCCAGTCCCTAGTGCATTTCCATGCTACTAGGGACCATTCTTTTTTAAAAATAGCATCCTCCAAGAACAGGCGGGGGACATTGTTAACAATCAGGCCATTAGGGGCTATGTTGGCTCTAAGATATTCTGTCATCATTGCCCCATGTAGAGTAACCTTAAGCCATTCGTGTTTCATATTGGCTAATGAGGTCCAGTCTTCTGACTGGCTCCCAGATGCTGAGCTGCCATCGGGCCCCAGTAGTGATGGTGCTCTCAGAATCTCAGTCGCTGCTTCGTCACCGAAGCTAAGTCCCTGATAGTCCTCCATCCTAATAGTAGGAGGTCCTAATGGACTAGAAATGCTGGTAGTGTAATAATTAGAATCACACTATCTTAAACGATGGACCAAAGGAAACAAAGTATGTTCTTGGTAACCCAATAGAATCCCGCGGGCAACAACCCGTGCAATCAGTTAATCAATAAGGGGGAAACAAACGGACTAATCTTTATCCAGGTCCAGCATACATGTCCGTGAATGAACCTTAACACAACTGGTATGCAGTTCCTAATGTTAAAAGCAGGAGGAAGTGTTTTTCAATATAGAGACTCCACATAGAGATATGTAGTGGTGAAAAGGTGGGGAGAAGAATCCTCTCCTCTTGGAAAAAGACCCTCACACACCCAGCCTGCTAGGTGTCATGCTTCATCATCGGGTCTGCTCCTTATCGGGTCGGCGCTGCAATCCCCGATCGGCACCCGTGATGGGGCCTCCTTGGCGGAGATCTTTATTCCATATGCCGGTGGGTGAAGTGCGTGTGAGGGCCCTAAAACAGTGTAGGTGATAAAGATGTGTAGGAAAATAAAAAAGGGGAGGTGGTCCACTCAAAATAATTTTATTAAATGTGGCCCCTACCCTGGTTAAAAAGAAAACAAGACGCTTATCTCCACTCTAAGGATGTAGAGATTTTTGCGTTTGTAAAAGAGGTCAACATGTTTCTTGCCTGACAATATATTAAATGGCAATTCTTCAGGACCAACGATGATCTACCTACACTTAATGGTAGTGGTCAACAATGAAATGAAATAAATTAGTGACCACCATTACAGCACCCTAAAAAGTGGTACCTGTAGATCAAAAAACAACACAACCTGCAAAGAAAACAGAGCAACAACATTAAGTTTAATGTCACGGTATTCTGTTCTAAATAAAAACAAAGACAAAAAAAGCACCACATGGTGTTGTTGATGCAGCTCAAGCATGCTGAACATAAGTGACTCGTGGCATGCTAAAAGTGCGTATTCTGTATCATAACAACCAGCAATGCGTCTTCCAACTGAGCAGCTAAAAGAGAGCGAAAGGGAGAGCGAGAGCAATCCTCTAGAAACTCACCCTATTAGGGTCAAGGATGCACGGCATCAGTACCGGCTGGTGTAGACACTAAAATGTAGTGTCCTAATGAGGAGGAAAAAGGGACATAAATAATAATGTTCAAAATTATTGAAAAGAAACAACTGAACCCAGGTTCAATAGCCTGGAGGTGGAGCAAGCCAACCGCTGCACAAGGGCACCCAGCAGGACTGCCCTGTAAGCAGCTCAGTCATCCAATGAGGGGCACATAAATTGCTAGTGGTGCCCTGGGACTGTGCAGCAAGGCTGGGACTCCAATCAGCGCGCCAGCCAGTGTCCCCGACATTCACCAAGGTGGAAAACGGGGTCACCTGCAGCAACGTGACAAGACCAACCAGCCAATGCTGCATCAGGCATACTGACAGAAACTAACCTTCCCCGTATAACAAGTTGGAAACGAGGAGTCAAAGGCGGGAAACAAGGGAACCAGTGCTGCCTCCGGAGCCAAAGCTCCAACAAGTGTGTTTATCGGGAGAGGAGCACAAAGGACCACAAATATCACCGCATCAACCAAGTTTCAACCCACAGCACCGGAAAGGTGCCGCTAGTGTAAGAAGCCCGGGCAGGGCTGAGAGGCAGAATCGCATCACTTACAGTTCATCAGGAACAAGGCGGCGGACGTCCTACCCTCACACAGCCGGTCCGGGCAATGTACCCGATTGTAAAGTAATCGCGTGTAAGTACTCGCGCTCGGCCGGCGGTGAGGGGCGGGACTTCCGGGTAAACCACCGCCGAGTCAATTAACAACTAGAGCGTGAGCTTACTGGCGGGCGCCATCTTGGGTGACCCTCATGCACCGCAGACCAACTAAACCACATCTAACGAAACCGGAGGGTTACCGCATTTCCCATAATAATGATGATGATGAGTTCGAGTTCCATATTGCCCCAAAGGCATAAACTGACCCAATGACGGTGCTCATAGGGGCACAAAGTAGAGGGGTTGGGGAGTAAGGTGATGGGTTTTATGATTAGTAGTAGAATATACTGGTACCCCAAAGTGCTTCACAACCAGCTGGGGTAAGGTGAAACAACAAAGCTGTTGCCATATATACACCGACCATGCCGGTATTCAAAAAAGGCGCGTTACAATCAGATATGGTAGGGAAATAAAGATGTACTCCTGAAAACGCGAGCTGGTTCATACAAGTTGTGTGCAAGTGGGCAGACCAAGGGGAGGTCCCCTATGTGTAATATATGCCATGTTGCATATTACAACCAACCACAGTAGTTCTTATATTGCTGGGATATCTCAGTGTAGGTGGAATTATCGCTAAATTCTTGATAACGATCAAGTCAAGAGACTCCAAGGAATATTTTCATTGAGCCCTGACTGGTCAGTAGCCAATCGTAGGACCCACCGTTGTTCAATCCGAAGCAGTGCATTCTGGGATATCCCCGGATGTGTCTCTAATACACCCCATTCAAAAGAGTCAGGTGAGTGTCGGACCTCTTTGAAATGGGTGGTCATTTTAGTATTATTCTTCAGACACCTAAAGTTACTCCTATGTTCCATTATCCTGATTTTAACCGGCCTTGAGGTCATGCCAATATACAACAAATCACATTTGCATTTCAATATATATATGCAATTATTGGTGTTGCAATTTGTGTGAGTACTTATCTTCCAGCTAAACCCATTAGGAAACCTCATTTCTTTAGTAACTTTAGTGAGGTGGCAAACGGAGCATGAACCGCACGGGTAATGACCCATGACCGGGGTAAATCCCACAAAGTTCTTTGCACTTTGCTCTGTTGTTTCTTCGGTCTTGTGTGGATTAACAAATCCTTGATGTTACTAGATCGTTTAAACGCAAACCTTGGTGTGGATAAGTTAAGAGTTCCTGTGTTGAGGATCCCCCAATGTTTGCGAATTATTTTCTTTATCCTGTTAGAATCTGGGGTATATGTAGTAACACACGTGATGGTCGTATCAGGTTCTTTAATCCTGTCTTCTAACAGGGTCTCACGATTGTTGTTTCGAGCTCTTTTGTATGCGGTGTCGATAACCTGTCTAGGGTAATCCCGCTGGAGAAGGTGTTTCTTTAGTGTGTCTGACTCCTTTTTGTAGTCAGTTAATGTGCTACAGTTCCTTCTAATACGTAGGAACTGTCCAAAGGGTAAGTTCTGTCTCAGGGCCCTAGGATGATGGCTACTAAAAAGTAGGAGGCTGTTCCTATCGGTCGGTTTACGATAGAGGGTTGTGGAGATTTTATCCCCCTCTAGTCTGACCAATAAGTCAAGAAAGGGGATTTCAGTCTCAGAGATCGTACTTGTGAATCGCAAATAAGGGTTCAAGGTATTAATCCATGTGCAGAACTCATCACATATAGTTTGTTCTCCTTTCCACAAGATCAAGATATCATCAATAAATCTTTTCCACATGAGCACATTGGTCGTATATGGATTCCTGGGACTAAAGATCTCTCTTTCCTCGAATGCTGACATGTACATACATGCCAGACTTGGCGCAAATGTACTGCCCATCGAAGTGCCCTGTGTTTGATGATATAATTGAGTGTCATATTCAAAGAAATTCTCTGTAAGTGCTAAAGTGGCACATTCCAATATGAAGGCCACCGGTGTCGGTGAGTACCACTCACTGCTGACCAATGCATCTTCAATCACTTCAAGAGTAGCCCTTTGAGGGATGTTGGTATATAGAGCCTCAACAT
Source organism: Calotriton arnoldi (assembly GCA_963921515.1). Classification (NCBI taxonomy): domain Eukaryota; kingdom Metazoa; phylum Chordata; class Amphibia; order Caudata; family Salamandridae; genus Calotriton; species Calotriton arnoldi. The sequence continues at coordinate 608,615 of CAWUFW010003305.1, forward strand.
CCAGTGTGACCAATAGGTCTACTGATTCTGGATGTTGAGTACCCTCGAGTAGACGTAGGACATCTGTGGTATCCCTGATGAAGGAGGGAGTTGCCCTGACCAATGGTTGTATGAAGTGGTCAACAAATTTGGACAGAGGTTCCAAAATAGAGCCGATCCCTGACACGATGGGGCGTCCCGGGACCGGAACAGTGTTCTTGTGAATTTTGGGAAGGCAGTAGAAATAGGGGGTTATAGGTTCTTTTGTTACCAGGAAATCAGCTTCCTTCTTGGTGATCCACCCTTGTGATTCTGCAGTGAAAACCAAAGTGGAAATAATTCTACTCAATCTCGGGGTAGGATCTTCCCTTATAGGAGTGTAATATCTCCTGTCACTCAATTGTCTCTGGCATTCTATATCGTAGTCCAATGTGGACATAATCACTATTGCCCCTCCTTTATCTGCCTGTTTAATGGTGATGCTGGCATCACTCGATAAGGTTTTAATGGCAGTAGTTTCGTCACAGGATAGGTTATGGAATGGAGCAGTAGTTGTCATGCTGTTTAGATCTTTCAACACTGCTTGCTCGAAAGTCAACACTTCGTGTGGAATCATACCACTATTTGGTGTAAAGGTAGAAGGTTTGTGTAAACCAGAGTCGTTAGTAGGTAGTGGTGTTTGATCTTGGAAGTAGGCTTGTAAACGAATTTTGCGGAAGAACCCCTGTACTTCGCAAATGTCTCGAAATTTGTCATTTTTAGGGGTTGGAACATAGCCCAGACCTTTCTGTAGGACCCTCTCTTCTATGGGTGAGAGGGCTCTCAAGGAGAGGTTAATGATTAATTTCTCTTCCCCCTGGTTTGACTCCTGGTCTCTACTGATCGAGCTGGTTGATCCCGCCATTGGACTCTTTTTTGACCTCTTCTGCGCCCTCTTCCTCTGCCCCAACCTCTGTCTAAAAAGGTGGCTCAGCCCCGGTCTGGAAGAAGGGTGGGGGTCCTTGTTGGTACATAGGAAACTGCCAGTAGGGTGGTCCCTGAAATGAGGGTAAATTATAAGGGGGAAACATCTGATGTTGAGACGGTCGATATCTTCTATTATTCCAACTGCCAGTGCTGGAGTCACTGTTGGAAGAAGATCCCCTACGTGATGAAGCAGAACCCTCATCAGAGGAATAACCAATCTCTCCAGCAGTATAATCTGCTTTTAAATATGGATATACTTTCTCAGTAGAGAATTTCTGGATATCCTTCTGAAGTTTTGAAATTTTTTGTTTCATAAGATATTCCCGGTTATCTGCTATCTCTGCATTTATTTCAGCCAGCTTACTTTTAAATGCTGCTGTTTGTACAATGACCTTAATAGCCCCTCTGCTGTTTGTATCCTGATAAGCAATGCATCTGCGATTCTCTTGGCCGTGTTAATTATGAGAATCAGCCAGTCCCTAGTGCATTTCCATGCTACTAGGGACCATTCTTTTAAAAATAGCATCCTCCAAGAACAGGCGGGGGACATTGTTAACAATCAGGCCATTAGGGGCTATGTTGGCTCTAAGATATTCTGTCATCATTGCCCCATGTAGAGTAACCTTAAGCCATTCGTGTTTCATATTGGCTAATGAGGTCCAGTCTTCTGACTGGCTCCCAGATGCTGAGCTGCCATCGGGCCCCAGTAGTGATGGTGCTCTCAGAATCTCAGTCGCTGCTTCGTCACCGAAGCTAAGTCCCTGATAGTCCTCCATCCTAATAGTAGGAGGTCCTAATGGACTAGAAATGCTGGTAGTGTAATAATTAGAATCACACTATCTTAAACGATGGACCAAAGGAAACAAAGTATGTTCTTGGTAACCCAATAGAATCCCGCGGGCAACAACCCGTGCAATCAGTTAATCAATAAGGGGGAAACAAACGGACTAATCTTTATCCAGGTCCAGCATACATGTCCGTGAATGAACCTTAACACAACTGGTATGCAGTTCCTAATGTTAAAAGCAGGAGGAAGTGTTTTTCAATATAGAGACTCCACATAGAGATATGTAGTGGTGAAAAGGTGGGGAGAAGAATCCTCTCCTCTTGGTTCGTTAGATGTGGTTTAGTTGGTCTGCGGTGCATGAGGGTCACCCAAGATGGCGCCCGCCAGTAAGCTCACGCTCTAGTTGTTAATTGACTCGGCGGTGGTTTACCCGGAAGTCCCGCCCCTCACCGCCGGCCGAGCGCGAGTACTTACACGCGATTACTTTACAATCGGGTACATTGCCCGGACCGGCTGTGTGAGGGTAGGACGTCCGCCGCCTTGTTCCTGATGAACTGTAAGTGATGCGATTCTGCCTCTCAGCCCTGCCCGGGCTTCTTACACTAGCGGCACCTTTCCGGTGCTGTGGGTTGAAACTTGGTTGATGCGGTGATATTTGTGGTCCTTTGTGCTCCTCTCCCGATAAACACACTTGTTGGAGCTTTGGCTCCGGAGGCAGCACTGGTTCCCTTGTTTCCCGCCTTTGACTCCTCGTTTCCAACTTGTTATACGGGGAAGGTTAGTTTCTGTCAGTATGCCTGATGCAGCATTGGCTGGTTGGTCTTGTCACGTTGCTGCAGGTGACCCCGTTTTCCACCTTGGTGAATGTCGGGGACACTGGCTGGCGCGCTGATTGGAGTCCCAGCCTTGTTGCACAGTCCCAGGGCACCACTAGCAATTTATGTGCCCCTCATTGGATGACTGAGCTGCTTACAGGGCAGTCCTGCTGGGTGCCCTTGTGCAGCGGTTGGCTTGCTCCACCTCCAGGCTATTGAACCTGGGTTCAGTTGTTTCTTTTCAATAATTTTGAACATTATTATTTATGTCCCTTTTTCCTCCTCATTAGGACACTACATTTTAGTGTCTACACCAGCCGGTACTGATGCCGTGCATCCTTGACCCTAATAGGGTGAGTTTCTAGAGGATTGCTCTCGCTCTCCCTTTCGCTCTCTTTTTTAGCTGCTCAGTTGGAAGACGCATTGCTGGTTGTTATGATACACAATACGCACTTTTAGCATGCCACGAGTCACTTATGTTCAGCATGCTTGAGCTGCATCAACAACACCATGTGGTGCTTTTTTTGTCTTTGTTTTTATTTAGAACAGAATACCGTGACATTAAACTTAATGTTGTTGCTCTGTTTTCTTTGCAGGTTGTGTTGTTTTTTTGATCTACAGGTACCACTTTTTAGGGTGCTGTAATGGTGGTCACTAATTTATTTCATTTCATTGTTGACCACTACCATTAAGTGTAGGTAGATCATCGTTGGTCCTGAAGAATTGCCATTTAATATATTGTCAGGCAAGAAACATGTTGACCTCTTTTACAAACGCAAAAATCTCTACATCCTTAGAGTGGAGATAAGCGTCTTGTTTTCTTTTTAACCAGGGTAGGGGCCACATTTAATAAAATTATTTTGAGTGGACCACCTCCCCTTTTTTATTTTTTCCTACACATCTTTATCACCTACACTGTTTTAGGGCCCTCACACGCACTTCACCCACCGGCATATGGAATAAAGATCTCCGCCAAGGAGGCCCCATCACGGGTGCCGATCGGGGATTGCAGCGCCGACCCGATAAGGAGCAGACCCGATGATGAAGCATGACACCTAGTAGGCTGGGTGTGTGAGGGTCTTTTTCCAAGAGGAGAGGATTCTTCTCCCCACCTTTTCACCACTACATATCTCTATGTGGAGTCTCTATATTGAAAAACACTTCCTCCTGCTTTTAACATTAGGAACTGCATACCAGTTGTGTTAAGGTTCATTCACGGACATGTATGCTGGACCTGGATAAAGATTAGTCCGTTTGTTTCCCCCTTATTGATTAACCAAATGTGAGCATTTGCCAATTCCTGACCATGCAGGACTCCTTTCCCTGTCCAAAAGTAGCACCTGTCAATTCACTTTCATGGCTAACCCTGCCCATCCTCTCCCGGCGAACCCCTCTCCCCCGACCTACCCGAAGCAGAATTCTACTTCCTCCCCCCCTATAAAAGCATGCCTGATAAACTGTAGATCCCTCCCCCGCCATTCAAATGACATCTGGCTTTCCCTGGAAACCCACTCCTGGGACCTAATGTTCCTGACCGAAACTTGGACCAAGGACCATTCTAATCCTGACCTCACCCTAGCCATTCCTACTGGCTATCGGATCGTGGGGGTCAACAGGGCCGAAGACAAACCAGGAGGAGGAGTAGCATTGGTCTTTCGCTCAAGTTGGGAAATCTCGCATAGGAAACTCCCTAACGTAGGGCTCCTAGAAGCCATGTATTTTTGCATTACGTTGGCCCCGAACCTTGTGATGGCCGGTATACTGATCTAAAGACCCCCCAACTCCCCTCCTAACCACTTCCTTGAACTTTATAATGCGGTGGCTGACCTCTCGCTCAAACATACCCATTTCACGATCCTAGGAGATTTCAACGTACATGTTGATGACACCCACTGCATCAAGGCCCGTCAACTTGTCGATACTTTGGATGGCTTAAATCTGACCCAGCTGGTCAAGGGCCCTACGCATTCGGCCGGGCACACATTAGACCTGATTTTCACAAACAATCCCAACCTGACCTCAGCCCCCCCGTTACCAGTTACCTGGTCCGATAATTTCCTAATTCCTTTCAGCTTGCTAATACCTTTACGTACCTCTTGTCCTCCCCACAACTTGGAGAGCAGAAGGAAATAGTTCAAAATCACTAGTAACAACATGTCCCCTGCACTCTCTTCCATTCCTCTCCAGCTGTCAGGTGACCCTGACCATGACTCCATAAATTTTAATAGCTGGCTAACCTCCGCTCTAGACACTGTTGCGCCCCTTAAACCCACAAACTCTTGTATACAAAAACCATCAGCCCCTTGGTTTACTTCTGCGCTCCGGGTAGAGAAAAGTAATTGTAAGAAACTGGAACGCAGTTGGCGATCATCCTACAACCCCACAGCTAAATTAGTCTATAGAGCTGCCCTAAAAAATTTCCACAAACTCAAACACTCAACGATGAGAGATTATTTTACTAATAAAATCCACTCTGCAGGCAATTCGGCTAAAACTCTTTTCAAAATTGTTAAAGACTTTACCAACCCTACCGCCACAACGAGTGCAGTTCCCCCTACCTTGAATCTCTGTAACGAGCTATCAGATTTCTTTCAGGACAGAATTTGTGATATTTATTCAACATTTGCCCCTCCACTACCCCCCTTAGCCCCTACCACTAAGCTGGCCGGCAATGATGTTATGACCACCTTTTGTCCCATCTCTTTTGATACCTCGCTCCACAAACTGTTAACGTGCAAATCTGGCTCCCCTAAAGATCCCTGTCCGGCTCAGTTCTTCAATACCTTACCCCCACTCCATTAAACCAGATTTGGAATGCTTCCCTCTGTTCTGGTACCTTCCCCTCAGTGTGGAAACAGGCCCTTTTAGTGCCTATTTTTTTAAAACGGATGCCGACCCCACTGTATATAAAAAATTACAGACCAATTTCTCTTCTATCCGCACCAGCTAAAATTCTCGAAAAATTAGTTCAGAAACAACTCTCCAGCCATTTGGAATCCCATAACCTTTTCCATGACTCTCAGTCCGGCTTCAGATCCGGCTACAGTACCGAGACCGCCCTCCTCGAAGTCTCTGAGACCATCCGCGAATGCATGGATTCAGGCAAGACAGCCATGCTAGTGCTCCTTGACATGTCCGCGGCATTCGACACGGTCTCCCATTCTATCCTTCTAGATAGACTAAACCATCTGGGGATTCAAGGCATACCCCTGTCTTGGATCCGGTCCTATCTGAGCAGTCGGACCCAACAGGTTTCCCTCCCTCCTTTTGTCTCTGACGAAAAACCCTTGTTATGTGGGGTCACCCAGGGCTCTGCCTTGAGTCCTCTCCTTTTCAATGTCTACCTCTCCCCCCTCGCGGCCTTGGTTGAATCTTGCGGGGTGAGGGTGATCTCCTACGCCGATTATACCCAACTGGTGTTTTCCTTTGAAGAACACTCTGAGGTGGCATTCTCTAGTTTTAGACTTTGCCTAAGCAACATCTCGGCATGGATGTCACTGAATACCCTTAAGCTAAACCCGGATAAAACCGAGGTGCTTTTCTTCAACCAAAAAATCTCCCCTGCCCCGTCACTATGTGGCCACCGGAGATGAACCCCCCTCCCAAACCTGTGGACTCGGCTAGGAACCTTGGCTTCCGGTTTGACAATCAGCTGTCGTGTAAAACTCAAATTAGACAGGTGTCCTCCTCTTGTTTCGGGAAGCTTCATATGCTTCGTAAATTTCTCCACTTACTCCCCTTGGAGTCCCGCCGGACCATAATCCATGCTTTAATTACCTCCCATCTTGACTACGCCAACAGTCTCTATCTTGGGGCACCTGCCTACCACACTAGGCGTCTACAGATTGTTCAAAACGCGGCGGCCAGAGTAATCTGTAAAATTCCTTTTCGCCACCCGATCTCTCCCCACCTGATTAAGCTCCACTGGCTTCCGGTGACTAAACGGATTGCATTCAAGGCTCTCACCTTGGCTTTCAGGGCTTTCCAAGGACATGGCTCAGCTTACTTGAGACTGCGACTTAAGCACTATCAACATAGCCGGACCCTCAGATCCAACCATCTCCGTCTCCTTGCTACCCCCCGCTTTCGCAGGTCCAGAATGGGTGGCAGAACCTTTGCGGTGATCACCTCCAAAATTTGGAACGCACTACCACTTTTCCTTCGCTCCTCTGAGTCAGAACCTATCTTTCGACGTGCCTTAAAGACCTGGCTGTTCACCTGCCCTTAGTCCTCCACTGTGTACCTTTCATCTGCCGTCTGTCTCAGCGCCGGGACACCCCCGTTGGGGGTAGCTGTGCGCTATATAAAATCCAAAAAAAAGAGTATATGGTCTTGGAGTTGGTCATCACAAACTCGACAGCTCCATAATGGCTTTACTGAAACCTGGGGAGTTTGGTAGCAAACTTCTCAGCACATTAAACCCACCCTGATGCCAGTGTGGGATTTAATGTAAAATGCACTCAGAGGGCATCTTAGAGATGCCCCCTGAAAAACGACCAGCCCTGTTGTGGTTCCTGAATGGCTCCCCGCTATTTGCCACCACCATACAGGTTTCTGGACCCTTGGGTAGAGGGGCTCCGCTCTCTGGGTCCATATACAAAGTCCATCCTGGGCAGAGGTGTCATGCCTCCACCCCCAGGGTAGGCTGGGTCTACGAAGGGGAAGCTTCAAAGGCCTGCCGCCTTTGTTAGCTGACCCTGCCTTTTGCTGCCCCCAGCAACTGGTTCCCACCGGTTCTTTAGGCGGGAGAATCGTCAGGAAAACCAACGTAGGGAGAGAGGTGTGCCCACCTTTGCCAACCCCACCCTTCAGGTGGGGGAGGCGAGGTGAAGCACACATCTCAGTCCCCTCCATCTTGAAGACAAGGGGACCCAGCCAACCAGAGAGAGGCTCATGCCCCCCTCCCACTGGAGGGTGGCATACTAGGAGGTGTACTCACCCCAAGGAAGGGACCTATTGGTTCCGACCTGCACACCCCTGTAATGCCCCTAAATGTAGTATTTAGGGACAACCCTGAACCTTGCCTCCTCAGATTGAAGAAGAAGAACCAAACAGCCAAGCTGAGCGAGGAAGAAGAGAACGACTACTGCTTTGGTCCCAGCCCTACCGGCCTGTCCCGACGTCGACCTACACTCTGCGAAACCCCGGCGTGTCCAGCAGCCCTCCAGAACCCGGAAGACCTGCCCTGCCTTTCCTAAACACTCTGTCTCCCGTGAGCACCAGATTTGCTCAACCAAAGACTCCAACACAGACCCCGGATCCATCCAAATCCGCGGTTCTGCACCACTCTGCACCCGACGCCCACGGCCCAAGTTCGAGTGGCCCAACACCACGAGGTCTCCTCAGCGATCCTGATCTGGGAACTGGTGATCCCCAACCTGCCTCGACCTTCCACCCGACGCCTGCAGCCTCAACCAGAGGGGTCCCCCCTACTGCGACCGGAGTTGGTAAGAATACCTGACACCAAAAGACACCCCTGCACCCGGTGCCCCCCGGCTTTGGGTGGCCCAACTGACGGTGTCCAGGCATCTCTCAACCCTCCAAATGACCTCTCTTGCTGGTGGTTGCTCTCAGGGATCCTCCTTGCCCGAGCCTTCAGCACTTCTTTCGAACCGGAGAACTCCATTGAAGCCAACAGGGCTACCGACTACGTCTTGGCACCCTGCATCTGACCGCCTCTGTGCTGCTGGTGGTGCAGCTCTTGTGCTGGTTGTTGGTCCCTGCAGTGCTGTTCCCAACCCCAGGAGCTTTGCACCCACAACCGAGCAGCCCCTGACAGAAGGCCCCCTAGCCCTATTGGCTAACATTGGGGCCCCTGCACTCTGCACCCGTCCACTCTAGTGCTGCTGGTGGTGCAATTTGAGTGCCTCTGTGAACCTTGGTTCTAACCCCAAACAACCATTCTTGCAGGTCGTTTACTTACCTGCAAACCGATAAACATTCTTTTCTCCCATAGGAATCCATGTTATGATTTTTCCTCATAAAATGTTCTTAGTGTTGAACTAATTGTTATTTGAAAACCAAAGTAACTTTTTTGAACCAAAAACTGTCGTACTTACCTGTGTTTTGTAGAGACCCACGGTTTGATATCTAGGCATATCACCCCAAGTAGTAAAAGTAACTGAAAAGTAACGCTAAAGTAATTTCACTGTATTCTGAACTGTTTTTAAAAGCAAATACAAACCTGTAACAATTCCAGTTTTAATCACAATTGCATTTTCTTGTAAAGTTTTGCATTTGAAAGCATATCCTCCTTACCTGTGCCAAGTCCTGCTTGGTTCTAGAAATAAAATATAAGTATACCTTTTTTATACTAACCTAATTGGTCTAGATCCAGTCTCTGTGTGCCATCAGTTCTTGATTGAGTGAATACAATAAATGCTTAACACACCCTCCTGATAAGCCTGACTGCTCAACCTTACTACTACAAAAGAGAGTAAGGGATTATCTACTTTAGCCTCTGCTATACCTCTGAGGATCCACTGTACTCTGTGCACCCTATACCTTACTTCGGTATAGTATATACAGAGCCAGCTTCCGACATGCCATAAGTGTTTCTGTGCTTCCTCTCCCATCTTTCAGACATTGTTTTTATAATTCTTTTTTATTATAATTTTTGTTTCTCTTTATCGCTTACTGTTCGGCCTGATTGGCAGTCATTCTGGCCAAGCCGCAATAGGACAGAATGTGGGTGCAAGCATCCCTCCCCGCCTGTCCTCTAACCCGTCACTATTGGGAATGGGTGCCAGCCGCGTACACCAGATACGTGCTCGATTGATAGTCTGCATCATTATTTCGCATCTGCAATTCCCTTTTTGGCAATTATTTCCCTGGATGTAAGACTTGCAGACATGATCCGATTCAATTGGATGGCGGCTCCCAGTTGTCACGCCTCCCAAACGTCCCCTCCATGAGGACGCAACGTGGGGAGCGTTATCTCTCGCACTTCGAGGAGGCCGCCTTCATTAGCATCCCAATCCTTACAGGAGAGTCCACGCCACCAGGAGCTATCCATGCTCCTCCAGGTAAATTAGTAAAATTCTCCATTGCTGAGGATTGACCAGCTTAGTCTTTTGGGCGCTAGACAAACGTGTGCTCCATTTCTTTTACCTCTAGGGACTATCGTATTGAGCATAGCCCTCCACTAAGAATATGCCTTTCTTTGTTTAACTCGATTGTCCACTAGAGAGCTACATTCAGTGGAACACAAGGTCAGCCAACTCTATCTCGAAATTTCCCCCCCACTGCAGCCAGTGTTTTGCTCTAATTTTTTACAAGAGCCCTCTCTTCCGTAGGTATTGCTGCCCTCAAGAGGTAGTGAATTTTTTGTGCACCTACCAGGAATGATTCCAGAGATTTCTATTTTATGAATAACTGTCGCACTTTCCAAATCCAGCCAGTACGTAATTTCCATTTTTTTTAAATCAAATTACACTAGATTCTAACAGTTCCTTAATCTTAAATTTTCTGTTTCCCTAGACCCCAGGCAATTTTAGACCTGATGAGACCCTATTATCCATAAAGGGTCGAAACGCCGTCGACACGATTAAAGAGACAGACAGTGTTTCCGTATTGCTGATACGATTGATTATATGTAGCCATGATTGTTTTGAATAGAAACTGCTGCCTCTTATATGTATCAACCAATATACCTCTTATGCTGACGGTTTACCTCACCTTTTTCTATTTTTCCTTGGTTCTGGTTTGATTACACACCTGGGGTCTTCTTACCCTATCAACTTTCTTTAAAAATACACTCTTAAGAATTTTTGCCTAAATGATTGTAGTTGAATAAAAACTTGGTTCGGCTGAACCGTAGTTGCGTACTAAAATACTGGCTGTGCTATTATTGCTTTTCCAAATGCCTAAATTAATATTGGTTTACTTGGATTTAGTCCACACATAAAAATCTGTGACATTCATAATTTTCTCTCAAATGAGTTCCATGAGAACGCCTGTTTCAAGGATCACTTGATTCCCCTGTTCGTATGGACGTAAGGGTTGCTCTTGTTTTTTTGTTAAATCCTGTTGCTTGAGACCCAGAGCTATCAAAGTCTCTACCCCTGCTCCTGATCCTAGTCCATTGGAAGTGAACCCAGATACTTGCACCAGAGAAATCGACGCATCACCAGTCTGCGAGTAGCGGAATCGCCGCATGGACCCTGTTGCGGGAGTAGAATCGGCACATTGCTCTCAGAATCAATGCATCCCATCCAGAGCCCGAATCATCAGAATCGTGCATCGTCACCGCAGCAGTGTGGAGAGATCGACGCATCCCTTGACTGCGTGGAGAAACGCGGTGCATCGCACTTTGGAACCGATGCATCACCAACACTGTGTGGAGAAAATCAACGCATCACCTTGACTGCAGGGCTCGACATCGACGCATCATTCGTTTCCACCTTGCATTTCGCTGTTGTGACCAGGATCAAGATACTTTTTTCACTGGGCTTGCGTGGCTCCTGTCCCCGGCCTGTGCTCCAATGTAGCCTACCTGAACTACTGACTTTGCCCTGGGGCAGCGCAACCAGATAACCTCCATAAGCGCTTATTGTTTCTAAGCGCTAGACACACTTCTATTCTTTGAAAATTCATAACTCGATCTCTACTTATTGGATTTTTGTTTTTTGGTCTTGATTTATTTATAAAATTATGGTCTATTTTTCTAAATCAGTGTGGAGTCTTTTTGTGGTGTTTTCACTGTGTTACTGTTTGATGTGTTGCACAAATACTTTACACATTGCCTCTTAAGTTAAGCCTGACTGCTCGGTGCCAAGCTACCAGAGGGTGAGCCCAGGTTAATGTTTGCTGTGTATCTGTCTTACCCTGACCTGGATTGTGCTTCCTGCTTGGACAGGGTGTATATTCTGCCAATCAGAAATCCAATTTCTAACATACACTATATAGTTTTATAAGTAAAACTCAGTACTTAAGTTGCAAAATAATAAGTGCCAGGGATAACATCAGAAGGCCGCTGCAGCTTGCACCACATGTTGCCCCTGCCATCATGCTAATGATAGTAACAACATAACTACTAACCATCACACTCCTACAAGTGTGACAATTCTGACTATTTCAGGTCCCCAAAGCTCTAAGACTGTCTTGGGCAGCAGGTAATAGTCATTTTTAATGTATATTGAATTAATAATCAACTTTTGCTGTGGTCATCTCTAAATTAGCTGGACAGCACTACCTTGTGGCAGACTGTCGCAGTCGCTGGTGCCGTGCACCGGAAAGCACTCGCTCAAATTAAGCATTGATAAAACTGCATGTAAGGGGAACGTTTTGAACATTTCAATGGAAAATGTGCTGTCTGTAAATGACAGTGCACTACCATGCTTTAGTTAAATATTTATTAAAACTGAGTTTTTAAAGATGAACTGAGAAACATTCCTGTCCCTGCCCGGATGGCAACTAGTAGGCAAGTCAGGGGTCATGTGTACCCTATATGTGGGTTAGATTCTTATTATGCATGAAGCAAACGTTTACTCTATTAAATCAAACCAAATAGGTGTTTTTGTACAGCAGGAATGCTGAACTCGCATATTGGAAGGTGCACTCATGTGTGATAATGAAGAAAAAGGTGGCTCTGCAAAATAAAATATTTACCTATGATAACATAATGAGACCAGCTTATGGGTCAAGTACATTACAGTTAGGTTAAGTAGCTTATTCAAGTTACTAGACCTGCATTTTTATGATTTTTGAGGCCTGGTATGCTGTCTCATACTGCCCCAAGTGCTTTTCCCTGCCCATCACATACTCTAATGTTGTCTGAACCTTTCCCAATCTCCCTTGCCCCTGCTACCCTGTGTCCACTGCAGAAGAATGATAGTGGAATACTTTATAGGCTATCTTTCGTTGGGGAATTTATCACAGAAGGTGGTTCTGTGATCAAAGAACTCTGATCTTATTTGACCAAATACTGTAACTTGTATAGAGCACGGCTGCCGCAAGTGTGGTCTCGTAGTGCCTGTCTTAGCTGGAGGAGGGGCATGTATTGATGGGTCATGTTGATAAGTGTGACTTAACTGAAAAGATTTGTGTGATGTGTGCGAGGACCAAAATGTGCTTCCAGCAGGCTTGTTGCAACATAAAAACAATGGTGTTGAAAGGAGTGCTTAAGAGGAATGCAGGAAGAGTGAACAACGTGTGTTCCTATTGTCTATAAAAAAAAATCAGTTCACTTTTGCTGCTATTTAGGATCCCCTAGTCCCACAAAGGAACAGCTCTCCCTTCATCAAGCAGAAGTGAATCCCAGTGGACCACATACATTGCCAAATGTACTCTATCACCTTAAGGCCATGCATAGTCTCCAGCTGTATCTCACCGCTGATTCTGAGCAGGCAAACTTAGATCTGAATGAGCAAACTCTGTGAGGTAGCTGAGCCAGGGCAGTGATGACCTATAACCAGGGCCATGTGAATTATGCGATTCTGCGTTGTTTTCCTCATTATTATAGATATGCTTCATAATTCTTCATCTGCTGCATAAGTTGCAGATTTTAACAAAAAAATTGTTTCTAGCTCAAACGGATCAAAAGTTACTAAAAACACAGCGCCATGTGTTGCTATGCAGTGGAATGGTTTTCTCAAAGGTTAAGTGGTCACCTCTCAGTTGCATCTTATTTTATTTGGGTCTTAAAGTGTAGTTATGAGGTGAAACCTTTGCCCAGACAGTGTTAATATGTGTAAAAATTATAAAATATTGAAGTAATATGACAATGAGCTGCATATTTTGCCTTTTTCTTGACGCATAATTTAGTCAACCCTGCCTCATAATTTGGTCCACCCTTGTCACATAATTCCAGTGGCCCTGTCTATAACCCACCACCCCCCATTGCTGCTGACTGCGCTTTCAGCCTTGAGCGAGCACATAAAGGTAAACACAGCTGGTTCGTGATTGCCTCTGCCCAAATGGGAAGATGTCCATACTCTTGATGCTGTACCTATAGTGAACTTTCATAATGTTGCTCTCTGCTTCGAAGAATACTGTCCAACTGAGACATGCAGCATTCCGACAGAACAGTTGTTTCCCTCCTCGCAAGAGTAGTAGCACGTCCAATGCATCATTTAACCAGGGCTTTAAGTTGGCCAGGTCCCAGACCCAGTAGTAATTAAAAACAGACATTGAAACAGGTCCCTATCAGGCCCTACATTCATGTCCTTAACTTTACTGGCAAAACACGATGATCGATGTTTGAGCAATGAATATAAAAAACAATAAGATAATCCATGTCAGTGATTTACTGTCTGTTAATATTTCACTTGTTTTATTCTTAATCTTGCAATCCTTAAGAGTGTTAGCTATTTCAAGGATGCTAAATTTATGTAATTTTTTCATGTAGTATATCACTCTTGCATAGTGCATACTTTGAACTGAGCCACCTCCGGGTGTTTATAATGGCTATAATTGAGAGCTCTGTTAGGGGGTCAAAAAGGTGTTCAGGATATATAGCCATTCAATTGTTGGCCTCTCTGAAGAGCACACAGAGCATTGGCCTTGTATTCCAGTTGCAATTGTAATTCTGTGCATATGTGTGTGAAGGAGTTGCACAGTTGTCAAAATATCGACAAGGCAAAAGTAAAAGAAAATGCAGTGCTTACAGGTGAGTGGGTGCTTTGTTTGTTTGTAGGATGAAGTGAAGGAGATACAAGGACGTGCATTCAGGATAGAGTAAAAAGAGGGTGCTAAAGAGGAGTGAGATGCCGTGTAAGATATGCAAATGGACTAGATGTGGGGAAAAAATGGCATGCAAGTCTAACTCAGAGTGAACATAACTGGAGTGATTGAGACATTCTGAAGACTACTACCCCTTCCACAGGCCTCGGTAATCCTTAATTCACAGTCTCATTATTTCAGACTTGAAACATTTTCATACATACAACAAAATCATTGTTGTTACCCACTTATCATAAACTACTGACTACTGGCTGGTTTTAGGTGTATGTCAGTTGTTGAGTTGTATATCTGGATGCAATAACCGAAAAAACGCAGAGAGGAAACAAAATACCGGTAAGGTGGCACACTATGAGAATCCCAGAAATGTAGTTTAAGCCATGCCCTTTATTACATAGACCACTCCCTTTCTAGAGACCCTCCACTTTGTTCATCCCACTTAAAGTCCTGCATTTAACGAGGAATGCTCTAAAGCCCGAGAACCCTGCGAGCAGTCCAATATCCGGTCATGGTTGTCACTTGGGTTTCATTAAAAGAAAATGTATTTATCTTATTTTAAGTTTTGGTTAGCGTGGAGATCATCTGTCGAGGTCAGAGCGCTTTACAACCGGTCGAACAAACGAAACTGAACGATCAACGCATCAATAAAATACACAGACCTACTGTGCGGGTAACCAGGGCTTTAAGTGGGCCGGGTCTCACCGGTGCTGAGCACCAGCAGTTTTTTAAAGGGGGCCTCGAAACGGGCCTCTATCGGGCTCTGTTTTGTGCCCTGGCACAGGCGGTCCGTTTTTTTACGGACTGCAGGGACAGCAGGCACATCGATGTGCGCGTGCTCACACTGCTCACTTCTCACTAGTGGAGAAGTTACGGCATGACGTCATGACAGGTGAGCGTTGTGGGGGAAGGGAAATCCTTTAAAGAGAGTAATTTTCTCTCTGGATTTCACTTCTCTTGTTGAAACTCAGGAGCAGCAACATTGTTGTGGTGTCTGTCACCAGGGCTTTAACCCTTTGGACGCAGTCCTGCCAAGTATCACGCATCAGGCGTGATACTAACGCATTTCAGTGCGGTGGTCCGCATCACCACACTGAAATGCAATGTCACGCTTTATAGCGCCTCCTCAGCTGTCAAGCTGGAGCGCTAGTATTCACGCACCATACTGAGACTAAAACTAAGCTGGAGTTGCAGCGCTATTCCCGGCATGCTTGAGAGCTCACTCAGAGTCCGCAGGACTAGGTACTCTCACAATGCAACAATATTCTCCCGACACCACGGCGCGTCTTTGATACATCGATGAGGACGTGACTCACGCTTCAGTAGCCAAGGCGGGACATCCTGCTGATGCAGCCCGCGGCTGCCGTTCAGGAGAATAAAGTTGCAGGCTTCAGTGGCAATTGCAGCGCTGCTCGCACTGCGTGTGCCAGGGTACATTATTTAAAAATGGGGATATCGTGATACCCGACGACCCACTGGCGGCTGAGAGAACCGCACGGACCGCAGTGGCTGCTGGAGTGGTTACCCAGCAGCGCCAGCCCAGAGAACACACCACCAGTCCACTTTACCATGAAGAGCTGCAGTGAGCCGGACTCGAAATCATGCCCGGCCGCGATGTTTGCCGCGGGAGTAAGTGTGGCCACGAGGCGTCCCGTTAATGAATTGCTTGCCTTCCTGGCAAAATAATTAAAGTGCGCAATATGACAACTCCGAAATTATGCTGACCGTAGCATTCAGGAATACTGGGTCCCTAAGAAAAAAAACGGGGCACCTGCACTTTTTCCTAATGAACACTGCTGCTGGGCAGAAATGGTTGGAACTGAGAGTCCATGGAGGAACAAAGCTATAACTTCAACAACCCAAATCGAAACAAGGTTGGTGCGAAGATGGCTTTATATAACTTAATTAATTCTGTGTCCCACATGGAACACAATTCACAACCACTTCCTCCGCACGAGGACTTTGCAGAGCGTCTTGTGGGTTTAACTAGCGCTTGAGCTGGAATTCAGGCCCATTAATATATTGGATGTGTGGGTGGTGGGAGAGGTGGGGGCAGACGTTACGTGCAGGAGGTATACTGCTGCCTCTAATCCTTTTAAATTAACGCTAGTGGCGCACGGGCATGATGATCAGCTGCAGCTGCCTGCTGCCCTGTTTCAAACAAGCACGCTTTCACTAGTGATGCGTGATAATGTTCCAAGCAGGTCTGCGCGAAGTTAAAAAGGGATTTTTCTGAGTCTTTGTGTAGGTCTCTTGAAAACCTTACATCTTCGCAAGAATTGCAAACATTGAAAACATTTCCACATTGGTATTTCTGTTAGAAAAGACTTTTCCGACAATTTATGTGGCACATTTCCATAACGTTAACAAATCGATCTGTCTAAGATAAGCTTTACAGGAAAGAGGTTGGGCCTGATGTACATACAGTGTTTGCATGATGTGTGAGCAGTCTCTCTTATAGTGGTTTAAAGTTGTGCTCAAAGCTTCGCCAGCCCACCTCACCTCAAAAACGTTATTGAGGAAGCAATAGATTGCACCTGCTTGCAAAAAGCAATGCATGCTGGGACTGAGGCCTGAGTGAGACAGCAGAGCTCCAGCCCATCATTTGTTACTGTGGTTTCCCTCTGTTCGTGCAGGGGCTTCTCAGCACAGTATGATCAGCTCATGCTGAGGGAGGCACATGGTTCTGTTTAAGTTCACCCATGAAAGATCTATCCTGTTTTTTTTGGGGGGAAAGAGCGTTATGGAATATGAGACTCATTTGCAGGCATTATGGTCTCTCACGTCCTGTTTGGTATAGTCGGGTCCCAGTGCTTTTCTATTGCTGGCGCTTTGCAGTAGTTTTAAGATGATCTTAGAGTTTCTCGTTGCTTAAGCGGTCGTAATTTCTGACATTTATATGTTTCCCTCTTCTTCATTGCTGGATTTTGCTTGCGAAAAAGTGTCACTCATAGTCGTTGAATGTCACTCATAATTGCACTGGAATTATGAAAATGTCACACATAGCAATCTGAAACCTTGGCAGCTATGTGGACGCGGCCGGCACCGCGGGGAAATTCCACGCGTGCGCAGATCGGACAGCTCCCGGCTGTCCGACGCACACGCCCACCGTGACGTCGGACGGCCGGGGGCCGTCCGACGCATGCAAGGGGTTAAGTGGAAGCTTTTTCAATATTATATACAAGCCATAGTTGCTGCTTATTTATCTTATGCAACTAACAACCATTGACAAAGCCAATAGTCCTGACTTGTTGTAGGTATGATGTTACTTGTTGTATCATATATCTGGATGCAATGACAGAAACAGCAAAATACAAGTCAGGCGGCACGCTATGCTAAGCACAGATTTTTAGCTTACTGTGTTTTTAAGCCACGCCCTTAATTACATTGGCCACGCCCCTTTGAGAGACACATTCATTTTTTTTTTTTGGGTAGGCAGGAGGAGATTAAGTGATTTGCCCAGAATCACAGGATGTGGAGTCGACCCCGAGGCTCGAACCTTGGTTGCCCAGCTCCAACGTCGGCAGTCTAGCCGTGAGACCACATCCTCACTTAAAGCCCTGCTGGTAACCCTTGACCCGCACCACCACTGGTAGGCGGCACTGAAAGCACCACACAAAAGAGCTTGCCCGGCTGTCATTTTAGGTCATACAACACAATCTTGCAAAGCACTGCCACCTACTAGCTAGAAAGGCCGTGGGGACTGAAGCAGTGTTTGTCTTGTGCAGACTCCACAGCCAATGAGCTCATTCGGAAATCTGCTAGGCGCACCATGATTGGCTGAGATCCTGCCAATCCAACGTCACTTTACACATTACCTGCCAAACGACTGCTTGATTATCAATGGATTGGTTGTTAAGCGACCCGGAAGTACTAACATTAAGGACAAATAACCAATTAAAAATATCAATAAAGGATCGTGGGCATTAGGCTGAATTTCCGACGGTCCTGGTAAGTACTTAAGTGTTCGATCTATAGGTATGAATCTAACACTTCGTCTGAGTTCTATGTTTGATTTTTTGTAGTTATTTATAACAAGAACTTGGCCGAGGGGCGTAGAGAACTTTACAACAGACCGCTTTACATTACACATTCACTTTTTAAATATGGTTTTATTAGATTCCGAAACCAGTTTTCGTTTCTGGGTATGTCTTTTTCATACAGTACGCAGTGTCAGCTCTGGACCTTGAACCTGTTGTTAGTTCTGATTTTAGTGCTTGTTGAGGGTTTTTGATCTAATCCTGGCTGTGACTTTTGCACCCAGTCCATGCCGTAGTTTCCGAATCCGGCAACCCTGTGCTTTTAGATTCGGGAAGATACTGTTCCTGCTTATCTTTGTAGTTCAAGCCAGACCGGATTTTGGCTGCGATTTCTGCATGTGGTACTATTCCGGGGCACATATTTGGTACTAGATGCGAGCATAGAACCCAGTCCTTCAATCGGTTTTGGATCTCCTACGGGTTATGCAGTCAACACATAGTACAGCTACCAGTGGCGGCTGGTGACATTTGAAAGTGGTGAGCCCTGAACAACCTATGGGGGTTCCGGGGGGGATTTATCCCCACGAGAACATTTTGAAAAAAGAGTGGGCAAATGGTGCATTTTCAAGCAAATTTGAGATATTAAAATAATATTAATACATTTAAATGACCTAACACATGAAGTCAAGTTGGACTAAAGTAATTAGAAGTAGCAATGACAAGTAGACCTTAAAACATGTAATTAGCTGTCTCTTAAAGATGGAATTTTTCCCTCCTCTTTGCTGTAATTACCTTGAAAAATAGATGTGAGAACCAAGTACTTCTAAATATGTTGTAAAACGGTCTTAATGGGCCCAACTAAGTAAACAAAGAAAAAGGCTGTGTTAACCTGCATTGGCAAAGCCAAGAAGTCTCACTCTTGTTGACCTATTGGTGTTGTCAGACCACTTTGCCAATGCTATGCAGCACCAACAAGCAAAATGCTATGTAAGCAAAACTTTGACAAGTCCTGTATCACCTTTAATATGAAACCCATTGCTTGAACTTCAGGTAACTGGGATGCACTGTCCTGCTACAGGAATACTTGAGATAAATAAAGACTCTCTGACATCAATAAGGATGCTAGTCGTAGCAGCTACTAACCCTGCTTGACCTTTGCAACCCCCAACATTGCCCTTTCCAGCCCGGGTGATATATGTGTATGAATTGCGCAAAATGTATATATTACTATACATTTGAATCACGTATATGTATATTGAGACAAAGTATTGAGAGATATATAGACAAATAAAGCTATACACACCCATATAATATACATACATGTATGCAGATTCACCATACCTACGCATAGCTCTCTATTAGCACACGTGCATTGCTTCTAATTAATACATTTCTGAATGACCTTATAGTTTACAGCTTTTCTTTTTGCTATGCAAGTTTGTATCGTTATTGTTAGAAAATGCGAAATGATTGCATCTTCGGGTTTGGAGAAACCAAATTCTACTTTCTGACCCCAAGAAAGGAGTTTTCGTTCCTTTTTAATTACGAATTCCTCTTTTTCATGGTGTCTAAATTCATCAACGCTGAACTTTGGCTACAAAGGAGTCCAATTTCCTCTTGGCGAAGCCATTGTTTACAACTTTTCTGTGCACTTGCTCTTGTGTGGTGTGCGAGGGGCTTCTGAATAAAACCCAGAGAATAAGTGTTCCGGCGAACAAAGCCTTTATTTTCAAATGGAGACCACATTTCTGGGTGAAGTTAGGGAAACACCAGCCCACCCTTACGTCTCATGCCATATTTCTTTGGGCAGGTTTTCATTATATCTTGGTCTGCTATTTACCAGTAAAGTGCCGCTTGGCCCCTTTTCAAATGAGACAACATCGACAAATCAGCTTTACGTGACACACACTTGTGGGGCTGTATTACGACCACTAACGCCAGCCTGTAGCACCACAAGCCCACACGCCACCGCAAAAGCCCGTCCTCTTTCCAGCCCACATACATTCACACCTGCACACGGACACAAGAAGGAACATGCATCGCTCCTTACCCGCCTCTGCACTCCCCTCCCGGAGCCCGCGCGGGAGACGCTGTAAGAAGCACCTGTGCAAGTTCGTGGGTGCTTTGTTTTGGCTCAGAAGTTGTTTTGATTCTTTGTAGAGGAGCGGAGGTCTCCCCTCGTTCTTTCCACCTTAGGTGACTCCTTTGATTCCGAGTTTGTTGGCAGCAGGCAGCCGCGGCCGAAATGCTCGCTGGAGGGGGGGGGGGCGCGGGTGTTCGCGGGTGGGAGAGTAACAATAATAAAAATTTTAAAAAACCTACCTTACTGCCGGCGCCGCCTCCGCTCCTGGCCGGTGTGGCGATGGTGCATTCGGGTCCGGGGGTCCCGCGTGTTACCGCTGCTTTCCTGCAGGAACAGGAAGCAGACAGCCCTAAGCCAATCACAACTGATTGGTGAGGCGCAAGCGGAGAGCGCCCCAGCCGGGCCATTTTCTCTATGTAGGCTGCAAGCAGCAGCCTACATAGAGAAAAAGGGAGTGCGCATGACTGGGTTGGTCGGCCCTGGGGCCCACCAGACAGTCAGTACCCACAACAGTGGGTAAGCCACTCCCCCCCTGCCCTCGAGCAGGACCGCCCACCCGCCCTCCCACAACCAGGCACTCCAGCTTTCTCGCAGTGCGAGAAGCAGATAACATAAAATGGTAGTTTTACCATTTTATGTTATCTGCTTCTCGCACTGCGAGAAGCAGTGGGCGACGCCCCTATGGAGGAGCCGCCACTGACAGCTACCCCATCTGCGTCTTGCATTAGCTGTGAATTCCAGATTTCATACCGGCTGGAATATTGGAACTTATCTATGTTCAAGGTCTTTTTCTAGCAATGAGTAAATTTATTTGCAGATTAATTAAAATCGTTGCAAAGTCAAACCACACAAGAAGGTTAAAAATAGTTGCTTAAAACATTGTAAAAGATAACCTCATTGTTAAAACATCATGCTGTGCAAAAGAAATGTCCTCATACATTGAGACCGATAGTCCATTAAAGTGCTCAACGGCCAAGTGTGCCCGGTGTATACAGATGTATTTATGCCAACTTCTGGTTAGGAGTCCTCAGAAATTTGCGAACCGGACAGGGATAGGTTTGTCTGGGCGAAAGTTTAAGGACCTGGGGCCCCTTGATGGATGAGGGCTGTGTATTACCTTGTAATAAGGTATAGCCGCCTAGGTTGGCTGTCAAGTTCCAGTTACTTTGTCAATTGTGTTCGTGCCTGTAGGCACAATTCCTTATCTAGCGTAGCAGAATGTGCTGACAATAGTTTGTTCGCTTATAATAGGAACTTGGCGGCCCTGCAGGAAAGCTGGCTCGATTTACTATTCGATAATGTCATCACTGCACTACGGCAGGATCTTATCTTGAGTGCCCGAAAGGCAGGGCAGAGTAATTTCTGTCTAAGTTGATTAACTGCAGGGCAGATGCACAGAAGATGTAATAGGCCTTCGTCACATTGGCCACATAAACGGCAAAGGGAGTTCGGCCAGCTTTGTTTCCAGGCCGGGACCTGATCTTTTAAGGAAAAAGTTCCCATGCAAATTAATTGAAAGAAATGCTGGATGGTTTGAGAAATATGGCACGTAAGGTATGGTTGGGGACCCCAGTTAGTGTAAGATTGTAAAACTGTCCAGCCGTGCTTTTTCCCGGCCAATTCTGCTTTATCGAGTGTCCAAGATTTTAGCTTGGCTGCTTTGTTGGCGATTTTTTTAAATGCTGTGAAGTTGATATTTAACTTTTAGGCGTTGGAGAGGTTAAGGGTTGTTAACGCTTGGTGGAGCGTTATCATAAATATGCTGGCTTTCCATTTCAGACCAGCACAAGGTAGCCAATAACTCGGGTGGTGCAGCTCTCATCTTCCAGAACAATTTGATTGTTGCAGCCAGCCATTCTTACTGGGAGTTGGTGAAAAAGCCCGAATTCCAGGTGCACTTGTGCTTGAGGGGAAACAGCCATTACAACGCAGCTGTTTCTCCGCATGTTATTACATCGCATGCGTTACAACGCATGCGATGTAACAACGCGGAGCCATTACTACGCATACCATTACATCGCATGCGCTTTTACAACGCATGCGATGTAATGGCGATCCACATCGTTGTGAGGAAACTGAGGCTCTTCCTCACAACGACGTGCACCGTCCCTCAGACGACGCAGGAATCAGGAGAGAGGAACCACGAGGAGAGAGAGGTAAGGGGGATTGGGCCAGGGGTGGGGGTTACTTTTTTAGGGTTTAGGGTAGTGTCGGGGTAGTATTGTGGTGTTTGTGTAGGGTAGTGTCGGGGGGTTGTGCAGGGTAGTGCTTGAGTGTAGGGACCGGGAAGGGGGAGGGTCGTGCTGGGGGTAGTGTTTTAGGGTTTAGGGTAGTGTTGTGGTGTTTGTGTAGTGTAGGGTAGTGTTTTAGGGTTTAGGGTAGTGTCGGGGGGGGGGGTCGTGGAGGGTAGTGTTTGAGTGTAGGGACCAGACTGGGGGAAGGGGGAGGGTCGTGCTGGGGGTAGTGTTTTAGGGTTTAGGGTAGTGTTGTGGTGTTTGTGTAGGGTCGTGTTTTAGGGTTTAGGGTAGTGTGGGGGGTCGTGCAGGGTAGTGTTTGAGTGTAGGGACCGGACAGGGGAGGGTCGTGCAGGGGGTAGTGGTTTAGGGTAGTGTTGTGGTGTTTGTGTAGTGTAGGGTACTGTTTTAGGTTTTAGGGTAGTGTCGGGGTGTCGGGCTGGGTAGTGTAAATGTAGGGAGAGGACTGGGGGTCGGGGGAGGGTCGTGCAGGGGTACTACATTAGGGTTTAGGGTAGAGTCGCTTACCTTTCAAACTTTTACCATGAGTATACCTTTACCACGCATGCCTTTGCGTTGTAATGGCATGCGTGGTAAAGGCATAGTCGTGGTAAAAGTTTGCGATGTAATGGCATGTCGTTGTCATTGACATCGCGTAGTAATACCGGCGTTGTAATGGCACGCATGGTATTGGTATGCGATGTAATGAGACATATTCGTGCTTGAGGTATGTGTTGTGGTAAGTGAAAGATGTGTTTGAACAGACTGTAATTGATTGAAAGTGGTTACATCTTTGCCCTTGAGGAGTTCCGAACTGTAGGTCAGCAAGGGTAGAAATTTTGCCCCAATGATTTGCAACAAGTATAACTGAGACGAGCTCCACATTTTTTTTTTTTTATTAGGTTGAAAGCGAAATATAGCTTGTTGGCTAGAGCCCTTCGTTGTGCAAGGTGCTTTTTGAAATTTAATCTGAAGTCCATTCCCACCCCTAAGTATTTGTAGGTGCTGACCTGGTCGATCCTGATCCCTGCTGCTTTCCATTTGAACTTTTTGTTTTGCTGGCCGTTTTTCATCGAAAAACAGATAACTTTTGTTTTGCTGTGATTTAATTTCAAGCCTGATAATTCAGTGAAACTGGGGAGGGCAGTAATTTGGCGCTGAAGGCCGATAGGAGTCTGGCTGCATAAGACAATATCGTCTGCATACTGTAGACTGCACACTGGTCTGTTTGCAAATTTTAGTGGATCACTCAACTTCTGAAAGCCAGGCATCCATGTCTGCTGTATAAATGTTAAAGAGACAGGGGGCAAGGACACATCCTTGTTTTAGGCCTATGAGGAATGAGATCTGGTTACCTTGATCTTGTTGATTCTGGGGTTTCTAGATATGGCACACGCTAGAGATTCTGGTATAATCGGCTGGGTATTAATCTTTTATCCAAGGGCGTAGTCAATTTTTTGGGGAGGAGGGGGCTGGTTTGGGGAGAGCAGAGTTAGGGTCTAGCTTGGCTCTGTGAGCCAAAGCACGAGCCGAGCCATCAAAAGATGAAAATCACGCAATAAATATCATGAAAAAATATCTTAAAGACCTTAAAATGAAAAAGTATGTTTCAGTATTTCTCAGGGTCTCAAGTATACTCAATTATATAACTAAATTGAGAGACATTTATTGAAAGTAATTTTTTTGAAAAATGAAACATTCAGAAATACTCCCATCTCCTGACAATGTTGCCACGAGTTACCCAAAATGTGTCAGTTTGTCATGTTTTCTATTTATATAGCCAATGCTCTTAATAAATGTAAAACAATATTATTTTATATTAACCATATATGTGACGTTTTTGTAGAGCACAGATTTAGTACTGAATTACTTGACTGTGCTCTCAAACTGGATGGTTAAGGAAAGTGATACATAGTAAAGCGATGGGCTGTGTATCACACAATTTGTTCAGGTGGCAAATTGGAATGTGAATACGGGATTGCATATTGTGCAGTTCAGAGATTGCTTACATCCTTTTCTCTACCGTTTAACACCAAAGGTCAGTGCTTTGTGTTCCGTTATTAAAGTATTGTTATTCAATAGGTGTTAGTACTGGAGTTAAAAAACAAACCTTTATCACACCTTAAATCAAACTGACACTATACATACGTATATACATGTGTGTAGTCACAAGATTTAAAGGTGGGGTTTTCTATTTTGAATGTTTATACAGACACTGAAGAGCAAACATAGTGACATAACATGATTGTCTCAAATCACACTGCAACTAACAAGCGTCTCCTTGAAGAGCTGTAACCTAAAGAGCATACTCTGCCGGTGCGAAGAGACCCCTTCGTTTTTGCCAATTATTTAATTGTGTTCATTAAGGTGTTGAGCCTCTCCTAAAATCTTTATTTTTCTAAAGTCGGGCAGTCCAGCAGGAACGTTAATATAAAATAACATTTCCTGTTTTCCCTTAAGCTGCTGGCTCGCCTGGCTGAGTTTATTTCTCAGTTTACAGCGCTTTAATAAGACAGACGATGTGCTGCAACATGGCTTAAGAGAGACATGTTCTGTCTGCAACAATTTATTCTTCAGTTGCGATCTCAGAATCTAGGAGGAGGGCTGGTGGTTTGGAGAAGGAATTGTTTCCTGCGTCCCCACTCCAAGATCTGGTGGCAGCAGGATAAATCCCCCTTATGCCCCCACGGTTCCTACGCCTGTGGTTTTATGAGCTGTAGGCTCTGCATCCAGGTTCTAACGGGGGGTTTTCTGTTTAGCAAAATATGTGAGTTCCTAAACTTCTGAAGCTTGTATCAACTGAGGTTTCGGAATCGGGTAATGGTTTGAGTTCTGGATCTGGTATTTGTTTTAATTCTGGCATGGACTAGGCTCTTTTTCCTGTTGACGGCCATGATACTGATTGGCCTTTGAGCCTGGCATGAGTAAGTTCTGGAGGTACTACCATTAAGGAGCACATCCAGTTTTAGCGATGGATTATATAATGTGTTCCTGGCTGTGGGTTCTAGTTTTGTTTGTGAGTTATAGATCTGGTGTCAGTTGTGAGTTTTGATACCAGAAGTCAGTTCTGGATCTAGATCCATATTTGGATTCAAAATGTTGTACTGGCTGTGGTATTAAGCTGGCTGCCTTTGGTATGTGCTGCTTGTTCGTTATGGCTCTGGTACAAGCTTTAGGCACTACATCTGGTAGTTGCTGTGTGTTCTGGAACTGGCATCGAATTAAAGTTAGTGCAGTGTCCTTAGATTATGAATCCTCATACTACTTTTGCACGAGTAGAAGCTGAGGACTGTTGATTATCTGTGGTTTTTGGGATTTATTCTGGGTTAAGGATTCTGATCTATAACCTGTTGAGAGATTTTATACTGAACGCAGCACATTTGGTAAGTGATATGACAGTATGATTTCAAAGACCCCGCCAAAGTAATGCAGAAACTTCAGGTGGTGCTTAACCCAACAGCACTTTTGGCAAAAGTTTGATATTTAAGTTAACAAACCCACCCGTTCAACTCCCCTAGAGCTGAATTGCTGTAGCTTCTGCTTAATGGTCAAGGCTTCCTCTTGATGTACTGATGTGTGCTCCACTAGGGTAGGGCATCAACTGCATATCTGGAGCCAGGCACAGGTCGGCATGTTCAAGTAGAATACTGAATTACATTTACAGAGTACATATGGTAATATGCAGGCTAAGTCGTCCATAGGAAGCTCTCTGCTTGCCTGCAGGTAACCAAGGATAATGGTCACATGCGTTATGTGGTTGACTGTAAGACCTCCATTCCTTACCCTCTAGCTTCTGTGGTGTACACTAAATGGAAAATCTACAGTCCTGAATGACTTAAATCACATTCTCTTACGTTAGGTGGAAAGCCGCATGACTCCCACAGGGCACCGTCTCTAGATCACGCTGTAGTTGAAACCATTATGTAGATGTCCTGGTGCTGGTACCTCATGGGAGAAATTTCTTTACCTTCACCTTTCCATGGGATTACACACTATGGCAAGTACATGCTTGAGAAAAAAACAGAAATGGGGGTACGGGAAAGACACTCTAGTAAAGGTGTAAAGAAAAAAAAAGTAAGCAGGACAACACCAAACAGAATTTAGCCAAAGAGTCGATGCAGGGAGATCAAGAACTATCGGGTAAAAAGGAGGTGACCTCAGAGGCAAGCTTGTCTATGCATTCAGCCTCCATGTCTGTGTGTACAGGCATGACAACGCAAAAAAGTCTACTGGTGCTGCAAGTCAACAAAAGTGGGGTGAGGGAAGGCAAGGGGAATGGCATCGGCTGGTAGAAATCTTTGGGAATGTTAGTAGTGCAGTGTTTGCACGCAGGGATTTTCCAGTGTAAAAAGTTGTAAAACCGAAAAAACCCACACCAAAAATACCACAGCACCTCAACTTGCTTGGGCTAGATGGAACGTTGATGACCTTTTTCTTTAGGTCACATGTCAGGATGCTTGCAAAGAACACATATCGTGGTGATGGGGAGAGCAGGCAGTGTGCGCAGATGCATTATCAACTCTAGCGAGTTGAAGTAAAGAGACGTCTCCTCAAATCCAGGATAATAATTTAGTGACACAAATAATCAGAAGGTTAGTTTATAGGAGACCTTAGGAGAACATGTTACAAGAGCACAATAAGGTGGGAAAAAGGTATCAGGCCTCCACAAATCTACTCGCTATGGCGAGTCAGATTTTATCAGGGCGATCTATATTTAAGGCCTACGCGCCCCTTCTGACGAGCTGACAAACGGGTGTTCTGTTCACTCACAAAGTGAAGATGCATTAAAGATTCCTTTAAATCTTGCTTTTTTCTTGTCACATTTATTCTGTGTTCAGAGACAGAGGTCAAAATTCAGTTTACATCTACAGTTACTTTTCTTTCTCAGACTGCAGAGTTCGAGGATTTTGTAAAGTGAACGGTCTTACCAATTTGCTGTACAAAAAGTGTGAAATGAAAGGCTGTAGGAAGTTATGTTTTATTTTAACACACATTTAAATAGCTAAAAAAGTGAACTGTAAACATTTCAAAATAAATTTCAATAGTTATGAAAGCCTTTGTTTTGTAATTCTGTTTGATGGAGAGAAAAAAAATAATTGGATGAAAGGAGGAAAACAAATCAGAACACTTTACTTGGTGATGTGTAAATGATAAATATGTTTGCTGAAACTGAGAAACATTCCTGTCCTGGTGGCAATGCGATTAGTGAACTAAGAGGCAAGTCAGGGGTCATGTGTACCCTATATGTAAGCTAGATTTTTATTATGCATGGGGCAAACATTTAGTATATTAAATCAAACCAAATAGGTTTTTTTTTTGTACAGCAGGAATGCTGAACTCGCATATTGGCAGGTGCTCTCATGTGATAATGAAGAAAAAGGTGGCTCCTCAAAATAATATTTACCTAGGATGACATAATGAGACCAGTTTATGGGTCAAGGACATTACAGTTAGGTCGAGTAGATTGTTCAAGTTACTAGACCTGCAGGTCTAGTAACATTTTTATGATCTTTTGAGGCCTGGGTATTGTACTGATACATTCAAATGTGAATTATGGAACTAGTAGGATATGCAGTGTGAAAATATGACCCATTTTCTTAAAGTAATAGAATTGTGAGGGATTTTTTTGCCATCCAGGACTGGGAGAAGCGCGAGTAAGAGCCTATGTATGACAGCAACTTGGCCTTTTTTTATCAGTAACATCTGTAATCGTCCTGAGGAAGGTAGGTGTAAAGAAAAGATTACTACCAAATGCTGCCCCAGTACCTTTTTAAATTGTCCCATCAAGCATTAACTGGGGCGTAGGGATATTTCCTTGTATGTGGGGGACAGCTGCAGTAGCTAAGCATGAATAATATGAACGCTACAGTGTGTAAGTGGGAGTCATGTGTTTAGTTTAGGAACTTTAAGAAGAAGAGATCACCAGTTGGGGATATTTTTCAGTTTAAATATCCGTTTTTGCAATGGTAAGGTACTACGAATGAATGTGTAATAACAAATGAATGTGTGAGTTTGGAAACTTTTATATAAACTTTGAGAGCTATTGTTCTGGATGAGACTAAGGAATGTAACTGATTATCTATTGAGAGATTCGAAAACTAGATGTACTTACTACTATTTCTCATAGAAGAATATCAGAATGAGTTATTGTTATTTTGTGCGACTTTAATTTCCCCCAGACCTACACTGTAAAGAGGGTTCACAGAGGGACCCCCACAAGCGGTGAACCATAGTATTCACCACGGAGACTGTCAAAGGTGTCAGGAGGTCAATTCATTAGGAAAGCTTGGCTTTACAAAACCTGCAAAACATTATGTGGGAGGTATAGACCTTAAATTCCACATTCTGTTCTGCACACACATTCCATGTGTGCACAAGTGTGACATTTTCTTTCTTTTTTTTTTGTTTTTACTGTCTGGTGCTCTGGAAAGGTGGAGGTCCCCGGGATGGCCACTGAAACGTTTGTCAAGGATGTGAAGCCTGGCCTCAAGAACCTCAACGTCCTTTTCATTGTCCTGGAAACTGGTGAGTGCGTACTTACCCAGATGCAAGGCTGCAGCATTCTCAGGGTTTGAATGGTGCAGAGCTGGCCTTTTTGTGGATGCTAAACTACCTTGTTGAGGAGAGTCGTAGCAATGGGGCACTTAAGATTTAAATAGTGGCGAGGTAGCCCAGCAAGTAGTAACCAACATTACCAACTCTTTCATCCCTTCGAGATAGAAGTTGGAATTTCTACAGCACACATTCTGCCATTAGTATGGCCTGGTAGAGCTGACAAATTTCTCAAGGCTTTTCAGCATGGAATTCCAAAGTTTTCATGGTAGACCAGATTCTGAGTCATCCTGCTGTGATATATTTTGAGTGTTATGTTGTCGTCTACCTCTTTTTGGGTGACAGTGTCATGTTCAAGAAGCTGTTGGTGTATGATTTTGGTATCCGAGAGGTTTGACGAAGGGCATTTTGCAGTTGCTTATCCATCTTTTAGGCAGATGTTTCTTTTACTGTCAATTAAAGATAAATATTGTCAAGATCTGGTGTTCCTAGCTGTGTGGAGGTTTGTGTCTGTGTCTTGGCAAGTGCTGTTGGGAGGAAGTCGAAAGTCAACTATTGGGTACATTAGCTTTATATGGGTTGTTATGTATAACATGTCTGTGATTTCACAATGGCGAGTGTTTGGATTTCTCCCATAGGGTTTAGCTACATAGTAGGGTCACGTAGTACTGTGCATGCCTGCACTAAAATATAATAATCCCAGTATGTCGGGCCCAATAATCCAGATTATCAGATTAGCAGAAACCTATCCAAACTGTCTGCTGGTCTTCATTTACCCCAGATGTGTTAAATTACAACTGCAAAAGCAATCACAGCTGGTGATTTGAGCAGAGCCGATGCAGCCTTTTTATTTTGCTTTCTGTCCTTAGTGGAGAGTGGGCAGTTGTGAGTAGTGTTTTTTGCCCAAATCCCCTCTCATGCCCCTGTAGACTCACAATGGCACATGATCTCAGGTCAGATGCAGTTCACATATTCTGAGAAACGGCACAGGATAGGGAGAATCAGACGCTATAGATTAGGGTTTTGTAATGTTGGATGGCAGCAGACCTGTACCATTGGTTATTGCCTGCTTGCCTTTCCATTGTCTCCAAAAAGCTGTTCACTTTACAGCGTTCAAGACCCATTTTAGTAACCAGAAACAGTACAATTTGCTGTGCACTCTATATATGGGGTTGATGCCCTGGTCACCAGCAGACTCGACTACGGCAACGTACTCTATGCCGGAATAAACAAAAACCTCACCCGCAAGCTACAGAACATCCAGAACGCCGCCGCAAGACTGGTCCTCAACCTGCCAAAACACTGCCACATCTCCCAGCACCTGCGCACACTCCACTGGCTCCCCGTCGAGGCGAGAATCACCTTTAAGATGCTCACCCATGCACACAAGGCCCTCCACGGCACCGGACCAGCATACCTGAACAGCCGACTCAAATTCCACGCACCCCAAAGGACCCTACGATCAGCCCAGCTCTCCTACGCCGTGGTCCCCCGCACCAGAAAGACCAGATCGGGAGGCCGCTCCTTCCTTCCTCGCGGCCAAAGCTTGGAACGCCCTTCCGCTCCACCTCAGACAGACATCGCTCCCCATCTTCGCAAGAAACCTCAAAACCTGGCTCTTCGACAGACCCCCTCCTTGATGGAATGGAACCTGCACCCCCACCCCACCCCTAGCGCCTTGAGACCCTTACGGGTGAGTAGTCGCGCTTTAACAAACCCCTGATTGATTGATTGATTGATTGATGTATATTATTATATAGGTTAAGGCACCAAAGTCCACAAGCTAGTTTTAGGCTCATCACTGGTGAATTTTGATCTTGTTACTTTGCATAAGAATCTTGCCTTGTAATTATTTGTGGTGGTAGGAAGGACATATGTGACCTATTCTGCCTTGGGTTCTTTGGTCAAGCAAGAGGTCTGTGATCTAGAGCTTCCCCTCCACCTCATGAAATGGTTCTGGGATAGCTCAGCATTTGCCCTCTGCGGTGCAGTGGCTCCAGCATTGGTTTCTGCCCCCGGCCTGGTCAGGTGAGAAGTGATATCTTTGACTTCACCAAGGCCCTTCCCATCTTTCCTTCCAAAGTGCATTATGTGCAGGTCACCTTGGCACCCCAAGTATATTGGACCCCATGGAAAGAGGTCCTGTGGCCTAAGTTGACAGACCATGTCAAATTTGGGATATGGGACTTCTTAACATCTGTTCTTCATGGAACAAGGTCTCCAGTTGGGTTTGTCTCCGTATGTTAGGTATGTTTGGGCACATGGTATCTGGGTCTCCGAGCCACCCTTCGTCTGCTGTGCAATATCTGCATCCTTGGGACCCTATTGTGAAAAGCTTTGTCGTGCTTATGCTACGGTACTCCATGATCCACTTTCTAGCAGTGCAGTGTCTGCATCCTTGGGATTGCCCTTTAATATTGATGGTGGAGCTGTTTCAGATCGAGTGCTGTGACATTTTTCATAGGCTGCAACTTGACTGATACAGCTGACGTTCTCCAGTTATTATATTGCATTGTAACATTAGTAATAGAGAGGCTCTCAGTCGCTCATCTGAGGTTATTGGGCTGTGTAGCCATCTCCTGCGTTTTACAGTGCCCATGCCTGCATCAACAAACAGTGAAACCTTTCCTCTCCCTAAGGAGCAGGGCCCACCACTGAGGATTGGGTTGGTGGCCTGATCCCTGTGGCTCAGAGAAATCCTCTCATAAATAGTAACGTATGGTATTCAAATTAACAGCCTTGCTTTTATGCATAAATTACCTTGATTCTATTTTTCATTGCCAAAATTCCTTTCAAGCCTTTTTATTCTTGAAGAATTGCAGCTCCAAGCCTTACAGTGGGATCTACATCCCATCTGCTAAATTCTGATGCATCGTGTACAGTGCCCACATGGATTCATTTGTAGTATTGTTCCATTTGTAATTGCAAATTCAGACCATGTTAATGCCAATTGGCTCACTTTTGCTTAGAATCCTGGGAATGTCTTCTGAAATGCCTGCCCTTCCACACTGATTGCATTTGTAAAAGGAAATTCGCCATGATTTTATTGGCCTTCAAGTTTTGAAATTATTTAAAATATTTATATTCGCTTCAATGTTTTCAGTTAATTTTATTGCTTTCAACTGCGAGTGCTTTCCTCAAACGGAAAAACGAAAAAATGGGAAATATAATAGGACGTGGTGGTACGTTGGGCAAAGGGTATTAGGAAGTTGTATAATATGCAAATGAATAAACATTTTAGCGTGAGATTTAAGCATCCATTTAGTTTCACAAAACAGACAAAATGATGGAGAAAACTATAGTAAGCCAATATATTCTAAAAATGTAAAGGGAAATACATCTTCTACTGAAGAAAGGAGAAGGGTATTCCTTTTATATGAACTATGGATTGTAAAGGAAAGGGAAAGGTCCTTAATGTTTTGACTGCAACTGCCTAAAATGTTTATATTCCCTCCTAAACTCGACCACAGGACACCCTTGAGTGACTGTGCATTTTTTACAGGGCGGGTAACAAAAACAAAAGACGGCCACGAGGTGCGGACCTGCAAGGTGGCAGACAAGACCGGCAGCATCAACATCTCAGTGTGGGACGATGTAGGGAACCTCATTCAGCCTGGTGACATCATCCGTCTCACCAAGGGGTAAGGCAGACTGGTGGAGTGCTGATGACCTGTCGCTGCTGAAGCGGCAGTATGTCTCTGCGGCACCACCAGGTAGGACCTATATATTCTAAAATCAGCCATCTTCTTTTCTCTATTGGTTTGAGAATCACTGTACCTCTGGTTAATATTTGCATGCCAATAGAGAACCAGAAACCTGGCTCTTCAAATATCTGGAACCCAGTACTACAACCCTTTTTGTTTTCAGAGCAAGGAAGAAATGTAGTATATAAGATTACAAATGTGACCCGTGTTTGTATGTTCTCCAAAAAAGCCCAATTGGAGTACATTGTTCTAGTTCACAAGTTTGCACACCAGTGCACTACTTAATGGTAACTGTTTCCTCCATTATTCTGCAGCATTAAAGTGGTTTTTTATACCATGTAGAAAGTGTTTCACACTTTTTGTTCATTTTCTTCAAGGTATGCGTCAGTGTTTAAGGGCTGCCTAACCCTGTACACAGGACGAGGCGGGGACCTGCAAAAGATTGGCGAGTAAGTCCTCCTCCTTGTTCAACAAGTGTAGCGCAGAGGCTGAGTTTTGTGCTTTGAATGTGAGGATGCTCATTGGTGCTGCAGAAGACTCCAACCCAGCTATGGCTTCATGCAGAGCAATACATTGAAAAAAAGTCCCTCCACTTCTCACTTGCGGTTGAGAGTGAAGTTGGTGGATGCATTGATTCAGAAGGGACTTACTAAAGTTTGACTTTTTTTTTTTTAAGTTTGAAGTTTATGGATTCTTTGCACGATTAGTTAAAATCATTGCAAGTCATACATTTGCTGTGCAATAAGAAAGAGAAAAATAAAAACCAATGACCGGTTATGATAAAATATGTCACAGCAACAATTGTCGACTGGTTCAGATAGAAAACAAATCCTAAAAAACATGATCTAAGAAACAATCACTAAAAAAAGAAGCTTGTGGCCAACCCACCCAAATCCATAATTGAAGTGCAAGAGCTTTTTTCCATCAAATTCAATCTGTCAGCATCTGCAGCACACACAAAAGCAGGTTGAAGATTTGCACATGAACATCAACGCCTATAACACTAATATATATAAGAAAGAAACAGAACACCATCACTATAATTCACAGAAACATCCAAAGGATCCTGAAGACTCAATGAAAGAGATAGATAATATAGAAAAAAACTAGACCCACTGGAGGGACTTATTAAGATCAAGAAAACATAAGAGAAAAGTAAAAAAAAAACTGAAAATATTAAAATGGGAAAATATGTTGGACATTGAGATCAACGGACCTTGAAAGAGAATTTTTTTTTATTTGTGTGTTAATTAATTCACTATCACTGTTTGTTAAAAATTCAGTTTACACATGTGCACTTAAAAAGTAAGTAATGGTTCATGTGTACTACATCTCCCACAATTCTTAGGGGCTGAGACAAAAAAGAGACAGGAAATGACATCATAAACTTTAAAGAATTAGTACTGGTTTTGTTAACTGCCACCTATGATCGTGACCAAGGTCTTATGCTAAGACAATGCGTAGATCAGCTGCCTTTACCCTAACTATGAACTATTGAAAAATAAAGAAAAATCGCAAAACACCGACGTGAGTGCGACCCGTTTTGTCCTCCCCTGGAGGGAAGGATTTGTGATTAATGAATAACGGTCTGGCTCGACCGTAGGATACCGCACCGGGAGTGAGCGCTGGCACAATCCGACGAAGTGAGCCACGTTGGGAAGCAAGTTTTGAAGTCGGAGCTGGCGACCGCCGACAGAAAGTATGTAAAAGAGCAAGCAGTTTTGAAGACTGGAATCGGAAGAACGCGCTGCCAAAAACCGGAGGG
This sequence comes from Calotriton arnoldi, assembly GCA_963921515.1. Classification (NCBI taxonomy): domain Eukaryota; kingdom Metazoa; phylum Chordata; class Amphibia; order Caudata; family Salamandridae; genus Calotriton; species Calotriton arnoldi. The sequence continues at coordinate 643,156 of CAWUFW010003305.1, forward strand.
TCGAGGTAAGCGCGTTTACTGCTTTCTAAAAGAGAAACGAATTGCTGAAATACATTTTGATAAATCACACGCATGCAAGCGCGAAGTCTGCTTTCAACCGGGAGCTGTGTAATTGTGTCTGGAGGAAATAAAAAGGTCTGCATTATCTGTTTCAATGTAAATGCGCGGAAATTAAAGTAGACCATTATCGGCACAGCTTCGGGACGTGGGTGTGCGTCTAAACTGTTACATTGTATCCAACCACGAAGTAGAAAACAATGGAAGGTTGGTTACAGAAAATTCAAGTCTAAAGGGTGATTAAGGCAGATACTATGGAGAAAAGGGAAGCAAAGAGAAATGAACTTATGGACACTATGTTTGAAAAATGCAATATCATGGAGAATGAGGCTGAAGCCAAAATTACTTCAGGCAAAACGGATATAAAAATAAAATTAAGAATGTGGGAGAAATTGAGTAGAAAGGAAATAAATAAATCATGAGAACTTATTACACTCAAAAAATATTTAGAAGTGCAACGTGTGCCTAGAGGCTTACGGATAATGTTGATGCCCAGTCACCAGGACTCCACAAACGAACTTTTACAAGAATGGGGTGAATATATTTTAAAATCATCCTTGGGTTTGATGAACATTCTAATTAAACACATTGAAATAAGTTTGGATAAAATCAAAGAGCAACTACAAGAAGTTGAAAAAGAAATAGCAACATTAAAACTAAATACAGAAATGATTAAATTCAAAGAAGAACTTGAAGGCCAGATTGACAAACATGAGGATACAGTCAGGCAACGAAAGCAGACAAAGTTCCAGCGCGATCAAACTGATTATGCAGAGGGACGTATCTTCACGTTTGCGCAAAAATTTGACACTTTTAAGCAGCAAGATAAGATGAATAATGCAACTAGCGTCTCCAGCAGCTTCTCATCCTTGGCGTCAACGGACGCGAGTGAAGGGGAGAATGAAACATCAACAGACAGCTCTAAACATACTTTTTTAGGGGACATGCGTCTGGTTTTGCAACAAAGACAATGGGAACAGAATCGAATGTCTCAACAGCACCAAAGAGGCAGAGGACGCCAATGGGCCGCAAGAAACCAACAAGAAGAGGTAAAAGGTGCAAGCGGGACCTCGGAGAAAATAGGCACCACAACAAGGCGCATGCGGCAAAAGAAAAACCACTAGAAATGAGTAATGAATTACAAGTGGTAAACCTTTCAAAAAGAATAATGTCGGATGCAGAAATATCTTTACTCAAAAAAGGTATCAATTTCTGTCCCACTCAATCAATGGATCTAGCCCAGACAAGAATTGACATCTACAAGTATATCAGAAAAATCAAGCTTGCAAAAGTGTTCGCAGAAAATCAAGAAATGCGGACACACACTAAAACTAACTTACAACCAGTGTCAACTTTATCAGCTAAAGACTCAGAAGACTTTTTAATGTTGCTAAACCTTAATGTGGAAAATGACCAAGGAAATATTCCTCTACAATCAGCAGGTTCACAAATCGGTGGTGGCCTAAGTGGCAAAAGATCAAACTCAAAATTTTACCCCCAATTGATACCAGGAAACAAAGTAGATTTGTTTCAGGAGGTGGTAATCCAAGACACATACAAAATGAAAAAAAACAAGTATATGGATAACCTAACAAAATCAGAGAGAGAGGCACTTGAAAATCTGACACAGGATAATGGTATTGAAATCAAAATCGCAGATAAAGGTGGAAATGTGGTTATTTGGGACCGCTCCGCCTATGTGACGGAAGCACATCGTCAATTAAGAGATCTGGAATATTATGAAAGATTAAAAACAAATCCAACAATGGACATAAAAAGAGCCTTGGATAAAAAACTCCAGGTGTGGTTATCACAGAATCTCATTGACGAAGAAAAAAGAAAATATCTAACTGTGGATTTCCCTAAAACAGCCACCATTTATTTCCTGCCTAAACTACATAAAGATTCTAAAAAACCTCCAGGCCGCCCAATCCTGTCAGCTAAGGACTCCCTGTTGGAACCAATGGCTAACTATATTGATCACTTCTTAATGCCTTTTGTTGCCAGATTAGATTCGTATATAAAGGATACCACCGATGTGCTAAGGAAACTACAAAATACACCTTGGCAAGAGACATATAAACTCATCACAATGGACGTTATATCCTTATATACGAACATAGAGAATGAGACAGGACTCAGAGCTTGTAATTTTTTCCTTCAAGAAAGAAACATCCATTATAGCCATCATAACACCATGCTATTGGAAATGATTTCAATGTGCCTTACGCAAAATATCTTTGTTTTTGGTGAAGAAATATATCGCCAAAACAAAGGGACCGCAATGGGGTTTTCCTTCAGCCCCAGCTACGCCTGCCTAGTGATGGGGTGGTGAGAAAAAGAGGTCGCATGGTATACAAAGAATGCTAAATTTGTGGATAAAACAATAATGTGGATTCGGTTTGTAGATGACCTCCTAATTATCTGGGATGGCACAGTCAGACTTCCAGGAATACTTTGCAATCCTAAATAACAGCATTGGAAATTTGAAATTCACCTATAACATCAGTAGCGAGAGGGTGATCTTTCTGGATACTGAAATTTATATAAAAAACTATCAAATTCAAACGACTCTACACCGAAAACTGACGGCGACCAATGCCACATTGCAAGCAACAAGTTTCCACCAACCATCAGTAATCTCCAGCATACCGTACGGCGAATTCCTAAGGATTCGAAGAATCTGTACAGAGACCGAAGAGTGGCAAAGACACAGCGCAGCAACCGCGAAAAGATTTGAGGAAAGGCAGTATAATAAAAGTATCATAAAAAGATGCTTAAAGAAATCAAATGAAAAATCAAGGGAAGAATGCCTGATTCCAAAACAACAAAATGTGACACAAGGATCTGAACCAATACGGTTAATAATGGATTTCTCTAAAGAATCAAAAGAAATAACGTCCATTCTTCGAAAAAATGGGAACATTTTGCAAATGGATAATACTGTTGGAAAACTGGTAGGCAAACATCCGAATATCACATATCGAAGAGCAAGAAACCTGAAAGATCGACTCATCCATAGCCACTATAAAGGAAAAGATCCAAAAAACTACCAGTGGCTTAAAACTCAAGGTTTCGTAAAGTGCCATAACTGTAAGGCATGCCAGATTGCCAAACCAACCACAGAAATCAGATTAGCTAATAACAAAACATGGAAAATCAAAAATCTGATAACTTGCAAAAGCCAATTTACGGTGTATGTGATTGAATGTCCATGCCTGCTCAAATATGTAGGCAGCACAATATGCAAACTCAAAAAGAGAATATTGGAACATGTACGGGCCACGATAAACAAGGATAAAATGAATGCAGTTGCCAAACATATGGAGCAGCATCATGGAAGTGATTGGAAAGCTTTGAAATTCTATGGAATAGAAACTGTGCCACAAAACATTCGTGGCGGAAACAGGGAAAAAATATTGCGGCAAAAGGAATCACGCCACATTCTTAATTTAAGATCACTCACACCCAATGGTTTGAATCAGAGCGAGGAGCTTTATATCCATTTATAAAACATCTTTTCATATTAAGAAATACATTTCAAATATCTGCAAAGTAATAACTTCCCGAGAATTTAACATATGGATAAGAGAGAAATATTAAATGTAAACTTCCAAAGAAACAGAACACCATCACTATAATTCACAGAAACATCCAAAGGATCCTGAAGACTCAATGAAAGAGATAGATAATATAGAAAAAAACCTAGACCCACTGGAGGGACTTATTAAGATCAAGAAAACATAAGAGAAAATTTTAAAAAAACTGAAAATATTAAAATGGGAAAATATGTTGGACATTGAGATCAACGGACCTTGAAAGAGGAAAAATATTTATTTGTGTGTTAATTAATTCACTATCTGTTAAAAATTCAGTTTACACATGTGCACTTAAAAAGTAAGTAATGGTTCATGTGGACTACATCTCCCACAATTCTTAGGGGCTGAGACAAAAAAGAGACAGGAAATGACATCATAAACTTTAAAGTATTAGTTCTGGTTTTGTTAACTGCCACCTATGATCGTGACCAAGGTCTTATGCTAAGACCGAAACGCGTAGATCAGCTGCCTTTACCCTAACTATGAACTATTGAAAAATAAAGAAAAATCGCAAAACACCGACGTGAGTGCGACCCGTTTTGTCCTCCCCTAGAGGGAAGGATTTGTGATTAATGAATAACGGTCTGGCTCGACCGTAGGATACCGCACCGGGAGTGAGCGCTGGCATAATCCGACGAAGTGAGCCACGTTGGGAAGCATATATATATATATATATATTATCTACTGGCGGTCGCCAGTAGATAGTTATAGTTACAACCTATTATCCATAGGAAATCCGCGACATTCTATTTGAAATAACTCTCTTGCCGGTTGACGTATCTTCGCGAAATTTTCAAACTTTGTGGCCCGCTCCGGTCCGCTCCTACCTTGAAAGTCTCGGGGGGATTCGTCAAGCGGGGCCGAGAAAGAAGGGGGGTCCCAAAACGCGTTTTCCCCATGCACTTTTCCATAGGAAACTTTAGACACGGCTACAGCCCGAACTGCTTAACGGAATTACACCAAATTTGGCAAAGAGGTAGTTCTTGGTTCAGAAAGAACCCTTTTGTTAAATGGTGTAAACTCCGCTCAGTAGTTGCTGAGAAAATGAAAAGTAAAAGTTAGTGATATCTATGGCCGAGTAGGGTCCGCAGTACCCTCAGCGCACCCTGCGCGCACCGTCCCGATCACGAGCTGCATGTTAATTGGCTGTCAGCTGGCTGTCAACATTCCGATTCAGGAAATGTTGGCAGCCATTTTGTCCCTCGGTAGAACCGAGGGACAGAAATCAAGTGCGCAAAGCGCACAAAGGGGGCAGGGTAGAAACACCCTGACCCCTAGGTTTGCTCAGGGGTCCCACAAGGACCCCCTGGGCAAAAATAATAATTTTTTTAAATCGGCAGGATGCGCCTCAGGGTGCGCGAATCCTGCCGGGAAAATCGAGCGCGGTCTCCCGCGCTTCGATGTTAATTGGCCCCTGGGTGGCCCAAGTCCCGGGGGCATGGTGGGGGGATAATTTGATGTGTGGGGGGCCTCAAAGGGCCCCCAAGCCCCGGGGACCGCCACCCCCCGGGGCTTTTTTAAAAATGGTGCGGGAGGGCTCTGAGCCCTCCCGCAGCCCCGGGGACCACCACCTCCCCGGGGCTTTTTTATACATTCTAAAACCTGTGTGGGGGGGCTCCAGCCCCCCACACGCCCCGGGACCGCCACCTCCCGGGGCACTAAACATTTTAATATGGGGGTCCGTTACGGACTCCCGAGAGCCCCGGGACCACCACCTCCCCGGGGCTGTGTACTGAATGGGAGGGGGCCGCGCGGCCCCCCTCCTGGAGCTCTTGATGGCCCTGGGGACCACCACCCCCAGGGCCGGCTCCTGCAGTGTTCCGGGGTGCCTACCCCCGGGACACTGTAGTTTGCTATGGCAGGACGGGAGCCTCGCGGCTCCCGTCCTGCCATAGCAAACTGCTTTGGATAGTTGGAAGAGAGAGCAGGGAAACCTGCTTCTCTTCCAATATCGAAAGCGATAGCTTTTCCACATGGGGAGCAGCATGTCAGCTGCTCCCCATGTGGAACAGCAATGCCGGCTCCCAAGGGACGTGGGGAGCCGGCGGGACTGTGGGGGATTGGGGACCCCCACAGTCCCCAACGGAGAGGGCCAGACCCGGGGATGGGGTCCCCGGGGCAAGTAGTGGCTCGGGAGGGGGCCACGCGGCCCCCTCCCCAAAAAAAGAGAAACAAATTTTTTTTTTTTAAAAATGGAAAGGCCGGCCCCAGGGGATGGGGTCCCCGGGGCCTTAAAATGGCCAGAGGAGGGGGGCCTCGCTGCCCCCTCAAAATAATAAATATAGAGGCCATGCCCCGGGGGATGGGGTCCCCGGGCCAATACAGGCCCAGGGAAGGGGGCCACGCGGCCCCCTTCCCGTTTTTTTTTTTTGTGTAATTTTAAAAGGGGTAAGGCCCTGGGGGATGGGGTCCCCAGGCCCAAAAAGAGAAAAAGGAAGGGGGCTACACAGCCCCCTTCAGGGGACCAAAAAAAAACGATCGGGCCCGCAGGCCCCGCCCCCTTCCTTCACCACTCTGCAAACGCGCCCCTGGCGCGTTTGGAGAGGGGAACAAATTCCCCTTGAATACTGGGGGTCTCTGGGAGCCAACTAGCCCACCAGGAACCTCCAGTATGCGCTAGGGGCTGCCTTGCAGAGACGTGTAGAGAGGCCACACCCCTTTTACACCTCTCTGCAACGCAGCTCTGTGGCGCTTTTGGAGGTATATGGTGGGTTAGTTGGACCTCCGGGGACCCTCAGGATTCAAGGGGACTTAATCCCCCAACTTAAAACGCACCACGGGGCGCGTTTGCACAGTGGTGAAGGGAGGGGCGGGGCTTCAGGTGACATGTGTGCAAACAGGCCCCGTGGCGCGTTTTAAGATGGGGAATTAAATCCCCTTCAATCCTGAGGGTCCCTGGGGGCCAACTAGCCCAACAGGTACATCCAGAAAGCGCCACAGAGCTGCGTTGCAGAGAGGTGTAAAAAGGGGTGTGGCCTCTCTACACGTCTCTGCAACGCAGCCCCCTGGCGCATATTGGAGGTTCCTGGTGGGCTAGTTGGCCCCTAGGGACCCTCGGGATTCAAGGGGACTTAATCCCCCAACTTTTAACGCGCCACGGGGCGCGTTTGCACAGATGTCACCTCAGGCCCCGCCCCCTCCCTTCACCATTGTGCAAATATTCCTCTAAAATCAGCCGAAATAGGAATTCCGATTTACTCACCTGTTATAAGGAGAGACCTCAGTGCTGTATCTTTCAGCCCAGTACTGGTCCTGAAAAGTAATTTTAACCGTACTTACCAGTAACTTGAATTTCCTTCCATAGGCTAACATTGACTGGTTTCACTTGGAAATTCTTCTAAGTGTGGAGTTTTGGAACTTTTAAATATTCCTCTAAAATCAGCTCGAAATACGAATTCCGATTTACTCACCTGTTATCAGGAGAGACCTCAGTGCTGCATCTTTCAGCCCAGTACTGATCCTGAAAAGTAATTTTAACCGTACTTACCGGTAACTTGAATTTCCTTCATAGGCTAACATTGACTGGTTTCACTTGGAAATTCTTCTAAGTGTGGAGTTTTGGAACTTTAAAATATTCCTCTAAAATCAGCCGAAATACGAATTCGATTTACTCACCTGTTATCAGGAGAGACCTCAGTGCTGCATGTTTCAGCCCAGTACTGATCCTCAAAAGTAATTTTAACCGTACTTACCGGTAACTTGAATTTCCTTCATAGGCTAACATTGACTGGTTTTCAGCAAAAAGTTTCAAAGTGTTGATTTTCACAAACTACAAATATTCCTTAAAAATCGCCTGTATGACTTAAACGCATACTTTCAACTGTTTACAGGAGATGCACCAGTGCTGGATCCAGGATCCAACACTGAGTAAGAAAAAGTAACGATTACAGTTTTTACCTGCTAAGTGAATTTCCTTCCATAGGATAACATTGGTGATTCTATGAGAAAAAGTTTCTAAGTGTCAACTTTTAAAATACAATAATATTCCTTAAAAATCACGACTGTAACCAAAACGCTTTTACTCAACTGTTTACAGGAGATGTACCAGGACTGAATCTAGGATCCAGTCCTGTGGTTAGAAAAGTAATCCATAAAGTAACTAATTGCATTTAACTAGAAATTCACAGCTGAATGTTGCATTGTGTTTGAAAATGTGTTGCCCATTGCAACAACTGTAACTACTGTACTTAAAAGTCTATTGCCTATCTGCAAAGTATTTAAACTAAAGTAATTCATTAAGAGAAAGTATTTTTTGTAATGTATAATGTAATTACAATGTAATTTAAAAATAAAATATGTAAAAAAAAATTGTTTCTAAAAATGTAGTAAATCAGTATGAAAAAAATTAATATAACAATTAATACATTTAAAAATTGTCATTTACAAAACCTTTGAAATTCACTAAAAACGTAGGTTTCAGGCACGTTATAGTTAGAAATTAGCATTTAAAAACCTTTGAAATTCACTGAAAAAACCATAGGTTTCAGACACGTTATAGTTACAAATTAGCATTTAAAAAACCTTTGAAATTCACTGAAAAACCATAGGTTTCAGACACGTTATAGTTACAAATTAGCATTTAAAAAACCTTTGAAATTCACTGAAAAACCATAGGTTTTAGGGACAGTTATAGTTACTTGGACATTGCACTCGTACAAAACCCGTGAAATTCCTCCGTTATAGTTAGTTCAGCTAACTATAACTCGCGCCCCGCAATGCACTGCTGATGACGCCACATATTACATCACTCATGACATGGTCAGTGACATCACTGATGACATCACTGATGACATCTCAGATGACATCACTGATGACATCATCCACGTGATAATCTGATGCACCTCCTCACACCCTAATATAACCTTTGATACACCCACTCTAAATTACAGACTGCCATTCGCAAAACCATAGACACTCCAACACCAATAACTACATACCCACTCACTGATTCTTAGGTCTACACACACACATCCACTCACTCACCCGTACAGTCACTCATACTTACGGTCACTCAGTACAGGACTATCATATGCACTCATACTCCTATATAGACACTCAAACACCGCCACTCATCCATAGAGGTACTCACACACCTAGTCAGTCATGCAAATAATTAAACACACTACCATTTACTCACCTATACAGTTATACACACACCAGCTCACTTACTCATACAAATACTAGCACATTCTTACGCTCTTATACAATCACTGATACAAGCACACACTCATCCATACAGCCACTATCACAATCAGTCACTCTCGCTTATAGCTATTTATATACTCCAACACACATATATACTGCCTTTCACATATGTAGTTACTCACACATGTACCACTGGGACATACATTCACTCACTAACACACTCTTACACACACTTACCCACCCATAAAGTCTATCACAGATGCACTCTTGAAACCATCCACCCAGTGAATCACCCACTCACACATCTATGCACAGAGTCGCACACACCCCTCCCACACAAACACTCAGGCACCCATACAGATACTCACACAAGCATTCAATAACTCAAATAGACACTCATGTAGCTATTCACAAACACATGCAGCCACTTACACAGCAACAGACAGACGGATACAGACATTCACCCAGTTTAGTCACTAACCCATGCATTCAGTAAGATACGTTAAATCACTCACTTATACAGTCAGTCACGCACCTACTAAATCATCCATACAGACACTTACACACCCACTCATTCTTCAATACGTCTTTTCCTATATATATTAAAAATATTTAAACTTTAGAGAAACACACAGTCACTGGATGATGTCATCAGTGATGTCATTTGAGATGTCATCAGTGATGTCATCAGTGATGTCACTGACCATGTCATGAGTGATGTAATATGTGACGTCATCAGCAGTGCATTGCGGGGCGCGAGTTATAGTTAGCTGAACTAACTATAACGGGGAATTTCACGGGTTTTGTACGAGTGCAATGTCCAAGTAACTATAACTGTCCCTAAAACCTATGGTTTTTTCAGTGAATATATATATATATATATATATATATATATATATAATACAAAAAGGGCGCACTACTAGGTCTTAAAAATTCATGAGTTTTGGATGGTTGCTTCAAAGTCGTATTAGAAAACCAACTTCTCTCCTCACAAGCAGTTAAAATGCAGATGCTAATTAATTTTAAAGCCTGCAGCTACAGGCCAGTAGATCAGCTGTTGGAATTGAATGAGACCTATTATTTAATTTGCTAGGGCTGCTGTGCAAATTGGATGGAAGCGGAAAAACATGTAGCCTTTCGAGGAGCATGAACAATTACATCAAAGTCACAACAGATACAAGCATTTCTCCTTAGATTATTAAAGGTGCCAATGCAGTTCAATGTGGTACATGTCACGGTCTACAGGAGCAAGCAATAATATCTAATGCTGAAGGTAATAGAGCAGACACCATGACTTAAAATTAAAACAGAGTTTTTCGATATAGTCCATCTGAGCACCAACAGAAGCAAATTAAGCGACCCACTAACTCCGTAATGACTCGGTGTTCAACATCATTGTGGCAGCCTTCATACATTTTAAAAATCTTGCAGACAATTGACATGACTCCCCTTTCAGACATTCTTCAACTTCAGTTTTGCAGGATCTGATATTCAATTGCCTGAAGATAGGTACAAGCCAGTAACGTCTGGGGTGGAACTGAAAGGAGCATAGGCAGAGGATATGGGAGAGAGTCTTCTTTGTGGAGCGACAACCCTGCATAAAACATCCTGACCGCCTGTTAATCGCCCATATTTGTACGCTTTCAGTGGAATCAGGCCAAGCGTGAGTAGTTGTGTCTTGACGTGAAGTTTAGATGGGCACGATAAATATGATGGAATAGTTAACTATTAAATGAGCTTTCATTTTTGAACGTATGGCTTATAAATCACCTTGAGCTGACATAAGCCTGGCTTGTTTCATCAGTACTTTTGATAATTTTTTTCAGTAATAAGGCAGCTTGAATATGCTCTTTGGCTGCTAGCCGATTAATCGCCGCCTAGTAAAAATTGTGCATTTCTGAAGATTTATCTTGAATAATACCCCACAGAAGCTGCTTGATTTTCCCCGGCTTAGCTAATGGTAGCTTGGCACAAAGAGAAAGAAAACGTGAATACAGAACGTAATCTTGATGAACCAGCTTGAACTCCAGGCAAATCTGGGCCTGGACCGTACAAGCAGGTAGCTGAAATAAACGCCTTTAGCACTGGCATTGCACCAGATCCAACCAGCTTCATAGGCAATTTTTGTAGACCAACGAGCCATACGCGAGGGTGGGCATAAGTTTGCAGTCAATAACTTTGCAAACGGCAGAGAGAACCGGGCCCAAAAGATATTTAAGGAGGCGCTGAAAGGCAAAAATAGAAGCATTTGCCGTTGTAGCCAGTGCCTCAGTTTGCACAGATGGAAGTCTTTTGAATTTCTGAGCGTTAATGAACCAAGCCCCTTGTTTGATGTTCCTTTTTCCAAAAGCTAGAATCTTGGTTTTTGCTATATTGATGTTGAAGTTATTAATTTTGCAGTAATCTGCCAAGCTGGTCAAGGATCTCTGTAACCCTATTGCTGTTTGAGCCTATAAAATAGTATCGTTGGCATACCTCAATAACTGTAGACTTCTGCCTGCAATTTTGGATGGAAAAGCTTTGGCTAAGCTTAGATGGTCATTCAAATCGACTAAATACAGATTAAAAAGTAAGGGGGCTAAAATATAGCAATGCTTGAGGCCTCTATATGTGTAGATCTTCAATGATGTGGACCATTTGCTGAAAACTCTCCCTATCACCCATGTATTTGAGTAAAGGCTCATGATGGCAGTCTAGAGATGTGGTGGGATGCCCCAAGCTAATAGTTTGGCCCAAAGCAGGCCTCTGTCAACTTTATTGAAAGCTGTGGCAAAATTGATAAATGCTTTTAAAATGGGACCTGCACCCTATTTTTTAGAGCAGTTAATCAGTGCCGTTATGCATAATAGATTGATCTCTCTCGTTGCCCTTTTGAAAACCTGTTTGTGTGGCTGGAATGATTTCTTTTTTTCATACGCCCATTCCTCAAGCTCTCTTTTTAGGATTTTTGCAAAACACTTCCCCTCCACATCCAATCCTTCTGGAGGATTGAAACTAGAAGGGAACCCCGCCAGCTCTTCGGCACCTGGTTTCTAGTTAGACAATCATTGAACGGGGGTTAGCTTATTAACCATTCTGTTTTTCCCGCCTTTAACATACTAGCTGGGAGACCATTTGGGCCAGGGACACCAGCTGAGCGCGTCGTACCCCAGGCATTGACAACCATGTCCTCCATAATGAGGTTCGAGATTGCATCAGAGGTACCAGTTCTTGTCACATCTTGATTGATCGTTGGCACAGGTAGCGAAGTAAGAGGGTCGACACATAGCAAGGAAATGTATGTTAACAATCCAGATGCTGAGATGTTGAATAATTCTCTTTTTTTGGCTCTGTGACAAGTTTTGAACCATGACCCAACATTTTTTAGAAACTTTATCTTTTATTACTTGAAAAGCAGCCTTTCATTTTATATCCTGCTCCGCTGTTTTTCTTCATGCAGGCAACGACTATAATTTTTGCGCAGGATTTTAAGTTCCTTTTTGAAGGCTGTATTTGCTGTATCCTTGCGCGCTGCCCTTATGCTTCTGTTTAAGTGTCTTTTTAGCAGTAAGAGATCTTGGCTCTTAGGAAAACGTGGGCAATAGAAGCAAAGGGGCTGAGGACCTGGCAGCGATAGAGCAAGAAACTTTAATAAACCATATCTGAATTCTGACCATCCTTCAATTAGATGTTGAGGTTTGAAAACCGAGGGCAGTAGGTATGCTTGTATTTGCGTGATCAGATTACCATTTGATCCGCCCGCCCACCGGATCGTTATGGCAGGTTCCAGGTCCGATTGATGTCCCAGCATGATTTCTTTATGCAAAATGGTGGCATCCAGAGGGAGAGATCAAGACAATATGGCATTGTCACTCATAAGAGTATGGTCAATTTTGAAATTTGAGGCCCAATGAAAGTGCTGAATCAATGCCTACAGGTAGTCAAGTGTTGCCAGTCTTTGGTGCGACGTGTGTGTATATGCAGCATCTTGGTTGGTGATGCTCCTGCCAATCAAAGAACACAAACCTAAGGTATTCAAGGCAGATGTTAGGGTAGTGCAAAGCATTGAGCTTCTGGTGGACAGAGATATGCTTAATGGCGAAATTTTCCATAGCTGTCTTCACTATTGAGCCATTCCTGCTCATTCGTTATCGTAAACAGGTTAGCATTGAAATAGCCTGTCAATAGCCATACAGAATTTAAGTTGTCGGGTCTTAATTGATTCAGGGTGTCGATAAAATAATATGTTGTCTCCCTTTCTTATCCTTATTGGGATTTATATAAATGTTTGCGAGCACCAAAGAGCTGAGTGAGCCGTTTTGCTCAGCCGGTGTAGTAAGTTTTAATATGATCACACTTTTTAACTCCGCCAAGATAGTGGCAGTAAAGCCCAGTTGATTATGCACATATATTGAAACACCACCTGAAGGACGGCCGCCCTTGTCTGATATTATTGCTGCAGAATGATACTCGATGTAATTTAACCAGGGAATTGAGCTTACTTGCCAGGTCTCTTGTAAACAAATTATGCTGAAGTTGAGTAAGTGATTTAAGTATCCACGTGAGGAGATTAAATCATTATAGCCCCTAATGTTCCATGATCACATATGAAACATGCTGGAATGCAAGCTTAAGCTTGGACTAGGGCTGATGTTGGATGGTGCCTGGTGGCCGGGCCCAATTGTTTACCGTTGCACCCGTTAGCTAACAGGCCCTTCTGCCTGATTCAAGATATTTATGCATTGTTAAATTGTTCTGCGTTTTTTGGTTAAATGTACTATCTAGTTATCCAGTGGCATCTTGCAGAACCGAGAGTTCTTAAAAGGCACAGGTCTCGTTCCGTGGTGATCTCTTGTTGGCTGCCTGGGAATTTCAAAGATTGGAAGATATTTTGCTTTAATAGATTTGATGATCCTTATGCCCCATTGTTCAAACTTTAGTTTTTCCGCATGAACTCATTGGCCAGTGCTTTTATCAAAGAAGGGATTTCTGTTCTTTCATTATTTTCCTCCTTTAGACCTGCAATAAAGGCAATGAAATCTATATCACTAGAGGTTATATTTCTCAAGCTTGGAATAGTCACGAATAACTTTAGTAAGTTTCCTCTATTTCGTCTTTGCCACGTGAAGCATATTCAGGATATAATATAACGTTGTGTTGGCTGCCCCCTTCAGTATCGTCTGGTGTAGCCATTGCATTGCAATTTAGAAGGCCTCCAGGGTTCCCCGGACAGTTGTTTTGGGGGCTTACCAGTCCTTTCTGCCTATTATTGGTGGTGGGGATGGTGCGTGGACAAGTTTTCCAATGACTTTGACTCATATGAGGTGTTGTCTAGGCCTGGGCGGAAAACTACGCTACGCTCGCGTAGTTTGCGCAACTACGCGAATTGCACGTAGCACAGTGCAAAAACGCGTAGCGGGCATTTTTTGCTTGCTCGCGGTCCTCAACGTCAAGTTGGTGACCGCGAGCGAGCAAAATGACATCCCGGCGAGACTTTTTCCTCGTTCGCGATCAGCAACATCAAGTTGCCGATCGCGAGCGTGGAAAATAAACCTCCCGGCGAGATTCTCAACGCAGGGAGGTCAGGTTTCTCATTGCGAGTGGTTGCGTATGCTCGCGACCGCTCGCGATGAGAAACTACCAGTACAAATCTACTCGAGCGGCAGAAAACGACCGCTTGCACTGTGCAAGATGCCGTTTGCAATGATTGCACAGTGCGGACAAGCATCCGGCACTGTGCAATCATTGCGAACAGCTTTTCCTACCGCACTATGCAGTTCGCGTAGTGCTACGCGTAGCTCGCGAAGTGCACTTCACGTAGCTACGCGTAGCGCTACTACGCGAACTACGCCCAGGGTTAGTGTTGTCACCACCCGCAGCATTTGTGGTCCAGTTATTCATGTCTAAATCATAGGAGGCCCTGGCCTGTATGCAAGGAGATTGATGCGACAGCTTAGCCCCAAGGGCCGCCATCGCAGGAGCATTTGTTCATGAGGGCCCATCCCCCTTGATGGTATAATGAGATTAACCCAATGCTCAGTTTGCAAAGTCTGTGTAAACTGGCACTTGCTGCTGCAGGAGATTTCTTTATTTCCTTGCTTTGCAAATGAAGAAGGCTCAACTGTGGCAGTATTATTGAGGATGATAGAGCACTCTGCAATAATGGCAGTATTTGTTGGCTGCTCTGCATCCCCTGACCTAGGCAGACCTCTGAAGGAGGGAGACATAGCGTTATTGGTATTTTGACCATTGCCGATCCTAATCTTAGTTTCCACAATGTTATTATCTTCACACAATGACCCTGATTTGAAGAAAACAGGAAAAAAAAATGTTCAGATTAAGCCCCCCTTTTTTTTTTTTTTTTTAGCTTTTTGTTGAGTTCTCGTAAACGTTTTTTCTTTTTTGTTGACATGATGGGGAAGTATGCAGCTGTGCACTGTTTGTTTTGGCTTGGCGCACCGACTCAGAGAAGACAAACTGCTTTCATATTGTTCCATTCTTTTGGTTGCCTCTCCATGCTACAAGTAGCATCTGATGCCTTCAACCCTCCCTGGGCATGAGGAGTTGTTTGGGTGTCGTGATAATAGTTCAAAGTGTTTCAGAATCCATGCCTTTCTCTGTTTATTGGAGGGAGCCTAGTAGAATAGTAGCTGGTCTGTACATTTTGAACCTCCCTCTTCAAGTTCGCGGTTAAAGATGACATAACCGCTGGGAGGTTGGCCAGTTTTCCCCAAAATTTTATGGAAAAGCATGTGACATCTTTATTCGGCGTTGATCGCTGCCTGTGAGTGATTAGAGTTTATCTAATTATAGACAATTGCTTTACTGTGATCTGCCATGTTTTGCAAGATCATAATTTGAACATCATTTGTCCGCATGCATCTCAGCCACTCTCCCTAGTGAAGAGATGTTTTTTTCCATTGAATTGTACCGAGTGTTTTTTTACCAGACCATTTGCTCAAAGTCCAGGCTTGATGTGAGTAACTAGCAACTGACAGAGAGGCAGGAGAAGTCTTTATTGCTAGAGATGCATTAGTTCCAGGTCTTCTAGTGACACACTGACTTTGGCAGGTAGATACATCTAGATCGTCATTGAAACCTGTGATGGTGCACTCTAGCGGTGGTGAAGATTTAATCTGTGCTACTGGAGAAACATGAGACACTTGTTGATCACCTTCACTGTAGGAGATAGTGGAACCTTGTCCACCAACTTTGCGTCCAGGGCGCGTTGCTCCAGTGGCGAATAAGATGGTTGTGTGTCTCTCCTAAA
Organism: Calotriton arnoldi; assembly: GCA_963921515.1. Classification (NCBI taxonomy): domain Eukaryota; kingdom Metazoa; phylum Chordata; class Amphibia; order Caudata; family Salamandridae; genus Calotriton; species Calotriton arnoldi. The sequence goes on from CAWUFW010003305.1 coordinate 659,206, forward strand.
TGGCGATGTGTGCTTGGCCCCAAGGAAAGCAAAGGCCTACCAGCGTCTTCTAACCCTAAATCCAATGCAGAGGTCCTAAGCTTAGTGATGAGATGGTCCAATAAGTTCAGGCTTTCCGCATTAAAAGAAGTCATTGTTGAGGAGCAATACTTAGATGGAAGTATCTCTTTATCCACAAGTCTCCCACTCCTGGGTCTTGCATTTTTGACATCATGTGATTCTGGGTCAAAATCAGACATGGTTGATTTGGCCAGCTTAGGAAGTAGTGGCATCGGCAAGCATAGGTTTTGCAGTGAGCCCTTAGTAAAATCAAAGTCAATGAGGGCGGCAGGTCACTGCCTTCCCCCCAAGTCACGTTCATCATTGTATTTGCTCTTAAAATATTTTTTGATGCCAGTATCTTGGGCTACCAACATCTTTAAGCACTCGGGCTCCCTAACCTGTGATTCCATTTCGGTGATGCTAGGGAGATTCTTGCTGTGCACCTCTGAAGAATTCACTGCACACAAGGAGTTGTCTTTTCTTTTTTTGTGCTGTTTTTTTTTTTTTTGGCTCCTCTCGTTATTGATGTTTACTAACAAAGAGCTGCTGGTTTGCTTTTTGTGCCAGAGATGGAACAGGGGACCCTTTCACCCAGGCTCCTCGAATTTCAGCTGGAGGGAGCTGCGGCGAAAGCTAGCCCCAAAGGTGAAGCACCAGCCCGCAGGGTCCTACCAGCAGCCCCAGCTGTGCTTGGAGGGTTTCTTTGACCAGTCGCCCTCAAACAAGATGTGAACGATAAACCAAATGGACAAGCAGGTAAACGTCTGAAGGAAGGGTAGGTTGGAGAAGGTGAGCGGGAGCTACTTCAAATGCTGCAAGCTGCCCCCCTGGCCTAACGGAGCCGCCTGTGTGGGACCTGGGCTTTACCCTCGGCAGTGGCCGATATGAAGCACTGCGCTCACTTCACCTGGCACAAGTGCAGGCTGGTAGAAAAGGATGGTAGAGTGGTCTCACACACTTCCCACCTCCACGGCAAAGTCCTCAATGTGCTCCTAGGTAAAAGACCTGTTCACTCCTGCAACTCACTTCCTTCAACTTCCTTCTGCTGTCAGCCGATGTTTTCAGCTAACAATGTCCACTGAAGGCAGGCTGAGGCAGACCTCGAGCGGGGATTGGGGAAAGCAGACCGACAATGCGGCGATGTAAGCGGCGGTATGGAGTGATATGGAACGAGTAAGGCGGTGTGGGTGCAAGCCACAGCGGCTACTAAGCTGGCTGTTTCTGCACCCCTACAGCACTCGGCCAGGCTCATAGTGTCTGAACCACTGCTGTCCTTTGTGCCGGGTGGTCTATAAAAAACCTGCGCTACCGGCTGCGTACCTGGTCCGCTATGCAGCTGCCGCTGCAAGGCTTTCACCTGCTTCTCACTCCGCTTTCTTCCTCCTCACTCACCCGACCGCCTGCCGCCGCAACCATTGCAGCCCAATTCTAAATACCGCTTCTCCTCTGGCCGCCTCCAATTCCAGCTTCCTGAGTTTTTCACACCTTGGTTTCCAGTGTGAACTAGGGGTGTGCAAAATTTGAGTAACTTGCTTTTGCGTAATTATGTGAAAGTACAGACAAATTATGCAAAATGTAAATCTGTTACTTGCTGTATTTTAGCACAAATTGCCTCCTTGCGGTAATTGTTGGCGCAAGGATGCATTGAGACAGCACCGTGAACAACAGCCACTCGCATCCTGTTTTTCAGATGCATTTGCAGTAAACTTTAACAGCACATTGCCCCATTCTGCAGTTGGCACAAAATTACGCGAAGTGGCGTAATGTTGTAATTTGGGGAATTTCTTGTAAGAAGCGTAATGCAAAATTTCCAAAATTACATGAATTATACTGGAGCAATTTAAATTTTGCCCAGGACTAGTCTGAACCTGCTGCAGGTTCCTTTGGACCACTTATGTGGCGGTCTGTGTCGATATCTCCACTGAACTATTTGGCATCTTCAGAAGACAGGCCTGGGACTCTAGTTATCATCACCCCTTCTGTGGAACAGTCATTGCATTTGTTGTGCCTTGCAACAAAGTGGGCCCTGAGATTGTATGCAAGACTGACAAAACTTGTTTTAGATTTACACATAATTTAAGGACAGAAACACATGTTGAAAGGTGCTGGCACCCACCAAACAATTTGTGTGAACGTTTACATGTTGTGGTCTGTCCCTGTGCCATAGATGCTTGGTTGAAAATTGACAGGAAGGGGGTTCTGTACAGGAGGAACTGAATGAATATTCTGGGGAGACAATAAGAGAGCTAGGTGCCTGTAGCCATTGCCAGACATTAAATGAGAAGAGTATTTTGCTACCCAAGTTTGCCCCCGCCCTGCGCTTGATTTTGTACTGCATGACTAGGGCCGTAGCTGCTTTCTGTCGTCTCCTGCTTCAGGTCTCTTATTTCCCTCGCCACAAATATTCAGGCTCATGTGGTGCTCTGAATTTCCTTTCCAGATTCTGCATGCTGTACTCCGAGGTGCCAAACTTCAGTGAGCCCAACCCAGAATATGCAAATCAGCAGAATCAAAATAAATCGGTGAGCAGTGGCCTAGGAAATTGAGGAATGATTGTGGGTGGGACAGTGCTGGAACAGAATGGGCATTGAATTGAAGTAGCATTGAATAGTGTGTGTGCGGGGCAGTAAAAGAGGTTATTTGTAGAAACAGCGGGTGACTAGTGCAGGACTGCACGGTAGGGTTTTCATGAAGCTGGACTGGAAGCTACTGGAACCAAATTGGAGGATGGCTGCAAGCAGTCATTGTTTTGGGTGGTAAACCAGTGGAGAGGATAGAGGATCATACGAAGTGTAAGTGTTGGGGGATGGCACACACAGGGTGCAGAAATTGCAAGGCCCAAAAGGTTTGGAAGAGAGTATTGGGGCATAGGATAGATACATTGGTGACAATGCTGCTGGCTTTTCTGATTTTTTTTTTTTTTTTGTTCTCAACCCCCACAGGGCCCATCCCAGAACGAGGGAGCAACGTCCAGTGCAGCTAGTGCCAGCTCGTCAGCACCTCCAGGTACAGAGCTTTTTTTACCACTGCCCATCCTAACCCCTACCGTCATCAGCTGACGAAGAGAAGCAGTTACCCTCCCTACAGCAGTTGCCGTTGCGCCAAGCTGTGCCTCAGGTGAAATGCTACAATTGGCACTTGCTGCTCTGATCCCCATTCCAGAGTGTGCGGGGAGAAAGGGTTTGTGTTAAGACTGATGCAGGCCTGTACGCTGCACTGGACACGAGTCGGATAATTCCTGCGCGTGGCTGCCTTTGGCCTGGCCATAGCGCCTGGTCATGTGTGAATTTTATAGTGTTTGAATTAGATCCTGAAAGTTTTCAGCATGAGTGGAGTGATCGTCATTAAAAGGTTCCTGATAAAAAAAAAAGTGTTGGATGAAAATGCTGAATTAGTATGATCCACTTAGCTTTCGAAATGTCGTCTTGCAAACAAGTCAGTTAATTGCAGATTGACTTTTTCTTAACCTCTTTACTCTGACCCAAGTGGTAAGTAAAGTATTTTGCAAGTAACAAATTCCCTTTGAAGTTCCGGAATTTTGCTAGAGCCTTTGAGGGTACTCTATCGATTTCTCGTCTTTTTTGTGTGTCTGTTTCCAGGCCCAGATAAGAAATCCAATCATCCTGGAAATGCAACGCTCAGAGTTGTCATTTCTGTATAATTTTAGTAATTATGTATTTATATAGGCAATAATAGACTTTCTCGAAATTAACATGATTAAAAAAATTTGCATGGATGACTGGCTTTAAACATGCTTAATAAATAAGCCAGGTCTGCTGCCTTTGTAATAACTTCTCATAGTAAGCAGGCCAGAACGATGACCTCTGGCATAACACTTCCCCGCGCACCAATCAAGCCTATAGCTGTTATCATTGGGTTGTCACCATAAATAACTCTGGCCTACGGTGCTGAGTGTAAGCTTTGCACAAGATGACCATTAGGCATAGAGTCATGAAATTGCAAATACAAAATACTATCTCACCTAACTGGGCGTAGCAAGCCTTCTCACAGTACAAATCTTCTATCCCTTACTCGGGTGGATAACGAATTGAAATTTGAGGTAAGAAAAACCTGCCTACAGTCTTTAGCACAGTGTAATAACAGCCCATCCTTCAAAAGCTTACTGTCTTAAAGACATGCTTTTTGCAATTAGTAGGTCAGGCCTACTGCCATTGTCATAATGTTTCGTAATAAACGTATGAAATCTGGTATGACTTTTCCCAATGAACGGATTAACCCTTTACCATTGGCTTTGCACCTTACCCAATACTGACCTATTTAAGCACACACACGGGCAACCATCATGCATAAAGTAATAAAATTACAAATATGTAGAAAAATACAGCTTGCAAAACACTATAAAAATGTTCTCAATGGGGACTAACTAGAATCATCACAGTGAAAACCTCCGTGGCTTGTCAGAGAAGGTGGCCAACGCCAACATCCTTACCGAATACAGTAAACTGTGAGATTACATGTAACAAAATACCTGTCTGCAATACAGTGCGATAACAACCAACTGTGAAATGTTTACTTGCTTTGACAAATACTTTCACAATTAAGACTCACTGCCTTTGTCATAATGTTCCATAAAGAGCAGACCAGATCTTTGACACTGGACATATTCCCTGTACATAAAGTAGACCTATAGTTTGTCACCATAACCAGCTCAGGCCTACAGTTTTGAGCATACGTTTTCCACAAGAAAAACCATCAGACACAGTCCTAAAATAAGAAAGGTATACAAAATTACAGTGACTATGCAAAATACTATCGCTCTAAGAGGGCATAACAAGGATTATAACAGAGCAAACGGTCTATATCCGCTGCCTACTATGGCAATTTGTGAAATTCCATGTAACAAAATAGCTGTCTGTATGCTTTAGTATGGAGTAATAAACTACATTTAAATGCTTATTGACTTTAACATATGCTTTTCACAATAAATATGTCAGGCCTAGTGCCTTTCTCATAACAAACATATCAGGCTAATAGCCATGATCATTGGCCTGCCAACATAATCAACTCAGTCCTGCTGTAGCGAGTATAAGAATTACCACAAGACAAAAAGTGCAATACAAGCAGTTTTTTTTAGAGGAAGCACACAAATTTGGTCCAATCAAATCTTGTACTGAGGTGAACCATCATGTAGGTGGAGCCTAAGCCCCTAGCTCAGTAGTACTCTCACATCTTTTTTTTTTTTTATTGATCAAATAAGGTCAGGTGACAGAGCACTGAGCCAGACCTAAAAATCCATGTACATTAGTGTAGCTCACACAAAACTCCACTCTGAGGTCTAAATTTAATAATGGAATGGGTGGGTGCTGGGCTGCAACACATTCCTCATGACTGCCCTCTTCCCAGCTGTGCTGCTATCAGCGAAAAACAAACACTGTAAGTTCAGGTTCAGGCAGCCATACTGCTCCTGGCTCGGGTAACTGGATAAATAAACCAAATAAACACAGCTTCATGGAGGGGAAGCATTTTTAACATGTATTCTGGCTATCATCATGTGAGTGGAGTCAAACAAAGCCCCTCTCTGTGGTACTCCTCAAAGCTCTCTTGTAGGTTGATTATATTACGTCTGGCGGCAGCTGTGCTTCCAAGCCAGACCTAAAAACTGCTCCTACTTTGAACGAAGATATAACAGCATGAAAAAAAAGGTTTCTCGGAAACAGTCACAAAATAAAGTTTCAATAGAGATATGTCTTCTATATATTCGGGCTCAATTCATTATAATTATGTTCTTTCATACTTTTACAAGATGGAGGATGTGAGTTTTGAGGGACTTAGCTTGGTATAATTACGTCTCATTTAGAGGTACCTTGGTGATTAGTCGTTTGTTAGCACCATTTGCTTAATTGTATTTATCCTTTTATCCTCAGCTACAAGTAACCAGAATGGAAATGGAGTAAGCCTTACTGGCCCTGGTGGCCCTGCGCAAGGCTCCAACCCACCTGGCGGCAGGATCACGCGCAGCCAACCGAACAACCCGCCCAATGGAAGTGCCTCGACCACGAACCCACTCAGCAACGGCAAGGAGACACGCAGAACCAGCAAGCGATAGAGGCTTCCCCCTGACGACAAGTGGCCATTACTCCATCACCTCTCTCACTTCACCACTGAGCCCTGGAGCACCCCTGAGATTACTACATGAGGTCATAAAATAAGGATCTGGGAAGGTGGGGGTCATTTAGGAGTGAGTTTCATGTGGGAGTGCTGAATGGTTTGAAGAGGCCAGAACCACTATCAGCTGATATTGTCAACTGAGCAGACTTTAAAACGCTTTCAGGATTTGGTACGGGGTGCGAGTTCTGTTGGGGGGCGGGATGGGTTCGGGGTTCTGTCACGTCCCACCTCAATCTGTTGTCCAGAAAAGGATGGGAGGCCTCAGGATTACGAAGAACTGATCTCTTGTGCCACAGGAAACTTTGATAACCTCTGGTATACCTTGAATATGTGCTTACCCTGCATGGTCTACAGCCTAGCACAAAGTGTGTCAGAGAGGTCTTATCAACACAACACAATGTCATGCATATATGTGAATTTTTTAACTATGTGGGACAAGCTGTCTATACTATTTGGGAAGGGGATGCTATATCAAGGTCTGGCAAATTCTCGCTGCCAATCATTGCCTGGCCATACACTGTGCCTTCAAGAGGTTCACTTTCATAAGTCTATGCTGCTACATCCACCCCTTCATAGAATCTCCCATAAGTCTATGCTGCTATTGACCATTTGAGATCCCACAATCATCTACTATGTTCTCGAGAATCATGGAAATGGCCATAACCTCTGCTGCCACACTGCACCCCATAGATTCTCTCCATTCTGTTGCCCTTTAAATAGACCTGAATAAAGATTTCCCCACTCAGGTCCTTGGAATTCGCTCTCTGGTGGGTTTACCACTAGGGGTTTTCAGTTTTGATGCCCGTTCAGTTTCTTACCCATCGTTTGACATGGTAAAAGCATAAGGAGAATATTTCATGCTCTGCACAAAGTCTTCTTTGTTAAAAATCAAAGAAGACCCAGTGTTGCATTGAACGTACGTACTAAAGCTTGTGGGGCTGAGTTGACCAAATCAGGCAGAGGGACAAATGAAAGTAGGAGCAGGGACTGCATAGATTTTTAATGCTAAGAAATACGGCCTTGACAAAAATTCCATTTGCTTTCTATACCCTAATATAGATAGTATGCGTATAGCTGGTGCCTTTTGTTGATAGACGCTGTGAGCACTCAGAAAGGAATCCTGAGCAACTGCATGGAGGAACAAGAAATTGGCGATGGAGTGTGTTTTCTCTTTCTCCCTTCAAATAATCATTCAGTGCCACAGGAATCCATAGTTGGCGCTTGGCGAAAATAATGTAATGATTTTATTGAACATATTTGTATGTGTTCGTTTTTTAAGTTTTGGACGGGGTGGGGCACTGGACTGTCTTGTACATGATTGTGTGAATAAAACCTTTGCCCCTCTCTCTTGGTGTCCATTCTTGGTGGTCCCTAGGCCCAAAAAGGGAAGAGAGACTTCTAAACCACAGAAGGAAGGTCTCTTAATCAGATATTTCCAGTGCTGCTGCAAATGAGCGTGCTTCTACATTTCACGGTTTGCTCCACTGAGTTTTTTTAGGAGCCCTTCTGATCACAAAGAAGGGCCTTGGAAATACAGTATAAATCTGGCTGTGTTGTGCAGTGAACTTGTACGCCCAGCACACCAAGCATTCCTAAGTAGCATAGAAAATCCTTGAAGAACAGTAGACACATGGAGACCAGCCCAGCCAAAATGGGTCATCTGCTTTCCAGCTTGCATCCCGCGAGTCGTTTTACAGGACATTAAGTGCCCATGTGGCATCCTTGCATCTCTTGTTTCCTGAGAATGCACAAAGCTTAAAGTGCCCCATCCCTTGTTTATTCCCGAGTTACCCATCCTAAAACATGCAAAGCATGCGGGCTCTGAAAAGATTCATACTCACTCCACTCCAGCAAAAACACCCTTCTGAAACGTCCATATTTACAATCAGTACAAAGGCCTCTGCCGCACATCCATTTGCACTCTACATTTGAAATAGTCTGTTGATTCTGTAAGGAGCTCCAGCTGTCTCAGTTTGGTAAAAGTCCTAGTTGTCCATGTGTGCTGTCAGACAGAGTAAGAACGGCTGGTGAAGGGCCAACGGGAGCACTCTTCCTTCCGTCCCAGGGGAGTAACTTCCCTGATGAACTGTGGGTTACTGCATAGTTGGTTGCTGTTGGTTTGACCAATCTTTTTATCCTTGAGTTGGATAATTGGAAACTCCATCCTACTGTACTCCACAGGGTGAGGCGCACTGCCCCAGTCTAAATGCCACCAGATCACCTCTTGTGTGTCTTTTTGTGTGTGTGTGTGTGTGTGTTTGCGTGTGTTAAACTTCGTTTCCAAATGCGCTAGATTTCAGCGTGTATGGGGTAAATGCCGATGCAATGCTACCTCTCTGGCCCTCAACAAATTTCAGATGTGTCCTTGTGCGTCTTTCTCCACGTTCTGTCTCGAGGCATTGTCTTTCTGCTGTCTGCAATTCTCCAGCTGTGGCTATCACTGGTTCATGGCTGCCACTTTGGGAAAAGTACGAGTCCTGCTTTGCACCAAACTGAATTTTCAAAAGAAGTGCTGTTCCTGATTGGAGCAGGACCCCTGTCCAGCCTGACCTTCACTGGCCCATAGAACTTGCCTTGCAGCTCCTCATAAGGTGTCCCTGTGTGTAACCCGCTCCAGTTCACAAAGAGGCGGTATGACGTTCTGGTTGAAGGATTGCCTGGCTTCTGAAGAACTGCCAGAAGTGACAAAAAATGGGAGTATAAAGTTAAGTTTAGTTGTAGAAGTGGTGCTCGCTTTCTGAAAATGAGAAAAAGAAGGGCTGTGGACACGACTGGCCAATTCACTGACCCTTTTTACATGAAGGTCCTAGTATTTTTAATTTAAAAAAAGCTTACAGTAGACAGATTTTTTGTCTGTGAAATAGATATGTGTATCCTCTAGATATGGATAGTAGGTGGTCCCTGAAAAGGTATCCGAGGGCCAGAAATATGGGCAAGTTTGCTTAAATGAAAATATGGGCGACTTTTATATTGCAAGGTTACCCAGTCAGTCTTTTTAAAAGAAATCTGCGTTGAAAAGAAGGGGCAATTACTCACGCAATGTTCATAGCAGGTACAGATCAGTGTCCAATCGACATTTTTTTTTTTACACAACTATTTGTGTTAAATATTATAAGCTCATGATAGGTGACTATCATCAGCATCAGACAGAGCAAAGTTATGCCATGCATGTCATATGCAGAAAGCAGCACTTGTTGCCCGTCTCTAATTTTGTGGTACTGATCCCTCCAGATGGACCACAATATTTTATGCTTGCTTGGGCATCCCCTTGCCTTATAAATCATTTCTTCTACTTTGGGGCAGTGATCCAGGCCTCTTGTTCCCCAAACCGGTGTAGAAGCTTTTTCACTTCTCCAGTGCCATGCTATGTCCCTTTTGGCCACCAAGAAACCTATTGACAACAGCAATCATGTACTCCTTGACCTCTTGCAGCCTTCCATTATGCTGAGCATGGCTACTTTAGGGTTCAGGTCGACTGCATAGCCCAGTACCCTCCTCAGTGCATGATGTATCTGCTGCCAATATTGCACAACCACTGAGCATTCCCAAAACTTGTGCAGAAAGGAGACTCTGGGTGTGGTGTAACGTAGGCAAGTGCGGATGGGGGCTCTTCCCATGTGCCAAAGTCTGGACGGATGAAAGTATGTTCTGTGAAAGTATTTACATTGAATCAGTCTAAAGCAGGATGAGATGGCCACTGACCACAAGGCCATTCTCACCACCAACTTATCATCGTTCAGTACCCCCATTAGCTTTCTACCCCGGTCCAACCACCATTTTGCCAGAGCTTTCTAAGGAGGTCAGGTGTGCTACCCACCAATGGCTTACACATTCTAGAAATGCCTTTCTTGCCTATCTGCTCCATAATTAACTTAAGCTGTATGGCAGCAATTCTTAACCTCGGTCTGCTGTACCTACGCAGGGGGTATGCGACTATTTAGGAAATGAAATAACAATGGTAGAAAATAATAAAGTATATATACATAAAAAAGCTACACTGAAATTTTAAAACACTGTAAATGAGAAGAAATTTGAGGCTATATCCTTAGCTTGATTAATGGGAGCAGCACAAGTACAGCAAACAGTAGTTTGGACGATTTTTATGTGCTGACAAAAAGCATTCATTAGGAGCAAAAAAGACAAAGCGATAAGCCAGATTTAAACATATTGCTTTGTCTTTTATAAATAAAGTAACATTTTGAAAAGCGCCATCCTTCACATTAAAATTCATATCTCGATTTATGCATATTTTTTGTTTGGAGTGAAATTAAATATTTAATCATTTGTATTTATGATGTATATTTGTTTCTGTATTTTTGGGCATTGTTTTGAGGTTCAGGTAATAAAAATTGCTTAAGAGGAGGTTCCCCTTCCAGTAGCGATTTAATAGTGGTCCACATAAGTTAAAAGGTTTAGGACTGCTGCTCTTCGGGATTGGAGTCTGGGAGGGCTTTAAGTTTGTCTTGGTAGGTTCGAGAACATGTCGCAACTGCAGCTATTTAAAGAACTGCACTTTCTTTTGCGAAACGTCTGCGAAGAGCTGTTCAAACAATTTAATTTGATCAAGAACCCACACATCCTTAGTGTCACGATGTCTATCAAGTCCCAATTTCGAAAGCCACCTATTCTGGACTCGTGGACGAGCTATGTATCCTGCCACAAGGGAGTTCCATGTCGGGGTTCCCTGCCATTTAATGTGTTTTAAAGCTTCATGTCAACATAGCAGAGGTATTCTGGTGGTAGGTAGCAGCGTATGGGGGATCCCATATAAGATTAAATGCAAGCTTGATGTTTACAGATCCATCTCCAGCCTAACCGCCCGGTCTCCTCTGTCACAGAAGAGCCAGTCGTTAATTGGGATGACCTGGGAGGCCCAGTAATACAGGCTGAGATTTGGTACCCCCCAGCCCTCCATCACAGGAGACCTGCACTCATATAAAGAATACCCATGGGATGCCTCCAGCCAATAGACATTTATTAACCATCAACTTTAAGTCAGAAAAGAACTGGGGAGGTATTGAATGTGGGGAGGTTCGTGGAATGAATATATATATATATATATATATATATGTCACACAGGTTACTTCTTCAAAAGAACCGAAGGACACAGCGGGGATTCAGAGGAAGTCTGTATTTATTGGAAAAAATCGGCATGATGCATTTCGGCACTGTTAGCCTTCTTCTGATGCCTTTACAACGGAAATGGAGTCCCACCCTCCTATGTACCTCCGTCGGCCCTCCCATTGGTGAGAGCGCAGCTGGTCCCACTACAATGATTGGAGTCTTTGGTCGTAGTCCTCGTATAAGACTGCAACTCCCAGAAGCCCATTCTCTGGTAAGTACTCCGGTGGGGCCCAAGTTATTCCCTGATGGGGCTGCTGATGCCTGGCAAAGGGGGGTGATGTATAGCAGACACACTCCGCTGTGATAGTTCCCCAGTCTTCCTCGGGTCCCCAACGCTCTGCCTCCGTTACCAGAATCAGCCAGGCGATGAAACGTCAGCACAATGTCCGCGTCTCCCCGTGAAGTCACGAGCTGCTCCTGGCAGAAGACCACTTGCTGGGCTGGTTCTAGAGGCGGTCCGAGGGTAACCAATACCTTGGAAAACCACAACAACTTGCCGAAAATCCCTTGGACACTTAAAGAGCGGGTCCTTCTAGCACGCTTCCGGCAGGCGTGCGAAACATGTCACACAGGTTACTTCTTCAAAAGAACCGAAGGACACAGCGGGGATTCAGAGGAAGTCTGTATTTATTGGAAAAAATCGGCATGGTGCAATTCGGCTCTGTTAGCCTTCTTCTGATGCCTTTACAACGGAAATGGAGTCCCACCCTCCTTTGTACCTCCGTCGGCCCTCCCATATATATATATATATATATATATATATATATATATATATATTACCTACTGGCGGTCGCCAGTAGGTAGTTATAGTTAGGACCTAATTTCCATAGGAAAAGCGTTTTTTGTTTTCCCAATAACTTTGGCGTCGTTTGACGAATCTTCGCAAAATTTTCAAAACTAGTGGGGCGCTCCGGTCAGCTCCTGTCTTGAAAGTTTTGGGGTGATTCGTCGAGCGGGGGCCGAGAAAAAAGGGGGTCCCAAAACGCGTTTTCCCCATGTTATTTTCCATAGGAAACTTTAGACAAAGCTACAGCCCGAACTGCTGAACGGAATTACACCAAATTTGGCAAAAAGGTAGGTCTTGGTTCAGAAAGATCCCTTTTTGTTAAATGGTGTAAATCCGTTGAATAGTTCCTGAGAAATTAGAAAAAGAAAAAGTTTCGCTATCTATGGCCGCGGTGGATTCGCGAACCCTCCCGAGCACGAGCTTCACTCTGATTGGATTGCAGAGAGGTGTAAAAAGGGGCGTGGCCTCGGACCACCTCTCTGCAATGCAGCTCTGTGGCGCTTACTGGAGGTACCTGGTGGGCTAGTTGGCACCCAGGGACCCTCCGGATTCAAGGGGACTTAATCCCCCAACTTAAAACGCGCCACGGGGCGCGTTTGCACACTTGTGACATCAGGCCCCACCCTTCACTGTGCAAACGGGCCCTCTGGTGCGTTGTAAGTTGGGGTATTAAGTCCCCTTGAATCCTGAATGTCCCTTGGGTCCAACTAGCCCACCAGGTACCTCCAGTAAGCGCCACAGAGCTGCGTTGCAGAGAGGTGTAAAAAGGGGCGTGGCCTTGGACAACCTCTCTGCAAAGCAGCTCTGTGGCGCTTACTGGAGGTACCTGGTGGGCTAGTTGGCCCTCAGGGACCCTCAGGATTTAAGGGGATTTAATCCCCCAACTTACAACGTGCTAGGGGGCACGTTTGCACAGTGGTGGAGGGAGGGGTAGGGGCCTGATATAAGAAGTTAGCAATCCTGCTGTGTGGGACTTACTGGTGGTAATAAAAGGGATAGTTGGCCCCCAAGGTTGACGTTGGGGGCTAACTACTCCTCCTGTTACCTCCAGTAAATCCCACACAGTGGGATTGATAAGAGGTGTTTCGGAGGCCACGCTCACCTTTCTCCACCACTCTGGAAACGCGACGGGTATGTTATAGTTAGAAATTAGCATTTAAACAACATTTGAAATTCACTGAAAAAACCATAGGTTTCAGGGACGTTATAGTTAGAAATTAGCATTTAAAAAACCATTGAAATTCACTGGAAAAACCATAGGTTTCAGGCACGTTATAGTTAGAAATTAGCATTTAAAAAACCTTAGAAATTCACTGAAAAAACTATAGGTTTCAGGGACGTTATAGTTAGTTGGACATTTCTCTCGTACAAAACCATAGAAATTCCCCCGTTATAGTTAGTTCAGCTAACTATAACTCGCGCACCCGCAATGCACTGCTGATGAAGTCACATATTACATCATTCATGACATGGTCAGTGACATCACTGATGACATCTCAAATGACATCCTGCGTTTGGGGGGGGGTTGTGTAGGAGAGTAGGATCTGCCTCTTATGTTGCCCCCACTTTTTTTCTGATGTTTACACTGGTTTCTGGCTATAGTCAGGCTGGGACCCTGCCAATCAGGGCCCCAGCCTCTCTGTTCTCTCTAAACGACTTGGAGTGCACTCTAGGTGCACTAATGATTGGATACTGTGGTACCTTATGAGTCCCTAGTATATGGTACCTTAGGTGCCAAGGGCATAGGTACTTCACAGGCCTACCCGGGGCTGAAGCATGTATTATGCCACCCCTGGGAAGCAGACTAAATCTGACACCACAGGTCTGCTACTGCAGCCTGGGTAAAGTGGTGCATGCACCCCTTACTGTGATATAGGCTACCTATATCACTACATAGATACACACATATAAACCTATAACTCCGCAGGCCTTATCAATCCTGAAGGTAGAGTGCTTGGTTCCTATGTGAGAGGGTGCCCCTGCATGAGCAGAGCCCCTCTGCAGCATTCGGAGACCCTTCTCTGATGCTGTTTGTAGTGCAGCCTGACCATATACTCTTAAGCGCATTATAACCTCGCGTTAAATGCTAACTTTGGGATGGCTGCACGGAAACATGTCGTGTTTGGTGTCAAACATCTTGGAATACTACCCCCCTGCCAGTTCTGGCGGCGGGGGTAGCATTCCACCTCTTCTAGAGGGATAGACATGTACCTACTGTGGAAACGCGGTAGAATCCTGAAGAGCCCTGGCATCACAAAATGGATGCCACCAGTCACAGACACTGGGCTGCCCTCCTGCTGATGACCGAAACTCGCAGTGGAGGAAGCCCAACAATAGGTATTTTGTCACAGGAGGGTGTGACCACCTTCCAGACAGGGTTTAGTGTATTGAGGCTGGGTGGGTGCACTCCTAGAGTGCTTTGAAGTCCTGCACTGGGGGAGCAGAAGGCTCCTCTGTGCATATGCCAGTTCAAACCAGCTCAGGGGCTACCTGCCCCTGCGCGAAACTGGACAAAGGGAAGTGGGTGTAGCCACCCACTCCCCTGACCCGCCCATAGGTGGGGTCATAGAGCTAGTCCCTCCCTTCTTTTTAGTATAAGAGAGGGAACCTGTGCATGGCACACTAGATACCCCTGAACGACGCTCTGAAGAAGAATCCTGGACCTTCCACGTTCCACTACCTCTGGAAGACTGAAGAATCTCCCTTGGAGTCAAGGAGTGACTCCCCTGCTTGGCAGGCACCAAAAACTACAACGACGGTCGCAAACTACGCCGCTCCCGCTGGAGCCCGAGGTCCCTGCAGCCCAAGACGAGGATTTCCTGACTTCTCCAAGGCCATCGTGAGTCCCCAGCGAAGCTGAGGCCAGTGGACCCCACGAGTGACGAGGAACTGCAGGCCCTGGGTACCGTGCACTATTGTCGAGTGCAACCCCTTCACGACGTTCTACGAACTTGTGCTTTGGACCACGTGTGGTCCCAGCCTCTAGCAGGAATCCCTCCGAAGATCAGAGGCCTATCCCGTCCCGAGTGACCGTGGGCCCCTGTTGAAGGAATCCTCCTGAGGCGTCTTCGCGATCCCTTGCCAGCCGGCTTGTGGGTCCCCTGAAGACTTTTCTAAAGAAACCAAAGGGCTCCCCTGGTTGCTCCAGGCCTGCCCTGACTTACCCTCGCTGGGTGAGTTCCCCAGACCTTGCTGGTCTGCACCATTGACTTTTTACATTTTCCACGAGACTTGCTGCTACCAAGGCTTGTTGGCTCCAATCGGGTTGTTGACACCGCAGTCAGCTGCAGACTTCGTGGGACACGCCGAATCCAGCTCCTGGTCGTCGTCGACGCCTCCTGGACCTCGTGGCCGAAGAGTCAAGACACCCGTGAACGACCTGAATCTTCCGGCGACGGTGGGCATTCATCTTCCTTGCCCCGAGTCACTGCCCAGTGACTTTGAACACTGTCCCCTCTGCTTTCAGGTCTCCCTTCTTCCGAATCCAGGCTTGGATTCCACCGGACACTTCTTCGGACTTCACAAGCAGCAAGTCTTCATTGGCTCCCATTGAAAACGACGCCGCGACCCGACACCAAAGGACACCTATGCACCCGGTTTCCCTGGGTGAGGTAACTCCAGCACTACGGTGCTCCTGTGGGTGTTGGCCCTAGAACTACTTACCCTGTAAGTGACTTGCTTGTAGCTACTCCCGAAGTGCCCTTAACCTCTTCATTTCTAACCGCGACTTGCCCCATTGAAGTCTACGGCGATCCGCGCCTGTGTTAACGCACTGCACGCGTCCCCCGTGGGTCCTTTACTTACCTGCCTTGGGTGGTTTCGTGAGGCCCCAACACTTCTGAAGGCCCTAGGCCTTGTCTCTTTGCAAGTCGTTGTTCTTAAGTCTCTTTTTTTAGTATATGGTCTGGTACGCCCCTAGGGCCCCAGCCATATTGTGCTTAATTTATTGTGAAACGTTAATTTGTGCATATGTTCCTGACTTCTAATCTCATAAAGAGATTAGTAGAAAGTTGTTTAGTAATAAATACATATATATTTGATATATATACCTGTGTGGTGTCTTTTCATTTGGTGATTCAAGAGATTGTGTGGTAAAACAAGCTGCTTTACATTCCTCCAAGACTTAGCCTGAAGGCTGCTCTCCACAGCTACCACTAGGATAGCTTTCTATAAAGGTTGTCTTAAACCTACCTACCATAAGAGTCGAATTGTACTGGTGCAAGGTGTCCACTTTAATTAGTGAACAGCATATACCAGGCCAACTTCTCACACCTTAAACTACCCTAAGAATACCAGGACTTTCAAGATGTGTTTGACCCCGTAAAAGCCACCCAACTGCCCCCACACAGAGCCTTTGATTGCCGCATAGATCTCCCGGGAGCAACGCTGACCTGCAGTAGAGTTTATGCGTTGACAGAACCTGAAACTCAATATCTACGCAAATATCTGGATGAACAACTAGAGATAGGTTTTATACGCCACTCCACGTCACCTGTGTCTTCCCCTCTCTTATTTGTACCCAAGAAGAATGGAAATTGAGGGCTTGTGTGGATTATAGGATGGCCAATAAGGTGACTATTAAGAACCGCTAACCTCTACCGTTAATTCTAGTACTACTTGATCAGGTTAGAAATTCCACCATTTACACAAAACTAGATTTGAGGGGAGCTTACCACTTAATCCATGTATGAGAAGGCGATGAATGGAAAACCACCTTTAAGGCTAAGTTCGGGCTGTTTGACTATACTGTATGCCCTTCGGGCTATGTAATGCTCCGGCAGCATTTCAATATTTCATTAACAAGGTCTTGCGGAAGTATTTAGATGTTTGTGCAATCATCTACATAGACAACATTCTGATTTACTCAAACTAAGAACAAGAACATGTACAGCATGTACACGCCATCTTGCAACGCCTTAGGGTAAACACTCTCTTTGCTAAATTAGACATATGTTCCTTCCATGTACAGTCAGTAGAGTTTCTGGGGTATCACTTATCTCCGACAGCCATCATTATGGAGCCCAAAAAGGTAGAAGCCATTACCAATTGGCCAACTCCAACAAATGTCAAGGAAATTCAACAGATACTTGGCTTTGCCAATTTCTATCGTCATTTCTTCCCGCACTTTTCAGAGATAGTGGCGGCCATAACACAGCTGCTAAAAAGGAAGCAATCATTTGCGTGGTCTCCAGAAGCCAATCAGGCGTTGCAACTGTTAAAACTAAATTCACCACTGCACCCATTCTTCAGCATCCCAATCCAGGCCAGCCCTATTACATCGAAGCCAATGCTTCACAGGTAGCCGTAGGAGTAATTTTATCTCAAAAGAACCCAAGAACTGGCCACATGCATCCCACAACCTTTTATTCCAAAAAAACTTCTACCAAGGGAGCAAAACTATACAGTGGCTGAAAGAGAACTTCTGCCCATCAAACTGGTGTTCACTGAATGGAGGCATTACCTACAGGGGGCGAAACATGCAGTCACAATATTCTCAGATCATAAAAATTTACAATTCTGAGCTCCGTTAGGGCTCTCACCCCCCGACAAATGTGATGGCTGCATTTCTTTAGTGGGTTCGATTTCATCATCACCTATCGCCCAGGGACCGAGCCGTTACAGTTTGATGTTCTTTCTAGACCGGGGTATGCTCACGCCTCCCATTCCACATCAGACTCCCCTACTATCATTCCACCGGAAAAGATAGTTGCAGTCAGCGAGGGTGATACCTTTATGGAGGCCTTACATGAAGAATATAAAAAACGAAAAACCTAAGAATGGATCAAAACACCTAACCATACTATCACAGACAAGCTGTTCCTTCACGCTCGGAAACTGTACATCCCTAATATAGAAATAAGACGTCGGGTAATTCAATCGAATCATGACACAGCATTAGCAGGGCACCCAGGTGTAACGAAAACTCTAAGGAATTGTCAAAAAAACCTTCTGGAGGATCAACATGCAGAAGGATATACAAGAATATCTATCTGGTTGCCCAACTTGTGCACGAAACAAGAACACTCACACTGCGCCTGCAGGCTTATTACAGCCTCTGCTTATTCCCCTAGTTCCATAGCACACCATTAGTCTGGATGTTATTACTAACCTTCCAGCAAGCAATACCTTCACTACCATTTTAGTAGTTGTTGGCATGTTATCAAAAATGGTACATTTCACCCCCCTCAAAAAGATATCCACTGCCGCAGAATTAAGTCAAATATTCATTGATCATATCGTAAGACTGCATGGTCTACCGACTAAAATCATGTCAGATTGCAGAGTTCAGTTCACAGCTAAATTTTGGAGAACACTCTGTGATAAGTTAGGAATAGAGGTAGCCTAGTTATCTGCCTTCCACCCACACACCAACGGGCAAACTGAACGGGTCAACCAATTCCTAGAAACTACACTAAGATGCTTACTTCCATGTACACAGGACAATGGGATCAGGCCTTACCCCTAGCTGAATTCACTTATAATAATAGCACCCAAAAACTACACGCCTCCTGCCACTTACCTGTTTTCAGGCTTCCAGTCTTGCCTGCTCCCTTGATCCTCCCACTTCGACCTCACCGCAAAGGATGTCCTGCATTAGTCTCACACCTGGATGGAAGAAAAACAAGAAGAAAAGGAGAGACGCATTAACAGACTTGATTTTACTGCGCGCTGAGCTCAGTCGCAACATCGTGCTGCAAACAAAGGTACCCAGTGGTTTTGTTCAACTTGTACATACGCTTGGCAGGGCTCTGCCAGAGAGAACTTGGATGAAGCTAACCCCGTCCGAATTTGCTTGTGGGTTTGATTCTGAAGTCATACTCACTACAGTTTTGGAAATTTTGATAAAGGAGCCTCTACGGACAATCTAAATGAAAACAAAACAACAAAACCAAAGGTTGGTTGAGATTTGAAAAGCTTTTGTGAGTTGATACCTTAAGAGATCGAGTTAACACTAAACTAAAGCCTTATTATTTGTTTGTTTATAGTTACCATATCTGCCGGTACCATTCGTCAGACTGGTGTTAATGCCTGCGGCAGTGTTGCTGTTGAGTAGACAAGCCACAGCATCTTTGTCTCTACACACTCTCTCCACCCGAACCCCCTTCCCCCTGGGATTTGCCACCAGAACAGTGTCTCCTCCTGTAAACCGAGGGCAAGTCTCGGAAGGATTCGGGAACTACCGTTGCCACCCCATTAGAATCATCTGGAAGCCAGGTAGGTGGCTTATGACAAAACTGTTGTGCAATTTAATTCATCCATATTTTCCTAATAAACATTGGACTAATGAACACACTGATATTCTCAAAGTTACAGACTAGCATGCTTGAGTCTGAACATTTACACATTCGCGTTAACACTACCAACTTGGTAATCCGCATAATTGCAGGTTCCACTGGAGACACATAGGTTTTATTCTCTGAATTTGAAACCGTGCCGATTGCTTATAAGTCGGATTTATATTCAAATGAGGAAATGCGTTTTGAATTGACAAAAATGTTTTTGTCTGCAGTTCAAACAGTTGTCCTAAAGGAACGTCCATTGGCACAGGGGAAACACATAATTATGGTATCTCCATTCCCAGCCTTAGTCTGTCACCAAGGCTGGTGTTCCTAACGCGAAAGCCTCACATCCAAGATGGATCCAGTGGGCCACTCCTTGACAACTACTGATGTAGATTATGTTTTTGATTCTACCTTACATACAGAGGAATACCTCTAGTATAAACAAGAATACCCCGTATCTAGTGAAAGTTTGCCTCTAGATCAATATGATTTTATAATCCATACTGATGGTTCAGACCAGCCTGTGGTTGGTTGTATGTACAGATATTCAGCAGCATGTGTTGCAGTGAAGGGTGTCATGAAAGATGGTGTATTTCAGGCACATAAAACTTATATAGAGAACTTTAGGGGCCAGATTTTCAAAAAAGGAATGCAGCGCAGCCCCCAAAGAGGTTGCACTGTGTTGCGTGACAGGGAGGGAGCAGGACAGCGCCATATCTACAGAGATATATGCTCTCTCCTCCCCTTTCCCTAGCGCCGGCGCTGATTTCAGCTGCCGTTCACACACCTTAGCACCATAGTGCTAAGGTGCATGCCTGAGTCTAGCATAGGTTTTGTACAGGAAGGGTACCCTTCCTGTACAAAATACTATGCCTAGACAAGTTTAAACACTTTTTTCCACTCTGTATGTGTGCTGCACAGTGCAGCATGCATGCAAAGTAGGAAAAGGAGAAATGAAAACACCTCCTCTTGACACCTCCTTTTAGATGGTGTTAACGTTTGACGCTAAACCCTGTCTACAATCGTTTATAGATAGGGTTCGCGTGGAAATGCATGGGTGGTTGCATGGATACGCCCATGTACCACCCATGTAATGCCCCCATGGCGCTAAGTAACGCAAAGCAATGCTTTGCGTTACTTGTATGGTACTTTCCGACCCAAAACAAGTTTTGCCCTGGAAAGTAAATTAGTAACAAAACTTTTTATGCTGGTTAGCATCACTTTTGTGACGCTAACCCAGCGCAAAAGTGTTTTAAAATCTACCCCTTGGTGCAGCAGCAGCCTTTGCAGCCAAGAGCGGTGGGGCCGGGTTGGGGGGGGGTTTTCGACAGACTACGATGAGGGAAAATTATTTATTTAATTTTCCCTCGTGGTTGTTTGTCGAATCCCCCCCCCCCCAACCCGGCCCCACCTCTCTTACCTGCACGGGTCTCTCCTGCCTAGGTGTCTGTAACACTCAGCTGGCTGAATTGAAAACTTTGGTTCTAGCACTACAGAATAGGGATCCTGAATTCCCCACACTGATGGTGTCTGATTCCTATTACTGTGTCCAGGCCTTTAATGATAATTTACCTTACTGGTGCTTGAATGGATTCACTGATTCTAAAGGAAAAGCTACCAAGTATAAATTGCTTTGGGGCAAGGTGGCAACACTTAACGATGCTCTGCCACGGGCTCATGTTATTCATACATTGAATCATCAATGTGTTAGTATGCATGTTGCAGGGAATTTGGTGGCTGACAAAGCTGCCATGGCGGCTGTTCAGACAGTTTTAGTAGCTACGATTACTCAAACAAAGAGCTTTATTCGACTGTAATATTACAATCATAAAAGCATATCACATTCATTAAAAATTCAAACAATTCCTATTATTTCACATAAAAAGAAACGTATATAAAAACCTATGCAAAGATTAAGAGCAGGTAAAAATAAAAACATTCTGATAAAATACAACTGCCCGATTTATATCAAGGGGTTCTAATTACATTTCATCATTTATCATGCTTTTCCTGGAGTGCAGCACTTTCTTCAAAAACATTGCTATACGCCAGGCTGTGTGTTCGTCCTCCATAAACTGAAGTTTGACCAGGGCCGGCCGACATTGCCTTAATCCTAATTGTTTTAACAATGGCACAATCCACTGTTTCCTAAAAACAGAATAATATTTACAAAATAACACTGTGTGTATAGTGGATTGCTCGGCCTGATCGTCACACGGACAGGGTTTTAATATCCGAGACCAATCATTTTTTCTAGGAAAGGTCACTAATCTATGGACAATCCCCAGCCTGAACCAAGTTAAAAGCCGCCTGTCAAAACCACCCGGGACAAATATCATGTATGGTTCTATGTCGAAAGAAGTTAACAATAACTGATGATGACGCACACTTGGTTTTACTAATTCTTCCGACAATCTCAGCATAGCCAGGTGTTTAAGGCCCTCCATTCTTAAATCCTTTCTTGAAATTTGTTGCATTTTGATTGGGTTGGTGAAGTATTCTTTGTGCCCTATGTCCTTCATAAAATTATGCACGTACTTAACCCAAGGGATTTTTAGCGCCCCTCTAGTTTAAGGCAGTCTTGTAATATCTCTCTATTTAGCTTGGTTTCTTCTTTTAACCACACGCTGTGCCACAACAGGATGGGTTCCATTTTTATCAAATCCGAAATGAACGGTAATCCCAACTCCTCGTGACAGGCAAAAGAAGAAGTGCTACCCGGAACTGATAAAAGATACCTTGTAAAAGAATTTTCTACCACTTGAATTGGGTGAACGTTAACAAAGCCCCACACTCCCGCCCCATGCATCGCTGATGTAATGCATTTCGCCTTATAGATCTGGATTAATTCAAGTGGGGGTTTCCTACCTAACTTCTTTGAAAAGGAGGTAAGGGCGGCTATAGTCTTTGTCAATACTAGCTTTTCGTTAACACTGCCTCTGACCAGTTATCACTTTGATTAAATAAAATACCGAGGTACGCAAAACTCTTGGTGGTTGCCAACTTCTGTCCATCCACAAACATGGCCTTTGGTTTTATGCTTCTCCACCACAGTTCATAATATATGTCTTAGACTTATTAATTGATAACCCAAGATCCCTCATAAAATTTGTGTAGCTGTCTAGGGCCCTTTGCAAACCATTTTGAGTTCTAGACATTAATACCGCGTCATCCGCGTAGAGGAGGGCCGGTATGGGTCGGCCACCTACTGAGGGAAAATCCTGGTTGTTCCTAAGTAGTGCATATTCCAGACCATTTGTATATAAGTTAAAAGAGAAAGGGGCCAGTACGCAACCTTGTCTGACCCCCTTTTGATGGAAAACAAACCAGTACGCTCACCCCTTATACCAAAGCGCACTGTCGCTGAGGCACCAGTATACAAGGAACGTAAAAAACAAATAATATGGGGATCCACACCCGCCACATTAAGGGTATCCCAAAGTCTATCATGTATTACCGAATCAAACGCCGCCGTGAGATCCATGAATGCCAAAAACAGGGTTCCCTTCTTGACTTTAATATATTTACCCATCAATAACGCAAGGTTAACACTCTGCTCAGTTGTCCCAAGACCCCCTCGGAAGCCATACTGTATATCCGATAGGATTTGATTTTCTTCTGCCCAGGTCTGAAGGCGTTCCAGTATGACTCTACCTGCTACTTTTACCAGGGAGTCCAGGAGAGAGATAGGGCGATAACATCCCGGGTCATTACGATCCCCTTTTTAAATATAGGGACTATGATCGACTCCCCCAAGTCTTTGGCATCGCGTCCTCACAACTGGCGTTAAAAGCCTGGGTCAGTATTGGCCCCCATAGGGGGATATTGGACTTAAACAAGTCCACCGGTATTCCGTCGGGGCCAGGTGCTTTACCTCCCTTACTTGCTGCAATTGCTCTTTCCACTTCCCCCAAGTTGAATTTCAAGTCTATACTATCCCCCTCCTCTCGTGAAACTGCTAACTGGGGCGCATTAATAAATTCCTCTCCAGCATAAATCCTTGCGTAGTGCCTAACCCAGGCTTCTTCTGATACAGCAATTTCTATAGCGGGACCCCCCACTGGTTGTAAATATGGGGTTTTAACTGTGCGCACAAAAGGCCACACTGTCTTTATGCAGTGCCGCCTGATGGAGCGCTTCCCAAGCTTCATTCTTCAAAGCATCTTTCCTGTCTTTGAGTGCCAACCTGTAATCTGACCTCGCCTTCTTGACATTATCACTAATTCTCGGGTACCTATGCAGCTCTATTTTAAGTTCATTATATGCTTGCGTACACTGCTTGTCGAACCAACCTTGGCTCCTAACTTTAATCTTGTTTTGGACAAGTAATAATTCCCTTATCCCCGCTGTTATTATCTGAAATGCGGCTAGTATGCCCGTTGGTGGTACCATCTCGCTCAAGCAGGTAACAAAATCGGTTTTATGCCTCATGAGTAGTTGTTTCAAAATTACTTCCGGGTCGACCTTAGTCCACTTTAAAGTAAAACCATTTAATTTATCCAATTTTAACGTCCCTACTTCTTCTATGCTACTATCTACCCTCTGTGATCTAAGCGATGGCAATATAATCGTTAGACAGAGGGGGAAATGATCACTCAGGGGGCTATCCCCAACTTTAAAAGAATGTATTCTTGCTGCATCATTACGAGATGCAAGTATAAAATCAATGGTTGATGATAGGCCCCTCCCGTTAAATGTTGGCAGCATGATGTTTGTGTTATCCACTAGGTCATTTACAAAACCCAGGTCGTAACTAGCCATCAAGTCATTCAATAATTCCCCTGCCATATTGTGGGAAAAGTGGATGCCACATATTCCTTCTTCATCGTCTAACCCACAGATTCTAATGTCTTCATGAGTACACAATGAACAATTGAAATCCCCCATTATAAGGATCATGATTTCCTTTGAGATAACCCGAGTTGTCACAGTGAGGTCAGTGGAAATTTCTTTTAATACCTTTCCAAACTCGTCTAAGGGGATATTATTATAAAAATTTATCAAGATAATAGAATGAGTCCTGCTTACCCCTAGTTTAATCAGCTGGTAGTATCTGTTCCCCCACTTTGACTCTATTTTATCTATCATAACTTTGTTCGACACATATACACAAAGCCCCCCCTTTGCTCTACCCATTGGCCCCTTCACTGCTGGCATATGAAACGTTTTATAACCGTTTATAGAGATCGGGTCTACTGTCCACGTCTCTTGTGGGCAAAGTATATCATAATTTAAAATTAGTTCGCACCATATCTGATTATTCATCTTATTACATAAACCCGCTATATTCCAAGATATGATCTTACATAAAGTACCTACATTTTTGGCTTGGCGTTCAGTGTGTTCTGAAGGATTGAGATTTACACTTTTAGCTGGTAGACCGGCAATATTCCAAGACATCAATGATAATGAGGAAAGAGTCGGACCACCACCCAAAGCTCGGGTTGTCAGGATCTCTGTGCCCTCTAGATAATTGGAACTAATTATCTGTGGTCCCGCTTTTGTAACGGGAGAAGAAATAGGCAAAATATCGATATTCTCTGGCAGAGTTGGGGTGACTGATTGTAGTCAGTCGCATGCATCTAGGTCAGACAAAGGGGCTGAATCTATTAACAAGATTCAAATCTAAGGATCTATATATGCTTCTTAGTGGGGCCCGGGGCTGACTCACTACACTTGGTAAACCCCTCCCACTTGGTAAACCCCTCCCTATTGAGGGGTGGAGATAAAAGAACCCTAATGGCAAAACAAAAATTTTATCCGAATAACTCCCTGGGTTTTTACCCAATCGATCCAAAAGAAATCTAACAACATACACATTATTAAAATTGACAACTACACAGTCACCCCTCCCTTCTTTCCTGGAGGGTCCTATCTAGGCAGATCGTCTGGCCATAATCATTTGATTATAGATATCCCCATCCCAAATCCCAACACCCTTCAATTGTAAGTCCAACCAATGCATAACTTTTAATAATAGTTGCTCAGTAGTTTCAATCTGTCCTTCCCGCAATACTGGAACATTCCTCAGAACCACCACCAACGGAGCAGCTGCCGGAGGAAGATGTAGGGTCGGCGGACCTTCTAGGGCTATGCTATGATCCAATCTTCCATGCTTCGTCGAGGATTCTTGACCATGTGTCCCTGGTACGGAACTATCCTGTCTTCCTATGGCACAACTATTATTTGAATTTGCCATTGACACATTAGATGCTACTGTCTCTACCGAGGGGCGTTCATCGCCCGGCATGCTTGGGATAGATTGAGCGAATTCACTCGACGTGTTCCCTAACTCAGCGGTATTGTCAATCGTAGCAGCCATAGAAGCATCTAGATTGGTAGCTGCGATAGGGGTCTTCCTAGAAATTAAAGGGTTCATTGCCGATAATTTTATAGCTTTGGGTTTTGCTGGGACAGTGTTGCTGGACTTGCGAGGTATAGGCACTGGTGGCAGCTTGGTTTGAACAAGAAGTCCCTCAAGGACACAGAGATTAGATTTAGCCTGTAATTCAAAACTATTCAGTCTTTCCTCAATCTGACACAGTCTATAATTAATAGGATCTAAAGAAGTCTGGACTAGGTTTTCTAATCTCTTCCACATTGCCTCATTAGCTTCGGAGCATACATCGCCTGTTAAGTCAAAATTCGGCATTCCAGCAGTTGGAGGTGAACGGTCTACTATAATAGGTAAATCCACGGTAGCACCTCCTCCAGTTTTGTTCATTCTAGGAATTTTTGCGATTCTTGGTCGCTGTGGACCCCCTCCCTCTTCCTCTTTACTATGGGTTCTGGGGTTGCTTCAAGACTTTTGTTTTTAATTAGGGGCACAGACACAGACCGCGTGGAAATTCGTTGGAGTGGGCCAGTTGCGGCAGGCTCTTGGACGATCTCATCCGGAGGCTGTCTAATAGGCACTTCCAATAACCCATTTGGGAGCTGTAGGAGGTCACTTGCCATATTAATGGTACTAGTAGCAGTATTCAAACAGCGGTCAGGGGAGCATACAGACGCCAGGGCACCCAGAGATGATCTTTTCGACAGTAGAGGGTCAAGGGATAGGCGACGCTCTGTGAGAGTTATCTCATGTTCAAGAACAGAGGTTGCTCTAACTAGAAATTGGTCCAGTGTCCCGGCCATGCCACCACTATGTAGCGCGTTTCTCCCCTTCCCATCGCGCTTATTCATCTTATAGTGTAGATCAAATTCTGGCAGTGGCCCTAATCAATTTCCGATTAGTTGCGACCTTGGGATATGCGAAATAAATTAGAATATTTTGCAGGACTGACCTTAGGTTAATTGTGCGCTCAGGGGGGGGCCCAGCCCGGTCTCCTCCGGTCACTGACGGGCTCAGACGGGCCGCGAGGCGTGATGTAGGCTCTCCCTTGCACTCAGCTGCAGCGCATCACCAGCAGGCAGGCAGGCAGGCAGGCTTCCTGGGACTTGCAGTCCCCCAACTCCCAGGAGTTTCCTGTTTTCCTTTCCAGTGTCACACCGATCAGCAGCATGCAGTGGCGGCAGGCGGACACCAGGGGGCGTACAGCGATCTCTTGGCCCGGCTGAACTTTCCTTACCAGCTGTTGTAAAGCAGGAGGCGAGGATCTGAAGCAGCCCTGCCGGAACACGGTGAGTTTGAACCGTGACTACTATAAGCTTTTTTCTGCTTCACTCTTGCTAGTCAGGCATTTACCAAACTGTTAAGTGTCACATTGGGGCTTGCCTCGCCCTGTCATGCTGGT
The DNA here is from genome assembly GCA_963921515.1 of Calotriton arnoldi. NCBI lineage: Eukaryota > Metazoa > Chordata > Amphibia > Caudata > Salamandridae > Calotriton > Calotriton arnoldi. The sequence goes on from CAWUFW010003305.1 coordinate 686,307, forward strand.
GGCATCCTTAGACTGTTCTGATGTTGCAAGGCCTGTTAATGAGGTACTCGCTCTGGTAGCAATCTTATAGGCCTCGCTGACGCTGCGGGACACCCGTCGCTGTAGACGCGATTGCAGGCCTCTATACAGCGCTTTTGTGCGTCCTTTAAGTGCTAGGGACGGCTTCCACAATTTTCTTTGCTGGTGGGGTGCCGCAGTCGGCGGCTCGTGCACTTGTCAGCACGTCTCTTATCCGGGCGCTGCTGGCACTAAGATAGCAGCTTAGGGGGAAGACAAAACTCCTACAGGGGCAGCGGTATCAGCAGGGAGGCATCGGCAGGCACGCTGTCTCACGCTACGGCTTCCGCAACTCTCTCACTTCTCATTCCTTCCTCCGGCAGCCATAATCCCTTGCCCGGGAGAAAAGCACCTGGAAGAGAGCCGACAACGGACAGCAGGTCAGCGGGACAAAGCGGCACGGCTCCGGCTTTCGGCCACGCCCCTCCCTCATGAACGAGGACTGATGTTGACATCATGGCTGTGGTCACTGCTTCGGCTAGTGGCGAGCCCTTGCCTAAAGGTTATTCAGTAAAATACTCCTATCTATTGAGTTTGATCATTTCGGATCACTCCATTCAGATGGTACCTTTACATTTATTCCAGTGGCTGTTGATTCTTGTTCTCAATGTTTGTTTAGTGTTGCCACAGCGATCAGCTGACGCTCAAACTGTTATTAAAGATTTGCAAGTCTTTGTTGACACATATGCAGTAGCAGCATTCTACAGGGACTGCCTTTCGTCTCCAAGGCTTATCAGGAGACTATGGGCACCCTGGCTGTTGCTGTGAATTATTCTGCACCTTATCATCCTGAGGGAAATTCTATAGTGAAATGGAAAAACCGTGACTTACAGCAGTCCTCAACAGCTAGAGCATTAGGTTCAGGTCGTAGTTGGATCCATCACCTGTACAGTGTCCAGAGAACATTAAATAATCTGCCTAGAATGTCTTTGAGTGACTGGACCCAGTACGAGACTCTTTTCGGGGTCCAAATATATGTTCCAGATCTTGATAACTCTTGCACAGTGGCTGTAGATGCACCCTTTGACATCCATGAACGTGTTGCTGTCTTACAGCAATTACAAGACTTACGAGATGAGCACTCCAGTTTAGATTCTAAATGTTCTGCCACTGACAAAGTGAAGGAGCAACCAGCGGTTTCTGGCTAGATTCCTAAAGTCAGAGATCTAGTCACAGAGAAGATTGCAGATAAAAAAAGAGTTGGGCCTGTCCTATTGTGCACCGGTGCCTGTCCTTGCTGTTAAAGGTACGCAAACTGTGATTTTGCCACTGCTCGCCAGCTTGTTTCAATTGATTTGATCAAGCTCCACCATTTGGCCAGTTCTACACAGCAGGCCACGGGGGTTCTGAGTAGCTCCTTTACACCTCTCCCTACACTGCACGAAATCCCTTTACATGCTTTAAGCAGTCCAAATCTTTCTACACCCTGACTGGGGTTTACAGAAACTGAACTTTCCATCATGTCGGATAATGAGGATTGCTTAGGATGTGTTTCTACTGTAAGTTTGCCGTTTTCCACCGCTGCTCCTTGCAATGAAGTTATATACTATCAACCCACTTTGGAGTTGCCCGCTGAGGTGCCTGTTTTTATTCAGACTGACTGGTTATTTTATTGACAATAATGCTTTTCTTCTTACTCTTCACATACCTCTGCATGCGGTATATGTGCATTTTTCCTTTGGCAGAAACAGACATCTGATTCCTCCATGGTCCTACTGTTGGATTTTTCTTTCTTCTTTTCCTCTGGATTGGATTTATCACAGTTTTCTTTCTACTTTTGAATGGGCACTATCTTCCAGATCGTGCTTCACCAGAACTTGTAGCTGAGGAGCTTACACCCCATTCTTCTTCACATAAGGTCTGAAGAGACTTATCCTTTGTGAACATTACTTCAATTCCTGTCCATGATGGTATTGTTTAGGATAAAGTTCCCTATAACATTTTTGGTCCAACTGAAACATTACAAATTCCATATGTTTTTAAAGTTCTATGGGTGATTTTCTCTCTCCAGGTTCCATGTCCGCTAAATGGGATGCTGCGACTGTTTCTTATTATTTTAAACGTACACCTTTGCAAGCGAAGCAAGATAAGCTTGTGCAAACAAAATGGATTTATTTCAATTAATTTATTTCATAACAGGCCATACATTGTTATGGATATTGGAAGGATAATGTTGAGTTTAAATCTGTTTGGGGAACACAACTCTTGCAGGTCCAGGGCACTGATGCTTTATTTCCGGCTTGGCAGATCCGTCGGTAAATCATATTTCTAAACAAACAGTACAACAGACTACATGTCTTAGTTTGGGTAACACAAAAAATGTAAACACACCAAGCATCCCCTCTGTTGCAAAATGTGATGGTTGCTAACAGTTTATTAATTTAACAGAAGCTCAATGAGATGGAGCAAAACGGAACATAAAATTTGTCCCTTTCTAGATCAGGTGGGTGGTTATTATGGCCCATTGACACCAATGGTTGTAATGTACATTTTTTAATACTCTTCCCAGGGGTTTACAGCAAGCAGGCTAGACCCCCGGTATATTCACTCGCAACACTCAGGAGTGATTACTACCTATAGCGTAGGAAGGTTTCTGCAGCAATGGTTGGAACATTCCACCTTGTCCGCAGATGAAGATCATTTATCACTCCTTTCTGATAATATGGATTTACATGATTTTCTGTTTGGTCCCAGAACACCTCATTCTAAATGTTTTATTTATGCCACATACAATGAAATTTGGAAAATTTCTCAACAAGAAGCTGCTAAAGGTTAAGACATATTGATAAAGAAAATCTTGATAAAGCATTGGCAGTTGTTGATAATGGAATGATCACGTCTACATGTATTTATTCTTTGAATAATATTGTTTCCTCTGCATTTGATATTATACAGAATGGCATGTCTATCCTTCAACATGTAGAAAACAACAGGAGAGCGAGGAATGAGTAGAGGGGTATGTCCTCTTCCCCAAAATAACAGAAACAACGTGGATGAACCCACAAATAAGTGTTACCACTTGTGTTGACTCAATATGATGAAGTAGAGCACAGACATCCAATGGATTTGTAAAAAGACCCCTCACCCACCAACCTAGTTGGTGGCATGCTTCATCATTGGGGTCCCAGCTGGGCTGCCGAATGCAACCTAGCTGTGCTACAACGCCTGACTACAGCGGAGCGGGTTTTGTGATTCAGTGAGGTGAGTGCTCAGAGAGTTGGGTGCTCAGAGAGTGGTGAGGTTAAAAATGTCTCTAAAAAATACCCAAATGAAAAAACTTTATTTAAAGGGTCTTAGGACAGGGTTAAAATTAAAGCCGGGATATAATGAAGATACAAATGTTACTTCAATATCCCTTAGGTGTAGGTCAACATGTTTCAGCCTTTTACGGTAATCGAAAGGCTTTCTTCAGGACCATTATGTGAAAAACATAGTGAGGTGGCTACAAAAGTGGAGGTAGCCACGTGAGTGAGATATCAGCACACACGCTAAGGTGTGCTGTGTATGTAGTGGGAGAACCGTACTTACGGACCCACTTAATGGTTGAAATCTGTAAGAGAAAACACACAACATAAAGGACATACAAAACATATAAAAACATATGCATTGAACACGTGACTGTCCTTACTTGCATGCTGCGCGCTTTGCTGTGCTCTGATGCATTAGATGAGTCGAAAGTTGCCATGAAAAATCCCTGTTCAGGGTGTTGCATGCGATGAACATAGATAAACCTTAGTAAAAAACGCCATGCATGGTGATAGGTTTAGCATGCATGTTTTATGCACAAGCGAATACCATGCGTGGTCACAAGTATGCGCAAAACATTCGGCCATCAGTAATGATTTTACTGGGCTATACTAATTCATGCGTGAGACACACTAGGTCTATAACTGTGTGCGTGGGAAAATTGTTGTGCCTATGCCGGCAAAAAGAGCATGATGTTCCTAACTGATTAATGCGTGAGACACATTCGGTCTATAACTGTGAGCGCAATAAAATTATGAAATGAAGTAGGTTTTCAAGCCCCATCTCTATAGCGATATCGCTGCAAGGCTGACATCTGTCCGATTTCCATATATTTACCTACTTCCACTTTACCGCCCGCAGAGTCTGACTACAGGAGGCTCCCCCTTGCAGGATCCATCTGATCCTTTTAAACTTGGCAGAAGTAAGACACATTTCCGTTTCTTCTTCCCTAAACTGGTCTTCCCTGGACCCAATTATCCATGTTGTTCCTAAGAACATTACGCACATTTTTGCTGGCATAAGCGCAATAATTTTATCGCGCTCACAGTTATAGACCGAAGGATTGATTACCATTGGTTTTCCTTTGAAAGATCTATTGGCTTTGTTAGTTTTTTTAAATTTTAGTTTGTATAGTATGGTATGCCCGTCATTGTATGGTATGTTATGGAAAGTTATTGTACAGTATGGTATGGCCTGTTTGTTATAGTTTGGCATGTGGGGCCACGGGAATTATATGACAGGGAGGGACCAAATTATGTGGCAGGATTGACTAAATTATGCAGCAACAAAAGGCAAATTATACGGCGTAATGCGCTACATTTAGTGTTAGTATTAACTAATTATTCTAGAATATTTACACATGTTAACTCTATCTAGGCTAAGGTTTCACCTCATTAGTTCCACTTTTACAACCAAATACAGAAATAATCCTAAAAAAGGTGACAAGTCAACTTTACGAAGGGCCTTCTACTGTGCTGCAACATGTGATGCCACGCATTCAGTAACTTTTAATCCGTTTGAGCTAGAAACAAAGTTGTTTTTTGTTTAAATCTGCAGACTATGAAGATGATGATGGATTGTGTCACAAATGTGGCAAATTCATAATGATGTGGCGGCAAAATTGCATACTTCCAGTGTCCCTGATGGTGTGGTATGCCTTGTAATTGTATAGTATGGTCTGGGGAGGAGGTTATACCTCGATATAGGGAACATAGCGGCAATCTTGTGCATGGTGTCAGATCAGCGCTCACAGAGTAAAGTACAGTAACTTTTAATCCCACCCCTTCACCTCCTTACATCTAGACAGCAGTAAGAACTCTCATGGGAAAGGGCTAGGAATTTGGCCTTCTCATGTAATGCTGACCCCTTCCTGAAATGGTGCATGCAGGCACTCACCATACTCCCAGATCCCCTGATGCGCTGGGGTGAAGTGACTTCCCTAGTGCACTGTAGTAGGAGAGCGCTGGCTCAGATCACTTTTCGAAGTAGCGTCGACAGTCAGCACAAGCTTGCCAATCTTTTCACCAGCAGCAGTGTATGAGCCTCCTCACTGCGGGAAACCAGAAGCAGATGATGGCCTGGCAAATCTTGAGTTGGAGGAAATAACTCCTGAATTGGTAGACGCAAGTGTGGAAATAAATCCAACTCTTGCACACCATATATGAGTGGTAGGGAGGGATGGAAGGCAACAGAATAAAACACCTCACATATTGTTAATGGAGAAGTGCCAACCAATAATAGGTTTGAGCTACTTAGTGTATTGAGAGAGGATACAGGGGAAGAAAGCCTAACTGCTGCAGAAGACCCCAGCATGACTTTAGAAAAACCTAACATGGCCCCTGACACAACTTCCCTGCAGCATATATACCTAGATCTCCATTCTGAGATACAAAAAAAGGTTTGAGATCACCGGAATCAAATCAAAAGGCTATCTAAACCCTCGAAATAAATCTCGATGAAGTTACGCAGAGAACCATTGCTTTAGAAATCAACACTGTAAATTAAATCAAGAATTAAAACACGACTCCTCTGAGACACAGACATTATAACAGTAAAATCTGGTCTTGAAGGAAGATCTCGAAAGGTTGGAAATTCATTCTCAATGCAATAATCTGAGAATTTTAAATCTCCCGGAGGGTGAGGAGAGCTCTGACCTAAAGGTTTATCTGATTTATCTACGCAAAGATGATATTCTGAAGGACATGCCGGAGACAGATATGGAGATAGAAATCCAAAGAATCCATATGGACCCATTCAGACTCAAAGAGAACAGGAAGAAGCCAAGGAAAGTTCTAATAAACTTACTGTCGTACAAAGCTAAAGTGCAGATTTTAGGCTTAGCTTTGAAAGCTGGAGGAGAAAGTCTTCACATATACTATCAGGTCTGACATATGTAGAGCCACCGAGCACCAGCCAAGGGAGTTAGGTCAGCAGATGGGAGAATTGCAGAAGTTCGGGCTGTGGTGCAGTTGATGTTCCCCGCTATGCTCAAAGTCATGTGAAGAAATAAGATGCATAATATCAGGAAGGTGAGGCAAGCTAATCAGTTATGTTATGTTAGTTTATATTTGTAGAGCGCCAAATCACCAAAAGGTCTCTAAGCGCTTGCAGCATAGACCAAGAACCCGGGAATCCCTTATTCCTGCTGGGCTCAGCACGATTAGGGTGAGCTTATCCAAATGCCTCAGCGAACAAGATGGTCTTGAGTTTCCTCCTGAACGGAAGTAAGGTGGCTTCCCCACGCATACTGTCCGGTAGCTTGTTCCAGAGCTGAGGAATCACAACTGAGAAGGCCCGCCCCCCCCCAAAGTGGCTCTATTGAAGCGCGGGCAGGCCAACAGGCTTGACTCAGATGAACGGAGGCATCGTCCAGGCACATAAGGCTTCAAACGGTCTTTGATGTAGTTAGGCGTCACTCCATACTGTGCTTTATGTGCAATGCACAGGCCCTTGAACCTGACCCTCTGCTTAATAGGGAGCCAGTGTAGCTGTTGTAGCAGGGGTGTATTTAGGCCACGGTTTAGAGGGAGGGCGGGAGAGATGGGGGTCAGTTCACTTTCTAGGCATATAATGTAGAATTCCCCCCTTTGGGCAGCGATCAGAAAAGGCATATAGTTCTTTGTCACATGACTTTGGGAGGGTCACTTGGTGGGGAGCATGTGAGTAAAAAAAAAACAAGCATTTGCAATGCAATAGGTCTCGCATTTGCAAGAGTTTTAGCTATTGGCATTGTAAATGGCAATGCCTTTTAATTATGCATTTTGAAAAACTGCAAGTGGTGCATAAACACACACTTTGTACTTCTAGTAGTTGCTTATAAGAAGCAAGGCTGACAGTAACTGTGCCTCTTTTACTGCCAGCCTTGCTTCTCGTAAGCAACGACTAAGTACAAAGTGCGTATTTACGCACCACTTGCAGGTTTTCAAAACAGATCAATAAAAGGCATTGTCATTTACAATGCAAACAGCTCAAACTGTTGCAGATGCGAGACCTATTGCATTGCAAATGCTTGTCTGACACAGTGGTTACATCTGGTTAAAATGTATTGTCACAGTGGGATTGGTTTCTGCCAAAAAGGGGTTTGATCTGAACTTCTACTCTGTGCAAGCAAAGAATAGAAAAAGCACGTGCTGAAACTTAGTGAAATCTTTCAAAGGTTTGTTCTTGATTCCAGTAACTGGGAAATCCATCAATTTACAATTAAACACACACCTCCTTTAATTACATCGTCAGTGCTTTGCTAGCATCTGAAGTAGGTTCACTGGTAAAGTGTGGTAGAATAACAGTACAAGTACCAGAATGCAGCATTTGGACAGCGCTAGATTTCAGAATCAAGTGTGGAATGGCCCGCTTTGCCTGGCCGGAGCTTTGAAGTTAACCTGTTGCATTTGTGAATAGCTCATCCAGTCCGATATTTCATTTGAAATTTGGAATTTTTATTGCAGATGTTTTACCCACTGTAGCTTGCACCTCCCAATTCAAATATCTAGCAAACAGTAATTTATGAATGTCCATCCAGTAATAACAGTGTTCAAGTTTCTTTATTCTTCTTTTAGTTTGAAACAAAGCACCGGGCAGCCAACGCGTTTCGTTCTTTTGAAAAAGAACTTCGTCAGGGCTGTAAAAACATTTAAAAACACATGTATAATACAATCTTAAAATACATTGACATCCAACAATACTTTACACATAATACATCAAGACAGGACACACTATAAAAAATAATCTTACAGCAATATCCTTTTTTACATAGACATGATTTGTCAAATAGATAACAAGTCGAGCACCTAAACAACTATCCCTTCATTTAAATTCCTTATTATTAGTTGCAATTTTTAATCAACACTCATATTAGCAACAAGGTAATTTCAATCTTTACTAAAAGATTTATTTATGATAAGTTCATTTTGCACATTTAAGACCAAGTCCAAACTGCACAGACCCTTGACGTCTAATATTCTATCCATTTATCCATCAACCTCGTCGTGCAACCTTGCTGCACAGATCTAATATTGCCTCATAGAATACATCAGGCCCGCTTTTATAGAGGGAAGAAAGCAGACATGTGTATACTCTTTAAAGCTAGAAAGACTAAAGGAGAATCAGAGAATGAAAAAGAGAAAGAAAAGTAACAGCGACAGTTACATCCAACAAAAAGGGGGGGAGGGGGGCTGCATGCCAGTCACTAAAAGTTCGAAGCAGCTCTATTGGCTATATTTAATCACTCTAACATATATGGAGATCATCCAAGGATAAACCATACACCTACCGATTGTTCTGCTAACAGTTGTTTTTAGTCTGGAGACGCATATCTCAGGATAGTTCAGCTAAGAGCTCTCCTAACGCCGCCACCTTACGTCCAAAATTACAGGTTGAATATAACGACTGTTGTGCCTATTAAGAGTAATATTATGTCTTGTTTAGTAAACCTCACTACCATGTCCCTGGTACAATGCACCGGACAAAAAATTATTATTGTATTAGTGCACTGTATGTAATTACATATCTCGATAAGGAAATGGCACCTTACCTATCGTACTGAAGTGCCAACACTTCACTTGTATTAAACAGAACTACAAATCCCAGTGTGCAACAAACAAATATCTGGGCTGGGTGCAGCGGTAGAAATGCATTAAAAAAAAAAGCATTGACTCAGTGCGTGTGGGTGACATCATCAGATGAAGACCCGTACCTAGGAATGCAATGCAATTTTTGCAAAGTTGTTGAATTGTTAACTATTGTAAAGCCCTACGATGGTATACGAGTCCTCTAGGTTTATATGAACCAAACCTGTGCGCCTTTGACGATTAGTGTCCGACATTTTAGATGGATCTGGGAAGGGCTGATGAGAGCTCGTTGCCCCCCTTGGATAGGAGACATTTGCTGTTCTACCCTGGAGATGGGCCACTTGTGCAGTTTGTAGAACATGTTTGGTGCCCCCTGTTGGTGATCTAGGTGGAAGTTGCCTAAAATAACCCTCCTAGAAACAGTGCTTCTACATCAGGATAATGGGGATGCGATTTGGCCTAGTGTACGAAGCCAGGGCATTAATATGGATCCAGGACAACAACATGAGATGCAGAAGAGAGGGCACACTCTAGGGCAAGGTGGATGGTTAGGGCACTGCCAGCAGGAGGGCACCAAATTGCCAATCCAACTAGTGAAAGTGGCCCCAGTGTTATGTTTCGTATAGAGGCCCTAATATAGACACGTTCATATATGCCGTATATGGTCATAATCGTATATGCCCTATTATGGTCATAATCGTATATGCCCTATTATGGTCATAATCGTCTATGCCCTATTATAGTCATGATCTCCTATGCCCTAATATAGGCATGATCTTTCACCTACATTAGTTCCCTACAGTACACAACGAACTCTGAGGGTGGAACGTTATCTAGTCTGTGGTTTGAACACTGAAGGGTTTTTCCCGAACACAGGCCTACAATGTACTCATAAATTATGCATGGCATTCACCAGCTACATCTCCTGCATAATATGTATGTACAAAGTTCACCCCTGACGTCTTCCTCATGTCCAACAAAGACCAATACAAACCATACTAAGGGACGAGACACTTTAGGGTATAAATACACCACATCTTGCCACGGTAAGACAGAGGGAACCGAGACTTCCATGCTGACACACTGACCAGAGACGCTGAAGCTCCTGCATGCAGTCGCTCCAGCTGACAGCGGTCTAACACAGCCCTTGCGGGGTGTCCAACTCGAGACCAGGACGGGGTCCCACAATCTCTCTATTCAGGTAATGGGGTTCGACTAAAATCCTACAGGGATTCTTGGCTCTTAGGCTTTTAGACCTACACACATGCTAGGTACACTTAGGTACATCTAGTTAGGCATCGTAAGAGTATGCGCACTTTTATAATGCATCTCATATATTCATGTATGTAACCATCATTATTGCAATATGGTAGAACTGTACTATCCTTTCACTTTTATCGTACTGCTGATAATATATCTCTGCTATTGTCTGCTGGTTGCTGCAGCACATATATTCTACACTAGAATAACAACTGTTCAATAAATACTTATTGAAACGGCCAGACTGTTTATTCTGTGTAACTCTCTGAGACAAACCGAATAAGTAAGCACGACTGACTGAGCAAAAAGTAGTACATTGTTTCCACGATTCTGAGGGATCAGGGTTGTCATGATCTAAGGTTGCCAGAAACTAATCTCTCCCCGATAAGAGGAGATTCTAGTGGCACTGTGAGCTAGCTAATGCAAATCCGGTTAACATACGCGGTGGGGGTGCACAGAGCCAGTCTGCCACCAAGCCCACAGTTTATGTTATCCAAACGCGCAGGTCCTGCAGGGGTACTATAGGAACCACACGACATGGTCCCACCAACGTTGGTTGGGTACTTATTTAACAGTAGAATCTGAGTAGTTCAGTCATGCTATTCTCAGAGAACCTACTCACAAAACCCCAGAGACGTCTGGAGTGGGTGGGCACAAAATCCGCTGCAGCTGAGTAGTACAAAAATACTATTTATTGGCTGTTGGTTATTCAAGCTTGAAAGGACATAGTGTTCCTAAAAATTGTGCATATCACCTTATCTTAGTTCCCTTGGAACACTTCTTCCTCTAAACATGACTGATGCCGAGGTAAGGGCAGAGAGAATTGAACTGAAGTTTTCAGAAGAAGGAGAAGATCCTACGGATGCAATACAGATTGCACCAAAATTCAGAAGGACAGTCACCCTAAGACTATTAGAAAATGGTTTACAAGCTAGGGGTGGCATGGTAGTTTTTCGTGATTGAGGCACACGAATCAAACAAAACAGAGGTATTCTATTCATGGGTTACATTCCCAGCAGCAAATGCAATAACAAATACATTTCACTACTATATAGAAGGAGATGCACCACAGAAATATTGTCCGTTTGAGGACATAGAGATTCCACTCACTTACCAGGAACATTATTACTGGTTTAATGGCGCCCTACCCCACGTACGAAGAAGAGTAAGGTTAGGCCCACTCGGAGGAGAAGGAGCCACATGGCCAATATTAGCGGCCTACGCACCACATCCTGACTGACACAATGCCACCAGGAGAATTACTCGTACAACACACAGATTTAATTAAAATCTACAGAAACCTGACATGTCATGAGGACTTTAACAATCCAACCTGCACCAGGTGCAGCAAATAGTACTCCAGCTCAGGGTACAGGAAATAAAATTACTCCTCAAACATTACACGCGGTAATGGGCAAAATGCCCGCAAAACGCGAACAAATACCATTCTGGATAGCTCAGAAAATAACTCAGCTTGAGGCAGTATTCCCGAATACTACCACCTGTGATAAACACAGAATACTAACAATCTACTTGCCCATGGGGATCCCTCCACAAATAGAGGACTGCACCTCGTGGGTTACAGTCTTTGCTGCCATATATACCAGAACGCATGGTATCCCGTCATTAGCAGTAGTAGCTGACCTATTGAGACAGATACAAAATGAGTACGGGGCAGAGCCTGCCCTTAACTTAGGGATGAAGTTACTAGGTAACTACGAACAGGTATCAGCCATAATATTATTATTATTATTATTATTATTAGGAAGTTTGTAAAGCGCAATGGTTACTCCCAACGGAGTGTCCCCGCGCTAGGACAACTGAGAGCCCCATAACCCTGCCACACTAATCGACTACCTACATAACCTCTCAGCAAGGAAGGCAGCAGAGTTATTGAAGACCGCCCCCTGAGTCACGGAAGAGCCAGGTTTTCAGTTTCTTACGGAACCAAGGTTCTGACTCAGATATCCTCAAATCCACAGGAAGCTTATTCCAGGCCTTAGCTGCCAGGAAACCAAAAGATTTTCCACCAACCCTTGCCCTCCGCACCTTAGGCACAGTCATTCTCATACTGCCAAGAGATCTTAAATTCCGAGAAGGTTGGTAGACCGCCAGAAGGGGGGGTCAGAAAGCGCGGCCCCCTTTTCCTAAGGATCCTATGGCTGATGCCGAGAGCCTTAAATGTAACTCTAGCCTGTATTGGGAGCCAGTGTAGTTTTTTTAGAGCTTCTAGTTAATACTAGCTAACATTAAGGGGGAAGCAGCTTCAGTGGCGATCCGCCAACGCCTAAGGGAGTTCAGTCCAGTAGATCAACAACACGAACTACCCAAAATAATTGAAACTGCGTATGCAGAACTAGGTAGAGACAGTTTAGGTGGGAAAGCATTAAAACCACAACTGGTGGGCAGTTCTGAAAAGGACACTACAAAGCAGACACCTACTTCTTCTAAAAAGAAGTGGGAGAATAAAAAGCAACAAAAGTCTAAAGACAGCAGATCTCAATCCAGAGGTAGGTCTCCTCAACAGGAGCCCTCTGAAAGGAGGTATAACCTCAGGAATAGGGATAATATTAGGAAACCTGACAGGTATCAGGATACTGATACACGTTCCTCTCGTTCCTTTCAGGGTTCATCAAAAAACTCCGAGAGGGAAGGACGGTCAGAACACAGACAAGAGGAGCATACAAAGTCCAGAGACACGCAACGCGCTGCGGACTACGCACCAAAAACAGAAGATAAACAAAAAACAAAACCTCAGTTCAAAAAGAAAAAGGTAGCAGGTCTCAAGATCAGACATGCCCAGAATTCTGAGGACACAGCTTCTGAACGGGGAATGGGCTCTGATGATGCTAGACAGCGCGGCAGAAGTAACAATAGCTCGCCAGAACCTGAAGGAATTTCTGGTGACAGCGGAGTTGAGTGAGTATATCACGGTGGAAACACCTGATACTCGGGTAAGTGTCCCACATAAGTTACATGAGATAACACTCCGGATGGAGGGGGACAAGCCCAGGAAAGTTAAAGGTCTATTTTGGAAAAATCTGTCATCTGGATATGACATCCTATTAGCAGAACAAGACTGGCCGCCAGCATTCGTCATGGCGTGCCCTAAGGGAGAAACTGTAATTTTTCCAGCTTTTTCTGACCTCGTTCCCATACATTTAAAACATACATATGCGTAGGAGTGGGCGGTTGCCCTAGCTCCAGCATTGTACAAAAATCATGCTGGTTGGGATGAGGATTCAACTCACCACGTGATCCCGTTAAAAGTTTCCCCAAATGCTCAAAGGCAATACCCTATAAAGCAGGAAGCTAAAAAACAAGTCAGGGAGATCCTAGATCAACTAGAATACCAGGGGTGATTGAAAATTGCACTTCACCTATGAACAATCCTTTGTTTCCCGTAATGAATCCTGACAACACATATCGTTTAGTTTTGGATTACAGACATTTAAACACTTGCACAAAGACATTTGCAGTTCAAAATGCACACAGTGCCGCATTAATGAATAACATTGTGCGGAAAAATACAAAACAACACTTGATATCTCAAATGGATTTTTCTGCCAAAATATAGCGCCTGAAAGCAGGTATTTGACCGCATTCTCAGCGCTAGGGTCACAACAGCAATTTTGTCGACTCCCCCAAGGGTATAAGAATAGCCCGGGGTTGTTTTCAGCAAGGGTAACAGAGTTACTCCAAAATTTGGATGAGGAAGCATTGTCCTATGTGGATGATATTTATCTGACGGGCGATGACTTACCGAGGCACTTGACCAGGGTGAGCACCATTATTATGGGATTCGCCTCTGAGGGCTATAAATTTAATTTTAAAAAATCAAAAATTGCCCATCTCAATGTCCTGTTCTTAGGGTATGAGCTGTCAAGTGAAGGAAAAAGCCTAGCAGCTAACTTTTTTAGAAAAGTGTGCGTTGCTCCAACCTCCAAAATCATTAAAGAATTTACAATCAATTCTGGGATTCCTAAATTTTGGTCGAACATACATTTTGGATTACGCAGAAAGAGTAAAACCTTTCTACGACTTAATAAAACCTGATTTTTCAGTCAGACAATGGACACAGGAACATACAAACATCCTACGTTCACTACAAGAAGACATGATAGCTTCAAAACACTTACAGACACGCGTAAATGTACGCAACTTAGTGATCCGAGTCATAGCGGGCCAATGCGGGTACACTTACTTAACCTTCAGTGAAGGTGAAACGGTACCAATCGCATACAAATCACACCTGTAAACAAACGCAGAGATGCGTTTCACTTCAACAGAAAAAATCCTGACAGCAGTGCAGACCGCTGTAGCAAGAGAAAGAGCTCTGGCTCAGGGGAAGCGCATAATAGTCAGGACCCCAGTACCAGCCTTAGAGGCTGTTACAAAGGCTAGCATTCCAAACGTGAAAGCCTTACATCCCAGATGGATACAATGGGCTAATTCTCTTACTGCAATGGATGTTGAATACAGATTTGATCCAAGTTTAAAAACACAAGCATTTCTGCAATACGAACAAGAATATCCTCTACCAAATGAGATTTTGCCTCTAGATCAGTATGAATACATTTACACTGACGGATCTGCTCAACCGGCCATAGGGAGTAAGCAAGCTTAGAGCGCAGCGTGTGCAATCGTTAAAGGTCGCATGCGCGATGGAAAGTTCCATCCAAGTTGCACTAAAACGCAATCTCTAGGAGACTGCACGGCTCAGTTAGCAGAATTAAAAGCACTGATACTGGCACTTGTAAATACGGAACACGAATTCCCCACACTAATTGTGTGTGATTCCTTTTACTGTGTACAGTCGTACAATGAATATTTACATCATTGGGAACAAAACGGGTTTAAAGACGCAAAAGGTGGCACAATTAAGCATAAAATGCTATGGGAACAGGTAGTGGAGTTGAGAAACGAACTACCAAGGGCTCACGTGATACATACACTGAGTCATCAGCGTGATGGCGTTCACGTTGAAGGGAATTCATTGGCTGATAAAGCCGCAAATGGGGCTGTACGCACAGCGTCCGTAGCTGGAATCACTCGTTCAAAAACGAGAATAGACGGCGAGATTATGATAGCTGTCATTGCTTCAGGCAAAGGCAGCACAGCAGTACCAAAGAAATTTCCACTCAAGTACTCCTACAAGTTAGATGCAAACAACATTCCATATGCTCAGATTCCTGGAGTGGGGGATAGAGTAATACCAAATATGGATCATAGGCAAGGTTTAATACTAGCAGTACACGAGGGTTTGGGTTCTGCGCATACAGGCGTTACAGTGACTATTTCTTTATTGAAACAGCGCTACTGGTGGCCAGGGTTAACAAAGCAGACCAAAGACTACGTCTTAAAGTGCGACATCTGCCAGCAGATGAAAGGCTCCACCGTAGCACGCCCAGCGCAGACACCATTACTAAAATCAGACAAACCGCTCGCATGTGTTTATTTGGACCACTGCGAACCCCTACAATCTGATGGGGCCAAGAAATATATCATGCTTGCAGTGGATTCCTGCTCTAGATTCCTATGGGTCTGGCCTCAGCGCTAGGCTGACGCTCGAACTGTTATAAAAGATTTGCGAGTCTTTATCGGCACATACGCAGTTGGCACGTTACATTCTGACCGTGGCCCGGCGTTTAGCTCTCGGGCTTACAAAGAGGCCATGGAAGGAATGTGCGTAGCATTGCGTTACTCCTCTCCGTACCATCCGGAGGGAAATTCGGTTGTGGAGAGGAAAAACGTGACTTAAAGCAATCTTTAATATCTAGGGTATTAGGCAAGGGCGGTAGTTGGGTCAGTCACCTTTATGGGGTCCAAAGAGCAATTAACAACGAGCCAAGAAGCTCTCTAGGGGGTGTCACTCCTTACAAGGTCCTATTTGGGACAAGAATGTGGGTACCTGATCTTGATTGTGGAGGCACAGTGGCGGATGGAAAACAATTTGATATCCATGATCGTTTGGCTGTTTTACAGGATCTAAATGAATCCAGGACACAACAAAGCAACGTCCACTTAAAACAGACCGCCACTGAGGAAGTCAAGGCAGTAACGGCAAGACCTGTCTGGATCCCAAAAGTCGGGGATCTGGTCAGAGAAAAGATTGCAGCAAAGAAAGAATTTGGGCCATCATACAGAACAGCTGTACCGGTCCTAGCAATCCAAGGCACAAGAACTGTACTTCTGCCGCCTCTTGCCGGGAAAAAGGAGAAAAGATTTGTCTCAATCGACTTAATCAAACCACACTATGTGGCCGATACTAAACAGTAGGCCACGTGGACTCCACAGTAGCAGACGCCCTCCTCTCGCTACAATCCAAGAAGTTCAAACAGAAAGACTCATCACGTTTGAAGAGCCACCTGTACCGAATGAAGGACTAAGCAACAATGCTATGGAACTCGTTCCACTTCAACAAGAAGTTCAACTTCAAGAGGAAAATCAACTTAACAACCAAGTCGCAATAAGACTGACTACAGACGTCTACGTCAACATGCCTCGTCAAGAGCAAAATCCAATTTCAACAAATCCCGATGCAATTCCAACAATTGATCGAACTGCTTCTGGCTACTTCATGAACTTTGATACGTTTTCACTGGATCCAAGTGAGCCAGAAACGACGCCAGCCCAAAAATCACACAAACAGAAACTCATTGACTTTTTGCACTTGTTTAGAAAGACTTACCTAGTGTCACCTTGGATAGAACTATGGTATATCACTGGGATTCTATTTCTTCTTTTTTGGCTAGGTTTAACTATAACTTTTAGTATGCTTATTAATGGACGATATCTCCAGCAGAGCTCTACAGCCCGAAGAGTCAATTTGATTTTAAAGCCACACCAGTCTTCACATCGTGAACCAAGAGACTTGTCTTCAGTGAACATCACAGCAGTTCCTATACCGGACGGTATAGTATGGGACAAGATTGATTTCGATATATTCGGTCCGACTGAACTTTTAAAGCTTAAACATGTATTTAAAATTTCTTTAAGTAATATCATTACCTCCAGTACATTTTCTGATGATTGGGACACTGAAACTGTGAATAACATAATGTCTGATTTAGAAAAAACTGCAGGATTTCCGAACAATGAAATGTTAGAAGGTACTTCAGACTATGATACATTGTACTGTTACCAACATTATGGTCATCATTTCTTGCACAAATCTATAACACCTAGAAATGTATTTGAATACCACCAGTGGGAACACTGCCCAACACCTCCAAAAGGTAGTTCGCAAACTTTTGCACAGAAATTCACATACTTTTCAGGGTTTAATACATCTGACCCGAAGTCATTTTATTACAAAGTGGCAACAACATCAGCACAGAAAATTATGTTGACTAACACCAAACAGTTTTACTCTGCTTCCTTTATGGCCCAGTTATCTACACAGGGTTTCGACCTCTGGAAGGACACTATAGATTTAAAATCAATCTGGGGTTCTAGGGACTGGCAGGTCCAGGGAACAGAAGCGCTTTTTAGAGCATGCCTCATTTCACAGCAGATGATATTTCTAAATGAAACTGTGCAACAGACATCCTGTCTTGGACTAGCCAAGAACAAGGAAATGAACACACCTGGGTTTCCAGCACCATCACAGATGGGTGGGGGGCAGAATTCAACTACACATGGGGTAGGATTAGATGACATTCTCCAGTACAACAGGTCAGATCCCAATTGGACAGAATGGCTGATTTGGCCCATTGACACGAACACATGTCAACAGCGATTCCTAGGTATAACCGAGGGGTTTAGTATCAGTAGGCCAGATACACGCTATGTACAGAGACAACACCCAGGGGTAGTGACATCCTATAGTGTTGGGAAGTTGTGCCTTGATTGGCTAGAGACCTCAACACTCACAGAAGTGAAACATCACTTGACCTGACTCACACCTGATGTAGACCTTAGGGATTTTTACTAGGCCCAAGGAAAACACGTCAGAAACGTTTCATATATGCTGGCATTTATGCCTATTATAATGAAAACTGGAAAATATCCCAACAGGAGGCCACAGAAAGAATACGGGAAATAGACCGTATTAACTTAGAGAAGGCATTAGCTGTAGTGGATAATGGGTTAACAACTTTGACCTCCAGGATTTACTCCTTAGGCAACATTGTATCTTCGGCAATTGACGTATTAGAACAAGACTTGGCCTTGTTGCAACACGGGCAATCTCAGTTACGTTCTATTATGATGTTAAGCTGGACGCTGCAATCTTTGCGTGCAGGCTACGTGCCCTGGCGTTTTATAAACACCACGTCTCTGTTTTCGGGATACAATCTAACTGATAGACAGAAATGGCACAGAGGGGAGCTAAATATACAATGCTGCGTATTGAGAAACTGGAAAGGTTACCATTCACTGTAGCCGAATCACCATCAACCGAATGGCTAATTCATGGCCAAATCACTCTGCCGGTCACTACGTTTCAGTTTCAATATTGCCTTGAGCAAAGGCAGGCAGTCAGATATGAAAAAATGGGTAAGGGTTACATTAAGGAATCTTGGGAGTTACAATATAGATATCGATGACGGAGTGGGGATCGAGAAGTGTTTCTGAGTGGTACAAACTGCAAGAACGCTTTAAGCGGTTCTCTCATGTGTCAGGATATTTCTCTGCACGGAGCATGTAGTGGTTCGGTAGCGAATCTATCCTGTCACATGTCAGGGACCCCAGCGGCCATGATCACGCCGGTTTTCCAGCTGCTCTCGAATGGGAGTTACTTGATGCTAAACGATCAAGGTTGCTGTGGGATGCTTCCGGGCGTCGCCTATCTGGTCACTGTTAACTCCAGGGTTACTTGCTGTATGCAAGTATTGTTTCCGCCACTGAACACAGTCAGGGAGGCGCCGTTATGGCCTTAGTTGAATGTTTCCTTTATACAATTTGATACTTTGAGCAGACTGAAAGCCATGCTTTTACAGCAACCCGTGCCCTTAACCTCCGCTCGAGAAACCTTTGAACTTCAAGTTGCAAGGACCTCGACTGAGATACAAGCGCTTATACGTACAAACTGCCCCTTTCATTTCGCAGACATGGTGGGCCGTATCTTTAATATGTCTGATACGAGCGGTATTGTACACCTATTTAAGACCATAGGGTCAGGACTATTAAGCACCTTTCAGACAGTCCTCGGAGTAATCACAAATTTTATACACTCCGTATTGGGAAGCGTCTTTGGAGGTCTCCCGCTTATCCTGTTCCTAATTGCAGGAGTCCTGATTGTAATCTTACTGCTACGCAATGGACGGCCCAATTTCCGAGGAAATGGCGAACATACTCATGGAGCGGAAATACCGTGAACGCATGGTGCAGCTTCTGGGTATACCTTGCCTAAGAGAACTGAACGCCTCTTGGTTTCTATCGTTTAGACCAGTCTGGGTGGACTGCATCTTACCTGTTCTTCGATGCCTCTTTTGCGGAGAAGAATGCACGTTGGATCTCTGTCTAACGTTTCCATCAGATACGCCTCCGGACATGGATGCTATGCTGGACCCCCTAAAGGCCCATGCTCTGCGTTGTCCCCAGCGTCTTCCAATTCTGATGAACGCATTCCTTGAGAATCCACAGGTGCCGTTTGCTCCTGCTGGGTTAGGTGGCTCCTTACAGGCATCCAGGTAACAACTGCCGCACAAGCTGCCGCAGCACCGACTGATGGCAGTGCTACATTCCATCTATGTGCGATTGACGTTCTCTGTGAGGCGTTGGATTTGTCGTCTGCAGTAGCTAACACCGATAATGCTATCTCCCAGCCAGGACACTTAATCTTGAATTGGCTCATCGCGTCCTGGGAAAGAATTCGGCTTCTCCACTTCGTTTCATAAATAAACGAACAAAATTTGGAACATTTCCTAAATTGACACTTTCGCTTGAAAAAGCATGGCCTTCTTCTGCTTGTAGTGATGCAACTTTTATAAGTGGGACAGACTTGACTTTTTCAAGTGGCAAGAAAGCAGAGCTAATTTTAACATTATAAACATTTATTAACGTCTTTTTAAAATCATGTTTTTAGCTGTTTTTAAGAATATTTTTAAATTGTCCAGATTTTAAGTATGGTCATTGTCATCCAATTCGAAAGAGGAGTGGGTGTTATGTTTCGTATAGAGGCCCTAATATAGACACGTTCATATATGCCGTATATGGTCATAATCGTATATGCCCTATTATGGTCATAATCGTCTATGCCCTATTATGGTCATAATCGTCTATGCCCTAATATAGGCATGATCTTTCACCTACATTAGTTCCCTACAGTACACAACGAACTCTGAGGGTTGAACGTTATCTAGTCTGTGGTTTGAACACTGAAGGGTTTTTCCCGAACACAGGCCTACAATGTACTCATAAATTATGCATGAGCATTCACCAGCTACATCTCCTACATAATATGTATGTACAAAGTTCACCCCTGACGTCTTCCTCATGTCTAACAAAGACCAATACAAACCAAACTAAGGGACGAGACACTTTAGGGTATAAATACACCACATCTTGCCACGGTAAGACAGAGGGAACCGAGACTTCCATGCTGACACACTGACCAGAGACGCTGAAGCTCCTGCATGCAGTCGCTCCAGCTGACAGCGGTCTAACACAGCCCTTGTGGGGTGTCCAACTCGAGACCAGGACGGCGTCCCACACTCTCTCTATTCAGGTAATGGGGTTCGACTAAAATCCTAGAGGGATTCTTGGCTCTTAGGCTTTTAGACCTACACACATGCTAGGTACACTTAGGTACATCTAGTTAGGCATCGTAGGAGTATGCGCACTTTTATAATGCATCTCATATATTCATGTATGTAACCATCATTATTGCAATATGGTAGAACTGTACTATCCTTTCACTTTTATCATACTGCTGATAATATATCTCTGCTATTGTCTGCTGGTTGCTGCAGCACATATATTCTACACTAGAATAACAACTGTTCAATAAATACTTATTGAAACGCCCAGACTGTTTATTCTGTGTAACTCTCTGAGACAAACCGAATAAGTAAGCACGAGTGACTGAGCGAAAAGTAGTACATTGTTTCCACGATTCTGAGGGATCAGGGTTGTCATGATCTAAGGTTGCCAGAAACTAATCTCTCCCCGATAAGAGGAGATTCTAGTGGCACTGTGAGCTAGCTAATGCAAATCCGCCTAACATACGCGGTGGGGGTGCACAGAGCCAGTCTGCCACCAAGCCCACAGTTTGTTATCCAAACGTGCAGGTCCTGCAAGGGTACTATAGGAACTACACGACACCAGTGGCTATAAGGGGGCAACAAAATCCAACTTTGCTCAGGGGGCAAATAATCCTGAATAAGATCTGCTGATGCCACACACTACTGCTGGTGATTAAGCACCAAGAGGCCAGCTAAAGAATGTGCGCTTAATGGCTGAAATAGGGTAGCAAAGTCTAACGTTGCCCAGAGGGGAGCAAATATCCCTGAATAAGTTCCTCTGATGCCACAGACACATGCAAGTGATTAAGCGCCAAGAGGCAAGTTAATTGGCGAATGCTCCTCTATACAGATACACAGTAACATAACACAGCACTGGATTCGGCTAGGTCAATCCCTTGGCTGACGTACTTGCAGCATGCATGGGAAGGCGCAGTCTGCCCGAGAGACCGTGTGCAACAGTCAATATGAAGCTACATTTCCAGAGTCTGCGTGCATTCACTGCCAAGCTTCCTTTGCTTAGAGTAAGCAACCAGAAGAGATTCCAGCTGACAAATTTGTGACAAACGTTAAAGGGCAGGTAGTTTGTGAAACCTCTATATAGGAGACATAAACATTTTAAAGTGAGAGAAAAAAATTTAAATAAGCTGAACACACACTCTCCCCACCGCGAGCAATAGTTGACTTTCATTCTAGAGCTCAAGTTCCAGTTGCTTTAAGTTTAATTTGTAGTGAATTTGACAATTCAGAGAAAGTACTGTAAAATGTAAATATCAGGAAAACCTACCTCCAAAAGCGTTCTTGGAGACATGTTCACATTTGGTGTCCGTGGGCACTGTGATCTGAGCCTCAAAATACAGCTACTCTCTACACATTTACAGCTGCTTTCACAGAACCCCAAAGAGCGTGCAATTAATCATGGCATCCGCGACACAAGAATGTAAGACTCAAGCTGAAACATTTAAATGCGTTTTCTGCTTTTACAGAAGCTTAAGAAAAGCTTGAAATGTCCTTACGACAAGAAGTGAAAGTAAAGCTTTGTGGATGCCTTAGTGTTCAGTGGAGTAAACAGGAAGCAGGATGGGCATTTTAAATGCGATGTCCCTTAACTGCCCAATCTCGCTTCACAAAGAGAACATGAGTGAATGGAGAGCAATAGCCAGGTGAGAGGGGCGTCTGCCGATTAGATCCTGTTACTTTGGTTTCACACAGTAACATGCCTTTGTGGCACTCAAGCTTTAGCTGTAAACATCATAAGCTAAAGTGCAGGTGCCGCGATTGCTTAAAAAGTAAAGAAATAGAAAAACATTTTTTTCTATTTCTTTACTTTTTAAGCAATCAGGGCATTCGCGCTTTAGCTTATGATGTTTACAGCTAAAGCTCGAGTGCCACGATGGTAACAGAAAGCAAATAGAAAATCATTAATTGCTTGCATTCCAAGCCAGCCTGGGAGCTGCCTTCTGGAAGACTACAAAAGGATGCCAGCCACATGAAAGGAACTGGGAGAGTGATTGCTGCAATTAAATGTAAGCAGCTATGTCTGAGCACCCACAGTGTAACACGAGGTAGAAAACATAATAAAATAGTCCCCCCACGAGCAGATCAACAGAACAAAGCGTAATGATATTGTACTAAGTCCCTGCTCCTTGGAGGAAAAAGAAGGGACAAAGAGGCAGGACTGGCCACTAGTAAGCAAGGATTTTTAAAGGACATTGAAACAAACAAATGAGAAGCAAGGAATGGCAGTATACAAGAGGTCGTACGCTTACACTCGACCTAAAAAGTCATCCTCATTCACCATCTGATTAGATATAGGCACATCAACAGTTTAACAAAGGGGGGAAAGGTGGAAGAAGGAGAGATAGAACAATAAAATAGGGTAGGGGGATATGTTAAAAAAGTTACAATCTTAACATGGGATGTCAATGCCCTTCATATCAAAAGAAAGCAAAGGATATTATGTCAATGTCTACAGAATGGTGAAGCCCAGCTCTTGATACGCATTGGACTTCTTTAGAATGCAAGGCACTCTTTAGTAAATTGAGTTAGAAGAGAAAAGTGGTAAGCATGGATCAATCAATGTGCACAAAAGGGTTGATGTTACTAATTAAGAAAAACGCTGAGATAGAGCTCTTGCATTTCATAACCGATGCATTAGGCAGATGGATTATCGGGAAATTTAGGTCAGGGTTAACAATTTTTACATGTGCGGAGTATTACGGCCAAAAGAATTATGACATTTCTGCTATTAGTGCCTTAGCGGCAAACTTATTACAGTTCCTTTCTCCATTCTTTATAGGTGGAGATTCCAATACACTACTAGATGGAAATTTACACAGGTCTAATGGAGGTAGGAATATAAGCACCCCTAAGGTGAGGAAGGAGCTAAGAAACCTAATTTAGGATTTCGGTCTATGGCAGAAAAAGGCCTGTGCAATGAGAAGATATACCTTTTCAAGTAAAAAAGTATGGGCAGCATTCCAGGCTGTACTTCGTTGATAACACAATAGCAGCCAACACATTGCTCAGGCCACTCAGTGGTGCTGCTTACAATGCAATTCCCTGAAACAAAGGCGAAAACAAAGTGGACAGTAAACAGAACTCTACTGTTAGATTTTAAGTTTAATCTTGGGACTGCCAATATTGGTATTGTTTGTGAAGCATACAAGGCATATATACACAGTATTGTATGCAAGCAGGGGGCGAATAAAATTTAAAAAAACAAGAGAAGAGGATAGAAAGTTTGAGGCAGTAATTGGATCATTAAAGTGGGACCTGTTGCGATCTACATCGGAAGAGGAGATGCAGAGAGTCAAGCAACAATTACGAGAGTGACTGGATAGGTCTATGCAGGTAATAAAGAACAGGCATAGACAAAAGTGGCAGGCAAGTAAGATAGCACACTTTGAATATGGGGAGAGAAGTCGAAGACTAGTAATGAATTGATGCTGGAAGAAAGGGATGATATTTCAGAGGATCCGACACATATTGAGGCATGAGCACTAAACATGGTCTAAACATTGTACACAGAAACTACTGTAGTAGACTGCCTGGACCTAATATAGCGGCTAAAGGATAAACATCTGGGGACTCTTTCAGAGGCGGAACAGTAAAGTCTTTTAGAAGAAATCACAGCAGAAGAGATAACAACGCAGATTAATACATCTAGCAAAGGTAAACCTACAAGCCTGGACGGGTTGCCAAATGAATTTTATAAAGCTGTACGAGAAATCATAATCCCCATCAAAGTAGAACAATTGAATTCGGTTTACTTGAATAAAACAGCAACTGAGTCCTCCTGAAATGATGCCACAATTATGCTAATCTTAAAACCCAATAAGAATCCAAAATATGTTGATTTATGCAGGTCGATTTCCCTGCTTAATTATGACAACACTTTTTTGCCAGAATCCTCTCAAAAAGACTTGCAATGGTCATCACAAGTATCATACATCCTGATCAGAAAGGCTTTGTGCCGGGCAGGCAATTACATGATTTGACACGCCTTTTAATTCCTTCCACAGACTTTACGTAGACCTGGCTATCACAAACTCAAATCTGCTAGTTATAATAAAGATAGATGCAGCCAATGTTTTTGATAGAGTCAACTGGGCCTATCTATGGAAAGTATTGGAATATTTGGTTTTCCCCCAGTATTTATAGAGAGAATAAAGAAATTGTACAATGTACCTATGGCACAGATCCTACTTAATGGGAACCTAACTAGGATGATCAATATATCTAGTGGTACTCGGCAGAGATGCTCAGGCCTTCAGAAGGAATAAAGAGATAATTCCATTTGAGTCTATGGAGTTTGTAAACATGTCTATGCGGATGACATCATTGTACATACTAAAGAGCCGAGCACAACTGTTCACCATATAAAACAAATAGGGCATAAATTTGGGTCTCTTTCGGGTAAATAAGGCCAAGACCGAGATAATGACCAATGAGATAATGAATATGAGCAATACTAACTGTAGAAGCCAGTCCAAGCTGAGGTACCTGGGCATCATGATAGTGCCAGGATTAGAAAACATACCTAAGAACAACCTCATTAGAGTTATGAAAGAAATACATGGGCTACTTAAGATATGGGGCAGCCTGCACTTAATATACAGCTTAGTCAACTTAGTTAAAATGTCACTCTTACCCAAGCTCACTTTTTTATTTGACAGCAATCCACTTTCATTTCACAAAGATCGGATTGCTAAAATTCAGGACAAGACAGGCAGGTTTATCTGGGCCTCCAAAGGAAGTAGACTTGCATGCAAAATGTTAAGAAGGAAGCTAGTTGGAGGTGGCCTGGCACTCTCGGATCTTCTGGTGTGTTGCTATGCATTTCAATTTACGAACTACAGGATGCTACGAGCATCACCCAATGACTCATGTAGGGGGGAGGATGTTTCAATCATGCTTGGTAGTTTAGGGCAGGATAATTTCCTTCATAAATTTGGTTCCTAGAAATGTTTTAAAAAGGTAAAGCTAAAAGTGCTGAGATCCTCTTTAGATATATGGTAGTCTGAGGCATTTTTGGGGTACTGACTATTATACAGAAATATGCAATCTGGATTTGCCCGGCACCCCAGAATTTTTCAAAGATCCACTCAGCCTCCCATTGATAAAGGAAGGCTTGAAATACTGGGGGGAGCTGCGACAGGGGTCCATGGGAAGATCTAATGGTGGCCACCAACTGTACAATCTCAAAGTTTAAGTGCATCCAATTAATATCACGGTGATCAGTGCAGATATGGAGTAGGGGGAAAAAGGTGGTAATACGAAGATAGAATTGAAGACCCGAGACAGTTAGAAAAGGACATATCAATTTGGTACTGGGAGTTAATAAACGCTGAAGACAAGAACCTGAGAACTCCAGAACACCCATACGAATGGCACCTACCTTAGCCGAAACAGCCACATTTATGGCAAGTATCTTTAATTCTTCTTTATTCTACGGTTAAACCTGCTGCCCTAAAGATGAACCATTTCTATACTTGTCACAGAATATACCTGACCCCGAGGAAGCTTGCAAAGTTTAGTAATGCTGAAACGCCATGCTGTAAAAGATGCAGAGATGAGAATGCCAATGATATACATATGTTTGCAACTTGCCCCACTCGCGACAGTTTCTGGAATGCTGTAAGTAACACAGTGTCAGAAATTCTGTCTTCAAGAATCAAGGTAAGTTTCTACTTGGTCTTTCTCGGTACAGATGCACAGCTGAATTCTTGCATCTCTGAGGCCCAGAAGAAGCTCCTCTTTTACTTAATGGTCCTCGCAAGAAGGGAGATATGCCTGAACTAGTTGTAACTTAATATGCCCCCCCAACCAGGGCTGGTTGAGGTCTGTGGATAGGGTCTGCAATTACGATTTGCAGTCCAACACGAGCAGTAAAACATCTGACTTATGGTTCTGTAACCTATTGCGGCTCATGCCTGCTTAAAACTGTCAAGGTCCAATGATTAAGCCAACGACTGCTGATTTTTTCAAGGGAGTGCAATTTCCCACCGGATCATTCAGCGGAATTTGTGTTCAGATGGTGTGGGCTTTTATTGTATTGTATGGTATGGTATGGCCTGTTACTCTATGGTATGGTATGTCACTGTTTGGTATGGTACGATATAGTCGGTTATTGTTTAATACTGTATGGCCTGTGTTAGACTTGGCTTTTTCAGCGGGTTTACCCCCAGACTTTTTGCTTTTTGGCCTCCTGTTTTTGACCCTGTGTGTGTTGGTTTTAGGACTCTGGGCACTTTACCACTGCTAATCAGTGCTAAAGTGCATATGCTCTCCGTGTAAATTGTGTTATGGATTGGTGTTTCCATGATTGGCCTATTTATGTGTCAGTCCCTAGTAAAGTGCACTGCGAGTGCCAGGGCCTATAAATCAAATGCTGTTGGTGGGCGGCAGCACTGGATTGTGCTACCCACGCAAACAGCCCGTAAAGTGGAACTCTGGCCTGCCATTGCAGAGCCTGTGCGCAGCCTGGGGCTGCCATGTCGACTTGGCAGGTGCACACACTTGCCAGTCCCTAAACCATCCCTTTTCTACATGTTAGTCACCCCTAAGGTAGGCCCAAGGTACCCCTGTGGGCAGGGTGCAGTGTATGTGAAAGGTGGGACATGCCCTGGTGTGTGTGGCATGTCCTGATAGTGAATTACAGCCAATTTCGTTTTTCACTATTGCAAGGCTACCAGTTCCCCATAGGATAGAATGGGAGGTTTGTTTATAACATCTTATAAACATAACTGGCCCAGGAATTCGGTAAGAAAATAGAATTTAGTATGCCTGAACTCAGAATCTAAAGATGCATCTTGTAGTGAAGGTGATTTTTACATTCTGTGTTTGAAAATACCACTTTTAGAAAGTACGTATTTTCTTGCTCAGTCATCCCGTGTGCCTCTGCTGGAATGTGGATTGCCTGTCTGGGTTTTGGATGACAGAAGGCTGGGGGAGCAGGAGGGGCGCCAGATGGTCTAGGTAGGTCAGGAAAGGGCTGAAGAGACCTGGGTTACGATGGGGGAAGGGGGAGGAGATTTCCTTGTACCTCAAAGGGCCTGCTCTGCCTCTGACAAATGCCGTCTCCACCTCCTGCCAGGAATTCACACCAGAGAAGGCAGAACTGGTCCTGACCGGGCAGATCCTGGTCCTGCCTAAGAGATCAAAGGATTTTTGGACATAAATGCTGGGTCCCAGACCCCTGAACTTTAGAACTCATCTGGACAAGAAGACTGCCAAGAAGAAGAGCCGGAGAAGCTGCGAAAAGGAACGACTGATTTGCTGGGTGCTTTGCTGGGCTGACCTGCAGTGGCTGCTTCTGTCTTGGGCAGTGAAAGGCCTGGACTGCACTTTCTGCAACCTAATTTGTGAGTCTCTCCAAGGGCTTGAGGTAGAGCTTGCCCCCTGTTCACGAAGTCTCAGGAACAGCAAAGACTTCAAGTTCTTCGACCCGCAGCACTGGGGACTGTGTGTTTTGTGCTGCAGCAAGAAGAACACCAACTCAACGACGTCTACGACGCCGCTGCCGACTCCGTGTCCTGAAGGCACCGCAGAGGGCACCGCCGCAACGCCGCACCGCAACCGTGGTCTCACCGACGACGCCTGTTGACGCCTACACCGAGCCGCTGCTTGCACCGTGACCTGTGGGCACCACACTCCGCACCGCCTTGCTTCACGCCGAAGCTTTGGCACCGCAGAGAGCACCGCCGCAACGCCGCACCGCAACCCTGGTCTCACCGACGATGCCTGTTGACGCCGCCACCGAGCCGCTGCTTGCACCGCGACCTGTGGGCACCGCACTCCGCATCGCCTCGCTTCACGCTGAAGCTTTGGCGCCGCAGAGGGCACCGCCGCAACGCCGTACCGCAACCCTGGTCTCACCGACGACGCCTGTTGATGCCGCCACCGAGCCGCTGCTTGCACCGCGACCTGTGGGCACCGCACTCCGCACCGCCTCGCTTCACGCCGAAGCTTTGGCACCGCAGAGAGCACCGCCGCAACGCCGCACGCGACCCTGGTCTCACCGACGACGCCTGTTGACGCCTCCACCGAGCCGCTGCTCGCACCGCGACCTGTGGGCATCGCACTCCGCACCGCCTTGCTTCATGAGGACGCCTTGGCCTTCCTGACGCCGCCACTTCCCGCCGAAATTGACGCCGCTGCTTGCACCGTGGTTCGAGGGCACCGCTCGTAAGTCACACGATGCACCGCCCTCATCCTGCACCGCAACCTTGGCCTACCGACGCCGGCGCCATCAACTCCAGTTCGTCAGTCGACGACAGCGCTTCAGCAACGACGACGATGCTGCTTGCACCGTGACCTGCTAGCACCGTGGCGAGCACCGCCTTCATCTCGCACCGCGACCCTGGTCTCACCGACGATGCCATCTGACGCCGTCACCGAGCCTCTGCTCACACCGCGACCTGGGGGCACCGCACGCTGCACCGTTGCGCTTCGCACCGCAGCACCAGACGTCTGCCGGCGCCAACGCTCCTGATTCCATCAGAGAGGAGCTCGACCTGCAACGCGAGTGACTTCAAGGGCCTCAACGCCCTGCATCTCTCACAGGTACTGTTTGCGGGTCTTCCCGACACCGTAGCGGGCCCGCGACCCCGCGACCAGCCAGAACTGTTGGATTTGTTGTTCACGACGCTGTGGTAGCCCGGACGGAGCTATCCACACAAGGAACTCTTTTAATCAGCGTATTTTTGGAACTGTGAACTTTTAAGTATAGTATTGTGGATTCTTATCGTTTTTGGTCTTGTTTTAATTATATAAAAATATTGGATATTTTTCTAAACTGGTGTGGTGTCCTTTTGTAGTGCGTACACTGTATTACTGTGGGTTATGTGCAAATGCTTTACACACTGCCTCTAAGATAAGCCTGGCTGCTCGTGCCAAGCTACCAAGGGGGTGAGCAGGGGTTATTTTAGACGTGTAACTCCCTTATCCTGACTAGAGTGGTGGTTTTTGCCTGGCTTTGGCCCACGCCCTAGCCTACCAAAAATCCCATTTCTAACATTGGTTGTCAGCGGTGAGGATAGGACTTGTGTTTGCACTTGACTTACAGTGATTGGTGTGCACTACTACCATATCGCAGACCATTACGTACCACATACAGGTTCTTTTTCTTTTTTGGCCTATTTGTATCTTGCCAGTTTGAACTTGCTACTTAAACATGCCTGAATCTATAGTATCATCAAATGCATCAGTAAAAATTGCCTTTGAGGAGGATCGATTGGAAGCCTACAATGTCAAGGAGTTAAAATCGATTTGCAAGAACCTGAAAGTCCAGGTCAGAGGCCTCACCAGGAAGGAGGAGCTACAAAAGGTGCTGAGGGCCTGGGTAGCAGCCAGACATGCCAGTGGGCAATCTGGTGATCTCAATGGAGAGGTGGAGGAGCCTGTTCCTAGGGTGGATGTGCTTTTGGGAGGGGGGGGGGACCCTCCAGGCAAGGCAGCAGTGGCTTGTCCCCAGAGGAGCTGGAGGACAGGCGGGAAGCAAGGAAGTTTGAATTGGAGAAACTCAGAATAGAAAGTGAGAGGGAAGACAAGAGAATAGCCATGGAGGAAAGGAAGATGATCTTGGATCATGAGCTTAAAATGAGAGAGCTGGATTGGGAAGCCGGTAGGGCTTTGTCCAGCCCAGATGGTGGCAGCAAAAATGTAGTGTCTAGTACTGAGGGGGAGGTACACGCACACACAGATTTGGGGCCCTGCTTCAAGGAGGGGGTTGACATACGCCAGGGGGTTCAGGATTGAAAGGTTACTCCCGTGGTACGCAGTGTCCCTGAGGTGGATTGGGGAACTGGCACAGGGGATCATTTTCCTAGTAGTGGGAGGGACACTCTACTGACTCTAGATGAAAGGTGCAGGGAGAGGGGTTCCCCCATGATAGAAGCCCTGGTAAGTGAGTATGAAGACCAGCAAGAATAGTATGGGTAGAGAGACAGCAACAGTCAGACACTGTCTCACCGGTCTTGTGAGAATGATGTGGGGTACTTGTCTGAGGCACTGGATGGTTGGGTGAAGGGTAGTTTGGTTAACACCTGTGTGGGGCTGTGTTATTCAATTATTGGAGAGCATATGTTAAGTCCCTGTTTTCCAGAGCTATGCCAACACCCAGTGGAGTGTGAGTTTTCTGACCCCAGGGAGATTGCACTGGAGGCAGACCTTTGGTGGATTCCAGAGGGTCTGGAGAAGCATCTGGCGGTGACCCGGAAGGAAGTGGCTTAGGTATTTCCCAACCAAGGGTGGTGGGAAAGGTTCGTGGTAGCCCAGATAGGTCCCGGTGTCGTGGGAAAGGTGTAGGGACTCACGTCCTGTCTTCGCGGAGAAGGAGTGGGAAGGGGCTGAGGCCCAAGGTGCCCGAAACCCGGTCCCAGAGCCTGGGTGGTTCCATGAGGGAACACCAGGTGGGGAGCCTAGGCTGTACTGGAAGGCCACCCATTGAGGGGGATCCCCTAGTGTCTGGGGAACTGGGGGGGGACTGCTGTAACGAGCATCCCACCGGTTCTGGTGTCTGGCAACACCGCTCCAGTTGGGAGGGTGCAGAAGTCCAGATGGAGGGGTGAGAGGGGGATGCGTTCCCCAGTGGGAGAACCAGTGGGTCAGGGGCCAGCCAGAAGGGCTGAGCCTCCTAGCAGTGACCATGGTGACACCACTTCTGTCCTGGGCGATCTTCGCGCACTGTCAGATGGACAGAGGTCAGGAGATCTGCGCCAGGCAGACTGTCACACAACGCATGAGTCATGTGTTACCCTCAGGGGGGGCATGCGTGCTCCCAAGGAAGTCCTGGTGTGCCGGGCAGGTGCTCAGCTGCAGGGTTTAGTCCCTGGGTTGGGAAGCCAGGTTCAGGTCCTGCCTGACCTGGAGGGAAGGACGACTGTAAGCAGTGTCCTGACCGGTTTGTCTTCTAGGGGTACCACTCCAGGTGGGAGGGTGCAGAACTCTGGAAGGGGGTGCAGAGGGAGGGAGTCCTCGCCTCTGACCTCGGTTCAACTTGAGGGTTTAGACCCTAGGTTGGGAGACCAGTTGCTGGAGGGAGGTCCTGAACTGGTGGGCGAGTTGGGCAGGACACCTGCCACAGGTGCCCTGACAATTTTGGAAGGACCAGTAGGTCAGGGGTTGCCAGCTCTGAGGTCAGAGCACCCCAGGACTGACCCTGGTGAGGCCACTTCTGGCCTGGGGGTCTTCATGCTCTGTCAGGTGGACAGGAGGCTGGAGACCTGCGCCAGGCGGATTCTGGCACAACTCATGAGGGGTGTGTTTCCCTTTGGGGGGTTGGTGTACTCCCCGGAAGTCCTGGGTTGCCAGGCACAGGTCCAGCCTAAGGGTACAGGCCCTGGGTTGGAGGACCAGGTTCAGGGTGTCCCCCTGACCTGGGGGAAGGGGCAACTGCTAACAGTGCCACTACCGGTTTGTCTTTTGGGGGTGCCCCTCCAGGTGGGAGGGTACAGTGCCCCAGGGAGGAGGACCGGGTGTGGGAGAGCCTACCCCAGTCCCTTGTTCAGCCTCAGGGTACAGACCCTGGGCTGGTGTACCAGTTGCAGGATAGCACCCCTGAACTGGTGGGCGAATTGTGCCGGACACCTACCACAGGTGCCCTGACAATTCTGGAAGGGGGTACCGCTCCAGGTGGGAGGGTACAGAGCCCCAGGGAGAAGGAGAGGGTGTGGGAGAGCCCACCCCAGTCTCCTGTCCAGCTGCAGGGTACAGGCCCTGGGCTAGTGGGCCAGTGTCAGGATGCCATACCTGACTTGGCAGAGGGGAGAGTGGAGAAAAGGTGCCAGGCACCTGGGGCTACCGCCCCCCACTCTCCGACGCCACAGCGGTTGGAGTGTCCTGAAAGGCATAAGGCCTGGCTCTCATCATTGACATTTGTCAGTGGCCACTGTGGCTGGCTGTCCTGGTGGACAGAGTTGCCCCTGGGAGGGGGGCAGGAGTCACACCCCGGGAGTGGACTGGGCCACACCATTGTGTTGGCCATGTGGGTACTGTCTGCCTGTTGGGACACATCTGTGAGCAAAGTAAGTTTAGGTGCTGCACAGATGTGGTCCCCAGGCGAGGAGAAGGGTTCCCCATGGGTCAGCTTGGTGGGCCCTGACAGTATGGATAGAGGGATCCAACTAGGTTCAGGAAGGCATAGAACGGGAAGAAAACCCTGCTGTTGCGGGCCAGGTTCCTTGTTCTATCGCCCCAAGCAGGGAAGCCCATCGAGGTATGGATTGGTCTACCCTGGCTTTAGGCTGGAAGGGGGTTGTGCTGGAAATCGCCCTTTTGCAGGGTTATCCCCAAACTTTTGCTTCTTCCTCCTACTTTTTCCTGACCTGTTTGTGTTGGTTTTAGGACTCTGGGCACTTTACCACTGCTAATCAGCGCTAAAGTGCATATGCTCTCTGTACATTGTGTTATGGATTGGTGTTTCCATGATTGGATAGTTGATTTATTTGTTAGTTCCTAGGAAAGTGCACTGAGTGTGCCAGGGCCTGTAAATCAAATGCTACTAGTGGGCCTGCAGCACTGATTGTGCCACCCACGCGAGTAGCCCTGAAAAGGTAACTCAGACCTGCCATTGCAGAGTCTGCGCGCAGTTTGTAACTGCCATGTCGACTCTGGCCAGTGCACACACTTGCCAGTCCCTAACCTTCCCTTTTCTTACATGTCAGCCACCCCTAAGGTAGGCCCAAGGTACCCCTGTGGGCAGGGTGCAGTGTATGTGAAAGGTAGGACATGCCCTGGTGTGTGTGGCATGTCCTGATAGTGAATTACTGCCAATTTCGTTTTTCACTATTGCAAGGCTACCTGTTCCCCATAGGACAGAATGGGAAGTTTGTTTATAACATCTTATAAACATAACTGGCCCTGGGAACTAGGTAGGAAAATAAAGTTTAGTATGCCTGAACTCAGAATCTAAAGATGCATCTTTTAGTGAAGGTGATTTTTACATTCTGTGTTTGAAAATACCACTTTTAGAAAGTAGGTATTTTCTTGCTCAGTCATCCTGTGTGCCTCTGCTGGAATGTGGATTGCCTGTCTGGGTTTTGGATGACAGAAGGCTGGGGGAGCAGGAGGGGCGCCAGATGGTCTAGGTAGGTCAGGAAAGGGCTGAAGAGACCTGGGTTACGATGGGGGAAGGGGGAGGAGATTTCCTTGTACCTCAAAGGGCCTGCTCTGCCTCTGACAAATGCCGTCTCCACCTCCTGCCAGGAATTCACACCAGAGAAGGCAGAACTGGTCCTGACCGGACACACGCCCTCTCTGCCTAAGAGATCAAAGGATTTTTGGACATAAATGCTGGGTCCCAGACCCCTGAACTTTAGAACTCATCTGGACAAGAAGACTGCCAAGAAGAAGAGCCGGAGAAGCTGCGAAAAGGAACGACTGCTTTGCTGGGTGCTTTGCTGGGCTGACCTGCAGTGGCTGCTTCTGTCTTGGGCAGTGAAAGGCCTGGACTGGACTTTCTGCAACCTAATTTGTGAGTCTCTCCAAGGGCTTGAGGTACAGCTTGCCCCCTGTTCACGAAGTCTCAGGAACAGCAAAGACTTCAAGTTCTTCGACCCGCAGCACTGGGGACTGTGTATTTTGTGCTGCAGCAAGAAGAACGTCAACTCAACGACGTCTACGACGCCGCTGCCGACTCCATGTCCTGAAGGCACCGCAGAGGGCACCGCCGCAACGCCGCACCGCAACCTTGATCTCACCGCCGACGCCTGTTGACGCCGACACCGAGCCGCTGCTTGCACCGTGACCTGTGGGCACCGCACTCCGCACCGCCTTGCTTCACGCTGAAGCTTTGGCACCGCAGAGAGCACCGCCGCAACGCCGCACCGCAACCCTGGTCTCACCGACGACACCTGTTGACGCCGCCACCGAGCCGCTGCTTGCACCGCGACCTGTGGGCACCGCACTCCGCACCGCCTCGCTTCACGCCGAAGCTTTGGCACCGCAGAGAGCACTGCCGCAACGCGACCCTGGTCTCACCGACGACGCCTGTTGATGCCGCCACCGAGCCGCTGCTCGCACCGCGACCTGTGGGCTCCGCACTCCGCACTGCCTTGCTTCACGAGGACGCCTTGGCCTTCCTGATGCCGCCACTTCCCGCCGAAATCGACGCCACTGCTTGCACCGTGGTTCGAGGGCACCGCTCGTAAGTCACACGACGCACCGCCCTCATCCTGCACCGCAACCTTGGCCTACCGACGCCGGCGCCATCGACTCCAGTTCGTCAGCCGACGACAGCGCTTCAGCAACGACGACGATGCTGCTTGCACCGTGACCTGCTAGCACCGTGGCGAGCACCGCCTTCATCTCGCACCGCAACCCTGGTCTCACCGACGATGCCATCTGACGCCGTCACCGAGCCGCTGCTCGCACCGCGACCTGGGGGCACCGCACGCTGCACTGCTGTGCTTCGCACCGCAGCACCAGACGTCTGCCGACGCCAGCGCTCCTGATTCCATCAGAGAGGAGCTCGACCTGCAACGCGAGTGACTTCAAGGGCCTCAACGCCCTGCATCTCTCACAGGTACTGTTTGCGGGTCTTCCCGACACCGTAGCGGGCCCGCGACCCCGCGACCAGCCAGAACTGTTGGATTTGTTGTTCACGACGCCGTGGTAGCCCGGACGGAGCTATCCACACAAGGAACTCTTTTTAATCAGCGTATTTTTGGAACTGTGAACTTTTAAGTATAGTATTGTGGATTCTTATCGTTTTTGGTCTTGTTTTTAATTATATAAAAATATTGGATATTTTTCTAAACTGGTGTGGTGTCCTTTTGTAGTGCGTACACTGTATTACTGTGGGTTATGTGCAAATGCTTTACACACTGCCTCTAAGATAAGCCTGGCTGCTCGTGCCAAGCTACCAAGGGGGTGAGCAGGGGTTATTTTAGACGTGTAACTCCCTTATCCTGACTAGAGTGGTGGTTTTTGCCTGGCTTTGGCCCACGCCCTAGCCTACCAAAAATCCCATTTCTAACAGCCTGTTATTGTATAGGATGGTATGGTATGGTCTGCGATTGTAAACTATGGTACAGTGTGTTATGGCCTATGATTGATAGTAAGTTTACTTCGGAAAGGGACTCAAGACCTGGCTCTTCGATCAAGGACCTGCACAACCTCAGCGCCTGGATACCCCTATGTGAGATTAGCTGCGCTATATAAGTACTGTTTGATTATGTTATGGACCATCATGGTATGGTTGGTATGTTCTAGCCCATCATGGCATGGTATGGCCCATCATTGTATGGTATGGTATGGCCTGTTATTATATGGTATGATGTGGCCCGTTATTGTATACTATGGTATGGCATGTCATTGTATGGTATGGTGTGGCCTGTAAATTTACAGTACGATATATTTTGATACGGCCTTTCATAGTAGAGTATAGTATGGTCCGATATGGTGTGGCCTGTCATTCTATAGTATGTTATGATATGGCCTGTTATTGTACAGTATGGTATGGGTTGTCATTTTATAGAATATTCTTGTATGATATGATACGGTATGGCCTGTCATGGTCTAGTACTGTATGGTATGGCCTATCATTGTATGGTATGTCACAAACTGCTTTTTCTGGCTACAGTGTTAGCGCAAAGAAGCATAGCAGAGAAAACATGCAGTCGCACAAACATGTTTTAATAAAAAGGTGAAAATGCATATTGAAAAGAAAGAAGATACTTGTAAATATTAAATAAGTCTGTAGCTACAGTGTCGTCCTAGAGGAGATACGAGCAATGTTGTAGTAAAGATTGCTTTTGGAAAACAAACTAAGTGCTTTTAAACATTAAATAAGTCCATTGCTGCAGTATCGCCCTGGAGTTTTTAAACATTAAATAAGTATGTGGCTACAGTGTCAAAGTGCCTCAAAACGAGATTCAGAGGAACACTAATAAAGACATTAATCATTACTTGGTCCATGCGCCTTACGAGACAAACCCACGAAGAAAGAAAGTTAAACCGGCATGCGCTGACCAATGAGAAGCAAGAAAATTAGAGTGACGATGAAACCAACCAATGGTAAGTAATGGCTGGGCTATAAGCCCACTTTAAGTTTCAGTTCACAAAAGATCTTGCAAGTGAGTGCATCGCTGTCTCCGGCGAGACCTAAAAAGATGCAAGAGATGCCTATCCAGTGCAGGCCCAGTCCCTCTTTAACTTCCTTTGAGCCCATGAACAAAGCAGTCTTTGGGTGAAGAGAGGGTGACCTGGGAGCCCATAAACCAGGCACTCTTTAGGTGAAGAGAGGGTGACCTGGGCATCATCATTCACTGTAGCTCAATAGCAGGCATTCATAAACACACCCAGATCAACATACATACAGGCACTCATGCACACACAAAAACTCACCTTCAAGCACTCATGCACATATATATACAAACATGCAAATGTGCAGCCTATTTCCATGGTCACATACAGAGGCCTCAAGGGACACAGAGACCAACATACCTATCGGCACCAATGCACATAGGCCAACAGACACATGTAGGTTCCAGTGAACGCATGAAAAAGCTAACCTGC
The DNA here is from genome assembly GCA_963921515.1 of Calotriton arnoldi. Lineage (NCBI taxonomy): Eukaryota > Metazoa > Chordata > Amphibia > Caudata > Salamandridae > Calotriton > Calotriton arnoldi. Next base: position 723,643 of record CAWUFW010003305.1, read on the forward strand.
AAGCATTAAGACACACACTGACCAACGCACAGACAGACACACATTTAGACAACATTTAAATAGCAACAGATAAATCAGTTACTACACCCACGCCATAATGGTGTTTAGGGACTTAATGTCCCAGAGGCTATCACTGCAGCCTGGAAGAGGGCAGAGGATGAGGGGCTGTCCAGAAGCCCTGTGCTATAAAGCGCCTCATCTCTTCCGCCAAGGGCAGGCCCGTCTTTGCCAGACATCACCCAGAAGAGTCCAGGCCATACCTCTTGCTTTTGGCATTCAAGGTACCATTTCAAGAAATGTAATTTTAATAATATTTAAAGTAACCCTGGATTCTGTCTCTTTAACTGGGTTGATGAGGAGTAGAGTTTTCAACTGAGTGGTGAAGGGGACTCACATCGAATTTTAGTTGGGGGCTGCTAGGCGGGAGATAGAAATTGGCTCAACAGCCCCTGGTGTAGTGGGAAATGGGGAAACACAAAACTGGCAGTAACCTCCAAAAGCAACCAAATATTTCAACAATCGATGGTCTCTTGCAGTGCGCCGTGGGAGTAATTAACAAAGAGATTGAGCTTACTGAAAGACACCTTTCACTTCTGCTTGACCCTCCTGAGAACCCTATTGATCCACCACTACAGCGTTTGTCATCTTTAGTGGTACAGCCTGACCCCCCTAGCCCCTTCTTGACTGAGAAAGTGTGTCCCACTCCCTCTTTCAACCTTGATGACCTATCTGCCACTCCACCATCACCAGATATAGACCCTCCGGTCAAAGGATGAAGCAATTACCATCAACAGGGTCGACCAGAAAGCAGCCCTCCACCTTGCCCGCGCAATTTGACCACAGAGGATGCTTGGCTGTTTTGTCTGTCCTTGAGGAGTCCTTGTTTAATAAACATGCTTCCATTATAGACACCAGCCTTCGACCCATCTACGAATGTTTGGGTATTATCGAAGCCCACCTCTCTAAGCTTGGTCTTGTCCTTCTGGGTGCTCCGGTGGCTTCTAACCAGTTAATTGCTTCTGCACCACGGTCACCTATCCTGAAGGCAAGACTGTTGACTACCCGTAGGGCCCAGACTGTGCCATCCATGGGGCAGGGGGCATACATTGTAATGAATTACAGTTAAACCATGAACCTTTAACTAACTTTCAAAGTGAAAGGGAGAGAGTTAGTATTGTTGTGCGAGGTGGAGATCAAGGACGTGTTTCGACTGGTAGGATTTGCCACTCCCAACAATCCACCTATCTCTTTCCGCATGTCCATATGTAGTTGTTATGGCAAATGTTCCAGATCTCGCCCCTCATGTATTTGATTTATGGCTATATTAGGTACTTTGATAGCCTCTAGAGTAGGAGAACAGCCTATCCGCCGCGAGGATACCTCTATCTCACTGCTTCAGCGAGGACAGCTGATCAGCTCAGGGGTTGGAAGTGTAATGAATGGCTTTCCGCATGTCCATATGTAGTTGTTATGGCAAATGTTCCAGATCTCGCCCCTCATGTATTTGATTTATGGCTATATATCTCTTCCGCCAAGGGCAGGCCCGTCTTTGCCAGACATCACCCAGAAGAGTCCAGGCCATACCTCTTGCTTTTGGCATTCAAGGTACCATTTCAAGAAATGTAATTTTAATAATATTTAAAGTAACCCTGGATTCTGTCTCTTTAACTGGGTTGATGAGGAGTAGAGTTTTCAACTGAGTGGTGAAGGGGACTCACATCGAATTTTAGTTGGGGGCTGCTAGGCGGGAGATAGAATCTGGCTCAACAGCCCCTGGTGTAGTGGGAAATGGGGAAACACAAAACTGGCAGTAACCTCCAAAAGCAACCAAATATTTCAACAATCGATGGTCTCTTGCAGTGCGCCGTGGGAGTAATTAGCAAAGAGATTGAGCTTACTGAAAGACACCTTTCACTTCTGCTTGACCCTCCTGAGAACCCTATTGATCCACCACTACAGCGTTTGTCATCTTTAGTGGTACAGCCTGACCCCCCTAGCCCCTTCTTGACTGAGAAAGTGTGTCCCACTCCCTCTTTCAACCTTGATGACCTATCTGCCACTCCACCATCACCAGATATAGACCCTCCGGTCAAAGGAAGAAGCAATTACCATCAACAGGGTCGACCAGAAAGCAGCCCTCCACCTTGCCCGCGCAATTTGACCACAGAGGATGCTTGGCTGTTTTGTCTGTCCTTGAGGAGTCCTTGTTTAATAAACATGCTTCCATTATAGACACCAGCCTTCGACCCATCTACGAATGTTTGGGTATTATCGAAGCCCACCTCTCTAAGCTTGGTCTTGTCCTTCTGGGTGCTCTGGTGGCTTCTAACCAGTTAATTGCTTCTGCACCACGGTCACCTATCCTGAAGGCAAGACTGTTGACTACCCGTAGGGCCCAGACTGTGCCATCCATGGGGCAGGGGGCATACATTGTAATGAATTACAGTTAAACCATGAACCTTTAACTAACTTTCAAAGTGAAAGGGAGAGAGTTAGTATTGTTGTGCGAGGTGGAGATCAAGGACGTGTTTCGAATTGGTAGGATTTGCCACTCCCAACAATCCACCTATCTCTTTCCGCATGTCCATATGTAGTTGTTATGGCAAATGTTCCAGATCTCGCCCCTCATGTATTTGATTTATGGCTATATTAGGTACTTTGATAGCCTCTAGAGTAGGAGAACAGCCTATCCGCCGCGAGATACCTCTATCTCACTGCTTCAGCGAGGACAGCTGATCAGCTCAGGGGTTGGAAGTGTAATGAATGTCTTTCCGCATGTCCATATGTAGTTGTTATGGCAAATGTTCCAGATCTCGCCCCTCATGTATTTGATTTATGGCTATATTAGGTACTTTGATAGCCTCTAGAGTAGGTGAACAGCCTATCCGCCGCGAGGATACCTCTATCTCACTGCTTCAGCGAGGACAGCTGATCAGCTCAGGGGTTGGAAGTGTAATGAATGTCTGGACACGTATCTTGTGAAATATCAGGAGCTTTAGGCTGCCGCTGGCACCCCCAAAACAAGCATCTGAACTTCACTTAACTGTCCATAAACAGTGTCAGCTTAAGGATTTTGGGGGCACCAAGCAATAAGTATTTTAGGAGCCCCTGTTTGGAACAAATTGTATTAGCCGTTTTATCGCTAATTCAAGTACTGTGATGGCAAAACAATATTGATTTTTTTTAATAAGGGTTGAAATCAAGTTAAAAAAAAGGGATCTGGAGAAAGTTCACTCTTCCAGGGCCCCTTGGAAAGTGGGGGTCCTGGGCAACTTCCCACTTTGCCCATGCCTCGAAACGCCTCTGCCCGTAAGGGTATGAACACAGCAGGGCATCCGTTCATTTAGACTCGTTTTATAGCGATTTATCAACGCCCGCCCCCAACTCTAGGCCAGGGTCGGATTGGTAACGCGGGCACTCGGGAAATGGCCGAAGGGCCGGTAGCCGAGTTCTAGCTGTGGGCTGCTTTTTAGGGGTGCCTGGGGGGTGCCTGTGCTGTTAGGATGCCGCCAGCGGCCCAGTGGGTGCCTGAGTGGCCTTTCTAGAGGCAGATGGGCGGAGGTATCACTCCCTTTCTCTCGCTGCGCCGGCCCATTAATGTATGCTGATTGAGAGGGGGCCTTAGCAGAAGTGGTCTCACTTGCATTCATGTGTGGCTCAGCAGTGTGAACGAATCTGTGCATTTTTTTAATCTAAGTTGAAAAAACATACCCCAACCCCCATTCTTTTCATAAAACTTCGCTGAAGCAGTGCTTTGCGGGAAGGCAATATGCAAATGTGGGCCACTTTTTAGGTCGAGCCTAGCGCAGTGCGCATGCGCTGCTCTAGGAGAGGGCCTCTTGGAATCACTCCAGACATTCTGAAAGCTTTCAGAAAGCTTGTGCGTGGTTTTCACATTCTATTGGCCTTTGCGTGTGGCTTTCAAAAAATGAAAGCACGCAATTGGCCAAAGGCGGGTGCATGTCCCACCTCTTCTTAAAATGTTCACTCCCATGGCGTTTTGCTCTCGGGAGCGAGCAGGCTGGCAGCTGCATTCCTCCTGGGTCACGTGCTTTCGCTTGTCTTCCTTACAGCACGTGCGCACCACTCGCGGGACGCTGATCTTCATCTTTATCGCTCCGTTTGTCTCTGATCACGACTTAAGCATTGATATCTTTGCACTCTCTCTCTCACTCTGAACCATCACGGACTGCCTGATTTTCTCTCGTAGAAGGCAGTGTGTCCGTCCTTTTACACTCTACTTGCCAGTTCATCTGCAGAACTGGCTTGTTTGTTGAGATAAGCGCAACACTTAAAACTGGTGTTCAGACTGTTTCTACGGTTGCGGCAGACGAGGATACTTCGCCACACGGACGGGGAGTCAGTTGTCCAAGATTATACAATGCGACCAAGCGGGTAAACCGTGATTAAACTACAATTCTCACCGCTTAACAATAATAATTCATAAAGTGCTTGCGCTCCGAACCCTTTTGTAACAGATATTACTGTAATCCTACTCGGTGCTACTCATTGAGTTAGATAGGGTTGTACCAGCTTGTGCGCCCTTGCATCTATTTTAGAGGTAAGGTACACTTCACAATAGGAAAAAAGTGGACTAATGCCAGATTTGCGTTTTACACAATTTTGCATAATCTACAGATAATTAATTTTACGTAGTTACTCAAACAGAAATTAAAATCGTGCACGCCCCTATTTAGAAGTGCATCGTCTTTAAAAAGTAAATACAGTTAAGGAATGGAAGAAGCAAAACGTGACATTTAAACAGCAACTGAATCTCTGAGATGCATTGTCGTAAGGATTTTTACAGTCATTGTTGGCAAACCGAACAGTGTTTTTTGCCTGTGACGTTGAGGACGTAAATTACCGAGTACTTCGCTCGGTAGGGCACCGTTTCACAATCAGCTTTTAATCACTGACAGGTGTGAGACCTCAGAGTACCCGCCCTACTTAACATATAGCATGTCCTTTCGCCTTCGTTTGTTTATGAACGGCGCTGCATTCACTTTAAGCGCACCTTTAATTATTTATGAACGGCGCCACTTTAATTTTCATTTCTTTCAGACTGGCAAAGCAATTTATTGCCTTTCCTAACGTGCTCAGCAGCTGCTTTTTCACCCATCCCCCAATCGCCCCCCTCCCGCTGTTCACTGTAGATAGAAATTGCTGTCCTGTCCGAGCCTCTCTTCTCCCCACCCCTCCTCCATTAACCATTTCCCTTGTTGCCGTCTCCTGAGCTCTGGTCGCCACATTCACTGTAAGCTTGCCTTTAATTCTTTATGTAGGGCGCCGCTTTTATTTTAATTTCGTTCTAGGCTTCCAGTGTAATGGTTTCTGAGGAACTGCAGTTTTTATGGTGAGTGGGCATCATACCATGTAAATAAATGTATTACAGTAAGTGGCCACAGCTGGCTGTTTCGAAGCGCTTTTTAAATTCATCCTGTTTCCACCCCCTTCCCGTTAGCCACCTCCACCCAAATGCCAAAACCAATAGCTCGCCCATTGGCGAGACCTATTGGCTTTGTCAATGCTTGTTTTTTGTGTGCCCGGGCCGATTTTTTTTTTATCCCAATCCAACCCTGCTCTAGGCCATGTGTACCGATGGGATTTAAAGTCAAATAAAGAAATTACCATAGAATGAAGCGCATTTCTTCCATTCCACGTTTAGGCTACTCTAGTTATGAAGCAGGGGGTGCCCTCCTTTACAGCCCTACACGTGCGCACACACACCTAGACTGCCAAGTCCTTCCGCACGGCCCCGCCCAGATAGGATGGGCCAGACTGACCTTTGACCCTGCTGGAGTCTGTCCAGGCAAAAGCGCTAGACCAGAGCTCCTGAATACATTCACTGGAGAGAACTGGGGTGTTCCCTGGTTACCCCAATCCTGGGTAGCTGGCGTTAGGCGTGTCCCTCTCCCACACTGACCTTTGGCCTCGTAGAAACCTCAAAAGTAAGGAGCAGGTAAGAGTTTGCGGTTTCATGTTCCCGGGGTGAGTCTGCCCGGGCTTGGGGTCGTACCCTTTTCTTGGCCTCTGTTTCATTGTGTTTAAAATGCGTTGCGTGTCATGATGCGATCGCCAGGCTCCTCTGTTTTTGGCACAAGGTGTGCAACAAAAGGTGGGACATGCTTTTGGTTTTAAAACTTAATTTTTTTTTTTTTTTTAATTGCCTTGATTCTTCTTACTCTCGTAAAGCCCCCCCTTTGAACCGTCCTAACTCTTTGTGGCTGAATGTGCCCAGTGTCTTCAGATAAACGTACTGGACTGTTCTATAAGTAATGGGAGCTTCTTGCACCTCAGTTGCACTCTTCATACTAACCTACAGAGCGCTTACGGTTACTCCGCTATAGTCATACGCTTATCCTTGTCTGGCTAGGCTCGCTTTCTGACAGACACTTACATGAACAACTCCAGGAGTTCTTCAATGGTAGGTGCTTTAAAATTCGGCTCCACGCATTTTTGTTATTTTCCATTGTGTACCTAGCTGTTTCCAAATAGCTGTAAGGGGGTGGAGGATACGAGATATTCTAGAACAGAGTTGACTGGGATCAAACGGCAGGAGTTTGAGTACAGGCAGGGCTTTAAGTGGAATGAAAAAAGGGGGGGGGGGGTCTCTCAAAGGGGCTTAGTCGATATAATTAAGGGCATGGCTTAAAAACACCTAAGCTAAAAATCTGTGCTTAGTGTGCCGCCCGACTGGTATTTTGCTGTTTCTGTCATTGCATCCGGATATATAATACAAGTAACATTACACCTACAACAAGCCAGGACTATTGGTTTTGTCAATGGTTATTAGTGGCATCAGATATAAGCAACAACTATGGCTTCGTTGTATAGCATATTGAAAATGTCTCAGTTCTGAACTGAGGAGCCTGTGAAAGAAATATAACGAGTGTCTTTGAAGTTGCATCAAAGGCAGTGAAGGATGGCACTGCTGCAGAGTTGAATGGTTTTTACCCTGATGGTGAGGGTAAACACGGAGAGCCCGATAGGGACTGTCTCAGCACCTGCTTTTTAGAACTGCGGGGGCTGAGCACCCACAGGACCCGGCCCACTTAAAGCCCTGTGTGAGATAAAGCGACGCAAGGCTCTGGAGTGACTTGGTTTGCTACTCCCGCAGCTCTCACTGTGAATTGAATCTGAAGAAACGTAGGGAAGTTTGGAGTAGGCTGCTGTGTTAGTGTCCCGCCTTCAGGCTGTCGCCTTTTTAGTCAAAAGAATTTGACGTGAGGGGTTATTGAAACACTGTTTATAAATAAAAAAAAGTGCCACAATGCAGCGAGCTGTTACTAATAAGCCAGTACTGACAAATGGACACGAGTGAAGGGCTCGTTTCATAGTTTTTGGTATATGACGTGATTAGTCCAGGATCACACAACACGATCAAATGAGTACGGTATGTAGGACAGCCTCAAGTTCTGGATTCAAGTGAACTTACACCTGGAATAGGGCATCTTTCCTCCTTGCTCCTTGTTCTTTTAGACATTTTGGGTAAATGTGTATGCCCTAGCTCTTACCCCTGTAACTGCACTAGACATATACATTGATTAGAATTATCAGCACCCCCGCTCTGCTATTCCTAGTTGGTTTCACCCAAAATGTTTTTCTTCCTGTTGCCTCAGTTTTAGTGTGTGTCCTTCGGTAGGCGCTGCAAAATCAGTCAATCTTCAGGGCATTCCAGCACAGAGCAATTACCCCCCCCCCCTACATGGGGGTGAGTGTGGTTGGAAGGGAGATATATATTGACCTGTCAGAAACCGGTTTAATCTGCCAGAGAGACTTGTTAGTCATTAGCAGTTCTAACTTCTTCGGCTCTCGCCTTGTTTAGATAACTACGGGTTTCGTCATCGTAATGACAAACCCCTCTGCAGGGCTTTAACAAGGTCAGGGCCACTAGTATTATTTATGCAGAACAGAGGACCAATTTATGCTGCGAGCCTACCTGAATCATGGAACAAAAAATGCCAATTACTTGGTATATTCACTGTCTGTATATTTTTTTTATCCGTTTGACACAGATAAGAAATGTATTTGTGAAATGTGCAAATTTTATGGCAAATGCAGTCAATCCATAATTATGTGGTACATGCTGAAGTCACAGAATCTCTTAATCCATGGACCCTCAAAAATAGTTTTATTAAAAAAATATTGAAGAAAGGTAAACAAAACCTAAACGTTCATATTTAAGTCAGTGCCTATTGTTAGCTGCGTATTGTACAAAACAGCTTTTTCAGGCCAAGTGCCCCAAAATAAACTTGTAATATAAAAAGAAAATAACGGATGCCATGTAGAATATGGTCCTGTATTGCCATCCTGGGGTTCTGAGGGCAATGTGGTTTATGATGTCACCAGAAACCTTCAACTGACTTATCAGACCATATTACACATCTACCAGTTATATATTGACTCTCCCTATACATATATTCACTGAAAAATCAAAGGTTACAGCAGAGGTCTTCAAACTTTTGGATGCCGAGACCCCCCTGTCAACATTTTGAGGCGTAAGGACCCCCTCCTGACAAAAATTTCTAAACCTGTAGGCAGGGCTACTGGAATTATGAGGCAGGTGAGGACCAAATTACGTGACAGGCTTGACTAAATTGTGTGGGAAGAAAAGGTAAATGATGTTATGTGATGCCGCGTACACAGTAACACTGAGGAAAGATTTCACCCCATCAGTACCAGTGTATAACCAAAATACAGCAATTAACATCAAAGATTTCTAGTCAACCTTTGTGAAGGGCCTTCCACTCCGCAGGAATACGTGCTGCCACATTAGAAGCTCACTTGGCCCTGGCCGGGAGAAGCAGGGGTCCCCTAAAACCCTGGCGGTTTTGTGCAGAGTTAAGCAGTTTACCCATGCAGCTTTCCTCTCACCCCCTCCCTTCCATCCCTCTGTCCTCTCCTAACCCCGGACCCCTCTCTCACTTTGCAGGCCATTTTATTTCACCCCTTTTACAACTTCTGAACTCTCCCCATTCAACCTCTCACTTCACCTTTAACACTCCCAGCCAGGGCTGGTCCTCAACACTGGTCGCACACGGTGCAACAGTCTTTTTGGTGCCCCACCCCGTTTCCTCCTTCTCCATGAATTCCTTCACTGCCACTCACCAACAATTCACCTCATCTCTCTATAGCACCTTTCTGACAAACATTTCATTTTTTTATAGCGCTACTCATAGTTTACTCACACTCATTTCTGTGATCTGCATGGTACATATTCTTTGTAGCAGGAACGTTAACCCTCTGCACTGTGTGGGAGACAAGAGTGCCCATGTGAGTGCACGGTGAGCGATGCAACAGTGTGAGAGTAGGGTAAGAGGAGTGACTGCAGGGTGAGTGAGGTGGCTTATGAATTTAGGTGCGGATGCAAGTTCAGAATGGGACGAATGAGTGTATGATTACTGATGGGCTTGTTTGAGTGAGTTGCATATTGAGCAGTGAGGGGGACAGGTGAGTGAAGTGTCACATGAGTGCAGGATGAGTAGTGTACTCGTGTGGCTGCAGGGTGAGGTATAGGATGAACAGCGCAAGTGCATTGTGAGTGCAGAGTGATCACTGTGAGTGCAGGGTGAGCGGGTGAATGGTGTGAGTGCATTGTGATCGCTGTGAATGCAGGGTGAGCGTGAAAGTGAAGGGCGAGAATGACGAGTGAGTTGTCTGAATGCAGAGTGCATTCCCAGACACTTGAAGTAACTCAGCATGTTATGGACGGCGGCGTAGGGTTTAAGATCTAAGTTAAACTATTGCTATTATGGCATTAATCGGGGATCGAGGAAATAAATAATGTGCTGATCCTGCACTAAACTTCCAGTCCTATGGTTGGGGTTGCCAGCAGATTATTTTGATGGCCCAGTCGGTACAAAAATAAGCAGTCACCTAAAGCTGTATTTTAAGCACTTATCTGTGCATACTTCGAACAGCAAATATAAATAGAAAGCACTTTTAATTGTGTTCTAGGGCTGCCTCAATGATCCATGACTGATAATTAAAGAGAACAAAGACAGAAAAGTCACATAACTAATGCATATATACTTTTTATTTATAAGTCTATTTAGTGTCAAGGAGGTCTTTGCAGGCTCTTTAAACAAAACACGGCAGGCATTTTCTTTTGGCAACCCTACTTTATATTCCTTTTCATGAAATGCATTCTCACACTGCAGCAGTAAAGGTAAAATACAAATGTAAGGAATAGGCAGAGTGGGGGCCCAGGGGTACTGGAACCAGGAAAAAACTAAGCCTCTGTAACTAGTTTACAAAGGCATGTAAACATGCAAATGGTCTTTAAAGACCTGTGAAAAACTCGGGCGTGCCGGAGATAAGACTCCAGACACTGCCCAGCTGAGCCCCCAGCAGCTCGAGTTGCACTGCAGCAGCCCGGGCTGAGACGCAGGACTGGGGAAGAGGGGGGGCTGAAGCCCTTGGGCCTCGGCAGAAGTGTGACTGGGAAGGCACGACCCCCTTTGCATCGCTCCACGGCCCCCCTGGGGGTCGCGCCCCACAGTTTGAAGACCCCTGGGTTACAGGTATCTCATAGTTAGGAAATAGAATTAAAAAAACTTAGAAATTCACTGAAAAAACCAAAGGTTACATGGACGTTTTAGTTATACTCAGATTTCACTCGTACAAAACCAGTACAATTCTGCAGTTAGTTACCTGGGCTAACTATAACTTACACCCCTGCAATGCACTGCTTATGACCTCACATATTACATCACTCATCACATGGTCAGTGAAATCACTGATGACATAATCCACAGAAACACCCCTCCCATACAACCTCTCGAATGCCCACTCGCACACCCACACAACCACTCACATATCCATTCACAGACCCATACCAGTACTCAGACACCCACTCACTTCTCCATAGAGCCACTCAGAGTGGTGGAGAAAGGGGGGTGGCCTCAGAAGTCCTCTCAATAATTCCGCTGTTTGGGACTTACTAGAGGTAAGAGTATTTAGTTGGCTCCCAAGGACCCTCTGCAGCCAAAGGGACTTCATCCCCTAACCAGTTGTGCGCCAGGAGGCATGTTTGCAGAGTGGTGGAGAAAGGGGGCAGGGCCTCCAGCAAGTTGCCAGGCGTTTTTTCTTTTTTTTCGTAAACTTTTTTTAAATTTATTCGGGAGGGGGGCTGCGTGGTGCCCCTTTCCTGGGACAATTCCGGCCTCGGGGACCCCATTCCCCAGGGCCAGGCCTATTTTGAATTGGGGAGGGAGGCCGCGTAGCCCCCCACCCCGGGCTGATTTCGGCCCCAGGTACCCCATGCCTGCCAACAGCTATGTCCCGGGGGTGGGCACCCCAGGACATAGTAGGACCCAGCCCTGGGGGGTGGCTGTCCCCAGGCCCATGTATGGCTCCAGGAGTTCTTGTAATTTGTCCCAGGGAGGTGGTGGTCCCCGGGGCTGTGGGAGGCGCACGGCCCCCCTGCATTTAATTTGACTTAAGCCCGGGGAGGTGGTGGTCACCGGGGGGGGGGAGGGGTCCACAGAGCCCCCCTAATTTTTTCATTTTAAAGCCTCAGGGAGGTGGCGGTCCCTGGTGCTGGAGAGACCCCCTGTTATTAAATAAATAAGCCTCGGGGAGGTGGTGGTCCCCAGGGCATCAATGAGCCCCTGGAGGGGGGGCATGCGCCATCCTCCTATTTTATAATACCCCGGGACCTGGCCCACCCGGGAGCCGATTAGAAACGAAGCGCGGGAATCCGCTCTTCATTTTTGACTCGGCTCAAGCAGAGTCACTAGATTGCTGCTAAAACGTCCTGGTTTGAAGTGTTGGCAGCCAATCAGATCTCAGCACAAGATCCGGAAGGGGTCGTGAACCCTTCGCGTTCCCAGTTGTATATCTAGAAAACCTTATATATATCGTTGGACATGGCCAATTGTTAACATTAACCAAAATGACCGAGGCAGTACAAAATGTTGGAGCAGCTTCCCAGGGCGCCCTCCAGAATCGCACACACTTGATGCTATTGTGGGGCTATGCAGGATGGGGGCAGACGTGTGTCTATAATCTACAAGGCATTGCTCCAGGACAGGGGACATGAACCCCTGTAGGTACGCTGACTGTGGGAGCACCACAGTGATAAACTGCTTACCGACTCTGAATAGGATAGGGATCTGGTGTATCATAGGGAGACACTGAGTAATGCTAGATTTCGATTTATACAGTTCAAAATACTGCATCAAGCCTACCTTACCCCGGCATTCTTAACAAGTTCTACCCAACACAAAAGAGAGAATTTCAAGATATGGTCGTGCCCTGTTGTGAGAAGTTGGCCTGGTATATGCTGTCCACTTGTTAAAGTGGACACCTTGCACCAGTACAATTCGACTCTTATGGTAGATAGGTTTAAGACAACCTTTACAGAAAGCTATCCTAGTGGTAGCTGTGGAGAGCAGCCTTCAGGCTAAGTCTTGGAGGAATGTAAAGCAGCTTTTACCACACAATCTCTTGAATCACCAAATGAAAAGACACCACACAGGTATATATATCAAATATATATGTATTTATTACTAAACAACTCTCTACTAATCTCTTGTGAGATTAGAAGTCAGGAAATGTGCACAAATCAACGTTACACAACAAATTGAGCACAAATATGGCTGGGGCCCTAGGGGCGTACCAGACCATATACAAAAAAAGAGACTTAAGAACAACGAGGGACAAGGCCCAGGGCCTTCAGAAGTGCTGGGGCCTCACGAAACCACCCAAGGCAGGTAAGTAAAGGACCCACGGGGGACGCGTGCAGTGAGGGAACACAGGCGCGGGTCGCCGTAGACTTCAATGGGGCAAGTCGCGGTTGGAAATTAAGAGTTTCAGGGCACTTCGGGAGTAGCTACAAGCAAGTCACTTACAGGGTAAGTAGTTCTAGGGCCAACACCCACAGGAGCACCGTAGTGCTGGAGTTGCCTCACCCAGGAAGCCGGGTGCATAGGTGTCCTTTGGTGTCGGGTCGCGGCGTCGTTTTCAATGGGAGCCAATGAAGACTTGCTGCTTGTGAAGCCAGAAGAAGTGATCCGGTGGAATCCAAGCCTGGATTCGGAAGAAGGGAAGACCTGAAAGCAGAGGGGACAGTGTTCAAAGTCACTTGGCAGTGACCCGGGCAAGGAAGACTAATGCCCACCGTCGTCGACAGATTCAGGTCGTTCACGGGTGTCTTGACTCTTCGGCCACGAGGTCCAGGAGGTGTCGAGGACGCACCAGGAGCTGGATTCAGCGTGTCCCACGAAGTCTGCAGCTGACTGCGGTGTCGGCGACCCGATTGGAGCCAACAAGCCTTGGTAGCAGCAAGTCTCGTGGAAAGAACAAAAGTCAATGGTGCAGACCAGCAAGGTCTGGGGGACTCACCCAGCGAGGGTAAGTCAGGGCAGGCCTGGAGCAACCAGGGGAGCCCTTTGGATTTGTAGAAAAGTCTTCAGGGGACCCACAAGCCGGCTGGCAAGGGATCGCGAAGATGCCTCGGGAGGATTCCTTCAACAGGGGCCCACGGTCACTCGGGATGGGGTAGGCCTCTGATCTTGGGAGGGATCTCTGCTAGAGGCTGGGACCACACGTGGTCCAAAGCCAGGTTCGTAGAACGTCGTGAAGGGGTTGCACTCGAAAATAGTGCACGGTACCCAGGGACTGCGGTTCCTCGTCACTCGTGGGGTCCACTTGCCTCAGCTTCGCTGGGGACTCACGATGGCCTTGGAGAAGTCAGGAAATCCTCTTCCTGGGCTGCAGGGACTTCGGACTCCGGCGGAGTGGTGGTGTAGTTTGCGACCGTCGTTGCAGTTTTTGGTGCCTGCCAAGCAGGGGAGTCACTCCTTGACTCCAAGGGAGATTCTTCAGTCTTCCAGAGGTAGTGGAACGTCGAAGGTCCGGGATTCTTCTTCAGAGCGTCGTCCAGGGATCTCTAGTTTGCAATGGCAAGGGTTCCCTATCTTATACTAAAAGAAAGGGAGGGACTAGCTCTATGACCCCACCTATGGGAGGGTCAGGGGAGTAGGTGGCTACACCCACTTCCCTTTGTCCAGTTTCACGCCAGAGCAGGGGCAGGTAGCCCCTGAGCTGGTTTGAACTGGCATATGCACAGAGGAGCCTTCTGCTCCCCCAGTGCAGGACTTCAAAGCACTCTAGGAGTGCACCCACCCAGCCCCAATACACTAAACCCTGTCTGGGAGGTGGTCACACCCCCCTGCGACAGGATACCTATTGTTGGGCCTCCTCCACTGCGAGTTTCGGTCATCAGCAGGAGGGAAGCCCAGTGTCTGTGACTGGTGGCATCCATTTTGTGATGCCAGGGCTCTTCAGGATTCTACCGCGTTTCCACAGTAGGTACATGTCTATCCCTCTAGAAGGGTGGGATCATACTCCCACACCAGTTACTGGTGTGGGGGTATGATTCCAAAGTGTTTGACACCAAACACAACATGTTTTGATGCAGCCATTCCAAAGTTAGCAATAACCGCGAGGTTATAATGCACTTAAGGGTATATGGTTTGACCGCATTCACAAACAGCCCCAGAGAATGGACTCTGAGAGCTGCAGAGGGGCCCTGCTCAGGCAGAGGCACCCTCTCACATAGAAACTAAGCACCCTGCCCTCAGGATTGATAGGGCCTGCCTTAGGGGTGACTGATAGGTTTAAATGTGTGTGCAGGGGAGATATAGGGAACCTATATCTCAGTGAGGGGTGCTAGCACCTCCTCACCCAGGCTGCAGTAGCAGGCCTGTGGTGTCAGATTTAGTTTGCTTCCCAGGGGTGGCATAATACATGCTTCAGCCCCTGGTAGGCCTGTGAAGTACCTATGCCCTTGGTACCTAAGGTACCATATACTAGGGACTCATAAGGTACCACAGTATCCAATCACTAGTGCACCTAGAGTGCAGTCCAAGTCGTTTAGAGAGAACAGAGAGGCTGGGGCCCTGATTGGCAGGGTCCCAGCCAGACTATAGCCAGAAACCAGTGTAAACATCAGAAAAAAAGTGGGGGCAACATAAGAGGCAGATCCTACTCTCCTACACCTGTGATCAATGGCTATTATGGCCGGGTAAAACCTTCCATGTCTGCGATATGGGCAATAAAAATTGAATGCTCTCTCTGGCATTATATATTCGGGTTACATCCAGAACGGAAAAAGAGTAAACCTTTTTATGTTTACCTCATTGGTGGTGCTGTTAGCAAAACAAAGAACAATACAATAGATACAATGAAAAAGGTCCCCCATTACAAATGTAGTATAAAGATGCCAGAGAGTGGCTACTGGCTGAAGAAATACGAATAAAAATGGTACAAACTGACGAAAAATGCTAAAGGATATTCGGAAATGACGGGAGATGTCAAACGAACTTCTGGAAGGAGGGGCTGGAAGACAACGCCTCATCGGAGGGACCCCCACCAATTGAAAAATCCCTTCCAGGGGGTCTTGGCCGAACAAGATCACATTAGGGGATTTGTGTTGGAGAATGTGTTTTCTCTTCCCTTTTTTGGGGGGGGGGATGTGGGGGGGATTTATGGTGCGTGGGATGGGGCTTATATTCGGGGGATGGGGGTGTGTGGAAAGAGGGGTGGCGCCCAAAGGAGACACCCGGGGCTGCACACAGGGAGGTGGGGAGACCGGCCAACAGATGGAGAGACCGAGAAACCACCTAAGTACCAGATGATGGTAATCACTACACTCACATGGAATATTAAGGGGCTCAACTCTCCGGCAAAGCGCCACAAGCTATGGAAATACCTTTTAGATGCTAGATACGACGTGGTGGCGCTTCAAGAGACCCACCTGAAAAGGGCGGAAGATCACAGACTGAGGCACAGAGTGAACCCAGTTATACACAAGTCGTCATCCGCTAACAAACATAACGGAGTGGCACTCCTCTTTCACTCCGCCCTCGGGTTCCAACTAGAGGGCAGCAAGTCACACAAGGAGGGTCGATTCATTATAGTTAAAGGAAGGCTCCACGGATGCCAATGCACCTTTGCGTATATATATGCCCCCAACACAAACCAGGGACCGTTCCTCTCCTCCATATTAACGACGCTGGGAGGGTTTGCTGAGGGAGACATCTTCTTGATGAGAGATTTTAATCTCACCTGGGATGTGGGTCTGGACAGCTCATCCACCCATAGAGCGACCATGGGCTCCTTCCCTACAACATTGAAAAAATAATTTGGCGCGCTGGGACTCATTGACGCCTGGCGGGTGCTTCACCCCAACGACCGCACTTTTTTTTTTTTTTTCTTTTCTTCCAAACTCCCAACGCTCTTATTCTAGAATTGACTACGTATCCCTTAGCCAGGCCCTAGCACCGACACTACAATCTGCCATGACCCACTCGATCACTATCTCTGATCACGCCCCAGTCTTGCTGACCCTTAGATGGGAACAGGGACCCCCGAAGAGCAGACAATGGTTCTTCCCCCATTAATTAATACGAGATAGTAAGTAGAGAGATGAACTCAGGGTAGCTATAAGGGAATATTTCTCACTTAATGACCCGCAACACACAAATCATGCTAATAACTGGGACTCCTTCAAGGCTACAATCAGGGGCAAATGCATAGAGCTGATGTCCACCCTCAACAAAGAAAGAGCTAAAGACCGAATTGCCCTAGAGACTGAACTCCTCCAGGCAGAGCAGGCACATAAAGCACACCCGACAATTCCTTTGCAGAGAAAGGTGACAGCTCTTAGAGGCAAGCTTTCGGCTATATACACCAATCGAGCAGAGCTCACACTCCTAAGACTCAAAGGCACTACATACGAACATGGCAAAAAAGTGGGAGCCGGCTTGACCCGGCAATTACGAGTAAAGAGGGAGAAAGAATATATTGGCCCCATAAAGCTAGACACAGGCAGAGTGGTCATGGAGGATAGAGAGAAGGCGCAGGCCTTTGGGGCCTTTTATGAAATGCTATATACGGCGGAGCCTTACAACGAAACAGACCAAAGAGCATACTTGGACGGAATTTCCCTTCCCCAAGTATCAGCGACCCAAAATGAACTGTTACAACAATCAAAAGACAAGGAGGAAGTCCGAGCTGCTCTTAAAGCGCTGACGCTTCATAAGTCCCCCTGGTCCGGACGGTCTAACTGCTCACTTCTATAGAACCTTTGGGTCAGAACTTATTCCGCACCTAGTCAATCTTTTTAACGCCATCGCAGACTCTGGAGCAGTCACCCATTCAATGGGCGATGCACTAATATCAGTAATCCACAAACAGGGGAAGGACCCACAGCAATGTGGCTCTTACCGGCCGATAGCAATACTTAACCTAGACGCCAAAATGTACACGAAATACTAGCCACCAGAATGGAAACCATCTTCCCGGAGCTGATTTACCCCGATCAATCGGGTTTCATATCCGGTAGGCAAACGCATAATAACCTCCGAAGAGTTATACATTTAATTGAAAAGGCGGTTAAGAAATCGGTCCCCTCAGTCCTACTCGCGTTAGACGCAGAGAAGGCATTTGACCGAGTGGACCGGCAATTCCTATTCTCTACGCTACATCGCTTTGTATTGAGCCAGAAATGTATTACTATGCTTAAGGCTAACCATGCACAACCAAGTGCTCGGGTCCTGGTAAATGGCGTGAGTTCGGACTTCGTCCGACTGGAGAGGGGGACATGCCAAGGCTGCCCTCTCTCGCCCTTACTATTTGCTCTCAGCATCGAGCCCTTTGCTGTTAAAATCCGTGAGAACCCCCTGATCCGGGGCATCCTCTTTGGAGCGGATGACCACAAACTCTCACTGTTTGCTGACGATGTCTTAATGACACTGACGGACCCCAGGGCCTCCCTCGCTGCAGTACAATCTGAATTACAGGCTTTCGAGCGAGTATTCTCTCCTTAACCTCACAGTGAGGCACGAGGAGATGGAACATGTGGTGGCAGCTACGCCCTTCTGTGAAGCCAGAGAAGACATACTATACTTAGGAGTTAGGATCACACCCTGGATCACAGAACTCTCTAGGGCCAATTACCCCCCGCCCTGCGTCTTTAGGAGGACTTCCGCAGATGGGCACCAATGTACATCTCTTGGCTGGGGCGCATACATCTAATTAAAATGAATGTTTTGCCCAGAATGCTGTATCTCTTCAAGGGTCTCCTCATCGAATTAGACAAGGGTTTCCTCCCAACACTAAGATCCACAGTCACAAACTTTATATGGCAGGGAAAACGAGCCCGACTTCCCTACAAACAGCTGTGACTCCTGAAATACAACGGGGGGGTCTAGCACTCCCAGATTTTAACCTGTACTACCAGGCATCTTAATTGAGGGTCATAACAGAATGGTCCGCATGAGAATCGGATAAACATTGGCTCCATATGGACCAAGCGGTAGCAGGCAGATATATATGGGATTTACTCTGGAAGCCCAAGGGAGATGGACCACCCAACGTATACCTCAGTACACCCACTAGAACCACACTACGGGTATGGAATGGAATTCCTACACAATCAGGTTGGATGACCTTTTCCTTCCCCCAAACCCCAATACACTTCAACCCAGCGTTCCCCCCCCCTCCCCCAGCCCTACAGGCAGGCCCGTTCGCATGGAGACGGGGAGGATGTCTCACGATCTCTGATCTTTTCCATAACTGGGATCTCCGAACATTCGAGAACTGCCAAAGAGACTTTCACCTGCCAGCAACGGAACATTACCATTATACCCAACTCCGACACTGGGTTCTTCAACCTGAAATTCGAGAGGCTGCTACTAGGAATCCTCGGCCTGTAGAACAATTCGCCCGGAAGGGGGGAGGATCAAAGGATGCATCTCCTTCCTGTACTCTCTTCTGCTCACTTCTAATCCACTCATGATACAAAGTTTTCTGGGAGAACATATTAGAATCTTCAATCACAGACAAGCGGTGGGGGGAGCACTGGAGAGATGTGTCACGGTTTAACCACTCTATGGGAATCAGGGAAGCGCACTACAAGATAGCATATGACTGGTACCTCTTCCCCACCAAGCTGAGGAAGATATTTCCAGAAACCTAAGATTTGTGCTGGGGGGGCTGTGGACTGCAGGGAAACTTCATACATATTTGGGGGGACTGTCCTGTGATCCGTCCGCTCTGGGCGGAAATACTGGCCCAGATTAAAGACATCCTGGGATATCCTATACCGAACTCTATCGGGTTCACTTTACTGGGACTCGGGGATGACTCTCTTAAATATCAAACTGTTGGAGATCGTTCTATACTATGGCTCTGTCTTGGGGCGGTGAAGATGACAATAGCGCAGGCCTGGAAAAGGAAAGAGTCCCCATCCATATACCAATGGCACGCTCTGTTATGGCAAGCGCTCACGATGGAGCGAATGACAGGCATTTTTATAGATAACATTACGAATTTCGAATACTTTTGGGGGCCTCTGGTGGCCTACCTCTCTAGAGGACTGCCTCTTACTGCATGCCCAACACATACAAGACCACCTCTTTCAATACTGAGAGAACTACCACAGAGAGAACCCAAGCCCCGTGAAGTCAGCTGTCCTCACACCACATGATTGCACCTGGACTAAATTCCCACACCACATTAACTAGATGCATGCAAGATGCCCCTCCCGTGCACCAACTGTATAGGGTTTTGTTTGTTGTTTTTTGGGGGAGGGTAACTAGAAGATATACGAATGTATAGATCACACTTACAGCATTGCGGACCATTGGAATGCCTACCGAGATTTGTAGAAACTGTATCTGTAAATGGCTGTTTGCACTGCATGAGGGGGGCAATATTTGATCAAGCTGTGACAGTATATCTCTGGAAAACTAATAAAAATAAGTTTGGAAAAAAAAAAAATCACTTCCAGATTATGATCCATGGCCCTCTCTCGCCAATGCTGTCTCAATATCAGAATATGCCTCAGAACTCTGCTCCATTATTTGAGGTAGGCCTTGGGTGGCAATCGTCTGAGACACCATCTCTGATAGCTGTCTAAAACCTTCTTTCTCAAATACTGTGTGCAAGGTAGAATGCAGAGGTACTTGTAGAAATGTTAATGCATTGGGAATGCTATGTGTGTGCAATGAGCTGAAAATGAGAATGTATCACAATGCTGTGCAAGTGAGAGTGCATACAAAGTTAACAAAAGAGAAAAACTGCCCAATAAAAAGAAAAAAACACTTGGCTTTTGATTTCTTCAAAGAAGTTCAAAGAGGGGGGAAAAAAAGAAAAATAATACTTTACCTTGCAACCGTTTTTCTTGTGTGAGAAAGTGCATATTGCCATTGTAGTCGCTGACACGGAAAGGCATTACTTGCATATGCATGTGAAAGGGCAGAAGGCCCTCACTCATAGTAAAGGTAGCCATGGCTGAAGTGGGTTGACCCAATGCTCTATGCAGTAGTGAGAGTAAGCAAAATGTGAATGACACAATATCTGATCAATGGCTGAAGTAGGCTGACCCCTTGCCCCACGCTGTGGTTGGCGGAAGCAAAATTTGAACAAGCATTAGCAAAGCCAATAAGACTTGGGGGCCTATTGGCGTTGACAGGGGTTTTTAGGTCGAGCCTGGGCAGCACATGCGCTGCTCTGCGAGGCATGCTGTATTGAGGAATGTAATAAAAGTTCCTGCCCATCTTTTCAGTTGGCTCCTGTTACAGTCCTTTCAAAATCGTTGCTTTTCATTTGTGAATAGGCTTACTAGTCCCTCCTAGGTTCCGCCTTGTCTGCATTTGTAACCTCCTATAATGACTGAACTTTTTACTTGTGGTCTTACACGGCCTGCTTTATCTAGTCGGTGAGCACTATTTTCTTTAATGGTAATCAATGTAAAGAGCACGGAAGGCACGCCAGCTTTAGCAATGGCGGCCGTTTTTTTGTGGTATTTGAGGCGCGCTAAGCGCGCTTTCACTTAATGGGCGTCGGCTATAAATATGCCCCCCAACCCCCTGCATAGACGCTGTGCGAAGCGGTCGCTGTTAATTTGCCCAAACTGTTTTTTAGTAACTCAGCGCTATAAGTTTGAAATATGCTCTGTTCCTTGCCCCCTCCCCCCGCTGCCCAGACGCCCGCATGTGTTTTTTTTTTTTTTTTTTACTATTTCACTTTTTGGCTGTTTTCAAGCGCCCCATGCTGCGCTTTCACATTAATAGAGGCCACGTCCCTTTCTTTAGACAAGGCATGTCTAAAGAAAGGTCCTCGGCCGCTATTAAAGTGAAACCGCGGCATGAGGCGCTTTTACCAAAAAAAAGCATTTGTTTGTCAAATTTACAAACAAATGCTTTTTTTGGTAAAAGCGCCCCATACAGCACTTTCACTTTAATAGCAGCCGCTGGACCTTTCTTTAGACACGGCTCGTCTAAAGAAAGGGGTGTGGCCTCTATTGTGAAAGCGTGGCATGGGGCGCTTGTAAACAAAAAATATTTGCAATGAAATAGGTCTTGCATTTGCGAGAATTTAAGCTATTGTCATTTAAAATGCCAATAGCTTAAACTCTTGTAAATGCAAGACCTATTGCATTGCAAATGCTTGTTAGCCAAACTGCATAGCATGCCCGATGCTCCGCAACATGGCTAAAGAAAACAAAGAGAAAAAAAAAATCGGACCCAGCAGTCGTGTCATTTTGTAACGCGCACAAGCGTAGCTACAAGATAACGTGTGCGGTTTGTTATGTTTTTGGGGTGGGTTGCCTTGGGGAGCAACACGGAGGATGGGGTGGGGATGAGAAGCGATGGGTGAGAAAGGAGGGCATAGGGGTAGAAGAAAAATGGAGGATGGGGAGGAGAAACAGCAGGCGAGAGAGGAGGGGATGGGTGTGGGAAGCAACACAGCGAGTGGGGAGGAGAAGCAAAAGATGGGCAATGTAGAGCGGTTGAGGGAGAAGCACAGGGGCAAAAAAGCAATGGGAGTAGTACTCTAGGATGAGGGCAGCATAGAGGGGGCGGGGGAAACACACAAGTAACAGAGTGCAGGGGAGAGAAGTACTCAAGGGAGACAGCTGTAAAACACATGCACTCTTATCGATCACTTAACCCAAAAGGAAAAAAAATTGTGCTTGAAAGCATAGAAGCCAGCCAATCAAAAGAGATGGTAAAGAGGCCATGCTCCATGCTCCATGTGAGGAACAAACCCAAGATTGACAAGCTGGGACATGAAGAAGAAGCAGGCTAATGAGTGCCAGGAAAGCCAACCAATGGTAAGCAATGGGCAGACTCCTAGCTCCTGTATGTTCTTGGTGAGCCCACAATGTATTTTGCAAGCAAACAGCTGCGCTGTCTGCTGGGCTTGACCTAATAACACAGTAACTGGCCAGTGGCTGAAGTGGGCTGACCCATCACCCCATCCTGTATGCTATGGTGGGCAGAAGCAAAATGTGAATGGCACATTAGCAAACCAATGGCTGAAGTAGGCTGACCCATTGGTCGTGCCCACTGCAAAAAACACAAATAATTGTGGCTTAGTGGGATTCCTTCTAGGGGATTGCGGTCCCTTTTGCAATCCCAGAGCAATTATCCGTGGGAGATGGGCACCACTGGAAAGGGGAGACACTCCCCTTTCCAATGGTGTCTCTCCTGTTGGAATTACTGCGCGGGGTAGCAGCAAAACTTCGGGCAAGCATGACCAAAAACAAAATGGCTATCTAATGTTCCATTTACTGGCAAGTGGGGCAACAAGCGCCCTGCTCGGAGACATAGTCACACTCCTTTCTCCAACCCCCAGTCTCCAGGCAAGGGAAACTTCTCCAAAATGACTACTCCTCCTGGGGTTTCAACCCATGTTCAGGTGGGGCCGATCCCTACTTACAAAAAAAAGACTGCCTGATGGCCTTGTTTTGATTCCTGCTTGTGGATCCCTGGCACGAATTATGTTGGGTGAAGCATTGTTGGATTGCTGGGAAGGAGAGACTTCCCTTTCAAGCAGTGCCTCTCATCATTTGGCAGCAGGTAGGGAAGGTGGGGGGAGAAATGCCACTGGTCGTGTGTAGCAGTACTCCCTCACTCTGACATAATTGATGGGGGAACGCTGATGCAGAAGCGATTCTGCATTGGCCCCCATAAATATTTAGAGGGGATGGAGGTTCACCTGAGCAGGGTCTGATTGGGGTCACAATTCGGCCCAGGCAATCCCCCCAAAAAGTGGCCCACATTCCCGAATGGTTAGTTTTTTTTTCCTCTAGTGTTATTTATCGTGAACTCGGTCCAAAGTCATTGGAGCTATTATCATGAGCACCAGCTACATTGCACAAGATCAAATTCATTTTTATTGTAGGTAGGGATATTATTTTCGCCCAGAATCACTGGCTGTTGAGCTGACGCCAGAACTCAAACGTACTTCCCCCTTTCAATGTCAGCAGCTCTGAGACAATAATACTACTTGGACCATAACGCCACATCCTATGTTTTTTTTCTTTCCTCTTAGGCCATGAGCCAGGACCCCACATTTAGGCCATTGGTGCCACTCGGGGCGGAGTATTCTAACATGATTTGTTTTGCAGGGTATGGATGCCTAGAGATGGAAAATATGTGATAGCAAGTCATCATTCTTTGCCTTTTGTCTGATATATTTGGATTAGCAACCATAGCTGGAAAATAAATGGTTTACATATTTTTGATAAACATACAAATTCCTCATAATATGTGGAAAAATGAATCTAATTCCACCAGATTGGTTAAATTCAATATTTATTTAAAAATAATTATGATTCATTGTTATAACAACAATGTAGTCCTTAAAATAACAATAAAACTTCATTGTATTCCTCATATATTGATATAGATTATATGCATAGTATTCACTTACAATTTCAAATAATAATAGTTGTTGCATCTTACATAGGCAATGTATGTCATGAGTGAACCTAAACAATTTTATAATTCACATTCATCATCTTCTCAATACGTGTCATCATTCTCTGCATCTGTTTGATTTTCACATCTCTCCATGGCGTATGCTGGTTCGTCTCTTGGGCCATACCACCAATCGTTTAGTATTTGTAGGTGAGAGGCTGCATAGTATGACTGTATGTCGGCATCCGCGATGCCCCCACAATAAGTGGAGAGAAAACCGGTGCGAAGCGCCAGTCTGACCGCTCCGCCCCACCACAGGAATCCATTTAGCATGGAGTTGATCTGTCTGAACCATATCTGCGGAACGGGGTAGGGGTGATTTTGTAGTTATTATAAGAGCCGTGGGAGAGATATCATCTTATATATTGCCGAACAGCCGTACAAGGATAGGGGCAAACCCACCCATGACTTCAGCTCCGTTTTAACCTTAGCGAGAACCGTGTCTATATTGCGCGCCCTGCAGACCTCCTCTCTGTCCGTTATGAAGACCCCTAGATATGTCATACCGGCCTGAGTCTGGAAGAGATCTGCGGCCCATCTATAATCGCCGGAAGACTCGCGTAGAGGCCATAATGTGGACTTATTCACATTCATAAAAAGACCCGAGGTCTTGCCAAAAATTCTCATGATTTGAAGGATTCGGGGGCCTGACCTATGAGGGTCCGTCATGAAGAAGAGAACATCATCCGCGTACAGGGCTATTCGATATGAAACTTCAGCAGACCATTCAAAGCCCCTGATCTGGGCATCCAGACGAACCCATGCCGCAAGCGGCTCGATGGCTAAGGTGAACAATAATGGAGAAAGTGGGCATCCCTACCTGGTGCCCCGGCCAATTGGGAAGGGTGGAGAAACTCTGCCGGCTATACGCTCCGATGCAGTCAGCCCATGGTATAACATGCGTATGTAAGATATGAATTTGGGGCCGAAATTTAGACGCTCTAGGAGGATAAATAAATAGGTCCAACTGACAGAGTCAAACGCTCTGTCGATGTCGGCCAGGAGAAGGGCCGCTGGGCGGTGAAGGCGGTCCACGGCGGCAATCGCTTTGTGAGCTCGAAGTATGTTGTGTCTTGCCGGGGCATAAATCCTGCCTGGTCTGGGTGAATCAGGTCAGGGAGGTGGGCTAGGAGTTTAGTGGCGAGCGTTTTGTCGAGGAGCTTCACCTCCACGTTCGAGGGAGAACGGCCGATAGGAGGCATGGAGCTCTGGAGGTCGACCCGGTTTCTGAAACACAACAATTTCTGCATGTCTCAAGCTGGGGGGAACGCACGTGGTCTGAGCTGCTTCCTGTACGACCGCTAGATAATGTGGGCCTAGCTGGGCCATGTAGGCTTTGTAGAATTCACTGGGGAGGCCATTGGGGCTGGGCTCCTTCCCAGTGCGCAGGTCAGCCAATGCAGTGGTCAGTTCCTCCAGTGTCAGAGGGGCCTCAAGGCACCTCTGAGCCTCTTCGGAGAGGGCCCTTGGTGGAATATCATCGAAGAACTGCTCGATCTCACGAGGCATCAAGAACCTCGTGAGCTGTGTATAGGGACTGGTAATAGGCCGTGAAACTATCAGCGAGCACCGTAGGGTCCGTCACTAGTACATTATCGGAGTCACGTATTCCTGGAAGTGGAGTGTATATTTGCGCCTGTTGGCATAGCCTATAGAGGAGTCTCCCGGACTTATCGCCCCATTGATAAATTCTCCTCTGTGTAGCACGCCAAGCTCCCCGCGCCTTGTCCATCAGCTCGATGGTATTGTTGCTGGATTAGGCGTAGCTGCCAACGTGTCGCAGCCCCATCCCCGTCTCGAGCACGATGCTCTAGTTTCATGATTTGTGCCTCTACCTGAATGAGTGACTGTCTCCGCTGCTTGCGCTCCGCTGCACAGAAACTACTATCCACTCCCTGCAGTGTAGCCTTCATAGCCTCCCACAGGATACAGGCCGATGACACCGTCTCTTCATTATGTGATATGTACTCTGAAAATGCTTTGTGAATGTGTGCGCAGTACGCCGGACTCTGCAAGTGCCACACCGAGAGCCGCCACCTGAAAGGAGGTCAGCTTGGGCCTATCAAGAAATGATTGACCACAGGAGAATGGTCTAATAGGCCCCTGGGAAGGATTGTTGCGGTCGGTACTCTGTGAGAATAAGCGTGGGGAATGAATATGTAATCTATCCTGGAATATGAGTAGTGGGTATGAGAGTAAAAGGTATAACTAGCATCTGTGGGGTTATGTGCCATCCATGTGTCCACCCACCCACCCCACCATATCAGCCAGGGTCCGAAGCTTGGTATCGGGGGGTCTCGTGTTAGTGCCTGCAGGGCGCCATCACATCGTTCCAATCTCTACCAACCACTGCTAGCCCGTCGGGCAGGGCGCCCCATATCCCACCAGGTGGTCTAAAAAGATCTGGCCAAGGGGCGGGGGGTGTAGACGCTCCCAAGCACAATGTGTTCCCCAGCAACAGTCCCATGCACAAATATATATCTACCATGTATGTAGGCCCACTTCTGCACCAGCGTAAACGCAACATTACGGTGTATCAAGATGGCCACACCCCGGGAACCTCGCATGAATCCTGTGTGAAATGTATGTACATATCCGTATTGGGCCAGACGGGTTTTTTGTGCCAAGCATGTGTGTCTCTTGCGATAGAAGGATGTCTGCACCTATGTGTTTGACTTGATGGAGCACTGCGCCCCGCTTGATCTTGTCCAGCATGCCCCTCGTATTCCAGCTCACTATGTATAACTGCCCAGAGGAGTGTGCTACGGGTTCTGCCGCCATCGTACTATGAGGGATCGATACGCAGTAATGGATGACATTGGGGAGCGCAATTTCAGGGACCCCTGAACTACTCAGCGACTGTGTCAAAGCAAAACGAACATGAACATGTGAAACATCCCTACCCCACCCCAATACCTCAAAAACAGCTGAAGTATCTGTCGCGGGAAGTACCTCATCCCGCCACCAACGGGGGGTGGAGTACAGTCTCCCTAATGGATCCCCTAAGTCCTTATAACGTCCCGCACCCTGCGGGGGAAACCGTTTGAATTTAATGATGTTTTTCTATTTAAGCATTTACTTGTGCACTCACTCGTTTCAGCATCATCTCTGACACTTGCTTCAGTTTTTCGCTTAATAGTCTGTAAATTTCTCTTCATAGTAAACAGGCTCCTGTACTTCCTGTGGTAAAATACTTGGGGAACCGTGTGGCTTTTCACATTTCTCGCAATGTTTAACAGTGGAATGTGATTCCTTACTTGAGCTGCCTCTAGCAAAGTTTTCCATGATGTGTAGTCCTGCGGGCTTGCCAGCATAACTCCATGTTGGACATTTGACAATAAATAAATTATACACTGTGGATCAGAGGGACCGGATGTGCTTGTTTCAGTCTTCTTCATGGTGCTACACTGTCATTCACCACCAGCTCTGGAAAAAGAAATTAATTAAAACATTTATACATTTTACTTGGTGTACTTAATATAATCATAATTACTATTTTAATTATCAATTTATATAATCACATTTACTGTAATTTTTAATAGTAAAATTCACAATAATAAAAATTATGAAAAAAGTTCCATTTACATCAAGGTATCTTGGTTTTGGAGTGGTAAAACACAAAAGGCAAAGAGTTATGATTAGCTATCACATATTTTCCATCTCTATGCGTCCATACCTTGCCAATAACCTTGCCAATAAATCTTATTAGAACCCATCCCCCCCCAAGTGGTACCGATAACATGTTGGCTAAAGGCCTATCTGGGAAAGGTGACTTCACAGCAAGGCCTATGCAAACATTTCCCCACCCCTCCACCAAGGCCTAAAAGACCCTGGGGCAGAGGTGACAACACCTGGCCCAGTATGAGGCCACTTCTCTTACTCACCCCCTCTCCATCCCATTATTGCCTCAGGGTATACCCTAGAAGGGGAGGGTGTGCAGAAAAGCAAAGGGCTGCTGCTGCTCCCCCAGAGGGGGCTTAGGTGAGAAAGACGCTGCTTCTTGGCCAGGCCGGCCACACGAGGCAGGGGCCCGAGGTGAGACTGGCCTAAGGGCCAGACAAGACCTGGCCCCAAGCCTCAGTTTGACAGCATGGCAGGGGAGAGCCTGTGATACTGCCAACACTTTACAGTGGTCTGGTGGGGACCGGGGAAGTCAGTAAGTCTCTGTGGGCCAGTTTACAGAGCCCCTAAAAACCGGCCCACAGATGACCCTGAAGCACCGGCCCATCGCCTAATGCCCGCCTTCCCAATCCGACCCTGCCCTGAGCATCACACACTTGACGAGCCGCTCATGTCAAGTGCACTACAGAGGTAAGTAGTGTAGTTGACATGTACTGTTTGACAGCCACAGTCAATGGGTGATTAGGAGAAGATTTCTGCATGCATATCTACAGAAAAAACGGAGAAACTTTAAAAAAGTTTATAATGGCATTTTGTAGTTGGGGAAACGAGAACTATCAAGAGGGAAGGGAGAGCTATTAATGACACATGCTAGATTGGCACATGTTCATAAACAAACACAGTTCAGTGGGAAGTTGTCCAAAACCGTTCTACAGCCTGGGTGATTAGGCGCTTCAGGTGAAATATTAACCAATGCACACCCCGGGAGTCCTCTCTGCAGCACCCAAGGACTGCTGAGGACAGGGCGGCTGGAAACGCTCTGAGCGTCTTGGAGCCAGGCATATGACGTAGGTTACAGCCTTTATTTATATATGGGATTGTATATAGTGCAGACTTGGTCAGAGGCATTAGAACACTTCAAAGAAACCGCTGCAGAGCTCTGGGTGTCTGGGGTCAAAGCAAGCAGCTCCAGGCCTAGAAGTCTGGAGGCTAGGTTATCAACAAAGGCACTGGGTGTCTGGAAAGAGAATGAGCTACACAGGTAAACTATTGCACGATTTGTTCCTCAGGCTGTTCACCTAGTCCTGAAATGGGCAAGTAGCTATATTAACTAAATGTTATTTCTAGTTGGCTCTATATGTTATAGTGTTAGCAATATGATATACTCTGAAGAAGGCCGGGCAGCAGGACTACATCCCTTGCCTGAAACACATGTCAGCGTTTTTAATTTGAATGTAGGCCTTCTTTCCTATAAACGCCATTCTGTTGTTGGAGCCCTTAAGTTGGAGGAGGCTCCCATGCTTAGTGAGGACAGCAAGACTAAAGGCTTTGGTGTTGCTTGTTTGTTGCTGATGTGCATGCAGGCTGTGTTTCATCTGTGAATGAGTTTAGAGGAGTAAGTGACGAGGGACCCATGGGGGACTTCACATGGCTTATTGTGATGCCAAAATATAGTGACAATAAGACCATCTGTTTTAGAGCCTTTACGTTTGCACTAGCACACCCAACGTTTTACTCGTCTACCTCACTGCAACACCATTATGTCTTGTAGTCTTCTAACAATGTTTTTTATTTCTCACTAAAAAGAATAAAGCACTATTTGTTTAATGAAACATTGCATGTCCTTTGACAGCACATATTTTCCTCCTTTCCTTGTGTAAATCTCCAGTGTTAGATAATTTTCTCCCATTAACATGGGTTGTACTGAAAGGGCGCAAAACCCAACTACAAAGAAAATTATAATTTTGGTGTGTTTGATTTTTGCCTGACAAGCCTGGGTAAAAGTGTCTGAGGAAGGGTGAGGTGCTCGGGTAAGGAGCCTTGGTGTCTGGGACAGGGAGAGCTGCACAGGTAATTGGTCTGCTTAACTGCAAATGCAACCGGTGAGTGGACAGGACGACCTGCATGAGTAAAGGGATTGGTTGTCTCGGGGAGAAGATGGGATGCACGGATAACCGGTCTAACTGCCTACATCCAGTGTATGCCCTAGGCTACAGGTATGTCACTCATGGGTGGAATCTCTGGAGAC
Source organism: Calotriton arnoldi (assembly GCA_963921515.1). NCBI lineage: Eukaryota > Metazoa > Chordata > Amphibia > Caudata > Salamandridae > Calotriton > Calotriton arnoldi. The sequence goes on from CAWUFW010003305.1 coordinate 753,292, forward strand.
CCACTCAATCATCCATAGCAAGCATTTGATGTATACTACATGCAATCTACCTCTCATTTTTCTTACCATAACTTGCCTATGTGCTGTGCCCCCAAACCAAGATAATAGCATCACCTGGTCCCTTGCGGAGAACACCAAACCAATTCCCACATAGGCAACAGTGCGATTGAACACTCATTCCAGCCACGCACTTGCCCATAGTGTAGAGTGCTACCCGTTCACTTATGTGCTTGGGTGCCTCAGGAAATGGGAAGAACTATATTTATGGTAAACAAAACATCCTCACTTACTGAGTGTAAACTTGATCTCAAATCCTGACAACTTAACGTGGAAGGGGCTGGTAGAACGGCTACGAGTTTCTCAAGAAGCGCACACATAAACAGGAACACAATGAGCTGTAGTGGTAAAGATCTGGGTAACTAGAGATTGGGTGGGCTGTTGAGCTAACTGTCCTAGGGACAGAACAGGATACATTGGGAGGAGGGCTGGGTGCCTGGGGACAGGGACTCACACAGGTAATGTGGATTGGTGTCTGTGAGTCAAGTGGCCTGCAGGGAACAAGATGGGTTCTTCAGGGAGCCTGTGACAAGGCCTGGCTCACAAATAAGAAGGTTGAGTGGTTGTGGCTGAACACTTTGTAAACTGTATTCGTCCTCTTTACCACCTCTGCCAAGATATCAGTAGCAGAGGCGCTAGCCCCCAAGCAGAGAAGTGTGGGGAGATGGGTAAAGATTCCCTAACGACCCACCTGGCTCTGTCATCTTGAAGCTAAGTCGAGTACTTCTTACAAAATGCTGTGTGTGTGTGTGTATTCTTCTTTCCAGGAGTTCTCCTCAAAACTGCTACCAGGCAGCACCCTTGTTGATTACTACACTGTCGTGTGAGAGAGCGTTTGTATTATAAATGTGCATGCTACACACAAGACCGGCCTGAGTGTATGTGCCAGACCCCGTTCGGGGGAGGGGAACACAGGGCAGGCAGTGGCTACCAGGCCACAACTGTGGTGGTTGAGTTAGTTTGCCTCTGAGTTTCAGCGGTCCGTTCTATTATGGCTCTGCCAACTGTGCGAAGTATAAACCTTTCCGCACTTGACTTTCAGGGTAGTGAGTGTGATCACTCGGACTTCTCATGGAGATAGTGTGGGGTGGAGGCAGGAGCTCAAAACTCAACAGCAGGTAGGGATTATATTCGGGGAGATGGCTCAGATATTGGTTCAATGTCTTTTTCATTGGTTTTAGCAAACATTCTCAAGTGGGTGCCACAGAGTCTCTCCTCTCGAGATGCATGCTAAACCCCACGGTTTGTGTTAGCCATTTGTGGCAGCCCCGGCTGTGCAGTGGGTGCAGGTTGCAATCCTGTAATCATAGCGATGACTCTTCGTTTTGCAGGGATCGCAGAGGCAGCCTTGTTCCAGACAGAGTTCACAGGATACTGTGTATCAGTACCCTTGTTTGGCAGTGGCTGCTGCAGACAGACTCTGTGTACTGGCAGTTGACGCATCCAGGTCAGATCCCTCACGATGGTGTTGTTTGGGCCTCCTGGCTGATTAGGGCTCTCTGCTTCAGCGGCTATGAAGCTTTTTCTCTCCTTGTTGACAGCAGCAGCACCAGTCTCTCAAGCCTGTGCTATGACACTGTAATAGAGATCTGGTTCATTCTTGTGACCGCTCACTCATGAACTGCAGAGCAAGATCAGGGGACCATCGCACATCACGGGTCACTACTGGCTTGTCTATTGTGCTGTGTGCTTTCTCTGAGTGCTTCTCATGCGAAAATAGAGCTTCTCCTCCTAGACAGTCTCTCTACCCTCCATCCCTCTCTCAGCAGGCAGATAGTGTTTTCTTCAGGTAATGTCCCTTCACCCCTGGAAGACTGGCTGTCAGGGAAACACCCACCCAGCAGCTCTTCAAGGTCTCTGTGGCACACTCACATCCTTGGTCAAGAACTTGGGATGGAACAAAGTGGAGTGATTTGGTCCTACTTTTGACAGTTTTTTGTTGTCTCTTTCAAATGTCATTATGTAGGGTGCTCTTAAGACAAAGCCTTGGTGTAAAGTGATGGTTTGCACAACAGGTAGCAACGCGGCTGGCTCCAAGCAGACTCCAAGCAGAAGTACCTAAAACATGGGATTCATGAAGTATAATTTCTCTATACTTGGCTGTCATCAGCCTTCCTGAAGCAGTAATCTGAAACAGACAAAAGGGCACATCCTGCGTAGAAACCTCCTCAGCTTGAACAACAAACTGCAACCCCTACCAAATGGCAGTCCTTCGGAAAAACTAATCAGCATTCTTTTGCTAATGACGACCTCATTAAATTTCTAAAGCGAAACCTCTCTCTATCCTCATCACTTCTGTGTCTGGATCTTCACCCTCCAGCCACAGGAATGCAGGCAATACACCAGTGGTGGCTAGTGACTTTTCAAGGTGGTAGGGCGTAAAAGTTTGAGGCGAGTTTGACTTATCGAGTGAGCCCAACTGATTTAATGGAGGTTCGGGGGCTTATTGCAATTTCGTATTCTTTGATGTACCTGGCCTATGTTTGTATCAGTCGTTTCTTATAATTTTATGTTTACATGGTGATGACTGCTACAGTATTGCAGCTCGATGGATCTGTGTCGCTATAAATCACATTTATTGTTGTCGCCTAACTCTGTGATAGGCTCAGTCAGCTCACCAGAACTCGGAGTGTGACCAGGAGGTGGCAAGGAACTCTCTGCAGCAGATTCATTAACCCACGAAGCTAACTGCAGTGCCATATTAGGTTCTAATATTGAGAGATGGCATTAGAGTTTGACAAAATCAAAAGATATTAGATTGGAAGTTTGGGCCCTCGTTTTGTTCACATTTTTGTTTAAAACGTACACCTTTTCTTCTGTGTATCTCCTAAAATATAAATTTTGTCCAGACCATTTCAACAGAAAAGTAAAGGTCTTGATCATCAGCAGATCTTTCAAAAGTTGGCTTATATCATTTAGTGTTGCCATATCACTGATTGTTTTTCATCCTGGACCTTTACATTACAAACCAATACTATCCGATACGTCAGGACGTTTGATTCGTTGAAAGAACTACAACGCCAAGAATTCTTTAGGTTATCAAGTGAAAGACCGGGAATGGAAATATGATGTTCTCAGCACATGGAACTTTGTGGCAACCATGTGGACATCCTCACCCTTAATATTTTCTACAATAACGGCATTCAAAGTTTCTGTGAAACACATTATTGTCGTTAAAAGTAACAGATAAACTTGAATTGAGACCGTGTTTGATTTCGCAGCATGACCTTTTCATGCGGGGTCAAAGGGCTTTAAGCTTTTTCTGAAAATGTTTTTCTGGAATAACCAAATTGCACTCAGAAGAACCAGTTTCAAAGCACTGGAGAAGGCTTTGCAATACATAACGCCCGTGTCTTTGGAGGAGCATATTACTTACTAATAAATGTTGTTCTATCTGCGAGGCAATGTTTTAAAGACATGCAGGACGACCTGTAGATCAGACCCCACACACTGTGCGGCCCATTCACAAAGCCATTTGCAGACGGAAAACCGTACGGTAAAAATGGCTCCAGCTAAGCCTGTGATCTTCTCACAAAAGGAAACTTGTCAGGCGAAAATGGTTTTAGTACTGTGTAATTGTACAGCACAACTGCATTCAGTTACACAGTACAAACACCATCTGAAGGGGTGGGAGTGTGAGAATCAAGGCATGATTTAGCCTTGAGAATTTATTAAGCTAACAAGCATGTTTGTGACATTTATAAACTCACTTGCGCCCCTTTTTCACGCTGGAAAAGTTCAGAGATTTACTCCTGCAAATGGCGGGAGTTCCACACTTACCACGATCATTTGAAATTCGCCCGCTGTAACCCCATGGGAGGCTGCTGGTTTTGGCTGTAGTTCGAACGGGACATTGGTCTCTTGCGCCGAATCCACCTGCAGGCAGGGCCAGCTTTAGCGCTGGTGGCGCCCTGTGCGACAATGTCTGTTGGCGCACCCCCCAATGACCACCTCTGCCACGGATTCCCTCACTAGCACCCTTTAACGTGCCTCTCAAGTCTCCATAACCACTGTCTCTCAGATTCACTTAGTTTTATAGCACCACTCATACCAGTGTAATGTGTCGGAGCACTTATACCACACACACATTGCACAGAGACAATCATATGTGTGTAAATCAGTGTATAGGAAATGTTACATCAGACAGTACTACAAGGTGTAGTGTAGGAGTGGCATGTCATCGATACTGGTAGTCAATTAAGTTAAAGTTCTTATTCAGGAAAAGCACATTCAGAATTTAAAACGCAACATCATTGTTAAGGGTTCTCTTTCATAATAAGAATTTTTTCTACCCAAATGAACCCTTTTCACAAGATTAGGATAATGAAAGACTGGGCAAAAAAACATATAGCTCTAACATATACCTTGCAGTTTGCAGCAGCTCTAGGGTGACAGTTAATAGCTCAATGTTCTATATTAGGATTTTGAGTTAGAAACGACAAGTAACAAAAGGAGCTCTCTGACAGAAGCAGTAACCCACTGCCCTATTTACATTATATGCACTTCGTTATCTGCATGGTACACTTTCTTAGCAGCAGGCACATTAACCCTCTGCGTTACCTTAGGATGAGTCAAAATTTCCAATAGACAAACTTCCGGTCTCTTTCCAGGAAGACGATTAATCACGGGACTTCGCTTGACATTTTAATTGATGTCTGAAAGTTGCTGGAGGCCAGGAATGAGGCAGCAGGTGCTTTTAAAATGATGATACACATTTTCAAAAATGGCGCCCCCACCCCAAGTCAACGCCCGGTGCGGTCGCACCGATCGCACCGATCGCACCGCCCTAGAGCCGGCCATGCCTGCAGGTACCGGATATTCTCCGGCGTTCGCTCCATCTCCTACTGGCCTCGATGAAGGCGAGGAAGAGAAGCGAGCACACAACCCTGAGGTGAACACCTTGTGTCTCCATGCTCACTACGGGCAGGACTGCACACACTGACCCTGGGAACTCGTATGTAGGGCCAGAGCTACACATTGAACCGGTGTAAACACGGATGACCCCTTCTAGAGATGCGCAATCACTGCACAACCTTTACCCCCGGAACAGAATGCAAAGATTGCAACCCATTCGCCGACCACCTGCAACTAAACCAATCCTGATGCTGCTTTCATGTTTGTATTAGTGAACAGCATGACAGCAGCACCCAGATTCGATGGGACAGGTAGACACGGCGCTCATGTAGAGACAAGGAGGCTGCGTCTGTTTTCTACCAGCTCATAGCATATTGCAGATTGGGAAGAAATGAAGTACGCATGTCGGATTGGCCATGGGAAACAAAACGGCCAGATACATGCACACTTCATTTCGCTGCGATGGGCCGGGTGGCTGCCAATCGTTATGCTTGGCCCAGCCCACCACAGTACGTCATTGGGCGCGGTGATAGAAGTCACGTCCGGGCCATAATTAATTTACTTAAAACTGCAACAAAAAAAACAACAAAAAAAATATATATATATATATCTCTTATGGACGTTCCACCCCTGCAATATACTTCCCCTGTCAAGTGGGGTGGGGGGAAGCTGTCATCTTCCTCCATACTGTGCCATGGTAAACCAGGTGCCTCCAAAGTGTAATCCACTGGCCCAATACTCTGACTCATACAACACAGAGTCCTACTACCACACATGTGACACACACACTTGCTGCACATACATCTGTTTGACATTCACACAGGATGTCAGCGCAAGGTTTGCAGTTTCACATTACAGTAAAATTTAAGACAACAGAGGTCAGGAGACTGCACTATCACTGACACAGGAAAAAGGTTTGGGCATATTATAGATTCAAAAATAAAGATACGCTGCCACCATTTCTTAATGTGATACACACAGGGCATGGACAGCAGTTCACTGCCTATAATGAGGACACTTTTGGTGCACCCCTCTGGGTCACAGAGCAAGTTCTGGACCTGACATAGTCAGGGATAGGCCCAAGTCTCTGTGAACATGCTATATTAATGTGACGCCAGGGCCAAAATAAGCCAGGATACAAAGTTCACTTGCAGTCGGGCACTTTAGGCAGAAGTACACAGCAGTTTACTATGCAAGGGACAGTCCTGTCACTAAAGAATGTAAATAAGACTGCATTTAATATTAGAAAATGTGTGTAATAGGTGAAGAGCCTAGCGTTTGAATGGTAATGATAACAAACGTGTGTTCAATCACCTTGTTTTCTGCTCAGAATCTCCATGTTTTCTGATACGGTTCAAACTAACAGGACAGAGAAGGAAAACATTTCAGTTCTCTGTTGCATGAGTTGTAATTACAGCTGCCAGGGAAGATGACTTTCTGGAGATCCATCTTCGATGCAAGAAGGAAAAAGTTGCATTGACTACTGTATGCTTCTGTGGAGGGACATTGTTTGCACAACTTTGTAAACCAGCAGGAGCCAAGCACAAGTGACCCCTCCTCGCTCTAAAAGACATCATTGGTGGTAAAGAATATAAGGGACGGAGTTAGACAGATGAACTGATTGTTGATAGGAGATACTAAAGTGCTGAGTTCCTACTGCTGACCCAATGATAGCACAGGGTATGCGCGGAAACTATACATGGCTTGGCATAATTTAAGCTTGGTAAACTAATATAGCCATATAAGTTGGGTGGCTGATAATCTTTAGACATTTTGGGTAGGGAATAAGTTAACTGGTTATGGATGTGTGATGAAATATGATTTGGGCTTATGTAACCTTCGCCCTGATTTGCATAGTATGTGCTGAGGGAGAGACATGTACCAATTCTGCCTTTTCTTTGAAAAGGCTGCATGTCTTTTGGGGCTATGAGATTCTACTGTGACTCCTGTAAATGGGATGAACATGACAAGGTGGCCAAAGTAGGGCTAGGCCACTGAGCACCCCAGAGCCCCTGAAAATAAGCACACAAATCAAACTGGAGACGCCCAGAGGTATTTTATGATCCTCCTCATTAATAAGAATGGCATTCTTCTTGTCCGACTTAGATTTGCTGAGCACTTAACAGTTTCAAAGGATCTGCCCAAATTGTTAGTACTAATTTTGAGTCTTTGTGAGCAATGGCAGGAGATATGGAGGAAGAAGATCTGGAGACAGTAGATATTCCAGACCACATGTGTCCCGCCCCTACCGCCCATTTGACTGCAAAGGGATTTCCATTGATTGGGACAAAATCACACTAGTTGTCCCAGTAGGCTCTGTGTTTAATACTAAAATATTGTATTTGTGGATTGAAATGTAAACTGTGGCTGGGGCTACTCCCAAAATATGCAATAATAAATATTCCAAACTGCTATGTTCCATATGTTTTATACTGAGGTGTCTATAACGTATATGGAGCACATGACCTTATTCCAAAGCAGACTACCACAATTGATGCGAGTATATGCTTCAGTCCTTTGACTTTGCTAGGGCAAACATGGCTCGCTTTAGTCACGTATGTATGACATCCAGACAGGTTTCAATTTCACACCACAGCAGAAAATAAGAAAATGTTGCATTTTTTTAAAATATACAGCCAGTTAAGATGGAAAGTACTGCAGCAGTCTGGCACTGTGGACATACTCTCTCACTCTCTCTCACTCTCTCTCACTCTCTCTCACTCTCTCTCACTCTCTCTCACTCTCTCTCACTCTCTCTCACTCTCTCTCACTCTCTCTCACTCTCTCTCTCACACTCTCACACTCTCTCACACTCTCTCTCACAAAACCTCATTTTCAGTTAGAAGCATAGTCTCCTTATTCAACTCCACAACATAAGCCCAGAATGAGCATTTTCCTTAAATTGCAAAAGGTACCAAAACCACAGCAATGCCAATCGTGGTCCAGTATATTTCCTACCATATACAACACCACACATGACATAACCTTCAATAGCTGTAATGTCTGAAGTCCTGATACTGGAGGAGCATGGCGTTTAACCCACAGTAGAACAGGCAAATAAGTTAATATGTGATATTAATATCATTGCTGAAATTGCTCTTGGAAATTTGATGCAGCTTTATCGGCCATTTACCCGAGGTTTGCTGCAATTGCACAGGACCAGGAAGAGGTGGAGTTACCAAAGATTATCCACATTTGTCTCCATTGGAAGAGACCCCCCGACACAAAGCTACAGAAACCCCAGTTCAAACACTGATTCGAGAACAAGAATAATCAAAAAGAAAAAGTAACCAGAGATGCAATGGTCGTAAGGAGAGAGCGAGAAAATCTTGAGTGGATTTAAGAAAATGAAAACCCAATATTATCATAGAGATGAAGAACAAGGAGATTATAACTTGACTGACAGGAGGGGGAATTAGGGCTCCAGAGAAATGTCAATCATCTTATGAGCATTATTCTCATTATTCCCAGCATTGTGGAGATACAAACCCACATCCAAGTAAAGGGGCTCAGTCTTCCCAAGGACCTGACAAAAGGTTGACTTATCAACAGGGGAGAGGAGATAGCTGTGGATCGGGACCGCCTAAGTAGAATTTTCTAAAGAAGAAGGTATCCGCTATCAGAAGATAGGATGTTTTAAAGAAATAAGGATCTGTTGGAGAATGGGCAGTATTCATCGAAGACAGTGTGGCAGAAATAACTGTAGCCCACCTGGGCTCAAGTCTTTTCTGAATGTGGAGGGGCTAATGACTTTATTTAGGTAGAAACACTGGATGGGCAGTTGAATGAACCAGATCTAATTTTCAAAGCTCATATTCAAATTGAAAGGGACATTGAGTAGACTATCTCAACGATTTTCTGGACTCAATTGGCTGATTTTTATGACATAATACCTACGAAAGATTGGCCTCCCAAATTAAAAATGATTCTCCTCTTAATAAGCAAGTTATGGTGGGAGCCTGTTTTTTGTGGCCCTGCCACTTACACTGGTATGCCATAAAGAGGGTGTTATAAATGTCTCCTGCATTATACAAAAATCAGATGGGAAGGGATATAAATGCAGATCACATTAAATCCCAATGTATTTTGAACCACAAGTCTAAACACAATATCCAATTAAACCAAAGGCCAAATGAGACTGTGATGCAGCGCGTACAATAAAAACTATTCTCCTCCCAGGTTACTTATAGGTCATCCAGGGGCAAACTATATTTCTCATATCCACATGACGATGGGGCCCATAAACATCGCCTAACACACACGCACACTCCTGGATTTCCTTTACACCTTTATGAAATTCTGTACTCCTAGGAGAAGCATGAGAACTAAATGGAGAACACCATTTTATGTACCGCTGGAAAAGCCAGGATATCTTATTACCTTAATTTGTCACTTTCTTTTATTTACTTCTTAAGATATTCCTGCTCATTGTTTTGTCGATGAATCATTCATTTAAGAAATTAGTTCATAGTGATTAAGACCAGCTGAATCACAATAACCAATTACTGATGTCACAATCATTTAGGAAAATAACCACTGAGTCATTTTGGGTTTAAAGAATCTTAAATTTTATATAATTTTTAAAAGCATGAAAGGAATTTTAATACTTTATTCAATTATTCATTCTTAAATTCAAATATTTATTAAGCATAATCATTTTATTGCAGAAAGGAAATTTTGTCATGAAGCCAAAACCCTAATTACCTACCTAGCTTCCTAATTTAGCCTTAATGATTTCTAACCTACGTTAGGAATTAGAAATAGCCTGATTCTCATACTCAACTGGAAAATTAAGACAGCAAACAGCAACTTCAGCTCGTCAGCATCCGCTACCTGCAACCCGTCTCATCTAACAGTCTTTCAGCATCTCCCGCTCAGTAAGGGATCGATCAGGACCACCCAGCACCGGAAGCCACCAACGCGACTCTTCAACTCCTCTCCTGACTGTGACTGCAACCACGACTGACATCAAATTGACCCCCTCCCACTAAGAGTAGGCCCTCTTATACCCTAATTCTAACTTTGCTAACTAACTGTTGCAACATTAATAACACGCTTTTCTTTCATTGGTCCATGCATGTCAGCTTATTCATTCTTTTAATCAAGTTCTCTTGGATTCAAGGGTCCTTGGATCATTTCCTTTCCCATACGCTTAAACATTTCCATCCGATTCGATCAGTTCATTTGTAACTTCTTTCGACACATTTGAGAACTCCGCAGTCATTGTCCTTTCTCTTAAACTTGTTTCCCACGGGTCTTCTGCTGATCATGACGGCACGCTATCAGTTCAATTAGGTCACATCAGCCTTGACCATTTCTTGCATCCTAGCCTCTCTGTTAAACCACGAGCTCGCTTTCTCCCATTTCATCACGTGTCATGTGTTCCCTTGCGCCTGCGCACATCTTCCCATTGGCGGCCATTTTATCTCGCCACTCGGTTATACTTTAGAAGCACTAATTTGAGGCAAACAAAACATAATTAAAATAGAGAAAAATAGCCCTTTCGTTTCCCTCCCATCGTCTACGTACCCCAATTAGTTGTTACCTAGCAGAAAGCAACATTTAAGCTGTTCCTTACTTACCATCACTATTTGTTTTTGCAACGACACATTTTATTTCTATGAAGCACAATAACATGCATTTATTTTTATTAGTACGCATTTATTTTTACGTTATAATTAGACACACGGACATTCATTAATGGATTATTTAGCACACATATTGGCATATTACCATTCCCACACATACAGTGTTGATTAATACATTTAAACGAACCTTTTATTTAATTAATTATAAAATTTTGTTAGGGGTTAAAATTTTTATTTTCCCTGCTCCATCAATCCCCCTTTGGTGATTTTTAAATCACCACATCAAACCCAAGTCATACTTCTTTTCAGGCAGCATGTCTTTCATCCTTTGCTTTCTGTTATTTATACATCTGTTTCTTCTTCATCTTGCCTTTTAGTCTCTTTATACATGCTTTCTTTCATTTTCTCCAACTCAATTTCACCCATTTCTCTCTCTCTTTCTCTCATTATTCTGTTATTTCTTTTTATCTTATTTTGTCTTACTTTTCTCTTTATACATGTTATTACTATTTTTAATATCATGGCTAACAATATTACTATAGTTGCTACTATTATAACTTTCCCTATCACTAGTCTACTCATCCTAGTTAACCAATTCGCTATTGAAGAAAACCCTCTACCAAGTTTTCCCAAAACACTTTCAACCTCCAGTGGAACTAATTCTTTGTGCAAACTTGTAATATTTGTAATATACTTCTGTATATTTTCACTGTTATCAGGAATGTAAGTACAACAATGTTGGACTTTCAACATTCCACAGACTCCTCCCTCTTTTGCCAAAAGAATATCAAGGGCAAGCCGATTTTGCATCACCATAGCTCTCATGGCAACCATTTCGGTATTTACCATTAAGAACCCTCCCGCAGTATCTGTAGACAAACGATCTACTACTGTGGATAACTTCCGAATTTTAAATGCATTCAAAGATATTCCCACTGCTGGTATCAATGCTCCAAAAATATCACCTACAATTTCTGAAAAACTTTCCCTCTTTCTACGTGTAAATCTATTAATCATCTTGTATGTTCCCTTTTCTTCTCTGTCCATGTGAAATTTTTTGGGAAAGACCAGGCCTACATAGCAAGTTCCATACCAATGGTCCGGTAACCTGTAATAAGCTCTATTCCCACAAATATAATAGATACCTGGAAATATTGGATCTTTTCCACCTTTGAATCCCCAACCTCCCAGAATTTGATAATTGTCATGGCAGATACTGGAACCTACAAAGTAATTGTCATAGACTGTCTTATTTCTCCTAATACACAACTTTCCTGTTTGCGGCCAGTCTAATGTCATTGCGGCATTTATCTTTTTCCCTTCATGATTTCCTTCCTCAAACGTCCATAAGCGTTTTCCTTCCTCTTTTATTGCTTCTTTTTGAAATTTCATTCTTCTTTCTTCAACCATTTCTAAAAATACTTTTTCTTCTTTCTTTAACTCACAGGTAAGGTTGTTACTAACTATTTCTTCTAACGTTAATTTTCTATGTTCTAAAAAGAATTCTCCTAAAACTTTTGCTGGTTTTACTTTGTTAAGTTCGGGTACTACTGGAATGTTTGCAAAAATCTTATCTATATCAGTATAATAAGATTCTAATCTACCTGTTTTATAAAATAAACTTGCTATTATACTACATGTTATTCCATAAGTCAGAGGTAGGTGATGATAAGTCACACCTTCTGATACTGATGCAGGCAACTGCATACAAACATAACAATCTCTCACGTCCATTGTCTCTACGTACTCATACAACAATTTTGTAAAAACATTCTTTGAAAAATCTGTTACTGACTTATCCTTATGCAACTCTGCACTACTTCTTAAAATAACTGGTTCTTTAATATTAGTTTCTTTTTCTGGTTTAGTATCATTTTTTGCTTCTATCACAGCTACACTAATAGGAATTGTGATTGCTAAAACTATCCATATGGTCATTAATAACCCTGTACAAAAGCAGCACATTTTGCACCATCTCTTTATAAATTCACATTTATCTCTTCTATCCCTATTATTTTCCATTTTTCTTTTTCTATTTGTTAAGTTTCAGAAAATTGTGTCACTACACCTCAGAAATGACTTAGATGCCACTCTGCTTTCAAAAAGTCTTTGCTTGGTACTTTCTTTAATTCTTTCCAGAATTCTTTCGTTGTCACATCCGGTGATTTGTCACATCCAGTAAATTGTCATGTCCGGCAGAAGCACTATAAATCTTCACTTCAGTTTTGTTGCATCTCACCTTTTCCCATCCGACTTCTCAGTCTCTGGTTTCCGTGAGTGTTTTCTTCTTCTTCTTTGTAATCGGTTAGTGCAATATACAGCCACTCGGGTGACTTATACTTTGCATTCACTTTCTTTGTCCTTTTGGACTTTTGTAATCTTTTTCCACTGGGTTTTTCTTGTCCCTTTTGACTTGTTACCTCATTTACTTGTTCAGCACCTTCGTCTTCCGCTCTTATTATTCTATATCTCAATTTTCTTACATAGCTGTTGGGCCAATTATCTCCTTTTCTTGGCCTTTTGGCTTCACCTTCTCTTTCTTCTCTTTCTGATTTCCAATTTCTTTTTCTTGATTCAGTCTTTGCTTTTTCCTCTCCTCCACTTTCTTCTGTTTCTGTTTCAACTGTTTCACTATTGTCTCTTATTTTGAAACTTATAATCTCGTCATCTCCTACTGGTGGATCTGTCTTCTCCTTTTTGTTTTCCCTTATTGCTGTCCCTCCTCGGTGTTCTTCCGATTTGGTGTTTTTCTCCTTTTCTGTTTCTAAATTTCCCTGTTCTTCTGTTTCTCTATCTGTCCCTATTGCTCCTCGGGGTTCTTCTCGATTCTCTAACTTTTTGTGTACTTCTTTCCCTACTTCATCTATTAATATTGTTTCTGAAGGAGTTCCACCATAACTTGTACCTGGTTGTTCATCTAACTCAATTTCTTGCTCAGTTTCTTCTCTAATTGGTTTATAACCCCAAGTTTTCCTTAGGAATTCTTCACGGTTTTCAACTGAATCATCAGAGTCTGAAGTTGTGTCAGATATTTCCAGATGTCGACTTACAGGTCGATCTTCAGGTTCTGGAATTTCTGAATTTCTTTCTTCTTCTTTCTTCCTCTTCTTCTCTAGAGGTACTCGCAGTTGGGGTTTCCAGATGTCGACTTTCAGGTCGATCTTCAAGTTCTGGCACCCTTTCCTTTATCTTTGTTGTCCCAGCCGTTAAACTTTTATCCCACACTTCCAGACGCCGACTCACATGTCGATCTGTAGGTTCTGGAACTCTGATTGTGTGGCTGGCATGAACCCAGTTCTTCACTCCTGCACACTTGACGGCAGTCGTTGTCACTAGGATTACCTGTCTTGGCTCGTCCCAACGCGGAACTAGACAGTTTCTTCTCCTGTGGACTTTTATGCGGACCCAGTCTCCTGGATTCAAGTCGTGGGCTGGTTTTCTTTCAAGAGTGGTCGCATCCGGTCCAACCTGATGAAACACAGAACGCACCACATCAGCCAGTCCCTTGCAATAATCCAGTACTAGATCATCAGTTATAGTTAATAACTTGTTGACTGGTACGTGTGCTTGTCTCATTGCTCGTCCCATGATCATCTCATGAGGACTGAGTCCAGTTTTCTTTTCAGGGATGCTTCTGATGGTCATCAGAACAAGAGGCAGTGCATCCGGCCATTTGAGTCCTGTAGCTTGACACATTTTTCCTAATCTGTTTTTAATTGTTCCATTAATCTGCTCTACTACCCCAGAAGCCTCTGGTCTGTAAGCACAATGTAGTTTTTGTTTAATACTCAATGCTTCACAAATCAATTGGATCAACTCATTTTGAAAATGTGTTCCTCTATCTGTCTCAACCGTGACTGGAAAACCATACCTTGGAATGAACTCTCGCAGCATAAGTTTTGCCACTGTTGTTCCATCATTCCTTCTTGTGGGGTATGCCTCCACCCAACGAGAGAACAAACAGACGACCACTAGAACGTATCTTAGTCTATTACTAGGGGGCATCTCGATAAAGTCCAACTGCATTCTTGTGAATGGACCTCCTTCTCGTCCTATTGTTCCTAGACTCACTACTGTTTTTCTTCCTGGGTTAAACTGTTGACAAATAAGACATCTTTGACAAAGACTTTCAGCAATGGCTCTGAATTTTGGGTTATACCAGGTTTGTCTAAAAGTCTGATCATTGCATCTCTCCCAATATGAGCTTGTCCATGGTACATCCGTGCCATGTCTGCAATCATGCTATCAGGCATAACTGGTCTTTCATCTCTGTATACCCACACACCATTATTTTCCTGTCTTCTACATCCTGCTTTTATCCAGTAATCTTTTTCCTCATCTCTTGCTGTTTCTTGTAACTGCCTTACTTCATCCCATGTTTCGACAGTATTAGTGAAAAGCAAAGGACAAGAGACATGCTCCCTTTCTCTATTTTTGTTCAGGGACGCCATGTTTTCCGCACAATATCTAGCGATCTCATCAGCATAATTATTGCCGACCGCTATGTAGTCTTCGTTTTTCTTATGCGCCTTGCACTTCACTACAGCTATCTGTTTAGGCAACTGTATCGCCTCAAGCAGCTTTTTAACATAATCTCCATTTCTGATAGGTGTTCCTGCAGATGTCAAAAATCCTCTTTGTGACCAAATCTGTCCGAAATCGTGTACGATGCCGAAACCATATTGGCTATCGGTCACAATCGTGATTCGTACATTTTTCCCCAATTTACATGCTTGAATCAAAGCAATTAGTTCCGCAACTTGGGCAGACCTAACTCCTTTCAGACAAGACGCTTCCATCACAGTTGCCACTGTGCATACTGCGTAAGCTGCGCTTAACACTCCTTCTTTTGTGCGTAAACATGAACCATCTACAAACATGACATAATCCGATTCCTTTAACGGTTCATCTTTTATGTCAGCTCTTGGTTTTGTGCAATATTCCAGCACATTCAGACAATCATGATCTACTTCGTCTTGTTCAATTATACTCTCTTCATCTGGCAATGATGTAGAAGGATTTACATTCATGCATCTATCTATGGTCACATTTTCAGCACTCAAGATGACTTTTTCGTACTTAGTCAGCCGACTATGTGTCATGTACTGTGTTTTTGTTCTTGTCAAAAGAATTTCTACTGAATGGGGAACATATACTCTCAGTGGATACCCCATCACTATACCTTCACTTTGTTCTAAACTTACACAAGTAGCAGCAACTGCTTTCAGACATCCAGGCAATGCTTTTGCTATAGGATCTAAAACAGCTGAAAAATAAGCGATTGGTCTTTTCATGGTCCCGTGTTTTTGTACCAGTACTGAAAATGCACATCCATCTCTTTCACTGCAGTACAACTCAAAATCCTTCTCATAATCAGGCATGCCTAAAGCAGGGGCCTCACACAGTTTCTTTTTCAATTCTTTGAAAGATTTCATTTCTTCTTTGTTTAACTCAAAAGGGTCTTTTACATCTTTCTTTGTCAATTTTTGTAAGGGTTTTGCAATCAAAGAAAATCCACTTATCCACTGTCGACAATATCCAACCATTCCCAAAAACATTCTTACCTCTCTCTGAGTCATTGGTGCTCTCATTCCTTGAATCATTCTTACTCTTTCTGTCGCTATTTTCCGCACTCCTTTCTCAATTTTATGCCCTAAATACTGGACTTCTTTCTGACAAAACTGTAATTTTGAAGGGGACACTTTATGTCCTCTTTTCTCCAAATGGTTCAGTAAAGCAATTGTGTCACTTACACATGCTTCTTTGGTTTTCGATGCCACCAATAGGTCATCGATATACTGCACCATCACTGATTTTTCTGGCATTTTTAAATCTTCCAGAGATTTCTTTAGAATCTGATTAAAAATTGAGGGGCTTTCTGTATACCCCTGTGGAATTCGGCACCATGCCAAAATACGCTCTCCGAACCGGAATGCAAATAATGGCTGGCTATCTGGATGCAAAGGAATAGAGAAAAATGCGTGACATAAATCTATCACAGTGTACCACTCAGCTTCATGTGGAATTTGATATAGAATTACTGCAGGGTTTGGCACTATTGGACAACATGGTACAACTATTTTGTTGATCTTTCTCAAATCCTGTACTATTCTATATGTTCCATTTGGCTTTTTCAGTCCCATAATAGGTGAATTACATGGACTGCTCATGATTTCTTTCAGAATTCCCTGTTCAATCATCTTATTTATCACAGGAGTTATTCCTTCAATTATTTCTGGAGTTAATTTGTACTGTGGCGTGTTTGGATAAATTATCCCTTCTTTCACTGTCACTTTTACGGGATCAACTTCTCTCATTAACCCAATGTCTTCTCCTGTAAAATCCCACACACTTTCTTTTACTGCACTTTTTAGTTCTTCTGGAAGTTTTTCTGCATCAAATGCAGGAAACAAACCATTCGTTTCAGGTTCTTGATTCATCAAAGTTACTTTATACAAAACATCTTCATCTGAAGTTTGAAATCCTATTCCATCTGGTGTACAATAAATTGTGCAATTCATCTTACATAAAAGGTCACGACCTAAAAGATTTACAGGACTACAATCGCACACTACAAATTTATGCATTTTGCTAAAAGAACCAATTTTTACTTCCACCAATTCAGTAAGTGGGGTTTTAATCTGCTGATTGGCTACTCCTACCACTTGGATGTATTCACCTGAGAGAGGAAGGTTTGGAATTTCCACTGATCTAACAGTAGAACGGGTAGCTCCAGTATCGACAAGGAATGTTACGTTTGTACCATTCACTTCTCCATCCACAAAGGGACCAGACTGATCTACCTCTAGAGTTGCGCCAAGCACGCACTCTTTCCCCTCTCCTGCGCACCGTCAGAAACTTTCATCCGGGTCATCCTCACTCTGACGCAACCAATACTGAGAAATGTTAGCTGCTCGCGGCAACTGTGTTACCTGCTCTCCTCCGTAGAATCCTGTTTCTGTACTGTATCTTTGCTGGTTAACAGTGTTGGGAAGTGGTGGTTGTGGCACCTGACTTTGTTGAACAACTACCTCATTCTGCACCTGTGGAGTTAATGATTGATGTTCCGGATTAGGTTTAGGTGGGAACTTACACTCATTTCTCCAATGCCCTAATTTTCCGCAATTATGACATGGCCATTTCTTCTTTGCCTCTTCTAGACTCACTTGACCTTTTCCTTTACCTATATTTGGTCGCATTTTATTCTGTCCTGATTCGTTTCCATTATTATTGTCCAATTGGGCTTCTTGTTTTTCTGCCACTTTCACTTGTGCCCACATTGCCTTTTCTTTCAACTTACGCTGTTTACTCTCTATTTCATCACTACAATACTTAGCATATCTCAGTACCTTATCTACACTTCCATTCTGCCAGTTTATCATGTGTTGCTTAATCATATCACTTATTTCTGGTTTCAAACCAAACACAAATCGGTATACAAAATGACTCATGTCCTTTTCACTCAACTCCTCATAACCACTATACTGCTTGAAAACCAATAACAGTCGCTCATAATATGCATGTACAGACTCCTTGCTTTCCTGTGTAGTTCTATCAATCTTAACCCAATCTGTCTCTTTGGGAGGAATTTTATTCTTCAAAAAGGTAATCACCTTGTCGTATTTCTTCATCACATCAGGACCTGGAGCTCCTGTTTTAGGATCTCTTGGATATTCTGTAGTTGGCCAGTCAACTGTAATCTTACATTCGGACCATAAATCTGTTGGTACCACTATGTCAAACAATCCATCTAAATCTATCCACAACACTTTTGACACCTTTACAAACCTTTCTACTTGTCGGTACCACTCAACTGGCTTCTCTCTTAACTTTGGAAAGTCATTGGTAAATGACAGTATGTCCTGCCTAGTCCAGGGAACATGCACGTAACTACCACCTGGAGTTTCTCTCATGGGATATTCTTTGACAACAGATTCTTTTTCGGTTACCATAAAAGCCAATGAACCTTTGTCTATACTTTTCTCATTCTTCTTTGTCCATCTAACCTTCCATCTGTCCACATCACCCCATTTTCTCAACAACACAATTAACTCCTTTATCTGTGTCAGCCTTCCTGCCGTGTTCAAATTTTCAATATCTTTTTCACAAAAGTCTACTCTGTATGGTTTTTGCAACGTTTTCACTTTTGCAAAATCTATTCCAATCTCACTAGCCACTTCTTCTAGTTTGTCATGTAAATTCTTTGCCCTCCATGTTATACTTTTGCACAGAAACATTATTTCATCATCCTGATAATTTTTTATCTTTTCAGTACCAATCGTTCCTAGAATTAATTCTTCCATATCTATTTTTAATCTGATCACATCTAATGGTTTTTCTTCTGTTTCTTTTATTTTAAAAGCTTTCATCCACTCATTCAACTCATCAGGAGTCGGACCTATGGGTGTATTATTTAGTTCTACCCAGTTACTACTCTTTTCAGGCGTTTCTGTTGCAGATTCTGTTACCATATGCATTTTCTTACCATTGCATTCATTCACCGTTAAATTTGTAGGTGGACTTGGTCTGTAAGTACTAGCCAAATTACTTGTACTTGCACTTTGTTCCATCCTTTCCTTTTCTCTCTGAAATTGTGAACTCAAGGGAATCACCAAAGATCGTTCATCAATTTTCTGATTCTCAAAAACTGGTATTACTGGACCTATCGTTACAGGCACAGTAACTGCTTCCATATTTTTCGTTAATTCTCTAATTTTCTCAGTTAGTTCTTTTGTTGTCCTTGCCAATTCGCTTGCATTGTCGCTTTCTATTCCTTCATTTTGAGAAGTTCTCATTTGTTCTTGTGACCTATTTATTTCAATTCCCTTTTCCGGACTTTTATTTCGCATTGTCTCTATTAGTGGCGCATTTGGTGTCACCACTGTAGAACTCTGCTGATACGGAGGTGGATTTCTATTTAATATATCTTCCAGCAATTCGTCATCCGTTTCGCTCTCATGCATATACTTTTCTCTCTCTATATGTTTCTTTTTCTCAGTCCGTTTTTTCTTAGTCCCTTCCTCAACTGTAAAAGCTGGAAACAAACCTCCTGTCATGTTAGCACATCTCCATCGTTTTATTCTATCCTCATGATTTACTCCCCACAATCTTCCAGGCATAAATTCATGATCTCTCATTCCTCTGAATCTCTCTCGTTCATACATCTCATCCTCCCATTCCGTCAAAGCCTCAAACTGTGTTGGTCTAGGTCTAGG
This sequence comes from Calotriton arnoldi, assembly GCA_963921515.1. Classification (NCBI taxonomy): domain Eukaryota; kingdom Metazoa; phylum Chordata; class Amphibia; order Caudata; family Salamandridae; genus Calotriton; species Calotriton arnoldi. Next base: position 773,006 of record CAWUFW010003305.1, read on the forward strand.
TTCCAACTTACACATTTTTTCTCGCAAGTTTCGCAAAACCGCTACACTAAACGATCCATTCTCAGGGAAAGCCAAAGCACCATCATTCTTTGTATATTTAGCCCAATTTTCCAACCATATGCACGTATGATATCCATATTTCAGCATCATATGTGAAGCTGCTGATTTCGGCGGAGGAATTACTTGTCCCTCTCTAGTCACAACCTTTTTGTCTTTCTTAAAGAAATTCTTCAATTTACGTCGTCCATGACGTTCTCTCCCTTTCATACTCGTAATACGGCATGTTTTCTATTTGTTTTCTCTTTACTCTAACGCTGTTTCTGTGTATGGAACTTCGACCAATTACAGCGCGACTCACACTAACGTACCAATCAGAACAATTCCCACCGTCCGCGAACCAACCAATCCTAGCGCGGCACTTTTCTACGTCACTCCTGACTCTGTGTTCACGTGACTAGCGCACTATCCAATCCTAGCGCGGCACTTTTCCACGTCACTTCTACTCTTTACCCCTCCTTTACAAAATTTATCGGCAATTTTTCTTTTTGCTGTTTTCTTCGTTAGTTACAACAATTAAAACAATTCCATAGTCTGATTCGCTAAACAAAAGTGACAGCTTTGTCCTTTTACACAAGAATCCTGTTTTTCCAGTAGGCAGCGCTTACCTCTACCCTACCACAGAATTATTTACTCTCGCCGATAAAGTAGCACTTCCCTCTACCTTACCCTTCTTTTAAACAAACAATTTACTCGTTTCTCTGGGGATAAGACACATGTGGAGACCAGGCTCCTGAGAATTAAGGCCAAAGTTTCACAAGTAAACGTGATTTGCTATTTCAATTACGCACTTTTCACACAGAAATCCCTAACATAACACAACCTGCGTTATAACCAAAAATGAATTCAGACCATGTACCAAATTCCATGTGACTTCTCTTGCCACACGTGTTCCACTTCCTACATCCCAGAAGCGTGAAAACTTACATATAACATAACGTGACTCAACATATAGTGTTAGTCATCAAAATAATCAATAATCAATAAACAATAATCACTAAACTAATCTATAGAAAACCATAACTCTGCTACCAAGAAATCTGATGCAGCGCGTACAATAAAAACTATTCTCCTCCCAGGTTACTTATAGGTCATCCAGGGGCAAACTATATTTCTCATATCCACATGACGATGGGGCCCATAAACATCGCCTAACACACACGCACACTCCTGGATTTCCTTTACACCTTTATGAAATTCTGTACTCCTAGGAGAAGCATGAGAACTAAATGGAGAACACCATTTTATGTACCGCTGGAAAAGCCAGGATATCTTATTACCTTAATTTGTCACTTTCTTTTATTTACTTCTTAAGATATTCCTGCTCATTGTTTTGTCGATGAATCATTCATTTAAGAAATTAGTTCATAGTGATTAAGACCAGCTGAATCACAATAACCAATTACTGATGTCACAATCATTTAGGAAAATAACCACTGAGTCATTTTGGGTTTAAAGAATCTTAAATTTTATATAATTTTTAAAAGCATGAAAGGAATTTTAATACTTTATTCAATTATTCATTCTTAAATTCAAATATTTATTAAGCATAATCATTTTATTGCAGAAAGGAAATTTTGTCATGAAGCCAAAACCCTAATTACCTACCTAGCTTCCTAATTTAGCCTTAATGATTTCTAACCTACGTTAGGAATTAGAAATAGCCTGATTCTCATACTCAACTGGAAAATTAAGACCGCAAACAGCAACTTCAGCTCGTCAGCATCAGCTACCTGCAACCCGTCTCATCTAACAGTCTTTCAGCATCTCCCGCTCAGTAAGGGATCGATCAGGACCACCCAGCACTGGAAGCCACCAACGCGACTCTTCAACTCCTCTCCTGACTGTGACTGCAACCACGACTGACATCAAATTGACCCCCTCCCACTAAGAGTAGGCCCTCTTATACCCTAATTCTAACTTTGCTAACTAACTGTTGCAACATTAATAACACGCTTTTCTTTCATTGGTCCATGCATGTCAGCTTATTCATTCTTTTAATCAAGTTCTCTTGGATTCAAGGGTCCTTGGATCATTTCCTTTCCCATACGCTTAAACATTTCCATCCGATTCGATCAGTTCATTTGTAACTTCTTTCGACACATTTGAGAACTCCGCAGTAATTGTCCTTTCTCTTAAACTTGATTCCCACGGGTCTTCTGCTGATCATGACGGCACGCTATCAGTTCAATTAGGTCACATCAGCCTTGACCATTTCTTGCATCCTAGCCTCTCTGTTAAACCACGAGCTCGCTTTCTCCCATTTCATCACGTGTCATGTGTTCCCTTGCGCCTGCGCACATCTTCCCATTGGCGGCCATTTTATCTCGCCACTCGGTTATACTTTAGAAGCACTAATTTGAGGCAAACAAAACATAATTAAAATAGAGAAAAATAGCCCTTTCGTTTCCCTCCCATCGTCTACGTACCCCAATTAGTTGTTACCTAGCAGAAAGCAACATTTAAGCTGTTCCTTACTTACCATCACTATTTGTTTTTGCAACGACACATTTTATTTCTATGAAGCACAATAACATGCATTTATTTTTATTAGTACGCATTTATTTTTACGTTATAATTAGACACACGGACATTCATTAATGGATTATTTAGCACACATATTGGCATATTACCATTCCCACACATACAGTGTTGATTAATACATTTAAACGAACCTTTTATTTAATTAATTATAAAATTTTGTCAGGGGTTAAATTTTTTGTTTTCCCTGCTCCACCAATTGCAAATTAATTTTGGATGAATTACAATATTGGGGAATTGTCACCCCTACTCATTACCCATGAACACCCCAGACCTGCCAACTGTAACAAAAAATGAACAGTGTTAGAAGGAAAAAGGGCCTAGAAAGGGGCGGGGACCTCACGCCGAAAAGTGCACAAGAGGCACTTTTGCTCCTCCCACCCCACCACCCCAAAAAAAAGCCTGCGGATGTCCTGGGGTGTTTTCACACCCCTTAATGGATGTTGGAGGTTAAAAGCCCCCAAAAACGAGCTGAAAATCCACTGTTTGCAGTAGTTTTCAGCTCATTTTCCGTGCCATCTTGTGATATCGGCTCCTCACCAGATGAGCATGTGAAGGGAGCCGATATAATGTGCGTCACACAGTGGCACCTTGTGAGTTGGCAGGTCTGACACCCCTAATTTCCGGGTACTCCAGGATAGATAAATCAATCACATTAGTACTGAAGTATCACAATTTGAATCAACGTAGTAAAACATACGCTGTACAGAATGCACTTGGAGATTGATTAATTATACAACTTATGCACAAAAGAAGCAAGACCACAAGAGACATAGAGACTGGGTTCCTCAAACAAAGCTTTGTCCCTAGTCCTATTATTTAACATCTTTCACATTTGGAAGAATGCAGTACAATTTTATGAAATTACCTCGGGGCTATAACAATAGCCTGTGGGTCATCTCAATCTGAATAATCAAACGACTGCAAGATGATTAGAGTGTGGTCTCTTATGTTGATGACATATACATCACAGAGGATGAATTAAATGAGCGTCTTCAACCTGTTTACACGGTGGTCACAATATTTAGTGATGCAGGTTCTTAAGTAAAATCCAAAATATGCTTTTTGCCTGTAATCTGTCTAGGATATGAATTATCCATATAAGGGAAGGGACTCACACCAGTGTTCCTAGAAAAATGTGGGATGCCAGATCACCAAAATACTCTTTGGCTGGAAACATAACTGGGATTTCTGAATTTTGAGCGAACATATTTCTCATATTATTTGAACAGAGTGAAATCCTGCACCAGTTGCCTACCCTTATATTTACATGGAAGGGCTGGAAAGAAGAACACACTCAAATCCTTATTCTTGTAAAAAGATATGATTGCAACTGTACACTTAAAACATGAAACAACAAGTGCAACCTCTGTGATGCAAATAGTTCTAAACCAGCCAGTATATACATATATCATGTACAAAGAAGGTCCGACTACACCAACTGTGCAAAAATAAATTTCTATTCTGCATCAGACGAACGTTTCATTCCAATAGAGAAAGTTCTCAAAGCAGTTCAGACATCAATCATGAAATTGTGTCCCACAGCACATGGTAAGAAAATAATCGTGGTGACTTCTATACCATTACTGGAAGCTGCCATTAAAGCAAGCATAACAAATGATCATGCTTTACATGTGCGTTGGGTGCAATGAGCCACAAACCAGACCAGTTCTGATGTACAGTTTGAATATGAATCCGCTTAAAAAACAGGAAATCTTCCAATATCAACAAACAATTCCTGAATCATTGTAGGTAAAACTGTTATATAAATATAAAGATGTATTTTACAGATCAGAGTAGCCTGCAGTGGCCACTGACCATCACTACTCTGCTGCTGTGTGAGGGGTGTTTCAACAAGTGAGAATTTAAAATAAGGCAGCTACATGTGTAGCAAGACCGTGTGTCACTCAATTGCAGAAAGTGATATTCTCTCCAAGGCTAGGAGCCAGCCGTGGTCTGTGCAGGTAACCGTGGTTGGGGCCGTGTAAGGGGGGATTTCGAGGGACGATGCCGAGGGGAAATTAATTATTTATTTAATTTCCCCTCGGCATTGTCCCTCGTAATCTTCCCCTTACCTGGCCACTGCTGTTACCTGCACGGACCGCGGCTGCTAGGAGCATTTAAATCATCATCATCATCTTGTGCTCAAGGGTACAGCTCAGTTTTAAAACACTGGGAATCCAATGGTTGCAAAGACTCACAAATGAAGACAGTAAGAGCTAAAGAGCTCTGGCCACAGATTGTTGGCTTCAAAAGGCAGCTTTTGTTGGTGAACATTCAGCACATGCTGGCCCACCAGAGTAGGAAATTCACTCTAAAGGCAACTCTGCTGCTGATCAGGCTGCAAAACCTGCAGTAGAGGGGCAGATATGTAAAGTAATGGTCACAAAATAAGATAGTCCCGGAAATTCTTTCAACAGTCCAGTCTTGACACTGAAAAGAAGCCCTGCCTCCTGGCTTTCCAGTATTGTCCCAGGGTAGGCAGCTCACCTAGCAAAACCTGAGCAAGGTTGCCACAGCCCGCCAACATCTTTTTACAATTGGATTATTACTGAAGTTCGGAGAACTTGTGGCAAAGTGATTGGAAAACAACAAAAAGTTCACGTGTGCCAATGCGAATGAGAAAAGGAACAAAGACGGTGGTTTTATCACTGCTATCTGGGAACAGAAAGAAGGGACTACTGAAAGTTTTCTAACTCCAAGCATTAGGAATTTGCAATGTTCTAATTAATTTTTTTCAGCGTGTGAGACTTTTGCAGGCAGGGATTTATATACACAAGAGCCAATTTATAGATTCAAAATGACTGTTCCAGAAGACTTACAGCAAAATAGAAGGGTAAAATTTAGATCTGCCATGGAGATTTATGCAGAGCGCCTCTACACTGGGCCTGGGTGATATTTTCGTTATACTGGCATAATCGTGTAATTTTCAGCATTTCACGTTCTGGTTTTTACTTGAAATGTCACTATGTCATGTCGCATAATATTCCATCCATTGGAGGAAAATCCTATTGCAAAAGAATGGGAACAATGCGAAAGAACAGAATGTGAATGCTGCTGTTTGTGTCACATGCTATTTAGCACTATTGTTAGAGCAAAATGGGTCCTCACATTCAAAATTGGCGAGAGGACGCATTTCGTGTTAAAAAACAGCGCTAACACAAAATGCCAGTTTTACTGTTCACAATATGTTGTGTAATTTTGTGTCATTATGCAAATTTCACACACCCATACTCTGGACCTTAGAGTTTTGCCCCTGATCTCCTTTCTAATTTGGCTAACAATGGTGGTGTTCTTAGTAAGGATGGTGCATGTTGACTATGATCCAGAAATTGAGGATCCAAATCTAGAAGCAAGCAAGCTGAGCAAGCAGGAAGGATTGCACAGTCACTAGGACAAATGAGTCTCAAGGCAACCTAATGGTCTACCTGCTGCAAGACAGTGTATTTGGAGTATCAAATCTCCGGTCCAGCAGAGATTGTTCAAGAGCAGCACACCTTCCATTTGTCCCTTAGGTTTGCCTTCTCTCCAGGACCAATCATCAGTGGCTGGGATATGAACACCATAAAGAACGTGCTTGCAGATCTACGATGCAGATCCTCCCCTCACAGTGAAAAATGTCAAACCTTTGTATTGCTTTAATTGTGATATGTTAACCACAAGGTTGGTGTTCCTCTATCATCAATGGGAGTATTGCCCTGTGGCAGCGTGAGAGAGAGCAAACTCAAAATTGTTGCAAAATTCCCTTATTTCAAATCTCCATAAAAGTATAGGTTTGACCCCGACACTTAATTCTGTGACCAAAATTACACAAACCTGAGTCGTGTTTCCTTCTGGGTACAAATTTGTTTGTTCACTTGCATTTTTGGATGAATATATTGGGCAGAGATTTGTGGTTTGGAATAAAAGTAAACTGTTAATGTCTGTGTGGGGAAATGAGTTAGCAAATTCAGTGTTACGACACATTGTTCCTGCATACTACTTCTCTAGAGCGTTTATATTTCTGAATTATACTTTACAGCATCTCACAGTTTGGTTTTGCAAGTGGTAGAGAATTATTGATTCCTTTGCTGAAGAGTGAAAATTATTCACAATTTCCGAATTGGACGTGGAAGAGAAAATGGCACATGGCTGCTAATGGCACCTTCAAGAAAGACATTTCTGAATCCAAAGGAACATGTGTTTGGAATTTACCTGGAAATGAATGTCATCAAAGATATGCCGGAGGAGTTGTACTACTTCTTACTAACAATGTAGATTATAGGGCAAAATTAACACCTCTAATATTAGTGAATGTTGGCAACATTGAATTATTAATCATTCATTAGACACTATCACTTGGTGCAAATGTTTCATGAATGTGAAGGCTCTTCTTTGAGGTAAAAAATACAAGTGTACATCGAAAAGAGATTGGATGTCATGGATTTCCATGGCCCTTATGTGGAAATCTGCTAATTCTGCATAGACATTGAGAATATTCAAAGAACTCTCTTGGTAATCTATGGATGTCTTTGAATGCTTACGGAGAAAATATATTTGATTACAGAACTAACATTGTCTACCTTTAAATTGTGAGGAACATTGTAGAAAGCTATAAACTTAAACTAGAACAATATAAAGCAATATTTGCATTGCAGTGGTTTCTGCCAGGTGTTGAAATTGCACCGAGTACCTTGTAACTGCATCAATGAATCCATAATTTTTTAACCTTCTAAATTAAATAAGTATTAAAGAATGTTGAGTAAACGTGATTAAATTCTTATATTTTTCTTAGTACAGGAGTTTAAGATGTCACAAGTCACTCCTTAAGAAAAAAACAAGTATTTCCTGGCTGATGTATTATTTTATTTTGATATCAATTAATGTTTTGAAAGCTGTCTCAAAAAAAAAGAAATGAAGTGGTATATACAGTCGGTAAATTCATAGAAAATCTCATATTTGTATGTTAAAAGAAAAGCCAATTTATTTGAATACGAATTACTACTCTATAGTGCTCTGGGAACTTCACTAATTTGCAAACCAATTGTATTACATGATGAAGTTGACACAACCGGTCCTGCAGTCACTCCGCTGGCCACTTATAGCTAGAAGGGCAATGTTCAAGGCACTCTGCATTGTCCACAGAACCTCCCAAAGAAAAGCACCTCTATACCTACAAGTTAAATTCAAGCAGTACAAACCAAACAGAACACTGCGCTCAAGGATTGCCCACTTATCATACCACCTTAACATAGGACATCCATAGGAGGCACTACTTTTTCCGTACAAGCTGCCAAGCTCTGGAACTCACTACCAGCCAGCATTAGAAGCACCAGGGAGCATATACACTTCCGAAGACAATTGAAAACTTGGCTATTTCCTAGATAAATGCACCACCTGCATCCAGGCAACAGAGCCCAAAAAAACTCTCACTTTCCAGCACAATACTCCGCTTGCAAACCATGAATTGCAAACAACTCAACCAGCAAACGGCTTTCATTATGCAGGTATGCAAAAAAAGACTGACCTATGGTTTGCCGTGGCTTTATATAGTTATGTATTTCCATATATAACTGTCATGGCCCACAGTAATATAAAATCCATAATATGCAGCAGTCAGCAACAAATTGTAACTTGCACCTATTAAATTCACAGAATATGTATCTGCTATGAGGGTTATCAATCACCAGCACTTTACTGCCCAAAAAACAAGCATCACCAAATGTACCGGCATGGAATAACTGAAGAAATCTGTCACACATTACTGGACAATTTTGGAGAACCTTCATATAGTTCATTCACTGCAGGTCCTAAATATCTATACAATCTGACCGCTTCTTTACATCTCACTTAGACACTCCGATATCGGATGATAATAAAAATGTCCATACCTACAGAGCTCTCCACTTCTCTCTCTCCCTCCAACTATGCCAGATCAGGACCACAACTATACACAATATGTCAGATTGGACAACTCAGTGCAGTAGCCAGCTAAGCAGACTGTATCAAATGAAGTACCATAAAGGGACCTGCAGAGCAGTTCAAAGCAAACTGCGCGTCTCTCTCTTACACTTCATCATCCAACACACTGCCAGGTGCTGCGTCCCATAATAAGGTAACCTCGGTGGTCATCACGCATGACATGGAAACACTTCCAACATAGGATCAAAACACAAACATTCTTCCAACCACACACCCTACATGGTGTAGCATGCTACTCATATAGGGAAGTGCTTCAGCGGCCCACATACGTGTAGTAAGTGCTATATAAATGCTGAAATACAGTACAATACCACCAACTCTAATGACATTTGTACACTGAAGTTGTCTTCAAAACAGAAAATAGTTGAGGTTTTTATACCAATGAAACATGGTTCACATTTGGTGAGATTACACAAAACTGATGTTTTCGGATGGGAGGCTACAGCTATTTAGTGACTGCGAGTGAGACCATTGTGTATTGTGGTTCAAAATTACATCCACTACTGCAAGGAGCAGTTACTCTGCTCCATTGAAAAGACACTAACAAGTTCTTGTGTGCCTGCTTTGACAAATTAGCTAGCACAGATTCATTATAATTGAAACCAGACATAACGTTAGAATCAGCAAACCGATATTAGATGATATGTGTTGCACACAATGCAACACAAATAATACATCTGTTACAAATGTCCTATCTTCCAGTCTTCATTGAAAACGTGGAAACTATTTTAGATGCTTCACATACAACAGGGTTAGTTTATTATAAAAAAAAGCTGTTGCAAAGGGAATATTAGACACATTTAAATACAGCTAAGGATAAGCTCCACAAATTCCAGTGGCTGCCAGCACGGATCTGGGGGGGGGGGGGCTACGGGGGTAAGGAGGTATAATTGGAAAAAAAAAAGATTCACTTACCTCCTCCCTGCTTTGTCCCACATCGTGTCTCCTCCACCGAACAGGAAGCAGCCAGCTCCCCTGAGCCAATCACAACGCTGCACTGCAGGAATGTGATTGGCTCCCCTGAACTAATCACAATGCTGCAATACAGTGTCCACAGCGCTTAGACAGGGCCTGGGGGCCTGGGCATGTTCTCCATGCAGGCTGTAATGCAGCCTGCATGAAGAACATGCTAAAGTGTGCATGACTGTTTGGCCGGCCTGAGTGGGCCGGTCAAAGCATCATGCGCACTTTAGTGTGCCCATCACTCCTCCCCATCTCTGTCAGCAGAGCAGCCCGCCCCACCCTCATGCTCACCGCAGCAGGGAAGAATGAAATGATGATAATATCGAGTTATCATTTTATTTTTCCTTTTTTTTTTACTGCTGCACAGCAGCAGTGGGGCGACGCTCCTCTGCCTTAGCGGAGGAGCCGCCACTGACAAATTATGGGATATTTAATGTCTAGTTTTTTCAATGGAACAACACCAATTCTAGCAGTGGGTGGAATCGCACTTGTGGTGTTGCTGATGAAGAAATGAATGAGCTCAGTAGACTGAAGAAGGTGCTTAGAGTGTGAATTAAGAAATAAATGAATGGCGGATTAAGGACTACCCACAAGCACCCTTGCATCTGCTAAAAATACTGATGTCTTGAAAAACTGTTGTGCATCTGAGCATTTCTGACATGAAAGTTGTTGTTCCACAAAAGTGCCCCAAGAATAAGAATTGTCACTCCACTGATTCACTGAAGAACAATACCATGAAGAAATGCTGATCTGAAACACTGAGCAGTATCGAATACCCACTGAGCACCCGTTTTCTGCTAAAAAGTTTAACATTGGCATAGATTATAGTTGGCATAAAATTTGGGGGCATGTATTTGTCAAGCGCAAGACAGCGGTGTCGTGTGGTAGGGCTTTTGTTTGATAATGATGCATGTTACTTGTAAGACAGACCTAACTTATGTAAACGCGACTGCATTTAATATTAGAAAAAGTGTGTAATTGGCTTAGGGCCTAAAGAAGCAGGCTGTGATTGGTAATGCTAACAAATGTGTGCTCTATCGCCGTGTTTTCTGTTTAGAAACTCGTTGTTTTCTGATGCTGTTCAAACACACAGGACCAACCATTCAGTGTGTACAGACTTTGGGTAACAGGAGGACTCTATTATCACCTACAAATAAGGCATTTCCTGACTGGTTTGACTCCTAACTCTCCCATCTATGGAGCATATCCCACTAGAGGGGGAGACCGAGCACCTGCCAGCTCTCCTTTTCTCCAAAAAGGGTACATTTCCCTTTCAGGCTAAGAGATTCTACTGGGCGTGGCCCAATAATACTAGTGTCATTCCATAATATTAATATCCACCGGCCGCCTTATGGTACATTCTATGGCCTCTTGGCAATCTACAGCATCAAAGACCCTCGTGATGGTATCATCCATGGCCGATGCCACTGTAGGTATCTTCTTGACCGTGCCTCCCTAAATGGCTGAAGAGGGCAATAAATGGCCTCAAGAAGGACATTACTGCTGGAGGAAAGAGCTTGTTTGAATATCAGAATCATTTTGATCAAGGCTCTAAGCTGGGAGCATAATACTGCAAATAGACAGAGAATGTCTCATCCCTGCATACCTTTTTTCTTTGCCAATTACTTCTTAAAAAGACCTTGCAAGTGTGGCACGCCGCCACCAGAAGCATGGGTTTGGGGCTGAAACTTATGCAGGCCACGCCCCTGTGGAACACCGAACAACTGGGCACTCTGAGGAAAACAAAGGGATTCAATAGATGGGATATGATCGGAATCTCAAGAGTAGGCGACCTATGGAAAGGGGGAGGAGTCATAACATTTGCTACTCTCCCACAGGAATATGAGATGGCAGACACAGAACGCTACAGATACTTGCAGGTGAGGCACGCACTGACATCGCAGATACCGAGGAGAGAGACCCTCCCGGAGGCCTCTCCTCTGGAGGATAGACTCCTCGACGGATACATGCAAACAAAAGCAGTATCACTAACATATAAAAAGTTGATCAATAATGCCCCGGACCCCCATGAGACGCTTCGAATGCACTGGGAAAGAGACATCTCGGAACTGGACGAGGAAGAGTGGCAGGAAGCGTTGGCCTCCCCTAAGGAGGTCGCGATCTCCGCTCACCTGAGACTGGTTCAAATTAAGATCCTTCATAGAGTATATATCACGGGACCAACACTGGCTAAGATGGGTAGAGCAGATGATGTGGAGTGCAGGAGACGGTGTGGCCAGGAGGGTACATTCATACATATACTCTGGGAATGTATACACGTTCAGAAATATTGGGCAGACATCCACCAATGTTTCAGGGAAGTTTTTGGAATAAGCATGGACATCGATGCTAAGAGAAGTCTGCTAAATATTTGGGAACCTACGGATCTCAATAGTAAGGATAAGCTGTGGGCGACACTGGGTTTGATGATAGCTAAACGGAATGTGGCCAGATTATGGGGTGCTAGTGCAGCTCCCACAGTGGCAGAATGGAAGACAGACATGGACTGGTGTATGATGCGAGAGAAAACTGTTTATATTGCGAGAGGCTGCCCCAAAAAATGGACGCAGGTGTGGGGCAAATGGAACGAATACCGAGGTAATATCTGTGTCCCGCCTGCTGTCCCCGCTCCTTCAGATCCATGTTCACCATAAGAAATGTAATGTAAAATGTTAGTTTCGGAATGTGTCATGGATCTCTGTAAAATGGCATTTGTCACACTGAATATTATTGTACTCCATGACAAATGTAAATGTCGCATTTAAGTTGTTAATAAAAAGATTTAAAAAAAGATCTTGCAGTGTGTGTTCTCTCCTTCTTACCCTGACTGTTCTCTGCAAGTTGTACATTATCTACATGGATCTTTCCTTGGTGGTTCTGGCCTCATGACCTGCCACCATCTTGTGCGAGTACAAGTCATGATATGCATGACTGTGCACTGATTCTTCACGTGGACTGTGATGTGTGTGTCAGTGCTTGATGACACTGTGTAGAACAAATCTTCTGCAAGACCGCCTTCTGCTCAGCTCCCCTCTGGCCACTTGTACCCCTGTGCAGTATCAGATCCTTGATGAACTGGCTCCAAGGCTTACTGCAGTTCAGCTGCTTCACACTGAACTCAGAAAGTAGCCTGGTTGTCATCAATTCATCCAAACATACTCATACTTACAATTACTTTAAAAAATGTACATTTTACATTATACTACCAAACCTTACATCAATGTAATCCTTCCTCTCCTTGCTTTACCAAATGCCCTCATCTGCGCTTGTAACCTGCAGGGAGTGGTAGGTAACCTGGAATCCTATAAAAAATACCAACAAATAAAAATAAGTATTTGTGGGCAGAGATCTTTGAGAAATTGAAGGACGACAGAAGACTGTTCTAAAGGACTAGGTAGTCAAGCGGGTGAGATTTTCCATTCTTGAGTGGTTTGTTGAGCTGTAGGTTCGCCTGATGGCAAAGTCCTTAATGAGTCAACCAAAATGCAATTTCTGGGAACTTGAAAATGTGCCAGAAGCGAGTGATGTATTGTTCTTTTATCCCCCATTGTCTCTCTCACTGATCTGGTAAGATTTCATAATTCTAGGTGCCACCTGGCATCCGTTTCCAGTGGCACACTAATGTGGCAGCCCAGAGTTTCAACTCCTCACAAATGGTGTTGCTATGAGTTGTTTTTGTTTCTTGTAGCGATCCTATTACATGTTGTGGTATCTTTAAATAGGAGTGATAAGTGGTCATCACTCGCCCTTTTTTCTCTTTCAGGATATCTTCTTTCAATGGCCCTTGTAAATCATATGCCATCTTTACTCCTTTTATGGCTGATCCTCCTCATCTGCAGCCATCTCTGCCATGGTGACCTCAAGTCATATGCCTCGTCCAGTCACTTCAAACCCTCTGTGCTTCCCGTGACAAAAGATGCTCAGTACAAAGGCCAACGAGGTATTCTCCATGATGCCAAAGTAGATCGCGGGCAAGGTGTTTTCCGCGATGCAGAGGAGGAGCAGAGCTACTACCTTCAGCAGCTCTTCATGCATTATGGTCAGAACGGCACCCTGTCCTTCCATGGACTGACAAGCCTCCTCGAGAACCTGGGGCTTGGCCAGGTCCAGGTGGTGGAGATCCAGCATGAAGATCTCGGTCACGGACATGTCTCCCACTTGGACATCTTGGAGGTACAGGAGCAGAAGCATGTCCACTCTCACTCCAGCCTGGAGCATGCTGGAGAAACTGACATTAATACCACATCCAGGTAAAATACAACCCTGCAGATATTGGCTTGTTCAAACGTATTAAATTGTTTTTGCCCTGAAATTTGAGGACCGCTCACACTTCTTGTCAACAATGTAAATGGCCATTCTTTTTTTATTCCGTAAATTAAGCAATGGTGCACTTCTGCAGGAGTTCTGAAATAGTAACATGCAACAATGTCCGATTAGGTATCATTAGAGATTATTATTCATGCTTTAAGGAATACCAAAACGTCATGTATTGTACAGCGCCACAAAACCAAGAGGATTTGACAAAATCAACCACTTTATATAGAAGATTCTCAGATCAAATATGTACTTTTATGCAGCAAATCTATCTACTAAAACCAGTAAAATGAGTTCTCAATGTGAACATACAGTTCTCAAGAATTTTGTGCAAAAAAGGTGATCACAATAAAATCAAGGATCAGTGGAAAGAACACTAATGTGCAGATTCTATAATATTCTATAATACTGAAGAAGTTGAAGTCCAAGAAAGAACCAAAGGATTTCTGCACAGCATATGTATGCTGTAAATAAACACAAATGATCTGAGAATTTTCTATATAAAGTGGATTATTTGGTCATATCCTCTTTGCTGATTGTGGCGCTGTACGATGCATACATTTTTGGTATTGCATAAATCATGAATTATAATTTCTTATGATACCTAAAAAGACATTGTCGCATGTTACTGTTGTATACCCTTGTCCCCTTAGGTCTACGGATGGCTCCTGTGGTTTATACTGATGGGATTTATGAAATAAGCACTTTCCTTCTTTCTGCGCAGCATTTATTTGTCCTAAAAAATATTGAGCTTACATTTTCTCATGAATCTGCATACTTTAAGTTGATTGGACTATAGCTGTCATTTCCAGTTTGTTAAATCATAGTCTGGAAATGTAGTTGTCGAGTTGGAATGTTTAAAATTAAAGGGTAAACTGGGTTCAAGAAGAACTAGTTATTTACCTTCTTTATCACCTTATCTGGTAGAGACTCTAACTAGAGAGAGATTCCTTACTTTAGAATATTCCCCAGACGTCAGACTGCAGCTGAAAACTGTTCGAGCAGTACCTCTGCACCCTGGTAGGTGGAGTCGCTTGGCTCTGCATCGTTCACACTGGAAGTGACTAGCGCAGTGTCTATAAAGGCATCACCCCAGCACGCTGACTTCAGGTACTTTTCATTACCTTTTCACGCCAGAATCGCCTAGCCATGAAGGTTGCTGATATACCAGTGTGCAGCCACTAGGGACCTCATATGGGCTACCTTATATGGAGGAATCCATTTGCAGAGCAGGGGGGATGGGAGGGTCAATAAGGAATCTCCGGCTAGATAGTCTCTACCGAATAAGACGTTACTGAATGTAAGTAACTTGCTCATCTGATAGAGACTTCTAGTTGCAGATTTCTTACCTTAGAATAGATACCCAAGTAGTAACACTCCAGGGGTGGGTCTGCAAATGGATTTACATCAGGAAATCCTGGAGAACACCACAGCCAAGATGCTTGTCACAACCGACCTGACTGTTCAGGCAGTAGTGCTTGGTAAACGTGTGCAGATATGCCCATGTTTCTGCCTGACAGATGTTTAGGACAGGACTCCACAAGTTAACGCAGTGGTGACAGTTTTGGCTCTGGTGGAATGAGCCAGCAAGCCTTCAGGGGGTTGCTTCTTTGCCAGTGCATAGCAGATCTTTAGGTTTAAATCTGTTTTATTTGTTTGTTAAGGATGCAAAGCATTTACTCTCACCTACATCACTGGCCAGTGAGGTAAAACATGGGAGGGGTTCAATTAGCAAGAATTAAGGGTGTTTGCAGGTCCAACAATCCTGGGTTGGGGGAGAAGGAGTGGGAAGGGGACAGCATAGTCCGTGGGGAGGGGTTCTGCTTGGCCGCCTTCTGCTGCACAGAGCATGTAATGTTCTGAGGTGATCTTGAGGAGAGTTTTTAGTCATCTAGGGTCAATTTGCACTATGCTGATCGACAGTACAGTTTATTTATTTGAAACGTTTTATATAGTGCGAACATGACCCGTAAGGGAATCGGAGCGCCGTACAAAGAAGCAGATAAGATTGGCGTTGGTGCCTGTGAGTCGGAGCAGCGTAGCAGTTTTTAATGCAGAGCACTATCTATTGTGAGATGGTCCGTTTCTGCATGGCCTTTCCATTCTTAGCCTTGACAAACCCAAATAATAGTTAATCATCCACATGGAACTCTCTGGTACAATGGGAAGATGATGGCTATG
This sequence comes from Calotriton arnoldi, assembly GCA_963921515.1. Lineage (NCBI taxonomy): Eukaryota > Metazoa > Chordata > Amphibia > Caudata > Salamandridae > Calotriton > Calotriton arnoldi. Next base: position 789,023 of record CAWUFW010003305.1, read on the forward strand.
CTGCTTTTAGATCTTTTGGCAGCATTTGAAACTGTTTCCCATCCTATCCTGATGCACCATCTGCGGGACATCGGGATAGGTGAGACCACCTGGGCCTGGCTGCATTCTTTTCTATCAAACCGAGCTCAGTTGGTGTGGACACCACCATGTGCTTCTAAGTCCATTGAGTTTGGGGTTCCCCAGGGCTCTGCCTTGAGTCAGACATTGTTCAATATCTATATGTCTCTGCTGGCAACACTGGTGGAATCCTTTGGAGTGCAGGTCATCTCACATGCTGACGATACGCAGATTATTCTCACTTGGGGCAGGGACATCTTTAGTGCCCAACGCAGATTTAAAGCATGTCTGTCGGCTGTGTGTCAGTGGATGTGCCAGAGCAACCTTCAGTGCAACACTAGCAAGACAGAGATACTGGTCTTTGGATCTCCTCCCCTTTTGTGGGGTGGTGTGATTTGGCCAAGTTCTGCTCCATCTCCTCTGACTCCTACTATGGTAGTGAAGAACCCCGGAGTGAACTTTGAAAGTAATTTGTCCTCCAAATCCCAAGTGGAGAGCACAGTTGGGACTTGTTTTGGCCTCCTGCGTTTCCCTAGGAAGTTTCTGTTCCTTCTTTCTGCAGTTTGTCAGAAGACGGTAGTCCATGTCCTCATAACATCGCGGCTGGACTATGCCAATGCACTCCACTGGGGCCTCCCTCTGTACCTGCTCAAGAGACTCCAGTTGGTGCAGAATCGTGCTGCTAGGCTCCTGCTGAATATCCAGAAGAACGTTTCTGTTCAGGCCCTTCTCAAGGAGCTACATTGGCTGCCCATTCGGGCGAGAGTAAAGTTTAAGTGTCTGATCCTTGTCCATCAAGCTTTTTATGAATTAGATCCTAAATATGTATCTCAGCGACTTTTTCCACTATTTACCCTCCAGAACCCTACATTCGGCTGACGCACTGCTGGCTGTGGTCCCTAAGACAAGGAGGAAGAAATGGGAAGGATCCTCCTTTTCTGGGCTAGCCACTGCTCACTGGAATGCTCTCCCTCAGCACCTGCGGGTTATTAAGGATGTGGACTCTTTTAAAAGTAGTCTGAAAACCTGACTTTTCAATTAAGCCTTTTAGTTTGTATCCCCTCACATATACATTGCGGATCAGTGGTCTACACACCTGCAATGCCGAGACACTCCTTGAAGTATCTGTGCACTTTATAAGCTTTGATTGAGTGATTGATTTGGTATGATCAATGTAGAACGACAATGCTCTTTTTGATTCCAGGCTGTGGACTCTCTCCTCCTCTTTCGAAGGGTGAGGCGGAGCAAAAAAGGTAGGCAATGTGATGGTCTGGTCTGCATGAAAAGTTATCACTTTCGGCAGGAATAAGTCACGTCTTCTCAAAACCAGTTCGTCTGGGAAAAACATTGTGTAAGGAGGGCGCACAGAAAGTGCTTGCAGTAAACTAACTCTACAGGGCCTCATGTTGCAGGGTCCACAAACCCGCCCTGCCCTGCTTGTTGCAATACAACATGGTGGTGGTGTTGTCCGTGAACACATGAACTAGGCTTCGCTTAAAGGAAAGAAAGTGCCAGTCGTATCGCTCTCATTTCCAACATGTTTACGTGGAACTGAGACTTTGCCGGACATCAGAGCCCTCTGATCTCCACCTCCCCCAGATGGCTGCCTCAGTCCAGAAGTGAAGCATCTGTCACCAGAGTCCGCTGTGGTTGGGGAAGGGATAGGACTCTGTTGCTGACTCAATCATGGTTCATCAGCCACTACTGCAAATCTTTTGCAGTTCCTTCCGATATCTGGACCAGGTTGGAGATATTCCCCTGATGCTGGGCCCACTGGAACTTCGGATCCTCCTGCAGAGTCTGCAGATGCCAGCAAGCGTGTTACCACCAGGATGAAGGAGGCCATGAGGCCCAGAACCCTCAGTCATTCTCACCGAAATCCAAGATAGAGGCTGAAACATCGCTGTCATAGCTCAAATACACTGGACTCTTCGTTCCAAAGGATAGGCCCAAAACTGCAGTGTATTCAGAACAGCTCGAAAAAAAGGGAGTGCCTAAGAGGGAATCAGGTAGGACTTTGGCACGTTTATAGTGAACCCCAGCAACTGCAGTAGGTCTGCTGTAATCTGGAGGTGGTAGACGACTGCCTGGGGTGAGCCCACCTTCAACAGCCAATCATTGAGGTAAGAAAAGACGGGAACCCTAACCTCCGCAGGTGAGCTGAAACCACTGCTATCACCTTGTTGAACCCCCGATGGGCGCTGGTAAGTCCAAAAGGAGTACAGAGAACTGATAATGCTCATTGCCCTGCGTAGACCTCCATTAACACCTGTGGCAGAGAGGACAGGAATATGGAAGTAGGCGTCCTGCATGTTCAGCGCTACCATCCAGTCTCCAGGGTCGAGGACAGACAGAACCTGAACTAAGGTGAGCATCCTGAATTTCTCCTTAATCAGGATAAATTAACAGGAAGCAGACAGATCAAAAATAGGGGAGAGGCCTCCGTCCTTCTTGAGCATCAGAAAGTAGCGGAAATAGCAACCACAACCTATGTCTGATGCAGGCACCCACTTGATGGCTCCTCTGGCCAAAACAGCCTGAATTTCCTGGTGGAGAAGTGTTCCTCCATCAGCCTGTCTAGGGATGGTGGTATGGGTGGTGGGGTTTCCAAGAAATGGCTGGAGTAACCCAGCTGAACAATTTGTAGTATCCACTTGTCTGATGTTATGAACTACCAGCGGGGCAGGTGATGTTGGATCTTCCCTTCCACTGGGTGCTCGTGATGGTACGAAGGCAAACTAAAGTGGTTTTGAGGCTGCGGCTGCTGGGGGTGGCGGACTGGGTGGACCTCTGGCTGTGTGCTCACTAGGCTTGTGGGAACCATGGTCCCAAAAGGACTGGGGAGTCTTCTGGCCTTTGTGGCTGGGCGGAAATGTGCGCGTTTGGTAGCCCCTACCATAGCCACTGAACAGATAACAGGCAGAATGGGGTTGGCGTGGGGCCATGGAGAGGCCCAAGGATCTGCCACTGACTCAGCTGCCCTTACAGCCCTTCAGCCCTGGATCTGCCTAGTCTCCGAAGAGATGGGTGCCATTGAAGGGCATGTCCATAAAGGATGTCTGGACACTGCCTGAAAAGCCAGTAGATCTCAGCCAGGCATGGGGTCTAAATGCCACTGATGATGCAGTGGCTCTGTCTAGTGAGTCACTTGTATCTTGTCTGCAGTGAATGATGAGCTTTGCTGCATTTCTGCCATCTTCAACAGTCTGGGGCAGTATGGCTCAGGCCTCCTCAGAGACCATGGGCAGCACTCGTGCAACCGAATCCCAAACCGTGTGGGTGTGCCCAAAAAGCATGCGGTGTTCACCGACCACATTGCAAGGCGTGAGGAAGAGAACATCCTCTTGCCAAAGGTGTACAGCCTCTTGGATTCCCTGTCTGGTGGTGTGGTAGGGAATGCACCAGGTTTGACCTTGGAGGTGGAGGCCTCAACAACAAGATTCTCCAGGGTGGGATGCTGTGTGAGGAAAGCTGGGTCCCCTAGAGCAGGGCAATGGTGTCGGGCAATTGTTCTGTGCTCAGGCGGCCCTGTGGTAGACTTGGCCCAGGTCCTGAGCTGCACATCTGTGAGTCCTTTGTTAAAGGGGAGAAAGGTTCTGAGGGGGGCAACTCCTGTTTGAGGCACCAAGGACTGCATAGGGTTCAAGACTTCAGCTGCCCTCCTCAATACTATAGCAAATAAACCCCCTTCCTTGGTAGCCGCACTAGGAGGAGAGACCTGTCCAGTGTCTGGGGAGATGCCCAGACCACTGGCATCTACCTGTTCCTCGTACCATTTATTTTCGGATTCATCAAGGGGGTTTGTGTAAGCATAAGGATTCTCAGATCTTTCCCCAATCATACTCGTTTCCTGGCATGTCAGAAAAAGGAGGAACTGGCTCCAACTCGGAAGGTTGAGTTTCGGCTGGAGTCTATATCGGCTGACGCAGATGCAGCTCCGTATTGGAGTCATATATGATGAAGGGGTCGGCACATTGGTGGCGCTGGGAATGGCATTGCTGGAACAGGCTCCAGAGATGGTCATGGTCTCTTGTTCGGAGTTGTTCTGGATCCAAGCGGCCCGACTAGCGCCGAGGGTGGACATACTGGCGGAATCCAGTGGGGGCACCCACCGAAGGTGTTCCAGAGGGGTTATCCTGCCCAAAAATTAGGTGCATGGACTCATAAAATACTCCGTTAAGCAGGAGTTGCTCAGACTCTAGTAAACTAAGTGAGGCGTGGAGCAGACCCAGAGGCAGGCTCAGTGTGAGAGCGGGGCCTTGAGTGACATAGTTCCCGCTCCTCGTCTGAAGATTTGATTAAGCATGATGAAGTCAAAGAGCCCTTCGACTTCTTTGATTTTTGAGGGATTTTTTTGTGGGACTTACCCGAAGACTTCAAGCGTGATGGTGAGTGCCGAACGACACCACCTACCGGCGCGCAGAGGTACTGCTTGAAAAATTTCCAGATCGGATCTGATTCCTGGGGAATATTTTAAGGGAAGGAATCTGCAGCTAGAAGTCACTAGGCAGGGCTTTATGATAAATCGAAGGACTTAGGGCCATATGTACAAAGCATATTTGTATTCACAAATGTACCAAATGGGTGTTTGTGGCTGCAAAAATGTTTTTTGCAATATAATAAACCCATTTTGCCATTCGGTAACAGGTTACTAAATTGCAAAATGGGTCCAGAAGGGCATAACAAATCATTATTTGGAAGGATCATGTTTAGGATAATCCTGTCCAAACAGGGATTTGTTATGGTATGTATTAATGTTTTACAACCCAAATCTGGTTGCAAAACATTGAAGTTTTACTGACTCCCAATATGGGGTGGTAAGCCGTTTGCAAAAAGGGAGGTGCCATATTAGGATGCATTTAGAAATATATATGTATATTTAAAAGCTCTCACGGACATGGTGGTCTGCTGAAACTAGAAGGCCACTATGCCTATGATGGCCACCAATCGTAGTGAGTCACTATTTGCAACCTATCTCCATAAATATTGATGAGTTAGGTCGATTGTGACCCACTATGATTCAGAATTTTGTGAACCAACCTATTTTTAACTTAAGTATTTTTAAAAATGCCACACTGGTCACACAAATACTGATTGCGATGTTCAACCAGTATTTGGCGCCCATTGTTCCATACATCTGGCCCTTATGTAGGAACATTAATTCCTGGTAGTATTCCTAAAGTACCACATTTGCTTCAGATGGTACTAAATCGGTACTAAACATTAGTATCAGCATAAATCAAAGATTACATTTATTTATGTTATATTTCAAAATGAGGAACAGTTTGTCCTTTCTATTAAATGTTAATGCCTTATTTTGTTTCTTCTTTGTATGTTTAACCTTTCTACTGTGTGTTTTTGATAAGTAAAATGTTAGCTTTTCTTTTTGGTTTTGAACAATAATTAATTGAATTCTTATTCTTCGTATAATGTTAATCTCTTTTGAATTGCTTTGCCTTGAAACACTGCAAGTAGAATTTTATGAACTTTACTGTTCTGACTTAATAACACTTTTAAACACAAAAGTGAGTTTCCGAGTATTCCAGATATCTTTCCTGTAACATTATGAGCAAAAATTCACTAATATGTCTCAGCAGGTCTCAGGCTGTGAAAATCTGGACAAAGCGAACAACGGCTAAGCCAGACACAACCCACATCGTTCAGACGGCCAAAGCTGGGAGGGAGCTGGCGAACTCCGACAATGCTTGGAATCCGCAGTCTTGGAGCGGGCCGGAACAAGTGCAGGTCGGCCATCACTGGGCCAGGAACAATATCAATGAGAAGCTCTTATTACTGGACCACTCTAACTACAGCCACCTGCACGGAGATGTGAGATGTCATTTTAGACCCATTCCTTCCTTTTGAATTCTACACTTTTTAATGCTTAAAAAAAATCTGTATCTGCGCTGCAGGATGATCTTGTTTGTGCCAACATGAATAGCCAATAATCAAATTCCATAATTCTCTTGGAAAGGGTAAGCTGTTTGACATCCATTTCTAAAGTTCTTGCCCACAGTGCTAAGCAAACTGTGATATGCAGGCACAGTAGTGGTATGAATTTCTCCCGCTTAAAAATTTATCAGACGAACCAAGACCAAAAAGAGTGAGAATGGCTCCTTTGTCACGGACTGCTTAGCAGACCCGGGACCAGATGCCAGTTCAGATGTCAGGTCAACTAACTTGGAGGGATAGTGTTTTTAATGTAAAAAATATAAAATCTAGTTAGAATTACCAGCAATTTGAAAGAGCCAAGGGGATAAGTAGGTGATATTGGTAAATGTGCAAAGGTGTCTCAGCAAGTTGTAACCAACTCCATCTTTTTCCCCTTCATAAAAGCATTGCAGTATTAATCTGCTGTGATCAGCTAGAGAGATCGAGAGTTGTGTGCAACGTAATCGTTATATTTCATTAAAAACTTAGATATAAGGATATTTATGTTGGGAAGTTTTCAGTGGATTTTCCACCCAGATATCTGCTCCCAAGCCCTCCTAGTCTTATTTTTGTCCCTTCACTCTTCCACTGGAATTTCAGAATGTCAAATCAATGTTACTTCCACTTGGTGACTCATTTTCTGGTGGATACTGTATCTGCCAGCACATTTCTCACCTTTTGATTGGATCCGTAAACTCCATTTGTAACTCCATCCCACTCCGGACATGATCATACTTAGCTGAATGTAAGCACCGTCCATGCACGCTCCGTTTTGCCACACCCTCCGACATTGACTGTGGCTGTAAAATTGAAATGGTTACTGGCAGTGAGCAAATTTAACTTGGAACCTTATTAACCCTGAAGTCCACTACACAGAATGAGGAAGTGCGGGTCCCCTAGATCCCAATGAGATGGAAACTCTAAGGTGCAAAACGCTGGGCACTGAGAAGGTTAAAAGATCCACCAAGGGAGTCCCAAATGGGGTGGGGATATTTAAGTCACTCTTGTGTGCGAATGCCGTGTGTGGTCAGCAAAATGACACCTGCTGAGTTTATTTCCCCAGTGTTGAAGAACCCCACTACTTGATTTACTGTTGGCAAAATCCAGGGGAGTGTCAGTCAGTGTCACAGCCGGAACATGTCAAGAAAGAGTATGAAAATCTTGCCACCCTGCTTGTTGAAGTACCAAATAGTGGTTGTGTTTTCTTTTAGTACCCAAATGTACCTGCCTAGTAATGATGGCAGAAACACCTAAAGGGCCTCCCGAATGACACATAACTGAATAACTTCAGCAAGTTTATATGGTGATGCTGTTCTGATGGAGACCACAAGCCTCGAATCTCCACTTGGTCCAGGGGTCCTCCTGAGCACTGACAATGCAACCATCACTACGGTAGTCTCTATAGGGAGAAACAGATGCCAACCTGACATGTGGCATGCCATTCTATCATCCACCACTGCATGTCCTGAAAAACCTCCTTGGAGATGTGATCTTGTCTGTCTGACAGGAATCCTCAATGCTGGGTCCATTCCAGGCACAAATTTCACTGAAAGGCTTGAATGGGCCACTGAGCGTAGGGCACAAGATGGATGGTGGAAGCTAACCGGCTTAGCACCATGGATGGGATCATAGACTGAAAGTTCTGGAATTGCTTCGGGATGGGTGTGAAGCAAAAAGGCCTTGAAAGGGATGATGTCCAAGATGGCCCCAAAAAAGAGTAGCTTCTGGTTGGGTTGCGGATGGGATTTGAAATCGTTGATGGAAAAACCCAAGTCTGACAGCAATAACGTCATGCTCTGCAGGTGCCCCAAAATTGGCTGAGGGGAGCCCAACTTCAAGAGTCAGTTGATGAGGTATGGTAACTGCTGTATACCAACCTCTGAAGATGGGCCGCCACCACCGACATGACCTTCATAAAGACCCACTGTGCTGATGTAAAGCCAAAGGGGGAGGATGGTAAACTAAATGTGAGTAGGTTCCACTTATTTTATTTTATTTATTTATTTTGAAGGTTTTGTTTAGCGCGAACAAGACCCTTGCGGGTATCGGAACGCTTTACAGGGCAAATATAGGTGACAGAAATACGCATAAAAATAATATAGGTTAGACTAATACAAAAGTAGTAACTATTACAGTCTAGCAAATATATACATGGTTGTATAAATAGTTCAAGTGAATTTGGCCAAGAGAATAGATTTCACTTCTTTTTTTAAAAATGCCGTGGACGGGTTCTGTCTTGTTTCTGAGGGCAAGGCATTCCAAATCCTTGGAGCCATTCCTGAAAAGGTCCGGTTGTATGTTTTCTTCTTGGTAAATCGTTGTGGTTTCAGTAGGAGATTATAGGAGCTCCTAGTGGTTCTGTTACCACCCGATAGCACCAATTTCTCAGCTAGGTTTCTCGGGGTTTTGTGATGTAATGCCTTGTGCGTCATACAGGCGATTTTCAAATGGATTCTGGCCTCAAAAGGTAGCCAGTTGAGGGCACGAAGGTCATGGGAGATGTGACAGTTTCTTTTGGAGCCTGAGATGAGTCCAGCAGCTGCGCTGATTAAGGCTCTTAGAGGAGCCGTCGTCGATCTGGGAAGGCCGCAGAGAGCGACACTCCCATACTCCACTCTTGGGAGCTTGAACTGCCTGTTTGAAGTCATTTGCGGGCAGGAAGGGTTTCAGTCTTCTCAGGGTGTTCATCTGAAAATTTGCTCCTTTAGTCAAAGCGCTGATGTGTTTCTGCATATTTAGCTTATTGTCCAGAGTTATTCCTAGCGATTTCGCAGAGTCGATAATGAGAGGTTGACCGTTGAGTGCTGTTAGGTGCTTCATCCACTCGAGGATGATGGTTGATTGGCTAGGGGGAGCGATTAAGAGGAATTCGGTTTTGAGGGTGTTTAGTTTTAAGTTGTTTTTGGCCAATCAGGTCTGCGTTTTTTGGAGTGTTGAATTGAGAGATTTGATGTCCTCAAGTGAATGGATCTTTATGTAAAGTTGTGTGTCGTCTGCGTACATGTGATAGTGGACATTCGAGGAGCTGAGAAGATCGGTGAGTGGTTCCATAAATAGGTTGAAAAGTGTAGGGGAGAGGGATGATCCCTGTGGTACTCCTAAAGTGACTGGGGTGGGCTTGGATAAGGATTGATTGACCTTGAAGCTTTGTGTTCTATTTTGAAGGAAGGAGGTGAACCAGTTTAGGACCGATCCAGATAGCCCCATTCTGTGTTTCAAGAGATCTAGTAAGTTGTCGTGTTTGACGGTGTCGAAGGCCGAGGATAGGTCAAGCAGGATTAGTAAACAAGCTTTGTTTTGGTCCAGGATTTTTAATGCGTCATCTATTATGTGGGTCATGACTGATTGGGTACTGTGCCCTGCACGGAAACCTGACTGGAATTGATCGAGCAGGTTGAAGTGGTCTATGTGGTTGCTAAGCTGCGTGTGAACACATTTTTCTAGCAGTTTGGCCAGGGTGGGGATGTTGGATATTGGGCGATAGTTATTCAGGTCTGACGGGTCCGCCGATGGCTTCTTTAAGATAGGGATACCTGACCTTCTTTAAGGATGTCTGGGATGGTTCCTTAGAGTTCAGGTATATCATGTGGGACTGCAGGATCAGTACATGAAAGTACATTCTCTGCAGGTCAAGGGACACCATCTAGTGCTCGTGGTCCAGTGGCAGCAGAACATGCTTGAGGGTCATCATTTTGAACTTCTCCTTTAAAACAAAATGCATTCAGATCTCTGAGGTCCAACATCAGCTGTAGACTGCCATCCTTCTTGGTGAGCAGAAATTTCAGTTGCACCATTGGTGTGCAACATCAACACCTCCTTGGAGAGGATTTCAAAATGATCCACTGAAGCCAGTGTGAGAAATGGGAGTGAATGAGGAGAAGCATCCAAAAAGGCTAGCCAAAGCCAACTTGCAGAATCAGTAGGGCTCACTGGTCCAACGTAATCAAACACTAGTGAGAAAGGAAACGCTGAACCAACCAGCCTCCTTCATTGGTTGCACGTTTGTTCAAGGATGAACTAAAGTGGTTTTGTGCTTCAAGGTTAAAAGGAGGAGGAAGACGTTCATACTGTTGTCATCTTACCACCATTTCGGTGTCTAAAGGCAAGGGCTGCTGGACAGATTGCGAAAGCTGGTATTGGCGTAATGTGAAGTCTCTGGAATAACCTCTGAACTTCTGGTACTGCTGGTGGAACTGATACGGTAGGAAAGCAGAACCTAGAAAAAGTACAGTTGCACAGTTATTCTTAAACCTTTCCACGACAGTCCGCTTTTTCACCTGAGAGACTGGCCCCAACTAATGGCATATACATTAATGAGGCCTGTATGCCTCCAGAAAATCTGGTGAAAGATATCTGGATGTGCCTGCAGTGGATGACACTGGTTTCTATAATGTGTCAACAGAGTCCATGAAAGACAGGCCAGAGCAGAAGATCTGCCTGGCTGCCTCCCGTCCATCTTGAACTGTTTGCACAAAGGATGTCCAAAGCTCCTACATCACCACGTTTCATTTCTTAAAGGATGCGGCAACACTTGAGCCACAAGACAAGAGTCATTTATAGAGTGCAGCACAAAACCCCTGGAAGAAAAGACTTTCTGGCCTAATGCATCAATACATCTTGACTCTCTGTCTGGGGGAGTAGAAGGAAAAACATTTGGATTAACTCTGCGACTGGAGGCTTGCAATGTAAGGCTCTCATGTGTAGGGTGCTGGGTCAGGAACTTTGTGTCCCCATGTGCTGGTATATGGTATCTAGCAAAGGGATGGCTAACGGAGCTGAAAAGGACTTGAACCAGGTTGCCAATGTAGGGTAACCCAAAGCCTCATTAAAAGGCAAAAGAGGGGCAGAAGTAAAGGTCTCAGGCTGAAGGATTTCCATAAGCAAATTCGCCTTTGGTTCCTCAACTGGAGCTTGAAAATTTGGATTCAAGATTTCTGCAGCTCTCCTAGTCACAGTAGGAAAGGAGACACTCTCCTCAGTTTAAGGACCGTGGAGTTCAAGCACAGCCCAGTGCTGGGGTTGGGGCAGGCAGACTCTAAGTTGGGTCAGTCAGCGTTGAAGGACAGCCCATTAGTTGAGGCACGAGTGGAGATCCCAACAAGTATGTGAAACCGGGACGTGTGCCAGTGGGAACCAGAGGAAAGTTGAAGATCTGCAGCATGGCCTCGGTAAAGGCAGCTACTTACCCTGAGTTGATTTTTTTTTCTTTTTAAAAAAAAATATCTTTATTGCGTTTTTTCATGTTTTCCAACATATACAACAATACATTAAAACATTTAATGCTTATTACTAAATCATTGGTGCTGTGTTACCATGTATTTAAAGCTAGGTATGACTATCATACATCTACACAAAAAGGAGCTACAGAGGGAAAAACAGATCGGGTCGCCCTCCACTCAAAATCATAAATAACAACAAAGACCTAATCTGCTCGGGCCAACGAATTCTATTCACTTACTGAGAGGGAATGGAAGTTTATTTTCTTCCTTTACAACAACCCTTCATATTTTATAGGTATTGTCCCAACTCAGACTCGCCCTATTTATAAAAGAACCCACCCATGAGTCCAAAGTCACTGCGTTCACACAATATATCAGACTCAGTCGCCGTGTCCGCCAGACCCCTGCCACTCAACCACCCCGCGGCCCACTGCAGCTGTGCAGCTAAGTAGTAAAGTTCCAAGTGTGGAACTGCCAGGCCTCCACGTTCAGGTGGCGCATATAATTTTTGCAACGCTACTCGGGGCCGTCCCTTGTTCCAGATTAGACTTCGAAGTAATCCTTCCAGTTCCCGGAATAGTCGTGCTGGGACATACACTGGAAGATTCGCAAAGTAATACAATAACCTCGGCAGTACAATCATTTTGGTCAAGGTGATACGACTCATCACATTGAGCGGGAGGGACCTCCAGAACTACATCTGCGCCTTTACCGAGGAGATGGCACGCACTAGGTTGCCCTCCAATATGTCTGCTGGGGTTCTGTAGATATAAACACCTAAGTATCGGAACGTAGTTGGATACCAGGTAAGCGCAGTGCCGTTAATAATTATATCTGTCTCAGCCACTCCGTCGCAAAAGGAATAGGCGCCCGATTTGGCCCAGTTTACCTTGAGGCCTGACACTGTCTCAAATCTGCGGAACAATGTGGATATGGCCGGTGGTACAGCATATAGGTCCCTGATGAACAGTAACAAATCATCTGCATACAGGGAGACAGTGTGAATTCCGTCATGTAAAGGAACCCCCCAGTCTGTGCCGCCCTCTCGGAGGAGAGCTGCTAACGGTTCCATGGCCAGGGAGAAGAGCAGCGGGGAGAGGGGGCATCCCTGCCTGGTTCCTCGCCTTACGCTGATTGCGTCAGAGACGAGTTTGCCCGTCCGAACCCGCACTGTGGGGGCGCCGATACAGCAGCTGCACCAGTTGCAAATATCCCTCTCCCAGGTCATATTTGCACCGGACCGCTGCGAGATAGGGCCATTCCAGTGAGTCAAAGGCCTTCTCCAGGTCTAACACTAGACAGCCGGAGCGCGGCCAGTTCCTCGTCGCATACCCCTGAAGCCTAAATAGTCGGCGTATGTTAAGAGAGGTGCTCCTGGTTGGGACAAATCCGTTTTGATCACTGTGCACCAGAGTTGGTACAAACGGGGCTAACCGCTTAGCTAGGATGGAGGCAAGTATTTTGTAATCCGTGTTTAACAGAGCCAGCGGCCGGTAGGAGCCCAGGAGTTCAGGGTCTCTGCCTGGTTTTAAGAGGGAGACCAGTAACGCCTCATTTTGCGTGGGTGCGAGTGCTGATTCATCCAGTGCCGCTGCATATACCCGCAACAGTTCCGGTATTAGTATATCCAAGTACGCTTTATAAAATTCAGCCGGTAGTCCGTCCGGACCCGGAGATTTGCCATTTGCGAGGGAGAAAATACTGTCTCTTACTTCGTCCGATAACAGAGGAGCATCTAGTTCCTCCTGTTGGTACAAGGTTAGTCGCGGTAACGTATGAGTGGACAAAAAGTCATTTATGTCTGCATCTGAGGCCATCAAATAAGACCCGTACAGTATGGAATAGTGTTCCACGAAGGCGTCGTGTATGTCTCGCTGTGTATATACCATGGTACCTCGTATATCTTTTATGGACGTGACCGGTGCCGTGACCGTGTCTTGTCGTATCAGCCACGACAGCAGCTTGCCAGGTTTGTCCCCCATGTGGTGAGTGTGCTGCATAGTTCAAATGCCTAAGCCGGTCGAGTAATCTGGAGTGTTCCTCTCTATCGCGCTCCAAGAATATTGGGACACCTCAGAGTGCTTCACCCTCCCCCCGAAGCAGTTTATTTTCAAGTTGCGGGAGGTCTACTTCCAGCTGTCTACGCATGCCTGCCTGTGTGCCTAAGCAGTCACCCCTGACCACCACTTTGAACGCGTCCCATTCTATGTGCGGTGTCGTGGCCGTATCGACATTCTCTTCAAAGTATCGAGTGATATTACTGGCCAGCAGATTTCGAAAGGGTGCATCTAATAATACATCCGGTTGTAACCGCCAGGTTGGAATTGGTGGTCGGATAGGTTCCCAGGACACCTCCAACATATGTGGATTGTGGTCAGAGTGCGTCCTGCCCATATAGTAGGCCGCAGACACGTGCGGGAGCAGCTCCTCCGAGAGCATGTAGCGGTCCAACCTGACTGGTAAGTCATGAGCGCCTGAGTAGTAGGAGTACACCCTGTCATGGGGGTTGCGGTGCCTCCAGACGTCTCTCAGGTGCCACTGAGTTGCCCAATTGGTGAGCGCCTTCATGGCTTGGTGCGTGCTTGTGCCTGGAAGGGGCGGGAAGGAGCGGTCCAATGAGACTTCCAGCACACTATTATAATCGCCCCCCAGGAACATTGGAATATTATGCCATGGCGCTAGAACGCGCGAGATAGTGTCAAAAAATAAAACAGCCTGTTCCGTGTTGGGAGCGTAGAATGATGCAATGAGAACCTCCCGGCCATCCAATGTGCCCCTAACTGCAACATACCTGCCCTCCTTGTCTACCAATGAATGCGTGATTTTGAAGGGGACCCCAGGGCGCACCCATATTAGCGCGCCTCGTGCAAAAGCCGAATACCCCGTTGCATACAGCTGACCGCGCCATCTGCGGTGTAAGCGTTGGATTTCCTCTTTTGCCAGGTGTGTCTCTTGAAGAAGAGCTATGTGTACCTGATGTCTTTTGAGGTAAGAGTATATCTGATACCGTCGTGACGGGGAGTGCATGCCCCTCACATTCCACGTACTAATCTTGAATGAAGCCATAACTTGTATGAGAAACGAAGAGAAAAAGTGTCCCTAGCAGCCCAGCAGGTATACGTGGCGCAGGTGGCTCAATAATATACGGCTTTCCCAGCATTCTGACTCGCGGCGTGTTGTGTTGTATGACATGGCCTACAATAAGTGATATCTCACAACAATACCCTAACAATAACATCATCATGAACAAATTCCAAAAGGGCGAGAATGCAACCAGCAATCGTCCAAACACTCAATAGAGACAACAGACAAAACAGTCAGGGGGGGTGCGCTACGTGGTGCGCACGGATAATCTACAGTACTTGTGGCCAGTGTCTCAGAGGCTCCCCTTCTTCAGGCAAAATACGGTGTAAGGGAAGCAGTCTGTTTACACCAGTGCAGCGGCACTCATCAGGTGAATGGTATGAGCTGAAGCACCTGCGCTGGCAACGAGATCTACAATGAGGTCCCGTCCTCTCAGCCCCTTGTATGGCGCCTCTCCTGATCTCATACTAATGCTCAGGACCCCGGCAGTGCCCACCACACACAGGTATACTTCGGGCAATCATACCCTCCCACACCCTAATCACAGTACCTCTGTGTGTAGTCTAAGCAGCGACAAAGTCCCTCCTTGCTCATATGATAGTGTCAGCCGTCTGTGGGGTGACATCGGGTTGCTCAGCAGAGTCCTGCGAGTCTTGCCGTCCGTATGGTCGCTCGTCATCGCTCGATAGGTCCCGCGGGCTGGGGTTTGATGCGGTCTCAGCCACCATGGAACCACTAATCTCCGCTACCGCCTGAAGGGCTTCTCTCTGCCCACCGAGTGCCAGTTCCTGGGAGGGTCCCACAGTCGGTGAAGACGGTGTCCGTGTTTCCGCAGATCTATATCCCCTTCGGCGGCGATGGGATGGGTCCCTCCGTCGCGGTAGGGTCGTCCTTGCAGTAGGGTCGCAACGCTCCGCAGTGGCGAATGTGTCCAGCCAATCCTCCGCCTCCTCCGGTGCAGCAAAGAAGTGTGTTTTATCATTTGCAACAACTCGCAGGCGCGCCGGAAAGAGCAGAGAATATTTCAAGTTTTTCACTGCCATGAAGGAGAATCTCTGCCTTTGGACCTGGATGGTGTAGTCCGGAAAAAACATTATTTTATGAGTGGAATTGGGAGGATTGCAGAGACCACTGGAGCCACAAAGTCTTGCATGCCTTGGACAGTCAGTCCAGTGACACATGGGCACTAATAGGCATGTTATTGACTGCTGAGTCCCACTGGATTTACCAGGGCACCAGCCTGGTCAGAAGATAATCCAGTTTCCATGCAGAGAATTTTTTTTCACCACCTCCGACTCATGGTGCTCTCAACTCCAATCTTGTCTCCGAGTCCTTGATTCAGATGCTGCTCTTCCCATGGTATAATCTTAGTTTATTGGGGATTCCTCTGGCCCTCAGCCTTGCCTCTTAGTCCAAGGATCCTATGTTATGCATTCCCTGGCTCAGTGGTAGCTTTGGCCCAATTTGTGGTGCTTCTTTTGACCCCAATTTTGCTCCTTAGTTCAAACTTCACATGTTGCATGCCCCCTCGCTCTGTTGTATCTTAGCCCCTGATCCTGATTTTGTTGGGTCTTTGTGATCTCCAACACCTTTTCCAAATCCAGTGATCCATACCTGCATGTTCTATTACTAATTCATCCCTTGAACCCTACCTTTATGGGACTTTTCTTGACTTCAATCCCACTTGTTATTTCAGTGCTGCAAATCACCACAGGCTGCGGTAATGGTGCTATAATGTCCTTCTACATTGGTCTTCTAGTGCTTGAACGTCACCCAGCTCCTGCTGAACTTTGGGCTGAGCGGCATCGAAGAGCTGACTCCCCAGCAGTTTTCCCTGATCTGCCCAGCTTTGCTGTACCAGATAGACAGTCGTGTCTGCATCCGGCACGACGATATGCTGCGTGTCCAGCAGGAAAAAGCTGCGTGGGACATGGCAGGTGAGTCTAATCACATCACAAAGGAAAAACAAATACACATTTCCTAAATATTTGAACATGAAATGATGGGGATTGTGTTCGCCTATTAGCTGGCTTAGAAAGAGGGCACTACCTTGCAATAAAGGCTTGGTATCTAAAACTCTGAAGTAGGTGATTTAATAATACTCCTCCAGCCAATCAGCAGGCTGTTCTAGCAGTGTTTTGGAAGGCTTCTATGCCATTATCAAAGTGCTTGTTTTGATGTTACCATTAAGACTAATGGGGTTACCCAGTATCCAGCAGAACCTGGGAAATCTAGTGGTATGTAATAACAATTGGTTCTGTAGGAGGTACACTATTTCTTTTACAAAAATTATTTAATATCCTGCGTCACTAGGATTTTGACAGATAAATTGTGCAAAGCATCAAATTACCAAATGAAAAACAAAATGACACCAACACAAAATGAAATTAAGCACGTATATTGTCAATCATATATTGTGAAACGATGCAAATAATAACATATTAAAAGAACACACAGGACTGTCATGTAACATATACATTAACGAAAAAAAGAAAAGATTGACAAAGTGTATCAAGACTAATGCATTAAATACAAAAGACATTACGCAGATTAACATAAAATACATACATGACTCAATATGGTGTCAGTGGAAAACATATACATGTTGGAGCAGATATCCTATTTTGCTTGGATGTGTAGTCTGCTCGACAAAAGTAAGGAGCACCTCTAATTATCGACATTTCGACCCAATGAGGTTATGTGTTTATATCAAACATCACCAAAAAAAAAAAATAATCCCAGGAAGGTTTCTAAACTGCAGTTCCTCCAAGTCGCCCCATAACCACATCAGCTTCCTCCTTGTCTTGACCCACACCCCAAAAACACACCTTGCTTCTGCCTAAAGATATTTATAAAAAACATTCTGAAGCTTCTCTTCATATGAAAGAGGCACCATCCCATAACCCATCCTGTTTTTCCCTGTCTACCACTAGGCTAGCCCTTGGTAGTAGGTCCACTGCAGCAAAGACTTTTATGTTTCTAATTTGCAAGTAACTGTTTAAAGACTTTATTTTTCTTACATATGTTTGATGATACAAGGCTTTCACCAAGGACTGGCATACAATGGGAGGATTATGTGATTTTCTTGAGAGCTGCAGCCTAACTGAAATTGGCCTACCTGCGGGAGGGGTTAATCCTCTGGGTGCGTCTGTGATTTGGGAGTGATATGTGCCCGTGGGTTCTGCATGAGTACAGCTTACATTACGGGGGCATGCTCTTAGTGGTGTTTATTTAAGACTATCAGTGTATCCAGGTGCAGGGGGACATGGCCTCATGTGTGGTTGGTGGTCATTGGGCCAGAGCACTCTGGAAGCATTTGATGCATCAGTTCTTATCTGACTGGTGTCCAGACTTTATAGATCATGAACTCTTGATCCTAGGGACCTCTGTGGTTCAAGATATCTCCTGATGGCGTCCAGTCACCTAAACGAGGTGGACAAGGATCCCTGTCGTCCTTGCTTCTCACCATGGATGACAGCATGGTCGAAGAGTTTTTTGCAAACAGGATTCATGCTCACTGTTAGAGGCATTGACGTCCTGCAACCAAGAGGACTGTAAGCCATCCTGAAGGTGCACTGATAATTTGTAGATCAACCGAAGGACCTTCCTCTCATGATCAGGACAGAAAACCCTGGGGAGAAAAAATGTCACCAGTCAGCAGGAGACAAAAGATCAAGTGGTCCAGCTCGAGTGGTGAGGTCAATGCTCCTCAGGGTGGAAGGCAATCCTCTCTAATCAGATGACATCTTCAGAGTGGATGTTGTTAGACCAGCTCAGCATGGTATTTCTTTGTCCTTGCAGTCTTCTGACTGAAAATGTTTGTCTCCTTTTGTCTTGCAGTGGTTGGGTTCGGCTTTTTGGCCATTACCATCATCAGTGTGCCTTCCCTGTTAGCCATTCTCCTTGTGCCCTTCCTCAGGCGCAGCGTTTTTTGCTTCTTGCTAGCGTTCCTGGTGGCGTTGGCTGTAGGTACTTTGTGTGGTGACGCGTTGCTCCATCTCCTGCCTCATGTGAGTATCTACTCAGCTTTTGTTGACCACAGCATGTCTGACCGCTACACTATTTGTCTTCACTGAGTGCAGAGGTGAAGCTAGACCTGATTATGCTTTGTGTGTTATAGGCGCAAGGAACACATCACAAGGTTGTTAGGCCGCGACAAGTGGAAGCCCCAGAAGACAGCATTCTGAAGGGGCTTTGTGTTGTGGCTGGGATTTACCTGCTGTTTCTCATTGAGAATATTCTGGGACTGATGAAGCGGAGACCAAAGAAAAAGGTAACGCCCGCCTGAGGTAATGAGGCATATGGGAGAAGTCTAGTTTTCAAGTTGTTGAAGTACCAAGGAATGATGTGAACAATACCTTTCTGGTTATGAAAGCAAGAGGTAAACCACAACTGTACAATGTGCTGCGCTACAATGGCAGGAATCGGACAATAGTCCTAACATGCTAGACATCATGGTAGGAGGTCCACTATTAGTACACAAAATGTTGTGGAATGACATAGACAACAGGTGCACAATGAACTAACACCAAGGACCGTTAGTAGACCGTATTTTCAAAAGATGACAATTATGAAGGGAGGAGTTGGACTCTAACTGCAGAAGTTGTTGAGGTGGGCCACAACTGTACAACAGCCTGAGCTTAAGGCGGTAAGTGGGCCATAGTTGAACGAGGCACTCTTACTAGGGTATTCGAGTTATGTTTGTTGTTTAAGGCAGTGGTAATAAACCCTATGACCCATGAAGACCAGGCAGCATGTACTGAAAAGTGAGAGGCAGGCATACGTGAAAGAGCCTGCTCTTGGAGTGTTGTGGTAGGCTATGAAATTCAGTTTATTTTCTAAAACCTCAGTTGAATGTGACTTGCCTCCAGGATGAGCCCTTTGCCTGGAAATTGACCATTAAGTAAACCTGACAATAACGAAGTCAACACATACTTAGTTTCATGTAGGTGTGGGAATACCAATCGGGTTTTATTTGTCAAATCCAGATTTTATGCGCAGTCAATTTGGGCATTTTATGGATCCGCCCCCTTAATCTCCACTTAAAGTTGCCATTTAAACCAAGATGCTTGGAAATAGCTTGAAGGATTCTATACATCTGAAGGCTCTGGGGTTGTTTTTCCAAATCTGGCCCCACACACAACATGTATATTTGACATTTAAACACTGTGGTGAGTTGTATATGTTAAGTTAAGTTATGTTTGGATTTGTAAAGCGCAACTTTTCATCCGAAGTGTATCCAGGCACAGGAGCAGGTGTGTAGGTCGTCTGTCGGGTGTTAGTTGATGAGCCAGGTCTTCAGCTTCTTGCAGAATTAATGAAGCGAGGAGGAGACCCTTATGTGTAGAGGGAGTTCGTTCCAAGTTTTGGGTGCGAGGTAGGAGAAGGCTAGGCCTCCTGTTCTGCTTATACGTATGCGAGGGATGTATGCGGGAGAGAGTCTGGTGGGATGGTGGAAGTGGTGACGGCAGTTGAGGTAAGCCTGACCAATGTTGTGCAATGGATTGTATGCATGTGTGAGGAGTTTGAATTGGCAGCCGGTGGAGATCTCTGAGGTGTGTCATGATGTGGGTGCGCCATGGGAGCTCCAAACTGAGGGGTTCTGGATGTACTGAAGTCGGTGGAGGAGGTGGTTGGGGATGCCGGCATAGACTGCGTTGCCGTAGTGTAGTGTACTGGTGATTGGGGCTTGAATGATGGTACGCCTGGTGCTCTTGGGGATTCATTTGAAGATTCTTCTGAGGATTCGAAGCATGTGGAAGCAGGAGGAGCTGACTGCACTCACCTATGAGGCTACGTTGAGTTTTTATTGTCTCAGATGATTCCCAAGTTTCGTGCCTGGTTAGTGGGTGATGGTGTTGAACCAAGCTCTAATGTCCACCAGTTGGAGTCCTAGGTGGAGTTCCTGTTCCCGAAGATCAGCACTTTTGTCCTGTCCGAGATGAGTTTCAAGCAATTGGTTTTCATCCATTTCCTTAGCAGATCATGCATTTGGTGAAGTCGGATCTGGTTGTGGGGGACTTGTCTGTCATTGAGAGTATGCGCTGATGGAGATGCCGTGAGATCTTATTATGTCGGCAAGTGATGTCATGTAAATGTTGAACAGGGTGCGGTTGAGGGATGATTCTTGAGGGACTCCGCAAATCAAGTCCTTGGGCTCTGATATGTAAGGAGGCAGTCAGACTCGCTGTGTTCTCCCTGTGAGGAAGGCGGATATCCGTTCGAGGACTGGATCTTGGATGCCTTTTGTGTGAAGTCTTTTGATGAGGCTGGAGTGTGACCTGATATTGAATGCAGCTGAGCGCTCCAGCAGTATGAGGGTGGCGGTTTCTCCTTGGTCCAGTAGGGTGCAGATCTCATCTGTGGTCGTGATGAGTGCTGTCTCCGTACGTACTGTGGTTGCTCCAAATGCCGGATTGGGAGTCGTCAAGAAGATTGTGGATTTCTAGGTGGGTGGTTGATTGCCTTCTCTATCACCTTCACTGGATATGGTTGAAGGGAGATGGAGGCGGTAGTTGCTCAGTTCATTGGGGTCTGACAACGTTTTTTTGAGGAGGGAAGTGACTGCATCATGCTCCCAGTCCTCTAGGAAAGTTGCGGGGTTGATGTAAGTGAAGAATATGCTGATCACAGGTCCTCCTCGGTTGCAGATAGGATGTGGACATGGGTCTGTGGGGGCCCCAGAGTGGACGATTTCTTGATTGAAGTGGTATCTTCCTTAGTTAGTGTTCTCCAGCTGGTTAGGTGTCTGTCCGAGAGGTAGGTTTGGTTGTTTTTCGAAGTTATTGTATATCTTCAAGAGCAAAATTAAAAAGAGGTTTGAGAGGTAATTACAGAGTTCCTAGGAGGAGTTGATGGAGTTGGCTGAGGCTCCTGGGGTGATGAATCCCTTGATGATAGCAAAACTCTCTTTGCCATTGTTGGAGCTGGCTTCGATCCATGAGGGATCATCTCTTGGTAACTCTCAGGAGGTGGTGGTAGTGCCTGAAGGTGGCCTGGTAGGTTGATCTGGCGTCGGCGTTGTGATTGACTCGTCATTTCCTTTCCAGCTGTTAGCAGTATCTTTTGGAGTCCCGGAGTTCATCATGCACCAGGAGGCCTGTTTGTTGGTTCTGCGGTGTTTGAGTTTTGATGGGTACCAGAGCATCAGCACAGTTGGAGATCCACTGGTTAAAGTTGGTGATGTCCTTGGCAAGGTTGTTGATGGTGTTGGGTTGGTCTGTTTCGAGTGTGCTTCTCAAGTCAGTTTTGGTTATTCTGTTCCAGTTCAGGCTGGATTTGGTTGATGGTGATGGGAGCGTTGGCTTGTTGCATTGAGATTTTGAAATGGATGATGTAGTGGTCGGTCCATGAGTGGTGAGGTGGACTGATTGCTGATGCTGTTGACGGAGGCGAAGATTGCCTCTAAAGTGTGTCATGCATTGTGTAAGGGATCCATGACGAGCTGGGTAAGTCTTATGTTCTGTAAACTTTCAAGGAGGTCAGTGAATGAGTTGTCAGAAGGGTCTTCCAGTTATATATATTTTCCACATATCGCTACCAGACAGCTCACATTGTAGGTACTGCCTCAAAACTTTGAAAATAACACTAATCAATTATTAGTTCTAATAATAAACACTTTGAAAAAAGACTTCCCAAAGTGTTTGTTCCTAAAAAATATTGAAGTAAAGATAGCATGAAAGGTTTAAGGGATAAGAGTATGGGAGTTGGGGAGATCTCAATAAGATTCTAGATTAGGGGTTAAGCATAGAGGGTTTGGGCTATAGGTATATGGGGATAAGGACTGGGTTATGGATATAGGAGTTAGGAGTATGTGGCTAGGGTTTAAGTTTTAAGGCTCTGAGGTAGCGGTCTGATGGGTAGGGGGGGGATAAAGGAGCAGTGTTATAGAGTTAATGGTATAGAGGTTTCACATATGGGGTTAAGGATGTAAGATTGAGGGTATGTTGTATATAACTTTAGTTATAAGGTTAAAGGTTTGGGATATAGGTTTAAGAGAACGGTAAAGGGCTAAACACCATGATTACACTTGCGTAGCATCATGCTTACAAATATGTTGTCTGTTGATGATTGGCAGCTATTTTTAGTCTATATGTTCAAAATAAAAATTTGTTGAAGTGTTTTAAAGCCACGCTGCACTACAATTAGAAGTGTTAAAACTATTTGGCTTTCTGTAAGTAAATCAGTGTGGCTGTTTGCTTAATGCTGTCACTCCTGGTTCGCACTCTGTATAGTGCTGTGGCATCCTAGTTGGGTAGCTGTTTGTGCTCTACAAATGCAAACTGTATTAAATAAAAATTAACTGATGCTATTTCCAAGTACAAAAACGTAATCAACAAAGTACAACCCTAGTTGTGTAAGCTGACCTCCCCTCCTTTGGTGTATTGATAAAGGGGATATACCCTCTTGTCCGTCACTGCTAAGAGGATTGGTCCCTTTTTAAACTGATTTGGCTCTGAAAATTAGGACTTTTGTGCTGGAAGCCTTGCTCAAGATCGAAGAGGCTAGGCTGACATGCAGAGGAGGATTCCAAGTTCAGAAGCCTATTAAAGCTTGGGATGTTAGTACCCACATACCTCACTCTGCTCACTAACAAACTCTAGACTAGTCTGTCTGGACAATGTGATGTTAAAATGATAGCAGTCTATGTCTATTCCACTAGAAAACAAGGCAAGATTGTTCTGGATCTGAGCAGGCCAGCCTGGGAGCACTGCGAGCCTTGGGTTCCACAGAAGGTGAGTGGATAAAAGGATGAGAGTGGTGTGCACAGGGCTCTGAGTGATAAGCAGCTGCAAAACTTTTCTTGTTTCTAATCAACCCTGTACCATCTTGCATCGTTCAGAGCACGCACAGCCCAAGGGTACCATGTCTGCGCTAAAACCTTAATAGGTGTACAGGCACTTGCACTATACCACTGTGGCTAGGCTATCTTGAAAAAATAATTTCCAATCTTGTATTTATTTTGTTAAAGTGGACTGCATGCTTGATCTTTCTTACATCTTCTGTGAGGTTTTTCCACAGTGTGGCTCCTACGCTTGCAGGGTCCTGCCTCCAGTGGTGCTTCTACTAGCATCCAGAATCAGAAATAGTCCTTTATCAAGCGATCTTAAATGTCTCCCTAAAACATTATTTCCTAGAACCACCAGTAAGACGGAGGTGAGGGTCCTATATTTCACACTTCCTTTTGCACATAAGCCAGTGCAGCCTATGACCTGTGGGGGGGAAATGTTTTACAGAGGTGGTGGGGGATGTTACATTGTCACTCACAGCCTGCTATCTTCTACCCAAAGATACAATTGTTACACCCTTCCCTCACACCCAGTGTATTAAAATGCTCACTTACTGCCAGCGGTAAGAACCATTGTCGACTCCCTGGATCTACCCCTCCCCCACAGCTTTTCTAGGAGTCCTTGTGTTCTGCACCTAGAAGGGATTCATCTCCAAGTTTCAGCAATCAACTGAATTCCTCACTTTCTTCTCTTTTCACCCCACTCTCCAGCAGAACATGAGTTTCCCTCCTCATTGGACTTGGAGGATGGTGGTACTGGGAGGGTACAGCGCTGTTCCCTTCTTGCGCACACAGAGCCAGAGCAAGAGCAGAACAATACTGTGCGATCCACTCACACATCCACAGAGGACGTGCAGTTCCATTTGGGGCATTCTCATGGCTCTCAGCAGGCAGGGGCAGCTGGTATTGCTGACGTTGCCTGGATGGTAATCCTGGGAGATGGCATCCACAACTTCACCGATGGATTGGCTATAGGTAAGGGCTGAATGACGAGTTGAAACATGGTAAGGACTAGCCTGCCCTTTGAGAATTGCTCCCATGGAAGGTTCTCCTTGACTTATCATCTGGAGTTTAGCACAGTAATTATGTGGTAACCGCACTAATTAGATCACTGTATAAAATTATAATTGTTCTTACTTTGTTGGCAGGTGCTGCCTTCTCCCAGGGCATCCCCAGTGGCTTAAGCACCAGTATTGCTGTCTTCTGCCATGAGCTGCCTCACGAGCTCGGTAAGTGATCCTGCATGGTTTGCCCAGTGAATGTTGATAATCCCTCCTCTGGCAAGACCTTTACGCTTGGGTGTTCAACAAACACTCAAGACTTACAAGGGAAGTGTCACAGCAACTTTATAACCATCTCACCGATATGCAGTGCCAATCCATGATTACTTCATTTGTGTTTAAACGTATAATTTTGGCCTGCAATCAGTGGCGTCTTTTAGATTGTCCCAGAAACATTACACGTCGCATGTGGCTGTCCGTTGAAGTATCCGAAAATTTGGGGGAAGTGGTGGGATTACTATGGCTTGGAATGCTAACCATGTCAATTGAAGGGAATGTTGTGTTTGTTACTGTATCCAACACTTTAGTACCATGTGTGTTGTTCAGTTCTATGAAAAAGGAAATACAGAAAATGTTAATTATAGATTGCCCCCCACACCCCCAGTGACTAATATACCCAGCACTAATATTGAACAGATTGGAACATCTCTAGAATTATTTGTTCAATGTTTTAACCATGTGGCTTGCCATTACTGCCGGTTTCCTTTCTGCCAATAATATGCCCAGGGGACAAAAACAATTTTCTAAACAGACAAGTTACTTCCCTTCGTTAGCGCTCTTTCTGGTGAATATTTTATCTAACTGCAGATTCCGCACTTTTAGAATATCCCCAGGTGCCAGACTGGATCCAGAAGATTTAAAACAGCATTGCTGCCTCATGCTGGTAGGTGATGATGTGTGGCTCCACACCTACTTTGTTCCTTCCCAGCAGTGATTAATGCAGCCGCATAGAAGTGCCACCTCTGGGTGCTGACATCATTTTGCTTCTTGACTCTGTCAGCACTCTCCGACAAAGAGCCCAATAATAATCAGATTCCTAAATTGGACCTTTTTAGTTTAGAAATGAGACCGTTCCACAGAACGGGGAGGTGGGAGGGCAGTGAGTAACCTGTGGTTAGAGTATCCATCAGAAATGGCCTAACCAAATGGAATATGTTCTTCTGATAGATACTTTTAACAGTAGATCACCTTTAGA
The DNA here is from genome assembly GCA_963921515.1 of Calotriton arnoldi. NCBI lineage: Eukaryota > Metazoa > Chordata > Amphibia > Caudata > Salamandridae > Calotriton > Calotriton arnoldi. The sequence continues at coordinate 814,358 of CAWUFW010003305.1, forward strand.
ATAGATATCAAAGCAGTTCCTCCCAGGGTGGAGGGTCTGTGAAAAGGTTTGTACCAAAAAGTCCTGCAGGACCGAACGGTTGAAATGCCCTTCCCGTCGGACCTGGCTGTCAAGACAGAAATGTTTAACGAACGTGGGTACTGGTGCACATGTTGCGCCCTGGCTGATATCAAGAACAGGCACTCCGCGCGTCAACACAGTTGTAGCAGCCGTGGCCCTCGTACAGTGAACTCTCAGTCCTTCTGGAGGAAACTTCTTAGCAGATGTTAATGTAGAGGACTATCCATCTTAGCAAAGTACTATTGTGCAATGTCTTACCCAGAAACCCCCTTGAAAATCGGATCGTCCAACCAATCGTTTTTAGTGTGATCGTTGTAGATGCTCAAGGCTCTGGTGAGGTCTATCCAATGGAGTCTCTTGCTCTTTTGAGGAATGAGGCGCAGCAAAGAATGTTGAGATGGTGATATATTGCCCAACATGAAAAAATCACAACTTTTGGCAAGAATTCTGTCCTGGTGCTCAACACAAGTTTATTTGGGGGAAAAAAGTGGTGGAAGGCAGCTGAGAGCACAAAGTTCACTCATGTGATGATCTGAAGTTTTGTTTGTTTTTATTGGCATTTTCATAATCACTATAACAATATTTGCATAGTTACAAAAACACAGTATTTCAACGAAGAAACACCTCTTACAGTTTCCCCTCTGGCTCCAGCATAATCTCAACACAATGGAAATGTACAGTGCAATGTTGATGGTATCCCATGGCAAATCGGAGAGAAACAATTTGCGGATAACGTTTACACGGCATAAGCTAGAAGTCATTTTACAATCCCCCATCATGACCCTGCCATCTCGGAATACTCAGCCGCTTGCATACCTACGGTGTGATAAGCTGAAGTTATTGCAACAAGGAATGTGGTCTTCAAAGTCAAGCGACATAGAGGACAGCTGTGCGGTGGTTCCAAGGGAGTTCACATGAGAAAAGTGAGGACCAAATTAAGATCCCACTGTAGCATTACAAAGAGTTTGGCAGGGGAAACGTGTTCAACATTTTATAAACTTCATCACTATGGGTGTTTAAGCAAGGACGGCTGGTCCAGCAAGCGCAATAAAGGCCAAAAGAGTAGACAAATAACCTTTGATAGTACCCACTGCAACTCTTTATTGGGCCAGAGATAAAAGGAAAAAAACATCTGACAGTCTGGCTTGTAACAGGCTGGTATTGAAGGTACTACACCAAGCTACAAATTTGTCCCAAGCCTGGCATAGAATGACTTTGACAAGGACGCCTGGCAGCAAGGATGACATCCACAACATAGGGAAGGAGATCGAATGCAGTGAACTACCGACACTAAACATCCAAGCATAGAGGTATAGTTTTCACAACCCAGGATGCAGGACCCTGCTCTGCTGTTGCGACAGAAGATCCTCCCAAAGTGGTAGCTTGATGAGAGTACATATGCTCATGCACGAAGGTTCTGGGTACTACACTCTACTGGCACAATCCGGAGCCACTAAGATCACTTGAGCCGTGTCGACTCTAGCTGGAATGCATCCCCAAGGGAGAGCTTTCTTGAAAACTCCAGTACCCAAGAGTTTTGACATTGTGCATGCATTAGTGGCAAAAATATCTAGCCTGGGTTGTCCACATTGCTAAGAGATGCCCTGTGCCACCTTGGTATGTAATCACCATTTGTGATCCGTCAGGCGATGCCAGCTGAGTTTGTCTGCCCTGGCCTTCAAAGATTCTGCCAGATGGTTCACAACCAGGAAAGTGCCCTGACATTCCAGTCAGCCCCAGAGACAAAGGGCCTCATGTAACAGGATCCCATCCTGCCCTCCTTGTTGCAGTACCACATGGCGGTGGTGTTGTCTGTGAGAACCTGAACCAGCAACCCTTTGATGGATGCCAGGAAGGCTTTCATCTTCAGGCGTATGGCCTACAGCTCCCACAGATTGATGTGGAGGTGGGTCTCCACCGGAGACCAGAGTCCTCTGATCTCCATCAGTCCCAGATGGCCACCTCAGCCCAGCAGCGAAGCATTGGCAACCACCATTAGCTTTGGGTTGGGCAGGCAGAGGGGTTTGGCGCCAGTCCAATTGCAGTCTAGCAGCCATGACTGCAGAGCTGTTGCAGTCTCCGACAAAAGGATGGAGGAGGCCAAAAGTTCCGGAAACCTCAGCCACTCTAACTGCGACCCAGAACTAAGGCTGAATCATCGGGATCATAGCCCAAATATCCTAAACCCGCTGGGACAGAGGAAAGGCCCGGAATTACAGAGTATGCAGTATGGCTACCATGAAAAGAATCTCTGTGAAAGGGCTAGGTGTGACTTTGGCACATTGATGGTGAACTCCAACGATGTCAACAGGTCCTCTGTCCTCTTTAGGTGGTGATCTTGGACTGTGGTGAACCCACCTTCAACAGCCAGTCAACGAGGTAGGGTAAAACCGGAATCTCCTACCTCTCAAGGTGTTCCTTTGTGAATACATGAGGGGCACTGGTGAGGCCGAAGGAGAGAACAGCAAATTGAAAATGCTCCTGGCCTACTTTGAGCCACAAGTAGTGTCTATGGGACTATAGAAGGGGCACATGAAATTAGGCGTCCTGCAGATTCAAAGTCACCATAGAGTTGCCTGGATGCAGAGCAGACCGAACCTGGGCCAATGTGAGCATCTTGAATGTGTCCTTGTGCAAGAAGACGTTCAGAGGGTGAGATCTAAAAAATGGGATGAAGCCCTCCGTCCTTCTTCAGCACAAGGAAATAATGGGAGTAACAGCCAGTCCCTATTTCTTGGGCTGGAACCCGGTCTATGGCTCCTTAGGTTAACATAGCCTACATTTCTTGGAGCAGGATGGACAGGTGCTCATCTGAAAGCTGCTCTGACGTGGGTGGAAGACGTGGTGAGCTGGAAAGGGGTGGCAGAGCATAGACCTATTGAACGACATAAATGACCCATCTGTCCAATGTTCTACTTCTCTACCACTGGAGGAAATGTCTAATCCTGCCTCCTACAGGGTGACTGTGTGCCACTAAGGGTAAACTAAAGCAGTTTGGAGGCTCTTGCCATAGGGGTGGGGGACTGGGAAGTGTGTTGCCCCTGGTGGCCTGGATGTTGTCTCCTTGATACCTGTCTCTGACCCTGAAAGGACTAGGGGGGCTTTTTTTGAGGGGTGGGGTGTTATTAGGGCATGGTGGGCACTGGTGCTGCCAGTATGACAAACTTCTGGAATATCCCTGAAAGGGACGAAACTGCTGAGGAAATTGTCTAGCAGGAGTAGAAAGTGTCTTTGAAGCATCCCAAGGCCGAAATCTGCCTTCTAGCCCAACTGGCAAGATCTGTCAAAAGGCATGTCCATGAGCAATGCCTGCATGCCTCTAGAGAAGCTCATGGATCGCATCCACACGTGATGACACAGCGGCACGAAAGTTCCAACTGCTCTGCCCAAGCAGTCATGAGTGTCCAGTCCGGAATATATTACATATTTGACCGCATCCTGGATGGTTTGAGCCAGGGAATTTAAAATTCTTCAGGGACTGTTGGCAAGATCTCACTGACCATGTCCCAGAGCCCAAATGAGTGTTGACCTAACAGGAAGCTGGCATTGACCAACCGCAAAGCCAGGCTGGCTGATGACAGCATTTGTTTTCCGAATACCTCATTTCTCTTTGATGCTCTGTCTGGAGGGTGGTATGGAAAGAGTGGGGGTTAATTCTGCAGGTGGAAGTTTGAGCCACCAGCCGCCTGGAGCCCATCTGTGGCGTCTGGCTACCTGCCGGTTCACTGGTGGGCAAGAACAAGGCTTGGCCCGGGTGCCTAGTAATGCGTCAATCAGGGCCTTACTGAACGGCAGAAGAGGTTCAGAGGAAACCTGTCAAGGTTTCAGAACTTCAGTGAGCACGTTTGTTTTGACTTTAATAGAAGGAAGCTGTAATTCTAAAACCTCAACCACATGGCATAACACGATGGTGAAGAAAGTGTTCTCCTCTGTTGATGGTCCAGGGAAGTGGTGGGGAGAACAGCCACATATCAGGGTTAGTGTCCAACCCACTGGCCTGTAAATTCATATAAAACTTATCATCCTAGTGTGGGGAGTAACTCATAACCATCATCTCCATAGTCCTCTGTAAAGAGTGGCTAGATTTAGTGAGATCTGAAAAGTTGCTGGAGTGGTGGGGGCGGATCCAAGGCAAAGGCATTATCCTGTCAGAAGTGGAATGTACGGGGACCGGGATCATCTGGGCAGTGGCGTAGCTAGGCATCCTTGCCTTTTGCCGCCGCCGCGCGCTGGAGAGCGGGGGGGGGTGCTGGCGATGATTTTCGCCGGCACCGCCGCACCAAAAACTCGCCGCCGCCCCACCCTTGCTACGCCAGTGCATCTGGGCAAATTGGAGATTCAAGCTTGGTTTAAGCCAAGATGAATTTGGTTCAGAGTTGGACAGCATCCTCCTCTGGCCCCAGTGGCATCAGAACCAGCATCTAAGTCAAAGCGGCTTCCATGAATTTTGGAGAAGGAGTTGGAATCCAAGATTGGTTTAGGAGACACAGACAACGCAGAGGATTGATCGGCTGATGGTACCCTGATTTAAGGCCTCTGCGGATCCTTGGGGCCTGAACGTACTCCATAGGGAGCCGGAAGGGTGCTGAAAATACATCGGCTGGTGGTAACTCGAATGGAGTTCTCTGTGGATCCTTGGGGCCTGAAGGTGCTCCATGGCAAGCGAGAAGGGTGCCGAATATACACAACATGGTCTTTTTAAAGGTCTCGATCTGTGGCAATGTTTCAGATGACCTGGGAAACTCTGGGTGCATCAGATTCATTGGCTCCTCGATGGAGGGATCTAGACCAAGAGGCAACCTAATGTCTTTGCGACTTCTCAGTCATGGAGTGGTGGTAGTAGAACATATCCGGCTTAGCCTTATTGTGCTTCTTTTTAGACTTACCGGACGACTTGGACCGTGACAAGGACCTGTTGTAGGAAGAGCCCCGACAGCTGGAGTGGGTCTTCATCTTCAACATCGAGCACGATTTCTTGCAGTGCTCGGTGACGTACAGCTTTGCGTCATGTTCCCGGATCGCCTTTGACATAATGAGGCCACACTCTTCACACGACTTGAATTTGTGCCCCGAACCCAAATGCCACAGACATACCTTGTGCGGGTCTCTCTCAGACATTTGTGACCTTCCTGAGAAGCCTTAACCTCTGTGGTTTAAGGAGGCGAACTGTTCCCTTCCAGATTGCTCTTTTGAGAAAAGGTTTAGAAAAATCTAGTCAACTGAAGTAAAAATTGGGAGCGAGCACTGGATCTGCGTGCAAAGGTGTGGAAAGAAAGGAAATGACGTCAGTGCACAGGTGGCGTTTATATATAGCGGTTTGTCACTTTCTGGGATGAACGATTTGCGCATGGGGCCCCATAATGCCAAATACTAGTGCCCGGGAACAATGCTGTTTTAAATCGTCCAGATCAAGTCTGGTTCCTGGGGATGTTCTAAAGGTGAAGTATCTGCAGTCAGAGGTATCCATCAGAAATGATCTTACTCTGTCACTTAACTCTGTAGGTAATTGGTATAGTCTCTCCTAGTTAGTATATCTTCCATAACTGTTCTGCTGTAATAAAGAGATCTCCTGCAATCGCAAAGTACAAAGGAACAAAACTGTTCTCACCATACAGCGTCTTCCAAACTCTAGGTGAGTGCTCTCAGTATGTGGGCATAAATGTATTGAGCATCATTTCTTTTACTATACAGAAAACCTTAATGTACAGTAGATGCATCATTATTCTACGTGTCCTCTCCATAGGTGACTTTGCAGTTCTACTGCAGGCGGGGATGCCTGTGCGACGAGTAATGGTCTTCAGTTTGCTGTCTGCTTTCCTGGGGTACCTTGGCATGCTTGTGGGCACCACCGTGAGCCAGAGCTCCTCCAAGGTAACTCCTTGGATTTTCTCTGGCACTGCAGGAATTTTCCTTTATGTCGCCCTGGTGGACATGGTAAGTCAAGAAACATTTTTGCTAGTCTTGTAAATAAATCTATGGTGCTGCTTGTAAAATGCTGTTTTAAATGTAGGAATACTAAATCCTGAAAAATTCCTTATATATATATTAGATGGGAAGAGTATTGGTCTAGAAAACACTGTGAAACCAAGGACATATTTTCATGCTAAATCCACTACTTAGCCAAGTTGTGTAAGTTACTTGCTCATGATTCTCATCCATGTCAAATTTGAGAGCACTCAGAAACAGGGCAATATTCATATTAAGCGTTGAAATGTGTACATTAAAAGAAAACTGTGGCGTGTCGTCATCCTGTGCTTTTGTTCTACTGGGGGTACAGTCTGAAACTGTCGCAACTGATTTGCGGTGATTAAAATTTGTGAGGTACGGTATTTTAGGAAACAGTGGCAGTGCACCCCTACACAAACATAGTATCAGAATGGGCATTGTTGTTCAGTTAATGATGCTACACCCCTTAACATTCACATTTCCAAACTTGTTTTGCACCCCCCAACCTTGTTTTACTATTAATTTGAAATTCACATTTTGATTTTCGATGAGGTAAAATAACTTGCCTAGTTACGCTGTTTTGTGACGTACACCCCGTTATCTTTTGTACTATCCTCAGATATTGTATTGAGCTGAAACATTTTCATGATCAGTGGCTGTGTGCCCAAGCAACTTCCCAAATGGAGCTCTGTACCGCCATTACCAGACGGAGTGTACTCCGCTCCATTAGGCCCCTGTAAAATGCTGATACCGTCCGCTCCATTAGGCCCCTGTAAAATGCTGATACCGTCAGTTCCACTAAAGTTTCATACTCCACACAGGCTGGGGATAGGGTGAGGATATAACTAAAAAACACATAAGTGTACAACACACAAACAATCTTAAAAGAGGGAGGAAGATGACGAAACTGGGAGAAGCTGGATAATGAATCAGAAAAATTGTCATCAAAGGTAAGTAACTTGTTTTTGTAATGGCTGTTACTTCCCCTAGATTCCTCATCCTTTTCAGGACTCCACGGGGAATAGCACTCACAGACGTACAGTCTCCAAATTCAAGAAAAAGGCCAGGAAATTGCATCGTAAATGCTGCAGAGAAGCACACTCCAAGATCTTGGGCCACATGTACGAAACTTTGAAATAGTGAGTTCCTTATTGCATTTTCCTGCGAATCGCAATTAGGAAATCGCTATTTCAAATGTCTGAAACTCATTTGAGTTTCATTTGAAATTCACAGTGGTCGCAAATAGACCTACCTCGTGAATATTAATGAGGTAGGTATCGGTTTGCGACCCATTGGGAATCTCTATAATCACAGGGATGGTGGCCTGCTGGGGTCAGCAGACCACCATGTCTGTGATTGCATATAAATAAAGCAATATATATATATATATATATATATATATATATATATATATATATATATATATATATATATATTTTTTTTTAAATGCAGCCTATTTACCTTAAAGGAAAACGGGATGCATTTCAAAACAAAAAAAAAGGTTTTATTTTAATTTTTTTAAGAGTAGGCAGTGTGGTCCGTGGGACCACTGCCTGCTCTGAAAAAATGCTTTTACAAACATTCACAAAGGGAAGGGGTCCTTTGGGGGACTCCTTCCCTTAGGCGAATGGGTTGCCACCAGTTTGAAATAGGCGGTATATTGTGAATGTTTTGCGACCGCATTTCGGTCACAAAACATTCACAGATACCACTGCGATTTGGTATTAGGAAAGGGATGCCCTAAACACACCCCTTCCTAATACCGAATCACAAACCCAATTTGTGATTCAGTAATAGGTTACCGAATCGCAAATAGGGCTTTCTACGTCCCAAAAAGCCTTTTTACTTTCGCAAACGGGTCGATTCTGAGAATCTGCCCATTTGCGACCTGCATTTAGGTTTGTATATGTGGCCCTTTGTGACTAGGATCACAGTCCAACTGAACTAAAGCAAAGGTGTCTTCAAGGCAGATATCTATGATAGGCATGCTCTTCGCAGAAGAGGCGACTCTCTCTCTAGGCAAACTCCAATTCCCTCTAGAGGGTCCTTTTTACCAAGCCTATTGCGCAAATGTATGCAAATGACGGTCCACCAAAAAACAGTCTGCATTTCCCTTTTTGGCAGCAGTATTCATAAAAAGGTTATCAATGAATGGTACTAATTGAATCTTGTAAAGAAGAAGCTTGAGACTCTCTAGGGTCTATAGATAGGTAGACCTTCATTAACCTTAGAAGTTTCAGCAGGAAAGAAGGCCATCTCTAAATCTTTTGTGACAAATTAAGTTCAAACTATGCTGGTTAGGAACAAGGGCTTCACCTCGAGGACCAACCTGTTTTGTAGAAAAGGGGTGAAATTTGATTAGTGCAAATTATTCGATCAATAAACTGGTGGGTCACTTTAAGAAATGTGGTCTTCAACATAAAGTACTTTGAAGAAGAAGAGTCCAAAGGGGCACACATTATTGATTGAAAGACTGAATTAAAATTCCATGCGGAGAATTTGGGAGAACATTCACGAAGCACTGCACAATGGGCAGTCTGAAGAGCAAACGTTGTCAAGACGATAGTCTTTAGCCATGCACACAGTGACTCCCTATTTGTCAAAGAGATCCCAGAATCTAAAACCTGAAGAACCTCGGGCTCCAGGTTATGTGAAGCACATGAGGAAGAAAATCTCTTTAAGTTAAGATAAAATGTACTTAGTTTAAGGCTATTCTTTAACCAATCCAACATCAATGCCCAATAGCTCAGGGCGCTTTCGTGCTCCTCAATGCTTTAAGGCAGATTGTATTAGTGTTGGATGGAGTACTTTTGTAATGCTCCTATGCCAAGATACCTGGGCCTCTCTTTCAAAGAATACACGTCATGTATGGAAGCTGAGGTGTGCCATTTCCTCCATCGTTCTTGAGCAGGGGGAAGTCAGACTTTTTTCTGCCAATGAACATTTGTTTTCATTATGATTGTAGGCCAGCATTTAGGGAAAAATAGCTTGTAATGCACAGGAAAATCTAAGATCTTTAGACACAAAGCCTTAGAGGGAGGGAGGGCAGAGAGGAACCTGCGAGAAGATTATGCATAAGCTAGAAATATCATTACCAAAGGTAAACAGCATTTCATTCTGATAAGATTCATCCTCCCACAGATTCCTCAACTAATGAATGGGGCCCAAAGCAAAACCTCGCTGGAAGGTGGGATGGAGCAGTACTGGTTAACCAAGGAAGTCATGCAACACAACTTGGGCAAAATACGAGTCACTGCACTCATGCGATATGAGGTAGTGCTTGTCAAACATATGCAAAGATGGCCATGTATTTACCCAGCAGATGCTGGCATCTGTGACGCCACTGGAAAGCGCTGTGAAAGCAGCCATGGCTTTGGTGTAATGGGCACAAATGCAATCTGGGGCTGTATTACACTAAAGGCGCATTTTCATTGTTTGTGCCGGGCGCACCTTCTAAAAGGTGCACCATGCATAAACAATGAAAATTCACCGTATTACTATGAATGCGCTGCTCCCAGAGTAGCTGCGAACTCTCACTGCCCTGGGGGCTGCGCATTCCTGTGAAAAACAGAATGGTTGCTTTAAAGCCGCTCCTTGTTTTCACAGTGCAGGCGGCAACCCGCCAGCATTTTGAAGGGGGTTTAGAGATCCCCTTGCAGGCGGGTGCAGTCAAGGACTGCACCTGCCTGCAAGGGGTTGTCTGGGGGGGTACGTGGGATCCCCTTTTCCCCCTCCAGATGGCTGCTCTCAGGGGGCGCCCTGACAGTGCACCGCCTCTTGAAAGCATCTTTGCCTCTGCGTCTGTAATACGGCACGGGCGCAGAGGCAAAGGGATTCCCTCATTTGCATGGGCAACTCCCCCATGCAAATGAGGGACTGCCCTCTGGAGGTAGAGCTGGTGCTTTAAGTGCGCCAGCGCTATCGGTATTACAGAAGGGGTGCACAAGCGTCTGCGGCCCCTTCTGTAATACCAAAGTGCCCCGGGGGCATGTACAGTGGGCACAAACGCCAGTTGCGACCCGCCCGGGGCACTTTCATAATACGGTCCCTGGAGGAACTTTCTTGGCCAAAGAGTAGCAGCTCCTGAGACAGAAGATGAACCAGAGGGTAATAAACTGGTCCGTATGGCATGCAGAAGCCAGCTTGGGTAAGAAGGATGGGCAGGTGCAGAGGACCAACTTATCTGGGCAGAAAGGTGGGTGAACTGAGGGTCTGAAGTTATGACCCTAGATGCTGAAGTTATAGCCATCAAGAAAACTGTCTTCAGGGTAAAATGTCAAACCATGCTACTGCATTATTTGGAAAAGGGATGTAATCAAAAAAGTAAAAATGAGATTTAAACCTACTGTGGACATTAAATGTTAAAGCAAACCTTTCCGAAAACGCACCCCTAGTGGCAATCCAAACAGTGGAGGTTGAGCAGGTAGACACATGAAGGCATATGCAGCCAGCAGATGGTCCTTCGACAGAAGCAGGATTAGTGGAAATATGCACAGCAGGCGCGGAGTCCAGAACCTGAAGACAACCCCCGGGAAACATTCGGAGAGAAGTGCACGGCACAAAACTGAAAAGACTTCCTGTTCTGGACCGAGGTGAAGAGATCCATCAGTGGAAATTCCAATATGGAAAGAATCCCCTCCATCCTCTCAGGATGCAGCTCCCACTCGTGATCCTCCAGAGAAAGATGATTGAAAGCATCCGCCCTCACACTGAGGGAACCTGCTAAGGGAACCACTAGAGGTAACATGCCACATTACTGCGCCCACTTCCATAGGCAAATCACCTCCCAACATAGGGTGTACAGCCTCACACCGCTCTGTCTGTTGGTATAATGGATGAAGTGGTGTTGTCATACAAACTCTGAATGTCCTTCCCATAGATGGAAGGTAGAAATGCCTTCATTGCCAGATGGACTGCTTGCAGCCTCAATGCTGCTCAGATGCAGACCAAAGGCCTTATGCTGATATGTCCAGACATCCTAGCCCAGCATGGTAGTGTTTGTGACCATGGTAGCCAGCATCTGAGGGGCTGAAAAGGCAACGCTCCTAGAGGTTAGAGGGGCCCCTCCATCTGTGTAGAACCAGATGAACAGAGTGGAAGATTTGCACTAGAACTGTGAGACACTCCTGATGCTGAATCTGCTGTGAGCCCAGGCACCAATGAGGGGCACTCATCCGCCATCGGGTGTGTGGCACTAATGCATGAGGCCAAGCACAGGCAAAACCTGAGGAAACAGGATTTATGACAGAGTTAAAAATCAGAATCATTTCCTGAACACTGTGTGTGTTTCCTTCTGAATGGTAGAACCGTGAACCTCAGGTAAACTCTGCGGCAGGAAGAACTGAAAGATGGAAATGTGTGTCCTCCAGATCCAAGGATGCCAACCAGTCTCCCGCGTTAAGGGCTATTAAGGCTGACCAAGATGTGTCTCTGACTGCCATTACTCTTTGGAATAAAGAAGTAAAGGTGATAGAATTGCCGTTTCTTCCAAAGGCACTACCACTACGGTCCCTTTGTTCAACAGGGCAAGACTTCCACCTCCAAAATCAAGGTGTGCTTTGGACACCATGTCCTCGTGGAAGAAGGGCAATCCTGCATATGTCCCTGTAATATGTAGTGATAGTCTCCCAACTGGTGGAAAATAAGAGACCCTTACCAGTCTGCCCCCTGTGTAAGATGAAGCGAAGGTGTGGCAGAAGGAGAGATTTTGAGATCGCAGCATCAGTAGAGGATGGCGCAGACTGCATGTGCTGCTACTGATGTTGTCCCTTAGATCCACCCCTGTCCCAAAAAGAGCGGTATAACTGTTTGGTGTCTGGCTGGGCTAAGAAGGTTGTACCGACCTGGACTGCACCACCCTGGAGAAGCTAGGAATCTTTCTATATTGTTGGTGGGACTGTTGTGGTGGTGGGTGCTAGGTCCAATGTGCGAGCTAACTCTCTCTAAAAGCTCTTCAAGGATTTGACTTTCTCTTGAAACAGCTCGCTATCAAAGGGCATGCATGTTCCTGAGGTTTGATTGCACACTTACGGAGTAGCCAGTGGAATGCCCCAGGTGTGCCAGCGCACACACTGCAGTGTTTGCAGAATCCAGCCAAACTTTAAGATCAATTTGGATGCATTCAATCCATCATTCACTAGGTGAGTAAAAAGCTTTTTAATGTAGTCTGGCAAGCTGATCACTGCAAGTTTAGCCAGTTTCCACAAGGGATGCACAGAAGTGTCAAGGAGACGGGTAGCTTGCTATACGGAGGGCCAGGGTGTCGGAAGCATAGACTTTCAACCCATAGAGTCACGCTTCTTTGACTCTATTAGAAAGCACTGCAGGAAAGGCATTCGGGGGTCAGCCTCGAGGTGGAATAACATGTTACTCACTTTCAGTAACACTTTTTCTCCTGGATACTTTATTTAACCACAGATTCTTCACCTTTAGAATATTCCCCATGCATCAGGTGGAATACGGAAGCTTTTCAAACCAGCACTCCCATGTGCTGCTAAGTGTTGCCGTGCGACCCCACGTTGGCTTCATTCTACTCCAGAAGTGACATAGCAGAGCGACATATAAATGCCACCCCGGCGTGATGTCACTTTCTTGCTTGACTTTCTCTGTGGACGTAAAGCTCAAAAACCATTGCTGGTACCTGTGGGACCCTTTTAGATAGTAAAAAGAGACTGCTCCACAGAGCACCTTTAGAATAGATACCAAAGCATTACCCCCTTGAAGGTGGAGGGCCAGTGGAGTGGGCTCATATGAAAAAGTCCTGGAGGACGGAATGGGAGAAATGCCATGCCACTGAACCGGGCTATAGCAGCAGTAGTGCTTCGTGAACATGTGTACTGACACCCATGTCACGGCCTTACATGTTAAGGTCAGGCACTCTGCATGCAAATGCAGTGGTAGCAGCCTCAGCCTTCGTGGAATGGGCTCTCAGACATTCAGGAGGCTGCTTCTTGACCAGTGTATACCAGATCTAAATGCAGAAGACTATCCACTTCAACAGATTCCTCTCCTGCATCACCTTCCCCTTCTTTGCCAGGAGAACCCCACAAAAAGGTGATTGTCCACCCAAAGGTCCTTCGTACAATTGATGAAAAAGCATAAACCTCTTTTGCGGTCCAGCCAATGGATCTTTTGAGGTGTGAGAAGGGGCAAAAAATGGTGGGAGAGTGAGGAATTGCCCACAGTGTAAAGAATTCACTACTTTCAGCAAGAAGACTCCCTGAGTCTTCAGCGCCAGTTTGTGTGGAATAAAGGTGGTGTAGGATGGTTGTAATAACAGTGACTCGCGTTCACTCATGCAACGAGCTGAAGTGATCGCAATGAGGAAGACAGTGTTTAGAGTCAGCAGATGAAACTAGCAGCTGTGCATTGACTTAAAGAGAGGACACATGAGAAATGTCAAGACCAAGTTAAGCTCGAACTGTGGCCTCACAAAGACTTTGTGACAGAACATGTGTCAAACTTGTAATAAATCGCAACACAACAGGTGATTTAAACAAGGACGGTTGGTCTGGCAAATGAAGTAAGGCCGAAAGGGACGACAAATAATGTTTTATAGTGCCCAAAGTAAGGTCTAGCTGGGCTAAAGACAAAACAAACAATAAAATGTCTGACAGTTTGGCCTGTAAAGGATCCGACTTGTGGACTGCGCACCAGTCCGCACCCTACGTAGATGGACACTTGGTAGCAAGGATGACATACAGAAACTCGGGTAGTAAATCGAATGCAGTAAACTGCTGCTGCTCAATCTCCACACGTGGAGGTGTAAATTGTGTAGCTTCTGGTGCAGAACCCTGCCCTGCTGCTGCTACAGAAGATCCTCCCGCAGTAGAAGCCTGATCGAGGGACAGACGCTTATTCCCAGACGCTCCAGGTACCACACTCTTCTAGCTCAATTGGGGCCAGTGGGATGACTTGGGCCTGGTCATTCCTGCTCTTCTTTGGGACTACGGACAGGAGAGATAGTGGTGGGATGGTGTACGCTGTTCCAAAGCAGCTGGAATGCATCTCGTTTAGAGTTTTCACAGGAACTCCACTGTGGAAAAGTTTGGCACTGCTCCTCCTAAGCAGTGGAATAAAGATTTAGCCAGGGTTCCCCCCCACTGTTGGAAGACACCCTATGCCACCTCAAGATGCAGACGGCATATGTGATCCACCCGGTAACAATGTCTGAGCTCGTTCACTCTCGCGTTCAAAGTTCCCGCCAGGTAGCTCATGATCTGGAAGATGCCATGAAGCTTTAATCAACACCAGAGGTGCAGAGTCTCTTGGCACATGACCAAGGACCTGTCTCCCTCATGCTTGTACCACATGGTGGCAGTGCTGTGCATGAGAACCTGCCCCTGCCTCACCCCTGATGGACAGCAAGAAGGCTTTCAGCAGCAGACGAATGGCCGCAACTTCATCAGATTGATATGGAGCCAGGTTTTCTACAGAGACCTCTGATCTCCACCTCCCGCAGATGACCTTCCCAAACAAGCAGTGTCACTGCGGTCAGCTCTGGGTGGGGAAAAGAGAGGGGTCTGCCGCTGCTCCAATTGCAGTCCAGCAGCCACCACTGCAGATCTTGTGCAGTCTCCTCTGAAATATGGATGGCGTCTATCAGGTTTCCTTGATGCTGGGCCAACTGAGATTTCAAATTCCACTGTAGAGCCTGCATATGTCACCTGGTTTTGTTGAAAAACAGGATGCAGGAGGCTAAAAGGCTGAGAAGCCTCAGAACTGCTCTCGCTGAGATTGAAACATCGGGATCATAGCCCGATTGTCCTTGACTCATTGCGACGGACACCGTGTCCAAAACAATTCCTATAAAAGAAAGCCTCTACAAAGGAGTTGGGTGCGACTTTTGCTCGTTGATCAAGAAGAACAAGATACTTACTCTCAGTAACACTCTTTCTGGTGGATACTCGATCTAATAAAATATGAGAGAGGGCCCGCACTATTAGGGGACAATGCACCGTTTTAAACAGTAGAAAATAACTTTCCACTTGGGAGATACAGTATCACAAATGCATGCACCAATTAATACACTGCCCAATCGGGCATAATCAGTAGCATGTCTTATATATATATATATATATTCCAGGCTCAAGGTCAATAAACACCAGCACTCACGGGAACGTAGTCTCCCAGATTTTATTGGGATTCCTCAACACGACCAGACGCGTTTCGGCTGCCGCCTTTTCAATAGTGGCCGGCGCCGACATAAAGCAGACTTTAAATAACATAATTTGCTAAACATTGACAAAGGACACCAGTCTTACTTCAAACCAAGGTGTCGGCCATTTGTAAACGTGCAATCGGTAAATAAAACATAGAGAAACAAAATTTGTACCACTTCTATCACGCCCTGAATGGGCACTTTTTGTGTTATAGTACATCTTATTTCATGTATATATAGTTATATTATTCAGCCCTGGATGGGCTTTTACCGATTCTCGTCATTAAACTCATTATGATATCCCACCGGGTTCAGTAAGAATGAACAAAATTCACATCATTCAATGTATGGCAATAAAATTAGATACAGTTCACATTTGAAAATAATCCTTATTTTAAAGGTGTACAGCCATCTCTTCCCCACTATTCAAACCTCCTGGTATTTTAGTTTGGTTGTCAATAATGTATCTTGACTCCAATCTGCGCAGTTGTAACTGCCTATCACCACCTCTTACACTGGTAGGTACGTGATCCATACAGAAAAAACTCAACAAGTCTCTGTTACTCTGATGAAATGCCTCAAAGTGCCTGGCCACCGGATATGTTACATCCTTATTATTAATGGCTCTAAGATGTTCTAAAATGCGCACTTTGGTTGGGTGTATAGTACTTCCAATGTAACGCAAACCACACGGCGTGATAGAAGTGGTACAAATTTTGTTTCTCTATGTTTTATTTACCGATTGCACGTTTACAAATGGCCGACACCTTGGTTTGAAGTAAGACTGGTGTCCTTTGTCAATGTTTAGCAAATTATGTTATTTAAAGTCTGCTTTATGTCGGCGCCGGCCACTATTGAAAAAGGCGGCAGCCGAAACGCGTCTGGTCGTGTTGAGGAATCCCAATAAAATCTGGGAGACTACGTTCCCGTGAGTGCTGGTGTTTATTGACCTTGAGCCTGGAATAGTATAAGCGTGGTGTCCGTCACCACGTTACAAAGCACCCGGTCGTGAGTGAAGGAATGAAGACGGAAACTGAGCGTGAATATATATATATATATATATATATATATATATATATATATATATATATCTCAACCCTTAGTACCACTGAAATATAGAAAAGATACTAGGTCACGAAGAGAATTTGTCCAGTTAAGACTCTTCCATAGTTTTATTAATAAAAATGCAAATCCATTCATACAGTAAAACACCTTAAAACACTTTGCAATGTTAAAAACACTTCCTGCTTATAGGGTATTTCATTTAAAAGACCACGTTCATTCTATTCACATTACGGTGCAACACATATGAACATAATCCATAAATCATTAAAACAAAATGGTAATACTGGGAGAGAAACAACAAGACAGTACTAAATAGTCTAGTTTCTCTTACTGCTCTGTGTTAACATTATACATGATACTTAAACTTGAAGATCATCCGTCATCGTATCGGATATGTTACAGATCCAGTCTTTTTTTCTTTACCTCTTCGACATGTTTCTGTGGGTTTCTATGATTTAACCACCCTCTTCAAGACAACAAATAAGTTCTCCCACACAGAATACACAAAACCTTTTTCCTTAAAAACCTGTTGAGAAACAGTTCACATGTTAAACTTCTCATCCTTCTATGTACGATATTACAATTAATTATACAGGTGAGACAGCCAAAAATCCCTGCTCCCCCCCCCCAAGCTCCTCCCATACTAAAGTGGTACTTTGGGAATAGAAAATAACAGAATATCCATGGGTCTATGAGCCTGAAAGTGAGCTCCTACCGCAGCTGGCACAAGAAAAGACCTAATGGTGTAATCAGTGAAAATCCTTTTAAAAGGACGGAATCCCATCACTCACCGTGGTGACATGCTTCATCATCTGGGATCTCCTCTTGGTTGCAACCTAGTGTAACCAAGGGCTACAACCCCCTCTCTGAGAGGGAGGAGCTCAGGGATGTTTTCAAATGAGATGGATATAGCTAGGATTTACTACAATCCAACAGATGTGAAGAACAGAAATTTCTGAGAGTGGTGGGCGCAGTGCAGAGAATGTGAAGTGATGTGCTAGTTAAAATTGGTTGTCAATAGAGGAAAAACTTTATTCGTAATCTATTGGTCACCAAATTTAAAAACAGTGCAGATGCAGTTTTGAAATAATGACTGCATAAGTCCAGAATCAAGGTCTACATGTTTCAGCCATTAGGATTGTGTATAATCTTGGCCTTCCTCAGGACCTATATAAATATGCTACTGCGTATGTGAAACGTGAATACAAAGATCATAAAAATAGGTTGAACCAATTGCAACCTACCGACCTGGCTCTAGGTTCTCAGTGAATTATGGTGCAATGATGACAGCTGGACAGAAGAAAAAAAGAACAACAACAAAAAATCAATACTTGTGCCAAATGCTAAATTTCTACGAGGGTCGAAATGACCCCTCGTTGCTGTTACCTGAGTGATGTACTCATGATAGTATATGTAGTCTCATGCTTACCTATAATGCACGAGAAAACTGCCTCGTCTCCCCTGGCTACAGCTCAGGAAATGAGGCCCCGCTCTGAGGAACAAAAGGAAGAAGAAAACTAGGTAATGACAAAGCATAGGGCCAGCCACAGAGTCTCTGAAGCCTATGCTGCCTGTAAGAGTTTTAAAAGAAACCAGACACTAGAACAGTGCTGGACGTGACAATACTCTGATGCGAAAGTATAGGACATAATACTAGGCTTGCAAAGTGCGTATTGTTTCTGTCCACTTTGGTGAAACAGATAAATGGAACTCCTTCGTGTCTAGCCCCTATCAAAGTTTAACACCATTGCGTACTTCGGTAGTGCGTGTATTAAATGGAGAAAGCCTCCGTCTATTCTGCTGAAAAGGAAGAGCTCGCTGTTTTCACAGCGCATATCTGAAATGAAGTTCTTTTTAATTATTACCATGTATGCGATAAATGGAGAAAGCCTCCCTCTGTTCTGCTTAAAAGGAAGAGCTCGCTGTTTTCACAGCGCATATCTGAAATTAAGTTCTTTTAAATATTACCATGTATGCGATACTAATCAAAAGGAATCGTTCACACATTCCTTTGAATGCAAACCACCATGCCGTTCATACTTCTATAAATGTATCATTGCACGCGTCCATGTCTAGAAAACAGAGCCTCGCTAACTATGAGTGCGGATCATATTGCAAAAACAGAGACTGCAAATATAGGGGTGCCTACCTCTCCGTCGGTACCTCGGACCACATCTAAGCCATTTTTGGAGGTGCCCGGCGGTCGGTAGAGCCACTCTATTTATATGTTAAAAATGCACCGGTGTGGCTCGTTTACTGACATTTGGTCTCTGATTGATGACGTCAGTGCGTAGAGAAAGAAACGGACTACAGGAAACCGTAAAGCATCTAGGGAATAGTAGTTTACGGTATGCATGCACCAGCCCGTGAGTCCGAGTTATTTAGACAATAGTGGGCTCTTTGATGGACTTGAAAACCAGAGATTAGTAGTATTGTCTAAAGTTACTAAGTCCATAGATATTCGACACCAAACAACACGTGAGAGATTTATATGTTAAAATTGCACCCGTGTTGCTCATTTACTAACGTTGGTCTCTTGTTGATGATATCAGTACGCAGAGAAAGAAAGACATACTGCAGGAAACCGTGAAGCAACTAGGGAATAGTAGTTTGCGGTATGTCTAAGTTACTGGACAATAGTGGGCTCTATGATGGACTTCAAAGTAAAAAATTAGTAGTACTGACAACAAGGCCACTAAGTGCATAAATACTGAACACCAAGCAAAACGAGAGTGTGACAGTGTATACAACCTAGCTAACGCATAGGGGTATATTGGCATAGATGGAAAAAAGCCTTTTGTTGCTACATTTCGTGTTGTCAGTCGAACACATCCGCAGTTGGCGATAACTCAGCCATATTATACCAAATATGAAGTTCTCCAACCTGGTCAAGCCTAGTTATGATATAGAATTTTCTAGGATAACCAGACAACGTTATAGTGTAGCGGTGTATTCAACCTAGTTCCCACATAGGGATGTATTAGCATAGGTGGAAAGTAGCCTAATAATGCTGCATTTCACGTGATCGATTAAAAAAACTTTTGCAGTAGGTGGCGGCTCAGCCATACTATACCAATTATGAAGTTCTCAAACATGGTCATACCTGGTTTAAATACAGAATTTACTGGGGTAGCCATGTGTGTGAAGAGGGGATACAGAAGGCCAGCTTAATTCGAAATTTGTTTTGATCATAACTGAGAAAAGAAGTGTGCAGAGGCAATCAAAAAAATGGACCAACTATAATCGGGCCCAAGGAATTTCATCATTCAGACCAATTTTGTCGCTCTGGAGCTTGAACACCCATTTTTGCTCCTTGCGAAAAAGAAATTTGGACACATCTGTGATATGTGCAGGAATGAATGGTTGTTCTAATACAGTCCATTTAAGTTCGTCAGCACTATGCTTCAGATCTAAAAAGTGCTGAGTGAGCCTAGTAGCCTGTTTTTTGCACCTTATCGGGCTCTTACGTTCCATGATCCTTAGTTTCACTTTACGTGTGGTCATGCCGACATACCGGTACTGACATGGACAAGTGATCAGATAAATTAATTTATCACTATTACAATTAGTGTGTTTACACAGCACCCATGGTCTTGCTGTTCCAATGTCTATTGTGGTGGTATGCTCTGTTTGTGGACATGCTGTGCATGATCCACATGGAAAGTGTCCTTGGACTGCTGGTAGGTTCCAAAGAGTCTCATGGGTCTGAACTGGTTTGCTTTTGGGTCTCGTGTGTACCAGATAGTCTCGTAAGTTGGAGCTCCGTTTAAAGGAAAAAAGAGGTGGAGGAAGGTCCTTGTTGCCAACGTTGAGTATCCGCCAGTTCTTACGCACACTCTTTTGGATCCCATTAGATAGTGCATTGAACGTGTTCACAAACGTCAATCTTGTCATCGGAGGTTTCTGTATTGGTGGATCCAACAGGGCATCTCGGTTGTTATTGGATGCCCTTTTTAAAGATCGTCGTATCAATCTTTTCGGATATTTTCTGTCTTGAAGTTGTTTGGAGAGTGATGTAGCATGAGCCTCATACGTATCTTTAGTGGAACAATTCCTCCGGAGACGGAGGAATTGCCCATAAGGCAAGTTGTCACGTAGTGATTTAGGATGGTAGGAGTCGTAACATAGGAGAGAATTCCTTGCCATCGGCTTCCTGTATAATTCACTCTCCAAGCCAGTTGATGTTGCAAAAATCAGTAGATCCAAAAAGGGCAATTTATACTTATCAAATTCGACTGTGAATCTGAGATAGTCGTTTCTAGAATTCAACCATGTTTGAAAAACAGTGATGGTGTCTGGATCCCCTCGCCATATGGCAAAAATGTCGTCAATATAGCGTTTCCACAACCGGATGGAACCGTGGAAGGGATTAGTATCCTTAAGTACATGTTCTTGCTCGAACAGATGAACATAGAAATTTGCCAAGCTAGGCGCAAAAACACTCCCCATGCTGGTCCCGGATACTTGAAGATAAATGGTGTCTTCAAACCTGAAGAAATTTTCTTTCATGGCTAACTTGGCGCAGTCCATGATAAAGTGTACGGGGGTGATAGTATCTAGCTCTCTCTCATCCAGAAGCGATCTAACGGCATCAAATGTCTCGTCTTGGGGGATGCAGGTATATAAGGACTCGACTTTGGGAATAGCCTAATGTTTAGCTTGCATCCTGCCAACCGTTGCATACGCTTCAATATCCAGGTGTTCCACCATCACATATTGCGCTACCCTACCGTATACTCAAACTCAGCACCAAGTTTTCAAACAAGCACTCATTCATTCCTCCAAAGTACACTCACCATTTAGTGGTGAGAAATATGGTTCCTCGATGGGACCGGTCTATTAACACTATTGTTCCACCTAGACTCCTTTTTATAGCGGTTCGACAAGATACCACTACTTAAACAAAAACAGGCATCTTGCGTTACAAGGGTGTGAGAAACATCATGGATGGATCTGGAACTCAGGGTGAACCTGGGTCATTTACAGGATTGGCTCCTTTGGGGACCGGGCTTGCAAGGCACCCCGACGTCTGTGCAACTTCTCAGGTTGAAAATGGCAGACTGGGCCGAATCCTGGTTGGTTGCCTTGTACTTCTGCTTTGACTTTGAATTCTCAGAAGACTTGGACCGTGACAAGAACCTGTGGTTGGAACCGCCTCGAGTGCGGGAACGGGCCCGTGACTTTTAGCAGGACTTTCGAGACTTCTTTTGGTGCATTTTTAGTAATAGGGTAAAAGGTCCCTCTACTTCCCCCATCCAGTAATATGCTTTAGGGTATGACGCATGATGGATGGGGCCATGACACAGTTTCATTCAGCCTACCCGGGCGGACACGAGATGTGAAATAAGATGGGGCCTCTTGTAGTCCACTGCAGTTTCACTTCACGATCTAGCAGTGGAGTGAGAGGTGGGACTACACGTGTTAAACATTAGCCAATCAGGTGACTATATTCGCCACATCCTGGGGGATCCGGGGCATAATCACTAAACTGGTGTTCAGCGGCATATAGCTTTGCTTAGTGTTCCCGGACCACCTTCGGATTAATAAGGACACTTTCCTCACAGGACTTTGAGTCATGCGCCAAACCCAAACACCAGAGGCACACCTTGTGGTGATCTGTCAGACATATATTTCCGACAGTCCCGAACAAGGCTTAAACCCTGTAGTTTTAGAAGGGGACATAGTTCCCTTACACACTGGGAGAAAAAATAATTTTGTAAGAAAAAAACTTGTCAAAGGATGAAGAAAAAGTTGGGAGTGAGCTCTGGATCTACTTACAAAGGCACAGAAAGAAAGAAACATATGTTAATGTGCTGGGGCTGTGCTTATATGTGGCCCAATCATCCATTCTAGTGCAGAAGGAAGTCAGTGAGGAGCTGCATGGCGCTGCCTACAAGTGTGTGGGAACAGTGCTGTTAAATGTACTGGATCTAGTCTGGGGCTTGGGTATATTTTAAAGGTGAGGTATCTGTGGTTAGAAGTATCCAGTAGAGCCCCAACGATGTCAGAAGGTTCGCTGTAGTCTGGAGGTAGTGCCCAACTGACTGTGGTGAAGCCATCTTCAACAGCCAGTTGTCGAGGTAGGGGAAAAACTGGTATCCCCAATATCCGAAGATGGGTGTTGATCACTGCCATCACTTTCATAAAAACACCCAAGGGGCATTTGTGAAGCTGGAGGGGAGCATGGCAAACTGGAAAAGCTCTTGGTGTACCTACGAACCTTGTACTGCAGATAACTTCTGTGGAACATCATGACCGGGGTATATAAAAATATGCATCCTGCAGGTCCAAGACCACAATACAGTTGTCCGGATCCAGGGCAGACAAACTGGGCTAGCTTTAGTTTTTTGGATTTTTCCTTCCTTTAGAAGGCATTCAGAGGGTGAAGAACAAAGATAGGCCAAAGCCCTCCATCCTTCTTCGGCATTAGTAAATAGTGAGAGGGTAGAGTATAGCCATGCTGCACGATTTGGAGGATCCATCTGTTGGATATGATGGATCGCCACCCTGGAAGGAAGTGCTGGATCCTGCCTCCTACAAGGTGGTTTGCACCAGTAATGGCAAGCTAAAGAGGCTTGGAGGCTGTTGCAACACGGGAAGGGGACTGTTGCCTGTTATGACCTACGTGTTGCCTGCCAGACCACGTACCCGGCTGTGAAAGGACTGGCGTGACTGTAGCGGGGGCTAACAAGACTGGCGTTGTCTGTACACCCTCCCCTGGGAGTAACCTCGGAATTTCTTGAACTGGTGAGAACTGTTTGTCAGGTGCCAAAAGACACAGTGAGCGAACTGTTGTCCTAATGGGTTCACCTAGCCAACCGCTCGCTCGAGACAATCAGTAGTATCAAGTCCAGCACAAATCACATATTTAGCGGCATCTTGGCCATCTTAAGTGCTCTGAGCCAAGGAAGCCCTAAGTTCTCACAGGATCACCTGCATGATCACAGTGGCCATGTTCCAGAGGGCCTGCATATACCAGCGCATAAACAAACAACCATGACAAATCTCAGTGTGAGGCTAGCTGATGAAAGCATTTGTTTTCTGAATGTCTCAATCCTCTTCTACTCCCTGTCTGGGGGGGGGGGGGGAGTTTGAGGGAATGAATAGGGGTTCACCATGCTTGTGGAAATCTGGCCGACTAAACTCTCTGGAGTAGAATGCTGTGTAAGGAAATCAGTGCCACCAATAGCCAGTCTAAGCTGTCTGGTCTCCAGTCTATTCACTAGCGGGCAAGAACAGGGATTAGCCAAGTGCTCATTAAGGGGTCAGTGAAGGCTTCAATGAACTGAAGCAAGGGCACAGATGAAGCTGTCCCAGGTTGCAAAACATCTGTGGAATATTTGTTGAAGGCAGCTGTAACTCCAGGACCTCAGCTACGAGCCAAATTACCAAAGCAAAGGAGGCACTCTCCTCAGCCGAAAGGCCCACTTACCTCCTGTAAGTCCATGTAAAGACTGACATCATCCTATTGGGGTGTAAATCATCCCCATTCCCATCACCATCATCTCCAAGTGATGGCAAGTTCTGGTTTGAGTCGAAACTAAAAAGACAAAAGAGATCTGGGGTAGTATAAGTGTAAGGTCAAACTCTGGCAGTGTGGGGACTAAGTGTGCTGTAGCGAATTTGGGGACTGAGAGTAGTGGTTTCAGGTCCCAGATGTAGCAAATCTGGACCTTGACCTCAGTTGGGGTTGAGCTGGCAGACATCAGATTCTCCTCTGTTGTCAGCAGCATTGACACCAGTGTCTATGAATGAGGAATTGACTTGGGTTTTGGAGCCGGAGTGGGAGCTGGCACTGCAGTCTCTGCTGCACCATAGATGGGTCCAAGGGAGTCCTATTGCACTAGGGATGGATTCACTGGCAGTAATCTGACTGCAGGCCCCTGTGGATCCTTGGGACCTGAAGGTACACCAGAGTGAGCTGAAAGAGTGCCAAAGATACTTGGCATGGCTTCCTTGAAGGCCTCAACCTTATGCATCACCGCCGATGGCCTAGTAGCTCCGGGAACATGGGGATCAGCTGTGGAATTGACTCCTCAATTGGAGATTGTGAGCAAGATCAATTTGCTCGCACCTTTACACACTCATGACTTCTCTCTTAATACAGAGTGGCATGATGGAATAGAGTCTAGCTTCGTCATCTTTTGCTTCCGCCTGGACTTCAGATTACCTCAGACTTCTTCAGCAAGCGGGCTCGGGAACGGGCCTGAACCCTCGATAAGGCGCGAGACATGTACAAGACCTGTGACTTCGTGTGTTATGTGACATACCACTTTGAGGTCCCAGATCTCCTTCGGGTGCATGAGGGCGCAATCATCACATGACTTGGAATCCTGCCCTAAGCCCAAACTTCAAAGATGCACTTCATACAGGTCTCTGACCGAAATCTGTTTTCTGCAGTCATGGCATGGTTTGAAGCGTTTAGTTTTAAGAGGGGACATAGTTTCTGTGCACCCTGGATTTTGTTTTGGAAACTGTCACAAGACGGAGAAAAGTGGGAGCAGAGCTCCGGATCTGCGTTCAAAGGTGTTGAAGAACAAGTTACTTGCCTTTGTTAATGATGTATCTGGTAGAGACATAGTCTAGCCGCAGATTCCTTAACTTGTGAATTCTCCCCAGGCGTCAGACTGGATCTGGAAACTTTTCTCAGCAGTACCTCCATGCGCCGGGGGACGGTGCTGCATGGCTCCGTAACGACGTCGACTCCGGATGTGACATCAGTGGAGCCATACAAGTCCCCTCCGGCGTGCTGACGTCAGTTTCTTCTGTGAAACTTTCTGCACTACAAGGCAGAGACACCATAGAAACTGGCTGTGGAAACAGTGTGCTAAAAAAGATGAAAAATCTTTACAACAAGAGACATAGGAATAAAGGCATGATAACACTTGATATGGACTTTTAGGAAAAAAGGCTAAGAAATCAATAAAGCACAAGCCATGTCGAACACTGCGCAGTGGTGCATAAGACAGCATACAAGGAAAACACGTCCCACTCCACCGAACATGTACCAAGGGGAAAAGGATGGAATGGTAACCCCATATAAGACCAATGAGACAAGACCAGCGGTCTGCAGAGTCCCACCATAACCCAAAGCAGAGATCAGTGGAGT
Organism: Calotriton arnoldi; assembly: GCA_963921515.1. Taxonomy (NCBI): domain Eukaryota; kingdom Metazoa; phylum Chordata; class Amphibia; order Caudata; family Salamandridae; genus Calotriton; species Calotriton arnoldi. Next base: position 839,698 of record CAWUFW010003305.1, read on the forward strand.
AAAAATATGGTGTGGAAAGGAAGGACCACCCCCACACCAAGGTCACTGAACAAGGAAATGAGTGGATTGGTAACGCCAAGACCAGACCCCAGAGGTCGTTCGCAGAGTGGGGAGGATGGGCAGGGCGTTAAGGAATCTACGGCTAGAGTGGAGAGGTGTGGTGCAGCGGCCAGGGCAGCTGACTTCGGAGCACAGGGCTCACGGTTCGATCTGCGGCAGCTCAGCTCAGCACCATGTGACTCTGGGCAATAGCTCACTTAATTTCCACGACGGCCCCCAGCGCCTTGAGACCCGTAAGGGTGAGTAGTTTGCGCTTTACAAATATGGATTTATTTATGTCTCTACCAGATACATCGTTACCAAAGGTTAGTAACTTGTTTATCTGATAGAGACATCTAGCCACAGATTTCTTAACTTGTGAATTGGATACCATAGCTATACTCCCTAGGAGGAGGGTCTGCGAACCAGTCCCACAATAGTTCCAAAGAGGACTAGTTGGCAGAGCGGAAAGACTGACCACCCCCTCTTGGGAATAGATAAAAAAAGAGAGCTGGCTCTTTCATTGAAAGTGCTGTAAAGACTACACAAAAAATACAAACAAAGAACACGTACATTGAGTAAAGCGCATGTCCACCCATAGGCATGCGGGCGCTAAAGTACAGATGTCCATTGTTATCCAACTCAATGGTACGTATAGCATGGATCCAAAGGGATGAAAGGCTGAGTGGACCCACCGGAATCCAGACGTATGACCCCGAGGAGGAGCAGAGGACCCTGCAATACACACAATAGAGGACTGAGTCACCAGACCTGGCTATGCAGAGGATTGTATCTATCTTGAAATAAAGAACTTGTGGACCAGAGGAGCCAAAGGACAAGCACTGTATGGGATTTGGAATTACTCCGATAGGAAGAAAAAATGCGAAGGGACCCTTCCAAGCACAAGATGAATTACTCAACCCACCGCAAGGTGTGGAAGAAAAGACCGAGGACCGAAAAAGAGGAACAGATAACCCAGGCACAGAAAACTGAGCCTGAAGGGGAGGAGGAAGAAATCTGACACAAAAACACCTGACAACAGTCAGAATGTGTAATGCGAACCCCCATGGTATACTAAAACGTGGGAACGAAAGGAAGCACATGAGGGTTCCTTTCCTGATAAAGAACAAACAGAAGAAGAACCACCAGAACCAATCCACCTAACCCATGCAGGAGAAGGTCCTAGAGAAAGGGAGCATACACCAAACGATTAATAAGTAGTTCTTCCGTGGAGGAAGGCTCTCATCCCGTTCCCTTTTCTCCAGTTTTTTTTTTATTGGTAACAAAAAGAAAGGAATCTGAAGACAAAAAATGTAATCCTACCAGACCAAAACGACTCGGCACCACGCGGGCGTAAAGGCCCAAGTACACAATATATAGCCCTAAAGGCAATAATGTAAACATGGAAAAACTGAAACACCGTCCTGCTAATAGACATATGCAGGTAAATTATGTTGCAGCCCAATAAGACACGGCAATGCCAAAAAGCACTCTGTGTACAGATGGAGCTGAAAGGAGCTCAGAGTTCCAGGCAATATAATAGTAAAAAAGGGGGATCGCCTCTCCAAGCAAAGTGTGGGAGACTCGGCTGAAAAAACAACGTTGCCTGCTAGAAGAATCTCAAAAGGCACATACTCCCCAAAGGAAATAGACATGAAAGAGAACTCTTGTCAAACAAACACGTACCAATATACGGGACCTAGAAGGTCAAGGTTTCTGGAAACCACCCAATGGGATATCCAGGTGGAATAACCACCCACAAGACAGAGGAGGGAAAGCAATGCCCACCGGAAGGTCAACAAGGGCACACAAATATACATATCACAGGTTTATACAATGCGCTCATAACGGCCATAAGGCATAGAGGATAACATAACATAATAGAAAGGGAACAGTACCAGGAAAGCCCAGGCTGTCTCCCATTCGAATACTAACCAGACCAACCTTGCTGAGCTTCCGAATTGGATGAGAGAGGGTGCATTCAGGGCAGCATGGCCGTATGGCTCCCAACATTGGTGGGATTTAAATCCTTGTCCTGGGGGTGCCTGTACCACCAGAGGCACAAGACATTACCACTGAGCACCAGGTCCTTGGTGGCATCAAAAGTCTCCATAGATACAGCCAGATCCAACTCTAGCCAGAAGAGATAGCATAACGCATGCACACGACCACATGCCACAAGATGGAAACAGCCTGCATCCCACAAGAGAACATGCAATCAACCAAAGGGAGGAATTTAATCTGAGGAAATAAGGGAAATGCCTCAAGAAAAGTATGTCGCGATTGAAACAATTGAAGAATAAGTCTCCTCATGGAAGAATGCAGAAGGAAAAAGCTCCAAAGGAGTGTAAATCAAAAGCTGTGTACCATTACACCTGATGGGTAAACAAGTGTGAGACAAGAGGCTGCCAAAGGAAAACCGTAATCCAAGAAACAGCTTCCAATGTAATAACAGGGCAGTAGCCCAAGTGACCGATGTCACATAAGGATGAATGAAATCTCGTGAAGAGGATTCCCACAACAGGGTGAATCCAAAAACCCCACCTACAGGCAGAAAAAGACCCCAAGCAGGGTCTCAAAAAAGACAACTAGTCACCAACACCAGAAGAACCGAATGAAAAAAGGGGGGTTCTGCCAAGGCAGGGACACCCGATCTGGGGACTGATACCCTACAACGCCCATAACAACAGCGTTGTAAGAACAAAGGCAACAAGCATTGGCATAGCCAATAGGTCTCGCCTTTGGGACCTTATGAGTGTTTAGCCATGCAACAGTTGATGTTGCACCAAGGATATTGTGCTGCATAACTAAATACTTATAAGGTCCCAAAAGCGAGACCTATTGGCTATGCCAATGCTTGTTGAATTGGCAGTGAAAAGGGTGCGACAAGGAGGGAGGGGTAACGGAGGAGAGCCGAGTAGTCTCTGGTTAAGAACTGAAAGCAGACGAATACCTATAAAGATTGCTACTGCTCTCTCTTCTACACAACATATGGGTCTTGTTTGGGCATGTGAAACGCTGCCTGTTTTTTCCTTCTTATCTATATTTGTTAAATGAAGCATTCTGTTTAAATTACAGAGCTCAAATTGGAAAAGAAGCATGAAAGTAATCATTTTAAATAATGGCGATTGACAAAAGAGACACAGCGCTATGTATAGGTGCCTTTGTGCGATTTGAATGGGGTGGCAGGTTTGAAACACAAGCTGCAAAGTAAACAACCGAGCGGTGTTATCAATCAATCAATCAATCAATCACGGCATTTATAGAGCGCGCTACTCACCCGGGAGGGTCTCAAGGCGCTGGGGGAGGGGGTAAGTTACTGCTCGAACAGCCAGGTCTTGAGCTGCTTCCTGAAGGAGAGATGGTCCTGGGTTCGCCGAAGGTGAGTGGGGAGGGAGTTCCAGGTCTTGGCTGCCAGGTAGGAGAAGGATCTTCCTCCGGCGGTGGTTCTGCGGATGCGTGGTACGGTGGCGAGGGCGTGGCTGGTTGATCGTAGCTGGCGGGTGGGCGTGTAGAAGGTCATGCGGTCGTTGAGGTACTTTGGGCCCAGGTCGTGGAGGGCCTTGTGTGCGTGGATGAGGAGTCTGAACGTGATTCTCTTGCTGACGGGGAGCCAGTGCAGGTCTTTCAGGTGTCCGGTGATGTGGCTGTGTTGGGGGATGTCCAGGATGAGTCGTGCGGAGGCGTTCTGGATGCGCTGGAGTCTTTTTGAAGTTTGGCTGTGGTTCCGGCGTAGAGGGTGTTCCCATAGTCCAGTCGGCTGGTGACGAGTGCCTGGGTGACGGTCTTCCTGGTTTCAGTGGGGATCCATCTGAAGATCTTGCGGAGCATGCGCAGGGTGTTGAAGCACGAAGATGAGACGGCGTTGACTTGTCTGGTCATCGACAGGGAGGAGTCCAGGATGAAGCCCAGGTTTTGTGCGTGGTCCGTTGGCTTGGGCGCGGTGCCCAGGGCCGGGAGCCACCAGGAGTCGTCCCAGGCGGAGGGTGATGAGCCCAGGATGAGGACTTCCATCTTGTCTGAGTTCAGTTTAAGGCGGCTGTTCCTCATCCAGTCGGCGACGTCTTTCATCCCGTCGTGTAGGTTGGCTCTGGCGGTGGTGGGGTCGTTGGTGAGGGAGAGGATCAGCTGGGTGTCGTCGGCGTAGGAGATGATGTTGAGGTTGTGTTGGCGTGCGATGGCTGCGAGGGGGCTCATGTAGACGTTGAAGAGGGTTGGACTGAGTGAAGATCCTTGTGGAACGCCGCAGATGACTTCGGTGGCCTCGGATCTGAACGGGGGAGGCGGACTCTCTGGGTTCTTCCGGCGAGGAACGAGATGATCCATTCCAGTGCTTTCTCTCGGATTCCGATGTTGCTGAGGCGCTTCACTAGGATGCGGTGGCAGACGGTGTCGAACGCCGCGGAGAGGTCGAAGAGGATGAGGGCTGCTGTTTCCCCGTTGTCGTTTAGGGTTCTGATGTCGTCGGTGGCTGCGATGAGGGCGGTCTCGGTGCTGTGGTTGGCACCTGTTATGGATCACACTTCACAAAACAAGCAGGAAAGTCATCAAACCCAAAATGTGTTACGGTAGGGAAAGAAAACAGTCGACCGGCAGATACTCTGGAAGTGGATTGTGAAAACGAAAATTAGAGTAAAAGCGACACACATCCATTTACAAAAGAGACATAAAGACAATAACTGGTGCCTTTGTGAGATTGGAAAGGAGACGGCAGCTAGATGGAGTGCAGGGTTGTTTAAAAATCTTGTCTAAATGTCGGAGTGAGAATGCTTTTGATGGTAAATGTAAAGTAACACGCTGATAGTCACAAGTACGGATCCCAACTCAAAACAAAAGCTATTATGCAATTAGAAAGGAGACAGTAGGCAAATGCAATGCATAGCGGTTTCACAATGCAGTCCAAAACTCGGTGCAAAATGCTCTGAAGGAATAAACAACAAGCCCGGGAGTGATGCGTGCGTGCGAGGTGAGCCCGTGAGTGGTGTGTGCGCGCGCGCTTGGGAGAGCAGTCTGCTCATTTTCAAGCACTGCACTCGTGCTTGTGGCACGCCGCTGCTCGCTCCCGCAAGGTGGATGCCGCCACAAGCACGAGTGTGTGCTTGGAAATGAGCAGAGCGACGGCTAAAGGCCCTCCTATGCAGCGCATGCGCGCTGCGTAGACGAGACCTAAAAAGGGGTGAACCTTAACAGGGACATCCCCTTCCGATCGTAGAATGAGAAAAGAGAGCAGGGGCAATCTAAGGGTCTGAACCACCCCGGCTGTCCCGAAACCTACTTAAGGCAGCATCTGCGGGGGCACCAAATAGGTGAACTCCATCAAACGGCATGACAAGTAAAACTGACTGGACAGCGTCTGAAAATCCAAAAGTCCGAAGCCATGTGCGTCGGGGCAATGCTACAGCAGACGCCATGGCTTAACCAATTGAATCAGTGGAGTCCATTCCACACCTGATGAGCAACCTGGCGGCTGTCCAAAATAAACTGGTTCACCCCTATTAGCCTCTGGAAACAAAGGAAATAGCTGCTCAAAGGAACCCCACAAGACATGGAAAAAGCGTCAGAGGACGCAAATCATATTAGTGGAGCGAAAAGCCGCACTGGTGGAAGAGAAGACAAGTTTTCTACAAGAGTCTTGCTTTCGGGACTCTTTATCAAGTGGGTAATGGTGAAGGTTGCCCATATCATGGGAAGCTGTCGCGACCTGGACCACGAAACTGTGGTGATTTGGCTGACTAACAAGGCAAGAGGGGTCAGGACAGTACTTGTGGGCAATAGTATGGTCTACAGGCATACCGAACTCCGGTTTTGCCCATGCCCCCAGTAAAATATCAGAAAGTGCCTCACAAAAGGGGAGCACTGGTTCAATCCCCATTTGGCCAGGATAAAGAACTTCAGTAAGAGGGTCTGTAGAATTCTCCACCATAGGCAGAGTCAAATGTAAGACATCAGCCACTCTTTTCAACACTTCCGCCAAAGAAGAATTGGCCTCCGAGGCAAGGTCAGGAGGAGATAAAAGAGTAGAAGCAGTGGATGAATCTAACCCGCTCGCTTACCCCAACTCAGCAATCCAGCTGTCCAACATAGGATCCAAAAGGACTGGTTGCACTAAGGGAACCACCCCCTCATGTCCTTCCACCAACTGTTCCTGCGAAACACCTACAGAAACCATCGGCTTCAAAAATGGCTCCATAAACTACGTCGAGCAGTGCCGTATTGGTGTCGGCATGGGAAGGTGAAGGGGCGTCGGTCGGCGCCAATAGCGACGCAGACACCAGGGGGCGAGGGGAAACAGACTCCGCAAGACTCCCAACCATGTCATGCACTGACTCCGGCTGGGAGCCCTCTAGCACTGTAAAAACAGTCGCCGGAGGTACCACGACGTCGTGTCTGAGTCACCCGGCACCACAGGGGAAACCCCGAAGGGTCGTGCACCGGTGCCACTGTATCCAAGACCCAGAATGCTGCCGGGGGCGAACCCTCCAGTGATGTTGCAGTTGCTGCGCCTATGACCTCCTTGGGGCCCGCAGGCACTCCAGAGGGAGGCAAAGGTCCAAAGACAAGACGAAGAACATTGTAATAATCTTGCATCTGGTTCCAAGTTGCCCCGGCTCCAGGAAAAGCGAGGAGGCATGGGAGCGACGTCTGAGCAGAGCCCTCAGCGCCGGGGCGTGAGTAGTCTCCGTAATCCACGTCCTGAGTCGAAGGAGCTATAGAAGACTGAGACTTTGATCTCCTGCGACGCCTCTTACCATGAGACGTGGCTGGGGATTGGGATAGCTGCCGTCGGCCACGGGATGAAGAGCGACGCTCACAGGAACGCCCTCTGGACCAGCTAACTGCAGACCGGGAAGACGACCGACGCCTCAAGTAACTGGGAGCCCAGGACATCCGTGCCGTCGGGAGCTTTATTCGTCGCTCCCGCAGCACCTTCGACTTTAACCGCTAGCAGGCGTCACAATCCTCGGCGTCGTGATGCTTGCCCAAGCACCACATACAAATAGAATGTAGATCCGTACCCAACATCTTCTGGGCACAGGACCCACACGATTTAAACCCAGAGGGCATAGAAGAAGGCACACTGTTTCAGATGAAAAAGAGATCCCGCTGCTCCAGATCCGTGTGCAGCGCGGAAAAATAAGAAACTGACGTCCGCGCGCCAGAGGGGACTTATATGGCTCCACTGATGTCACATCCGGAGTAGATATCGTTACGGAGCCATGCAATCGCCGTCCCCGGCGCGCAGAGGTACTGCTGAGAAAAGTTTACGGATCCAGTCTGACGCCTGGGGAGAATTCACAAGTTAAGGAATCTGCAGCTGGATGTCTCTATCAGATAGAATGGAACTGACGCTGGCGTGCAGGGGTGGCAATTATATGCGGGTTCTATCGGTCATTTCCAGGGAACGAATCCAGTGTGGATCCACATGGCGCCACCTAGTGACATACTGGAGCAGTGTTATGAAAAGCTTCCATGTCCAGTCTGGCACCTGGGGAGTATTCTAAAGGTGAGGAGTCTGCAGTTCATAACAATCCATAAGAAGTTTTGCTCAACAGGCTTTCTGGTAATAGATGAGACAACAAAAAGTGGAGATCACTTGGAGCAGGCTTATGATATCTAGCTATCTGTGAACAGGATCCAGTGGGACTTCACTAAATGAAAACAAGGGCTCTGCCACAGAGGAGGATGTTGCAAAAACTCAGAATGTTACACTTCGCTCTTCATAGGGAAAGGAAAATTCCAAGGCTTCAGTAGCTTTTTGTATTACAATCATACATGAGGAAACATCCTTTTAAGCAGAGCAAGAGGGTTAAGGGATGTCCTCTTCTAGTGAAGTGTCCAACAATTGCATCATGTAAGTCCAGATATAAACCAGCTCTGGTGTTACAATGGGGAAGGAGGTTATAGGCCTCTGGATTATTAACCTACGTACGGCCATGGTCTTCATGAGGCACTGCGAGGGCACTGGAGACAAATCTCCATTTGAAATATCTCTGAATCCCAGGATGTCTGCTACCAAGGGAAGATTATTAAGGTTTGCTTTAAATTTTCTTGTGCCACAAGGACTATTTTATCCTACATTGCTGGCTTCGAGAGTAGTGCTGTTGTCAGCTATGTGAGTGGTGTCTGTATTTGCACCTAAGGAGACTCTGACCAAGTGGGGAACTTCATCTTGGCAGGCTTTAACTTCTTGGGTGCTGAGGCTAGAGCCCGTGGTGCTGCAGTAAAAGGGGTCTGAGCTGTGGGAGTCTCCAAAACCATAGGAACGTCCCCTTTGAGGGGTGGTAAAGAGGATTTAGGAGCCATCCTGAACAAATCCAGATTAGCATGGCAGAAGCCCTCAACCTGCACAGGGTAAGCCAATGGGTATGGAAAATCCAGTCTCAACTTTTTCAATGTTGGGATCTCTCTAAACAATGAGCAAGAGTTTGGCATTGGGACTCCAAATGTTCTTGAAAGCAGGACCTTCTTTATATGAAGAAGGGGACTTCTCTTTCCTGTGGTACTTTTAGCCAGTTGGTGCCTAATATACTCCAGTAAGAACAAGAAAAATGGTTGGACGTGCGTTTACAGTTAATACATTCAAAAATAACCACCTTGGAATCTAAAGTAGTTATGGTGTTTTCATTACACCTTTTCTTTGTTCATTTATTTTTAGAACAAACACGATGGACATTTAATTCATGTCTTAGAGAAGAACAATAAGTGCTACAGTTCAACAAAACAATAATCACAACATTTTAGACATTTGACAAATACTTCAACGATGACGAATACTTCAAAATTGACAGAACATGACAAAACACAATAGACTAGTCCTTACTTTGACAAAAGAAACAATGGCGGTGCAAATTGTTTGTGCTTTTCAAAAATACAACCTGCCATATACAGCTAAACAATACTATAGTTACACCAGGCTAATTGCCCTGTTTGTACACAGTATTATTCCGTGAGTTAGTGGTAGTTACTGCTAGCTGGATGGGGTCAACGCGTTTCAGAACCCTATTCAATTTCAGGGTTCTCCTCAGGATCAGGATCAGGACTTGGTCGAACACTATGAAAAATAATGAGATGTGAAAATATTTGTAAGTTGTGGGTCCCTGCATTATAGTTTCCCTACCTTGGCCCAATAAAGCAATTTATTCTTACCGTTTGTGGAAAGAAGGTAAGCACAGATGATAATTGGCAGTTAATGCCGCATGGGATCGCGGAATGCCATGAGTTTTCTGAAAAAATACAGAGAGTTTGAATGAGCTGTGAGTCAGACAGCTATAAGTGAGGGTGCACTCAATTAAAAATGCCACAAGTGACTCGAAAATCAACTGTAGTATGGCGTTTAAAATGACGCACATAGTTATAGTAATATATTCATTAGGGAAACAAACTTGCCTCGTGTTTGTGGCCAGACACGCCCTTCGGCGGTTGCTGGTATCTCCGTGAGATGATGCGGTGACTTCGTGTTTATACGAAACCTGTTGGATATAAGGTGAACCCCGATTAATCGTGGTACGAGCGAACCTTACTGCATTATACTGTGATCTGGGATAAACGTGGCTTACTTGTATAGAATTGATAGTGAAACGATCGCCGGGGCGTTAGGCAGGCTATTTTCTGGGCCCTCACTCTGCTCTCTTTTTAAGTATTGAGGCGGTTTTGGGGGGCGCGTGCTGGTAGCTGAAATGCATGCTTGCCACTCATGGTGCAGTTGAGTGATTCAAGGCAAAATATTTAAGAGGCAAATGATTTTAAAGTCTGTTAATTCAGACATTTCATTCAGTCCCGCAGAGGCAGTATTAAAACGCATAATTAGATAAGCTTCTCTTTGAAGCAATGTCCTTTCCAGATCTCCCCCTCTGGGGTTTGGTTTGATGACACTTAACACTGTCCATCGGAGATCTCTTTCCGTGTGTTTGAATTCTTGAAAATGAGCAACCAGGGGTGCATTCGGTACTTTATTTTTAATTCGTGAACAGTGTTGACTTATTCGTTGCCTGATTTCCTGCGTGGTTTTGCCGATGTACACCAGAGGACAGGGGCAGGTAATGGCGTAGACCACATTCTTGGTCTTACAAGTAGAAAATTCATTGTGGTTCCACTTATCAGTTCCGTCCGTGAACTCTGTGCCCTCCACGGTTGAGTTGCATGCCTGACATGTTCCACATTTATGATGTCCTACTACGGGTTGTAAGTTCAAAAAGGGGCGTAGCAATTCTACTCTCTTGGGGGCATCATCCGATGCCCTAACGATGCGCTGTCCGATGCCGACATTCTTTTTCAGAGCAAACAAAGGTATTTGAAGATCCTTATCAGTGTCCTTTACCAGATGCCAATTCTGTCGAATAATTTTTTTAAAAGAGTTGGTGTGTGGACCGAAGGTGGAGACACACACTAAGCGTGTCATAGGTTTTTTCAGTTGTTTCTCGAGCAATATTTCACGTGGTGTGAACCAGGCCCTTTTACATGAATGCTTTAGTAGCTTCAATGGATAGCCCTTCTTCTTGAGTTTTGCAGTCAGCAAGTTGGAATGTATTTCATAATCTTCTTTGCGTGTGCAGTTACGCCGCACACGTAAGTACCGACCATAGGGCAAAGTGTCCTTAAGACTCTTTGGATGGTGACTTTTAAAATGGAGTGCTGTGTTTTTGTCCGTAGGCTTGGTATACAGTGTAGTGATCAAACCTGTTTCTGTGGGCCGCACCTCCACATCCAAAAATGTTAAGCTGGTGGTACTGTGAGTCAAACTAAATTGTATGTCCGGGTTTCTCTCGTTCAACCACACATGAAACTTAAGTAGTTCATTTTCCGTTCCAGCCCAGATGCACCATATATCATCAATATATCGGTGCCATTGTACCAAACATTGGCTGAAGGGGTTGTTGTTGTAAATATGACGATCCTCATATTTGGCCATGTAAAGAACCGCCATCTCCGGCGCGAAGGATCACCCCATAGCAGTCCCTTTCACCTGGACAAAGAAGTCATTTTCGAATTTAAAATAGTTTCGTTTTAGAGCCAGTGAGGCTAAGTTCACAATAAATTGTGTGGGAATGCGATGGGGGCGATCTCTGCTTTCCAAATAGGATTCCAACACATTCAATGCCTCCTCCTGGGGAACTTGCGTGTATAAGGATACAACGTCTAGAGTAACTAATCTGTGGTGTCCCGGATGGAATTGAAAGCCCTCGATTTTGTTAATAAAGTCAGTTGTGTCCCTCAAATATGATGTGATCTTTTGCAAAAACTCTTTCAGGAACACATCCACATAGTTTGAGATCCACGAGTACTGAATCACACCCTGATATTATAGGGCGGCCGGGGGGTGAAGTGGCGTTCTTGTGAACTTTAGGGAGGAAATAGATCACGGGTGTTCTTGGGTGTTTCTTTATCAAGTATTCATGTTCTTTGGGACCCAAGATCCCGGCCTCGAGGCCAGCGTCAGCGATAATTTTGATTTCATTCTGGATCTGTCGTACTGAAACAGATGGGATCTTTCTGTTCCATGTTTGATTCAAAACGTGTTTGCGACCTTCTTCCAAGTATGCCTCTTGACCAAACCACTGTTGCCCCACCCTTATCCGCCGGCTTGATAACCAGTTCCTTGTCATCTTTGAGTTCTTTAATGACCAATCTTTGTGTGGCTGGCATGCTGCTTTTGACAAACACCTTCCGGTGATTCAGTTGGTTGAGGGATGATAAAAAAAACGCTTGTTCAAAAGTAAGAATGCTTTTGGGAGTAGTATGTGATGGAGGGCAGAACGTCGATTTATTGCGTAGTCCTGATACCTCCCCAACGTTGGGCATCTCTTTGACTTTGAAGAATATGTGGAGCCTGATCTTCCTGAAAAGTTCCATAGCTTCCATTTTCAGGTGGACTAGATCTTGTTTCTGGCTGGGAATGAATTTCAAGCCTAGCTCTAAAACTGGTTCTTGTTCTGGTGCAAGTGTCTTATTAGATAAATTGATAAAGTCTTCTTTATGATTGGTAGTATATTTGCGCCTGGTGCGCATTTCCCATGGTTGGGGTTTGTATCGTTCTCTTTGCTGCTGTTGACCAACCCCTAAAAAATTACTGTCATTTTTTCGTGGTTGGTTTACGTGGGATGGTCCTTCACGTGCGTCAGACTCACCTGTGGAGTCGGATGATGTATCAGAAAAGGTCAAGAACTTAAGTTTTGATCTGCCTCTGTATTCAGGTAAAAACCTGCGTGATTCCTCACGTGTGTAGAAATCTTCTCTCGTATGGATACACAGTTTCCAAATTAAACGACTTTCTGTCACGCTCAAATTTAGAATTCTTAAAATTGATTGTATTGTCTTTAAAAGTGGCGATCTCTTTTTCAATTTTCTCCAGCAGCGTTTTAGCTTTGGGGACTGTATGATTGTCTTTTATGGATTGGATGAATTGCTCTATTTCATCCGCCTGTGTGCGGCAAAGTCTTTGGGCCGTTTCAATAGAGTGCACCATCAGATCTCTACTGCACTTAGTGCTGATGCAACGAAAACCTTTTTTGTATTCTGGATCTTCAGTAAAAATAACCGGGACGTTTTTTACTTGCAAACCCCATGGGATAGTGCCAGCCTTGAGATTTTCCAAAAGAAAGTACCCGTGGAGTTCAGTTCTAATTTGCTTTTTTTGGAGTCTTAGTAATTTATCGAACTCATTCTGTGTTTTTGCAGTTGAGCTTAAATTTACAGCAGGGGACGGTGCGGAAATGAGTCTTTGGATATGATCCTCAGAATAGGAGAGTGTGTCCTTCTCGGACATGATCACTGTTTGGTTGTGCCTTGAGTGGCAGAACCTTAAACAACAAATTATTACCCCTTACAATGATATTTCAAAAATACCCACACGGGCTAGTGCCCGCTTTAAATTTATAAACAACGAGGGGTTGGGCCTATATCTACGTCCAAACTAGGCCACATTAATAGTAAGAACAAGAAAAATTGTTGGACGTGCGTTTACAGTTAATACATTCAAAAATAATCACCTTGGAATCTAAAGTAGTTATGGTGTTTTCATTACACCTTTTCTTTGTTCATTTATTTTTAGAACAAACACGATGGACATTTATTTCATGTCTTAGAGAAGAACAATAAGTGCTACAGTTCAACAAAACAATAATCACAACATTTTAGACAGTCAGTCAGTCAAACCACTTTATTCGGTTAATAAAAACCATAAAAGTACACAACACATATCACATTATACAACACCATATAATATATAAAAACATTTAAAATCCGAAAACTCAGTACATAGGGCGACATAAAAAAATATACAATCACAACAACAAATTTCCTAAAAATACTTAAACACTAACAGGCAATAATTCATATATAGCAGTGTAAAATCTATAAACATCAATAATATATTAATAACTCATTCAATATTTGATGTGCTATAACGTTTTCCTAAGGCGTACAGCTGCAACTAAAAAACTTGCAATGTTAAAAATCTCCCATGGGTCATTCAACAGTTGCAAATAAAAAGAGCGGGTCTGACCTGTATAAAACCTTTTCCCCTCAGAATTGGAACTAAGAAACTTCTGCGAATGACACTAAAATGCTCACAGAACATTATAAAATGCATAGTGTCCTGGATTGAAAAATTGTCGCATGTACAAGGACCTAAATCACACGCCCTACTCCAACCTTGGGAATTTCCTAAAAGAATATGAATTAAGTTAAAACGAAACCTTGTTAAAAGCTGGCGGTGGTAGGGCTTCGTGACAATTTTCAAATATGGTTCAATCAGGGGTGAGGTTCTTAGCAAGAAATAGGCTTTTATTGAGGATTTCTTTAACTCCTTCTCCTCCCTCTCAGCCACCATCAAGTTCAGAAATTGTGTTCTGACCCATGTCACATCCTTTTTTCTTATTTGATCTGGGAGGGTAAATAAGTCAAGGAGCCCTAGTTTACTTAAAATGTTCTTTACATAGTGTAACCATGGGATGCTGTTCGCTTTGTCCAGGGCCACACAGTCCCTGATAATCTGATGATTAAGAGTTAACTCGGGGTTAAGCCAGGTCTTTAACCAGCAACTCACTGGGGCCAACCTCAACAAATCTGACATGTAACTAGCCCCAATCTCTTGATGTATTATAAATGTGGAAGTGGACTGTGGAACAGACAGGAGGGAGCGTAAAAATTTATTTTCAACTATCTGTACCACTTCTCCTGACTTATAGCCCCAGAGATCGGAACCATACAGAGCGATAGCCATGCATTTGGACCTGTAAATGTTAAGCATGACTTCGATTGGCTTGGCCCCTAGCCGTTGAGCAAAGCCATGAACAGCAGCCGTTGATCTTGCCATCAAATTCTTTTTCACTATTTGTTGGGGGGCCCATGTCCCCTTCTCATCAAATAAAACCCCCAAGTAGTTAAAAAAGGGCACCCTAGATAACTCAACACCTTCACAATAAAAGGATTTTACTTTTTGTTTTTCTGACCCATAGACATCGTTTGGGATTTTGCTATATTCACTACAAGATCCAGAGATTTCATGTAAGCCCCAAATGAATCCAATAACCTCTGAAGCCCTATTGGTGTGCGGGCTAATAAGACAGCGTCATCCGCGTATAGGAGCACAGGAACTACCATGCCCCCTATTCGTGGAATATCCTGGCTGGCAGTTTCAAGGGATTTGGCTAAGTTATTAATCTATAATGTAAAAAGTAGGGGCGCTAAAATGCAGCCCTGTCGCACCCCTCTGCTAGATTTAAAGTGCCTTGTGCATTTTCCTTCTTGATTAACCCTTATATTGGCATGGAGGTCCTTGTGCAAATCAGCCAGAAGGTAAACCAGACTTGGTTCTATTCCCATGTCTAGCAGGATCAACCACAGCTTCGACCTATTGACCAGGTCAAAGGCCGAGCTGAGATCCATGAACGCCAGGTGTAATGACCCCATTTTGGCTAATGTATATTTCCCAGCTAATAAGTGTAAATTTAAACACTGATCCAGGGTGCTCCTCCCTTTTCTAAAACCATATTGAAAATTAGTTAAAACCTCATTTTCATTCAGCCAATCCATTAATTTAGTTAAAATAACCTCCCTAAGACTTTTACTGCTGAGTCAATTAGGGAAATTGGCCTGTAACATAGTGGATCCCCTCTCGAGCCTTTTTTAAAAATTGGAATGATCGTGGAAAGCGACCACGATGGAGGGAAGCCCTGATCGCTGGTTACATTAAAGACGTTAGTCAAGAGTTTAGCCCAGAAAGCCGGGTGTTGTTTATATAGATCGGCGGGTACACCATCAGGGCCGGGGGCCTTATTGCTGGACATTTGCATTATAGCCCGTTGTACGTCTCCTTCATTAAAGACAGTACTTTGGGAATCCCAACCTCGCTTGTGATTGCCTAACGAGACTGGTGTCGGAGTGGCCTCATAAATGGTTTCAAAGTGAGAGAGCCACTGAGCCTCAGTGATATTACAATCTAATGGACTATTCTCTATTCCTGAAAAGAATGGTTTATTAATAGCCCAAAAACGCGAGCTATTTTTTAAAACCTCCACTGATGAAAGTGCCTCCCATGCCTCTTCCTGAATTTCCTTTTTGCGATTAGCCATTGCCAACTTATACTGCTTCCTTAGCATAGCTATTTGTGTTTTATCTCGTGGGATTGATTTCAAGGCTGCAATTAATTTGCAATGTGCCATGGAACATTTTTTGTCAAACCACCTTTCGCCACTACTTGTTCTAGAGGTGGTTTCCACAGTTAGTTCTGATGCTACCTGCGCACATAACCCTTCAAAGGCTGTTAATACCTCCGCCCCATGGCTAAAGTTACCAAGGCAGATATCTACCTCGTCCTCCGCCCTCTCACACAATTCTTTAAAAAAGCGATCCGGGATTACCTTTGCCCATTTTAACCTGCGACCCTGGTCGGTAACTCACACAGTGGACGCTATCTATCTTGCCCAGGTCCCTCTTTAAACCACAGTCTCTATTCAAAACCAGGATAACTGGATTATGGTCGCTATAAGGGGACCACCTAACATTATAGAAGACTACATGGGGTTGAAAAAGAGGGGAGATGAATATGAAATCTATAGTAGTATTCTTCCCTCTTCCTTTAAAAGTGGGAACCCTTTCCTTAATGTCCATGTGACAAGGGTCGCAGAGGTCTGACGCGGCCAAAAGCTCCTCCAAGCATTCCCCATGTTGTGTATGCTCAAAGTGGGGAGTCGAGGAAATTGCCGGGCCTAGGGGTCAGCTACTTGGCAACTCATCTCGCAAACATGAATGTTAAAATCGCCCATAAGTACAATTGCATAAGAAGTGGTTTGCTTTAAACAATAATCCTCTAAGAAACATTTCAATGTACATAGATGTTCATTTAAAAAGCTACTCTTCCCAGAATTATAAAAATTGACAAACAGAGTTTTGGCTTGATTAGGGGCAACAGATTCAATTATCTGAAGATTATGGGACCCCGACTCCACCACCCTATTGACCCCTGCCAATTCAAGTGAAAATAACATTAGTAAGCCCCCTTTTGGCCTACCTGCCACCGAAGGGCGTGCTGGGACACTATATGTTTTGAAACCATCAATCCAAAAATTATTTTCCATGTCCCATGTCTCCTGCAAGCTCACTATATCATGGGTTTTTAGAAAGTCACACCACCTAGGGTCTTCCTTTTTGCTTCTTAAACCTGCAATATTCCAGCTAATGATCTTACAACTGGCTACTTCATCATATACCACCTGCCCTGTGATCGGTTCCTCGCTCTGATTCTGATGGCAGCAAGGCAGCTCCAGTCAATCATTCTCATCCAAGAATGACAACGGGTGAAATCTATTTTGGCACGCTAGCCCAGGCCCATCATCCACTCTCTCTAAGGGCATGGGTAGTGGTGGAACAGCATTTGCTGATCCACCATTTGTACTAGCGGTATGATTCTTCTCCCTTATAAGTGGGTGAGGGAAAAAACTGCCCGCTTAGTTTCACCAGAATCTGATCCCCGTGGGTGGCCACTAGATGAGTGTGGCCTCCTTAATAGTGGATAAAAAAACCAAGCGGCAAAGCCCTAATACTCCCCTGGCCCTCACAATCGTCCTCCCTGAATAGCTGCCCAGCTATGTCAGCCCTGTCAAAATTAATTACAATACAATCATCTGTGCCCCGTTTTATTTTATGGCCAACTTTCCCCACTCGTCTCGCCATTATAATGTGAGAAGAGACCATAGAGCCATCTTTACATTGCTGGTCACACCAAAATTTAGTTTTTCGAAGCTGCTCCATGGTTGATTCCACACAATTCTTTCTGAGTGGGGGAACCCCTGTGAGGATAGCAATCAATCAATCCACTTTATTCGATTAATTAAAATCATAAAAGTACAAGACATAAAATACATAAACACACACATACCTATACAAAATTTTGGGGATAAAAAGTTGGGCACAATCCTATTTGTGTAATTCAGCAGCATCAAAAAATACAAAAGTTAAAAAATTATTTCATTAGAGAATCAGCATAATACAGTATATAGCATAAAAATCCATACAATAGCAGCAATAGAACTAGTAATATTAAAAATAATCCACAGAATACTCAGCTTCAGCAAATGAGGTTAATCGGTTCGTTAAAATGCGTAACAATGTGCATATTGTTTTCCAATTTCTTCCTAATCCTAATAGCAGCAACCAAAAAACAAGCAATATTAAAAATGTCCCATGTATTACTTAACATTTGCAGATAAAGCAGTGCAGGTTTAACCTGTAGAAAACCCTTTTATTTAATAGAGGGACTAAAAACTTCCTACGTATATCCAAATAGAGGTCACAGAACATTACAAAATGTAGGGTATCTTGTGTAGAAAAATTATCACAAGAACCCGGTCCTGCATCCTCTGGCTTACACCACCCCTCATAGTTGCCCAAATTAAAATGAATCAAATTAAAACGGAACCTAGTCAGGAGCCAGCGATGGAACGGTTTAGTAACAGTTATCAAATACGGCTCAATTAATAACAACGTTTTTGTCAAAAAGTGAGCCCTAACTAAAGGTTTCTGTAGCTCCTTTTCTTCCCGTTCCAGCATCAACATATTTATAAAATTCGTTCTAACCCCTTTCAAATCTTCCTTCCTAATCCTATCCGGGAATTCAAATAGTTCTAGCCGCCCTATTTTGGATAACATAGATCTAACATATGCAAGCCAATTAATGTTACTTACTTTATCCAATTTGACACAATCCCGCAATATCAAATGATTCAGGGTTAAAACTGGGTTAAGCCATACTTTGAGCCAGCAGAGTAACGGCGCTGTACGCAAAGTATCTGAGACATAACCCAGCCCCAATTCCTGGTGTATGGCAAAGGTTGAAGTAGATTGAGGAACAGACAGGAGACTACGTAAAAATTTGTTTTCCACTGTCTGTAGTCCTGCCTGTTGCTTGTATCCCCAAATAGATGAGCCATATGCTGCAATAGCCAAACACTTAGATCTATATAATTTTATAATGGCCTCCACAGGTCTAGCTCCCAACCGCTGCGCAAACCCTAGTATGGCAGAAGTTGATCTAATTACTGCATTTTTTAAATTTTTTGTTGGGGAACCCAAGAGCCTCTTTCATCAAACACTACTCCTAAATATGTAAACGAGGATACAGTCGTCACAACCCCCATTACAATAAAAAGTCTTTGCTTTAGGAGCTTTATGACTCGTGGTCATAATATGTGATTTCCCGATATTTACTACCAGGTCTAAAGACTGCATATAGGCTCCAAACGCATCCAGAAGCCGCTGGAGACCTACTGCAGTTCGTGCCAAAAGAACGGCATCATCCGCGTATAGGAGAACCGGGATTGGACAGTCTCCTACACGCGGTATATCCAAGCTCGCCTCCACCAGAGATCTATCCAGGGCGTTAGTATATAGTGTAAAAAGCAGGGAGCCAATATGCACCCCTGTCTTACGCCTCTTCCTGATTTAAAAGACTTAGAACACTTGCCATCTTGTGAAAGCCTAATTGATGCAGATAGGTCACTATGAAGATCAGCTAGGAAATAAACCAGACCCGGATCCAATCCCATTTCTAATAAAATACTCCACAGCTTCGACCTGTTAACCAGGTCGAAAGCTGAGGACAAGTCCATAAAAGCCATTTTAAGCGAGCCCTCTTTAGCCTTAGTATATTTACTAATTAATAAATACAGGTTGAGACATTGGTCCATAGTACTTCGTCCTTTTCTAAAACCGTACTGTAAATTAGAAACAATCTTGTTATCATTGGCCCAGTCTAAAATCTTTTCTAAAATCACTTTGCCCAAAATTTTAACAGTCGAGTCAATTAAAGATATCGGTCTGTAGCACCTCGGGTCCCCTCTCTGACCCTTTTTAAAAACTGGTATAATAATCGACTGAGACCAGGATGCGGAAAACCCACTCGTTCTCACTGCATTAAATACATTTGCAAGTATCTTAGCCCAAAATTTGGGGTTACACTTAAAAAGGTCTGCCGGGACACGGTCTGGACCTGGAGCTTTATTACTAGATGTGTCTTTTATTGCTCTCTCAACGTCCTCCTCATTAAAAATAAAGGATGCTGCAGCTTGCTGGGTTGATACCTTAAAATAAGTTTCCATCGTCTCATCAGAACCATAAATTCCCTCAAAGTGAGCCAACCACTGAGCCTCTGTGATATTACTTTCCTGAATGTCGTTTTCCTGACCTGTAAAAAATGGGGAGTTAACAATAGACCAAAATCTAGAACTATCTTTTAACACATCGACTGAAACAAGATCATTCCAAGCCTCTGCCTTAATCTCTGATTTCCGCCTATGAACTGCGACCTTGTATTGTTTCCGTAACGACACTACCAATTCCCTATCTCGAGGAGAACATTTCAAGGCTAAAATAAGGGCACGATGTGCTCGTGAGCAGTTTTCATCAAACCATTTTTCTCCTAATTTAGTTTTCATTTTAGAGTTGATGGTCAAATCCACTGATATCTGTCTACAGATACCAACAAAAGCTCCTAGGACCACATTTTCAGGACTTAAAGGGTCAGCACATATTGCGAAATGTCCGCTAGTTTTTAGGCAAAGATCTTTAAAGAAGGAATCTGGTACCACCTTCGACCACTTAAGCCTCCGCCCTTGATCACAGGTTACCATACTATTAACACCCAAATTTTCCCCACCGTTTCCCAAAAACCCACAGCTATTATCCAGTTCCAATATGACGGGGTTATGATCACTGAAAGATGAAACTATAGCGTTATAAAAAACTACCTTGTCAAGTAAAGTAGAGGACAAAAATATATAATCTATGATAGTGTCTCTAGCCTTGGATTTAAATGTAGGACAACGATCAAAATGATTAAAGAATGCTGGTTCAAAAAGATCGGCCCCCGACAAAAGGTTCTCTAGAGCCTCCCCCTGGGGCGAGTGCTCAAACTGAGGGCTCACCGAATGAGTATGGGCTAAGTGATCTTCGATAAGACAATGCCGCTCACACAAATGTATATTAAAATCACCCATAATTAATATATGATAAAAAGTGGATTGATTAGCCCTATAGTCTTCTAAAAAGGAGTTCAACTTAATCAAATGTTGATTTAAAAATCATTTTCCCCAGAATTATAGAAATTAATAAGTAATAACTTAAAATTATTTGCCCGGGTAACTTCTAATATCAGGGCATTAAATGAATCTACCTCTAGTCTACATAAAGAGCCCGCTAGCTTATTGGAGAGGAGGAACATCAAACCACCCTTAGCTCTACCAGCCGTAGCCGGGCGAGCGGGTAGAACATAGGATCTAAAACCATCCACCCAAAAACTATCCCCCCTATCCCAGGTTTCTTGAAGCGCAATTATGTCGTAAGATCTTAAAACCTTCAACCAGAGTGGGGATAGCAACTAAGGGGGTAGCTTCTGGAGGCAGATTAAGTCTATCTCTATTCGGCTCAATATTGTTCCTCTGAGGACAATTGGCCCTATTCCCAATCGGAATCACAGGGTTAAGAGAAGGGTTTTGCACTAAAGCGGTTTGACTATGGGTACGGGCCCCTACCTGTCTACCCAGATCTAAATCGGACTTAGTTATGGCAAAGGGCCCTGTCTTACTCCTTATAGTTATTTTGTTAGAACTAGTAGAACCCCTCTCCCTGTTTTGGGTACTAGACTGTCTTTGACCCTCGGTGGAGCCACTATTTGAACTTGCTAAGATGTTGATTTCTGGATCCCCCAAAAGGGATTCAACACGTTCCACTTTCAACATAATCCCCTACTCCACATAATCATCATGTCAGTAATTTCTTTTACAATGTTCATTAAAATGGGATTCATACATGAGTTTAAAAATTCCTCCATTGTGAGCCTGACGGCCGTTTGGGCACGTTGCACCAGGTCTTCCATTTGAACCGGGGTCGTTTCAGCAGTTACATTTACATGCCCATGTCCAGATTTGCTTGCCCTTTTCTTCGCTTTTTTTTCCCCTTGTTTGCTCACATACCCCTTTTGTGGGGAGGGATGCTCTCTGG
The DNA here is from genome assembly GCA_963921515.1 of Calotriton arnoldi. NCBI lineage: Eukaryota > Metazoa > Chordata > Amphibia > Caudata > Salamandridae > Calotriton > Calotriton arnoldi. The sequence continues at coordinate 861,232 of CAWUFW010003305.1, forward strand.
GTACTTCCACCATATGGTCACCCCCTTCAGCACTAGGCAAAATGTCAATAAGTGGGCTGCTTTCCCCCCCCTATTCTTTGCTTCAATATCAGTATATTAGGCTCAATAGACGATGGGATTTGGGAGGTATTATCAGATAAAATATCGCTCTCCATGGGATCTGGACTCAACCCCAATTCAACCTCCGCATTTTGTATTTCCTTGTTCAAAGCCCCCACAGCAGAAGTCAGATAAGAAATTATTGATGCAGAGTTCCTGGGGACCTTTACCCTATCACATCCCTGGACCTGGGAACATGGGGTTTTGCGCTTACCCATTGTCGCTTCTGACACTGCCAATGTTAAGGGGGTTGCCCAGCCCAGCCTCTTCCAGGCGCTGACGGGCGCAGACGGGCCCGGGCTTTGCCCGGGCACACCCGGCAGCGTCCCGCGCTGCGGGAGCCGCGCGGTGATTTTATATCGCCTCCGGGCGCGGAAATCAGCAGGAGCGCCTCCTGGCGCGAAGCAGACTGGGGACTGAAGTCCCTATGGCCCCCGGTGCAAGGTTGCTGAAAGCGGCTTCCCGCACTGCAGGAGCCGCGCGGTGATTTTATAGCGCCTCCGGGCGCGGTAATCAGCGGGAGCGCCTCCTGGCGCGAAGCAGACTGGGGACTGAAGTCCCTATGGCCCCCGGTGCAAGGTTGCTGAAGGCCTATATCTACGTCCAAACTAGGCCACATTAATAGTAAGAACAAGAAAAATGGTTGGACGTGCGTTTACAGTTAATACATTCAAAAATAACCACCTTGGAATCTAAAGTAGTTATGGTGTTTTCAGTACACCTTTTCTTTGTTCATTTATTTTTAGAACAAACACGATGGACATTTAATTCATGTCTTAGAGAAGAACAAGAAGTGCTACAGTTCAACAAAACAATAATCACAACATTTTAGACATTTGACAAATACTTCAACGATGACGAATACTTCAAAATTGACAGAACATAACAAAACACAATAGACTAGTCCTTACTTTGACAAAAGAAACAATGGCGGTGCAAATTGTTTGGGTTTTTCAAAAATACAACCTGCCATATACAGCTAAACAACACTATAGTTACACCAGGCTAATTGCCCTGTTTGTACACAGTATTATTCCGTGAGTTAGTGGTAGTTACTGCTAGCTGGATGGGGTCGATGCGTTTCAGAACCCTATTCAATTTCAGGGTTCTCCTCAGGACCAGGACTTGGTCGAACACTATGAAAAATAATGAGATGTGAAAATATTTGTAAGTTGTGGGTCCCTGCATTATAGTTTCCCTACCTTGGCCCAATAAAGCAATTTATTCTTACCGTTTGTGGAAAGAAGGTAAGCACAGATGATAATTGGCAGTTAATGCCGCATGGGATCGCGGAATGCCATGAGTTTTCTGAAAAAATACAGAGAGTTTGAATGAGCTGTGAGTCAGACAGCTATAATTGAGGGTGCACTCAATTAAAAATGCCACAAGTGACTCGAAAATCAACTGTAGTATGGCGTTTAAAATAACGCACATAGTTATAGTAATATATTCATTACGGAAACAAACTTGCCTCGTGTTTGTGGCCAGACACGCCCTTCGGCGGTTGCTGGTATCTCAGTGAGATGATGCGGTGACTTCGTGTTTATGCGAAACCTGTTGGATAGAAGGTGAACACAAAGAAAGTGAGAGGGGCCCCTTTACCACAAAGGAGTAGGGCACCAAATAGACCGTAGTCAGAAAAGGGTCCCCTTTGGGCAGCTTAATACAACACGACAGAGACACTCATCACAGCAAATATATCACCAGAACAAAACACCACCACCCTCAAAGGCCAAGTGTTCACAATTATAAAATTATTTTATTAAAATTAACCAAACATATAATCCAATACAGTGGATTGTCATACAATAAAAAAAATAGGTTAAAATCTTACTGACATTTAATACAGAAACATGATCATAGGGAGAACCTGCAAGAAAAGATGGTTTCTAATAAAAAAATGAAGGCAAGTACATTAGATCAAGATCGATATTTCAACATACAGTTATTGTACAGAGAACTTGAACAATAAAGAATCAGAAAGTGTCTGAAAATGTCTTCACAATCTACAGTACGCCTTCAAACAGTTGCGTCGACGCATTTCGGTGGGTATCACTGCTAAAACACCACCTTCCTCAGGACAAGAAACAATGTATCCCACACGGAATCCTGGATCTATTCATAATCACAAAAGAATATTTATAAAAAAACAATTAGCCCTTGAAAGATGTAAAATGGAAAAAGCAGCGTTTATATCCTGGTGATACATCCAATCACACGCATACCTCTTACTCTCAAACTCCACACAGATATAATTGGAGACTACAAGGGAAAGTCATTCTCCAAACAACCAAGGATAGAGGGTGCCTATCAATCAACCCCCCTTTTTAAAAAAAAAAAAAAAAAAAAAAAAATCATAATGCATATACGGCTCAGAGTGTATAGACTCGCATAGTTAAACATTCCTAGTTATATTAAAATATATACCTGTAGGAATATCAGCTGACACATCCAATAAAAACTGCAGGAAATAATCCTTGCAAACTTGTGTATGAGGATTAATAAATCTCTCACTTCGGTATCACTTTTAAAAAAAGAAGAAGAAAGACAGTTCTGTAAAAAATCATAAAGACCCTTGTTACTTAAGAACCGTAACTAATATCTCTGGTCAGTGATGTAGGAAACCTAACAAGGCTTTTTCCTTTCAACTTTCTACTGTTGACGCTTCAACGATTAAAATGAAGACCGCTATGCACCTCTGTAAATAAGAAACAAAAAGGCATCATGCTCAAATTATCTCTAGGACTATGTCTGGCTCGCAGGTACTTCAAACTATCTTAATCCTTATTACCTACTGAGATGTATAAAACACGTAACGTCTTCGATATGGAGTATTAAGATTACTCTATCCTTATTTATCCAATTCCTCAAAAGATGTATCTTCTCCAGGCTGCTCGTGTTAGGTCTGAAAAGTATAGACACCACCATAATTGATTTTAATTCAGTCAGGACTGTACAACTAATTGTGTCTACAGAAATAGCCGGTACCCTATAAAGATTGCACTCGGCTGTTACTCATCCATCCCAAGTGTCCCACTCACCCTCTACAAACAGTGTAGAAGGCAGCATAAAAAGCCCGGGTTGCCATAGCCTACTTTTAAATTTGCTAACCCAGATCTCTGAAAACCATCCCACCGAACAACCTCTAAGGCGCCGTCAGCACACCCGGCTGACATTACGCACAGACACGAAACAATCCCATACCCACGCATCTAAATTAAATATTGGGCTTTCTGATGTCAAAAAAAAAAAAACGTTATCCCTCAATTAACTAGCGTTTGATAATCTTACCTTCCCAGCGAGCGTAACAGCCTCCTGCGGGGTGGAAAAGTGCCTCCGGGAAAGAGAAAGTTTTTTAGCTACTCGCTGACAAAAGGTATTTAAACCCGCCTCACTGACCCATGTGACTAATTTAGTGAACAAGAATCAACTCAACCTGCTCTCTCCTATACGCAGAATAGCCTCGTAACCATGGCGGCCATCTTAGACTGCTGTTTGGTATCGAGGTTAGTGGCGATTCAGTACTATAACTATACACCACAGTCCCTGTATCTGTGACTACATCTCTTAGCAGTGTTACTACAACTTGCTCTCTAAATTTAAAACCTCACACATTGCGGAGTATAGTTCATTCCTATATGAATTACGGCAGCCATATTGGCCTTCATATTTGTTCACTATCAAGTATTGTCAGGGGAAGCCAATACTCTCGCTTCGGCACACGGCGGCCATCTTAGCCTTCCTAGTTATTCATTATCTAATATCCTAAGGGGAAGCCAATACTCTCGCTTTTACATACGGCGGACATCTTAACCTTCCTAGTTCTTTACAGTCTAGTATTTCTATACAACCCTTTGAAATGTTTATGCTATTAGTTCCTACTACTTCCAGTTAAAAACTCAATAAGGCTCCCTTGCTAAAATATCTAAACTTCTTCTCATACCCAGTCTTGGCAACAGTATCAGAACAGTAATTCAAGAATGAATAAAATTATCCCCATATTAACATGAGCTAAATGCCCCCAATTAAACGGTCCCATTCCTCTTTAGAATTGAGACCGTTCCGGACCGTGTTAAACCATGAAATAAACCACTGTTCTCTGGCTTTCCTTTTCAATTCAATATTGCCACCTCGTGCCCCCATCCAGATTTTTTCTAAAATAAACCATTCTATTTCTGAGTCTCTGTCCCTTTTCTAAAAAGTGAGATACCAGTTGGGCATTGACTTTTTTAGTTCTAATGGCTGAGCGATGTTCTTGCAGTCTGGTCCGTAGTTCCCTACTAGTTTCCCCTATGTAGCCCATACCACATGGGCACCGCAAAAAGTACACTATGTTCTTGCTCCTGCAGTTATTCAAAGACCTGGAGTTGACATGACAACCATTGTGTACCAAACTTTTCGACTCAATACATAAGGCACAGACATTGCAAGTACCACATTTTACATTCCCAATGGCTGGCCTTCTGTCTAGTGTACTCTGAGTACTTCCTTGCCCTTCCCTATAAGTGTGGACCAACTCATTTTTCAAATTCCTGTTTCTTTTAAAGGCAAATATGGGTTTGTCTAACTTCTTCTCTTCTTCATTGTTAACAATATGCCAATTGCTATTAATTACATTTTTTATCCGATTGCTAATATGAGAGAAATTACTTACAAACACTATCTTTTCCAATTCCTTTTTACTCTGTCCAGTCTTGTTGAGCATAGCCTCTCTGTCATAGAATCTCGCTCGTTTGCATGAATGCGAGATTAGTTGCTTGGGATAACCCCTATCTCTGAACTTCTTTTTGAGGGTCTCTGCATGTTTATAGAACTCAGTAATATCCGAGCAATTTCTCTGCAAGCGGAGAAATTGACTGAAGGGGATATCATCCCTTTGGGATTTCGGGTGGAAACTCGTATAGTGCAGTAAGGTATTATTTGCCATAGGTTTAGTGTAAAGTTCCACCGCTAGAACCCCCTCTTCTTCTTTAATGGGGGCATCGCATTCCCACACAATTTATTGTGAACTTAGCCTCACTGGCTCTAAAACGAAACTATTTTAAATTCGAAAATGACTTTTGTCCAGGTGAAAGGGACCCGTATGGGGTGTCCCTTCGCGCCGGAGATGGCGGTTCTTTACATGGCCAAATATGAGGATCGTCATATTTACAACAACAACCCCTTCAGCCAATGTTTGGTACAATGGCACCGATATATTGATGATATATGGTGCATCTGGGCTGGAACGGAAAATGAACTACTTAAGTTTCATGTGTGGTTGAACGAGAGAAACCCGGACATACAATTTAGTTTGACTCACATTACCATCAGCTTAACATTTTTGGATGTGGAGGTGCGGCCCACAGAAACAGGTTTGATCACTACACTGTATACCAAGCCTACGGACAAAAACACAGCACTCCATTTTAAAAGTCACCATCCAAAGAGTCTTAAGGACAATTTGCCCTATGGTCAGTACTTGCGTGTGCGGCGTAACTGCACACGCAAAGAAGATTATGAAATACATTCCAACTTGCTGACTGCGAAACTCAAGGAGAAGGGCTATCCATTGAAGCAACTAAAGCATTCATGTAAAAGGGCCTGGTTCACACCACGTGAAATATTGCTCGAGAAACAACTAAAAAAACCTATGACACGCTTAGTGTGTGTCTCCACCTTCGGTCCACACACCAACTCTTTTAAAAAAATTATTCGACAGAATTGGCATCTGGTAAAGGACACTGATAAGGATCTTCAAATACCTTTGTTTGCTCTGAAAAGAATGTCGGCATCGGACAGCGCATCGTTAGGGCATCGGATGATGCCCCAAGAAAGTAGAATTGCTACGCCCCTTTTTGAACTTACAACCCGTAGTAGGACATCATAAATGTGGAACATGTCAGGCATGCAACTCAACCGTGGAGGGCACAGAGTTCACGGACGGAACTGATAAGTGGAACCACAATGAATTTTCTACTTGTAAGACCAAGAATGTGGTCTACGCCATTACCTGCCCCTGTCCTCTGGTGTACATCGGCAAAACCACGCAGGAAATCAGGCAACGAATAAGTCAACACCGTTCACGAATTAAAAATAAAGTACCGAATGCACCCCTGGTTGCTCATTTTCAAGAATTCAAACACACGGAAAGAGAGCTCCGATGGACAGTGTTAAGTGTCATCAAACCGAACCCCAGAGGGGGAGATCTGGAAAGGACATTGCTTCAAAGAGAAGCTTATCTAATTATGCGTTTTAATAATGCCTCTGCGGGACTGATTGAAATGTCTGAAATTAACAGACTTTAAAATCATTTGCCTCTAAAATATTTTGCCTTGAATCACTCAACTGCACCATGAGTGGCACGCATGCATTTCAGCTACCAGCACGCACATCGCGCGATCCATGGTACGAGTTTACTGACTCTGCTTACTATGTTCTTGATCCACAGATCTTAGATTCACGACGTATAAATCATTCCTTAAACACTACATCTACCAACATGCAAAGCGCTGATAGTACTACGCTTTTCACACGATCCGAATCTACAGGTAATGTCTTCTGAATGGCGACGCCCACTTCTGCATTACGGAGATGCCGGAGAGACGAGGCCTGGAAGAACGCTGTTTTGAAACTGACTTTCAGACTTAGGCAAGTCACGCTGTAATGCAATCAACCGCGATTGCGGATGGCCAGTGTCAGTCTCCACCTAATTTTTCTTTTCTTAATTTTTCTTTTCTCTGTCTTTTGGCACTGTTTAGGAGCTGAGCCCTAAACACGGAAAATCAACGCGCCCCCCAACCTCAATTCTTGAAAAGAGAGCCGAGTGAGGGCCCAGAAAATAGCCTGCCTAACGCCCCGGCGATTGTTTCACCATCAATTCTATACAAGTAAGCCACGTTTATCCCAGATCACAAAATAATGCAGTAAGGTTCGCTCGTACCACGATTAATCAGGGTTCACCTAATATCCAACAGGTTTCGTATAAACACGAAGTCACCGCATCATCTCACTGAGATACCAGCAATCGCCGAAGGGCGTGTCTGGCCACAAACACGAGGCAAGTTTGTTTCCCTAATGAATATATTACTATAACTATGTGCGTTATTTTAAACGCCATACTACAGTTGATTTTCGAGTCACTTGTGGCATTTTTAATTGAGTGCACCCTCAATTATAGCTGTCTGACTCACAGCTCATTCAAACTCTCTGTATTTTTTCAGAAAACTCATGGCATTCCGTGATCCCATGCGGCATTAACTGCCAATTATCATCTGTGCTTACCTTCTTTCCACGAACTGTAAGAATAAATTGCTTTATTGGGCCAAGGTAGGGAAACTATAATGCAGGGACCCACAACTTACAAATATTTTCACATCTCATTATTTTTCATAGTGTTCAACCATGTCCTGGTCCTAAGGAGAACCCTGAAATTGAATAGGGTTCTGAAACGCGTCGACCCCATCCAGCTAGCAGTAACTACCACTAACTCACGGAATAATACTGTGTACAAACGGGGCAATTAGCCTGGTGTAACTATAGTGTTGTTTAGCTGTATATGGCAGGTTGTATTTTTGAAAAACACAAACCATTTGCACCGCCATTGTTTCTTTTGTCAAAGTAAGGACTGGTCTATTGTGTTTTGTCATGTTCTGTCAATTTTGAAGTATTCGTCATCGTTGAAGTATTTGTTAAATGTCTAAAATGTTGTGATTATTGTTTTGTTGAACTGTAGCACTTCTTGTTCTTCTCTAAGACATGAATTAAATGTCCATCGTGTTTGTTCTAAAAATAAATGAACAAAGAAAAGGTGTAATGAAAACACCATAACTACTTTAGATTCCAAGGTGGTTATTTTTGAATGTATTAACTGTAAACGCACGTCCAACCATTTTTCTTGTTCTTACTATTAATGTGGCCTAGTTTGGACGTAGATATAGGCCCAACCCCTCGTTGTTTATTAATATACTCCAGTGACATCATCTCCGGAGGACGATTTGTAGCTGTGGCTGCATAGCGGCACTGGAGAAACGCTTTTTTGGACCAGTTTGAAGCCTGGAAGGACAATTTATAAGATGAGGAATATATGTAGGATGTATCCATCAGACAACTATTTGCACTATATACGTTCACCACTCACTATTTCCTGTGCACTGCGCCATCAGCATTATAAGTATCTAAAGTATGTATAATGAATATATGTAAATATGTGTAATCCAGTGACTGCATAGTTTCTAAAGAAGAAAAATCACTGGTGGCTGTTCACACAACATAAGACCACACCTGTGGCTTAAGAATCAACAGGTACTAGAGTTGATCCCTTCAAAGTTTGTTTTTAGGATGAATATTGAGGCTTTCTTACCACTTGAACTATGTTTGCATATGTTCAAGCACTTGTGGAAGGGATCTGATTTAGCAATCTCCTACAAAGCATGGTTATAACAAATGAGTCAAGGCACAGTTAAAGCTCTGTAACCAGCGCCCCAGAGGCAAAAAGGAAAGTTAGTTACTTGTAATCCTAGTTCCCTATTATTGCTATTCTCTCAGAATCCGAAAACGAGTATGTCAGCGCATGTACATGATTCCAAGAACACTTTTTAAACAGTTTTCTTTCTAAAGATACATTTAAATGGAAATATGCCTATGAGAGGCAATGTTTTCTCTGTGTTTTTAAAAATACATCCAGTTTGCCATATTCAATATGAAGTACAAATTTGTCTGAAAGCACTGTTAAAACTTTTGTAAAGGCAAAAAATAAATGGAAAATGTTGTTACTATTAGGCTGAATGCACTCGATGCTACCTGACCCTGCACATTTAAGAATTACAGAAACTACAAGCCTTCTTGTCGTTTTTGTTTTGGCTGACTGAGAAGGAATGCGCGGACACTGATGCCTTCCTTTAAGGCTATTTCACCTTGTGTGCTTGATGTCCCTGATATTGGACAGGATGATATGAACTGTACTAAGGCAAATTTCCTTTTTAGGGGAAATGGAGATTAGGGGCCTTCACCACTTCCATAAATTGAGTTTGATGGGTGGAGGGCGGCTGCCGAGTGTTGGATGACTTGTATGATGGGGACACCTTTGGATTGTTTGGAGAGGGTAGATGCAGATTCACGGTAAGGATGGGTAATTTTTCGACTTTTGTTAAAATAACTTAAGGCTTCCAGATAATGAAGGGTGTTTTCCCTGGGTCCCCCAGCTCCCCGAATCGCTCATAATGTTTACCATTATCATCCTCACTCTGGGAGACTCGCTGTTGCTTAAAGAAAAATGGGAGAATGATTTTCAATAAACGGATGCGGTGTGCTTTATGTCACACTGCAATTTGGTCTTTACTTTAAACCAAGGAAAAGGAAACTGCGTTAAAAATGTGTAGCACTGGTATTATTATTAGCCAAAAGATGAATGCTAATACACTGGTTGCAGCTGGTTCCTTCGGGGAATTATCGAAAAGAGATGCAAGTGAATAGCTGGTGGCTGAAGAGATTTGCATGTCGCGGGTCTGTAGAGATGGTACTCTTCTTTATAGGGGTGTGGAGGAGCATAGAAAGTGGGCAAGGTGACCGATTGCCCCACGTGAAATTGTGTTACCACTTTCGGTAAGAAAGAGGCCCTAGTGCGAAGCACCAACTTATCAGGAAAGATGGTCAGGTAAGGAGGTTTGAATGACCGAGCCTGCAATTCACTACCCTCCTAGCAGATTAATTGCCACTAAAAAGGTTGTTTTAATACTAAGCAACCAGAGGGGGCAATTGTGCAGAGGTTCAAATGGAGCGCACATTAGAAAGGTGAGAGCCAAATTAAGGTCCCACTAAGGCATAATGAAAGGAGAAGTTGGGAACAAATGTACAAGTCCTTTGAGGAATCTATTTACAATGGGAGATTTGAATATTGAGGGTCAGGCTAGCAGTCTCAGGAAGGCAGACAGGGCCGAAAGGTATCCTTTGAGAGAGCCCAGTGCAGAGACCTGCTGCGCAAGGGTCAAAATAAAAAGCAAAAAGTGAGAAAGGGAAGCAGAAAGAGGATCAATAGACCTTTCTGTGCAATACTTTACAAATTTGTGCTACCGGCAGGCGTACACGGTCTTGGTAGAGGGACGCTTGGCTGCCAAAATAACATTACAGACTTCGGGAGGAAGGTTGAATGCTCAATCTCCATGCAAGAAGGCGTAGAGTTGACTGGTTCGGGTGGAGGACCCTCCCCTGCTGCTGCAACAGAAGATCCTCCCGAAGGGCCAACCTGATCGGAGGATCGATGCTCAGTTGGAAAAGCTCGGGAAACAAGACTCTCTGTACCCAGTCCGGAACCACAAGAATGACTTGGGCCCAGTTGCTCCTGATCTTCTTGAGCTCTCTGGACAGGAGCGGTATTGGCAGAAAGGTGTACAGGCAGCCAAAGCTCCACTCTAGACTGAAAGCATCGCCAAGCGAGAGCAGCCTTAGAATCTCCAGTATTCAGAACTGCTGACTTTGCACGTTCTCGGCAGAGGCGAACAGATGTTACCAAGGCTCTCCCCACTGTTGAGAGACTTTGCGCCACCTCTGGATGGAGATGCCATTCGTGATGCGCTAGGCATCATCGGCTGAGTTCGACCGCCCTGGCGTTCAGAGAACCTGCCAGGTGTTGAACCACCAGGGATATGCTCTGCTGTTCCAGTCACATCCAGAGATGCAGAGTCTCTTGACAAAGGGTCCATGACCTTACCCCGCCCTGTTAATTGCAGTACCACATGGCGGTGGTGTTGTCTTGAACCAGCTTTCCCTTGATTGAAGGAAGAAAAGCTTTCAATGCCAAGCAAATCGCTCAGAGCTCCAGCAAGTTGATGTGGAGTCCAGATTCCACCCGAGACCTCTGATCTCCACCTCTCCCAGATGGCTGCCCCATCCCAGAAGTGACGCATGTCACTACTGTGTCACTACTGTATGGTCTGGTTGAGAAAGGGAGAAGAGTCTGCCTCTGACCCAATCGCGGTTGGTTAGCCACCAATGCAGGTCCTGTGCAGTTCTCTCCGAGATCTGGACCATGTCAGAGAGCTTCCCCTGATGCAGCGCCCACTGGAACTTCAAGTCCCACTACAGAGCCCGCATATGCCATCTGGCATATGTCACTAGCAGGATGCAGGAGGCCAAGAGGCCCAGCAGCCTCAGAATCATTCTCACCAAAATCTAGGATAGAGGCTAAAACATAGGTTAAGGAAGCTGGCTCTCTATATACTATACCAATGAGACCTAGTGTGCAGAGAGTTGTAAAGGTGAATCCCCTCACCAAGCACTGCAGGAGACACGGTTCGGAGGTAAAGGTACTTTATTAAGACACGAAGATGCAGAGACCCCATCCAGTGACGGGTCCAGGCCAACTGCCAACACCAGCAGTTCCAATCCCACTTCCTGGCAACCTTCCCCACATTCCAGAACATGGAGAATGTGGATGACAAGAAGGTTCAGGACACCACACTTCCTCCCCCCTTACAACCCGAAAGACAGTTACAAACTTTGTACAATATAACCAACAAAAACTGCAAGAAAAGAACAGAAAATAATTTTTAAAAAACAGTAAAAGAAAATGAAACCGTGCAGCCTGAAGGCATAATGAAACAGTGCAGCCTGAAGGCATAATGAAACAGTGCAGCCTGAAGGGATTCTAAGAAACATAATCTTGTAAGTGGCGAGAAATGCGCCTCAAGCGACAATGCCTCGCCCCCCCCCTTCTTTTACGAAGGGCTCCTCTGGATCTGATCTCAGGGCAGTCGCACGAGCAGTAGGGGCAGAAACATTTCGCCACTCTACCCAAGTTCCAGATTCTATGGTCACTGGTCTTTATTGCATTTTTGAAGACCTTAATCACCTCAAAGGGCTCGCTGAATTTGGAACTACCCCCACCTTTCCTGGGAGACCTAATATTATCCCAGTCACCAATGTTGACCACTGTATTCTTCACAGCCTTTCTTTCATCATACAAGACCTTCCTTTTACTCATCACCTCTCTCTCTCTCTTTCTTTCCAGCCCTCCGTGCTGCCTACTTCACTATCCACCAGCGACCTCTTGGAGGTTACCCACAACGGGGCAACTTTCATATTGGTGACCCTTCCTTTAAACAAACGAAAGGGAGCCTCACCAGTGGAGGAATGGGATGTGAATCTATACTCTCTGACTTTTTTTCTAATGGCCAACTCCCAACTTTCACCACGGGCAACAGCTTGTTGCATGGTCTCCTTGAGCACCTTGATAAACCTCTCCACAACGCCATTACTCTGTGGATGATAAAGAGCAGCCTTCTTGTGCTTAATTCCCCTAGAGCTCAGAAAATCTTCCATGACCCTCGATGTGAATTGGACACAGTTGTCAGACAACAGCGTCAGTGGGGAAACCCTCGCGTTCGAAGAGTTCTTCCAGGAACTCAATCACTGCACTAGACTCAACCGAATTAACCACCTTGTCAGGCCACCGGGAGAACGTATTACTTGCTGTGTTTTTATGCTGGGAAGAGCCGTGTTAAGGCTCGAGGGGTAGGAGGGGCCGGGATCACTTCCGCTTCAGGGCAGCGGTCTAGTTGCTGCTCCTGATACCGGAAGCATTGTATAAATGCGCCCAATGACGCGACTGCGCAGCGGACGCGCGCAGCGGAAGCGCCGCTGGCGCGCCGAAGGCAAGCCCGTCTGCGCCCGTCCGCGCACGACCGGGCCCAGGGTCTAGGACCCCTGGATCTCTCTCCCCACGGAATTGTCGTTATTCGAGCTCTCAGTTCCACCAGTTAAATAGTGGCTTAGGAACTACTTGCTATCATCAGATCGCGTGTGGAAAATCCATGGAAAAGTGTCCCCATTGCCCGTTTACCCTCTCCTCTCAGATAATTAGGATCACTAAGCCCCCCGTATCTACTAGGACCTTTAAACTTCTTTTATTAAACTGTCGCTCCCTGCCCAAGCATACTACAGAGATCTCTATACTTTTAAAGGATTATGATCCAGAGGTCCTGTTTTTATCAGAAACATGGCTGAATCCCAGCTCGGAACCTGACATTATCCAAGCGCTTCCTCAGGGGTATCAGATACAGAGAGTGGACAGGTCAACAGGCAAGGGCGGTGGGATAGCTATTGTCTATAAAGACCACCTTACATGCCGCATGCTAGGAAGCCCACTTCTGGATTGTGAGAATGTTCACTTTTCATTAGAATTTACCCCACTTCTTTCATTTACAGGCATTCTGATTTACCGGCCCCCTAGTGCGATGGGCTTCTTTTATAAAACCCTGCTTGAAACAGTTATCAACTCTGCCAGTACGGCAGCTAATTTTACTCTCCTTGGAGATTTTAACTTACATTTTGATGATTTGGAGGCAGTGACGGCGCTAGAACTTGCACGGGATCTTACGGCTTTGCAGCTATCGCAAAAGGTCACGCAAGCCACCCATGTTAAAGGGCACTGCCTGGATTCCGTGTTCTCGAACTTGGAGAACCTAAAAGGGGATGCCCCTATCCCTGTCCCATGGTCTGATCATTTTCTTATCCCCCTATCTTGGAGCCCTCGGGCCATTGCTCCCTGTGCACAACCTTCATTAACTATGAAACGGCCCTGGTCCAAGCTTTCCACGGACAGCTGGGCTCATGAACTGGAAAAACCAGACCCAAGCCGAATTCCAGCCCAGGCGTAGCCAATGACGACTTTTGCAATTGGATAGATAACTCGTTGAATACAGTCCTCCCTAAAATTTTGATGAAAAAGACAGAGGGTTCGCATAAATCCCCCTGGTACTCCCCTAAATTACGCAGTCTTAAACAGCGATGCAAGGTTCTGGAACGTAGTTGGAGGAAAGATTATTCACCAAGCAAAAAACTGGAATATCGGAGAGCCATTGATACTTACAAAGCAGGTATTAAACAGGCTCAGACCTCCTACTTTGAGGAAAAAATTCTGTCGGCTGGAAATTCCCCTAGAGAAACTTTTATTATTATAAAGAAGCTCCTCAAAACTCCTACCCCGTCCGTGACCCCTGATATTTCCGGACAACGCTGTAACAAACAAGCGGATTTCTTTACTACTAAAATAGAGAACATTCTTAAATGCCTGCCTCAAATTGATGATAAATATGACCTACTAGGCGAGGAGTCAGATCAAGGTGTCTTGTCAACTAGACCATTGCTGGAAACCTTTCCACTAATCACCCAGGAAACTCTTTTGACTCTGCTTTCCTCGGTGAAAAGTGGGTCTCCTAGGGATCCTGCACCTATGAATGTTTTGGTAAGGGTGGCTCCGACAATTGCCCCTGTTATTACAGATGTAATTAATGCATCATTAAGTACAGGAATAGTTCCCTGTGATTGGAAAAGAGCTATGGTAAAGACACTCTTGAAGAAACCCAACCTGGATCCAGGAGACTTGGGTAACTACCGCCTCTATTTCCTTGCTTCCTGGGATGGCCAAGCTCGCTGAAAAGTTTGTCAATCTTACCCTCTCCAATTTTATCGAATCCAACAATCTGCTCCACCCTTCCCAAATGGGATTTCGACCTCGACAGGGCACGGAAACTGCCTTGTTAGTAGTAGTTGAAGAAAGTAGAAAGATTCTGGACGCAGGAGGGGCATCTGTCATCATACTTCTCGATTTGAGCGCAGCATTTGACACGGTGAATCACCGTGTTCTGACTCACCGCCTTGGGAAGTCGGGAGTCACCGACACTGCATTGAAGTGGCTGCGCTCTTTCCTGGAAGATGGATCCTTCCAGATATTTGAAGATGAGATGACCTCTAAATCGATGCCTCTGCGCTGTGGAGTACCGCAGGGATCCTCTCTGAGCCCGACCCTTTTTAATGTGTATATGGCCCCTCTGGCGGATATTGTAGCCCCCTTTGGAATCCATATGGTGACTTGCGCCGACGACACTCAATTGGTCGTCGCGCTTAATCAAGCCAAGCAGCTATCCCAAGACCTCCATTCATGCCTAGAGGAAGTCTCTAAATGGATGGGGGCGTCCCACCTTAAACTCAATGGAAACAAAACAGAGATTATGATCCTGGGTAATCCATCCAATGTTTCATTGAGTACCATGTGGCCAGCATGTATGGGACCAGTCCCAACGCCCAGGAGCGAGATAAAGAGCCTGGGTATCTGGCTAGACCAGAATTTGACTTTTAAGGTGCAAGCCAGGAAGACGGTGGCAGCTTGTTATGGACTGCTTAGAATGGCCCGCAAAGTGCTTCCTCTTCTCCCTTTCCAAGCCAAAAAAATATTAGTCCAATCCTTGATATTGTCTAGAATAGACTATGGAAATGCACTCTACTTAGGGCCCCACTGGCAGTAATCATGAAACTGCAAACGATCCAAAACTGCGCGGCCAGATTATTATTTGGAATATCAAATCGCCTCTCTGCGAAACCGGCCCTATGTGCCCTCCACTGGCTCCCAGTGAAGGAAAGAATCAACTTTAAGGCCCTCTGTATTGTCCATAAGTCTCTGCAAGGGAACGGGTCTTCCTTAATCTCTAAAATGTTTCGCCGCTACAAGGCCCCCAGGGAATTGCGCTCGGATGAACTCCACTTGGTGGAGGTCCCAAGGATTAAGAGGGCGAGAAGTGGCGGTCGTCTTTTTTTCACTCAACGCTGCCAAACTTTGGAACGCTCTACCACTTTACGCAGGGAACCCAGCCACCTTTCCTTCCGAAGGCAACTAAAAACCTTGCTATTTCCCTGAGTGCTCTGCTAATGGATACTGGTCTAGTCAAGCGCTGGGAGGCCCCCAGGTAGCCATGCGCTATATAAGTACCTTTTTCATTTCATTTCATTTCATATTAATGCACACGACATAGCGGTCCTGAGTCTTTAGTTTTACAGGTCCCAAAATGTCTATTGAAATGTCCGTCCACAGACCAGCAGCTTGCTCTCTAGTGACCATGGGCTGTGTCCTGCATTTCAGAACCCTGTCAGAACATGCACATTCACGCACCAACCTTTCCACATACACGTCCATGGCTGGCCACCAGTATGCTTCCCTGATCCTTTCCTTGGTCTTGGCAATGCCCATGTGTGACGCATGAGTGCTTTCAACCAACTTGTCCCTCAGGGCAAGTGGCAAAATCAGCTTGCTACCACGCATGAGGAGACCATCCACCACAGCCAGATATTCCCTAACATGCCAAAACCCTCTGAGCTCCTCCTCACAGTCCTTCTTCTCACAGCAACCACCCGTGACCATGGAGACTACCTTCTGTAAGACAACATCGCTCACAAGATTTTCCCTCCATTCACTCAGAAATGAGTCCTTCATTGTTCAGACACACATTGACTTCTTCTTCTAGCTCCTCACCACCAAACCACTTAACATCATCAACCGTATTACCATCTTCACAGCCGAGTCTTGAAAGACAGTCTGCCAGGATGTTGTTTGAACCAGGTAAATATGAAATGTCAAAATCAAATTCCTGCAGGGCCGCCACTCATTTCCGTATGCGGTGGGAGACAAAATCTATGCCCTTCTTTGAGAATACATCCTTAAGGGGTTTGTGGTCAGTAAGTATCTTGAACCTCTTTCCCCACAAAAACTTCCTCAGCTTGCACACTGCCCAAAACACCCCCAGAGCCTCCTTCTCTACCACTCCGCACACCTCAACGGTCTGGAAATAAACAAAACCGTTTTCTCCTCTCCATCAACCTTTTGCAACAGAATTTATCCCAAGCCACTTGAAGTTGCATCTGTCATAAGGTAAGAAATCTTTGTGGGGTCAAAGCTTCCTAGACAAGGTGCATCATTAAGGTGCTTCTTGATGCAAATAAACTCCTCCTCACAGCCCTTGGACCAAACAAACTCACTACCCTTCTTTAGTAGGGATCTTAGATACAAGGTCTTCCCTGCAAAGTTTGGGACAAATTTGTGATAGAACTCTGCCATGCCCAGGAATTTGACTAGCTCCTCCTTATTTTACGGGGCACGCAAATTGTTGATGGAGCTTACCAAAGATGCCTTTGGCTTGATGCTTGCAGCAGACAAAGAATGACCAAGGTACTCTATCTCCTTGACATCAAATTTGCACTTGTCTGCTCTAAGAGGGAGGCCAGCATCATGCAACGTCTTCAACACAGATTTAAGCCTTGCATCATGTAGTTCCAGATCGACCCCAAAGATGAGTACATCATCTTGGTACACCTTGAAGGCCTCCAAGAATGTCCTCCATTGCCCTCTGAAAAACCGACGCAGCAGAAATGAGACCAAAGGGCATTCTCAGAAACCTAAAGGTGCCAAATAGTGTCACAAAGGCCGTGAGATCTTGAGAGGCGGGGTGAAGTTTGACCTGGTGGTAAGCAGAGGTAAGGTCTAAGGAAGAGAAATGCTTTGCCCCTTCGAGTGAACACATCTCAGTTATGTAGGGTAAAGGGTAGTGGTCAACAATGACCGCTCTGTTAAGCTCGCTCAAGTCCACACAGAGCCGGGCCTCTCCATTGGCCTTGCGGGCCATTAGGACTGGAGAGACCCACTCTGTTGCCTCAACTTCTTGGATGATCCCCTTGGCCAAGAGCTTATTCAACTCAGCTTTCATGCTCTCCCTTACCAACAGGGGCACATTCCTAACTTTAGCAACCTTAGGAACCACATTAGACTTAATCCTTATGCGATGTACATAGTTTTTATGACACCCCAGGTCACCAGCGAAGACTGCAGGAAATTCTTTGATCCAGTCTCGATTGATATCATCAACCACCCTGACAGGAGGTAGTTCTTTCAAACACACTGAGGGGCACTCATTGGGGTCAAGAAACACATGCAGGTCTCTCTGATGAAACCAACTTATGAGTGAATCACCCTTCGAGACAGATCTTCCCAGGGATGACCCTTCCTTTGAAATCAATTGTGCCCCAAAAGTAACCAAGCAACTGTATAGTTACTCCACCATACCCCTTCGGTCTAATGTCTGGCTTCAAAAGAGTGACTTTACCCAACAAATTACATTCATAGAAAGCCTTGGGGACAAGTGTAATCTTGGCACCAGAGTCAAAGAGCATGTTATCAGGGGCATCATTAACCAACACGAGCTCTTGCTGGCCGTCACTTGCATTTCCTGCAATTTGGAGAATCTCAATTTCCTCCACATCCTCCTCAAAAAGATCAACTTCTCTGACCTTCTTGTGTTCCTTGCCTGACCTACAGCATTCTGAGACATGCCCCTTCCTCCCACATGTTTTGCATATGGCTTTCCACCCTGGACAGTCTTTGAAATTAGCCATGTGACCAGGATTACCACATCTGAAGCACCTCCATTGAAATCTCTTCGGGTTGGACAACTTTTGAGCTGAGAATGCTTTAGGTTTAGCACCTCAATCAATTTCAACTTTAACATCAGTGTTTTCCTTCTTATCCCCTGAAGAGTCCTTACGTATGATATCAACACATGCCTTGGAATGTTCATGACTTTTAGCTATCGTAAGGACCTCTTGGAGAGTAGGAGAGTCTTTTTGCCACAAGGTATCCCTGGCTTTGTCTAGTGTACATCCTAACATGAATTGATCCCTTAAGCACTCCTCCAAGGTGGAGCCAAAATTACAGGTGGAGGCCAACTTGCGAAAAACTTTTATATACTGCTCAACCGACTCATCTTGTCTTTGCATTCTTCTTCCGAAATGGTATCGCTCAAGGACAGTACTTACTTTAGGAAGGTAGTGCAAATCTAG
Source organism: Calotriton arnoldi (assembly GCA_963921515.1). Taxonomy (NCBI): domain Eukaryota; kingdom Metazoa; phylum Chordata; class Amphibia; order Caudata; family Salamandridae; genus Calotriton; species Calotriton arnoldi. The sequence continues at coordinate 879,970 of CAWUFW010003305.1, forward strand.
TTTTTTTATGCATATTTCATATTCATTAAGAGTAGCAGAGTCACCATCGGACAGGTCCGGGAGATGTTCAAAGACTTCTTGCCCTTCGGGTCCCAAGCAATGCATCAGCAGAGAGGTCCTCCTCTCTGCGCTTAAGGAGGTACCACAAATGCGAGCATAATGTGAAAACACTTTTTTCCATTTTAGCCACGTGAGTGGAGGATCACCGGAGGCAGTAATATTTTGCATGGTGCCGGTAGTGTGTAAGACGTTTGGATTATTTAGGATCCAAGTAGTGAATTGTAGGAAGACACACTCTCTAACCAGCAGGCATGAAGTACAATAGACAAATGGTGTTGTGCGCGTCAGTGATAATGAATGCGCACTGAGTCAGACGTTACACAACTACTGAAGCTAAGAAATGTACATGACATATGTCAATAGCGCAGGTGTGTTGAAAAGAGCTGTGCACATCAGCGAGAGGTGTGTGCTTAGGAAGGGCAACAATATCAAAGTGGGGCTGTGCGCATCAGCGATGAGAATTACTCAGCTGTGCGCTCTATGAACATGATCAGCTGTGCGTGTCAGCGAGGAGGCGAAAGACACGCAGTGGAAACAGATACTTGTGGATCAAGCTGTGCGCATCAGCGATTAACTTGATAGCTGTGCGCGTATAAAGGAAGATCAGCTGTGCAGCGTGAAGATGTGAAAACAGCTGTGTGCATCAGCGACATAAGCAACACACGCGTTGCTATGGTGACCGTGCACAGTCCCAGATTTGAGGCTTTTCAAAATGGCCGCACGCAACGTGACGACCTTGTGTGAATGCGGCGCCAGGCAGACGTGTCCCAAGGAACAATGAAGGCTACCAGTGGAACGCAGGAGAGATTGTGCGCTCTCGTGCAAGGAGGAGGGAGCGTGTGCTTCTCCAAGCGCTGAAGAGGTTGCGCGATGAGCTGCGCGAGACTCCTCTCCTGCCCAGAGACCCCTAAAATTTAAGTAACAACAGGGGGGCCACGGCTGATATAACGGCAGGCGCCAGGCAGTCTCACTGGAAAGAAAAAGTTCCTCCTTACTTGTCGACTTACTTGCAGTTCCAGGTCGATGAACAGTGGAGTTGACGGTGAATGACAGTTTCTATCAGGTTGGTGGGTGACTTTAAGTACGGCTGGAAGTCACCGAAGCTTTACAGTTAGAAGAGGTGGGTTGCCTGGAATCCGTAAGGTTGGCTGTAAATCCGTGAAGTAGTTTTCCGGTGTAGTTGAAACTGTTGGCTGTAAAAGTAGTTCTCCGGTGTAGTTGAAACTGTTGGGGGTCTCTCGTGTTAGTAGCGCAGATAACTCATCGCCAAAATGTAAAGGTGAATCCCCTCACCACGCACTGCAGGAGACACGGTTCGGAGGTAAAGGTACTTTATTAAGACACGAAGATGCAGAGACCCCATCCAGTGACAGGTCCAGGCTAACTGCCAACACCAGCAGTTCCAATCCCACTGCCTGGCAACCTTCCCCACATTTCAGAACATGGAGAATGTGGATGACAAGAAGGTTCAGGACACCACAAGAGTCCAGTGGATCCCCAGAGGCTTTACAGAGGCTAAAGTAGATAATACTAATGCTATCTTTTGTGGTAGTGTGGGTAAGAAATTAGGCTTATCAGAGGGTAGTGTTATGCATTTGTTGCACACAGTGGCAGTAAATGACCCACACACTCCATGAATAAATCCAAGACCAATTTATAACAAGCATTGGCATAGCCAATAGGTCTTGCCTTTGGGACCTTATAAGTCTTTAGCCATGCAGCACATTTTCCTGGGTGTTGTGCAGCCAGGATTGAAGAGCTATACAACTGCTACACACTAGTTCAAGTAGTCTGATTTGAAATATATATAAGATAGTTTTGTGCCACTGGTACATGCTATGTGTGGTAACAGCTGCTTTGTAATGGCCGTTTCCCCTCCAGTATGCAGTAGCTTTGCCAATATTATATGGTTCCCAGATAGCTCTGTATCACGAAGGCCGAAGTTCTTCAGTCCTGGATTTTCTTTGAATAACCATGTGCATTCTGGGAGTTGCGGACGGTTCCGGTTCACTTAAGTTGATTGAATCGAACCAAGAGGCCACAAACAATAGTGTGTAAATGAAAAACTTTTGTGTTTCTGCTTTTGTACTGTTTGAAAGGCAAGCTAAAAACTACTGTGCTTGTGAAATTGCTGCTCTGAAATCTATTTTTGAAATAAAATGAATGCTCATAAAAGTTAATCCTACCTTACTACCAAGAGTGTATTTTTTAAATAAATCACCATAACCGAAATTTTTTCAAATTGTATTGTAATTGCATTTATATAGCGCTTACTACATCTGTAGAGTCATGGGGGCTGCTCTGACACTGCAGAGGTCTGCCTGCAGTCTCATTTCTGCCTTCTCGAGGGATTCGGCTCTCAGAGATGAGGGGAAGATATGGTAGCGGTGTGGGAGTGGGACGGGTGGGGAGGGGTGGAGGCTGAGGCGCGGGGAGGGTTGCCCTGGCCCCCGAGCTCCGCCTGCCCGAAGGGAAGCTCCCGCCGCAGGAGAGTACTCGAGAGGATGATTCAGCAGGGAAGGAGAGACCGCTGTGCCAGAGAAGGAGCTCAAGAGACTGCTTCAGCCGAGAGAACAGAGACAGCCAGGCCAGAGAGCGAGCGGAGAAGAGAGCTCAAGAGGCCGCTTAAACTGTATAGTTGAAGACTGCTTCAAGTGGGACAGCAGAGACAGCTGAGGCAGAGTGATAGCTCAAGAGACAGTTTAAGCTGAGAAAATAAAAAGAGGTGAGAGAGCTCGAGAGACTGCTTCATCAGGTGGGCCAAGCAGTTGCATGCGATAGTCCAAGTCAGTACCTCAGCTGAGAGCAGAGGCAACTGGCCAGAGAGAGAGAGAGGACAGGAGACTTCTCCAACATTAAACATATAGATAAGTGAAAGACAGAGTTCAAGGGACTATCAACGAAGGAGCTGAACCAGCTGTGTGGGAGAGCTCGGAAAACAGCTTCAGCTGAGAGAGCAGACAGACATAACTGCGTCAGAGAGATGGCACAAGAGACAGTTTCAGCTGGGAAAACGGAGATAGATGAAAGGCAGAGTGCCCTGTCAGAGCAGGGAGACCAGAGGCATCTCGGGCAGAAAGAGCTGCTGAAGTGCTGATACGGGCAGCGTGGACCCGGAGAAAGAGCAAGAGAGCGCTTCAGAGACCTATTCAGCCAGAAGAGCAGAGAGACATCCCTGACCCAGACAAAGTTCCAGAGACGTCTTCACCGGTTGAGCCGAGAGAAAGAGTACTGGAGACCTTCCTGCAGCTGGGAGGGAGGAGGCAATTTCTCGTCTTGGACGGGGTATACAGCGGAGACATAGCTTCAGGGACTGTTTGAACCTGGAGAGCAAAAACAGCTGAGGCGGAGAGCACTCCACAGACGGCCTACCCTGTGAGAGCAAGCGAGAGGTAGAAAGCCCCAGTGGATACTTCAGCTGTCGTCGGGATCCCCCCCGTGTGATCTTCGGCAGTCCTCTGGAATGCCCAACCCAGAAACCAGACGCTGCAATTTCTTGACTTTCTAATTGAGGCGGAAACAGCAGTGCTCGTCTCCGCGGTTTGTTGTCTTGACGGTTTTGTTACGTTCAGACGCCAGCGTCGGGAGGGTTTCATCAAAGTAAAAATGCTCGCAACACGCCTAACATAAAGAACAGCGTCCCGCGAGTGGTGCGCGCACGCTGTAAGGAAAAAAACGAGGAATGCAGCTGCCACCCTGCGCGCCGCTGCTCGCTCCCGCAAGCAAAACGCTGTGGGAGTGAACCTTTGCTAAAGAGGTGGGACATGCGCCCGCCTTTGGCCATTTGCGTGCTTTCATTATTGAAAGACACACGCAAAGGCCAATCCAATGTGTGGGAGGAGTCAGACCCACACGGAGAAGTTCGGGGAAGTTTGGAGTGCTCACAAGAAGCCTCCCATAGAGCAGCGCATGCGTGCTGCGCTAGGCTCGGCCTAAAAATAGTTCAAGGTTCAGTTCAGCACCAACAGTGCACCACCACAAGTGTGGCTGGGTGCAGGGTGAAAATTAGAGGTCGGGCACCCAATGCAAATCAATGGGGATTGGGGGCAATCAGTCAGAGGCTGCTTACAGGTAAGTAGCAGTGGCTTGGGGGGGCCAGTCTCCAGAAGTTGAAGCAAGCACTGGACAGGGCCCAAAGCAGCACCAACACTACACCACCAGCGGTACAGGGGCAGCCAGGTGCAGGGTGCCAACACAGCGTCGGGTGCCCAATGCAAGTCAATGGAGAACGTCCAAATCGAACAAGGGCTGCAGGCTCAGGCCAAGAGGCCGGTTGAAGGAAACCAACAGCTGGGCAGGTAAGTTGCGATGCTCGGGGACGTAGGGACACCTTTGGTCTTCTTCACCAAGGCCAGGTGCAGGGGTGCCTTTTGATGTTGGAAACGGCTTACTGGAGCAGGTTGGGGGGGGGTATCTCCTTGCAGAGGCTGCAGGCAATGTCCAGGAGAGGTCAGCGCTCTGTGGACTCGGGCTCTGGAGCGCTGAGGAACCTTGCTGGAACCACTGGGCCACTTGAACTTGGGCTGGAGGCGTCGGGTGTCGAGGTGGAACTAGGGGCAGGCTTCTCGGTTCTTCAGGTCACAGAGTCTTTACTTTGAAGATAGTTGCTTTGTGAACAGGTCCCCTGTTCTCGGGAGTCTTGATCTTTGTTGAAGGCAGGCAGTCCTCCCAAGGCTTTGGAGGTCGCTGAGCCGCAGGACGGATCTTCTTTTGGCGCAGGATCATCGAGGGCTGCATACAGGCCAATAGGGCTTGGGCAAGTCAGTTGCTGTCTGCATTCTTCCCTGCTGGTGAGACTTTATAGTGTCCGGCTTTTCTTAATCATCAGAAACTGAAGTTCAGGGTCTAGGGATGCCACCTGAATACTAGATTTAGGGACATTACAAGGGAGTGACGGGTAGTAGCCAATGGGCCCCTTACCTAGGGTGTCTACACCCTCTAATATGCCTACCTCCTGTAGGAGAGGGATATAGACCTAGCCCTGATTGGATAAGTCCCACCATCTTCAAGATGGTGGGAACTGAAAAGTGTAATTCGCCTCTCCTCCAGCACCTCAGGGGTGGAGTTGGCAGAGCGGGGCACACCTCCTATTCTTTCTAAGTTTTCCCGCCTGTCCTTTCACCAAAAAGGGGGTGAGGACAGGAAAGGGGCCTGCTCCCTCTAACAGAAGAGGCTGGGGTCGCATTACAGAGGCGGCAAGGCCTTTGAAGCTCCCCGCCACGGATGGCTCTTCTTGACCAGGGGGAAGTGTAAACACCCTCCACCTAGGAAAGGCATTGTTCTCGACCTCAGAGTGCGCAGGCACTCTCCCCATGAGGTCAGAACACTGGTGGTAGCAGGCTGGCTCAGGCCAGTCGGTGACCACACTAAGGATTGGTAGGTTTCAATGGACCCCTCTAAGGGGTCCTCTGTGTGCACTTTTTAATAAATCTGACACTGGAATCCGTGCAGGTTTATTATGCTGAGATGTTTGGTACCAAACATCCCATATTTCAGTGAAGCCATCATGGAGCTGGGGAACTCGTAATGATGTGTCCAGCCTGTGTACTTACAATGGCTTCCCTGGTCACTTACAATATTCAGGAATCAACAAGAATATTGCAAGGGCATATATGCTCATGCAGATATGCCCTCACAGGAGATAGAGTGCAATCCGCCTTAGGGATAAGGCCTGCTAGAAGGGTGTCTTACCTATATCTCACGCAGTGCCTATGGGCATGGCACACAGGGATGTGTGCCATGTAGACTCTTCAGTTTTCTCTGCACCAAGACATGCAGCCTGCAATGGCAGACAGCATAGCTGGGGGGATGTGGGGGCTGGTCCTGGGGTGGCACAACCAGAGCTGCAGCCCCTCAGGACCCTCTGCAGTACACATGCCCTAGGTACTAGGGGTACCACTTACTAGGGACTTACAGGGGTAACTGAAGTGTCCACGTGGTCGGTGTGCACTGCGGCCACAAAAACACTGGGGGGGGGGGGGGTGCGGATGCTGCATGGGCCGGAGTTGCTGGCGAAACTGGAAGTCACTGCCTTGGTCACGAAGGGGGCAAAACTGATTTTGCGGCTGTCATGGGGGAGGAGGCACCTCGTGGTCCTGCAGTCATTCAAGAGCTCCAAGGTTGAATTTGTTTTGTCCCAAAAAACACAGGAACAGTCAAATGGTGTGTTCTTAAGGCTCACCTGAAAGTGCCTAGAAATTCCAGTGTAACATAGCCACACATGCCTACGAAGGGCCACTCCAGTTACATCACAGCTGTACTGCATAGCCTGTGAAAGGGTAGCGCAGGCTTCAATCAAATCAAAACGCAAATACTCACCCATGAGGGTTTCAAGGCACTGGGGGGGGCTCCGTTGAGTACTAGGCTCATCCAAAGAGCCAGGTCTTGAGGTCCTTCCTGAATTGGGGCAATGTGGGAGATTGCCGGAGGGGGAGATCGTTCCAAGCTTTGGCTGCAAGGTAGGAGAAGAACTTTCCCCCTGTTAAGGTCTTGTAGATACATGGGACGGTGTCCAGAGAGAGTTCGGCTGATCGGAGGTGTCTTTTGGGTGCGTGGAAGGAGAGGCGGTTCTTTCTCTGGGACAATGGGTAGAACCTGGGCCACGGAGGCCCATTAAGCATGAGCAGGAGATAGCTGGTGGTTATAGAATGAAGAGCCAAGCTTATGAAAGAAATGACCCTAATCCAAAAGGTCTCTATTCGTTTCGACTCCCTGTCAAGGGGAGTAATGGGGGAACAAATTTGTTTGGATTTTGGTAGCCGAGGCCTGTACCTCTAGCCTGTGGGGAATAGGAAGCTGGATGAGGAAATCCCAGAGCAGGTTGATGGTGCCAGGCAACGAGCTGGTTAACCAGGGGCACTATAAAGAGTTTGGCCTAAGTCCCCAAAACTCTGTAACAGCTTCATTAAAGGGAAGAAGGGGCTCAGAACTCGTGTGGCCTGTCTGAAGGGCCACCATTAAAAAATTGGTCTTCACTTCCTAAGTAGGAAGCTGAAGATCTAAGACCTCGGCTGAGCTCCGCACGATCATAGTGAAGAAGGAACTTTCTTCCATTGTAGGGCCTCGAGGTGCAACCAATCCTATGTCTGGGATGTATCCAGACCACTGACTTTCCTGGGGATCCTCACACCAGTTGTCCTCCTGACAGAGTTGAGCAAGTTAGTCACAACCTCATACCCACCATAATCCGCGTATGAGCCAAACAATTCTTGTAGTACCTGAACCCTTTTGGAGTACAGAAGGTTAGCTAAACGGCTGCGTTACACTCAAACCCGTGGGTGGCCTTGATCAGTGTGGTGTCATCTTGGTGTCAGACAGCACTATGAGTTGACCACCATCATCCAGAGCCGATGCTGCCGGCATCGGCGAGTCTTGTTCCGGCCTGGATTGTGGCACCATAGAGGGACCTTTTCCAAGGTCGGTCTGGATCCTGAAATGAATCCAGAGGGCCCACCAGCTGCAGGAGGTGAACCTGCCAGGGTAATCCTATCTGGGAGGCCTTATGGCTCCTTGGCGTCTGCAGGCACACCAGAGGTTGCAGATACCTTGCCAAAGAGCTGCAGCATGGCTTTTCAGAACTACTCAAATCTGTTGAGGTGACGGCCCCCGGAATTCAGTTTGCTGTGGAGCAAGTGTCGGAATAGACTCTGAAGTGAAATGGCTTCGGGTACAAGACCTTGAGGCACAGTGACGCCTTCAAGCCTTCTCAGTAGTTCAAGAATGACGGGATGGGGCCGAACCCCTTTTGGACTTCTTGTGAGCTGAAACCCTTTTGGACTTCGTGTTTTTCTTGAATTTAGCTCATGGCAACAGTATGTTGAGGCACCGGCCTCAGGAACAGGACCACGACTTAGCTTCGACCAATCGCGACCTGAAATCTTGCGGTGTTTCCTGAAGAAGAGCTTGGCCTCCTGATCCCAGAAGTCACTGCAGGCCTTGGAGTTGTGGTCCTACCACATGCAAACCAAATGTGGCTTAGTCACAGACATCTGTTTGCAACATTCTCCCCACAGATTTTGGAGGTGACATTTTCCATTGCACACTGAAAACATTTTGGAAAGTCAAAATAACGGTCTCAAAAGGGACAAGAGGTAGCTCCGGACCTGCGTCTGTAGGTACAGAATGAAAGAACTGATGTCGGTGCGCATGGCACCTATATTTGCACGTACACTTCCTATCTGGTGTGGAATGACTTGGATGCAGAGCCATCAGCATCACCTGCAGGGGTACAGCTAAAGATTTCTAGATCCAGTCTGCCACTTGGGTGAATATTCAAAAGGTGAGGAAACTGCTGTTAGAAGTCTCTATTAGAAGAGGGACACAAGGAGAGGTTCAGAAGGCCTGTGCACCACATCCCTCTCAGCCAGTCCAGGAGTAAAGAAAATTACTTGGACCCTGTCCTGGTAAATTTTTCTCAGAACTCAAAGAATCAATGGTTTGGGAAGAAACATGGAGGCAATTAGAAAGCTCCACCTTGAACAAAAGGCATCCCCCAAGGCTCTCAGCAGCAGATACTGGAGTACACAGAACAGTGGGAAATGGGAATAGTCGTAGGTGGAAGAGTTCCACCTGAGGGATGCCCCACAGGCTAGAGGAAAAACGGACCACCCCAGGGAGGAGAGGCCACTTCTGGTTGGTAAGATGACACAGACTGAGACTGTCAGCCATGATGTTCTGAGAGCCTGCCCAATGGTTGGCTATTTGCAATATCATATGCTGGTGCACCCAACCCCAGAGCCTCAATGCTTTCGACAGGGAAGACGTCTTTCATATTTGTTGATGTACCACATCATGGTCATATTGTTTGTCAAGATCTAAACAGACTGACTGCGAATAGAAGGGTATAAGACTGCGCTCCAGCGTAATCCCACTCAGATCGAGCAGGTTGATGTGCAGTTCATGTTTTTTGGATGCCAGAGACCTCTGATTTCCATTTGCTCTAAAGGAGCACCCCACTCAAGGGTGAATGTATCCATCACCACTGGAGTCACAGCTGGTGGAGGATAGAAGGGCATCTTGTGAGACAGGTGCTCCACGGCCAGGCCAGAGCCACAGCTGTGTCCCTGGAGCTCATGATGGAGTCCAACAGATCTTACCTGTGCTGAAGGTACCACTGAAGAGCCCTTTTGTGTCAGCGTTCATGGGTGATTAGAAGAGTGCAGGAAACCAGCAGATCTAGCAGGTAAAGAAACCCTCAGGGCTGGAATCCGAGCTTTCTCCCAAAATATTAGAATCCTATCCTGAAAGTCCAGGATCCATTGTGGATCAGGGAAAGCATAAAGCAATGTTGTGCGCAGCACTATCGCAATGAACAGGAGGTACTGAGAGGGCTGTAGGTGAGACTTGGGCACATTGATGGAAAAGCTCAAGTCAAACAGCAGGAAAGCTGTTGCCTGCTGGTGATCCAATGCCACATGTTGCAAGATGGCTTTGAGCAGCCAGTCATCTGGGTACAGGAATATGGAGACCTTTGACCTTTTCATATGAGCCACAAATACCACCACCACCTTGGTGAAGGAGTGAGGTGCCAGTCTTAACCTGAATGGGAAGACACTGCAACAAAACGCAATACCTCATGTAAAACTGCAGTATTAGGATGTGGAACTAGATGTCCTGCAAGTCTAGGGACACCATCCAGTCCCCCACTGCGAGCAATAACAGAACTTAAACTATAGATAGTGTATTAAACTTTTCTTAGCAGTGAAAGAAGTTTGAGGCACTGAGATCGAGCGAAGACCGCTGACCTTCTTGGGAACCAAGAAGTACTGAGAAAAGCACCCCTGCCCAATTTCCTTCTCTGGGACCCACTCCACTGCTCCTTTCTGCAGCAGGGCCGCCACTTCCTACTGCAGGATCTAAAAATGTTTTTCTGACTGAATGGACTAAGGAGGAGGGTCTTGCTGGCTGGGTGGGACATACTCTCATTCTATTATTTAAAGGACCCACTGGTCCGATGTTATGGTCCTCCATGCCTGGTGGTCTGAGGGAGGATGAGAAGGTGGAGGACCAATGCTTAGCGACTCCTCTCCCCCCCACCAACTGAGAGTGCCTTTGTATTGTTGAAACTGTGGGTTTTGTTGTTGCTGAGCTGGTTGGGACGGCCGACATGGTGGAAGTTGAAGCATCTTGAGAAGCTATGAAACTGTAGATAGTCTCTGGGAAATGACTGCAAGCCTAAAGATTGTGCTGTTGCCCCGCTCACATTTAAACTCTCCAAGATCGCTCCAGCCTCGTCTCTAGAAAAGCACATCCCACTGAATGGCATTTCCATAACTGCAGCCTGGAAATCACTGGAGAACCCAGCCATGCATTTCTGTGTAATGTCACCAAAGAGCCTGTGGCGACAACATTAAGCCCCTCTCTGATGATATGCTTTGCAGCATCTTGCCCGTCTTTAACAATCTTGTTTAAGTAGTGCCTGCGGTGGTTCGGTAAGCTCGGCATCATCATTCCAGCTATGTCCTACAGGGAGTGGGTGTTCTACCCAAGCATGCAGATGGCATAGAGGTAATGTAGGGCTAATCTGTCAGCTGAGAATACTTTCTTCCCTACTACTTGTAACTTCTTACTCCCAGTTGAGCGGGGCTGCTGGAAATATGCCAGGCTTTTGTTGAGTGCCGGACGAAGCTTGTATAACTAGACTCTCCGTGGAGGGATGCACTGACAGAAAGGCCAGTTTCCCAGACGCTGACTTGTATCTCCTGGCTATGAGACAATTTACTGCTGGGTCTGATGTGGCTTCTCCCGGGTAGCCTTTACTGGATCCATGTGTGCCTCAATGCCTGGAGCAGCGGTTCTGAACTTGAGGGACATATGGCACCAGGGGAGTACATGCCAGTGAAAACACACATGTAGCCCGAAAAGGTTCCATGGAGACAGGAGGTATTCCTAAGAGGAATGATGCATGCCAGATTATCTCCCCCCCATAGAATGGAGAAAAGGCTCCCTCCACTCTCCCCAGGAAATTCTAGATAAACCTGCATCGTGGCAGCTGGTAGAGTTCCTGGGGCAGGCTCCACCAGAGGAAACCCCTCAGGTGGGGTGATATGCACCAGTTCTGGAGGACAACTCTACAAGGGGTGGAGGGCGCTGAGAGGGGATTGCCTCTTGACTGAGAGTTGTCTAGGTGAGTTGTTAGTTTCTTTTTTTTTGTTTTCTCCTCCCCGGAGGACTTTGACAACAGAGAAAAGTGATATTTGGAGGGATACCTCCTGGAGCGCAACTGCTCATTTTTGGCATTGGGATGCATGAAGCTGCATTTCTCACATGACCTGAAAGTCATGCCTCAACTCCAAGCACCAACGACAGACCTCCTGGGGCTCCAAAACGGGTATTTGCTCATTACGTTTGTGGCAGAGCTTTCAGCCCTGACTTTTTCCCAGATAACCTTCCATAAGCACTGCTCTGAGAAAAATTAAGACCATCTTAATTACCAGAAGTGACAGAAAATTAATGAGTGTGAGCTCCGGATCTACGTCGAAGGGCTTGGACCATTTTTTTCAAGTTGAAATAATTTTTTAGGGTACATTTTATTTTGAAAGGAAATGACAATATATTTTAGCAAAACTGTCTGCAGCGTTTGTCCTTTTTTTGTGCAAGTTGCAAATATTTTTGGGTACATTGTTTTCTTTAAAAATTAAATCACCAATCATTTCCATTCTTATGCATGAATTTTCCTAGCATAAAGGAGCATTCTGGGAGATTTTTAATAGCCACAAATTGCTAAATTTGGCAAACCTTTGTACATACTTTTTATTTTATCACTGTTATTAATGCAAGCTGAGCTTACACCTCATTGTGACACTCACTATAGCAATAAAACTAAAGGCTTTACATCAATGAACCATACATATCATTTTGAACATCTTGTACATATGGATTTGTATCTTGCCTTAGCAGCAAATGCTCACTTTTCCCATAACCATACTGTGGTGCTATAAATTGACGGTCAAAGGGTTGGTGCTACAGGGGATTGTGTCCACTTGTCCTTGACCAAAATAAACATGCAGATTTGTTGTTCTTGACCCAAAATAATGTCCTGAGCACCAGGCAACACACTACATCAGTTCCCCGGATGCGACTCAAGACTCCCTGGACTCCACTGCTTAGCTTCCGATGAGTGAATCAAACTTATTGTCTCAGGATGATCAGTTTTCTTGGCTATCCTTGGGGGCAGTTTAGCCATCACTGGCCCTGAGCTTTTCCCAGAGATGTGCTTTTTTAGCAATTCTTTTGCGCAATGTTGAGAACTATTGTCACATTTGACACTAAGTACAAGGAGACCTTGAAAGGGAAGGGAAATTTCGTGCCGATTTCTTTATTTCGGTTTATCTTTCCACTTGTCCACCTAGTCACAGGCGGTCTCCGGTGTCTCAAATTAAACAAAGGTGCTTGATTGGTTGAGAACGTTAAGCGATCTGGGTACAGTCCCATGCAGTGGAAATCCATCACATGGAGCTTTTTGACTGACCTTTTCGAAAGTTTTCTGTTGTGGGGGTTGTATAAGTCTTGTGTAATTGAGAGGTATCACCACTGTGTGAAATTCATATTGGATTTATGGTAAGCTTCTACCTCCTTTCTGCATCAGCACACAATGTGTCTGTTCTACGATAAAGCAAGAAGAACGATGATCAGCAGGGATGATGCTTCTGATCCAGAGTTCTAAGAACTCTTCAGAATGTTTCATTCAACCCCCTCTGGGAAGCTTAAAATCACAGGTTGTTGCCTCTTGCATGCCCCTTCCAACCCTTACGGATCTTGGATGTAGGCGTCCGGTTAGAGACCGAGGATTGGAGATGTTTTTTAAATTTATTCATGCATTCTTATATAGCACACTCAAGCCTTCGGCATCACCATGCTTTACATGAAATGAGATGACCTGCTTTAACATACATCAAACTAGATTGAAGAAAAAACAATGTTAACAAGTGCAAACCAATAAAAAAGCCAAGTTAATTAGGCTAGTTTCAAAATAGCCCATAATGAGTGAGGAATCTGAGTAAGGGAAGAGGCATGGACAGAAGCAGGGAGGAGAAGAAGCCAGTATGAACAGAGGGGAATGGGAGGACAGGAAAAGGGCAAAACATAAGTTATAATATATGGGAGGTAAAAACAAATAATTGTGAAAGTGGAGGCAACTCCTAGTGGGGAAAGTTCAGAGGGGATTCTGCCCATTGTTTAGCTAATGATGCATCATTTAAATGGTTTCCAAACTACTACCCCCATCTGCTCCCCAGAGGGGGCAGAAAGACGGTAATTGTTGCGGGGGTGGGGGCATTGGCATGCCCGTTTTGGGCAGCCCCCACCCTAATTCAAATTGCCCCCCAAAAAATCCCTGGCTTCTAGTGGGCTTTTTGCCCCCCCCCCCGGGGGGGCAGAAAGGCTGTAGTTGTGGCGGGGTTGTGGGGGCATTGGCATGCCCGTTTTGGGCAGCCCCCACCCTGGGGCGATCCCCAAGCAGGGATCCACTGGGGAGGGGTACCATTGGAAAGGGGAGATTCTCCCCTTTCCAATGATAACTCTCCCGTTTTTCTATGTGCTCAGGGGGCTGAGATAGCCCCCCCGAGCACGTAGAAAGTGAAACTGAAATGAGCCTAAAGGCTCATTTCAGTTTCGGTTTCTGTGAAATGACGTCAGCGCGACGTGCGCGCTGATCGTCATTTCACAAAAACGGGGGTGGGGGGGCCTCGGGAGCTGGGGAAGCTCCTGAGGCTTTGGGGGTGTAAAAGAAATCCCTCTGGTGCCTGCACCAGAGGGATTTCATGGGCAATGGCGTGGGACGCGCGGGAGCCGTCCGACGCACAGTAGCACTTGTGCGTCGGAAGGCTTCTGCGCGTCCGACGCATGGAAGGGGTCGAGTCTGCCTCCAGAAAACCAGGGTGGCCTATCCAGATCAAAATATCTACTTGCGATTAGGAGCGAAAACATTTTTCACTTCCTTCCAAACAGTTTTTTAGGTCTCGCCTACGCAGCGCTGCTTTGGAGTGACCTCTTGGAATCACTCCGGACTTTTTCGGAAACTCGTGCATGTACTGCACTGTTTCCAATGAGCACTCGTGCATGTACGGCGTTTACCTTGCGGGAGCGAGCAGCGGCGCCATCTGTTTGCAATTATCGCGCCCACGCTTTGGAAACAGATGGCGCCGCTGCTCGCGCCCGCAAGGTAAACGCTGTACATGGACTGAGCCTCGAAGCCGCGCCCCGCACCAAGGCAGCACACACACCAACGCCGGTGATCGGACAGCCTGCCTGACTCGAGGCTTGCAATCCTCCTGCATGTTCCTACTGGTCCCTGGCTCCTTATTTCAACCTGCTTGTGGGGGCTTCCAGCCGCTGTCGACCTCACGTCCTCTGTCGGCGTCACTAGGCTTGCTGAAACCATGTATTCCCCTGCCCCGGGCTTGCACCCTAAAATAGTTCTTCATCGACACTGTGCCAGCTTTATCTCCCTAACCTTTCTCTGTGCCTTGTGTCCCAGTTTACAGCCGGTTGTGCTAATTTCGCAAACTCGCCATTTTTCTCCTTGCACTTTCTGCAAAGTAGCACCTTGTTAGGACTTGTGCCCTAGTAATAGGAACTATGGCGGGAGAGCGAAAGCTGACAGGAATAGCAAAGGGGTTAGTGTGCGTCACAACATGAAAGTCCCGTTGAGTTCCTGCGTGCCTCTCCATCAAGGAAAGTTTCTAAGTTTAGATTCGCCAACTCACGGGCATCCATGTTACCGGCGGGCACTGCCCTGCGCGTGCTTACTCATCGAACATATCCCCAGCTTTATCAAAATGCACTAAACATACCCGATCTGGGCGAGAGGCATGTTGGCAATTAGGAATCATTTGAGGTTTCGGATCAGTTCTAGTTCTTACAAAAAAGTGCTTAATTCAAAACAGATATTTTGTCTTTTTTAGCCTTCTGAATTACTGGGGTCATATTTTTTTCCACGAGCTGTTCCAAATTAGGTGTAATGGAAATGCCTAAGTATGTTACAGCGTCGGTGACCCGAGGATCATCTAATTCAACCTTCCCATTCTTTACTACCTGAGTCTTCTGCCTATTCAGCGCATATCCTGAAATTATTCCAAAAACCTGAGCTTCCTTTTCTATTGCCGTTAATGCTGTACAAGGATCAGGGGTAGCCACAGCAATATCATCCGCATAGGCCAAGATTTTAGTTTCTTGCCCATGGAATGTCATTGGCTTAATTGCGCTATTTGCCTCCATTTTCCGAACCAAGGGGTCGATGTATAACGCAAAAAGCAGAGGTGAGCAAGGACAGCCCTGCCTAGTACCCCGTGTGATTAATATTGGTGCGGTCAGACCCCCGTTCAGCCTCAGTTGTGCCATAGGTGCTTTATATATAAAGCCTGTATCGCCCCAAGAAAAGAATTGCCGATACCGTACCATTTCAGAACCATCCACAAAAAGTCCCAGGAGACCCTATCAAATGCTTTTTCAGCATCAAGTAATATTAAAGCCATAGGGTCCCCTGAGACTTCAGCAGCATCAAACAATGTTATAACCCTACGTATGTGATCAGTTGTTCCCCTCCCAGAAATAAACCCATGCTGACGTGGGTGAATCACTTTCCCAATAACGGCATTCAAACGAGTCGCCAGAGCTTTAGATAATATTTTAGTATCACTATTCATTAGCGTAATTGGTCTGTACGAGCCTGGTTCTCTAGGTGCTTTACCCTTTTTAAGAAGATAGTAATGACTGCCCCGGCCCAAGAATCAGGAACAGAGTTCCCTGCTGAGCTTGACGGACTATATCTACTAAATCTGGCCCTATTACATTAAGAAAAGTTTTATAAAATTCAAGTGGAATCTGGTCTGGGCCGGCTGCTTTCCCAGAGGGGAGACCACTGATTGCACTGTAAACCTCGTCGGTAGTCAGTACAGTTTCCAAAGCTTCCTTATCTTCAGAGGTTATGCACTGTATAGGTATACCCCTCAGGTATTCTAAGATCTGGGTCTCCTCCCCCGATTGCTCCTTACAATATAAGTTTTCATAATACTGCCGAAAAACTTCCCGAATTTCAGGTGAATCCTTAACTAAGTTTCCTCTTGTGTCGAAAACTTCAAGAATCTCTCCTGCTGCACTTTTTTGTCTTAATCGTGCTGCCAGGACAAGGCCCACTCGTTCACTATACTCATAGCATAGCTCCTTTTTACCAAGAAATCTTTCAGCAGCCCTGGCTGCTGTTACGTCTCCAACCTCCGCCTTAGCATTTGCTAATTTTAACAGTATGTTATCTGTAGCAACACCTAGCGTCAAGGCAGCTACAAGTTCTTCTTCCACATCCATTAGTTTCTGATACATCATTTGCTCTCGCTGTGCCTCTTTCTTTTGCCGATGTAAACTGAAACTTAGTGTCTCCCCCTTACCCCAGCCTTAAATGCATCCCATACAATCCCCAGGCCTGTGCTCCCTCTATTAATATCCCAGAACCCTCTTATCCAGTTGTTCATATGAGCCACATATTCTTGATCCTTTAAAAGTTTTCTCTCAAATGTCCAAGTCCGCTCTAATCTCTCTACCCTTGCAAAAGTTACTGCAAGTATTAGGGGACTATGATCTGAAATAATCCTTGGATGTTTCTCGATTTTGCAGCTAGCAAGTAACTCTTGTGAGGCAAAGAAGTAGTCTAATCGAACTACTAACTTAAGAGGGGCTGAAAAAAACGTACTACCCGGGTCTGCAGGCCTCAAGTATGTCCACACATCCATAAGTCCGTTATTCTGCACTAAATTAGTAAGAGCATTAAAGACCTTTCTCTTTCGTCCTGAATAATTATGACCTACTTCCCCCAGAGTCCTCCCAAACCATTAATATTAAAATCACCACACAATATAATGGGAGTTGGCCATGATGTAAGCTCAGTGTCCAAAAATTGAAAAAGGTCTGGATCATCCGCAGTTGAACCGTAGACTGAACAAATGGTAAACATAACCCCTTGAAATATACATTCAACTATCGCCCAACGACCCCATTTGTCAGACTGACTTTTCTTAAAGAGTATGTCCCCCGCCGTGAAAGAATAGCCACCCCTCTTGTTCTACTCCCTGCTTAGTGCAAACAATGAGCTTAAACCCCAATTGTTCAATAATACTCCCTCTGGTGCCCTCAATATGAGTCTCCTGGAGGCATATGATGTCAGCCTTAAGATTTTTTAAAACTATTGCCGCTCTTTGTCTCTTACCTTGGTCATTCAGACCACATATATTCATTGAGATTATTCGTATACTCATTAACGTAGCTTGCTATTGCCTTTATTTTGAGAGCCAATATCAATTCTTTTGTAAATCAGCCTAACACTTTCATTTTCGTTTTCCCCCTTTATCCATATATTCCTCAATTGCTGTGCTGCCCTCTCCTGTACCCACCACCCCAGTCCCCCCTAAGAACCCTCCCAGCCTCCCCCCTTCCCTACCCCTTTACGGGCAAATGGGTCTGCAATGACCCAGATGTGGCGGCTGTGTCTCACTGCTCAAGCTGCCGAGAGAGCCCCCAATCCATTGATCACACTACACTGCTTCTGCGCTAAAGCATATTATAAACTTCTATAAAGTTGTGCCAATCTTAAAACTGAGAAATCACCCCAAAAGGAGAAAGAGAAAATAAAGAAGCTTAGTGAGTCTCATCCTAGGATGGCCCCCCTGAAGAGATCGTATAGTCCCAAGTCCGGGCCGTCCTTTAACTTCTCTCAGTTCCAGTAGGTACTCCTGTGCCTTAATCTCTGACATAAACACTCGCACTTTCCCACTCGAGATGACTTTAAGGCGAGCTGGATACATTAGAAATGCTTCACATCCGATCCCTTGAAAGGGAGATATCATTTGCCGGAGTCTCCATCTTCTTTCAACCGTAATATGGCAGAAGTCTGGACGAGCAAAGAAAGTGTGCCCATCATATGACCGCTTTGCGTTCGGCTTTGCTCTGTCCATTATCGCCTGTCGCAGAAGAAAGTTACCTATGAACACTAGGACTGCCCTGGGCCGTTGGTCCGTAGCGTTATTTTTTTTCTATATCATTGGAAAGCGGTGAGCCCGCTGGACCTCGTTGTCCCAATTCCATTGGGAGAGTTCAGGAAATGCTCCCTTCAAGAGGTTCACAGTGAATAATCTAATATAATTTCCTTCAATATTTTCCGCAAGGCCCAGCAGTCTGACATTGTTCTTCCGCTGCCGGTTTTTGAAATCTTCCAGCTTCCAGTGTACGTCCTCTACTTGCTTGTCCTGTGTCTCCATATGTAGTTGTAATTTCCCAACATCTTCTTCCAAAGTTACAGTTCTAGTTTCCACCTGAGCTACCCTTTCCGCGATGTCGGTACATACTTTATTCACTTTCCGGAGTGCCCCCTGCAGTTTTTTAGTTGCTTGTTGGGCCCTGCGGCACTCCTGCCTAGCCTCCCCCTGCATTTGTTTCAGGGTGGAGTACACCAAATCAAGTGAAGGTAAGTCAGTGATTTCAGTGGTAGACTTTGATAAAGTAACTATGCCCCCTGAGCTGAAACATGAGTATAATCATCGTCATCGTATACTTGGCTAGTAGAAGAGTAGTCCCATTTTAATTCGCGAGCTGTGGCTGTATCCGACTTGGGAGGACTCGCTCTCGCCTTACTTCTGCGTTTCTGGGTGAGAATCTTATTTCTTTGCCCCAGTGGAGCATGAGAAGGATCCCCTGAATCCGTCTCATCATCCGTATTACCCTCACTGAAATTAGAATTGTCAGTATCATCCGTTAAAGAGAAAAACTTATCTCCATCTAGTGATCCCAACACAGGTTTAATCCACATTGAGTCAGATTTTGAGCCAATACCCCCACCCGGTGGCCAAGTTAGCTCCGAAGCATCAGGAATTATAAGAAGTTGTTTATCTTTACCATGTTCCTTTGATTCCCGAGGTTCAGTCCCGGTCAGTTCCAATATATCCCCCACAGTGGCAGCCTCAGCCCCCAACGATATCTCCTGAGCCGGTCGACCATCAACCTCCTCCACCGTTGCTCCCAGTTCCAGTCCGGACCGTCTGCGTAGCTGAGGCAGCATTATATCACCAGAAAGCGAAGGAGGGGGAGGCTCCGGGTCGTCAGTAGTCTTCACTACCCCGGGACCTGTCACGTCTTCCGTATCTTCCGCGCCACCAACTAAAGCGGGCAAGAAGACCTCCGCAACAGAGGGCTGGCGTAAAGCGCCCTCAGAGGTAATTACTCGCGGTTTATTCCGCCCGTCCATGGCTCCATCCCGCACCTTCAGTGCCGCTTCCTCAGTTCTCTTTCCACCACGTCGGTGCGGTGCCGAGCCGCGTCCCGCTGCCGCACCTGCAGTTGCTCCTTCCTTTGGTCTAATTGTTTTGGGAGCCATCGCCCGTCCTTGGTCAGTATTTCTCCAGCACACACCGCCACCAGACTCCGTTTCCAGCGGTGTTTTAGCGGCAGAAAACAACGCTCTGAGACTCCGTTTGAAGCTCCTGCCGTTCCACCACGATAGCACTCGGCTGGCCAGGTAAGTGTGTATCAGCATGCCGGTCAGTCAATACGTCTTGGAGAGAGGGTCCTGTCAGCAGCTCTCACTACAATCAGCCAGTGGCCATCTTGCCCATTGACTTTGACAGGATACATAACCTCCACTTGTCCATTGTGGGGCGTTGTAATGTAATAAAGATGGCTTTCTTACCCAAGGTGCTGTACCTATTTAGGGCTATTCCGCTGGAATTTGAGAAACGCTGGTTTTTAACTTTGGAGAATATTCTAAATAGGTTTATCTGGGCGCATGGGAAAACAAGGAGAGCCTTAAGGTACATGACGTTATCAAGGGAAAGGGGAGGCTGGGCGGTCCCGGATTTCAGAATGTATTATTGGGCTGCCGCCCTTCAATATATGCGGGGTTTGTTAGGAGGGACTGTTGAAGATCCATGGATAAAAGAAGGATCCCCAGATGTTTATAAGCTACTTTTAGGGGAAGAATTGCAGAATTGTTTATTGAAGTATAGCGAACCCAGTTACTATAAAAAGACGAGATTTAAAACATTGATGGCGGTATTCAAGGTCTGGGCCGCATTTAAAAGAAAAACTGGATTAGGTAGAGTTAATTTTTATACCCCATTGTACAGAAAACCCCATGTTTCCTGGAGTTTTCTCGGATGGCGTAATGTTAGAGTGGGAGAGGCACGGGGTACAGAAAGTGGGCGACTTTATAGGGCCTGAGGGAGTTCGAACATTTGGGGATATCCAGGCCAAATTTGAATTGGAGACTAGGTTTTTTTTTAAGAATCTTCAGGTACGGAGTTTTTTGGAAAGTAAAAAAGGGGGTTCGATTGGCTTTAATGAAGTAAAAACAATTGAGGTGGTGAGAGATACCGAGAGATGCAGTATTAGGGGAATTTATTCAGAATTGTCTGTTCTAAAGCAGGATGATATAGAGAAACATGGGGAGAAATGGGCGGAAAAGCTTAATATAAACCAAGAGATATTTTCTGAATCGTTAGCTTTAGGACAGACTATTTTGTGCTCAGCAGGGCTGCAAGCCCAGCATTTCAAAACACTATATTCATTATACTATACGCCGGCCAAGATTGCACAATGGGGGGACAGGAAGGGACTAGATGCCCTCGCTGCAACAGCACTGATGCGGATATAATACATATGTTTTCAACCTGCCCTCAGCTCAAAACATTAGTAAATGCAATTGGGAAATTTTTGGACCAAAGTTTGAATTTAAAAGTAGCACTAACATCCGAATTAATTCTTTTGGGGCTCAATGGCGAGAACATGCAAGATCATTCTTATTATTTTATTTTTGTGGCTATGTCAGTGATGAGAATATGTATCGCCTCTGCCTGGCTTGATAAGACGGCCCCATCGTTCCAGCAATGGCTGGCGAGGCTACTCTCCATTTTTAATTTGGAAAAAGGAATATATGAGAGAAAGGGTAGAAATGGAAGAAAGCTTGGCGGCCGTATTTGGGCACCAATCTACAGATGGAAGGAAAAATGGGATGAGAATTAATCCAAATTATATCTTCTCTCTTCCTGTCTCTCTCCTTTGTCATTTCTTTTTCGTCTGGGTTTATATTTTTCCCTTTTTTTTTTTTTTTTGTATGAAGAAAGATTGATAATTCCTCATGTACTAAGGTGTAACTGTAATTATGGTGCTGCAAAAAAATGTTAAATAAAAAAACAAAAAAAAACAAAACAGATATTTTGGGGAGCTGGGTATTTTGTATACGTTTTTCGCGGGTTGTCACCGTCGCTGGGTTCTCCGTACTATCAATACCAGGGGCTATTAGAAACGTATCACTCGGTTTAATGGTAGTGCCTTTATTGAGACAAAGGTGAATGCCCAGCCAGCCCTATCGGAAGTTGATTGATCCCGTGGGTGACCTCAACATTAAGCAGAGATCTCTGCAGCAGGTGCACTAACCCACTGAGCTAAGTGGGCTCGAGCTCTGCGGGATTTGACTCTGTACTGTGCACACACATTTCTCCAGACACGGTCCCGTCCCCCACACCTTCACTTCAAGCTACTGGCCAGCCCCACCGCCACCCTCCGAGGAACCCTAATCTACAGACCCCCTGGACCCCGCGGACCCTTCGCCAACTCCATCACGGACATTATCTCCCCGCAGGCCATCGCATCCACCAACTACACCCTGCAGGGAGACCTCAACTTCCACCTCGACAACCAACTGGACCCCAACACCACATCCCTCCTGGACAACCTCCACAACATTGGACTCTGCCAGATCGTGACCGAGCCTATGCACTCAGCAGGACACACCCTCGACCCCCTCTTCACTACAGGAAACTCCATCACCATCAGCCACACCACCGAACTCCCATGGACCGACCATCGTTGCGCCCACTTCACCTTCAGAACACCCACCATCCACAGACACCAGCACCTGCTCCCACGAAGAAACTGGACCAAAATCACCGACGACCAGCTCACCTCCTCACTCAACAACTCCACTCCAACCATCGCGGAAAACGACGACCCCAACACCGCAGCCCGAACCCTGCATAGATGGATCTCGGACAGCACCAACACCATAGCCCCCTCAAGAAAAACAACAATACCCGCGCCAAGAAAGCCAGATGGTTTACCACCGAACTTCGAGAGTCCAGACGCACATGCCGCCGCCTCGAAAAGGCCTGGAGGAACACCAAATCCACAGAAGCCCACAACAACTTCAGAGCCGCCACCAACGCCCACCATCAACTCATCAGAGAAATGAGTAAAAAAGCGATTGAAGACAGAATCTCCACCCACGCGCACAACAGCAAGGAACTCTTCAGCATCATTAAGGAGTTCGCCCAACCCACCAGCGAGTCTACCGACATCCCTCCCTCACAAGACCTCTGCGACAAACTCGGCACCTTTTTCCACCACAAAATCAAGAGCATCTACGACAACTTCGACGAAGACAACCAACACACTGAACCCTCACCAACCACCCCCGACACCCGGAAACCAGCGATTGACGACTGGACAGCCCTCACCACCGAAGACACACTGAAGACAATGAAGTCAATCCACTCAGGGGCCCCCACGGACCCCTGCCCCCACCACATCTTCAACCGAGCCGCCGACACCATCGCACCCATGCTCCGCCACACCATCAACCGCTCCCTGGCGACTGCCTCTTTCCCCGACGACTGGAAACACGCTGAGGTCAACCCCCTCCTAAAGAAACCCTCAGCGGACCCCACCGACCTCAAAAACTACAGACCCATCGCCCTGCTCCCTTTCCCAGCGAAAGTCATGGAGAAAGCCATCAACAGCCAACTCGCCACATTCATTGAAGAACACAACATCCTCGACTCCTCCCAATCCGGCTTCAGAAAAAACCACAGTACGGAAACCGCCCTCCTCGCCGCAACAGATGACATCCACACCCTACTGGACAAAGGAGAAACAGTAGCCCTCATCCTCCTCGACCTATCAGCGGCGTTCAACACAGTCTCCCACTGCACCCTAATACGCAGACTCTACAACGCAGGAATCCAGGACAAGGCCCTCGACTGGATCCGCTCCTTCCTCTCCCGCAGGACGCAGCGGGTCAGACTCCCCCCTTTCCTCTCGGACCCCACACCTACCACCTGCGGAGTCCCCCAGGGCTCCTCCCTCAGCTCGACGCTCTTCAACGTCTACATGGCTCCAACCGCCCCCATCGTCAGAACCTATGGACTCAACATCGTGTCATACGCAGACGACACCCAACTCATCCTCTCCCTATCCAACGAGCCCAACACCGCCAGACGCAACTTTCGAGAAGGCATGGAAGCAGTCGCCAAATGGATGAAAAACAGCTGCCTACAACTAAACACCAACAAAACAGAAGTACTCATCATGGGCCCAAACCCCGATGCCTGGAGCGACACCTGGTGGCCCCCCGCCCTCGGAAACCCGCCAACCCCCACGGACCACGCACGCAACCTGGGAATCATCCTGGACTCCAAGCTCAAAATGGACCGCCAGATTAACTCCGTCTCGTCTTCCTGCTTCCACACCCTCCGCCTCCTTCGTAAGACCTTCAAATGGATCCCCCTCGAACACCGTCACTCACGCCCTGGTCACCAGCAGACTCGACTACGGCAACGTACTCTATGCCGGAATAAACAAAAACCTCACCCGCAAGCTACAGAACATCCAGAACGCCGCCGCAAGACTGGTCCTCAACCTGCCAAAACACTGCCACATCTCCCAGCACCTGCGCACACTCCACTTGCTCCCCGTCGAGGCGAGAATCACCTTCAAGATGCTCACCCACACGCACAAGGCCCTCCACGGCACCGGACCAGCATACCTGAACAGCCGACTCAAATTCCATGCACCCCAAAGGACCCTACGATCAGCCCAGCTCTCCTACGCCGTGGTCCCCCGCATCAGAAAGACCAGATCGGGAGACGGCTCCTTCTCCTTCCTCGCGGCCAAAGCATGGAACGTCCTTCCGCTCCACCTCAGACAGACAACATCGCTCCCCATCTTCGCAAGAAACCTCAAAACCTGGCTCTTTGACAGACCCCCTCCTTGATGGAATGGAACCTGCACCCACCCCTAGCGCCTTGAGACCCTTACGGGTGAGTAGTCACGCTTTAACAAACCCCTGATTGATTGATTGGAGGTTTTAACCCGTGTCCCACGGTTTACAGACAGATGCATGCAGCCGAGACACCACGACACGAGCCTGCTTCACTCTGTTAACAAATGTTTGGGACTCACACCACAGGGAGTGCTTTGGGGGTTCTGGTACCGTGGCAGAGTGTGAATCCCATGCGAGTACCAAGGAGGCACAGCACCCGCCGGATTGACCTGACAACAAAGCTGTGGTTCCGGTACCTTACCTGGCTCATGCCGCCTCCCATGGCTCCCAGAGGTGCCTGGTAACCAGGCGCACCGGCTGCAAACAGCACAAGAAGGTGGGGCGCTGCGAGGCCCCGCCCCCAGGGACCCTGCTGGCAGCAGAGGTCACGTGAGAAGGCGACGGACAAAGAGCAGGAGGAGTCGATGTGAGGGATCTCGACCTGGGAGCGTCGAGCACGGTGGGTTGAGTGCCTGCAGCAAAATTCCTGCGGTGAGGTGTAGGGAAGCACGCAGCATTCCGCCTTTTATCTTTGGTCATCAATAAAACGTGTACCAATATCTTGAGTTCTAACCCAGACAATGTACTAGCCGTTAGTGCTTGCTGTCCACATGGCCACTGACCATTAATGAGGGCGGAGCCAATCCACATAGGTGTTAGCACGAGGAGCGCACAATGATCGTCCGCTCCGCCCGTACAGGGGGACATAATGCACCTGAGAACGGGAGTAGTGTTAGCAAAAGACGTCTATCTTTTTTAAGTGACCACTCCAAACATTTAAAATGCGAAAAGTACTTTTGGAGGTGTGGCGGAGGTTTAAGTGAGAATAGGTCAACAAATAGTTAGTTGTTCTTTCACACGTTCAAATCTGACGAACTTCACTGTTTCGCTTTCGCAAAGTATTCGTGCACCACGCCTCTCCAAACAAGCATTGGCATAGCCAATAGGTCTCGCCTTTGGGGCCTTAAAAGTGTTTAGCCAGAGCTATTGACTTTGCCAATGTCTTCAAGCTGTGCTGTAGAGAAGTGTGGCTGCTGTGCAGCATGCTGAAAAGTTATAATAAAAAAGTGTCGGAAGCATTTTTGTTACTTTATATATGACCAAGAAGGCATTATGTAAAACTGAACGACCATATTAAAAAAAGTATTTACAATAAAAAATTTCCTCAGTTTTCTTTTGTTCTTGCAATGCTGGCAACTTGTTTCTGCTTATTGCAATGGTTGTTTGTTAAAGCTTTTTTTTTGAGGGGGCATAAACAATCGGAGGGTGAAGGTTGGGAACTAGTACCTGTATTATAAACACTAGCAGCGGCCAGACGCTAGGGGAGAATCAACAGATGCCAGATTCCGAGAGCAGGCTGAGGTGGTGCTGAGTGATGCTGAGGTGGTAGTGGTGGTGGTGGTGACTGTTGCGGAGATGATGCTGAACGATACTCGGGTCTTTCTGAGTGATACTGCTGTGGTGTTGAGTGATACTGCTGTGGTGCTGAGTGATGCTGTTGTGGTACTGAGTGATATTGTCTTGGCACTGAGTGATGCTGTGGTGGTGCTGAGTGATATTGTCTTGGCGCTGAGTGATGCTGTGGCGGCGCTGAGTGATGCTGTGGCGGCGCTGAGTGATGCTGTGGCGGCGCTGAGTGATGCTGTGGCGGCGCTGAGTGATGCTGTGGCGGCGCCGAGTGATGCTGTGGTGGTGCTGAGTCATCCTGTGGTGGCCCCGAGTGATGATGTGGTGTCGCTGAGTGAAGCTGTGGTGGCGCTGAGTGATGCTGTTGTGGCGCTAAGTGATGCTGTGGTTGTGCTGAGTAATGCTGTGGTTGCGCTGAGTAATGCTGTGGTTGCACTGAGTGATGCTGTGGTTGCACTGAGTGATGCTGTGGTTGCACTGAGTGATGCTGTGATGGTGCTGAGTCATCCTGTGGTGGTGCTGAGTCATCCTGTGGTGGTGCTGAGTCATCCTGTGGTGGCCCTGAGTGATGATGTGGTGTCGCTGAGTGAAGCTATGGTGGTGCTGAGTGATGCTGTGGTGGTGCTGAGTGATGCTGTGGTGGCGCTGCGTGATGCTGTGGTGGCACTGAGTGATGCTGTGGTGGCGCTGAGTGATGCTGTGGTGGCGCTGAGTGATGCTGTGGTTGCGCTGAGTGATGCTGTGGTTGCGCTGAGTGATGCTGTGGTGGCGCTGAGTGATGCTGTGGTTGCACTGAGTGATGCTGTGGTTGCACTGAGTGATGCTGTGATGGCGTTGAGAGATGTTGTGTTGGTGCTGAGTGATGCTGTGCTGGCTCTGATTGATGCTGTGCTGGCTCTGATTGATGCTGTGCTGGCTCTGATTGATGCTGTGCTGGCTCTGATTGATGCTGTGGTGATGCTGAGTGATGCTGTGGTGTTGCTGAGTGAGAGATAGAGTGAAGATATAATGCCCAATTAGAGAGGGTGGTGAGAGAGAAAGAGAGAGAAAGGGTGTACATAGAATAAAGAGTGGAGCGGGATAGAGAGAGAGAAAGAAGGGGAGAGAGAGTGAATGAAGGAGTTTGAAAGAGAAAAGATAAAGGGGAGAGAGAATGAAAGGCTAAAAAAGATAGAGAGGGAGAGTTAATTAAGTAGAGAGAGAATTAGAGAGGGGAGAGAGAGAGAAGGAGAGAGACAATAAGAGTGGGGGTGTGGAGTTTAAATAGAGTGAAGAAGTGACGCGGAAAAAGTAACCTTAAATATAGCTTTGTGCTTTGCGCGAATAAATATAAAAAAAAACAGAGTGAGACAAAAATACTGGTAATTAGGCTGTGACTCCCAATATAAAACAAATAGCGATATCAACCCACCGAAGCAATATTTCTAACTAGACAAAAAAAAGCTTGCATTTCAATGCTAATCGCTGTTGTTTTTCATGTGAATGTAGTCCAGGGCCATCAGTTGGTAATGTGAGCTGCTGCTGCGATTGAAACATCAGAGTCCAGAGAGTTAATGAGCCATGACGAGGAAATGAGGAAGAGATAGGAAACCCAGATGGCAGCTGCGTGCGTGCACGCTATCGTGAACGCAAGCTGGTCGCCAGCCGAAAGCCAGTGGGTTTGCACTTCCAAAACCCGCTTACTAAAACTCTCGGCCAGACCAGCGCAAGCGCTGGTGCAGGCCGAGACCTAACAAGGAGCATTCCACCCTTCCACCCTTCTCCCATGTTCCCTTACTGACTCTGGGGTTGATTTCGGTGCCTAGCTGTCACTTGACACCTTAAGCCAGTCTCTGCGGGGTTTTAACAAATAATATGGTGTGTTTTAAGACTTGTAAGCTAATACCGCTTAAAGAAAATAAAAATTGCCCGTCCCAGTATAGAACAAGCGGCTGGCTTAGTTAAAAAAATTAAATAAATAAATAGTGTGCAGCTGAAGAAGTCACGTGTCAAGGAGAGCCAAGAGATCTGATGCCCCGGTCCTGCCTTATAATCTGTTGCCAATGCATTACATTTGCATAATGAACAGCGTTTCCTTACGCTGTGCAGGGAAACTTAAAACTCCCTTTTTCTAAGTACATACAAAACCCGTTTAGAAATCTCTCTCAAGGAGATTAAGGGATTTGCCCAGAATCACAGGATGTTGAGCCCCCGCCGAGACTCGAGGGGTGATTTAAAGTAAGGTCTATATAATATATATACTAAAGAGCGCAAATATACACTGAAACTTGTTCTGAGTTTAGTTTGTTTGCAAGCCCTACAAATGTTGGTTTGTATGTAAGCCCACGTCAGCCTCTAATGCCTGATCCGAATGAAGCCAGCACCCCGTTGCGTTGTATTATTCTGGCCTACTTCTGTTTCTATAGGCGAATACACACTGCCATTAGGAAGCGCAGAATGATATTGACAGAACACGTTAGACAGCAATCCATCTTTACTTTTTTAGTTCAAAACCATGCTGTGTACAACACTTCACAATGACTCAGACAGGGAAAGTCTGTAAACTCCATGTAAAGCTATAGCGGCCACATATCCGGCTCAAAGGCTAATCACGTGGGAAGAGGAATTCCAAGAATGCGACGGAGATAGGGATGGGTGGTTTGTAAACCAGCAGGGACGCGACTGCGCTTATCACAATGGACCGTGTATCCACTGGAAAGCAAACAGATAAGCGCTCACAGTTGTGATGAAAAGGAAAATTAAACTCACCATGAAAGCGTTCGTCCAAGTGATTTCATGTTAGTGTACTGGAATTAAGGCGAAATGTCCGTGCAGCTGAACTATCGGCTGTATGTTAATTAAAATTGCGGGTTGCTTTTCACATTCTGTGTTTTGAATATGGAAAGCTGCCCCGCTCTTCCCCGCACACTTCCCATGCCTGCTATCTACGGCGCAGGACCAATTAAAATTAAACAAGGAGGGCTGCGGCTGGCCGGTCTGTGAAAGTGCTCGCAGCTGCAGGGAGCAGACGTAGGCAGCATGAGGGGCGGAGAACAGCGAGCCAGAGCCAGCTGGTGTAAGCTGCCCACTCTCCCCCTCCTGCCTCCAATGTCTGCTGTCTACGGCGCGGGACCAATTCAACAACAAGGAAAAAACCAAGCACGCGAGTGGTGCGCGCGCGCAAGCAGCAGGCGTGACCACACGCTCCTGCACCATGGCCTTTTGCTTGCGGGTAACCGCAGGGAAAAGGCCATTGTGCACGAGCGTGTGGTCAGCTTTCTGAAACCCCTACATAAAGTCTTGCAGGAGCAGCGCTTGCGCGCTACTCGCGGCTCGACCTAAAAACGTTCACTGTGGCCCCGCTCCATCACACCAGCGTTAATGGCTTTCAGGGGTGTTTTATGCATTTAATCCCGGTTCATCTTTTTCTGGTCTCCCATTCCATTTTGGACCTGCTAAGCGTCTATTTCACAGTTGATTAGTAGTTACATCACAGTCGGAGGTATCAGTAGCTCAGATTACCGTGCCCCGATGCATTATGGTCGTCGTAGATATTTAGACTGCGGTACATTTCCACGCGGTATGCCTCAGTGTAAATATTGAGAAGTATTTTAATCGGTATGAGGCACATAAGAGGAGTGTAGCAGTACCTGTTTGAAAGTATTTTCGTAAAAACTTGATATTATATGACAAACGGTGCCTGTTCCAGGCGGCGCTGGGTGATATCACAGGCTTTTGTTGTAACCCGAGAGCCGGCATTCCTTCCTTTACACTGTCAACAGAGGCAGCGAGGGGGGCTGGCTGGGGGCTGCTGGAAAACGTACTTTTGGGGAGAGAAGTTTAAGTGTTTATAAGCTTTAGAATGTGCACTAGTCAGAAGATGCTCACGTATATTTGTGACTGTATTGTATTATTTATTTAGCGATTAATCACCTACCTGAAGCGCTTGCATCTTCCGGACTGTGCATAATCTTCATGACGTAGTGATTCTGATGACTGTGCATTTATTTCCGAGGAACATATGGGTTGTTGTGAATCATTTTTATTGTATATTTCAGCTCCAACCCACCGAATACTATAGTTAAGAAACGGACACTCTTTAGTTTCCTAAAAGCCACCATGGTGTATGCTTATGTGCCTGTGTGATGTGTGTATGGTGGTGTTGAAGATGCTGTGCGTATGTGTTGTGTGATGTGTGTTGTGTTTGATAGCGTGCGTGTCCACGTGAGGTGGTGTGTGTTGGTCTGAGGTGATGCGTGTGTTAGTGTGATGTTGTGGGAGTTTTTCAGTATGTGTGTGATATAGTGTGATGGTGTGACGTAAGTCTATACGGCAGTGCTGGAGATAGCATTACTTTTACACGTGTCTCCCAATCATATTATATGCACATAATGCAGAGAAATGAATTTAGGAAAATAAAAGAGTACAATGAAATGTTCTATCTGAGCCTGGCTTCTTGTAGCACCATTACCAACTACGACCTTTATCACCAACAGTAAGGTAGATCTAGATGCTTTGGACGCACATCAATTTGATATTGTAAAAAAGAGTACTCCGAATTTAGTTTACTCAAACCATCTTGTAAATCGATGGCGACTAAACTCCCGTTTATTCCAAAGATCACACATATCACACATACCTCAGTGAACGCATTTGTGCATCAATTCACATAAGGCCAGCTGCATGGTTCAAGTCGCCACCTCTCGCTCGATGGACTAGCTTCCCGCCTTGGCTGGCACCCCTTGCCTTGCTGCCTTCCATGTCCCCTCCGCACTCACCACAGATCGGTTGTTAATGCTCTTGCTTAATCCTGCGCAGAGGGTATGCAGGGCGGAACTATTCGGTTCCTGCCATTGTTACATGAAATGTGATCGGCTGCTCTATCTACTTTCTGATGTTTGTAAACACGCAGCTTGTGTGCTGCATGGCTAAACACTTATAAGGTCCGAAAGGCGAGACCTATTGGCTATGCCAATGCTTGTTTTATTTATTATTAAACTTTATTGGCATTTCCGAAAAATACATACAACATCATTAACACACATAGGTCTTACAGTCTTGTTTCCATCCGGTACGTGTGCTCCTGACCATTATTCATAGATCTGTCGCATTCAAGGCAAGATATATTTCCCTGACCTTGTGACCTATAACTTTAACACTCTTCCACTTGCTAATACAACACTGTGTCGGAGTTCCTGCTCATGACTTTTTATTCCAACATAACTCCTTTAACTCCCCCACCCCCTTTTTGGACGTCTGCATATCTTTAGCTTACTGAGTAATATATTATCTTGTAGGAGATTCCTATACTTGTGTACTTTGTGAATTCTGTGAGTTGATTGTCCCGGTTTGCGAGTTGATTTTTGTCGGGGTCTGTAAGTCAGTTATCATCATTGTCCATGCTAGGAGGTCGTCTGCTAGTTTTTCGTCTTTCCTAACTAGTTTCATTCTTACTCTCTCAGCAGTGGCCCATTGACGCATGTCTTTCAGCCATCTGTCCTGCTTCGGGGGCATTGGTTTTTGCCAGTCAATTGCAATACGTCTCTTTGCTATGATTAAGCCCAGCATAGCAAATTTCCTGCTCAGCTTCCTGTTTTTTGGTGTTGGGAGAAGACCTAATATAACTGCTTGTATCTCTCTGGGGACCTCCCAGCCCGATGCTGCTTTTATTTTTTGCAACACCTCTTCCCAGAATGTTACCACCTGCGGGCATGTCCAAATCACATGTATGAAATCAGCATCTAGCTGCCGGCATCTGGGGCACGCGCTGGAACGCTCTGGATATATTTTGCTGAGAACTTTCGGAGTGATATAAGCCTGGTGGATGTAGTTATATCGTATTAATTTAAAACGTCCATTAGAGCACCCCTGCTTTACCCCTTCATATACCTTTCCCCATTCTTTCTCCGTTATGTGACCTCCCGTCGCTTCCTCCCACTTCGTTTGTAAAGGGAGTGGTTTCCTTGGTAGGTCCTCTCTAATTGCTTTGTACAGATGAGTTCTCATGTGTCAGCCTTGTGTCATGTACAGCATCACCTGTAGAGTTCTCGTTACCGGTGGCTCCTCCGGGAATGTTGGCCATATCTCTGCATTTTCCCTCGTGAAGAACTGGCCATTGTGGTGTAAGTCACTCATCAGCAGGCAACCGCCTGTTTTCCATTTGCGGATCAACATTGATTCCGCAATCTCTTGGCAAACCCTGGAATCGCTCACAAAAGGGCGTCCGGCGCGTAAGGTGCCTGCTTTACCTCTCTTCTGATCGTATTTTCCCATATCTCTGCAACATGGTGAATAAGGTAGGGAGATGCCCCAGGGACTCCCCTACCTTGCATCAATAGTTCCGGCAGCGAACCTCCATCATACGACCCTTCTAGGAGCCGTTTTTCCCAATTATCTTGGTCATCTAACCAGTGAATTGGCTGCTGAAATTGTGTGGCCATATAGTAGTATTCAATACATGGGACCTCTACACCCCCCATTTACCAGGGTCTCTGTAACGTTGAGAGGCTGATACGCTTGCGTTTGTTGCCCCACAACAGGCCTATTATCAGAGTATCTAGTTTTTTTTAAAGATGCAGGGTGGGATTCTATAGAATGAATTTTGTAATGCATACAAACATCTCAGTAAAATAACCATTTTCGTAATTGCAACCTTTCCCATAAGAGATAGGGGCAAGTCCCTCCAGAATCTCACCAAACTCCGAATTCCTTCTACCACTCTACCTATATTAAGCTCCAGGAACCTTTCAGCCGGCTGAGCCAGGCTAATCCCCAAATACCTAGGTGGGTCCTTTGTCCAGGGCACACCCACCTCAGGAAGCGTGTCTACCGGGCGGTTCACCAGGCACCCTAGAGGCAGTACCTTTGATTTCTTGGGGTTCACCCGAAGACCCAACACCCTCCCCCCCCCCCCGATTCCTCTAAAATCCCTAAAAGTACCGGTATTTACCTATTTGGCGGTCTATAATACACCAGCGTATCGTCTGCGTACATTGAGACCACATTATTGGTGCACCCCACTTTTTTTTTTTTTAAACATCTTTTTATTGTAAACAACAACATAAATGCTTTCCATCCCAATTATCAATTATTCAGCAGTGGGTCAGCAGTTCCAAGTACAAAAGGTAAATCAAAACGTACATTCCCTTAGACCTCCCTGTAACCCCCCTCCAGCCCCGGAACCCACCCTAAACTAGTATATATTCCCTTCAATCTGACCATAAATCCCCCTATACCCCATCCAAGCCCCCAAATCTTTTCCCATTTGCGCGGGCAACCTCTGCTCTGATACACCACCCGCTCCGCACGTAGGCACCAGTCGAGATCTTTTTTCCATCCTCCCACAGAAGGCACCTCTCTCGCACCCCATAGTCTGGCTATATTTCGCTTTGCCACTATACCCGCTAGTGCGAGCCAAATTGTCTCCCACTTGGGCCAAACCACCTCCCCGGTCACTCCCAGGACAAACCACCTGGCATCCAGCGGGACCGTGGACCCCACCACCTCCGACATGACCTGGGCAACTTTCGTCCAATAGTTCTGTATCAAGGGGCATTCCCACATAATATGAAAGAACGTCCCAGTCTCATTACACCCCCGCAGACACTCATCAGATTCCCAGTAACCAATACGATGTTGTACAGTTCGCGGTACATAAGAGCGGTGCAGGATGCGGAGCTGGATCAGTCGAAATCGGGCCCTGATTGCTATCTCCCTTGGACTTTGTAGGGCCTCTAACCAGTCATCGTCCTCGAGTATGCCCACATCTGACTCCCAGGTTTCCCGCAGTGGCCCCAGGGGATCCGGCGCGTTGTTCATAAGTTTTTTATAGGTAAGCGAAATAGCCTTGTCGATCATGGGGTCGAGTAGCAGTCTATCCTCCAGCGGGGTGTATTCGGCCAGTCTCTCCCCTCCTGCACATGGCACCGCAAAGCATGCCGGACCTGGAGGTATCGGAAGTATTCCCCTCCCCCATCTGATATTCCGCCTGCATGGTGGCTGAAGGTAATCATCTCGCCATTTTTCCAGATATCACCCAGTAGATCTATCCCAATATTGCTCCAGCCGTGAAGACCTCGCAGGTTCGCAACCTCCGAGAGAAAATCCCCGTGCCACAGCGGTGTCTGTTCAGTGTGTCTGGCCTCCCACCCTGTCATCCTGGTCGCCTTCACGCCATATGCCTATCACTGTCTCTGTATGAGGCGGGCGTGCAGACACTCCCCTCCTCCTGGAATAGAGGGCTGCGAGATACCCGCCCTTCCCCAGCGCCATCCGATCCACCCGATACGCCGGCTCCTCAGTGGGGAGAAAACCCACCCATTAATATTTACAAGTTGCGCGGCCCAGTAGTACCTTCGCAGGTCTGGCACAGCCAGTCCCCCCTCATATATCCCCCGTTGTAGCTTTCTCAGGGCAATCCTGGGGCTCCCACCTCCCCACAACAATGTACGCTGCTCCGCCTCTATAGAACGAAAGAACCTCTCCGGTACCAAGAAAGGAGTATTCTGCAGTACATACAGGAGGCGCGGGAGGGCCATCATTTTAAACAATACAGCGCGCCCCATAAGCGAGACCGGCAGCCCGCGCCAGTGTAGGACATCTTCCTTCACCCTATCTAACTGTGAGAGGACATTAAGACGCATGAAGGCGGCCTCAGATTTCGTGATCCAGATACCCAAGTATTTGAATTCCGTTTTACACGTCAGGTCCCTACATTCCGACGTCAGCGTCGGGGGCTCGCCCGTTAGCACAAAACACAAGGGACTTACCCCAATTAATACGGTAGCCCGAGTATTCTCCAAAAGATCTCAGAATGTGCAGGAGTCTATGGAAAGTCTGCCGGGGGCGATGTGCATATAACAAGACGTCATCGGCATAGAGGGAGATACGCTCCTCCCATCCTCCCGAAAATCAATGCCCCTAACCACCGGATCTCCCTCACCCAAGACGCTAGTGGTTCCAGCGCAAGCGCAAAAGGATCGGGGAAAGAGGGCAGCCCTGTCGCGTGCCCCCTGTGCAGCCCAAAATCCTGGAAACGGACCCGTTCACCCTCACTCGCGCCCTTGGCCCCGTGTAAAGGAGCCGAACCCATGCCCGGAATTTCGACCCAAAGCCAAACTTATCCTGGACCGCAAATAGGTAGTCCCACTCCATACTATCGAAGGCCATGTGAGCATCGAGGGACAGGAGGGCGGCCGGCGTATCAGGGCGCTGCGATACCATGTGCATGACACCATAGAGGCGACAAAGATTCAGCCGAGTGCTCCTATGGGGCATAAAGCCGGATTGGTCCGGATGTATTAGCTCCAGGAGGTTCGGGCCCAGCCGATTGGCCAATATCTTTGCCAGTACTTTGGTCTCAAAGTTCATCAGGGATATCGGTCGGTATGAACTGCATAAGTCCCGCGGTTTGCCCTCTTTAGGGATCACAACGATGGTCGCAATTCTAAGATCCTCCGGCAGTTGGCCGGCCAGCAGCGCCTCGTTAAACATCTTTAGCATGTACGGTGCAACCGTTCCCGTCACGCACTTAAAACTCTCCGCTGGAAACCCGTTAGGACCCGCCGCTTTCCCGGCCTGCAGATCCCTCATGGCACCCTCAACTTCTTCTACCGTCAAGTCTAGGTCCGCTGCATCTCGCTCACTTTGGCCAAGGACTGGTACCTCTATGTCTCTTAGAACCTCCCGGCACTCCTCCTCCCTGCGGTCAGTCCGTGACTGGTAGATCTCTTCGTAATATTGCGCAAAAGCCTCCACAATCTCCTCCCCAGCCAATGTTCCTGTACCCTCTCTCGGTTGAATGCCTGCGACCCAGTTCCTACACTTGTCCCGCTTCTCAAGCCACGCGATAACCTTATTGGCTTTGTCCCCCAGATCGTACATACGTCTCTGCGTCGCTATGGCGTATGCGCGTGCAGCGTTCTCACCAGTATCCCTGAGCTCCCGCTGTTTAAGCTGGAGGGCATGACTACATCCCGTCCCACCTCCAGATCCTGGGTCCGCTCCCAATTCTAGCTGGGTTATCTCTCGCTCTAGGTCATCACATTGCGCCCTTCTCTCCTTACGTCTAATCCCCACCTCAGCTTGCATGAAATCCCTCGCCACCGTCTTGTACGCCTCCCATAACACACAGTGAGATCTCACCGTCCCAACGTTTTCTTCAACATATTGTTTCGTCCTCTCCTGATATCGTCCCTGAAAGTCATGATCCCTGAATAAATAGGGGTCTAATCGTGGGGGCACCGTCCAGTCTTTCTCCGGGCCCCATAGCCACACCTCCACAGGAGAATGGTCTGATATGCCCCTGGCCCTATGACTGCTTGCTCTGAATAGCCCAGCCGACGTCGTGTGTGTAAAAATGTAATCTAGGCGAGCACCACTGCCATGTGCCGCCGAGATATGGGTAAAGTGCTGAGTGTCTGGGTTATGCGCCCTCCACAGGTCCACCAACCCCATCGCATTCACAAAGGCTGTCAGCGGGCGCGCCCCCTGAGCTCAATGTGCGGGCGAGTCTCGGTCAAGGTCGTGTGACATAATCTCATTCATATCGCCCCCCATAATCAAGGTCCCA
The DNA here is from genome assembly GCA_963921515.1 of Calotriton arnoldi. Lineage (NCBI taxonomy): Eukaryota > Metazoa > Chordata > Amphibia > Caudata > Salamandridae > Calotriton > Calotriton arnoldi. The sequence continues at coordinate 916,062 of CAWUFW010003305.1, forward strand.
TTGGGCATGTCCAGCAGTAATGCACTAAGATCGGGAAAAGTCGCCCCATGCAACCTTGGTGGTATATATACCGAGCATACATTCAAGGTGAGACCCTCCCATATCCCCGTGAGTGCAACATAGCGGCCCAGCGGGTCGCACCATGTGCGATTGGGCACCAATGGCAGGGATTTCTTAGCCAGGATCGCTGTTCCCCTGGAGCCCGAAGTAAACCCCGCGTGAGCCAACAGGGTATAGCCAAATCGATTCAGAGCCAGATAGTTATTTCCTTTCAAATGTGTCTCCTGGAGGAGAACTATATCCGGGGTGTGTCGATGGAGATATTGAAGTACCATGGTTCTCTTAATCCTATCTCCGAGGCCATTCACATTCCAAGATAAGATCTTGAGTCGTTTAGCCCGCTGTGTTGCCATCAGGAAAATGCACCTCGCCTCCCTCCCGTCCTTAACCCACCCAGGCCACCCCCACCGCCCTCCCATCCTTGCAAATATTGGAAAGCATTGAACACATTATAAACCCCAAACTAAACCCCTCTACTCTCCCTCCCCCTGTCCTACCCAACAACTATATCCTACCCCCTCCCTGCTACCCTGCTCCGTGGGCTTAAAACCACCCACATCCCCTAACTAGCAGAGCGCCTGTCGCCCACAAAAACAAAGAAAACTAGAAATTGGGGACGTGTATCGTAGCCCATCAATAGCTCCGTAAGGCCACGTTTAGCCCCAGATTTTAAACTAAGCAGCTGAAAATAGTCAATAAGTCCAAAAACAAAGTTCTCTAGGCGTGCAGCGGGCACCGGCCCCCCTATAATAAACATTGCACCCATTTATAAGATACCAAACTCAGGCAGTGGCAGGCAGTGTCCTCGTTACTGTCAACCTCCAGGGCCCCCAGAGGACGCCAAACTCCGTGACCTGGATCGTCGGAGGCGTTGATCTCGCCCACTCCCTCCTTCATGCCCACTGGTGGATGCCGGAGACCGATCTCGAGTGTCTCTCCCTCCCCCCTCCGCTCTTGCAGGATCCGACTGTGACCGTGGCCCGTCCAACCACGACTGGACCTCCGCCGGGGACGTGAAGAACCAGGATTTGCCCCCTGCGATGATCTTGAGTTTCGCCGGGAAGAACATCATGTATTTGATGCCCCTGTCTCTCAGTGTCCGTTTCACCCCATCGAATGTCCTCCTCTCCTGCTGTACCTTCAGCGTGAAGTCCGGGAAAAACCGCACCGTCACGTTCTCATATTGAAGATCTCCCTGCTGCCGGGCCGCCTGCAGGATAGCATCGCGGTCCCGATAGTTGAGTATCCGTGCGATGATCGTTCTAGGGCGCCCCGGTTTCGGGCGGAGGGACCGGCGCTCTGTGCGCCCTTTCCACCGTGAATAGGGCAGAGAGTCGTTTAGGCTTCAGGTGTTGCAGTATGAGCTCTTCCAGGAATAGGTCCATGCTGGGCCCTTCCACTCCCTCCGGGACCCCCACTACCCAAACGTTGTTCCTGCGGGCCCTTCCTTCCTGATCCTCCATCTTCAGAGCCATCTGTTGATGTTGTTTAATCAGCTGCTGGACCTTCTCCTCTAAGCCCCTGGTAGAGGACTGCAGATCTACAATGTGCGTTTCAGCGGCCTTGACCTTCTCTGACGTCTTATTCATATCTGCACGCAGGAGGTTCATCTCAATGGAGACCTTATCTATCTTGGTCTCCAGTGTCGTGCCCAGTGTCTGTATTGCCGCCATGATGGAGCTTAAGGATGGTTCGGGGCCGGGGCCTGTCCCCCGCACTTTCGTCGTCCGTCGCCGGTGGCTTCGAGACCGCATACCGATCCAATTTATTTGTCTGGACCGGCGCCCCCCCCCCCTTCGGCTTCATCATGTGGGTCAAGAAGTACCACTCGGCGATCTGTCGCCACTATCCTGTCCCTCCGTGCCGGTCGCTGCGACGATTTCCCACACCGCGTGGCTGTCCCGGTGGGTGTGTATTCTCCGGTCCCCCAAACGCCAACTCACCCCTGGGGGACCCCGAGTGTTCCCGGTGTCTGGGGTGTTACTCCGGTGCGTCACCCAGCCTCCTCCACGCCTCCGCACCCCCTTCGGCGTGCCACACAAGCCAGGCGCAATGATCCACAAGGCTTCCCCTATACGCCAGGCTCTCAGAGAACCCCACACAGTCCCGTCGCTAACCCACCTCTTAGCGGGGCACGCTCCCGGCCTCCAATAGTGGGCGCCCGCACTGCTTGTTTGCTCCGGCAGGTAGATCGCTCCCGGTCCCACCAATGCTGGCTCGCCTCCGCGAGAACTCAACTCGTGCCAATGCCCTAGGCCGCTTCACAGCGCACTCACTTCACGCCCCTCGGGTCGGCTGCCTCAGCTCATCGAGTCACCGCCGGGCGTCGGGGTCTCCGCAGGCCGCAGACTGTCTTTGCACTAAGCCGCCGCCCCCCCAGCAGCTCCTGCTTCACTGGGCCCTGCCGCTCGCTTCCACGGTTGGCGCTCCTCCGTCACTCCTCGCGCCGGAAGACTCACAACGCCAATCGGCGCTCTCCCCCGCCTGCCGGCCCTGTCCGGATATATTCCCTGCCGCCGGACCACAGTCACTCACTGCACCGCGGGCCCCAAGCTCTCTCACCTTGGGAGCCCGCCAGGATATCCTCCACTGCGTTCCGCGCGGCTCCGAAGGCTCCTCCTCTCCGCTCAGGAGCTCCGGCGCCGACGCAGACCCCTTTCTTCACTCGGTCGGCGATCGGCAGCCGCTGGTCGCTTCTGCTCTCCGGACCCCGCAATCAACGGCCGCTCTCCTGCCGCACCGCTGCACCGCTTTCCCCTTGTCAGCTGCCGGATAAATATCGGATTTCCCGGGCTTATGTCCCGGCCTCAGCGGAGCTCACAGCTCACACCGCCATCTTGTCCGCTGCCAGGCCACGCCCCCGGTGCACCCCACTTTTAATCCCCATTCTTTTAACAGGTTTCTGAGAGCACAGGCCAATGGCGCCATAGCAAATAAGAGAGGGGATAGGGGCAGCCCTGCCTTGTGCCCCTCTCCAGTTGAAACGCCCCGGAAACTCTACCTCCCGACTTTACCCTGGCTCTAGGCGATGTATAAAGTAATTGAACCCATTTAATGAACACCCGGCCCACAGCCATTTTTTGCATTGTAGCCCAAACAAAGGGCCAAGCCACTGAGTCGAACGCTTGTTCGATGTCTAAGAGGACTAAAGCATGCTCTTCCTGCCTTATACCCGGGTCGTGCCACACATGGGCTAATCGTCTCAGGTTAAGCATGGTATTACGACGTGGGATGAATCCCGATTGATCTGGGTGAATCAAATGTGACATATGGGGGGAGAAGTCTGTTTGCCAGAATGCCACTCAGCACCTTCACGTCTATGTTTAGGAGCGATATCGGTCTATATGAATCCAGTTGCTGTGGGTCCCTGTCCTGTTTTGGGATCATTATCACCAGGGCTTCTCGCATAAAGTCCGGCAATCTTTGTGCGTGAAGTGCCTCATTGTACACCTCCACTAATCTGTCCACCAATATCTGTGTGAATTGTTGGTAAAATTCTGCCGGAAAACCATCGTTCCCGGGTGATTTCCCTGACTTTAGGCATTTTATAGCACCCAATATCTCTACTCTCGTAATCGGACCCCCGTCTCCTGTTCTATTTGGGGTAGTTCTACTGAGGACAGAAACTCCGATATTGCGGTACTCAAAGGCTCGATTCCCTTCCCGTACACTTTAGCCAAATGTCCGGCTAGGATTTCCGTAATTCCCATTTGCCTGTAAACTATTTTCCCGGCTCCATCCTGCAATTACAGTATTGGTTCCGTGGAAGATTCCCGTCTCAGTAATCTAGCTAGCAAGGCCCCCGACTTATCACCCTCCCGGTGCAGCCGCTGCCGGTACACCGTATAATCATATTTTTCTAGGTGTTTCCATGCCTCCAACAATTCAGCCTTCGCTTCGCACCACTCCCCGTGTTTTTGTGGGGCGACATGTAGTCTCTCCTCAAACCTGGACAGCTTATGTTCCTGATCCTCTATGTCCTTCAGTAGTTGTTGCCTCACCCCGTATGTCGTATGTATACATACCCCATGAAGGACCACCTTCATGGCGTCCCATTCATATGCTCTGTTCGAGGCCGACCCCCAGTTTTCCTCAAAATATTTAGTTAATGCAGTTGAAACCGCCTTCTTGAAGGGCGGGTCCAGTAATACCTCCGCTCTACGGCGCCACATGGGTATGGCCGGTTTGGGTTTCCGGCCCACAAAGCTTATCGGAATCGGTGAGTGATCTGAGATGTATCTTGCTTGGTACGTTATCCCCTTCACATCCCGTGCTAGTGTTGGTGAGATAAAGCAATAATCCAATCGACTAAATGTGTTGGTGGCTGGTGTGTGGCAAGAAAATGTTTTCTGTGTAGGGTTGCGTTCCCTCCATATGTCCGTGAGCTGCATTTCCCTTAGCATGTCCGTCAGCGTTTCAGTCATATGTGGTTTGGTGTGTAATCGTGGAGGCTCCCGGTCTAGGTTCCCATCCAGAACACAATTGACATCTCCAAGCAATATTATCGTCTCCCCCAAGTACGGCGCAGCTGCCGTCATGACGAACGGGAAGACATTTGAACAGTCAGTATTTGAGGCGTATACATTAATGATGCACAGTTCCTTCCCCTCCAATGTACCATGCACAATCACAAATCGACCTTCTGGGTCCGCTAGTTGGTTTAAACACTTGAACAGGACCCCAGGTGCCACCCATACGAGAACCCCTCTTGCAAAACCTGAATATGATGTGGCATATATCTGTCCCCTCCATCTGCGCCTCATACATGGAATTGCATCCCCCTGTGAGAAGTTGGCCTGGTATATGCTGTCCACTAGTTAAAGTGGGCACCTTGCACCAGTCCAAACGACCCTTATGATGTATGAGGTCAAAGATAACCTTTAGAAAGCTATCCTAGTGGTAGCTGTGGAGAGCAGCCTTCATGCTTAATCTTGAAGGAAAGTAAAGCAGCTTGTTTTACCAGAATATCACCTCCTATATTGACTAAATGAAAGGAGAACCACACAGTAGTTATATAAAAATATGTATCTATTAATATAACACACTCTACTATCCTCTACACGAGGATAGAACACAAAGCACACAATCCGAGATCAATAGAACAGTTGTAAGTAGCACAATACACAGTGGGCTCCAGGGGGAGACCAAACCATATACTAAAATAGTGGTATAATAGTCACAACTGAGATCAAGACAAGGTCTGGAGCACGTAGAATCGCTGGGACCCCAAGAAACCACCCAAGGTGAGTAGATAGGGACCCCACGGAGGACTGGTGCAGTGTGAGAACACGACCGCGGGCTCCGTACAATTCTATGGGGAAGTTGCGGTTACACTTTTAAAGTTTAAGGACCCTTCTAGGAGGACTTCGAGCGAACCCTTTGGAACGTAAGAGTTTGAAGAGCCACCCCACCCGTGGATACCGTAGTACCCGAGTTATCTATCCCAGAGGAGCCGGGTGCATAGGTCTGAAGTGGCGTCGGAAACTGCTGTCGTTCTCAATGGAGGGCTGTGAAGAAGTACTGCTGCCGTGAAGGTGAAAAGGGTCTGGTGGAATCCAAGCCTGGATTCGGGAAGGAAGGAACCTGAAATCAGAGGGGACAGAGTCTGGGTCACTCCAGAGTGACTAGGGGCTCAGTAGACGAATGCCCACCGATGTGGGTGATTCAGGTGCGAAGAAGGGATGCTCGACTCTGCAGTCACGAGGACCAGGAGATGTCTAGGACGACCAGGAGCCGGAGGTGAGCTGTCCCATGAAGGATGTAGAGTGCTGAGGGGTCAGTGTCCGGCTGGAGCTCCAACAAGCCTTGGCAAAAGCAACCCACGAAGGAAGGTCAAACAGGTTATGGTGTGGACCAGCAAGGTCCAGGGGACTCGCCAAGCAATGGGGAGTCAGGGCACGTCTGGAGCAACCAGGAAAGCCCAACAGAAATCAAGATAACCCTCAGAGAGACCCACAGGCCGAAGGACCAGGAGTCGCGAGGGGACCTCGGGCAAGATAGCAAAGTACCAGCCCACGGAGCACTCAGTGCAAGGAGGCCGGAGTTCTTTGGTGCAAATACTGCTCAGGGTCAGGACTACACGGAGTCCAATGCACAAGCTCGGGAATCGCCAACAAGCATATGCAACTGCAAATGGACGCGGTGCACAGGGGTTCGGATTATGCAGTCCCCACGAGGGATACTGGCCTCAAACTTGCTGAGGGCAGATCAACCTCAGGGACCTTCAGAAACCCACCTCCTGTGTTGCTGAAATCTTCGGAGTCCGCAGGAGCTCAGGAGCAGCAAACCGGTCAGTTGCGTTAAGGTGCCTGCTAGGGCAGGGGAGTGACTCCAAGGGAGATTCTTCAGCTGTCCTTAGTGCACCACAGGTCCTGCACGGAGCCTGTATGGAGAAAGGGCACAGACCAAGCTTTGGACGGAGAGGGTGACTAAGTCGGGCCCAGTCGAAGTCCAGCGAGTGTCCAGACTGTCGAAGGTCAGTGGTTTCTTCTTGTAGAATCTTGTCCACGTAAAATCTAAAGTCTTACAGCCAGGTAAGCTCTTAAGTACCCACGGGAGAGGATTGGACAGATTTGGGGGACCCTCCTAGGGGAGGGTCAGGACAGAGGGGTGGTTACACCCATGTCCTTTGTCCAGTTTTGCGCCAGAGCAAGAGCCAACTGCTCCCAGAACTGGTTTGAGCTGGACTATGCACAGGGACACCAAATGTGCCCCGGGTGCAGACTTTCAGGCACTCTGAGTGCACCCACCCAGCCCCAATACACTAAATACTGTCTGGGAGGTGGTCACACCTCCTTGTGACAGGATGCCTATTGTGCTGCCTTCCTCTGCTCGAACTTGGCTCAGCAGCAGGAGGGCAGAAGTTTCTCTGGTCGGCAGCATTCATTTTGTGCTGACCGGGTCGAGGAGGCTGGCACCGGATAGACCAGTGACCCCACGAAGCTCGCTTCAGAAGGGTGGAATCATACTTCCCACACCGGTTACCGGTGTGGAGGTATGATTCCAAGGTGTTTGATACCAAACACGATATGTTTCTATGCAGCCGTTTTCGAGATAGCATTTATCGCGAGGTTATAATGCACCTCTACCTATATGTCCGGCTGAGTCACTGACAACCCGGGAGAATGGTCTCCGAAGGCTGCAGAGAGGCTCTGCTCATGCAGGGGCACCCTCTCACTAAAAATCCAGCACCCTGCCTTCAGGATTGATAAGGCCTGCTATAGGGGAGACTTATAAGTTTTAAGTGTAGTGACCTATAGATATAGTGAACCTATATCTAAAGTAAGTGGTGCAAGCACCAACTTACACAGGCTGCTGTAGCAGACCTGGAGTTCCATTTTGCATGGCCTCTCATGGGTGGCATAATACATGCTTCAGCCCATGGGAGGCCTCTGGGGGTACCTATGCCCTGGGTACATGGGTACCATATACTAGGGACTTATAAGGGTAACCCAGTGTCCAATCTGGAGTGTACCAAAGTACATGTGTGACAATTTAGAGGAGAAAGCAGGTAGACTGGGGTCCTGATTAGCAGGATCCCAGTCAGACTAGTCAAAAACAGTGAGACATCAAGCAAAAAGTGGGGGTAACCATAAGAAGCAGATCCTACTTTCCTACATCCCCACACATGAGTTTCCTGTAGACATGCAATTAACACTTTATATCTCTTCAGATAGGCATATACCCTTCTACGTTTCTCATATGCTGCCAACCCCCGAACATTCCATGTGAGCATTTTCAAAGTCACAGACGCCATTTCCAGCAATAATCTTTATCCCCACTTCCTCCCATTGACACTACCTCCCCCCTCACAGACCGGGTGTGTGTTTGAACTGACATTCTGTCTATCTTGAACAGTGTTCCCTGTATCTTCAAGAACATCCAACTTACCCCAACTTTGAAAACTGAAAAAACAACTCAATCCCCCCTCCCCTGGGCAACCCAGCTACACCCCATACTTCCCCTGCACGACAAGACCGGACTCGCCGCAGTCGCCCCATTCCCCCCTGACAAAACATTTTGCAACTAAACAATAACTATGGTACTTTTGACTCTGTGGTTCCTCGTCAGGCTATTGTGAACCTAAAAACTTTGCGAGCTAGAGTCCTACCCTAACAGTTTACCAGCGACCGGACCGACAGTCGGGCGCGAGACACAGCCTCTAGCTCCCCGACCGCGGCCCGGTCCCTAAGGGGCGTGAACAGGACCCCCGCCGGTTGTCACAGAACTAATACCCCACAACTCCCCATATTATACAGCTGTTTCATTATCAACTTTACAGTCACTTATCTGATACTGCGTTATTAAAACTCCGTGTCCCCGCTCATCTTGCATCTTTGCTCGACAAGTGTGTGTCCGGCACCACATCCTGCGATCCTTCCTCCGAATCCTGGGTCGCCTCCCACTGTAAAGTTCCGTCTGAGTGTACTCGGATTCTTCCTGGGCTGACCTCTCGCTCTTCTTGAGTCTTCCGGGCAAGCCGGGCTCTGTCGCCCGATCGACCTCCACTTCGCCACGATCTGTCTGAGCCCCCTCGGAGCGCCAGGCCTCAATCTGACAGGTCTTCCTCGTCTAGCCATGACGTCACCGTCTCCGCCGTTAGAAAGAAGCTTGTCTTCCCTTTACGCTCCACCCACAGCTTAGCCGGGTAGAACAGGCTATACTTCAGACCAGCTCCCGTAGTCTGCGTTTCACCGCCAGGAACGTTCGCCTCTGTTCCTGGACTCTGTGTGTAGTCAGGAAAAATCGCAATAGGATGACCTTGGAAAGTTAACTGTCCTTTCGCTCTGGTGGCCTGGAAGATAATGTCGCGGTCCCTGTAATTAAAAAAACGGGCTATGATTGCTCTTGGGGGGGCACCCGGACGAGGCAGCGGCCCAACGCTCTGTGGGCTCTCTCGACATTAAAGAACTTGGATAGCCGTTTTGGAGCAACTTTGTTGACAATCCAATCCTCCAGGAAAAGATCCGCGGACGGGCCCTCCGCCTTCTCAGGAAAACCAATGAAGTGCAGGTTGTTCCTTCGCGATCTGCCTTCTACATCCTCTGTGCGTTCATCCAGCTGCGCCACCTTTTGCTGTACCCGCACCATCGAGTCCCTAAGCGAGCGCACCTCCTGCTGCATGGTCTCCACGTTTTGCTCCGACACGGATACCCTAGCCGAGACCTTGTGTAGATCACATCTTAGGAGATTCACCTCTATTGCCACGGCGTCAATTCTATGCACCACATCTTCTCTGTATGACTGGATCACTGCCATAATCTCCGCCTGCGTTGGAGACGTGTCCGGAAGACGTCTTGATCTGTTCTTATATTCATCTGGATTCGCGGCTGCTCCTGTCGGCTCCGTCAGGCACCGTTGTGCATAGTTGGATATTTTGTTGAACTGCACCTTATTCGCCTTTTCCATCTTGCCGATTTTTACAGGTCCAGTGATCTCCGTCGAAATCCAATGCACGTCTTGTCACGACACTATGGGCCCCTTCCTTCTCACCACATATCTTCGTCGGCGCCAGCTACTTTATTTAGGTGCCTCTGAAATCTGCCCCGTCTCAGCTCCCCCGGGCCTTGGGACCAACCATATCTGTGCAGTGTCCTTGTGGCACCCAGCTGCGCAAATCAACCTTAGTATCTGTGCCTCGGCCTGCCTCAAATCGTACCAGCTTACTGTCTCTGCTGCACCTCCACACTTCCACTGTGGCGGTGGGTACACTTGTTGTGCTAGTTCCTTGGGCCTATAAGCCCAGATCGGCATCCCTCTGCCCCAGCTCCTTCTATCGTGTGCAGAATTGACTTATTCCCCACCTCATCCGGCAGTCCATAGGGGGCCCGACCTCTTCAGGCCCCGATCGGGTGGCAGCAGCGCATGGCACTCGGCTGCTTTTCACCGTGGGGGCCCCGGTCTTTCCTTACGCCTCCCCGCAGAGCCAGTGTCAACTCGAGCCACGGCCCGGCGTCCTGCTACGTGCCGGATAGAGTGCCAGCATGGGGGGTGGGGGGCGGCGGTAACCATCCGCTTGTGCCCTCCCTGCCTCCTAACCTCTATGGCCGGATCTCCGTGGCTGCCTCAGAACTGGGCCTCTTCACGCCTGCAGCCCCGGCATGTCCTCGCTGCTGCTCGCGGCTTAGGTGACGTAGTTATCTGGGCCCAGGAGCCCCATGCATCGGACCGTTCCCGGGGCTCCGAGCCTCGCTCCGGGTCTCTTTTCTTTGCTCGCTGGCTCCTCCCAGCGCTGTCGACCGCGACTCTGCCGCACCCCCATCCATGCGATCGGAGCCCCGGACCCGCTGAGTCCCGGCGGAGCCTTCAACAAAATGGCGCCCTGTGGTCTCTGGCGGCGTCTCTTCTCTTTTGGTCGCCGCAAGACCTGGAGTAGCTTTTGTGGAGCTGCCGATGGGCACAGTGGTCCCCTTCCACACTGATAAGGGGCGTCTGCTATGCCTGGGATATTCAGGATAAATGTCGGATAACTGAACTCGGGCGGGAGCTCCGGCAGACACGTCTAGTCCGCCATGCATCCAAGCCACGCCCCTGAGTCCGTGGAATCTTGTGGGTGGCAGTTGGACTGGGAGGTGGCTGTAGCTACATGTAATTTATGGTCCTGCTGTCTGGTTATGCTTAACTTAAAGAACAAGTTACTTACCTTCGGTAACGCACTATCTGGTAGAGACAATATCTAGCTGCAGATTCCTTACCTTTGAATTCCTCAGGCGTAAGGCTGGATCCGGAAACTTTTGTGTGAGCAGTACCCCTGGGCGCCGTCGGGTGGCTTCATGTGACATCATCGGCGTTGTTAGCATTGGTTATGAAGTCACGGTCACCTAATCGCGCCACCCAGGCGTGCAGACGTCAGTTACATTTCCTTTTTCCACGCCAGAAGCGCAGAGCCATGAAGTGAACTGACTTGTGTGTGTGTCACATCTAGGGCCCTGAAAAGGGAGCAACCCTAGCCCTATCAAATGAGCCTGCAGAGCAGGGAGGCATGGGTGGGTCTGTAAGGAATCTGCAGCTAGATATTGTCTCTACCAGATAATGAGTTACCGAAGGTAAGTAACTTGTTCATCTGATAGAGACTTCTAGCTGCAGATTCCTTACCTTTGAATAGATACCCAAGCAATACCATCCTGGAGGTGGGCTGCGGACAAATTTTCACACTCAAAAGTCCTGCAGGACCGAATGGGCGAAATGCCCGTCCCTGCGGACCTGACTGTCCAGGCAGTATTGCTTGTCAAACGTGTGCAGAGACACCAATGTTGCTGCCTAACAGATGTCCAGGACTAGGACATCGCGAGCCAACACAGTGGTCGCAGCCTTCCCTCTGGTAGAATGAGCGCGCAAGCCCTCAGGGGGCTGCTGCCTAGCCATGGGGTAGCAGATCTGAATGTAGAGAACGACCCAGCGAGAAATGGTTTGATTCTGCACTGCCTGACCTTTTTAGCTTCCCACGTAACCCACAAAGAGTTAGTCGTTCACCTGGAACTCTATTGTGCGGTCAAGGTAGGACGACAATGCTCTTTTTGGGTCCAGACAGTGGAGATGCTCCTCTTCCTTAGAGGGATGCGGGGGAGCAAAACAGTTGGGCAGCGTGATTGATTGACCCAGATGAAATGGGGTCATCACTTTTGGTAAGAATGAAGCACAGGTGCTTAGCACCACCTTATCCACAAAAGTCATCATGTACCGAGGCTTGCATGATAAAGCCTGCAACTCACTCACCCTCCGTGCAAGTGTTATTGCCACTAGAAAGGCTGTCTTGATGGTAAGCAGCCAGAGAGGACTATTATGTAACGGCTCAAATGTCGCACACATGAGAAATGTGAGGACCAAATTAATGTTCCACTGCGGTATGACAAAGGGCTTGGGTTGAAGCATATCTACAAGACCTTTCAAGAACCTATTTACAATGGAGGACTTGAGCAATGATGGTTGGTCCGGCAGCCACAAGAATGTGGACAGAGCAGAAAGATAACCCTTGAGAGTACCCAAAGCAAAGCCCGGCTGGGCAAGGGTAAGAATGAAAAGAAGACTAGTAGATAAAGAAGCAGAAAGAGGGTCAATAGACCTTTCTGTACAACATTTTACACTTTTTTGCCAACAGCAGGCGTATACAGTCTTAGTGGAGGGCCACCTGGCCCCCAAAATAACATTACAAACTTTGGGAGGAAGGTTGAAAGCTATCAACTGTTGCCACTCAATCTCCAGGCATGGAGGCGTAGAGTTGCCAGGTTTGGGTGGAGGACCCTTCCCTGTTGCTGTGACAGAAGATCCTCCTGAAGGAGCAGCCTGATCGGAGCATCAGTGCTCATTTGAAGAAGCTCTGGACACCAGACTCTCTCCGTGCCCAGTCCAGGTCCACAAAAATGACTTGGGTCTGGTCATTCTTGATATTCTTCAGAACTCTGCGCAGAAGTGGTATGGGCAGAAAGGCGTACAGGAGGCCTGATCTCCACTCACAACGAAAAGCGTTGCCGAGCGACAGACACCTTGGAAACTCCAACGGCGCAAAACTGCTGACATTGTGTGTTTTTTTCGGAGGCAAACCGATCTAACCAAGGCTCTCCCCACTGCTGAAAAAGACCTTGCACCACCTCCGACTGAAGATGCCATTCGTGATCCTTTAGGCATAAATGGCTGAGTTTGTCCGCCCAGGCGTTCAGAGAGCCTGCCAAGGTGTTGAACCACCAGGGTTATACCCTGCTGTTCCAGCCAAGTCTAGAGGCGTAGGGCCTCTTGACAAAGGATCCATGACCTCACTTCGCCCTGCTTGTTGCAGTACCACATGGCGGTGGTGTTGTTCGTGAACACCTACACTAACTACACCTTGACAGAGGGAAGAAATGCTTTCAATGCTAGTAGGATCACCGAAGCTCCAACAAGTTGATGTGGAGCGCAGACTCCAACGGAGACCAGTGTCCCCTGATCTCCACCTCTCCCAGATGGCTGTCCCATTGCAGGAGTGACGCATCTGTCACTACTGTAATATCTGGTTGGGGAAGGGAGAGGGGTCTGCCTCTGACCCAGTCACAGTTTGTCAACCACCACTGCAGGTTTTTGCAGTTCCCTCTGAGATCTGAACCATGTCAGAGAGATTCCCCTACTGGAACTTCAGATCCCACTGCAGAGCCTGCAGACGCCACCAGGTGTGGTTTACCAACAAGATGCAGGAAGCCATGAGTCCCAGCATCCTCAGAGTCAATCTCACTGAAATCTAGAATAGAGGCTGAAACATCAGTAACCTAGCCTGAATATTCTGGACTCTCTGCTTGGCAGGATTAACCCGAAACTGCACTATGCCCAGAACAGCTATGATGAAAGGGAGCGTTTGAGAAGGAGTCAGGTGTGACTTCGTCATGTTTATAGAGAACCCCAGCGAATGCAGGAGGTTCACCGTAGTCTGAAGGTGGGAGACGACAGCCTGGGGCGAAGGCGCCTTCAACAGCCAGCCGTCGAGATGGGGGAAGACTGATACCCCTAACCTGCGACCTCCGCCATCACCTTGTAGAACACCTATGGGGTACTGGTAACAGGGCCGGCGCTAGGCATGGGCAGCGTGGGCAGCTGCCCAGGGCCCCGCGCCTGCTCGCAGCCATGGGGCCTCGCACCTTTAAAGAGATCCGAAGTTCCGAGGCCCAGGGGGCCCCTGAGAGTTTATATTTTTCTTTTTTATGTCAATCTCCCCTGCTGTCCCGTCTCTGTGGGCCTAATGGCTGCATCTGCATGTTGATGACAGCAATCAGACAGGTAATTTGAGTGCCCTTGCCTGTGAAGTGGCCCTGCCCCTGTATGAATAAAAGACAGAATATCCTGCAGGAGCACAGCAAAGGATAGAGTGGCGATGGCGGCGCATCACAATGGAAACTGCTCACCAAGGACAAGTGGAAAGGGAGCAGAGAGGGGAATAAAAGGGGCAAGACAAATGGAATACAGTGGGGGGGAGCAGATAGGTGTGTGCACGGCATTGAGACAAGAGGTGCACGCAGAGGAGCAGAATCCGCATGCAAAATTGGAGGGAGCAGGGTTTAAAGTCTGCTGGGTCACTCAAGTCTTAGACCCGGTAGTAAATTAAAATGGACAATGAAAAGGGGCCCTATATTCATGTCCTTAACTTTGCCTGCTAAAACATTGATCCAGTGTCTGCTCAATGAATGAAAGTTCTGAAAAACAGGTGATGAGACGGGCCCGCTCTCCATTTTTGCCCTCACCCTCAGAGGGAAAAACAAATCTTAACTCTGCATCAGTGCCACCCTTCGCTACCTTTAATGTAACTTCAGTGAGACTCGTTATAGTTCTTTCACAGTCTCATCATGTCAGAACTGGAGCATTTTCAATATTATATACAAGGAAGCCGTAGATGCTGCTTATTCATCTTATGCAACTAACAACCACTGACAAAGCCAATAGTACTGGCTTGTTCTAGGTGTAATTTTACTTGTTGTAATATTTATCTGGAGGCAATGACAGGTTTTTTCAACCCACTTAAAGTCCTGCTCTCAGGTCAGTATGTAGGCCGTTTTTTTGGCTAGTTATTGACCTGCTTTATGGTCAAGTGAGCCGGTTTTTACTGTTGATTTTTATGATAATAAAGCAATCATTGCCTGCAGCAAACTCAAATCAGTGCAGTCCTTCCATACCTTACAAAAAAATTATACAGCATGTGCTTACAAGTTGAAAACTGCGCTAGTTTGCAAACATGGGACACTTTTCTAGCTAGCTAACTCCCTAATGGGGGCCCCTTTTAGTTTGGTACAGAGGCCTATTTTCTGTCCCAGTCTGATGCTGCATGTTAGACAGGGCCACTGGAATTATGCGATTGTGCGGTGGCGGCGATTTCTGCATAATTATACATTTGACGCATTTGCTACATAATCCATCAGCTGCTGCATAATCTACAGATTTTAACAACAAAATTGCTTTCTATCTCAAACAGTTCAAAAGTTACTTAAAATGCAGCGACACGTCTTGCCGCATGTGGGAAGGCCCTTTGAAAAGCTGGAATAGTCAACTTTCTGTTTCCCACTACTAAATTTGGGTGTTAAATTGTTACTAATGGGGTGCAACCAGTGCCCAAACAGTGTTACCAAGTTTAAAAATGGCAAAAAATGAAGTAATACTATTTCAAAATGTGCCGGGTTATGCCGCATAATTTGCCTTTTCTTGCCACATAATTTACTCACCCTGCCACATAATTTAACCCTCTCCTGCCACATAATTCCAGTGGTCCTGCTGTTAGGGTAATCCATGGCAGTAATTTTGTTCCTGTTTATATTTCTCATGCTTTACTGAATCTTGCATTCCCAAGAGTGCTAGCTATTTCCAGCATGTGTGTTTGTGTATTTTATTTCACAGCATATTACTCTTGGATGATGCACCCTTGTACTGAGTCGCCTCCAGGTGTTTATAACAGGCTACAGTTGAGCACTTTGGAGTTGAGGCTGCAGGCAGTACAACTTTCACACTGTGCCTGTCTGTGGGTCAAATAGGTGTTCAGATTACATGACCATTCAAAATATGGCCTCTCTGCAGAGCACAAAGAGCAATGGTCCTGCATTGCAGTTGTGATTCTATGCAAGTGTGTGTGAAGGAGCTACTTTTGGTCAAAACAACAAGGTGAAAGTAAAATCATTTATTGTAGTTACTCATTTAGCTTAAACTGCTAACAACCATTGACAAAACCCAGTCGCGGCCGGCATGAGCTCGGCCGCGCTGCGTTTTGTCAATGGTTGTTAGCTGTTAACTGTGGGGGCAAAGGGTAATTTTAATTTAAAGGGAAAAAATAACTTTCTTAGCCGGCCCGATCCGATCCTGCGTCGTATCTGCTTAGGGGCCTCACATGTTCCTATTCTGCCCGGGGCCCCACATATCCTAGGACCGGCCCTGACTGGTAAGGTCAAAAGGTAGCACAGTAAACTGAAAATGCTCGTGGCCTACTTTGAACCGCAAGTAATGACTGTGGCAAGTCCAACGCTACCAACCAGTCTTCTCTTGTCTAGGGCAGACAAGACCTGAGCCAATGTGAGCATCTTGAATTTCTCCTTTTTGAGGAAGGGATCGACAGTCTTAAGGTCCAAACTAAACTGCAACCCTCTGTTCTTTTTCGGAATCAGAAAGTCGAGGGAGTAGCAACCACTGTCTACTTCTGAAATGGGAACTCTTTCTGTAGCTCCCTTGGCTAGGAGAGCTGTAGCTTCCTTTGGACTAATGCTAGATGATCCTCCGCCAGCCATTTTTGAATTGGAAGAATAGGAGGAGGAAAAGAAAGAAAAGGAAGAAAATAGCCTTCCTGAATGATATGCAAGACCCATCTCTCTGATGTTATGGACCTCCAGCAGAGGACATGATGATGAATTCTCCCTCCGACTGGAGAGAAATGGTCTTGCAGACTCAAACTAGGAATTCTTGGAGGCTGTAGCTGCCGAGGGCTGGGTGGCAGATGACTTCTGGCTACCATTCTGAGGTCTGAATGAACCGCATCCACGCACAACTTGGGGAGTTTGTGCAGGACGATGGCTGGGATACAGCTAACGCAGTTGAAAACCCCTTCCAGTGCCATGAAAGGAGCGAAAGCTAAACTGGCCAGGAGGTGTGACCGAGAAGCCCAAGGATCTGGCCGTAGCATGAGAATCCTTGAAGCGCTCCAAGGCCGAGTCCGCTTTCTCTCCAAAAAAGATGAGTCCTGTCAAAGGGCATGTCCATGAGATTGCCCGAGACATCACCTGAGAAGCCAGATGTTTTGATCCAGGTGTGGTGTCGTAAGGCCACCGTCGACGAAACCGCTCTGCCCAGCGAGTCAGTGGTGTCTAAGCCACACCTAATGATGAATTTTGCTGCATCTCTCCCATCCTTCACTGCCTGGGTGAGTACGGCCCGGGCCTCCTCCGGGATCTGTGGCAGCACTTGCGCAACTGTCTTCCAAAGTGTGTGGGAGAAACGGCCCAATAAGCATGCAGTATTCACCGACCGCAATGCCAGGCTGCTAGAAGAAAACATTTTCTTCCCAAGTGTGTTCAGTCGCTTGGAGTCCCTATCCGGAGGCCATGTTGCGTCGAAGACTGAACCACCAAGCTCTCAGGCGTGGGGTGTTGGCTGAGGAAACTTGGGTTGCCGGGCAATGGCGGCGTGCAATTGTCCTATTCACAGGAGCCCCTGTGCTAGACTTGGACCACGTGCCTAGGAGGACATCTGTTAGTGCTTCATTAAAGGGCAATAGGGGTTCGGAGGTGGAAGTCCCAGGCTGAAGCACCTCAGTCAAGAGATTAGTCCTGACCTGCACAAAAGGCAGCTAAAGCCCAACGACCTCTGCCACCGTCTTTACCACCATGGCATAAGAAGCTCCCTCCTCCGTAGCCACAGTTGGCGGAGAGAACAGATCAGTATTTGGAGATGTCTAGTCCACTGGCTTCTCCAAGATTCTCATAACAGTCCATTTGCTCCACAGGAGCATCTAGTTAATGTTCTAGAGGGTTCATAGACCCCTCCTAATCCTCACCCATACCTGAAACTGGTACGTCATTGTCTGAAAAAACGCACAGGCAACAACGTAGAACCTCTGGGCTCCGTGGGCACCGGCGTTGAGTGATGGTGATCTGACTCAGTTGTCGGGTATAAGGATGAGGCTGGCACGACCGGCGTTGACTCTAATTCGGATCCAGGAGGCCCCACCGGCGCCGTGGCGGGAGCCGACTGCATCGAACCCAATGGGGCCCCGTCCAACCATGTGGGGCCCAAAGGCTTACCAGAAGGGTTGGCCCGCTCAAATACGCGGCACATGGCCTCGTAAACTTCCTTTATTTGAGCGGGGGTTGCTCCGGCTTCCGGAAGCAGGGGGAGGCACGAAGTCGAACCTGACTCTGCCTCCGCAGAACCGTGCCTAGAGCATTGGTGCTCCTTACCCGTTGATGGACGACAGACGAGGTGAAGGAAAAGTCCGCTTGGTTGTGGAATTCTTCTTGTGCCTCTTCCCCGAGTGTCCTGAGGATCTTGAGTGGGAGGAAGAGGACTTGGGGCTCTTGGAGCAATCCCGCGACCTCCTCTTCTTCGAACAAGAGCTGGATCTCTGCAGAATATCGCCACCCTGTGTCGCCTGCCGGGCCTCAAGGAGCTTCAAAGCTTGCTCCCGCAAGACCTTCGCAGACATGGCTTGATATTCGAGCACAACTTTGTGTTGTGGTCTCAACTGGGGTGGCATGGTGAGCAAAAGAATGATGGACTTAACCCAGATCTCTTGACTGGGGGTGAATGTTTTGATTTGTTCTGCATTCCATCCATCAATTGTGTGTCTTTTGCTTTTTCGCCATAAGTGTGCCGGGTATGCCCAGACGTGGGTCCCGGGCTCACTGTGCCACTGGATTCAAGATATCCTGGCTGATGAGGGTGAACCCCGAAACCGGTCCTAGGATGCTTGTTTCCGGTCCAGGGAGGACCTGGCTTGGCAGTTTGGGCTGGCCTGTTCCCATGAGGCACAGGGTCAAGACTGATTTGCATATGGCCAGGTCTCAACTGGGGTGGCATGGTGAGCAAAAGAATGATGGATTTAACCCAGATCTCTTGACTGGGGGTGAATGTTTTGATTTGTTCTACATTCCGTCCATCAATTGTATGTCTTTTGTGGTCATGCTCGAGGCACCACAAACATATGAGGTGGGAGTCCGTTACCGACATGACGCAGTGATGGGCGCTGTGAGAAAGGGCCCTCTTTCTGCATGGTTGCCCCCACTTTTTGCTGAACTGCTGATGTACTTTGACTGAGTGTGCCCTGGGCCCCTACCAATCAGCTACCCAGGGCCTATGTTCTTTCCCTAAAACTGCATTGGAGACCAAACCCAATTGGCACTCTCTGGGCACAGGTCAGCCCCTGGTAAATGGTACCACAGGTACCCAGGGCACTGTGACTAGGGAAGGCCTCTAAGGGCTGCAGCACTTATTGTGCCACCCTTAGAGGCCCTGTACCTTTACACTCACACACTGCATTCGCAGGCTGCGTGTTTTGGTGCAGAACAAAGTGAAGAGTCGACATGGCACACATTCCTGTGTGCCATGCCTACAACCCACTGCCCTGGCATAGATCAGCCACCCCTCTAGCTGGGTGCACTATACCAGTGGTTAGGGTACAGGTGCATGAGCCCTGTACCCCTACAGTGTCTAAGCCAATTCTTAGACATTGTAAGTGCAGTAATGCCATTAAGAGTATATGGTGCTGGGAGTTTGTCATTACAAACTTCACATTACCATAATGGCTTTACTAAAAACTGAGAAGTTTGGTATCGAACTTCTCAGCACATTAAACCCACACTGATGCCAGTGTGGGATTTAATGAAAAATGCACACAGAGGGCATCTTAGAGATGCCCCCTTAAAAATGACCTAACACTAGTGTCCAGGCTGAGTGGCTGCTCCCCAGCTGCCACCACTAGACCTGTTTCGGGACCCCTGGGTCGAGAGCCTGCTGCTCTCGGGGGTCTGAAACAATGCACATCCTGGGACGAGGTGCCAAGCCTCCTCCCCAGAATGCAAAAAGAACAGTTGATGGACAGAATGCAGAACAATGTCATACATTCACCCCAGTACAGCGATCTGGGCCTAAATCCATCGTTTTTTTGCTCACCATGCCATTCCAGTTTGAACCCAGCCATATGCAAATCAGTCTTGACACTGTGCCTCATGGGAACAGTCCAGCCCGAACTGCCAAGCCAGGTCCTCCCTGGACTGGAAACAAGCATCCTAGGACCGGTTTCGGGTTTCACCCCTCATCAGCCAGGATAGCTTGACTCCAGTGGCATGGAGAGCACGGGACCCACGTCTGGGCATACCCGTCCGACTCGGGGTGACAAATGCAAAAAGAACAGTTGGACAGAATGCAGAACAATGTCATACATTCACCCCAGTACAGAGATCTGGGCCTAAATCCATCATTTTTTTGCTCAGCATGCCATTCCAGTTTGAACCCAGCCATATGCAAATCAGTCTTGACCCTGTGCCTCATGGGAGCAGTCCAGCCCGAACTGCCAAGCCAGGTCCTCCCTGGACTGGAAACCAGCATCCTAGGACCGGTTTCGGGGTTTCACCCCTCATCAGCCAGGATAGCTTGGCTCCAGTGGCATGGAGAGCACAGGACCCACGTTTGGGCATACCCGTCCCACTCGGGGTCCCTTGCTCACTTTGCCACTGGATTCAAGCTAGCCTGGCTGATGAGGGCTGTTAGCCCGAAACCGAAACAAACTTGTTAATAATCCAAGCGTGGAGTTTCTTACACTCGTGTGGCACAGTCGCAAACTTCCTGATGCGAGACGGCTGACGCATGTAAGTTACGTGTGTGCCATTTTGGACTAAGCCGCAAATGTAAACACCTCTCACACTACTTGAGAGCAATTTTGGATTGTGGGGCAATTGAGAGAATAATGCACAGCGTTATACAGGCTTGGAAGAAAGTACAGCGCATTCATTGGTGATGTGCACACCGGATAGCAATCTCTGCCAATAGTTGTGCCGCTGTATTTGGGGGCCAACTAACATTTAGGCAGCGCAATTGGTGATGCGCACACCCTAGCTTTAAGCTGCATATGTAATCTTGTTATTAGTTTGGCTGCCACCCCATTGGGCCAATTAATTTTGAGTTATCCAGTGCATCGGTGATGTGCACACTATACCCTTGAGCATACAACATTATTTTCGTCATTACCTGCAAGTATTACAGTGATTCAATTCAATTCATCTTTATTCGGATAAGAAAATATCCATAAAAGAACAAAATAAAAATACCAGCAAAATTTTAAAACAAACAGACAATACATACATGAATAAAAATTTAAGACGGCCAACACGAGGCTAAAAAACAGTAAATACACAAAA
Source organism: Calotriton arnoldi (assembly GCA_963921515.1). Taxonomy (NCBI): domain Eukaryota; kingdom Metazoa; phylum Chordata; class Amphibia; order Caudata; family Salamandridae; genus Calotriton; species Calotriton arnoldi. The sequence goes on from CAWUFW010003305.1 coordinate 936,965, forward strand.
CATATACGTACGCAATGCTCAGGAGGTTTGTCTTACACTTATAATTTGTTAGGGGCAATGGTATAATTGTTCCTGGAATCATCTGATACAGGCAACCAATATCCACTGATTTGATAAATAACATCAGACTAAGATAATAACACATATTGAGATGAAGATAAAAAGTTCATTAAATATAGCAGCATAATAATGTAAAATGCGAACAGTTTATCACATTAAACCAACGTTAAAATCGAATAAATTCATTAAATCTAGCAGCATAATATAAAGTGCGAGCGGTTTATCAAAAATTATGTAACAATGAAATACACACAATAAAATTATGCAACCTGCATATAAGTGAAAGATAAGAAATGGGCAATCCAAGCCAATTATACCAAACTCATGGAAGCACGTGAGCGGACAGCCAGACGCAAGAAAGTGCTAACGCGGAAAATTAAATTTTCGTCCTTGAGCTCAACAATTTCTCTATATGCCACCTTATAGTTGCTGATAGCTGCTACCTTAAAAACGGAATCAGCAACTGTTTACTATATAACTGATAAAAGTTACAGAAGAATAGAAAATGTAACATAGATTGATTACCACGATTACCACAGGGACAAGAGATTTGCTCAAGGTTACTGTTATGCCCAAGGGGAAAACATAATAAATATTTTAAAGTACCAGCCCTAAGGCAAAAAAGCAAACTTCTTTCCCAACGGTTGGTCGCCATTAAAAGATAACGGGTTGGCAATATTGTCGGTGGACCCTCAGCGTCCGACATCGTTATATAACGGGCGACTGAGCTTTTCGAAGTTTCATGCCTAAGTCTCAAACTAGCATAATACCCATACAGGGTCTCCTGTATAATCTTTTTATTAATACCCGATATATCACTTGGATTTGAGAAAATGTGTGGCAAATTTACAGCGGACAAGCTGTCCTTAACAGCTGCCAGCCAAGGTATACTACTGCCCTTATCACATTTAAGACAATCAGCTATGATTTCTCTAGTGAGAGTGGTTGCCGGGTTTTGCCATACTTTTATCCAAAAAATAGTTGGACGAGCCCTGATATAATCTTCAATATAGGACAGTTTTAGCTCCCGATGACAAACAAAGGAAGAGGAGCTAATCGGAACCCCCAGGACTCTCCGACAAAATCTATTTTCCTCTATTTGAATATTATTACAATTCGCGTAGCCCCACACTTCAGCTCCATAAGTTGCAGTTGGTCTGCATTGAGTTCTATATATCTTCAGTAAGGATAGCACTACCTCAGTTCTTCTGGGTTGAGGGAGGCATAAAATTAAGTTGGAGGCCTTTAAGAGTTTGTTCCGGCTGTGTGTCAAATGGGCAGTCCAGGAACCATTGTCAGCAAAAACCAGCCCCAGATATGGGAAAGTGCGCGTGCAAAACAGTTTTTCGGAACCGGAGCTAATTACATTAACCCGATGTTTATTTGGACCACAACTCATTAAAAAAGATTTTTTTAAATTTGTACACAAGTCCAATTTAGACATAAAATCAACAAAGCCCCCAACTAAAGTGCGTAGTGCATTGGGTGTGCGGCCCATTAGGACTGCATCATCCGCGTAAAATAAAGCAGGTATTTTGCTGCCATTAATCACCGGGACATCCGTAGTCAAATTTGACAACTCGTCATGCAACTCATTAATATATAAAATAAAAAGCAGGGGGGCCAGCACACACCCCTGCCTGACCCCTCGGCCGATGACAATATTCTCTGATACGGCCCCATCCCTACTAATCCTCACCCTTGCCACCAAATCCTTGTGTAAAAAGGCCAGAAAGTGTTCTAAGGCCTCGTCTAGCCCATAATTTAGGAGACCTGACCATAGGCGCGATCTATTCACATAATCGAAGGCTGAGGTGAGGTCCATGAAAGCTAGGTAAATAGGAGACTGCCGAGCTATTGTATATTTGTCAACAATCAAATTTAAATTGAGACATTGCTCTACGGTTCCTAATTTGCTTCTAAAACCTAACTGACATTTATTTAAAATATGCGTATCCTCAGCCCAACTCCTAATTTTATTGAATAGCACCCTCCCAAGTATCTTTAAAGTGTTGTCGATCAAAGAAATTGGTCTATAACAACTGGGGTTAGCCCTGTCCCCCTTTTTAAAAATCGGTACTATGGTGCTGGACGACCATGTGCTAGGAATTTGGGAGTTTGTTAAATTGTTAAAAACATTAAGTAAAATCGGGGCCCAGAAATCTGGTTTGTATTTAATGAGGTCGATGGGAAACCCATCGGGGCCGGGGGCCTTGTTACCTAAGCTCTGGTCAATTGCGTTTATCACTTCTGAGAGCGATATCTGGACTCGTGACGCAACGTAAAGATCTATGTGAACCTCGTCCAGCGATGTTGCAGAATATATTTTAGAGAAATGAGAGACCCAGGCATCACTCGTTATATTACAGCTTATGGGACTTAAGTGCTGACCAGTATTTCTCATATTTTTAACCACCGCCCAAAAGCTATTTGTATTATTGAATCTTGCAGCGCAAGCCAAGTTATCCCATTGATCTCTCAAAATCTCCTCTTTCCTTTGCTTAACCACTTTATTATATTGGTTCCTTAGTGATCTAATTAAAATTGCATTCCTAGGTGTTGCCGACAAGGCAGCACGAAGATCTCTATTAGCCCGGGAGCATATACTATTGAGCCACTTAGGATGATGGTTATTGTTAAACGCAGGTTTAGAGATCATCTGTTTAATACCTGCATATAACTGAGTAAAGGCTGCAACCACCTCAAAATTAGGGTCAATGGATGACAGACATACGTCGACAATTGATCGATAAGATATCATGTTCTTAAACAGCGTGCTATTATCAATTCCTTTCCAGATAATTCTTAAATTATCGGTTGAGGAAGATATGTTACAGGCCCCGGGTTCTCCCTTAAAAATATGTCTGGGGGCAACCCTAAACAATACCGAGATTGGGTTGTGATCCCCAAACATAGTAGGTATAACCTCTGCACCAACTAAAATGTCTTCAAGTGGGGCAGATATAAAGACATAATCAATTATTGAGGCACACCCTCGGCCTCTATATGTTGGCACGGTCTGATTATTGCTATAGTTTATGGGTGCAATGTCCATCGCATTTGACAAATCATGCATCGACAAATAATCCATTAATTCAGTTCCCCTTTTGCTCAAATTTTCATGTTGTATATAGCCAGTACCCAAATTATATGCCCTGGAAATCTTAACATTAAAATCGCCCCCCAGGCAAATTCCAGCTTAATTTTGATTTCCCGCTACAATGTGTATATTACAGTGATTCGTACACCAATTGCAAACACCAGGATTCTCTTACTGTTAAGGTGATTCACATACCATAATTCTACAAACAGTTTGCGGTGATTCGCAGACCATTGCGAACACCTGAAATAATAAACCAACACCATCAATTTGCGCTTGAGAACTACTGAATTGAATTTCAGAGTGAAGTTTGAGCATTTATAGTGTCCTGCACACAACATAATTCAGAATAAACAGCAGGTTTTTCAGAAGTGCAGGCGTAGTTTTCAAGCATCATTCTAAACGTGTTATAGTAGTATAAGTTACTCTTAACAACCTGTAGGAAGCTGGCTCTGTACATACTATACCAAAGCAAGGTATAGTGTGCACAGTCAGTGGATCCCCAAAGGCTTACAGAGGTAAAAGTAGATAATACCTTACTCTCTATTTGTGGTAGTGTGGGCGAGCAGTAAGGCTTTATCAGAGGGTAGTGTTAAGCATTTATTGTACAAACGCAGGCAAGAAATGACGTCACACACTCAAAGACTGAATCCAGATTGTTTGTATAAAAAGTTGTTACTTGGTTATTTTATCAGTAGAAGGAATTACTTAGTGCAGGTAAGTTATACAGTTTGTAAAACTAGCAATACTTTTCAGGAATGCAGTATGGTTTTGTAAAAGAACTCAGACCAATTGTTTGTATCAAAAATATTTCTTTAGTTGTATTTTATTTTTAGGACCAATCAGGACTTGATACAGGTAAGTAAAATTGTACGTTTCCAGACAAATTGATCAACAAGCAAGCTGGATGAATAATGACTTTTGTTACAGGTTTGCAAAATGTGCAAATACAGTTGTATTACTTTTGATTAGTTTTCAGAGTACTTTTTAGATTACTTTTTCTACTCAGGGTGATATGCCTAGATATCACGCTGGGACATTTCCTAGATAAAAGGTAAGTAAAACAGTTTTCATAAAACCACAGTTTGTTTCCATACAAACACTTAGAAGTTTTTCAGAGGAAAACAGTCAATGCAAACCAAGGGAGAAAAATGAGGTTATCGGTTTGCAGTTAAGTAAACTGTCATTAGGGTTGAGTTTCTGGGGTTAGAACAAGGGTTCCCCCAGGGTCAAGGATGCATTCAAAAAGCACCCTCAGCGGCACTAGGGCGGCTGGGTGCAGAGTGCTGAGGCCCAATGTTAGCCTATGGGGCTAGGGGGGCTGTCGGTTGGTGGCTGCTCTCGGGCAGGCCACAAGGTTGAGGGAGCAAAGCTCCTGGGGTTAAGCTCAGGGCAAAGGGGGATCTAAGTTAGCACACAAGGTGAGGCGACCACCGGTTTAAGAGGTGAGTTGGGATGCTGAGGGTTGTGTGGACACAGCCTGTTGGCCCACCCAAGGTCGTGTGGCGTCACGTGCAGGAGTGTCTTTAGGCGTCGGGTTTTCCTTATTAGCTCCAGTCGCGGTCGGGGGGGATCCTCCAGATGGAGGCTGCAGGCGTCGTCAGGAGGCTTGAGGTAGGTCAGGGAACACCAGATCCCAGGTCAGAATCGCTGGGGAGACCTCTTCGTGGTGTTGGGCCACTCGAACTCAGGCTGTGGGCATCGGGTGCAGCGTGGTGCAGACTCGCGGATTCAGCCTGAGCCAGAGTCTGGTTCTTGATCAAGTACGGTGCTCACGGGAGACAAAATCTTTGTAGGGAAGGCAGGGCAGGTCCTCCGGGTTCTGGGGGGCTGCTGGCTGCAGGAAACGCCAGGATTCCACTGGAGCAGGTCGAGGTTGGGGCAGGCCGGTAGGGTTGGGGCCAAGGCAGTTGGTGTCCTCCTCTTCTCCCTTCAGCACGGCTCTTCGGTCCTTCTTCTTCTTACTTGTCTGAGGAGGCAAGGTTCGAGGTTGCCCCTAAATACTAAATTTTGGGGCATTTCAGGTAGGTACAGGTCAGGACCAATGGGTCCCTTCCTTTGGGTGAGTACACACCGTATTATGCAAAAAAAAACCAATTGATGTACAGAATGCAGAACAATGTCGTACATTCACCCCAGTACAGAGATCTGGGCCTAAATCCATAATTTTTTTGCTCACCATGCCATTCCAGCTTGAACCCAGCCATATGCAAAGCAGTCTTGACCCTGTGCCCAATGGGAACAGTCCAGCCCGAACTGCCAGGCCAGGTCCACCCTGGACTGAAACCAAGCATCCTAGGACCGGTTTCGGGGTTTCACCCCTCATCAGCCAGAATAGCTTGACTCCAGTGGCATGGAGAGCACGGGGCCCACGTCTGGGCATACCCGTCCCACTCGGTGTGACAAATGCAAAAAAAAACAACCAATTGATGGACAGAATGCAGAACAATGTCATACATTCACCCCAGTACAGAGATCTGGGCCTAAATCCATCATTTTTTTGCTCACCATGCCATTCCAGTTTGAACCCAGCCATATGCAAATCAGTCTTGACCCTGTGCCCAATGGGAACAGTCCAGCCCGAACTGCCAGGCCCTCCCTGGACTGGAACCATCCAAGTGGGTCGGTCGGAAATGAAGCCGAACAGCTGATTATGATGCCGTTTACTACGGCATCGTAATCGGCCCCTTAGTCAAAGAGCATCAACATCTGGCAAAAAGTGGGGGGCAACCATGCGAAAAGGGGGCACTTTCCTACACAAGTGAATTCCAATCGTGATTATCGTCTCAGAAAATGCAACAGTTAATTGTACCACCTCCTGCATTTTCTTCCAGTCCAATAACTCCAGAGCCTGATTGGGAGCATTGGAAAGAAGGGTTTGAAGCGTATCTTGATGCATTAGAAGGAGAGTCATTCACACCTATGAAAAATAATAGCTATATTACGACATTGTTTATGTCCAGATGGTCGGAAAAGTTTGAAACATATTCCCAGAGTTGTTCTCCTGGATGAAGGCGATGATGATGTTGTTCTAGGTATCCATGAGTACGCGTCCGCTATAAAGTCTTTATGTATAATGTTTAAGGCTAATAAATGTCATTATGGAAAAGCATACATTTTACAAAACAGTACAAATGGCTGGAGGATCTGCAGCACGTTTCGTAGGTGCCTTGAGGATTTTAGCAGTGTCCTGTGAATACAAAGACTTTGAAGAGGAAATGATCAGGGTCCAACTAGTGGAGAAAACAAACAACAAAAAAGTACATTGTTAACACCTAATTTATCATTACAGAAGGCTATAGAGCCTGCAACTAGAATTGAGAGTAAAACTTCATATATGGAACAAATGACTATCAGAATCCAAGTCTCGGAGTGTGTTGGCAATTAAAAAGAAAAAAAAAAGGATGAAAAGAAAAATCATCAGATAAGGCTAACAAAACTGACAAAACGTACAAGAAACAACCATATAAAGTTAGTGTTACAGATGTGGAAGAACGTCTCACTTAGGAAATGCTAGTGTGTGTCCGGCCAAAGTCGTTCCTGTGCAAAGTGCATGAAAAAGGGGCATTTTGCCAGAGTGTGCAGGTCGCCACGTACTTCGCACCCTAGCAAAATACACAGGGTCGAGCCGAGTAATCCGAGTGAAAATGATCACTACATGATTGATGAAAGTGAGATTTTGACTATCAAAGCAGTTTTAGAGGAAAATAATCTAAAACAAGAGGTGCGCAGAGTATTTTTAAATTTGTTAAAAAGACCTTTGTGTATGAGGATAAAAGGAGTAGACATAAAAGTGATGGCATATTCCGATTTGCCATTTCATTTGTTGAGTGAAAACAAATGAAAAGAGGACTTTAGTGAATATAAAATTCAGTTGGAAAAAAAATCAGTAATCCGCCCTGGAGGTTACAGTGGTAAACCCATTGAGGTGGTGGGTGAGTTTGAGGCCGAAATAGAGTTTAAAAACAACAGGACCGGGATTTTCTGAGGGCTGCCACCGAATCCCCTTAAAATTGTTGCGGTACATTGCTACTTCCGGGGCGGCGGAGCCCTGCACCAGCCTTGAGTGCCTGCGCCATCTACTGGGCTTTGGAAGCAGAGGGGTGGAGCGACTGGGTGGTCCTACGCGCACCACAGACAACGATTGCAGATTGAGTGCCGGCAGTGGCCAAAGATGACGAAAGATGAGCCTTCCAGATCCACTGCAAAACAGAGCATGATGGACAGGTTTACTGGTGCTGGATCTGCGGTGGCCAACCTGGGGAGGGCAAGGGTATGTACCTGATAATACTGCGTTTCTAGCTGCGATCACTCAATCCAGAGATATGCTGGATGCAAAGATCATCGCAGTTGGCTCAGAAGTAAATCTTCTGCGACGAGATCTCCGGAGGTAGAGCACATTACAGCGGCTGAGACTAGAATCTCCAACGTCGAAGATATGGTGACCTTGCTATAACAAAGTTACCTCCCTCACAGTGGTGACCAAAGAACTAGCGGCGTGCATAGAAGATGTGGAGGGCTGTGCCCGCTGCAACAATCTTTGTTTTGTGGGCTTCCCTGAGGGTTGTGAGGGAGAGAGTATGGCTAAGTTTCTTGCCCACTGGATCACTGCGCTACTACCATCAGGCTCCCTCTCGCTTTGTGATTGAACGGGCTCATCTGGCCCTGGTTAAGAAGCCTTCTTGGGAGCGAGCCCACGGCTGGTCATTGCTAGAATCCTCAATTATCATGACGGAGACAATACCCTTACTTTCGCAAGAAAGCAAGAAACATTACTTTTTGAGTCCCACCGTATCATTGTATTTCTTGATTACACCAAGATGGTCCAACAACAACGTCAATCATTCGTTGCAGCGAAAAGACACCTTCGTGAACTTAACAGCCAATACATGCTTCTTTTTCCCATGTGTATGCGTGTGGTACATAATTCTTGGAGTCTGTTTATTTGACACCCCGAGGAAATATTCACATGGACTGTGTCCCTTACACCACATACTCCACTGTGCCTGTACTCCGATTCGTCCTCCAGCGACCATCGCTCTCAACAAGTGAAACCAAAGGAGAAGCGCAGTCTCAGGACCCGCTCTTCCTGGCATTCTAAACTGCAGGCTGATGGACACTGAGAGATGGGTACATCCCAGAGACTTGTCTGCCTGCTGTTACTCCTTCGGCTGCCGACCTGGACGATCGCAGTGGCGCCCCTCCGATAAGGCGGAGGAGCATCGCCAAACTGCTCATTGAGCAGAGCAAAAAAAGAAAAGGATGATAAGAAGTTATCATTTTATTTTTCTGTGCAACTCAAAGCCAGGGTAGGGCGGGGCTAGGCTCGCCACCGTCAGAGGGAGGAGGAGATTTTTGCACTTGCTAAGTGCGCATGACGGTTTGGCTGGTTCCCAGGCACTCATGCAGCGTTGTGATTGGCTGGGAGAGTCTGGGTGCTTCCGGTGCTGCCAGTGACGAGACAGAGGAGAGACAGCAGCGGTGTTAACAGGTACATTTTATTTCCCCTCCCTGCCCTACCACCTCCGTTCCGAGGCAGCCGCCACTGGATGACCGGGTCATTGCACTTCCTCCCTACTGCAATGTCGGCCTATGATGGTCATCTGCACCTCTGGTTTGCCTCAGCCATAGGCGCTCCGGAGAGACAATTGGGTGTTGTTGGGACATGGTGATCTATTGTACGGGCCCAGCCCTAGGCCCCCGCTGGGACTGGTGCTGGGACTGAGCTCCATCCACGACAGATACTTGGGTGTTACAGAGGTATTGATGGGGGGGGGGGGTTGTTACATGGTTTCGTTTATAATTGTCTCTCGCACAGGCCTGATGCCTGTTTCGGTACCCCACCCATAGATAACCAAGTCGAATCGCGCCCTGGCCCAGACAGCTGATGTGGATTCTACTGGTCCTGCTGGACGACTCAGTGTTATACCATGGAATGTATGTGGCATCCTAGATAACATCAAGCGTGGGGCTGTCCTCCGTCAGGCCAGGCAACTTCAGGCAGACATTGTCCTATTGCAGGAGACACACCTTCTTGAATCTAAAGTCCCCTGTTTGGCCAGATATGGGTTCACACAGTCATACCACTCTGGTTTTGTAAGGGGGTCGCGGGGAGTGGCTCTTCTAATTAATCTTAGGGTCCCATTTCAACCCCTGAAGACCTGCGTGGACATGCAGGGGAGATATGTCTTTGTAACTGGAAAATTATATGTGGAGTCTCTGATGTTGGGATGTGTTTATGCCCTTCCCCCAGACAATCCTTTGTCGATCGCATTCTGGGTCTGTGGGGAACACTACCAAGTGGCTTGACTGCTATAACTGGAGACTGGATCAATGTCATGTCCTTAGAGTGTGACCGGTGGCGGGCTGGAGAGGCACGGCTGTCCTGGATGGGAACCATGGCAGAGGCTGTGGGGTGGGTGGATACACGGAGGGCATATCATACAGACAAGACCGAATTCACATTATTATTCTACAGTCCATAGCTCTTTTGCTCGACTGGACTACCTGTTGGTGTCAGCTAGCCAATTGCATAGAGTATCCAGAGGTTGAGATTTTGCTTAGAGGGTTATCTGACCATTACCCAGTGGCGCTGTGGCTTCACATGAGTCCCCAACGTCCCCCCTTTTGATGGAGACTCTCGACATGGCACCTCCGAAACCCGGTATATAAAACACATATGCACTGTGCAGTGGCGGAACATCTCACCTTCAACTCAGAGACTGCCACATCCAAAATTGTGTTATCGGAAGCGATGAAGCCCACACTTGGAGGCGTAGATATCAGCTTCTGTGCCGGCGACAGTCTCATGAGCTATCCCAGATGCTAGACCTACAGATATGCAGCTGCGGCGAGGGTGGCGCATCGACAACTGGGCTTGATTCAGCAACAATATCAGGGGGTGCTTTTGGAGGAGGCTAAGAATGCATGGCGGGCCTCCCAGAGTCGCATATATCAGTGGAGCGACAAATCCAGTAAAATGCTTCATAGACTTTGCCAGGTATCCCTTGGGGTGACATCGGTCCCAACCCTGCGTGAGGATAGGGGAACTTTATTTTCAGGCCCAGAAGCGGTGGCTGGCAGTTTTGCAGTTTACTATGAGACCTATACGCAGAGAAAGAGGCTGTGACAGCAGCCCAAATAGATGACTTCATAGCTGCACTACCTCCAAAGTCACTGGCCTGTATGGCTAGGGCGCTACTCGAGGCGAGAGCGGACTGTCGCCCTTGCGGAGCTTCGGCCTGGGAGAGCCCCTGGGCCCAATGGGTTCCCCAGTGAACTCCTCCAAGCTTTTATGCCTCAGTTTGGTGCCCACCTACTAGGCACAATCCAGACTACACTTACAGAAATGCGTATGCCCCAAGATTAGAGACCTGCCGAGATCGTAATGTTTCCTAAACCTGGACGTCCATCGGATGCCCACTCCTCATACCGTCTGATATCATTATTAAACATCGAAGTTAAACTCCTCGCAAAAGCCTAAGCAAATAGACTGATGCTGCATATGCCAGATCTGGTCCATCTGGAGCAGGCGGGCTTTATGCTCTCTCGTGCTACCCGTCATAATACAAGACAAGCCCACAATACCATTGCCTTAGTAGATCGCCTAGGGCGGCCCACAGCCCTACTTCTGGCAGATATCGATAAGGCCTTCGATTCTGTATGCTGGATGTATCTGTTTGCGCTCCTCCAGCGCCTCAATATGGGACCTAGATTCTTGTCCTATGTCCGATTATTATATATGGACTTGACCACCTCAGTTCATGTGGCCAGATCTGTATCTGCCCCATTCCCCATTAGGTGCGGCACTGGGCAGGGCTGTCCCTCCTGTTGTTTGCCCTGGCCATGGAGCTACTGGCTGCCTGGGTTAAGGTAGATGCAAAAACAACAATTGATGAACAGAATGCAGAACAATGTCATACATTCACCCCAGTACAGAGATCTGGGCCTAAATCCATCGTTTTTTTGCTCACCATGCCACTGGATTCAAGCTAGCCTGGCTGATGAAGGGTGATGCCCTAAAACCGGTCCCAGGATGCTTGTTTCCGGTCCAGGGAGGACCTGGCTTGGCAGTTCGGGCTGGACTGTTCCCACAAGGAACAGGGTCAAGACTGATTTGCATATGGCTGGGTCCAAACTCAGGGGTTTGTTAAAGCGCGACTACTCACCCGTAAGGGTCTCAAGGCGCTAGGGGTGGGGGGGTGCAGGTTCCATCCATCAAGGAGGGGGTCTGTCGAAGAGCCAGGTTTTGAGGTTTCTTGCGAAGATGGGGAGCGATGTTGTCTGTCTGAGGTGGAGCGGAAGGGCGTTCCATGCTTTGGCCGCGAGGAAGGAGAAGGAGCGGCCTCCCGATCTGGTCTTTCTGGTGCGGGGGACCACGGCGTAGGAGAGCTGGGCTGATCGTAGGGTCCTTTGGGGTGCGTGGAATTTGAGTCGGCTGTTCAGGTATGCTGGTCCAGTGCCGTGGAGGGCCTTGTGTGCGTGGGTGAGCATCTTGAAGGTGATTCTCGCCTCGACAGGGAGCCAGTGGAGTGTGCGCAGGTGCTGGGAGATGTGGCAGTGTTTTGGCAGGTTGAGGACCAGTCTTGCGGCGGCGTTCTGGATGTTCTGTAGCTTGCTGGTGAGGTTTTTGTTTATTCCGGCGTAGAGTGCGTTGCCGTAGTCGAGTCTGCTGGTGACCAGGGCGTGAGTGACGGTCTTTCGGTGTTCGAGGGGATCCATTTGAAGGTCTTACGAAGGAGGCGGAGGGTGTGGAAGCAGGAAGACGAGACAGAGTTGATCTGGCGGTCCATTTTGAGCTCGGAGTCCAGGATGATTCCCAGGTTGCGTGCGTGGTCCGTGGGGGTTGGCGGGTTTCCGAGGGCGGGGGGCCACCAGGTGTAGCTCCAGGCATCGGGGTTTGGGCCCATGATGAGTACTTCTGTTTTGTTGGTGTTTAGTTGTAGGCAGCTGTTTTTCATCCATTTTTTTTTAAACATAATTTTATTAATTTTCTACATAACATCGCATCATTGCCATAGGACACTTACATCATCGTTATGCAGTTTACATGCGTTGAAACACATTGTACAATGAATTTTAAAAACCAATATATATGCCATTGTAAAATAATGTAAGGAAATAAGTATCAATGCAGTCATATGCCGGCTGAATTAGCAGTTTAGATGATGCAGCTCCCAATATCTATATTATGTACCAGAGCCTTTCCCATGTGCAGGCTACTGAGCTGATACATCTAAAAACGAACAATAAACAAACCCCATTCATATATTCCCCCCTCCCTCCAGTCCTATGCACACTCGTACAACCTATATGTATTCCGTATGGATATGTGCGGCTCTTGATAAAACTACATACAAAAAAAAAAAACATTCATCTCGTTTCACGGCATTCGGGGACAAAATCTCCTCAACGTACTGTCTATTGTGTTAAGCTAGGGGTATTGTAATGGTCTATGTCCACTGCTTTGAATGACTCCAACATAACATCCCATTCTAATGCTATTGGGACTTTGCGTAGGCCTCTGAGCTCCTCTCGACGTATGGCAGCACTCTCAGCACTGCCCCATCGGAGCAGTTCACTGTATCAGGCATGTTCCGTAGGGGGCTTCTTTGACTTCCAGCGCATAGTAATGGCACGTATCGCTAAAATGAGCGCCAAATCAATAAAACGAGTATTGTACTTTATGCTTGGACACGTGTTTGTGCAGACCTAGAATACATTCCTCCACGGTGTTTTGTACCTCGCGATGTGTGGCCGTTCTAACAAATTGTCTGACCGCGTCCCAAAACCCACGTAACATTGGGCATGACCATATCATGTGTATGAGGCCAACCCCTCCACCAGACATCTTGGACAACCATGCTGTGTCAGCGGGAACATTTTGTCTAATCTATGGGGGGGTAAGATAAGCCCTGTGAAGAATCATAGTTTGGATAAATTTAAATTTTGCATTCCTTGATACCTTTTTAGGGTGTTCTACAATAGCCGCCCATTCCTTATCTTCTAAAGCTCTTCCTATGTCCTCTGTCCATGTCGTGCGTAATGGAGTGAGATCAGCCTCTGTGTGAGAGCGTATCCCTATGTACAGCCATTTAATAAGGTGTCTGCCTCTTCCCATATAATAGAGCAGCTTGACCAGTTCATTCGTGGGAGGTTCCTGTCTCTGCGGGGCCCAGTGTGTTTTTACATACTGTATCAATGCGGCATGTAATAGATATAGTTGCGCTGGTGCTCCCTTTTCGTGAACAAAAGTATCATGGTCCAACAGCATCCCATCTCCAAACAGATCAGCCACCGTACCCGATCCCAACTTCTAGCCACGGTGCTATCCTACGTTTAGTTATTTGGCCATCCGTCATTGGGATTCCCAGTAATGGGATGTTGCCTGCATAGCGGGGGCACGCCTGTATATTGTAGTGCTGCTTTCCAGCACTGCAGCGCGGTGCGCAGCAGAGGAGGAAGACATTTTGGGATCCTGCTATTGGGTAACAACAGGGTGTGTAACATTCCTCGGTCTATATCTCGCTCCGTAAAACCTATCTCTTGTAAATTACACCCAGCAGTCCAAAAGGACAACCATTGTAATTGACATGCGTAATAGTATGCTCTTAGATCAGGTACGCCCAGACCTCCCCTACGTGTGCTAAGCTGCAGTTTTTAAGACTGATACGCCGTCTCCCAGTTCCCCATATTAGGTCGGTTAGTAATGTATTCATCAATTTGAATGTGGTATGTGGTATTATAATGGGCAAGTTGGTGAAATAATAAATCAATCGCGGGAGGACCACCATTGTCGCCAAAGCCGCTCTACCCATAATTGACAGTGGAAGCGTAGTCCAAAAGGCAATACTGGATCTCAAGGCTCTGGCGCTCTATGTAAATTTCCGTCTAACATATCCGTATGTGACCGGTAGACCTGTATACCCAGGTACTTAAATGTATGCTGTGCAACCTAGAGTCTTGTATCACCGAACTCAATGTCAGCTGGGCATGCATGTTCTGTGAAGAAAAATACATGTGACTTTGCTACATTGATAGCAAGGCCGGAGATTAATTCAAAGTGGTGGAACACCTCATAGAGCGGGCCTAGGGGCAATCGGAGATCACGGAGATACAAAATGATATCATCCGCGTAGGCAGAGAAGAGGTGCGTTGTGTTCCCTATCTTCATGCCCATATCAATTAGGTCCATACGCACTTTAAGTGCCAGCGGTTCTAGGGCCAATATAAATATGAGCGGCGATAAGGGGCATCCCTGCCTCGTCCCTCTATAGATCGGGTATTCCGCTGATATATTACCACCAGTGCGTGCACGCGCCGTGGGAGCGTCATATAATAGACGTAGCCAGGCAATATAGCCCGCTGGTATCCCAAATTTCTCCAATGCTCGGAACATATAGTCCCAGTGAATAGAGTCGAACGCTTGACGCAAATCCAAAGACATGCAGCCTGCGTGTTCATATTGACTCGGGGCTTCCGTTAGGAGAGATGGTGGAGCTTCCTGGTATTCAATGACGTGCTGCGGGCAGGCAGAAAACCAGTCTGATCTATATGGATCAATTTAGTCAGGGAGGGTAATAATCTGTTAGCTAACACCTTACTAAGTATTTTGTACTCTGTGGTCAATAATGATAACGGGCGATAGCTGGCCATATCTGCGGGGTCTCGTCCCGCCTTCGGGAGTGACACCACTAACGCCTGTGCCGTAGTGAGGGGTAGGGAACCCTCATCTAGCGCCGTGTTATATAAGATCTCCAGCTGGGGAACCAGGTGATCAGCATATGTAGTATAAAATTCGACTGGTAAGCCATCTAATCCAGGGGTTTTGTTACGCGGGAGTCCCCTCATAGCGATCTTAATTTCAGACTGAGTAATGGGCCCTATTAATTCTTTCTGAGCCTCTGTCGTGAGCTGTGGGTATGGGAGGGCGGAGAAGAAAGCATCCATATGTGCCTCTGTGCTACTATTGGGCTTACTGTACAGTGTGGCATAGTATTGACGGAAGGCGACATTAATATCCTCTTGGGTAGTGGCTGTGTCTCCTCCCAGGGTAGTGACCTTATGTATTATAACCGCAGGGGGGGCATCCCGAATCAGCCTAGCAAGCAATGTCCCGGATTTATCTGCTTCAGTATGACATAACTGTGAGTATTTCCGATAATCTATGACCCGGAGAGTTTCGAGCAGTTCCGCATGGCTGATTCTAGCCTCTTGTAGCAAGGCACGCTTGTCAGCGTCCGTTACGGCTTCCTGTTCCAGTCTTTCCATTTTGTGCTCAACAGCTAAAAGGGACTTATGAATTTCTTGACGGGCGCCTACTGTCGCACTGATTGCCTTTCCCCTGATAACCGACTTAAAGGCGTCCCATTCAATCAACCTATTGGATGCAGTATTGCTATTTTCAGCGAAATATTGCTCAATAGTATTCGACATAGTAGTTCGGAACACCGAGTCCTCCAATGTTTGCGGCCACAAACGCCAGGTGGGAACCGGGGTGGGTACTCTGCCCCAGTTAAGTACTATCTCCAGTGGGTTGTGGTCAGAAAAGGTCTTTGCCAAGTATGTAGCCTGAGTCACTTGCATTGCAATTTTTTTGGAACAATAAATTCGATCTATTCTGGTGTGAAGCACGTGAACAGGGGAATAGAAGGAATATTCTCTGTGTGTAGGATGTCGCATCCTCCATGCATCGCATAATTCCCAGCACTCGGCCCACCTACCTAATGCCTCTGCTTGTTTAATCATTCCTGCTCCACGCAAAGGTGGGTGAGACCTGTCCAATGTAACATCCATGACTGTGTTGCAATCACCCCCTATAATCCATGGGTGCAGCTCCCATCCCGTCAGTGCAAGATTTAATACTCCCCAGTACTTATCTTGTTCAAAATTAGGTGCGTATATATTACCCAGAACTACATGCTGGCCATCCAGTGTCCCCCGCACAAATATGTATCGCCCCTGCTTATCTATCCGTTGCTCTAGTGCTAAGAATGGCACTACATGTCTAACCCATATTGTGACCCCTCGCGCAAAGCCAGAGTACGTAGTGGAGAAGATCTGTCCTCTCCATTTCTTACGGAGCTTCACAACTTCACTGTCCACCATGTGGGACTCCTGTAGGTACACTATCTGCGCCCCCCGCCTCTGTAGCTGTGCGTGTATCCTGTGTCGCTTCTGCACAGAGCCCATTCCCCGAACATTCCACGTTATTATAGTGTATTTGCTAGGTGTATGCATTGCATTACGACATTTACCCACCCAACAGCAGGTATGCCCATTGTGTAGCCGAACCTATCCAAACCAAGATCTGCAATAGGACTGTTCCCCCCCCTAAACACCCCAATACTCGGTCCAGTCACAGAACTATACCGGACCATACAACTAAACCGAACATATAAAACCATGTTAAATACATAATAGCGCCTTCGCCGTATGGGGGACATCGCTAGCGCTCCACAGGTGGTGTACTTTCTATACATCAATACAACTAAACTTCTATTGGACCTGGGCCTAATTTAAGAATGCTCCGTGTAAATAAGTTCGCCGTGGCTGCGGGCATATTGCAAGAGCTTATTTTACAGTTACAGTTCTTATACTTGCGGATACAGTCAGCCGTATAATTCTTTAATGACTTGCGGGGTCGCGGATGGAAACAGGGCCACACTGCCTTCAGAGTCTGATTCGTGCGTTACTACTTCTTCGTCCGATGAGGATTTAGCTTCCGCTCCTGAGGTGTGCATGAAAGTGGCCGCCGCTATAAGCGCCTTTGATTTACTCTGTTGCATCTGCTGCTTGGTGATATACTGCCGTGCAGGAGTCCGGCGCGTTCTTCGACTTCCTCGCCCAGAGGATATCCCAGGACTGGTCCTGCTCTTCTCCGTGTGTTGTGAGTTAGTCATTGCAGCATTCGTTAGTTCCATCACTTCCAGCCAATCTGCCACATCTCTGGGGCTGTCGAAGAAATAGGATTTTTAGTCGTGGAGGATTTTTAAGCGCGCCGGGAAAAGCAGCGCATATTTCAGGTTTAAGTCTCTGAGCTGCTTCTTAACTGTCATGAAGGAAGAGCGCTGTTTCTGGACCAACCTTGTGTAATCTGGATATAGTGAGATTTTCGTGTTTTCGAAGTTTATCGGAGATGCGTCACGGGCTTTCTGCAGGAGAGTGTCCCTGTCGCGGAAGTTCAGTAGTTTCACTATGAGAGGGCGAGGTGGAATACCTGGTTTTGGGTGACCAGTAGGAATCCTATGTGCTCGCTCTATGCAATATTGCTCGGAAAGTCCTTCATTAGTGACATGATCCCGGAACCACTGCTCCATATATCTCGTTGCGTCTGTTCCCTCACTCTTTTCGGGCAGTCCAATGACGCGGATATTATTACGCCGGGTCCTCCCCTCTGCATCTTCCACCCGATCCATCAGGATAGCTACCTGTTCTTGCAGTTGTGCCACCTTGGTGTCGGTCTGTGATTTCCATGGAGTGACTTCCTCCAGCGTCGCAGCATTTTCTTTCACTTTGTCCGCAAGTTTAGCGTGGTCCGCCCGAAGCAAGTTGAGGCCAGTAGTCAGAGTCCCTACTTGCAGTTCTATTGCTTTTCTGGATTCACGCACTTCCTGTAGTATGAGATCCAGCTTATCCGCAGGTGTAGGTGCTTCCGTCAGTGGAGTGCATTCTGTTCCAGTCTTATTGTGCGCGGGATCCACCGTATCCGGAACGTAGTCTTGTCCGCCTTGGTCTTGTTGTTTCACACCCTTGCGCCCCATCTTGCGAACCGATCCAGCGACCGGTGTCTTGTGTAGGGCGGGTGTGGGTTTATAGTGTGCTTCCCTTGGCTCTCTTATACACCTCCACCACGTTTCGGCCAGTGCTCCTATCACAGCGTCACTACTCTCCCACGGCGCCAACACCGATCAGTACCGCACAGCCTCTCTGCTTGTCCGCCACCCTTATGTCAGTGTGTGACTTGCAGTGCAGCAGCGGCTCCACACAGTGGACGGGTGGCTCTAGCGTACCTGTACCAGCTCTGCAACAGTATCAATCAATCCCGGCAGTATCAGCGTGTTACTACTCACTGTGGCACCTCTCCATCCGCGCTCCGCATCCGTCCTGGCATCCGGTAACGATGTGATGGGCCACGTTAGTCAGGGAGCCGCGTGATCCGCGGCCCGTCCAAGAGCCACCTCAGACCTCGCATCACCAGCCTCCCTGTAGCGGTGTAGACAGGGCTTATGTCATTGCCTCTGTTCTGCCCAAGATCACTGCCACCAATCACTGCCGCCTTGCGTTCCCTTCTTCTCCCGTGTCTAAGTAGTGTGCTCAGGCCGCCTCACGTCCCTGTGCCTCGCAGTTCAATTATGATTGTTCAGCGACGCCCACCGCCGCCATTTGCCTATCGCTGTCTCATTGGCTCCAATTCAGCGTTATATTGTTTTCGGGGCCTCCAGCAGCAGACACCTGCACCTGTTCTGCCAATTGCAATGTGGTCAGTGCCGGTCACCTCCCATCGACATCGGCACCATGTTTGAGGCGCCGTCTCTAGTATTGCGACCGAGTTTCACTTTGCGCCACAGGGGAGCAGGCCGCCCTGCGTCCCCGAGCTCGCGTAAGCTCCGGTCCCGCTCTGCCGGTACACTTCCCGCACAGTCTCTCTTGCACAGCTTCTGCCGCCTCGGCTCTCTGCAATTTCGTCCGTCCGCAAAGTAATCCAGTTCCCCCGAGCCTCACAGTTCTTCTGTGGTCTCAGTGCTATTATCGTTTAGTTTAGGGGCATAAGTCTGACTCCCGTCACGGCCCTCCTTATTCAGCAGATGGCAGCGTCGTCAAGCCTGTGGAGTCCCAATTTCGGCCGTGTTCGCCTCTCCGGCCTCCGGGTGGCACCGAGTCCTCCCGCTCGTTGCCGCTGCTCACTCCCACTCTTTGGTGTCCGTCCTTCGACGGTTTAGCAGATTTATGCCAGGATTTTTGTCGGCCCAGGTCCGGAGCTCAGTTAACGCACGACCGCCATGTTTGGCTGCCAGCCACGCCCCCTGTTTTTCATCCATTTGGCGACGGCTTCCATGCCTTATCGAAAGTTGCGTCTGGCGGTGTTGGGCTCGTTGGATAGGGAGAGGATGAGCTGGGTGTCGTCTGCGTATGACACTATGTTGAGTCCGTAGGTTCTGACGATGGGGGCGAGTGGAGCCATGTAGACGTTGAAGAGCGTTGGGCTGAGGGAGGAGCCCTGGGGGACTCCGCAGGTGGTAGGTGTGGGGTCCGAGAGGAAAGGGGGGAGTCTGACCCGCTGCGTCCTGCCGGAGAGGAAGGAGCGGATCCAGTCGAGGGCCTTGTCCTGGATTCCTGCGTCGTAGAGTCTGCGTATTAGGGTGCGGTGGGAGACTGTGTCGAACGCCGCTGATAGGTCGAGGAGGATGAGGGCTACTGTTTCTCCTTTGTCCAGTAGGGTGCGGATGTCGTCTGTTGCGGCGAGAGGGCGGTTTCCGTACTGTGGTTTTTTCTGAAGCCGGATTGGGAGGAGTCGAGGATGTTGTGTTCTTCAATGAATGTGGCGAGCTGGCTGTTGATGGCTTTCTCGATGACTTTCGCTGGGAACGGGAGCAGGGAGATGGGTCTGTGGTTTTTGAGGTCGGTGGGGTCCGCTGAGGGTTTCTTTAGGAGGGGGTTGACCTCGGCGTGTTTCCAGTCGTCGGGGGAACGAGGCGGTCGCCAGGGAGCGGTTGATGGTGTGGCGGAGCATGGGTGCGATGGTGTCGGCGGCTCTGTAGAAGATGTGGTGGGGGCAGGGGTCCGTGGGGGCCCGAGTGGATTGACTTCATTGTCTTCAGTGTGTCTTCGGTGGTGAGGGCTGTCCAGTCGTCAATCGCTGGTTTCCGGGTGTCGGGGGTGGTTGGGGTGGTGTGGTGTGGGGTGGTGTGGTGAGCAAAAGAATGATGGATTTAACCCAGATCCGTGTGACTGGGGGTAAATGTTTGCATTGTCCAGCATTCCGTCCATCAATTGTTTCTTTTGCATGGGTTAAGGTAGAGGCACAGGTGTGGGGCTTCGAGTGGTTCATGGAGGTGCCGGACCGCATAGCTTTATACATGGACGATGTGCTATTCTTTCTCACGGACCCGGTGACCTCGGGATCCCAGATTTTGAGAATCATGCAGACCTTTGGGCTCTTCATGAACGTCGGAAAGTCAGTGCTGTTGCGGTGCTTGCCGAGAGATGTCGGTTGGGCTACGGGGTTGTCCCTAGCAGTTGACTGATTTTAATACCTCCGAGTGTATTTGGCGCATATCCCGGTGGTCTTGTGGAAGCACAATCTAGCTCCGCTGCTGGAGCGAGTAAAGACTGAGGTCAGGATGTGGTCCACATTGCCTTTATCCCCATACGGCCGATCAGCCATTTTTAAGATTATTTCATTGCCCTGTCTTCTGTAACAACTGCAAAATCATCCATATCTGGTCCCCCTCACATGGTTTAGACAGATTAACACAGTGCTGAGTCAGTTCGGGTGGAGGTGCCTCTCGTGTGGCCCTCCGAACATTTTTTCAATCTATGTATTGTGGAGGTATAGCAGCCGCCGATATTCAATCATACTATGTAGCCTCTCGCCTACTAGTTGTCAATGACTGATGGTATGGCTCATTGACACCCCTCCCCACGGCTAGAATGGTGATACAGGTGTGGCACATCTCCTTTCGTAGAATGGAGTGGTGGGAACACCTGACATGGGAGACACAGTTGTGGCGGGGTGCCCTCATGCTGCAGGTAACAGGATTGAGGGGCTTTCAAGAATGGGACCACATAGGTATTTCAACATTGGGAGATGTTATGCGGGGCCCCCTACTTAAGTCGTTCCAAAAACTTTGATTCGATTATTCGATGCCCTGTAGCCAATTCTATAAATACCTGCAGATGCGTCATGCCCTTTTCCCCTACATTAGGGACTTTACTGCCCTCCCCGATTTTAATCTGCTTGAAGGTAAGCTCTTAATGGGCAAGCTTTGTGGTCACAAGACATTCAAAATATACCAGACCCTAATCATAAATAGCTCCACTACCCTGGATACCCTCAGGCTGGCCTGGCAAAGGGAAATCAGTGATCTAGATGACGATGATTGGGTGAAGGCCCTGGAATTCCCCCATGGGGCAGTGATATCTTACAGCCTCCAATTAATTCAGTTCAAATACCTTCCCAGAGCCTACTTTACTAGACATCGGTAGTGGCACATGGGACTCATTAGCTCTCCTTTATGCCTGCGGTGCAAGACCGAGGAGGGTACCTTTTTATATACAGTGTGGGGTTGTAAGGTGCTGGATCGCTTTTGCCTGTGGTTGTGTCTTGCTTGGCTGAGGTGCTTGTATGGGATATTCTGCCTACCCCGAAGCTGATCCTACTGCATAGTACAGACGGCATAGGGGGCAACAAATATAAGCGTCATTTACTATTTCTTGATCTGATCCTAGCCAAGAGAGACCTTGCAAGACAATGGAAGGCTGCTGCGCCGTCGGTTCTGGGTGTTCGGAAGAGGGGCATGGACTTTTGCATGAGACTCGCGGTCACAGTGTTTCAAGCCCAGGGCTGCCCCCAAAAACATCTTAAAATTTTACAGCGATGGGTGGATTACTGGGGGTTGACCTTAAAACCGATACCAACCGCTGTGCTGCAATTAGATGCCGAAGTTAGACAATATGGTCAGTGTTCGGGAAAAGATCCTAGGAGTTTATAACATGCGCTTGAATGAGTGTATGGATGTGGGGGTGGGGTAAGTGCGGGAAGCAGGTGGGTGGCTGTGCATTTATGTTCCTTTAGACTCTCTTACTTTCTCCATTCTTTAAATGATTGTATACAGATCATTCTGTGGTATAATGTGCATGTTCGTGGACCGGCTGGGTCACGCTGTCGGCAAAAAAAATTAACTTTGTTCTTGGTAAAAAAAAATTTTTTAAAAAGCAACAAGGTGTAGTTTATGTGGCTAAAGACGATTCTTCTTTACTGGGTTTGCACAACCAGAAGAATTACTAGATCCTAACAATCCCGATTAGGTTATGTTAAAGAAGGAATATGTTCGAATTCTAGCCATAAAAAAAAAGCCAGTGGGAGGAGTATTATCCTGAAGTTTTCCAAGAAAACTTAGGTTTATTTAAAGGTTTCATGCATACAGTGAGAATAATAGTCCTGCACATCCTGCAGTACAAAAAGTCCGGAGGGTACCTTTAGCCTTGCAACCAGAACTTAAGGAGGAGTTGCACAAATTGTGTAGTCGGGGTGTTATAGAATCCATTGACAGTCTGATTGCATAGATCCAGTTGTTTTAGCTTGGACGCCCAATAGGCCTATTCGCATGTGTGTGGATCTCCGAGACTTGAATGATCAGATTTGGGTTGATTGCCACCCCCTCCCAAATATTACAGAGATGCTATCTACTCTAAAAGGTGGTAAGGTTTTCAGTGTGCTCGACATGGCTTCAGCATACCACAGGATTAATCTGCACCCTGAGTCACGTGATTATACAACCTTCATAACCCCAGAAAGTCTGTATCAATTCAGATGCATGCCCTTGGGCTTAGCATCAGTTTCAGCTGCATTTCAAAGAGTGGTGGAAAGTTTGTTTAAGGAAATGGATGGTGTGACTGCATTCCAGGATGATGCATTAGTCTTTGGTTAAGACCAAGTGCAACATGATGAAAGGTTACATCAAGTACTATACATTCTAAAGAACGTAGGGGCGGGGGGCGGGGGGGTAGTCCAATTCAACACCCCTGTTATTGATTATTTGGGCTATAAATTGTCAAGCAAGGGGGTCGAGCCAAAAGCCAATCAAAGCTATAGAAAATTTCAATCCTCCAAAAAACAGGGAGCAGCTACGATCTTTCATGGGGTTAATTGAATTTCATACTAGATTTATCCCCAATTGCGAAGAAAAAACATATGAGAAATCTCTTGAAAAAGAATTCTAGGTTTGAATGGTGGAAGCTGTGATCAGGAATTTAGGATGGTTAAGAGTGAAGTGGCACATGCAATTCCTTTGAAACCTTTTGATTCACAAGACAATTGTATAATCATAACTGATGCCAGTCAGAAAGGTTTGGGAGCAGTTCTCATGCAACGAAAGTGGGGGCAGAGAAGAAGTTGTTGCATTCACAAGTAGTCTGAGAGGAGCGGAGTCATCATATATGGTGAAAGGGAAGCACAGGCGTGCTGGTGGAGAATCGCTAATTTCAAACCTTACCTACGGGGTTCTCATTTCACTCTATATGTTGATCATAAAACACTGGTACAGCTATTTACCACTAAAGGAGGGGAAAAAGCCACACCAAGAATTGCTAAGTGGCAGTATAGGCTTCATGAGCACAATTATAAGATTGAATATGTTCCTGGAGCGAAAAATGGGTTGGCTGATTATATTTCCCGTATGCCAATCTTTCAGCAAGATGAGGAAGGAGAAGTATGGAATGATGAAGAAGATTTGGTGTGCACAGTTTAAAGACACTTAGAGGGTGCCATGTCACATGAGGAATGGATGGAGCATGAGATGCTGACAAGGAAATGAGTGAGATAATGAAAGGCATTCTTCAAGGTTGGTCTGAATGGAAATCAGAGGACAAAGCTTGCTAAAGATATAAGCATGTTTTTGAGAAATTATCTATTGTGAATGGAATATTACTACGTTTAGATCTTTTAGTGGCGCCTGAAGGGATGAGGAACAGTGTGGACTTTAGCTCACGAGGGGCATATAGGAATGCGGGCCAAGAAGAGGAGAATATGAGAAAATCTTTGATGGCCAGGGTTAGATTATTATGTGAGGGATTGCATGAACTGTGCGATAAGTGACAAATTTCAAGAAATAGTTCCCGTTCCCATAGAAGCTATAAAAGTACCCAACAAGGCATGGATCAAATTGGCGATTGATATTATTGGTGCTCGGATATTGTCAGAAACTGTACAAGAGTATGGCATAGTAACTGTGGATTAATACAGCCATTGCCCAGAAGTGAAATTTGTGAAGGTACCCAAAACTCACAAGGTGCTAGAATTTTTAGAATCTGTTTTTGCAAAAGAGGGGATTCCTGATGAAATATTAACAATGGGTGCTAATTTACTTCTGGGCAATTTGTAGCGTTTCTTAAGTTTTTAGGAGTTAAACACACTAGAACATCGTTATATCATCCCAGGAGCGATGGCCTCATTGAGAGATTCAATCATGTAATAAAAGAAGACTTACAACTGGCTAGAATCAATGGGTTAAATTGTAAGGTAGAATTGAGGAAACACCATACCAAACGCGGATACTAAAGTATCATCTTTTGTGTTACTAAGAGGAAGGGTACCAACATCTAAGATAATACGGTCCTGGGTAGGAGAATTTCAGGTACCTAAAAACATGGAGGAGGAAGTAGTAAACAAAAGGTTAAATGCACAGAACAATTATATGGATAAGAGTAGAAAAAGATAAAAGGTGGTAGTAGATTATATGAGAATTAAAATTTCCAGAATAGTGCCTAAAGGAGATTCCAAATTTTCTGCACCTAAGAAGGTAGAGGATGGTAATTGGTGGAATAAAGACAAAATAGCAATAGATATTTAGTTGGTCAGTAGGAATTCACCTTGTATCAGAAAGGAGATGGGGAGCCCGCTTTGTTGTTTACCTGCCACCAGCCGCCACCACCCTGTTGCTGCCGTAAGGGGACTCCATACCCCACAATTCCAAGCGCCGGGGAGGCGCCAACGCGATCCTTCGCGCCAGGAGGCACTAAAAAGCGGGCAGGGCCTCCCGTAGCGCGGGAGCCCGCTTTGTTGTTTACCTGCCACCAGCCGCCACCACCCTGTTGCTGCCGTAAGGGGACTCCATACCCCACAATTCCAAGCGCTGGGGAGGCGCCAACGTGATCCTTCGCGCCAGGAGGCACTCAAAAGCGGGCAGGGCCTCCCATAGCGCAGGACGCGCGCGGCCGTGCCCGGGCGGGCCCATCTGCGCCCGTCCGTGGCTGCACGAGGCTGGGCCTACCCTCTTGGCTGGCCGCTTGAGTCAGAGGTGCCCCAGGGAAAATATTTGCTCAGCCCTTATACAAAGGATTCGGGGCCCCCAAGAGCCATGTAAGAGGAAGCCTTGATTGTTGGTAAGCAGCTCGGAGAGCATTTGTTAACCATACTTCTTTCTCTTTGAACTTGTGGTTTCCCCAGAGCTTAACGGGTACGTGGGGGGACCAGAGAAACACCACTTTACGAATATGGGCAAGAGGAAAGCAACGACCGCGGACCCTCTTTCTATTAATAAAAGGGCAACTATTGACTCTTACCTAGCCAAAGCGGTGGGGGCAATCACACAGATTGATAAAGCGGAGAGGAGATTGTCCATGGGCCCTACAGGCTTAGTAGTGCCCGTATTAGCTCCGGGGGATATGGCAGGAGCAACTGACACTGGACCCCAGGCAAACGGGACAGTCCGTACACTGCCCACAGAGTCGGGGGCACAAAAGAGAGGGGAAACCGGCATAAGTCTTCCATTTCCAGTTATGTTGGGCGAGGGTCAAGGGACTTCCCAAACTGAGGTTTACAAGGGATCGGGGGAAGAGGCGTCACCAGCCCCTAAGAGATCACGTAAAGCCAAGAAAAAATATGAGCCAGTAAGGAAAACGGAGGCTCCAAAACCCCTGTTTACCCGGACTGATCTGAAGGAATTTTGGAGCTCAATGAGGGGCACAATCACTAACTTGATGACGGATCTATTCTCGAAGCTCTGGGACAAGATGGAAAAAGAGCTTTCAGACTCCAGAGAGACACTGGGAAAAGTGCAGAACACGCTGTAAACGTTGGCTAAAGCTCCACAGACAGTGTGTCCTAGTTCGCGAGGGCAGTGTGAGCCAGGCTTCTACCCACCAAACCCAAGTAGGCCTCATGGGGCAGGACCGCAAAATGGCCAGGGGATCAGGGGATTGAGACAAGTAACGGGCCTAATCCCAGCATACAGGAAGAGGTGGGAGGTGGCAGGGTTCTGAGAGACGGACATTTTCCATCGTACTCGCATGCAAAGGGAGGGGCAAGCACTAATAATATGTATAGCGCAGGATTGCCCGTGATCAATCTCCCCCCAGCCTGCTGTCCCTATACCATAGTGCTGGTGGGGGTGCACAGTTTGGGAGTGGGGTCGGAAGAGTCCACAGTCAACCTTATTAATAAAGTGGCTCACTGGCTTGGGAAATATAGTAGGTTTAACATAGGGGACTATCCTGATGGCAAGAAGGGTTGCTTGGATAGGGAAATCAAGAAAGACCTTTAAAGGTGATGCGGTGATTGTTACCTTCAGATTCCCAGATCTAGCCCGTAATATCTTGAGACACTCGGCTGAGTTCCCCTTTTATGCTTCTGACATCAAACCCCTACCATTAGGTTTCTTCTATAGACCAGCCCCCAACACCAGAGGAGTCAGTAATAGGAGTCTGAAAGAGAGAGGAGTGTCCACCGAAGAGAGGGCGAGTGGGCGCTTATACTTTTATGAGCTGCTGTCGGATCTTAACGATCTAGACTGACAGAGGGTGGGCACTGTAAACAGCCTAGCTCAGCCAGTGGTTACTGCTTCCCAAGCTCAGGTAGCTATCTCCTCAGGGGAACGGAAAAGAGAGAGTGAAGACCTTACCTCAAGTCGTTACTGTCAGAATGACCAAAGAGGACTCAAAGGCGATAAGATAATATCGGTTGGGCTATCCAGTTCCCAGGGTGGGAGAGAGATTAATCTGATCTCCTGGAATGTGGCAGGGCTGGGTGCAAAATTTGAGGACGAAAAATGGATCCAAACTATATCTGAATATAAGATCATTTGTTTACAAGAGATCTGGGAGGTGGAAAATATATATTTTTTGGAGGGATACAAGTCGTTCTTCCTCCCAGCGGAAGGCTCGAGACAGGGGCGAACGAAGGGTGGATTAATCATATTTATTGCCCTGGAGCTGTGTGGGTCAGTGTCTCAATTAAACTGGAATTCAACAGTAGCGCTAGGAATAAAACTGGTAGTAGGCAGAATGAAAAGACTTACGATAATTAATTTTTATAATGCTAAAAGAATTCGAGTGCTTCAAGCGTGAAGGAGTTAGCGGGGCTCCTAGATCAATTGCAGGGAGACGACCTCTCACTAGGATATTTGATTGTGCTGGGGGATTTTAATTGTCATCTATGTCCAAAGATTGGGCAAAACACTGGGGTTATCTCGGCATGTAGGAAAGCAGATGAATGGCATATGGAACACTCAGGAGAGGGTCAGGAATTAAATGCTCTTCTAAATAATTACGATCTAATGTTTACACTTCCAATGGCCGTAATACCTCCTTCTAATCTTTATCCTCCTACCTATAAAGGGAGGGGTTGTGCATCCATCATTGATTTCATCTTTGTATCCTCAGCATTGACACATAGTATTACGTCTTGTAGGACTATAGAAAGCCCTTTTAGTGATCATAACCCTCTGGTTATGGGTTTGTGGACTCAGTGCCCGAAAGTAGAAAATAGTCAGAGTGTGGGAGGCATACTAAAGTTAACTGACCAAGGGACGCGTCTTCGATGGTCACAGATTGATAGTAATGTCTTTTATTTATCCCTTTTTATAGAGAGACAACAAGAGTTCCAAAAGTGCTTAGACATTGCACCATCAGAGGAGGATATACTAAGATCTTTTGACAACATAGCAAAATCAGTGAGGAGTCATTTAACTGTCCCTGCAGTCATCTCCCACTCAGATAACCCAAGGTGGTTTGATAGGGCTTGCTCACAGGCTCGGAGGTCCCTTAAAGTGGCGCTGAAAGAGATACCTCGTAGTAGTGCTAAGATCACGAATTGTCGCAGGACTTGGGACGAATTGGTTGAGGCCAGTGAGCTGAAAGATAGCTCTTTATTTTGGAGTGTTATTAACAGACCTTGCTTCTCTCAACCGGACAAACCATCCATGTGTCATCATATCACACAAGATCAGTGGAAGAACCATTTTCAATCAGTTTATAATTTTGGGGAGGAATCTCACTGTACTAATGAATGGGAGTCCATCCCGTGTGAATTGAGTATCGAATTCCAGTTAAATGAGGTAATAGTAGGCATAGAGGGACTGTCTAATAATAAGGCGCCGGGTCCAGATAGGATCCCCCCGGACCTGTTCAGAAGTAATATTGAGGTGTAGGCCCCTGTTTTAACTAGGGTCTTGAATGCTGCGGTGTCATCGACCATGCCCCAATCTTGGTCAACTGCCATTATCATCCCTATCTATAAGTAGGGGGTCAGAGACAATCCGAATTGTTATAGACCTATTTCGTTGATTGACTCGACTGTTAAGGTTATGGGGCGGGTCATACTCAACAGGCTAGTGGAATGGGCAGACAAAAATAAAGAAAGTTCGGAGGCCCAATATGGTTTCCGAGCAGGCAGATCCACAGTGGACCAGTGCCTGAACCTCTACCTGGTGACAGCCAAATACACAATTGCTAAAGCGGGATCCATTTACTTAGGTTTTATGGATCTCACGGCAGCTTTTGACAGGGTGAACCAAAGCAAACTATGGGCCTTGTTAGATGATCTGGGAGTTGAGCGCCCAATTATAAATGCCCTGATGTCCTTATATGCCCACACCACAGCTGCGGTACATTTCACCCAAGAGGGCAACCTTACGAATAGTTTTAAATGCTCCAGAGGGGTGCCCCAAGGCTGTATTCTTGCCCCTTTTTTATTTACGGTGTATATTAATGGGCTAGAATCTGCCATGACGTCCCTGCATGCTGATACACAGAGAATAGGCACGAGATCAATACCAGTCCTGCTTTATGCAGACGATGCCGTGCTTATAGCACGAACCCCTAGAGCATTGCAAATTTTAATAGATGGTTTTGTCTCCTTTATGGAGGGATTGGATTTGTCCCCCAATTATGCAAAGTCGTTTGTGTTGGAAGTGGGCTGTCGAGGCAAGAGTAACACTTTTTACAAGGCAGGTACACATAGCATAGCTAAAGTCGCAGAATTTAAATACCTCTCGGTTTTATTTGACGCCAAATTAAATTGGAACCCCCTTAAAGAAGAGAAGGTGGTGGACACGGAGAAGTCTATGGGGGTTATTGCGAGCTTTGCACATAGAATAGGCACATGGTCACCCAGGGTGATTTTAAAACTATACCGATCTATTTATGTTTCTAAAGCGATGTATGGAAGCGAAATCTGGGGCTATAAGGGTATGGGGGAGCTTCAGACGATACACAATAAATACCTGAGACGGTTATTAAAGGTTTCACAAAGCACCCCAGCCTATTCAATCCACGAAGAACTTGGGGTTAGGCAGGTGGAGGATCTAGTAGCCGTTAAACCCCTTCACTGCTGGCTGAACATCTGGGCAAAGGAGGAGGCCACCCTTAATCAGGAAATAATTCAGGATTGCCTCTCATTGGAGCATGCGCTTAGAATACCATTGCTAAGATATATTAAAGACACGATGTGTAGCCTAGGAAGATCAGACCTGTTTACAAACTGTAGTTCAGTGAAGAGGCGATAAAGAATTAATTAATGATTTATTTTTTAACAAGGCCAGTATGGAACGAGAAGACAAGGAATTGTTAAAACCGACAGTGAGAGCTCATGCTTTAGTGAAATCAGTCCAAGGAATCGAACATTATTTAACCATTTTAACCAGTGCTTATGATCGTTTTTTAATCACGC
Organism: Calotriton arnoldi; assembly: GCA_963921515.1. NCBI lineage: Eukaryota > Metazoa > Chordata > Amphibia > Caudata > Salamandridae > Calotriton > Calotriton arnoldi. The sequence continues at coordinate 966,793 of CAWUFW010003305.1, forward strand.
GTTTTAGATTGAATATGTTCCATCATTTAGTGGCTGTCCCCATCGGATTTGTAGCGAGAACCGATGACAGAGGATCCCATGGCTGCGACAATAGGTCTCCACAGGATATTTTACATTTTGTCTTTTTTTGTAAATATTTTACACACCCCCGGCAATTGTATCTGAAACCATTTTTAAAAGCCATGGGTTTTAGATGGGTTCGAATTGCGCTTTTGCACATGCAACTTTTGCAGACTGAACGCACTTTATTTGTGGTTACACGCTTTTTAAGAGCAATGGTGAGATCTAGGAAATCTCGGAACGATTAAGATAGAGGGGAATGCTCTGCAAATTGTTTAAAGTTTGAATCAGATACCGGGTAATAACAGTAAGCATTGAGACTTAGGCATTATTTAGAGACCCTGCAAGAGGTGTGTATACTGTGTTGTTACCCTCACAGTGATGACAAAATGTATTAGTCTTTTTATCATGACTCTGTTAATCGTTTTTAATGTATTTTATCTTTTATGGCTGTATGCTTTGCCGAATAAAGATTGTATTATTAAAAAAAAAAGATGGGAAAGGAGGGGGTGATGAATGAACGTAAAGATGACAAGTTGTACTCCGTTGTCAAAGGAATTAAGAGAGAAATAACAGGGTAGATAAGACATACATTGTAAGAGAGTAAAGAAAATGGCAAAAATGTTGATTAAAACTAGCTAAAATTCAAACAGACCTTGAACTGACATGTATATTAAGTGATTCTTACATTTTATCTTTTCATGTCACAATATTAATTTTGCTATACTTAAAGTATTGTGTGTAAGTGTATATAAGTTACAATGCATGTTTGTTATATCTTTTGTTCAAGATAGATGTGTTGGCTCTCAACCACAGGATGGAATGTTATCATGGTTAAAGAATGCAGGAGTCAGTGGAATCTTGTGGGCGACAGTTGGACTGGGAGGTGGCTGTCGCTTCATGTAATTTATGGTCCTGCTGTATGGCTATGCTTAACTTAAAGAACAAGTTTACTTACCTTTGGGTCTTGAAAGGGATCAGCCCTGACCCTAGAAATCTGTCCGCAGAGCGGGAAAGATGGGTAGGTCGGTAAGGAATCTGTCGCTAGATATTGTCTCTACCAGATAAGGCGTTACCGAAGGTAAGTAACTTGCTTACTTGATAGAGCCATCTAGCCGCAGATTCCTTTGAATAGATATCCAAGCAATACCATGCCCAGAAGTGAGTCTGTGGACAAATTTAAACAAAAAAGTCCTGCAGGACCAAACGGGCGAAGGGCCCTTCCCGGTGGACTCAACTGTCCAAGCATTAATGTTTGGTTAATGTGTGCAGGGATGCCCATGTTGCTCGCTGACCGATGTCCAGGATCGGAAATCCACGGGCTAACGCAGTGGTCGCAGCTTTAGGTCTGGTGAAATGAGCTTTTAAGTCTTCAGGAGGCTGCTTCTTTGCCAGTGTGTAGCCGATCTTGATGCAGAGAATGACTGTGAGAAGCTGGCCTGGTATATGATGTACACTTATGTAAGTGGACACCTTGCACCAGTCCAGACAACCCGTATGGTGATTTAAGAGGTCTTAGACAACCATAGAAAGCTCTCTAAGTGGTAGCTGTGGAGAGCAGCCTTCAGGCTTAGTCCAGAAGGAATGTAAAGCAGCTTGTTTTACCCGAATGCAATCTTATAGTATAGATTAAGTGAAAAGAACCACACCAAGTATTTATAAAAATATGTATTTATTATATAATACTCTCTAGTACATTCAAATACCTCCAACACGGAGATAAACACAATGCACACAATACTTTAGCAAAGAAACACAGTAAATAGCACGAAATACACAGTGGCCCCAGGGGGGGGACCAAACCATATACTAAGAAAGTGGTATAAGAACCACGACTCGAGTCAGGACGATGTCGAGAGGACGTAGAATTGCTGGGGACCCACAAAACCACCCAAGGTAAGTAGATAGGGACCCCATGGAGAGCGTGTGCAGTGTGGGAACACAACCTTGTGCTCCGTACAAGTCTATGTGCAAGTCGCTGTTGGATTTTTAAAGATTAAGGACCCTTCCCAGTGGACCCTGAAGAAACTCCGTGGAAGACAGAAGGTTGGAGAGCCACCCCACCCGTGGATACCCTAGTACCCACGTTACCTACACCAGGGAAGCCGGGTGCATACGTGTGAAGTGGTGTTGGAAACCGCCGTCAAACACAATGCAGGACTTCAGTAAAATTGCCGCTGTGGAGGAAGGAAGAAGTGTCCGGTGGAATCCAAGGATGAATTCTTGATGAGTGGTACCTGCAAGCAGAGGGGACAGAGTCCATGTCACTCAGGGGTGACCAGGAGACTTGGAAGATGAATGCCATCCGATGTAGAGTGTTGCAGGATGGATGACGAGGACCTTGACTCTGCAGCAGTGAGGACCAGGCGACGCTGAGGACCAGGAGCCATGCATGAGCTGTCCCACGAAGGATGTCGAGTGCTGATGGGTCGGTGTGCGGCGGGAGCACCAATAAGCCTTGGCAAAGGCAAGCCACGCAGGAATCAAAGAAAGAGCAACGTCGGGACCAGCAAGGTCCAGGGGACTCACCAAAGGCAGGGGAGTCGGGGCAGGCCCTGAGCAATCAGGGGAGCCCAAAAGAAACAAGTGTGACCCTCAAGTGGACACACAGGCTGGAGGCACTGGAGTCGCGAGAGGACCTCAAGCAGCTCACCAAAAGATGCAGGCCACGATGCACACGATGTGGTGTGGCTGAAGATTCTGGTCACAGGAGGTGCTCGAGGTTGGGGCTACTTGGAGCCCGATGATCTTCTTGCAAAGAAGTGAACAAGCCTTTGCAACTGCAAGTTGGACGCGGTGCACAGGGGTCTGGTTATTGCAACCCCCACGAGGGTACTGGCCTCAAGCTTGGTGAGAGGGCAGGGCAGGCCTCGGGAGCTGTGGAAAACCACCACCTGTGTTGCAGAGCCCACGGAGTCCGGAGGAGCTCAGGATCTGAAGACCGGTCGACTTAGTTGCAGTGCCTGCGAATGCAGGGGAGTGAATCCTTCACTCCAAGGGAGATTTTCTTCAGGTGTCTTTGATGCTCCACAGGCCTTGAAGGTTCCTGTATGATGCACAGACGATGCAGCAGACTGGAAGAGAGACGAAGTCGGGCCCATACGAAGTCCATAGTGCCCAGACGGTAATAGTGCAGTGGTGTCTGATCTGAATCTTATCCCACGACGAATCTAGGAACCTACACCCAGGTTAGCCCTTAAGTACCCTAGGGAAAGGGTTGGGAAGATTCCGGGGACCATCCCAGGGAGGCTTTGGACAGGAAGGAGGTTACTCCCATGTCCTTTGTCCAGTTTCATGCCAGAGCGGCAGCCAATGGCTCCCAGAACTGGACTATGCGCAGGGACACCAAATGTGCACCTCATGCAGACTTTCTGGCGCTGGCAAGTGCATTCACCCAGTCCCAATACACTAAATCCTGTCTGGGAGGTGGTCACACCTCCCTGTAACAGGATGCCTATTGTTCTGCCTTCCCTTGCTCGAGCTTGGCTCAGCAGCAACCATTTTGTGCTGTCCAGGTCTGGAAGACTGGTACCGGGAACACAGAGCCCGACAGAGGGCTCTTCCAGTGCTTGGAATCATACCTCCCACACCGTTTACGGTGTGGGGGTATGATTCCAACACGTTTGATACCAAACATGATAGGATTTGTTGCAGCCGTTTACGAGATGGCCATCGCGTAAATATGCGGTGCCCCTCTATATAGTATATGGCTGCTTCACTGACAACCCGGGAGAATGGACTCCGTAGGCTGCAGGGGTGTCCTGCTCATGCAGGGGCACCCTCTCACTTAGAACCAAGCACCCTACCTTCAGGATTGCAAAGGCCTGCTATGGGGGTGACTTATAGGTTTTAAGTGCAGTGACCCTAGATATAGAAAACCTATATCTTTAGTAAGTGGTGTAAACAACAACTTACACAGGCTGCAATGGCAGGCCTGTATTCCATTTTGAATGGTCCCTCATGGGTGGCATAATACATGCTTCAGCCCATGGGAGACCTCTGGGGTACCTATGCCCTGGATACATGGATACCATATACTAGGGACTTATAAGGGTATCCAATCTGGGGTGTACCTAAGTACTGAACAAACCAATTTAGGGAGAAAGCTGATAGACTGGGGTCCTCATTGGCAGGATCCCAGTCAGACTAAAAAACAGCATCACATCAAGCGAAAAGTGGGGGCAACCATAGACCCTACTTTCCTACAATGACCAATCGAGAAATGGTCTGTTTCTGTACCGCCTGCCCTTTCTTCACACCAACATACTCCACGAAGTTGGTCGTCCACCTGGAACACAATCAACTGTGTCAAAAACGGCAGATAAGTCCAGACGGACAAGTATCAATCAATCAATCAGGGAATTGTAAGCGCGCTACTCACCCGTGAGGGTCTCAAGGCGCTGAGGGGGTCCGCAGATCTGTTTAGCCGAAGAGCCAGGTCTTGAGGGTCTTCCTGAAGGTGTTCAGGGAGGGGGTGTGCAACTGATGTCTGCCGGTAACTCGTTCCAGGTCTTGGCTGCAATGTGAGAGAAAGATCTTCCGCCTGCTCTGGCTCTGTGGATGCGCGGGGTTTCGGCCAGTGCGAGGTTGGAAGATCGGAGGTTTCTTTTGGGTACGTGGAAGTTGATTCTGTCGTTGAGGTATTTGGGTCCGTTGTTGTGTAGGCATTTGTAGGCGTGAATGAGGATTTTGAAAGTGACTCTTCTCCACGGGGAGCCAGTGGAGACTTCGTAGGTGTTCGCTGATGTGTTCGTATAATTGCTGATACATTGTCTCACATAGAGTGGATATTGTCCTGGATGTTCAGGGTTGCAGTTTCAGTACTACAGATACGCCAAACTTCTGATTGATAGGAGGCAAAGTGATTGTTTTCAATAAGCTTGTTCAATTGGATAGCTACAAATTGCTCTGTTTCCTTGTCTACCCAAGTGAATGGGATGGTCACAGGTCCATAGCAATTTAGGTTTCTAGGGGCAGCTTGTCTTTTTCTAAGAGTGCAGTGGTTTGCTCAGTTTTTAAAGAGTTTGGGAAGATGCCTTCTGTTAGGGGTGAACTGATTAGTCTGCACCACGAGTTGGAGAATAATGAGAAGCTATTTTTGATGATAACTGAAGGCATTAGATTCTCATGGGAGAAGGTAGGTTTAAGTCCTTGGAAGATGGAAGTTAAATTTGTTTCAGTAACTGAGTCAAATTTGCATGTCTTGGCATGTCATGATAATAGTCTATCGCTGAGGTGTGAGTTGTTCGACGCAGTGATGGATTTTCTAGTAAACAACATTTTGCTTGAGTAGAACTCAAAAATATTAAAATTGTGCAGCCTAGAGATCTTGTGATTTTTACTGAATTGAGAGAAATTTATTTTCACCCATGTAAAAAAAATGTCTTGAGCGGCTTAACGAGTCTATTTTATTTTGACAGTGTCTGGTTTTGGTGGTGAGAAATTTAATAATTTATTTTTTTCTTGCATATTGAGTTACGAGGTCTGATGGATCAGTCTTTGAATGCCAAATTTTCTATCGTTCCCTCACAATATTTCTTACCTGAAAGAGGTCATTTGAGAACCACTAATTCATTTTTTTGCTGCTATTCTTGCAAAAAAAAAAAAAAAAGTGAAAGATTTTTAGCCTCTAGCCTCACAGCATTGTTGTAAAAGGTGAATAGTGAGTTCACACCATGAAAAAAATCAGAAGCATTCAATCTATTAATTGCAGCTTGCAGCCAGTCCTTCTCAGACACATTCTTGAATGATTTTTGCATTGTGGTTCAGGTTTTTCTGCATCTTTCAACTGTTGAGATGTGGCCTTCTGGCTCATTGACCTTGTTGAATGTGTTCCAGTGGTCATGACGCTACAGGATCACAGAGATCCACCTCTTCGATCTTGGCTTCCAACACTTCTGTGGAGGGCGGGATAGCAAGAAGAATTACTGGTGTAGGAGGCAAACCCCTCTGGTTAGCCTCATTCTCTGGCATTGTCGACAGGGCACCAGCCATTGCTTTGATGTTGCAAACATCTTGGCTGCCGTTTAGGGATGTCTCCAGCTTTGTTTCTGGCCATTGTTTGACCATGCCTTGGTCTTGGGTGCCAACCCAACTCCCCAAGGCTGGATGGTTTGTCCCGTCAGCTCAACCAATCAGTTGGAGCAGAGCCATTATTACCGAGGTGATCCAAAGCAATGTTACAGCTAGATCACAAGGCTCACCAAATGGGAAGGACCAAGTGTGGTGTTTCGTGGGTGGGTTCATTGGGGGGGGTGCAGCCAGTCAACCACCTGACCCACATCCTAGCATGAGGATTTCTCTAGGCGTCATCAGCAAGGAGTTTCTAGTGCCAGGATAGTTATGGGACGACCCAGCTTCTACTTTTGGTCCAGCTGCAACCTCAACAGGTCAGGGTGGCTCCCTCTTCTCAAATTTGCAGAGACCTGCCACGACACAGTGCCCCCTAAAATACACAAATGTGTTGTGCCACCATCTTCGTTCTAATATAGATCCCACTGCTTATGTGACCAGCTCAGGCTAGCTCCACACTGTTATCCTGGGGACCACAGAACAGGCACCCACGATCTCCCCTTTTTTGCTGACCAGATTCCGTGACACGTCAGGGCCCTGGCCTGCACAGACCCACTCCCACTGTGGTGGATTTATGTCTGAGCCATAAGGGCAAAAGCAGCTGTGGAGCAGAAGCCTTTATTGCAGCCCTTCGGTTCGAGCACAGGCTTCTACCTGACAGCGGACATTCCAACTTCCTACTGCCTTCATCAATCCTGGCAGGATGTCGCGAGCCCTGGCTGGAGCAATCTCACACTGTCTTCCCAGGTCTCGCTGTGCTTCCACAGTCCACCCCCTGCTGCATCTCATTGCAGTCATTTAGTCTTGGACCCATACCTCGCCTGAGGGACACAGCTGTCTTGAAAGGGCATGAGGCCCAAGGAACAAGCCCTTCCCTGCTCTCTTGTGGGCAAATTTCCTGAGTCAGGGTAGAGTAGACTGGCCCCACTCAGTGGTCTGGCCACCGCAAGGTCCCCATCCCCTAGATCCTGACTTGACATTCTCAGCCCTGCTTCACAGATTAGTGCATGTGGATATGATCTGGTGGAGGCACCCATTTGCCAAAGATTAGAGGCCCCCTTTGAGTAGGATGATGGATTAACTGGCGCATGATCAGAGACCGTTCAAGAAACATCTGCTCTCTTGGATGAAATGTATGATCTTTTTTATTTTCTTATTTACTTGTTTATATTGCATAAGCCCCAGATGGTGACAGGGTATGAGGAAATATACTGAATACATCCTTTTTAGGTCGAGCCTCGAGTAGCGCGCAAGCGCTGCTTAGAGGCGAAGACTTTTAGTAAGCGAGTTTGGAAAGCAGTCCAAAAAACGCTCGTGCGTCGTGGCTGGCCTTTTTGAGATGGGTATGCGCGGCAAACATGTTTCCAATTATCGTGCCCAGACGCGGGCGCGATAATTGTAAACACATGCCGGCAAAAGGCCATGACGCACGAGCGTCTGGTCAGCTGAGCATGCTGCCGCGCTCCCTCCTCCCCCCCCCCTCCGCTCCCTCTGTGGTGCGCGCGTACCACTGTTTATTATTTTTTTTAAACCGCGCGGCCGCCATTTCTTTTTTAACGACTGCCAGCTAAATCCTGTCTGCAGAAGGCGGGCGGGGACGCGCGCCGTCCCTTCCCCCCATCCGAGGAAGGGTGATTGGCTGTGGTCATTTAAGGACAACTGCAAGTCCCACCTCTGCTCTGAGCTACTTAAACAGTGTAGATGTGGTAATCAAATGTTCACATAGGAGTTAAGTTTAGCGTTTCGCCTAGCCCGTACTTCAAACACAGGTGCGCCACGCAGCGTGCTCGCTCTCACGGCATAGACGCTCGTCACACATATACCTCGCTCAGAATCTTTAGGTCCTCTCACTGACAACCACACACAGGTCTTAGCATGGCCAACCAGCTCTTCTCCAAGGCTCTGGTCTCGGCCAAGTGGCTGGCGGAGGCCATCGGGGCCCGACGGGTGGGGCCCGGCCTGCGGGTTCTGGACGCCTCCTGGTACCCGCCAGGGGAGCGCTATGCCCGCCAGGAGTACCTGGAGCGCCACATCCCGGGCGCCTCGTTCTTCGACATCGAGGTGTGCAAGGACCAGGCCTCGCCATACGAGGTGATGCTGCCCGGCGAGCAGGTGTTCGGCGACTACGTGGGCAGCCTGGGCGTGGGCAACAACACGCACGTGGTGGTCTACGACGGCGATCAGGTGGGCTCCTTCTACGCCCCGTGGGCCTGGTGGATGTTCCGGGCCTTCGGGCACCGGCAGGTGTCGGTGCTCAACGGCGGCTTCCGGAACTGGGTGCAGGAGGGCCACCCCGTGACTGCGGAGGCCAGCAGGCCCGAGCCCGCCCAGTTCAAAGCCACGCTGGACGGGCGGCTGGTGAAGAGCTTCGAGGAGATGCTGGACAACCTGCAGACCAAGAGGTTCCAGGTGGTGGACTCCAGGTCCGACGGTCGGTACCGCGGCACCGAGCCGGAGCCTGGGCAAGGTGAGAGTAGGACCGGGGTCAGCAGGAAGCACTGCCGGGGAAGTGGGCAGTGAATTACTCACCTAGACTATCGTAGAGTTGCATACAAACATCTTCACTATGATGATTACCCATCCATCCACACGCTCGCAGGACTGTACAATTAGCCATCCATTTATACGTACCTTCTAACGTGCCGGTATACACGCACTATCTACCAGGCCAAGGCATGCATTGAGAATTAACAACCACACACCCAGAATATTAACCACTCGTATTTTCTATTTTGGAATTTCTGTATCTCTCTGACCACGTCTTTCGCGGCAGGAGAGCGCTTTACAAAGAAGGTATAGATACATATAAACCTCATAACGGCCTTGCATAATACCAGTCAGATAGATTATTAATAGACAGACACGTGACAGTATTTAAGTAAAAGTATAAAAACAACCGTACAGATTAATAAGGAGACCGTAAATACTTGCAGAAAACGATACATAACACCGATTATCTTTTTTCATGTGCTCCGTAAATGTACTTCACATATTAAAGGAAGATTAATGTCTGGAAGACGCTCCCTCTATTGAGGAGTGTAGTATCTAGTAGGGCTTCTTAGAGGCCATGTACGAGGTTGTTCTTAGCGCCGATGGGACGGCGTTCCACATTTTTGGTGTCACCCCGAAACTACTGGTTAAGAATTGTTTGTCTTTTGTATCTGGATATTTATAGAGACCTAATTTATTTATTCCTGGAATTTCAGCTTTTTCCTATAATTGTACATTTCTCAGCTCGAATGGCATGTTATGATGAAGGGCCTTGTGTGCCATACAAGTAGTTCTCAGAAAGCACCTGTTAGCCACTGGGTGCCAGTTAAGAGATGCACACACACTGAGGTCTGTACATCTAGAGAAACGCACACTGTGGGGGGTTCCATGCCCAACCATTACTTCTGGTTGAACTCCCTGATGTAAGTGCACGTGGCCTGGTTTGTAGATACATCTAATTATATTTGAGAGGTTCCCATCTCTGCACACAGACATTGAGTGCCATAGGTTGCCAAGACGTAAACAAGCCAATAATTGATGTAATGGCTAAGTGGGAATTTATATGGGGACTGACTGACAATTTAGATGGCGCCAAGAGACCCAGTCAGCTCATAAGAACTCACTCGTTAGCCAAGCAGACCGGTCTTCATTTTTTTCTTAAAGAGAGATCGAGGCAGAGATGAGCAGGAGAACTTTCGCACCATCAATCGGGCACTCGCCTTACTCCGTAGGAAGTGACGTTGTATTCAGGGATGTACACTTGAAGACCAATAACCAGGGCCACTGGAATTATGAGAGAGTGGAGCACCAAATGATGCGGAACCTGGGTTGACTAAATTATGTGGCAAGTAAAGGACAATTATGCAGCATAATGCAGCTTTTTTGATAGTTTTACGTCATTATTTTGTAATTTTTATATGGTAATACAGTTTCAAACATTTCAAGTCATTAGTACCACTGCTCACAAACACGTGGCCACGTTTTTATTAACTTTGGATCCATTTAAGCTAAAAACGTTTTTATTTGTTAACCTGCAGATTATGGCGCAGATGGATTATGTGGCAAATCCATAATTATGCGAAATAAGCCCCGGCACAGAATCTCATAATTACAGTGGGCCTGCAAATAACAATAACATAATATACAAACATTGGCATAGCCAATAGGTCTCGCCTTTGGGACCTTATAAGTGTTTAGCCATGCAACAGTTGTTGCACCAAGGATATTGTGCTGCATAACTAAATACTTATAAGGTCCCAAAAGCGAGACCTATTGGCTATGCCAATGCTTGTTTCTCTTTTTGGCAGTTCCTCTACTGCCCCCCCTTTTTTATTTTTTTAAGCTACTACTTCAGATTCCAAGTCACTGGCCTGCCTGTGGGTCGCCTGAACAGCAGCAGAGGCCACAATGATTGGGAGAAGCATTGCCTTAAAGGTCGAATCGTTAGGAAATTAAGCCACCTGTTTCTAATCTGATAGAGGAGGAAAGCAAACCTGTGCTATCTTCTGCAGCACAGACAACTGCTATGTGAAGCAGATACTATGAATTAAAATCCATGTTATAACTGAAAAGCAAAGGTTAGATCATTTGGTCTTGATACAGAAGTTCATAATTCCCATGTCAAAATGACTGTTCTCTGAAGGACCAATACCAAGCAAGTTAACTGCTCTGAAACACCACTATAATGTGCTCTTTCCACCAAGCCCAGTGCGCATCTCCCAATTGCTGCCGGTTTAATTTTAAAATGGCTTTGGGGAATAATTATCCCAAGACTTGAGAGAACACAGAATAAGATTTTAAAATGTGATTATCAGGCACAAGTGAAGCTTGGATGAGGATATATGCTACTGTAAAATATATATATGTTTTGGACTGTAAATGTATCACTCATTTTTGAAGACTGCAGCAAATTTTTGTACTGCTATGCAACGTTTGATCTAACATGTTAGATCAAGTTTACTAACTAAAGTGAAACTGCTAGAGCTCAAGTATGTAGTAAAGGCTGTTTGTCGTGTGTATGTAAAGGACAGCCTTTGATATCCCTCTCCTTTTAGCTACCTGACATGTTGCAGCGGGATCCCGCTGGGAGGAGACAGACAAAGACCTTCTTTCTGCATAATGCTGGGTTCCTGCTGGGGACAGCCTTGATGCTCTGCATTGCCCTTTTCGAAGATGAGCTACAGTTCCTTATTGTGGATTTATGAGCCCTCCGTTCATCGTTCATCTCAATTTACTCAACCCAAAGAGCCCTTGCTGCCCTTGAAACATCTCCATTCACAAAGATCAGATCTACTACTTGGATGCCTCGTTACCAGAAACTGCGTTGGACACTATAGAAATCTGTAACATAACAGACCGGGCAACGATTCTCCTGCAAAACTCATGGACAACCCTTTAACTCTATTCTGTAGTGGTGTCACAAGGAAGTCCAGTATTTCCAGATCTAAGATAAAATGGATGAACAAATGCAAAACGTAAAATTAGGTTTATAAGAGACATCTGTCAAAGCGCTTCCACAGAGGGTGCCCAAAAACAAACTTTGACCTATCATGCCACAGGAGGACAATGTAAGCAAGTCATAGGAACACAGTCAACCATTCCCCTTGCTAACCGCAGGTTATGTATGATAAAATGTGGTGCATCTAACCATTTTACCAATAAAGTCTTTGAGTTTTAGGCTACGAATTGGCCTATTTTGTTGCAGTTGGGTGAGGTCTGATTGACAAAGCCATGAAGGAAAATCCAGAGCTGAATGACTTTCCTTAACTTACTTTGGATGAACAAGTTACTTGCCTTCGGTAACGATATATCTGTAAGAGACAAATTAATTATAGATTCCTTACCTTAGAATTACCCCCAGGCGTCAGACTGGCTCCGGACAGCTTTTTCGTCAGCAGTACCCCTGCGCGTCGAAAGGTGGCGTCGGTCAGCTCCGCGTTCGTCGTTGGCGTCGTGGTTGCCGGGATGATGTCGCGGTACCTACTTAGACGCCGCCCTCGCGCGCGGACGTCAGTTCTGTACACGACTTTCCACGCCAGAAGCGCAGAGCCATGCAAGACACTGACCACTGGTGCACAAAAACTAGGGCCCTGAAAGGGAGTCCTTAACCCTATAAATCAGTTAGCAAAACGGGGAGGATGGTTGGGGCAGTAAGGAATCTATAACTAATCTATGCCTCTTACAGCTATATCGTTACTGAAGGTAAGTAACTTGTTCATCTGAAAGAGACAATTAGTTATAGATTCCTTACCTTAGAATAGATACCCCAGCAATGCCAACCCTGGAGGTGGGTCTGCAAACCAAGTTCACACCAGAATGTCCTGGAGAACAGAACGGCCAAAGAAGCCGTCTCTCCGGACTTGGCTGTCCAGGCAGTAGTGTTTTGTGAACGTGTGCAGCGATGCCCACGTAGCTGCCTGACAGATGTCATTAAGGGGGACTCCACGTCCCAAAGCAGTGGTCGCTGCAGTCGCCCTGGTGGAATGGGCATGCAACCCCACTGGAGGCTCCTTCTTTGCCAAGGAATAGCAAGCTTTGATGCACAAAACGACCCATCTAGAAATGGTCAGTTTGTGCACAGCCCAACCTTTTTTTGGCGCCCACGTAGCCAACGAAGAGCTGGTCATCCACCCGGAATTGCTTTGTGCGATCCAAATAAAATGAAAGCGCACGTTTTGGATCCAGACGGTGAAGCCTCTCTTCCTCTTTGGAAGGAGGCAGAAAGAAGGTGGGCAAAGTGATGCTCTATCCAAAGTGAAAAGAATTAACCACTTTGGGAAGGAAGGATGAGTTCGAAGGACAACCTTGTCCGGATGAACAGCCAGAAAAGGTGATTTAGAAGAAAGAGTTTGGAGCTCACTCACCCTGCGCGCAGAGGTGATGGCCACCAGAAAGGCAGTTTTTAAAGTCAGAAGCCTGAGAGGACAGTTATGTAGCGGCTCAAAGGGAGCGCACATAAGATACGTAAGAACCAAGTTCAAGTCCCACTGGGGCATTACGAAGGGAACATGAGGAAAAAGATGAGTAATGCCCTTAAAGAAGCGATTTACAACAGGGGACTTGAAAAGAGAAGGCTGATCAGGAAGCCTAAGAAAGGCTGAAATGGCCGACAGGTAGCCCTTGCGAGTGCCCAAAGCAGAGCCCTGCTGGGCCAAAGAAAGGAGGAACAAGAGAACCTCAGAAAGAGGGGCGGAAAGGGGATCCACAGCCTTTGCTGTGCACCATGCCACAAATTTGTTCCACCTGCAGGCGTATATCATCTTAGTGGAGGGACGCCTGGCTGCCAAGATAACATCACAGACTTCGGGAGGAAGGTCGAAAGCTGTCAACTGTCGCTGCTCAATCTCCACGCAAGGAGGTGGAGGCTGGACAGGTTCGGGTGGAGGACCGTCCCCTGCTGCTGCGACAGAAGATCCTCCCGAAGAGGCAGTCGGATCGGAGGATCGATGGCCATGTGTAATAGCTCAGGATATCAGACTCTTCGTGCCCGGTCGCGCCTGATCTTCTTCAGCACTCTGGGCAGAAGTGGTATAGGCAGAAAGGCGTATAGAAGACCGTAGCTCCACTCACGACGAAAAGCGTCGCCGAGCGAGTGCCGCCTTGGAAATTCCAATGCGCAGAACTGCTGACATTGCGCGTTCTCTTCGGTGGCGAATAGATCTAACCAAGGCTCCCCCCACCGTTGAAAGAGACCTTGCACCACCTCAGAGTGTAGACGCCATTTGTGATCCATCATGCACCTGCGGCTGAGTTTGTCCGCCCTGGCGTTCAGCGAACATGCCAGGTGTTGAACCACCAGGGATATGCCCTGATGTTCCGGCCATGTCCAGAGACAGAGAACCTCTTGACATAGGGTCCACGACCCCACCTTGTTTGTTGCAGTACCACATGGCGGAAGTGTTGTCCGTGAACACCTGCACTACTCTTCCCCGGACAGAAGGAAGGAATGCTTTGAGTGCAAGACGAATCGCCTGAAGCTCCAGAAGGTTGATGTGGAGCCCGGACTCCCCTGGAGACCAGAGGCCACTGATCTCCGCCTCCCCCATGTGGCCGCCCCATCCCAGAAGTGATGCATCGGTCACCACAGTGAACTCTGGTTGGGGAAGGGAGAGGGATCTGCCGTCGACCCAATCCTGGTTCGTTAGCCACCACTGCAATTGGTGTGCAGTGCCCTCCGAGATCCGGACGCAATCGGACAGGTTCCCCTGATGTTGTGCCCACTGGAACTTCAGGTCCCACTGCAGAGCCCGCATATGCCATCTGGCATGGTCCACCAGCAGGATGCAGGAGGCCATCAGGCCCAGTAGCCTGAGGGTCATCCTGACCGAAACCCGGGATAGAGGCTGAAAGATCGGAATCATAGCCCTAATATCCCAGACTCGCTGTTCGGGAGGATAGACCCGAAACTGCGTCGTGTCCAGAACCGCTCCGATGAAGAGGAGCTTCTGAAAGGGAGTCAGGTGCGACTTCGGCACGTTGATGGAAAACCCCAGCGAGTGCAGGAGGTCGGCTGTAGTCTGGAGGTGGGAAGACGACAGCCTGGGGCGAGCCCGCCTTCAACAGCCAGTCGTCGAGATGGGGGAAGACTTGAACCACTGATCTGCGCAGATGAACAGCGACCACCGCCATCACGTTCGTGAACACCCAAGGGGCGCTTGTAAGGCCGAAGGGGAGCACGGTAAACTGAAAGTGCTCGTGGCCTACCGTGAACCGTAGGTAACGCCTGTGGGCCAGCAGGACGGGGATGTGAAAATAGGCGTCCTGCAAGCCCAACGCTACCATCCAGTCTCCAGGATCAAGGGCAGACAGGACCTGAGCTAGCGTCAACATTTTGAACTTCTCCTTCCGGAGAAAGCGGTTGACGTTCCTGAGATCCAAGATAGGATGCAGGTCTTTGTCCTTCTTGGGCACCAGAAAGTAGTGGGAGTAGCAACCACAACCCACTTCCGGGGCAGGAACTCGTTCGATGGCTCCCTTGGCCAAGAGAGCCATAACTTTCTGTTGGAGAAGGGCCAGATGATCCTCCGACATGCGGTGGTGCTGAGGTGGCATGGATGGAGGGACAGGCTCGAAGAGGAGGGAGGAGCCCCTTCGGACTATTTGCAAAACCCACCTGTCCGACGTGATGGTGCGCCAGTGGGGGAGGTGATGGCGAATCCTGCCACCCACTGGCACTTGGTGGCCCTGAAAGGTCGGACTAGGAGGGTTTGGAGGCTGCTGCAGAGGGGACTGTGGTGGACTGGCGGTAGTTTCCCCGGCCGCGCAGGGGCTGGACAGCTTGCGCCAGCCTGTGGCTCTGGGCGGGACGAGGCGGGGCACCCCTTCCATAGCCACGAATGGGGCGAAAGGCGGACTGCGCAGGGCAGGTGGTGGAGAGGCCCAAGGACTTGGCCGTAGCCCGAGAGTTCTTAAAGCGCTCTAATGCGTTGTTCGCCTTGTCGCCGAACAGGCGACGGCCATCAAAGGGCATGTCCATAAGAGTGGATTGGACATCCCCGGAAAAACCAGTCGACCTCAGCCAGGCGTAGCGTAGAAGGGCTACCGACGTGGAAATCGTCCTGCCTAGCGAGTCGGCGGTATCCAGTCCACAGCAAATGGTAAACTTTGCTGCGTCTCTCCCTTCGGCAACTGTACGAGAGTACGGTCCGGGCCTCCTCCGGACACTGGGGCAGCACTTGCGCCACCGTATCCCACACGGAGTGGGTGTAACGGCCCGACAGACATGTGGTGTTTACCGACCGCAGTCCCAAGCTGGAGGAAGAAAACATCTTCTTCCCAAGATGGTCCAGCTTTTTGGATTCCCTATCTGGTGGTGCGTTAGGGAATGCGCCTTTAGACGTGGAGGCTTGGACCACCAAGCTCTCAGGGGTGGGGTGTTGGGAGAGGAAAGGGGGGGTCGCCCGGGGCTGGGCGGTGGCGTCGGGCAATCATCCTATCCACAGGAGCCCCTGTGTTGGGCCTGGACCAGGTGCCCAAAAGGATTTCAGTGAGGGCTTCATTAAACGGTAGCAGGGGCTCCGAAGAGCTCGCTGCCGGTTGAAGCACCTCTGTCAGGAGGTTAGTGCTGACTGCCACCGTAGGTAGCTCGAGGTTGAGAGCCTCGGCCGCCCTACGCAACACCACGGCGTGAGACACTCCCTCCTCCGTAGCCACGGTAGGAGGAGACAACATGCCAAGGTCTGGTGAGGTATCCAGACCACTGGCTTCCCCCAGTTCCTCTCTCCAGTCCGGTTCGTAACCCAACTGGTCAGTCAAAGGGTCTCCAGACCCCTCCCAGTCCTTCTCACCCTCCTCTAGCTGCCAATCTGGCCTAAAAGAGCCAGGGTAAAATAGGGGCACAAAAGTGCCCGTCGGCGCCGGATCTGGCGTCGGTCGACGCCAGTCTGGCTCCGTGTCTATATCGGAGTGGAGGCCGGGGTCGACGCTGGCTGGGGACACAACCGGCGTCGGCTGTGGACGTGGTGCCGGTGGAATCGGCGCCGGGGGAGGCTTAATCAGGTTGACCGGCGCCGATCCGCATCCAGGCCTGGATCTAAGGGGGCCCTACGGGGCCGGAGCCGCCGGCGAAGGCCCAGGGCCCCCAGCCGAGTTCGCGGGGCCCGAAGGCGCGCCGGCGGAGTCGGGCTGCCCAAAGATGGCATTCATCGGTTCGTAAAAGGTGCGAAGCTGGGCAGGGGTCGCTCCGGATTCCGGGAAGGGAGGGAAACTCCGAGTCAACCCTTGGGGCTCCGCATGCAGAGTCGCGGGATGGGCACCACCCGCATCCCTCGTCGCGTCGGCCGACCGACGCGGAGAAGTTGAAGAGTGACGGTGCTTCTTTGACTTCTTCTTGTGCTTCGACTTACCTGAGGAGTGCGAAGACTTTGAAGACTGGTGGTGGTGGCTCCGCGATCGGTCCCTCGACCTCCCACGCGACCGGGACCTCGAACGGCGCAGAGCCGACTGCTGGGCCTCGAGAAGCTTTCGGGACCACTCTTGCAAAGACTCCGGATTAATGGTCCGGCAGTCAGAGCACGACTTGGGGTCGTGGTCGCGCTCCAGGCAAAACAGGCAGACGCGGTGCAAATCCGTTACTGACATCAGCCGGCTGCAAGAGCCGCAAGCCTTGAAACCGGGCATCCCTGACGTGCAGCAGGAGTCAAAGACTCAAAAACGATGTCGACAAAAGTCGGCAAAAAGTCAGTCAAAAAGTGACTGGAGGTACCGCTCTCTCCGGATCTGTGCTGGCTGGCGCGGAAAAAGAAAGAACTGACAGCGCGCGAGGGCGGCGTCTAAGTAGCTACCGCGACGTCATCCCGGCGACCACGACGCCAACGGCGAACGCGGAGCCGACCGACGCCACCTTTCGACGTGCAGGGGTACTGCTGACGAAAAAGCTTTACGGATCCAGTCTGACGCCTGGGGGTAATTCTAAGGTAAGGAATCTATAACTGTCTCTTTCAGATAAGTTCACAACAGCTTTCATTTTGTCAAAAATAAATAAATAGCTGGACCATTTTTTTTTGATTAAGTGCAAGAACTGATTATTATTTTTCTAAAAACAAATTATCTTTACCTTCTTTCAAGTATGGGCTTAATCCTTGGATACTGGCGTTTGGTTTACTTTTTAAGCATTTGCCAACTTTTGGAGTGTCTCATATTTAGGCTTCATACACTAACCAAGATTTCAAAGCGGTTGTAAAAACAAACCAGCATTGGCATAGCCAATAGGTCTCGCCTTTGGGACCGTATGTGTTTAGCCATGCAACAGTTGATGTTGTTGCACCAAGGATATTGTGCTGCATAACTAAATACTTATAAGGTCCCAAAGGCGAGACCTATTGGCTATGCCAATGCTTGTTTATGTGGGTGACTATCATGCCCATGAAATGAGCATGATGCTACTAACTGTTGATGGTTGTGGAATTATAGTAGTGGGGAACATGCTTTTTTTTTTACCTGAACCACAGTGGCGCCTCGAGTTTACAAATGGGTAAATGGATGAGTGAATACATTTACTGTTGGTAGGATGAACAGATGACTGTGAATAACAAAGAATGGCAAAGTGAGTGCATGAACTGATAAAAGACTAATGCATGAAAGTGAATTTGCGGGTGAATGGGCAAGATGATGAATTTAAGCATTCTATCCATCATTTTTTTTAAATACTTCTTAAAGAGATTGGAGGTTTTTTTAAACTAATCAAACATGCTGGGCACATGGCACTGTATTTCATTATATTGTACTGTTGGACACTTAATGAGTGTAAGTCCTCAGAGCAGAGAGTGAGTGCCTCAGTCCTGGGAGAGCAAGATGTGTTCCTTAATCAGCCTTGCATTACGTCAACAAGTACAGCTTTCTAACTACAAGGATTTTTGGAATCAATTTTACACTACTAGGTATGCTTTGACAGTAATATATTTTTCACATTTTTATTGTATTTCTAATGTGAGAACAAAGGCAGAACTTGAGACTAAAAAGTGCCTTGCTGGTGATCTTGCAACCTCATCCACTAAACTCTGAAAGTAAGATAAACCATCCCAGTGAAACACCCACCTTACTGAGGTTGTAATGAAGGTTTTTTTAGAGCACTCTCTACCTGAAGTAAGCGCTATGCTGGTTTCTAGGCACTCCCACTGTTGCAGTGGCATCCCCTCTGGAGTAAGTGGCAGTAGCTTGTTTCAGAACAATATCTGTGCAGAATACGGTTTAAAATTGGTGTCCCAGTACCCGAGATATTATTTCATTGCAATGGAACAACCGCGCCATGACTCCAAGGTCGCAATAGGAAGAAGCTTACTTTTAAATGTACCCTGTCAAGTGTTTTATTCATTACGGTGCAGGACACGGGGGCAATGTCAACTGTTTAAAAGTATCTTGTTGCCAGCTACATGAAGTTTTCTTTGCCCAAAAAGGCCATTTCGTGATTGGTCAAGCACACAATAGCACTTGACATGTACCAGGCGTACCACGCCTCTGGTGAAGGGTTCGTGCGTACTCTTATCAAGCCCGGCCCCCGCCCCTTAAGGGGCGAGGATGTGGTCTAACGGCCAGCGCTGCAGACTTGGGAGCTGGGAAAACGGGCTCGAGTCTCGGGCGTCGGTTCAACATCCTGTGTTTCGGGGCAAATCACTTAATGTGCCCGTGCCAAACAAAAATGTTGTGATGTAACTGGTGCTCTGCTCATCTAAAGCGCTCCAATACCTCCGGGCCGAGTTCGTGCTATAAAAAACTGCAAAAAATAAATACCACTTTGAGACGGGTGAGGAGTGGAGAGATGCAGAGAGCGCGTGGAGGTCCGAGAGGGAGCGGTAGAGAGTAGAAAGGAGAAGAAGAAAGATTACAAAAAAATGCTAACAGGGTTGTTTTCTGGACTCTCATCTAAACAGGAATAGTGCTCCTCTCCCCGCACTCCATTTGTTACAACAAAAAGCTAACTCCCCTGCGTGCGGGGTCGTTAAGACTCAGTGCTGAAACATTTGCTACGGAAATGCTGTTGTGAAATGGGTTACAATTCTTCCTCGAGCTCCTGGGGCTTGTTGGGAAGACTACAGCAAAGCTGCTTCCTCTTCCTGCAGACTTTGAAAGAAACAGGCTAAATATAATGAGGCTGTCCGAAGGCGCGCAGTCTGCACAGTGCAGATGATGGCTTGTGCGGTCCGGAGGCCCCCTGTTTGTCCTGATAACAATTGGGTTAACCCTGCCTTGAGGCGAGAGGAAGGAACCCGTCTCGGTATCTGCAGCCTGCGCTCTGGAAGTCCTCACTCCGTATGGGTTCCTGTCATTGTGAATGCCACGAAGGCTCGCCTGTATTACTACAGATAATGAGTGACTCACGGGCTCCAGCCCCGATACCCGGGCCTCGGCCGCCTTATCAGCCCAATGCGAAATGTCGCTGCTACGAAGAACCAAGCACCCAGGCGCTACTGAACAGCAGGGTGGCAGAGTGCCCCGGCGCAACTACTGGAATGTACTATTTAGCAGGGGAGGGGTGCTGCCACAGAGAGGTCACCCGGAAGTGGAGCGATCCCACCCCTTTATACTCTACCTCCTAACTGCGATTTTAGGACTACAATCATTTATACACGAGGTACACTTTGAATTTCGAAATGCGTGTGTACTTCGGCATGGTGGGGTAGATAAGGTTGAGCAGCCGGTGATGTACACAGGGTCGGGGTGAGAGAAAAACAAGCGCGCGCGCCTCGCGCTGAAAGTAAAAAAAAAAAAACAAGCATTGGCATAGCCAATAGGTCTCGCCTTTGGGACCGTATAAGTATTTAGTTATGCAGCACAATATCCTTGGTGCAACAACATCTACTGTTGCATGGGTAAACACTTATAAGGTCCCAAAGGCGAGACCTATTGGCTATGCCAATGCTTGTTAATAGTTGTAAGTTAAATATTTCCATTCACCGAATGAATACCTCAGCAAGCGGCTTTTCTTAAGTGTTAGACACAAGGTGTAGAATTCGTTCTGTTTTGCTCTATAACACTTTTTTTCTCAAGTGCTTTACTGGGCGCTAGGCATGAAGGAAGAGGCACAGGCAGGGAGGGAGCCATGCAAAGCTAGAGTGAGAGAAAGCATGGCAGGCAGGGGAGGGAGGAACAGACAGGGAGGTGGGTCATGACAGTCGCAGAAAGGCCAGGAGGAGAGGTGTAAGATACGCCCTCAAGCGGGTGGGGGGATGGGAGTCAGAGTGAGGGCTGAGCCAGCAGAGAAGAGAAAGGGAAGGGCATGCTCGTGGGAGGCAGAGGGGGAACACTGTCGGGCACAGAAGCGATAGACAGGGACAGAGAGAAGTGCGCAGAGAGAGTGAGAGGGAGGATGTTGAGAAAGGCATGTAGTTATACAAGAGCAAAGAGAGACCGGCTTAAAGTTAAAGAGTGGCACACGCTGCTAGCGAGGGGTTTGTAGACAGGCAGAGTGCGAACAGGCAAAAAACAGAGGGAATGCGATACAGGTGGATAGAATGGCAGTGAATGGGGAGAGGAAGTCTAAAAAAAAATGTTTAGCCAGTGCAGAACACACCACGTTCAGTCACCCACTGTAGGGAGGGGATGGGACACACGCAACTCGTTTTCTGTGTGGGGGGGCAACACAGAGAAATGCTGATCAAATAAATATGTGATGGTATTGCACAACCATCACATTAATAAATAAGCGAAAAGGGTGTCACTTATTGAATATTACCTAGGTCCACACAGTCTGTCACCGCACTCCTCTAGTAAAGCTGTACTGCAGGGTTTGGACTGGTGTCCGCTCACCAGAGGCAGCCCCACGGCTCAGGGGAGTCATTACGTCCTGTCCGAGGGGCTACGACAATCACAGCCTGTGAGCACAGGGTCACACAGTGAACAGCAGGCAGAGCACTGTGACCGCAACCCTCTAGTCTTCACTGAAGGGACCAGACTGGTGTCTGCTCATCTGGGTCACAGAGTGAACAGCAGGAAGAGCACTGTGACCGCACCCCTCTAGTAAGGTTGTACTGCAGTGATCAGACTGGTGTCTGCTCGTAGCACCATGGCTCAGGAGAGTCATTACTTCCTGTCCGAGGATGGAAGAGTAACAGCCTGTGAGCCAAGAGTCACACAGTAAGCAGCAGGCAGAGCGTTGTGATGGCGCCCTCTAGTAAGGCTCGACTGAACAGACCGGAGCCCCTCAGCTTGTACAATTCAGATCCTGCACTTTAGCTGGAGGTGGAGGGGAACGGCACCGCGTCGTGTAGATAAAAGATAGGCGCACGGCTAAAACATGATGCGTGGCAGCCGTAAAGTGGGCACCATGCTGAAACAAGAAGCACGAGAGAAGCGCGAGCAAAAAAAGGAGACGGAGAGGGCGGAGCGAGTGAGTGGCCGGGACGTGTGGGCGAGGAGAGAGGCGCGCGCGCGCTTAGGAGAGCAGTCTTCACTTTTCAAGCACTGCACTCGTGCTTGTGGCGCGCCGCTGCTCGCTCCCGCAAGGTGGATGCCGCCACAAGCACGAGTGCAGTGCTTGAAAAAGTGAAGAGCGACGGCTAAAGACCCTCCTATGCGTAGGCGAGACCTAAAAAGGCGTGCAGGCTGCAGCAGTAGGGACGTCAGAGAGGGAGAGAGAGGCGGAGGGGTGCACCCGCGAGTGGTGCGCGCGCTTGGGAGAGCAGTCTTCACTTTTCAAGCACTGCACTCGTGCTTGTGGCGCGCCGCTGCTCGCTCCCGCAAGGTGGATGCCGCCACAAGCACGAGTGCAGTGCTTGAAAAGTGAAGACCGATGGCTAAAGGCCCTCCTATGCAGCGCATGCACGCTGCGTAGGCGAGACCTAAAAACATTGTACATGTATTGACCTGATGCAGGATATGAATCAACTGTATATACAGAATGACAAATGTGACAAAATAAGACAAGACAAGAATTAGAAGCAATAGCATTTTAATAAACAGAATTGAGTCAAAGCCACAATATGACTAACAGGACTTGGTCGCAGAATACATCTTATAAAATAGATCTCAAGTTCTGAATTACATACTTTTATGTGTATTCACTCTTCCTCTCCCCCATTTTATTTTTCAAAGTAACAGTTTGAGACAAGTCATTTTTAACATAGTGATTCCTGGGAAAGGCTGGGGCAGCCTTTGGTTTCTGGATGCATCAACACGGGGTGGAGGGTAAGAAGTGTTTTCATCATTAGGGAGCGGTAATTAATGGCTTTCTGTGCAATCCCGTCACTAAACTGTGCTTTATTTAATAACCTTTTAGGTCCAGTTCAAATACTCCACTAGCAGGAATTCTTAGCAGTAGGTCTGGTTTGCAACCTCACCTGTCCTTTGTGAATCCAACCATTGACATCCTGCTGCCTCCTGGAATTTGTTTTGTGAGAGGGTGGGAGAGGTAGGTCTCAGAACTTTAAATCTCAAAAACTATTCAGACCTAGCTCCATTGTCCCTTTTTGTTTTCTTTTTCAAATAATGGAATGCATTACAGCTTGCATGACCCAACTCAAGAGTAAAAGGTTCGAGGAAGGTGAGCAACTAGGTTTGTGCCCTAAGTGGAGACCCGTCTCTTTGAGAACTCAACTCATTTATTCATCCTGAAGGCTAACTCCTTTGAGAACCAACACAGGGAATCGCCTCTGAAGTCTTTTAAATGTGGAGCCTAAATCACCAGCAAAGTAATCTCCCTAGAAATTAACCTCAAACTTATGACTAAGAAGAATAAATCATTGAGGACCTGCTCATGTCTTGGGACTATAGAATTTAATTCCTGGGGGCCATTGTCTTGAATTTACACCTCCACAAGTCTTCTGACTGTGGGAGCTAAATCTCTACTGGTGAACCATCGCCTCTAACTCACCTCCTAAGTTTAACTATGGGAGGATCAGTCCTAGATAGAGCACCAACTTCTTGGAAATTCAGGTCTTCAGACTGTTGAAGATAAATCCTTTGAAGACCCTCCCACGTCTTATGACCAGAAGGGATAATTCACTGGAAAGAGCCATCTGCATGAGAAATCACCTCTCAAGTCTTCAGACAATTCAGGATAATTTCCATGAAGCTCCTCCCAGAGCTCATGACCACAAGGATTAGATTCCTAGTGGAAAAGAATCTCAATGGGAGGTCACCTCACAATTATATTGAACACTTAGGTAAAATCTTGGGGCTCTTCATGTGTCCTATTAGAGAGAAAATCCTGTTAGAGTACAATCTCCTTGGGGTTTCAACTCTCAAGCCTGCCAAGAATACATTTTCTCATTACCATGGAATCCAAACCCTTAGAGGACCATCCCCTTGATATTTAACCTTTCAAAATATCCCTGACCTTGGAGTCTGAATTCTTGACTAGGATATATTACTTTCAGCATTCCAATCCCCTCTCACACAACCACCCTGTGGTTGGAAAAACTCTACTGGAGGGAATACTATCTACAGGGAGGAAGGCAACGTACAACTGGTACATCCCTGCACCCCACACTTAACATTCTACCCATCAACCATCAGAGCCCTAGTAAGAGTCCTTCATGTTGCTCTATGGCAATATTCAGTTTAGTACTGGTTCTTATGCCTTGAGGGTCTGAACGGTCATATAACATGTAAAAACCGTTTTAAATTTTGCAATTATTTTCTTTAAAAAAAAATTATTATTATAAAACTGAATCATGTGATCGATCTAACAAAGATTCTCTTTCCCCTGCCCACCCTGACACTCATCCCCTATTCAAGTGCCAATGTGGCTCGTTTTGGCTGTTTTCCAGGCAGTAAAGTCAAAATCACAATTACTTTAGTAAACCAATGAAATGACTTCAAGGGAGGGGCACATACACAGAACTCTGTGTACCATGTAGTCCTGGGTCTGAAAGGATAAGACCTAAAAAAAACTGTGGTAAGTGAGGACACGGATATCACAATGAATGTACGCTAATAGCTCTGTAACTAGTTCCTTTCTCTTTTGTCCTTTAATTTGCTGGGAGGAGAAACAGTTAAAAGTAAACAGGAATTGAAAATGCCCTGAAGTTTGGCACATAGATTTTAGGCCTCTTGCTGCTCAAATCAATTTTTTTTCACAATTTAAAAAGAAAACTTTATTGGATTGAGGGGAACGCTTCACAAATACTCTGCAAGCACTTGCTGCTAAACCCATTAACACAGCACACCAGACATTTAAAAAAAAAAAAAAATTAATTGACTAGATTTGTTGTACAGTCTGGGTGCACAAAGGGCCACACTTGCATATGTCGGTCTTATACATAACTGAGCAAACCCTGAGCATTTAAAATATATAAATCTGTACTACTTAGATACGTGTTATGATGCCAGACATGAGGAAATAGGCAGTTAAACAATATCCCTAACCAGGCCCTATTTCCACCAAGCTAGTTAAATGTCACATCAGTCTCATACAACACTCCTATCTCGAATAGTTGGGCTAAGAGGATAGCTGGACAAATATGTTTCAGAAATCCAAATGAATACTGCAAAAATAAAGAGGTATATTACACTACTGTCTCACTATGAATTGGAAATATGTATGTTAAGTGCTGTGGATTATAATTAGGAATGTGCAAAGGAGTAAATGTATAGGCCACATGCAGTATTATTCCCGAAACTTAAATTCAGATCAGACTCCAGGGGTTACTATTTGGGGGACTGCACCTAGACAATCCAAAATAAGTCAAAATTTAAAGTGACTGAAATTAATGGAAAACTAAGCTCACACAAAAGCCCTGTGCTAGGAGAAAATAACCAGGTGAGTAGATTGCACTTTGTAGTCCAATACTTAGAGAAGTCCCTTCCAGAAGTCATTTTCTGGGTTTACCATCTTATTGATACATGCGTACTTTTGGAGTGCACAGAAGGACATCGGTGTGCAAATGAAGTCGACTGGGCCATGACAGAACTTGCCATGGTGCTCTAAGTCCCCCACCACATCAGCAAGGTCAAAGTCCACAGGAGCAGGGCTGTGAAGAAAGGACACAAGCCTATCTAAGCCCTGCACCGAGGAGGTAGGTGATGCTGCAAAAACAAGCCAGAGGCTCTTCCAGCGTGCAAAACTCCTTAAAATGTTTTATTTTTTTATACATATATATTTATTTTGCTACAATTACAATTTTGTTCCCAAAAGGGTTCAATCTGGTGGTTCTGTGTGAGAAGATATAATTATTGCAAGAGGTAGAGGTGTAAACATTGCAGTGCAGAGAGAAAAAACTCACATTCACAAAAAGCAGTCATTAAATACTAAATCAGAAAAAAAAAAAAAATTTGTAACAATGTTCTTCAATCACCACAGAGACCTGAAAATACATCTCTCAGCTCGGGGGGGTTGAAGGCCTGTTAAAAACAGTGATTGCTGCTCGAGGCAATGCTACAACAAAATACCTGAAAGTTTCTATGCAAAGCTTCAGAACCCTGCAACTGGCACAGAACATTAACACTCTCTGGGCAAGGTGAGCAGAGCATCCAACAAGGGGTTGGCAGGCACGGAAGCAACCCCTAGTACAGTTTCTTAAACAGTGGTGGGCCAGAAGTCACAGAAGACCACAGTCCCCTAACACATATAGAACACAAGACCAACACAGTGCTCTTTCGAATTAATGGCAAAAAGCAGCCTCCCTTTGTGAATGGGAAGAGCATATGTACCAGAGGCACGCATGTGCTGCTATTTCACGCCACCACTCAATCCGATGCAGGGAAATTTACAATGCCAATGCTTCACTTAGAAGCCTTAAGTTAAATTGAAATCTCTATACCAGGCAGAATGTTCTCATTTGTATTTGCTGTAATCACCCCTTCTTAGGCCTACTTTCTGCTGCATCAGTGAAACTATTAATTCTCCACTCGGTGCCTGACTGCAAAAGATATTTTCCATAGGCACAAAATGGAACAACCATTCCCCCATCAGTCACCCTGCCACCAATCGAAGCTAAGCTGGTCCAGGTTTTTCAACGAGATTAAAAAAGGAGTGCATCACATGCACCCTGAAATCATGCCATTTAACTTTAAGTCAAGCTTGACAGAGGTGTGTCTGCAAATTGACATGGATCAAAAGCCAAGACCATTTGCTAACAGGTTTGGTAAATGGCCAGTCAATTCAATTATTATAGTAACTCTGAACAATCACCAGCCACAGGAGTACAGTGGAAGCAGCTAGGCTTATTGGAGGAGGGACACAACTTTCCTTTCAACAAGTGGCGAGTTTATCACCAAATAGAACAAGTACTCCCGGTGACTCTCACTCAGAGAGATGGCAAATGTTCTATGCCCAGTTACGAATGCTTCACTCCTGTGCACCGCCTTCAGAATTCGTTCACCACAATACTTTGAGTGTCTTTCCGGCAGATAACTACATGAACCCATGCCAAGGATGCAAACAAAAGGAAATCTAACCAGGCCTTTCCATTTTTTTCTCAGCATTGCATGAATTAGGCTAACAATGGACTGGCAGCAGGGAGGGGAGATCGCTAGAATGTTTGTTAAGTGCATTGTGAGAACAATTTAACAACAGATATGGTTTAAAGCAAATTGCGCTATCATGAGGTAACTGGAGAAATGTAGGTAAACAGAAGGTGCAGCGTGTCCTTCCACTGACCATTGTGCTCAAGTATGAGTTCATTCTCAAATACTAAATCTAGTTTTAAGACACACTCATGCATACTGCACTTGTCTCTATAGAAAGTAGATAACATGTATCACCAGTATATTAACTGGCTGTCCTTTACCCAGGCAAATAGCCACACTTCTCTAACTGGTGCTCAACAAGTACCTAAGCAGCCATGGTCAATGTACCACATAATTATTCTATGCAAGAGTTCACCTCTCACTGAAAAACTGCCCTCAAGCACTTCAATTGATGAGGATCAACAACTACATGGGAAGTGATGGGAATACTCTCGCCTTGACGCTTGTAGTAAACTGACCGGGCACCACTGCTCTGCGCGAAGCAGCACCCAAACACTTCCATGACTGAGGCAAGACCCTGATATTGTTTACAAGTGATGGAGACAGGCACACTACTGGTCTGAGAAGGCAGTGAAGATGTCAGTCAGTGACATTAATCTTGGCATTGAAGTGCAATTGCAGGTACAAAAATTTATTTTGGAAGAGGTAAGGCCTATCACGGACTCATTACTGAAACATAGATGTATTTATAGTATTACAATCACTGCTGCACATCTGCTACTGACATAATAGCTCTCTCCTTTTGCATATCGTTGACCTCGGATATGTATCTATCACACAAACCCTCATTCTGAAAGAGCCACAAAGCCCAATTACTGGTGGAAATCGTGAATTACATGCTCCAGCTACAAAACCTTTTACTTTGGAAGCGAGAGAGTCTGTTTACAGATGGACATCGCTAACTCAGGAAACACTTGGATCACAAAATACCTCCAGTCAGGAAATCGAGGAATTCAATCACTAATGCATTTCGTCGGCCCAGGAAAGGCTTTCATCGCTTCTGGAGCGATTGAGTCATCAGTAGTTGATCTTGGGCAAGACTGAATCACTTGAGTGGGACAAGGCCTGCCACTGGTGGTGTACGCCAGGATACTCTAATTACTCGCACATGCAGTATATTTAGAAGACAGTGTTCCAAGATGGGGCATGTGACATTAGCACTTCTGCTTGCAAGATACTGAGGGGCAACAGGAGGACTTCTCCAACTCCTACTCTACTGGTTGCCAGAGGAAGCCACAGTTCTGTGTCTATTGCACAAACACTGTTATCAAAGTGTACTTTATGATCTACTTTTATCTGATATTGCACCTTGATTAAAACGGTCCAGCTTAAAAACAAGCCAGTTCCTGCTCGTCAAAATGTGATTGAGCAACTAGAACTCATAGCTGGTTAACAAAATTTGGAGTGTGAACGGGTCCTCGCTCACTAATTGAAAACTTAAGTTGGAGAACCTGTAGTTCTGAGATAGAAGGGAGTGTTTCCTGAATTATTTCACTTATCGCCAAAGAACTGTGTAAAGGGCCCTGAGGTGGCACAGAACTTTACAACATGGCTTCCAAACAAGTCTATCATTAAGGAGTGCAGCGGCAGAAACATGTCAACAGAATGAAAAAGAGTTACTTTAAGTGCTTATCGAATGAATCTATGAGCCGCAGAAGAACAAAACATCTTCCCTGGACATGATGCCAGACCAACATCTGTAATGCCTACACCTCGTCATTCTCCATTTGGAAAAAAAAGGCTGCCATATCAGTCTCTTAAAAGAGGGGTATCCAAGAACGCTTTCAATCAAAATGTAACATCACGTATTACAAAAGGGGAGGAAAGATATCTGTAAGCATTCATTGCTGAAATAGGGTTCTAAACGTTGTTGTTGCCGAGACAGAAGAGGAAAGCAATAAATATATATATATTTTAAATCACAAATTATCTCACTATTATGAGCCCTGTAATCAGTTTTGAAGCAATTTAGTGGTGAACTCCTATATGTATGATGTGCATAGGCAGGGGGATTTTTGAAAGTTAGTGCAATTGTTTATATATTTGGAAGCACCCAATGACGCAGCGGGTTTCTATTTGAACAAAGCTTTATAAGGGCTCTTACAATTTGGTGGATTCTGCAAAATCAACTGGGAGCGAGTACTCATTTCTCAACACTCTGGTAAATATATTAATAATGTTAAATGCTGTTTATCACATTGTCCTTTAGCAGCACAATTTTCCCATCCTGTGAAGATGGAACAATTTAAGTGGTGATGTCCAGCCAAATCCTAAATTGAAGAAGAAGAATTGAAAGAAAAGTTTTCAAGGATGCATAAAAACTGCGAGCGCAAGACCTGGCAAAACAGGCTGAAACAGGGAACAGAAAATATGGAGGAGACTGGTGCATTAAAGGTTCTTTATTGTAGCAAGGCGATGTATATAAACAGTAGTTGCTAAATGGCACAATTATTTAAATTAAAAATAAGGTGTCAAAGCTTCCCCATGAAGCTGAAATATATAGACTTGCAGCAATTGTGCCAATGCATCTACTTAGTTGAATAACAGGTAAATAGCTGAAGCTGCCTCACTGCTCAGCCGAGTTAACTTCTTCAATCATTACAGACCATGACGCACGAGGCAAAGCAGGATTTAGAGGAAACCATTTCTGAATTGATGCTGGATATAAATGTGCGGGCATTTTCCATTAAGCGTGATGCCGAAAGCCCTCAAAATAATGTGCCTTGGCTGGGCGGTATCCGGATGTCGGCAGCGTTCATGTTTTGCAGGTTACATCCAGACGTGAACTCTACAGTGCTGCATCTCACTCCCTAATGTATCTCAACATTGCAACAAGAGCTCTGCATATTATCTACACAATGTTGACAGTTAGAGGGGGGAAGAACTGCTTTAGAATACTGCCCAAAGCTGGGAACAGTGACATATAGGCACCCATCAACTACAAGAATCTTAATTTGATTACATGACCAAGTAGCATTATATGAGCAGAATAGTATTTTTGCTGATCTGGGAAATTTGTCCTTGTGGGCTTCCCACCTTCATGCACCACAAATAGATGTGCCTTTAGAACATTAAGGTATCTGTCACCAGGTAGAAAAGAAAAAATACTTTATGAAGGGCTGATGTGAACAAATAGGCACATGGTTTGCACAAATATTGTCTTTCAGCCAATTATTATGGTATAAAAGTGCCCCAGAGAAGATAATGTTCTGCCAATGATTCAGACTTTCTTCTGGAAGGACCTAAAATAGAGGTGGCTACATTTTGATCCTGGGCTGGTGCATGATAATTAGACGTGGTGACAAAGTATTCGAAAGTAAAGCCTGAAGCACCATTTGGGGTTTGGGAGGGGAAAAGGGAAAAATTTGAATTCTGATGAGTAAAGACTTTACAGTCTTATTTTAGGTATGCTATCCAAGAGCTTCTGGTTAAAGAAAAAACAAAACTACTTAATTCCTTATGGTAGATATATTTAAGCTAATTCACATGCTGCACGTTTTGGCTTAAAATAATATGTATGTATAATTTCTCTGCTATTACTTAGACTGGCCTAATGAACAAGACGCATCACACCGTTAAAACACAGGCTTTTTTTTGTGGTTTATAAGTTTTGTTACCTTTTTTTTTTAAAAAGGAGGCAGAATGAAAGTAAAATTACAATTTCATCGAACAAGAATAACATAAAAGCTCTTAAAACTGGCACACTGCTATCGAGTATAGTGCAACTTTAAATTCAGTACTTTGTACACATGGTACATCTATAGCTCCCTCCGACTCTAAAATCAATTGATATGAAAACATAATGTAAGAACAGGATTCAAGCTTTGTATCCGTCAACATGCAGCATGGCAAATGAGTGTGTCTCAGTCTAGCCTAACAAGCAAATTCAGAACCAATACAAATTGAGGAGAATACAGATCTGTGCAAAATGGGCCACCGCTCAGAGCAGATTCTGGATTCCTGTCCCTGCATAAGGCAAGTGTGAGCATGCCGCTTGGGCTGTCGTACAGGGCTGGCAAGTGCCATGTTAACTTTGTTGCTTCCATCACACACCAGAGCAGAAAGGCTATGCAGCCAGGCTACAAGAGATTCTGAAAACCATAAAATAAATACAACTGGCCCTTTACTTCCCCACATGACAATGCATTTTAGCCGCTTACTAAGCAGCCAACCAGTGGCAGTGATGTACTTTTGGCATAGCATACTTACTGGAAGAAGTGAGGGAGGACGATCTAAGAAAAAGGGAAGCTCCGATGGTAGCATATTTACATCTGCGCACAGGCCAATTCAATCCCTCTGTTACCACCCCTGTTTTCCAGAAGGCATTCCTGAGGTCTTCATTGGAAACTAACATTTTTGGGAGGAGCACGTGCATTTGTTCACATATACCTAGTATCAATGACAAGTCATTGTTTTTACTTCTTAGAAGTTTGGATAGGTGACCCACTGAAAACAGCATCAGTTTTAGGATACTTTCCCAGAAGCTGAATCAAGCTTGGACACAGCTGTGTACAGGTTCACTGTAGGAAGTGACTTGCAGTTGTAAGGCCAGTTAACAGTAGCTGCTGTAAAAACATAATTCAGAAATTACCCAGTCTGCTAGGAATATGAAGCTATTGCACAGCCATGTCCATGCACCACAGGCTTGTCTAAAGCTGTTGTCAGTCTGGCTGGCACCAAAATAATAATAATAATAAATAATATCTGCTATTTCAGCTGTCCGGGAAACTCTCTTCCTAGTGGACACAGAGGATAAAAATGTCATTACATTGAGTAAAACTCTGTGCTACGGCAGCCTCAGTCTCCTCTCTACTAGAGTGTAGGAACCATGATCCTTCCAACTTCCATTGTTTAGTGTGCTAAAGCCATCACTGAAATAGTAGACTTTTTCTTAATGTCCAACTACAATGTGTTTGATTTGTGCCCACAAGACTTTATTGGCTTCTGCAAAACGAAAATAAAGAGCTATAAAAAAAACTAAACAAGCGGCACTGAATACAGTCAGTGAGGTAGTTTGGCAAAGCTTTTACAATCGTCAATAACCATTTACTGACCCGGACTATTGTACTGGGAGACTGAAGGACAACTGCAGTGCCAGTTCAACTTGTCACGGCGTCTTTTTAAAAATTTGATCTTGTAGAGGCACCCTTACAGTCTCTTTTTGTTCGACTCCTACATTTCGACACAAGGGGGTTAAAGAGTAATAAAACACCTTACCAAGTGTGAAGATCTAGTACATTAAGCAGAGACCACTGTTACGGAGCGGTTTGTCTGCTCCAGTTTTGAAACAAAGATATTTATGGAAAACCACAGTAGCAATGTGGGCAACAGCTTTTTCCTGCGATTGCTCTGGGGCAGAGCATTTAAAGAATTCCTAAATAAATGATAAGCGAGGCAGTCTGGGAACGCACGCTCAAAATGGACGCTACCTTGCAGACCTCATAATCCAAAAGCCCAAGGAAGCCAGAGCGCAGTCTTTTTATGCTTCCCATCCTCTATACGCCAGCCATTTTAGTGGCAGCATTCTGAATAGCTTTTCTCCCTTGTACTGCCCTCCAACGCCTGTGTGTCAGGACCTACTTTACATATATGGTGTGTACGTGCCGAAGGTGCACTCCTAACGAGTACTAAGGGCAAGCAATCTTTCTGTGCACAGGACAGCCCGTTAGGGGCAGTAGTGTACCGAACAGCCTGCGGGTCACCCACAGAATTAGGTGGAAGTGTAAGGCGGAGTCCTTCTACTCCCTTGAAAACAGTGCAAACAGTTTAGTCTCGGCCCCCTCAGTAAGGAAGGACTCGTGAGCGGCCCCCTACCGTATATATTTTGGAATGATTGCATTATTTACAACAAAAAACAAAGAAACATCCACAACAAATGTAACACACCTTCAAAAGTATATTATCGGCACAAAACACCACAGGGTTAACACTGGGGTGGAGAGACAAAGGAATGAGAGCAAGGGTGCCGGATAAAGGAGGGGGAGGGGCTGAAGCATTTTTCAGGGTGCTGCCCATTTTTTTGCACCCCCACAAACCCAGCACCCACAGTCCCAGCATGCAAACAAGTCTCTACCCCAAGGTAAGTGGAACAAATTGCTAAAATAGTCTCCTATTTACAATGTTTACTCCAAGAAACCACGAAAATCTCAAATATAATCGAACCATGTTTTCTCGTAGTACCTTCAAGTAGTGTAGCTGCTGCAGTAGGCATCAGGAACGAGAGGCAGAGGCTCTGACCTGCCACTAGTTGGGACAGTCACTTCTGTGGCCCAGATGACTCTCCAGCCTACTCGCCCCTATTAGGTATTGCTTTTAGATTTGTTTTATAAAAAAAAAAATGCTTTAAAAGTGCAATGTTGCCACTACATTGAGGAGTCGGCACTGCTGCAATAATGTCTGGTCAAACAGTACCAGGTCTATCAATGGGACTGCTACTGGGGCGTTTGAAGTAACAAGACCACTATTCAGCCACCACGAGTGCCTTCAGAATAAGACATTCTCTGTTGTAAGAAAGTGCCTGGCCTTTGGGATCCCCATACCAGGAGGATGGCAGATTCCCAGCGGTGAATAGTATGTGGCTAGTCTAGGGGACACCCCTCCACTCGCTATTCTGCGATGAGACATCGACTCCCTGTGAAAGGCGATAGTTTCTGAGGCCAGTCCTCAAAGTTATTCTTCATCCGTAACAAAGCAGCAGGCTTCACAGCACCCCATGTCACCCAGCACATGGCAGAATTCTACATGCCACACACACACAACTGCATTTGTCAGTTTCTACCCTGTGTTTTCATTTTGCCATCAAGAGATTAGAAGTAGACAAGAAAAGAGGTTATAGTAATCTTGTAAAACTTTTCTTCACATTTTACAACAGTCCTTGCTATTACTTCCCATCTTAGGCAACAACTCCTCAAAATTTGGTTCTGGGTTTCTTCTTAGAAACTAGAACCTGATACCTTAAAACCAGTATCAATTTTATCAGCACCAAGGCAACAGGCTAAACAATCTAAGATGACATAGCCACTTTGGGATTGATTTCAGTATTGTGGTGTGGTAGAAGACAATCTGGCTGTGATCCATTGAAAATATTCCACAAAACTAATGAGAAAGTAGCTGAAACCAGAAAAGGCCCAAAGTAAATGGGCACAAGGCCCGAAGGCTGACAAACACAAAAAAGCACCAAGCTTTTCTCACAAGGTCTAAGCCACCAAAAACATCGCCAGCACCCTAGTGTGGCTTTCCTTGATGGAACATACTAGCAAAATCACACGTCCTATGGGGTTTGGAGCAGGTGACTTCAGCGTAAAGAAAATAAAAAGAACGTTTGAGCCCAAACATCTTTCACACAGTGATTGTGACGCTTTTTGAAGAAGCAAGAATTAGATCGGGAGGGAAAGAATGCATTAAGGGTAATTCAGCTACAAAAGACTTGAGTTGTGAAATGAAGCAACTGCAGTGCTGAAATGCAGTCAGTCAGGTACAGTCTGCTGCATATCCAACATAAATCCTCCTGCTTCACAGCCCCAGCTGCTTTAATTACGTGCTGATAGGATACATCAAGCCTGCTCTCAACCGAGTACAGTTAGAGCAGCTGCCAGCCAGCCCTTTGAGATGTCCATGAGGAAAGCCTTTCCTCTCTGAAAGCACTCCATTTCGCCAAGTGAAAGCCTCCGCAAATTCTTCACAATCTCTTATGAAATCAGTTGTTTCTGGAAATCAAAGGTAGGAGACACCCACCTATCCCCTGGTGTGCACATTACCCTAACTTCCAAGATGCCACAATGTTCCTACAGTCTGTGTGTCCAAAATACAAGCCCCATAATCTGGCAATAGCTACTAATCAATCATGTAAATTGAGCTATTTACCTGAAGCAGGATTACAGCTCATATAACAGGGTGTGCTTATCTTGTGCTCCAACCCCGTGAAGAACCACACTGTAAAAGGCCTGCTCTTGAAACCTTATGGCTGGCAAACAGCAGCATCTTGAGGACAGGCTATGTCTCTTTAAAAGAGGCTGCTTTTATGAGCAGGGGAGAAAATTCAATGAGCTTACATAAATCAGAGATTGGAGATCCTGGCTTGGAGAAGTACCTGTGACAGCATCACATAATGCTGGCAGAGCACAAGGACAAACACAGAAATAGACCTGAAAAAGTGGTTCTGCAGCCTCTATGACTTCTCTTGGTTCTCCTTCTTGAGACTGCCCAGTACTGCTCTAAGAAAGCACACTACGGCTATTGGTTGATCTCTGCTGCAAAGGAAAGTATCGCTGCTCGATTAGCTAAATGAAAACACACAGAAAGTACTCAATGCTCTCATACAGTGTGAAAACTGTTGCCACCTGCAATTGAAACAAGCAAACATGGTTTAAATAAGGCTATTGTTTCCTTTGCCCTGCAAGTGGCTTTGCCCGTCGCAAGGAAGCTACACAACCTTACTAGGTTCATTCTGGGATACAAGTGTCCTCTGAAGAGGTGGCAGCTTGTACCACTATACCCGAAGACAAAACCTAGAACAATCATGGTGTGTACCGTGTACAATAGTATTCAGAAAGGGAGTGTCACCCAGCCCAACTCAGTACACAGGGCAAACATAATAAAAGTTCTCTCATGCACGGATACAACCCTCGCTCAATACAGGCACAGGCCTAAAAATAAGTACCTAGGCACTAGCTTTTCGTAACTTAAATGGAATGAGTTTGCCGGTCACCTGGATTGAAATCTGGAACTTAATGCAATGTCATTTAACTGCCACTCTGTACAAAATGCCAAGTACTGCATGCATGACACAAAGGGGAAACAGACTGGCAGGGCAGTAAACATTAGTGCCCAGGAAGCAGAGCAGCGTGCTCTTTTGGTGTATTCAAGGCCTATCAGATAGAAGTCTTTTCTGCCTACCACTTGCATTACCAGTCGTCAGAGTGGCTGGAGTAACAGCCTGCCTAAACCCTTCAACTCCCAGGAAGCCCAGGAGAGCTTTTACGTGTACCGAAAAAAAGGAATGTGGTGGGAGTGCCGAAAGATTTCTTCTGAATGGGAAATGGTAAAACAGAGAACCCAGCTTGTCACTCCAAAAAAACCAAACAAAACCTGTTGATTTCAAATATTTTGCTATCGAAATTATTCCCACATGATCTGAAATGCTGTAAATTGGCATGTAAATGTGTGCCATATATATGTATAATCTCAGCCATGTAAGGTTCCAGAGAAGCGGAAGGTGGCAAAGTCTGGTATAAAACACCAGGACCCCAAAACAAGGTTTGTAATTTTAGACTACTATGTTTTCAGTTCCTTTTTTGCTTTTTGTACGATTTTGACTTACATTTTTTATTCATGTTAGTTTTGACTAGGGCCCTTGGTATGATCCAGACTGGATATTGGCCAACACCCAGACTTCTAGGGCCAGACACGCAGCACACAAACAGGCCCCCTGCGAGGTTTCTGCATATGTGCAAATATATGCAGACCAAGATTATACCATACATAAACACACATCTATACAGTACTGTCACCACAACAACCCCCTTCAAAGTGTGCAAACTCTATTCCCCACCACCCTCAACAAGTAATAAACACACACCACCGCAAGCAGTGCTTCTGGCCCACGAACTGATACCAGAATCAGCTAGGGGGAAATACCAATGTCTGCTATATTGTTTGAGCCTTCCTACCTCTGAAAGGAGAACCAGAAGCACTGCTTTAAAAATAAAAAAAATCACCTTGGCTATGCCTGGAACTGAAAAAGTGACAATCGTATTGGAAACACTGGGGGTGCCCAGAGGACAATACATTCAGTTGAACAACAGCAAATTTATGGCTCAGTGGAGTTGCCAGTGCGGCAATTCGTCCTTCTCGGATTAACCGTGGCAGCGCCCTTAACACCTTTTACTTTGAAATGTTATTCATTTGTGCTGTATCAGAAACTTCCCTTTACTATCCTGTTTCCCCACAGAGGTAGAGCAGGGGACAGAGAACCAGGAGGAGTTCTCAGACCTCACATCCATCCACTGCCATGCTCCTCAGGTTCCCCCGCTCCATGGGGAGGAACTTTCCAAAAGGGAACGACCCTCATGCCGCAAGTTAACAAAAAAAAGTGCTTATTACTGAAGCAAGTGCTTTGGATCGGAGGCTGGGAGAACCTTCACCCGTTTATGCTCATAACAGAGTCCTCACCAAACAGGGGAACAGGACTGGGGATGCCGGTCGGGCAACTGACATCTGCTGGGAGGTAAACTTTGGTATAACGAGTTTGTATTTTAGGGAAGAAAGCTTTAAATAAACAGATACTTCATGGAGCAGACTTCATTGCGCATTTCGAAAGACACGCAAAGGGTAACCTCAAGGGGGTTGCCAACGAGGAAAATTCTCCCAGCCTTTTTTTTTTTTTTTTTTTAATTCTTCAATGCACTAGGGAAATTTTAACTTTTGAAATAATGCATTATTACCAAAACCACTCAAGATTATTACTTAAAAATGTCAAGACTTCAACAAAGCACTAAAAGGAGAACAAGACAAGTTTCCATTTTTTTTGTACTTTTTTTTTTTTTTTGGGAGGGAAAGAGCCGTGGTGGCCTGCACCAGCCCTGCACATGCAAACTGCTGTCAACAAACCACCCCATTAAAGGTCAGGAAATGGGAGATAAGGGCTAGGACGAGGCAAAAAGCAAAAGAAAAAGCATATAAAAGAAAACCCCACACCCTTGAGTTGCTCATTGATTGTCTCTTCTCATCGCCAAAGAAATAACTAAAATTTACAAACAATGCATTTGATACATTCCTTACTGACCTAACTTAAATATCTCACACATATAGCTTAGAAGTGCTCACTCGCTACATACTGACAGCAAAAAAACAAGGTAAAACAGCCTACCTCTAGGTGATTCCAAGAGCCATGTATAGATGCGCAGGGACTACAGCTGGGTAACAAAGGGGCAGGGGAATCCCCCTTTACAAGAGTTTTATATTGCATGAAATGTTTGAACCTGGTACTAGGTAGTCTGAAGTGATGCTGTGGCCAGAAGTCCCTGGTAAAGAGAAGATTCAGTGTTGCTGGGCTCATTTCTGGCTGGAAGTCTACTTCCAGTGTTAGAGATTTAACCTTTCGGGAGTCAGGGGCTGTCCATAACATCTGGAAATAGCTTGATCTTTGTCACAGGTGACTACAGAAAGTCTTAAAATGGATACTGCAATGTTCCAGGCTTATTGGCACCTGGCATCAGCTCAAAACAAAGGGATCTCTGAGCTCAAAAGGCCAGGTAGGCTCATGCATCCAGTTGTGAAGCAGAACAAGGACAGACCTGCAGAAAGCTCAAGGGAGTTCTTGTCAAGTTCAAAAATGCAGGAAATGTTGCATTGTCTCAAAAGGATCAGTTGTTAAACACAGCTTTGGAATAATGGTGCATGCAAAAAGAAATCTGACTGCACCGGACAGCCCCAAAGCTCCAGAATTTAGGAACAACGATGTACCAGATCACAGGCCACGTGGAATGCTCACTGTAGCAGTAAACTTTAAAGCTGTATAGCCCAGCATGAGCATGTCAAGGCACATTCTTGTGAAAAGTTTGCTTAAAAGCCTTCTAGGTTAATGGAAGGCTCCTATTGCTTGCAACAATTGCGTACTAATGTGTGTGTGTAATGGCGGAAGGGCAACCACTACACACGAGAACTGTGAGGCCCTGTGCTTCTACAATGGAACAGCAGTATGTCTGAGAATATCAGTTACAAAGGCAACTGGATCCACAAAACGAAGTAAGCAGAAAAAGAAAATGAAAGGCAGATATCACTTGGATGCAAAGTTTCTAAAACAATGTAAACATGTCTCTTTTTTTAAATGAGGAAATATAAAATCAATTCTTCCAGTTTCTGCGCTGGTCTGCTGAACTGCTGTCCAACGACCTGCGCTGAGGTATAGTCTGGTGACAGAAGTTAACACTTTTTCCTTTGTAAGATAAACATGTGAGAAAGTGGTGAAGGGTTTGAATTTCATCACTCCTCGCACCACAAAACAGCTGATGGACAGATCAGCTTTTAAGGGATGGTTGAGATCATTGGAAGTAATCTCCTCACGGTTTCAGGCATTGTTGGATGAGGCAAGTGGAGAAAAGTATAATTTCTTCATCGGGCCATGACCTTTCTGGCTTCCCATGGGTGTAGGTACCTCGTGTCCTTATTTTGAGCTAGAAAGACAGCATGTAAAATCAATGCATTGGGATGTGCCAGGCAACAAGGAAGCACTATAAATTGCCATGCTACAGCCTTCTCTTGGCCAGCAACCAAAGGAAGAGATCCCTGCCCTAAAAGAAAATACCTTCTTGGAGATGACAACGAAAGCAGATGCACTCTTGGGGAGAGGAATGGAGCACAAGTCCAATCATAGTGCCCAAGGTCAGGAGGTTCTCCTGACATTCCAGCTCTTGAGTTTTCACATTTCGTTCCAGTTGACTTCATGCATTCCTTTGAAAGTTTTAAATACGCTTCTTATTGACTGAGACAACTGGCCGTCATCTTGTGGGAAAAGATCAGCTGAAAAAGCCCTTTCATGGTTAGATGTACCTCTGGGGCAAGAAGATAAAATATCTTGGCACAGCAAAATCAATCAGTAATTCAGGGTTCACACAGTGACGTGTTACATGGACTTAATTGGTGTAGCAACCAAGGTGCCCACAGAATAATTCCCAGGCAATAATTCGTCAACAACCATCCCTTGGATGCAACTTTATCAATGAAGCGTGACTGCAATCCGAGAAAGGCGGACAGCAATACAATTCATAATTTTTTTTCTAAATTTGTTTGCAAAAAGGTGGGTGCAGGAGACCCAGCCCATGAGAGACTTCCACTTTTTAGGGAGGCCCTTGTGCTGTACAGGTCGCTGGGGTGTTTCTTAGGCCTTCGTAAGGACCATTTTTGATGTTTCTTAATAGATCAGTGGCTTAATTTAGGACAATTTTTAGTGCTATCCCTCAGCACAGACAATGTTCAGAGGTCCAAAGGAAACAAAAAGCACAGTACAACTCCACGGATGTAATTTAGTGCTCACCTCCAATTCTACAACTGAAGAAGTTAGATCAAACTTGTTTCTATTCTTTGACGTTTTTTTTTTTTACTATAAGAGGCAAAATTATTTGATGATTATTTTTTTTTATTTTGGAGCTGGAATGTCCGCAAGTAAAAGGCATAATGTTTTTATCTTCTACAATAGATCTTGGCCTGGCATAATTCAAATAGAAAACTATGGGCAACAAATCGAATGATGGGCTGTACTGCCTTCTGCTCTTGACAGGAATATACACTGTAATATCTGAATGCAATCCATATATTGTTCTCTAGATATATTATTTAACCAACATGCTGCCACCAGACACAGTATGTGCTTGAGCGCGAATAAAAATAATACCGACTAAATGATTGTAAATTAGGACTTTGAAGTGCACTTTGAACAAAACAAAAAAAAAAGTTCCCTATCTGGGTAACTATTTCAAGCTAAAATTCATATTTCAAATAGTAAACAAAAAATAAGCACCATTCAACCCTGACTTTTCTGCCTGGGTGATTCCACGCACAGCAAGAACATAAGCGAGGAAATGAGAAGTTGCAAGGGGGAGGCTTCATGGCTCCTGCATGGGTGGAAGGGTAGGGACTGGGTTGGAAATTAAGCCCCGTAAAGTGCCTGGCTGGGGAGGAATGTTGCAGCAGTGCATGTTGGGAGGTCAGATGACGAGCCGACATTGGCTAGCAGCAGCACCTGTTTGTGTTTTTTTTTGTTGTTTTTTTTTTTTTTGCATATGAGGACATTTAGAGCTGCCTTCAGGATTTAACTTTAGTGTCAGCGTACAGTAGTTAGGAGTCTATCAAGTGTTCATCTTAGAATAGCCATGTACACAGAACCACACATACGCACTGAAACATACATACACGGAAATAAGGTCCTTGAAAACGGAGCCCATTCAAACCATTAGCAGTGGCACTTGCTCAGGGGCCGCTGCGGCTCACAGTCCAGCACGTTTGGGTGGAGGGAAAAGAAAATGTCACCCATTAACACCTCAATTTCACCAATCCCCAGACCACAATATTTCATCTGACCCACGAAGTGCAAATGTGCACTACAAAGCACCCGGCAATGAAAGCCAGCTACGATTGTGCGGGTGGGGGCCACAGGGGAAGAGGGGTGTTGCCAGGGGTGAAAGGGGAAAGGCAACACTGGAAGATTAGGGAACACATTTTAAGTTAAGGCTGTTTGATACTGCATCATATAGCAGAGGCCACAGAGAGCCCATGCTGCTAGGGAAAGCCAGTGCAATGTGAGAAAAACCCTCCCGCCACCTCCTCGAAGGCACTGCCATGCCCACCTGGAAATCTTTAGAAACCGGATAAAAGAGCCATGTGAAATAAAATCATGCTTTTTACTCCAACAACCACTCCAGAACAAAGCGAGGAGTCCGATTGCAATAATTTGCCACTAAAAACAAAACACGGGGTAGGGGTGGGTTGGAGGTCCGAGGAAGCTTTGTAGTAAAAGCTGTCTGCATTCAGTTCAGAATGCAATACTGGTCCGCTGTCCCTTAAACGAGATAAAACTGAGTAACAAAACACTACTGGCATCATCAGTGCAAAGCAAGCTTTCTTGGGCGAAGGGGTACAGGGGGTGTCTGTTGCTCTTCCTGTTCCTAAAGATTCCAGGCCCTGGCAGTGCCCTGTGGAGCAGAGGATGACCCTGGGAGGCCTTGCCCAGAGTCCTCCCCCCCCTCTCCCATCTGGTCTTGTTCTCCTTTAAAGTGCCCCAATATTATAGAACATCTGAATAAATAGATTAAAGATATCAGATCACCCATCGGCTAGGGTTATTCGGAGTAACAGCCATCCAAGCCGATGGCAGTGTGGCGCTCAGTGGTGTACGGGCAGGAGTTGCCATTGGGCAAGGAGCCGCAGACTGCTGTCTTGGCTGCGATGCCGCAGTTTTTGAGTAGGTTGAAGCTGAAAGGGCTGATGGCGTCTTTTGGTGGGAAAGGCTTCATGGTGGAGAGGATGAGGGCCAGGCAGTCAGCTACGTCCTTGTTGGGGGCGCAGGCCAAGGCTGGCGTATGACCTGAAACCAGAACGAACCTGTCAAAGAAATCTGGAACCAAGACAGAAAATATTTTATACAACGCCCCCTGCAAGGGTTCCCAAGACTAACAACCACCACCACCACCAAAACGCTTTCCACTAATGGCCTGCACACACAAACCCCCACACCCTTTACACAGTGAAGTTCCATGCTTGCTGCGATTAGTGTTAGCAGTGCAGAACAACTGGGCTGTGTAGATAACAAATGGGCCTAGCAAGACGATCTCGGTCCTAGAGTAATGGCTGCAGAACAACCAGGGTTTGTAGTGAGTGGGTGCAGGTCGGTCTGCAGAGAATGTGCTCCAAGGTACATAATATTTTGTAGCGAATGTACGGATGTCATTTGGAAAGGGTGGATAGGTTTTAACTTGCAGGAGAGGCATGCCAGGTGCAATGGTGAATTTTCAGTAACTGAACAAGTTAAGATTTTCTTCCAAGGCAGCAAGGCCCATGTTCATTGTTGTACAAGTTGCCTGGAAATATGAGATTCCTATATGAAATCTTCTCTCACATGTTGGGAGCTCTGTAGAGACATTCAGGTCATTTTGCAGAGATGGGAAAGGAAGTTCATCGAGCTAGGAAGGGCAGTACACCATGAACTCTTAATAGGCCAGTTTGCTGGACGTGTGAACAAGTCAGTTAGGAAGGGGCAGGCTGGTCAGTTTCCAGAGCAGTAGGTGTGGGATGAGTGTTTTTTGCAATCATGCAACAGGGTATGTTGTGGAATACACATTGTTTGCCAGTTTCTGTGGGTGCACTATTGTGTGTGTGGTACAAAGACAATGCTAGTGTGAAACAGCTCAATCACAATAGAGGCCTAACATGAACCAAAGGCTTCGGCGGTGTGCAAGGCATCTCACTATGCAGACCTGCAAAACTGCCCTAAACCGTAAGCTCACCTTCTTCATCCACAGCCAGTACAGTGGCGCCTCTGCTCAGCAGGGCTTGGACTACAGTGGCGAGGCCATTCCGAGCAGCTATGTGCAGCGGCCTGCAATGGAGGACAAGACAAAGAGTAGGTATGAACTAGAAGGCAACAATGGGAATCCAACTTGGCGAAATACCACAAAAACACACCATTTCAGTCCACCAACATGATGATGAAATTACTCGAGTGCCAGCTCAACTAGGACATGAAAGACATGTTCTACAACAAATACTGGCTTCCCCTACAGGACTTTAAAGCTCCAACCTTTTGAACCTCAGTAGCTAGTCATCCTGCACACAGCATCACACAAAGCAGCTTAACATTCACTTCTGTCAAACTAGCAAAATGTACTTCTGTCCTGCTGGATAGTGTCTTCTGCATTAAGTCCAACGTCCATTATTCCACCAAAACTTCCCAGATCTTCAAGGATACCGAAGAGTGCAATACTCGGCGAGGGGGTTATTGCCCTACAAAGAACCCCCAAAGAGGATGGTGACAATTCTTTGCCTGTATGTTGCTATAACTGGGCAACCCCACACCATATGGAAGAAGTTTCCATGTTCTTC
Organism: Calotriton arnoldi; assembly: GCA_963921515.1. NCBI lineage: Eukaryota > Metazoa > Chordata > Amphibia > Caudata > Salamandridae > Calotriton > Calotriton arnoldi. The sequence goes on from CAWUFW010003305.1 coordinate 1,010,413, forward strand.
GGGGCAACAGAAGCATTTGTGATCCGGGAGTTTGTTAGCCTGCCACAGCCGCCGGGGCTTAAGGTAAGTAAGGCGGAGATATTTAAGCTGAATGAGTCGTAATCTTGCAGAAATGAAAATGGCACGTGGGAGGCAAGGTATTGACAATTTAAATACATAAACATCAAGAAAAAGGTGGTATAAAATAAACAGGCTCGCCTTATTTAAAACGATGACGTAGAACTGCCTGTCCCACCAAGGTGTGACTGTCCACTCCTGCTTCCAAGCAGCAGTGCTTTGTGAAGACGTCCCTGTTTTCTCATGTTTCTGTTTGGCAAATACCCATAAGAGGCAAACCTCCAAGAAGCGTGGACTTCTAGTGGAGTGAGCTTAGACTCTTCCAGTGAGCGGTCGTCCCACTGTCACATGGCAGAAAGCGATTGTTGCAGCGACATCTAGAAATTCCATGATTTGAGACCAGAAATCCTGTACTTGGATTGGGGGAAGGATACTAGCAATTGGTTTGAGTTTCTGAATCGTTAAGTTCTGTTCAAGATCAATTTGAGGCACCTTCGGACATCAAGCAAATGCAATGCTCTCTCTGGTGAGTTCCAAGATTGTAGAACAAAGCTTTAAGGATCACATGCTCATTCAGATGAAATCCAGGTGGAACACTCAGTATGCCCTTTGGATTAGTTCCAAGAATAACCCTATCTGTCGTAAATTGTAAGTAAGGTTCCATAATTGTAAAAGCTTGAATCTTGCTTACTATTTTTGTCAATGTTATGGCCAATAAAGTTCCTGTCTTCCAAGTGAGATATTTTATGCGACTTGTGTATTGGTTCAAAATGATCAGGCAATAACTGGGAAAGTACTGTGTACAATCCCTGAGTTACTGATAGATGGGGAAACTATTGTGAATAGACCCTCCATGAATTCCTTGATAATTCTATCCAACAATAAGAATGGTTGTTTTTGTGTGTGTGTGGGGGGGGGGGGCAGGAGGGGAGGGGGCCGGGGGGATTGCCTGTCATGTGAATTTGCTGCATGAACTTTTAATGATGCATGTTTTAATTTTGATGTAGCAAATTCTAATAATAGGTAGGGTAAGATCTTGTGGGCCTGAATATGGAAAAGCAGGAAACGTCTGGAAGAACACCTGACACAGAAACTCTTCCACTTGGCAGTATAGGTTTTGTTAGAGGACTGAGCTGGGGACTGCTCCTGAATGTTTCTGTAACCTTTTGGGATATCTATGTAGTGAAATTCATTGACTTCAGGAGCCAAGTGGGTTAACCTGAAAGACTGTGGGTTGTGATTAAAGATTTGGCCCAGACACCTCAACAGTAGGTCTGTGTTAATCTCAAGCAGAATGGGTGATATCTCTGCGCGAATTAGAAAGTCTGTAAACTAGTTTTGCCTCGGCCAAACGGGTGCTATGAGAATCAGTCACCAGGGCAGAATGGGAATCGGTGAAAAAGCGTAGAGAAAAATCTTGTAGCAACCGATCTAAAGGGCACTTCCCCCATGAACTTGGATGTGGATGCCTGCTTGCGTAAAAGAAAAATACTACCTACCTGTGAGAATCTGCTCATAGTATGTAAAGCTTAGTGCACTTCTGTCATCTAGTGTTGGGCTTGGACGTTTTGCAAGTTTTTGTATAAAGGTGCATCTTTTTGCCATGGTCACTTCCGCTTTTTGCCTGATATTTGATGCAATTTTGACAGAAGTGCACTGGATATCAGCTATCCAGGTCCCCAGTGCCAGATCGCTTTCCCTAAAACTATACAATTGTTCCCCCAGTTGGCAATACCTTTAGCACCCCATGTAAGTCCCTAGTAAATGGTACCCCTGGTAACTAGTGCAGGGAGGCTAAAGAGAGTTCCTAAGGGCTGCACCATGTACTGTGCCATCCTTGGAGACCCATCAGCACACTCATGCAAACTGCCATTGCAGGCTGAGTGACATGGTGCAGAGAAAAGTGACGGCATGGCACACTTCCTGTGTGCCATGTCTATAGACACTGCAAGTAATACAAGTAAGTCACCCCTACAGCAGGCCTTACAGTCCTAAGGCAGGGTGAACAAGTTACTTACCTTCGGTAACGCATTATCTGGTAGAGACATAGTCTAGCCGCAGATTCCTTAACTTCTGATTTCTCCCCAGGCGTCAGACTGGATCCAGGTATTTTTCAGCAGTACCTTGGCGTGCCGGGGGACGGCGCCGTATGACTCCGTGATGACCTAGACTTCGATTGTGATGTCAGTGGAGTCACATAAGTCCCCTCCAGCGCGCGAACATCAGTTTCTTCTGTGAAACCTTCTGTGTCACAATGCAGAGCCACTATGGAAACTAGCTTTGGAAACAGTGTGCCAAAAAGATCAATGTATTCTTGAAACAATAATTAGAAAACAGAAATGAATGGTATCGCAATACCAAGTCAAGAGCCATAAGGTAAGACAAATGGTCCACTGAATTACACAACTACATGAAACAGTGATCACTGGTGTATAAAACCAATGCTGAAAAAGAGTATAACCCTTACACTACAGGTCGTAAGCAGAGCGGGGAGGATTGGTAGGGCGTTAAGGAATCTGCAGATAGACTATGTCTCTACCAGGTAATGTGTTACCGTAGATAACTTTTTCATCTGATAGAGGCATCTAGCCGCAGAATCCTAACTTTTGAATTAAATACCATGGCTATACCCACCGGGAGGAGAGTCTGCGAACTAATCTTACAAAAGTTCTCAAAGAGAACCAGCCGGTCTAAATTAACAATAGACCAGACGTACGAAGGAATTAGACGAAAAAGAGCTTGAGCTCCTTATAAAAACTGTGGCAAGGACCACAGTCAATGAAAATAAAACAACCCTACAGGCACAGAAAAAAACATGCCCCAAGGGCAGCTGAATAACATTGTATCAGAAGGCGACAGTAGTACATGACCCCTAAAGGGTGAAATGAGCCTATGGACTAGAAGGACAAAAGGTAATAACGAATACCCTGTAAATTACAGTTCCCTACACCGTTAAGGAAGGATTCGAAAGAACCTGTCCTCAGAAATCCAGAAAAAGATGTACCAGGACTCATCCAAATTAGAGCTTAGATGGATGAACACATTCATCATAAAGTCAGAAAGACTGAAGAACCAAAACTGATGCAAATCAAAGTCTATCCTTGAAGAAAACGTCATTAACCCGTAGAGACGGAAAGATGGCAATTAGCCAGATATGAATCTGCCATAAATAATGAACAGATAATGCCCAAATCTATACAGCTCATACTCTACATACATATATAGATCCATACTCATAATATATATGTATATATATATATAGACCTATATCTACAGGATATGACAGTCACAGAGAGAACTACAGTGAAGAGGGAAGCAAACTGCAACTCATAGTAAGATTTGCATTAAAATAATACATATCCTGTCTTATTGTACATAGCAAAGCTATATCTAGATATGCAGAACACAGATACATTACACTTGTGTGTACGCCATATACCCGAATAGATAAAATGGAACTGAAAAACCAGCCCATGATACCTACACAACAGAAAATTGAAATCGAACAAAAGAAAGGAGGATCACACCTTCAATAATATATATATATATATATATATATATATATATATATATGTGTGTATATATATATATATATATATATATATATATATGTGTGTATATATATATATATATATATATATATATATATATATACATACATATATATATATACATACATACATATACACACATATATATATATACACACACCCCCCCCCCCCACAAAAGTATATGGAAAGGAAAACTCAGGATGTTCTTAAGGAAGAGAAAAACCATAAAGGTGAACATTCTATTTAAGAAAAGTAGAAATCATCCCAGAAAATGCTGGGCATGGCCGTGAAAGCTAACCCCCTAGGGTCAAAATATTCTGACACTGAATTCCAGAAAACATTGCAAGCAGTGAATGCGGTCAACCATGTTCTAAAAATGAATGTAGGCCATAGAACCTCTATAAATGGGGGTAAGCATTAGTAATATAACCATATTTAACGTTTCCTAGAAAGAGAAATACATCTCAAGGGATAAAACCTCATGTGCAGCAAAGCACACAACGAGGTAAAGTTGGCATAACCCCCACATAGGGTAGCCTAACCTTTCCAAAAAAAACCTAACACAAATGCAATCCGTACATCTCCTGAATTCAAAGCGAAGTGCACCCTGCCAAAACTAGCAAAAACTACTGCAATCAAATGAAGGACCGATCAGACAAGAAAGTCCAGCGGACATCTTGGGAAAAAATGTTTTTAAAAAATCGTATTGAAGTGGAAATTCAGAGTAGGTGTATAGAATAAACATACTCTCTGCATAAAACGTCTCCCATAGGCATAAGCAATATGTCCCTATAAGAGATATTAAAAATCAAACGCAATGCATAACAGCCTACCGAACTGCTTCCAAAGAAGCATGAGGCATAGGTAAATTTCCTAACCACTAGCAAATGATCTCTTGAGCACGAAGCTCATCATCACAGGAAAAAAGGGAAGGGAAAAACCTATGCAATAGGTATCCTTGTACCACATAACCTGTCAAAGACAGTAAAAAAACAATCATATCTGCTAACTGCAGTAACACCACATCAGGTGTCAACAGGCGGAACTTATACCACCATGGTACTGCCATAACATGACCAGCCGTGTAAGAACCAAAAGATTAATATTACCCATACAACCTTAGTATAGGGAAAACAAGCATTTGCAATGCAATAGGTCTCGCATTTACGAGAGTTTGAGCTATTGGCATTGTAAAGGACAATAACTTAAACTCTCGCAAATGCGAGACCTATTGCATTGCAAATACTTTTTTTGGCTCACTTTCACGTTAATAGAGGCCACGCCCCTTTCTTTAGATGAGCAGCGTCTAAAGAAAGGTCTGCAGCCGCCATTTGTCAAGTTGACAAACAAATGCTTTTTTTTTTATTATAGAAGTGCCCCATGCCACGGTTTCACTTTAATAGATGCCGCGGACCTTTCTTTAGACGCGGCTCGTCTGAAGAAAGGGGCGTGTCCTCAACTATTGTGAAAGTGCTGCACGGCAATTATAAAAAAAAAAAAGCGTTAGGAGAAAACGTGTCTTGCCTGCAACAGCAGGCAGTTGAAAACCATTTAAATAAATAGTGCTCGAAGGCTGTAATTAAAGCCTACCGAGCAACAACACAAGTAAGAGGGTTTTCCTCATGGGAGGCTACAAGATGAGACAGGGCAGTACTAAGGAGGGACTACTAAGCCTGTAGACCAATTAAAAGCCACAGTTTATAAAGGACAATGACACAAGCCAAGGAAAATTATGGGTGGAGTGGGCGGAGCTTCAAGTCCATACCGGAATACAGCATGCCTCGCAGCGCATGCGCTGCCCAGGCTCGACCTAAAAATGACGTTTTGCAACTTCTATATGTGCTGCATTAAGCAGCACACATAGAAGTTACAGAACGCCATTTCAGATTGTTTATGTGCAGGAAGGAACACCTTCCTGCACATAAACAATCTTCCCCTGCAACGCAGGCACCCTTGCACTATGGTGCAAGGGTGTCTGCGTTAGGCGGCTAAATTAGTGCCAGTGCAGGGGGAAATGCAGGGCTGCAACGTATCCTTGTAAATACAGTGCAACCCTGCGTTTCAGAAGTGGCAGGGTGCAGCGTTAAGTCAAGGAGGCTAACCCCGCGCTCCGCCACTTCCTCGTAAATATGCCCCTATGTTTTCTAAACCTGGGCAACACTCATACTTTTGAAATACATGAGAAAATGTATTAGGATATCAAATGAATTTGTCAAATTAGGATCAATCAGCTTAAATAGCTTGCTTGCTAAATGGCCAAGAGAATGCCCGATCTCATGGGCTTTTCTCAGAGAACCTACGAAAACGCAGGAAACTGAGAAACAGCAAATACACATCCACGGTGTAATGCAGATTTACAGAAGTCAAATATCTCTGTGACTGGACGGAACCTTTGCAGATGGGCCACAAAGTCAGAAGGTTACACTGGCGTGGCCAGCGGGGGCTCCACAAGTGCAAATACAGTGCATCCCTCGACTCTAAATAGACTTGGGCAACCGCAAGTTGTGCGTTTCAGATTTGACAACAAGATTCTGATATGTTTAAACCAGGGTAAATGCTTTGTTAGATAGTCTTCACAAAATCCTTGAGAGTAGGTCTAAAATCCCATAGGCAGGCTGCGTCCAGATTCTAACCCAAAACACTAATGGTTTCAAGCATTTTCTCTGGCCGAATTAGTTCAACCAAGACCATAATACACTGGCAGCAGTAGGGTGCCCCAAGAAGATCAAGTAACCATTTTAGAAAGAAATTCTATTTCTATGCTATGGGAGGTCATTGGCACCCTACATCACATCGGTAGGACAAAGGAGGAGACAGCAAAGTATACCAAGCATGGATTAGGAGTTAACACTTTGAATGCAAACAAATTATGTCTGTCGACTGTCCTAGCATGTGTCAGTAACAAACTTTCACTCTTCTGAGGTTTTAAGTCAATAACAGCACAATGAGCCGAGGCAAAAACAACTAGGATATGGTCATGGCCTGTTCGCTGTCAAGACTAGGAGCCACCATGCTAGAAACCTTTCTAGTTTGGAATCTCTAAAGTGAGTGTCCACATTAAAAAAATTATATATTTTAGCAACACTAGTGACTCGTGCTGTAGGGTGGTTAAGCTGTTCAGACTGCAGGCTAAAAGGTATTGGATAGTAAGTAAACATTCTTGGGCTCAAATTGTTATTATGCCCTGACCCCTTAAAACAATTCACAGATTTTTTGGCCATCATCCCTCTGCACAGGAAGTGACATCACTGGATTTCCTATCACTCATCTGCACGGGAAGTGACATCACTGGATTTCCTATCACTCATCTGCACGGGAAGTGACATCACTGGATTTCCTATCACTCATCTGCACAGGAAGTGACATCACTTGTTTCCAGCCAAAACTATCTTTAAAAGAAGCCAACTACAGGAAGTAACATCACTGGATTGCCCATTATCCATCTGCACAGGAAGTGACATCAGTGGATTTCCCCTCATCCACCTGCACAGGAAGTGGCATCACGGGTTTCCTGCTAAAATTGTCTTTAAAAGAAGAAGCCAAGTAAGAGTACTCCTTTCCATCTTTCAGCTGCATAGAAAGTGACATCAATGGATTACCCATCATGCATCTGCATAGGAGGTGACATCACTGAATTTCCCATCATCCATCTGCACAGGAAGCGGCATCACTGGATTTCTCATCAACCATCTACACCGGAAGTGACATCACCCATCCTCCTCCCAGGACTTACTTAATGGTGACAGCAGTGCGGACGTACAGCGGGAGCGACTTTGCCGCACCAAAGGCATGCCAATGCCAAGCCAGCCTGCACCTGTCCACACCTGGACTGCGCCCAGCACCAGGAACGCTAGTCTGTTCCCTCCCGCCACTACCTCGCTGTGACCCTCCGCGCCCTCAACCCCAGCCGCCACTCCACACCCTGCCGCCACTCCACACCCTGCTGCCTCACCACACCACACACTGAGGGAGTATTCTCCTGCGCTTCCTGAAACTTTTTATGCACTTACCCAAACCCAACACTCATCGCACAGACAGCACTCAACCCAACACCTCACTCTCTCACATGGTCCTGCAACACTCTGCACTCGCATGCGCGCTCCTCAAAACCCGCTCATTCACCAAACACGACACAGAGATCTGTGACATGCTGCATAACAACTCCCCAGACCTACTTTTCCTCATGGAACTTAGCTGAATCTCATATAGGCACCTGACATCACCATAGCCACCCACACCGTGGCTACAAGATCACCAGGCAAGACAAACTTCACAAGTCCGGAGGTGGAGTTGCCATCATCCACAAGAACGCCATCTGCTGCACCACCGCTACAGACATGTCATCGTTCAACACGGAACACCTATCATTCAAGCTCCTCGTCACAGCCAAATTCACCCTAAGCAACAACTCTCATCTACAGACCACCAGGACAGCACACCAACTTCACTGACACCATCAAGGACTTCATCACACCACTCGCCCTCGACGCTAGCAATTACATCCTACTGGGAGACCTGAACTTCCACCTGGAAGACGACGCTGAAACCAACTTAAAAGCACTCATTGAAGGCCTTGGAAGCCTGAGCCTCACCCAATAGGTAAAGAGACCTTCCCTTATCACCATACATTTCCTGGACCCTATTTTCACCATCTTCAACATCTGAGTTGACAAGTGCTGTACTAACCAAGCCCTTGTCAAGTTCAGCATCCCCATCCCAGTCCAACGTACATGCACCACAGCCAGCCCAGCCCACCCAAACTGGGACAACTCTTGCGCTGACTCCCTGGCCCCCCTCAAACACAGCAATACAACAAGATCTAGACTCCATGCCAGATGGTGCACGGTTGAACTCAGACTGATAAAAGCAACTGCAAACAACTGGCGCGCAAATGGAGAATGAGCCAGGGCAATAGAGACAGGATCATGTTCAAATCTGCCATGAGATGCTACCACTAAATGATCTGGGCCACCAAACATGCTATTCTGGCAGACTGCATTGATACCAGCACCAACAGAAGAAAAGAAATCTTCTCTATTGTGAAGAATTTCACCTCACCAGCACCTGCCTCCAACTCGATTGCCACCTGACAGCATCTCTGCAACAGTCTCTCTCAATTCTTCTGCAACAATCCCTCATCGCCACGGATAAAATCCACAGGACGCGCTTTTCGCCTTCTGCAGCCCGTGTGTTTGGGGGCACCACAGATTCCAGCTCTCTTTGCGGCCGGAGCCGCTTGGGTCACCGTTTAGCGCCCGGAGGCGCTTTAAAACTGAGCGCGGGACGCGGGCGGGCGTGCCCGGGCCAAGGGCGGGCCCGTCATCGCCCGGAAGAGGCTGGGCCACCCCTCTAAGAACGGACCGTTGGGGTACTAGCATCTGACTTAATTACTAACTACTAACTATTTCCAGGTACTTTGGCATGCCTACACTGTTTGTGCATCATTATCTGTGCTCGTGGGGTCGTTAATATTGGATTTTAATAATGAGCAAGCACAAGGGAGTTGCGGGGACCTTGGACGCCTTCATTGTTGGGGCAGAATCAATGCTTAGCCATGAAATCGCATTGACTGAGAGGCGTCTCTCACTTGATCCCATATCTTTGCAGAGGCCCCTTTCCCTGGGTCATGTTAATTTGGGTGAAGCTTCTCATGTTCAAACGTCTCCTATTACCCAAGGCCAGACACAATCCTCTAACGTACCTGTCTTGGAAGTAATCCCTGCAGTTACCCCACAAGGTCTTGGCAGAGTTACAAGAACTCGGACTTCTAAACCACATGATGAGGATAAAATGAAGGAGTCACTAGTGAAGCGAAAGAGGGGAGCGGGCATCCAAAAACCCAAACAACAGAAACAGTCCCGGCGTGCCAATAGCGTAACGATTCATACCTGTTCCATCAGCACGCAGACTGAAGTCACCTCTCCCGCTTCTTTACACTCTACCCTTGGGGATGCTGTTCTAAGTACTACTGGGGAGACTGTTTCCGACACCGCTTTTACGCGCCATAAAGAACTATTAGATAACATCCTTGCTTTGTTACAAGGACGTCTAGATCACATGGATATTGTATTGACCACCCTGATTGGTAAATTAGAGGGGTCACAGCTTACTGATATTACAGGGGAGGGTGCAGGCTTAGCTGTACCAGTTGCACCTAACGTATCTAATAATATTGCCTTTGCTTCCCTGGACAAGTTGTTAAGACTAGGGTTACTGCCATTGAGGACCTTTTAAGGACAGGGCGGGGGACTTCTTCTATCAATCCTTCATCCAATTCTTTAAACCTTGTGCGGGACGATGGGAAGGTAGCTCCCCTTTTGCAGACCGAACCCCTGCATACTTCAGATAAAGCCCCTGAAGGTCAAAAGGGCCTCAGCAGTGCTTCTCACATTGGTGCCCTGGGTTATAATAAGCCAATAGATATCCAGCCCCCGCCCATTCCCTGTGTTACCCACCTGGTTAGGGAGGAGGCCAGACTGAATTTGCCCCCGGAAGCTACCCCATATACCATCATACTAGCAAATGTTCCGCAGCTCACCCACATGGTTAATGAAACATGGGAGGGATTGAGAAACTAGGCTCTCTGTTGGCTCGGGACAAAAACCGGGATCACAGAGGCCCTGTTTGATGAGTTCAAAATGGCGAGACGAGTAGGTTGGGTGGGAAGAAGGGATAAAAAAACTTCCCGGCGATTGCATTGTACTTACATTTAGATCATCGAGATTGGTACATGAGATCTTATGCAGACTCGGTAAAGATCTTGCCATTAGTAGTGGCATAAATGTATTTCCCCTTGGCTTTTTCTACCCCCTAACGAACCATACTAACCCCCTTTAAAACAGAGACCCACTAATTTTAATACACATGAACGATTCAGGTTGCCCTTATATAATAGATTTGACATTCTTCCATCCCTGGATGACCTAGATTGACTTGCTCCTCTGCCTAGCTCTATAGCGCAAAGAGGGCTAATCTCAACCAACTCTTTTAGTTTTGGTTTAAAATCTATGACCTCTGCAGCAAGGGATCACACTCATGATGTCCATAGTATTAGGATTGTCCCTCCCAATGGTCATATTTATAGCGGCCGAGGGCCATTGACTGGTGTACAGCCAGCCAGTGATGCGGTTGGTAATACCATCACACCTGGTAATAGTATTATGGGTAGAGAAGTCTGTTCGTTAAGCACAGAGGATGCGCAAAGAAATAAAATCCTTTCTAAAAAGACCCCACACTCACCAACCTAGTTGGTGACATGCTTCATCATTGGGGTCCCACCCGAATAGCCGAATGCTACCCGGGTGTGCTACGACACCTGATTACAGTGGAGCGGGTTGGTTTGAACAGCAGTGGTAGTGTAAAGTGAGTGCAAGAAGGTGGTGAATATTAAAAATTAGTCCAAGTTTAACTCCCTACTGGAATTTACTATGGAGTAACTCGACAAATATTAAAAACAGTGTGAGACACTAACCAGGCTAAATTGACCTGTAGTGTCTAAGTGAAAAGAGAAGTGATGGTCTACATGTTTCAACCTGTAGTGGGATTCCCAGGTTTTCTTCAGGACCGGAAATGGCCCGGGTGGTCTACACGCTCTAAGGTGTACCCAACCCAGGGACACCCAAGGGCTTCATCCTTGATTGTGCCAGGCTAGCCCTGAAAAGGAACTATTTTGAATTTGAGGGTAGACTGTACCTTCAGATCGGAGGTACTTCTATGGGTAGCACCTTCGCTCCGAGTGTAGCTGGACTCTATGTCTTTAACTTTGAGAGAAAATTTATACTCAATGACTCTAACCCTTTCTCGTCATATGTCAAGTTCTGGAGACGATACATTGACGACATCCTTGTCATCTGGCAGGGTCCTGAAGATGTTTTGACTAATTTCATCGCATGAGTTAATACATGCGACTATAACCTGAGGTTTACCCACACTAAGGACCCCGACACCTTGGTGTTCCTTGATGTGGTGATTACCAAGGAAAATGGGGGTCTAGAAACTAGAACACACCACAAGCCCACCGCTAAGAATAACTTACTCAGATATGAAAGTTTCCACCCGAGGCCCCTTAAAGAGAATTTACCCTATGGCCAATATCTTAGGTTGCGCCGCAATTGTAGCAAAATCAACGATTACCGCACCCAGGCCAGGGACCTCACAACCAAACTTACAGAGAGAGGCTACCCAGAAAAAATCCTCAACAAGTGCCAGAAGAGGGCCCGAAATCAACCTAGGGAGGCCCTACTAGAAAGTAAGGACAGGCGCGAAGAGGAGATACCCTTAACATGTGTCACCACATACAGTACAGCCTCCAATCTGGTGACCCGTTCCATTAATAAACACTGGGGCATCCTGGGCACGGGGAATCTCAATTGGGAAAAACCTTTGTTTTCATTTAAACGTGCAAGGAGCCTAAAAGACTCCTTGGTTAACACACGCCCTAAAAAACAAGCTAGGGACAACACACACACTGTCCTGAACGCTTGGGGCCTTCCTAACATTGTGGGCCACTTTCCCTGTGGGAACTGTAGCGTTTGCCACCCGACAAGCCACACCAAAACACTTGACTTAGAACCTGGTAAAGTCTGGACCCCACGAGTCCATACCAACTGCAACAGCCACAACGTAGTATACCTCATCACGTGCCCATGCAATCTTCGGTATGTGGGGATGACGAGTAGGAAAATTAAGCAGAGAATCTGCGAACATCGCAGCACAATCAGATGTAGAAAGACCACTACAAAACTGACAGAGCATTTCTTAAGGGTGGGACATACTCCCAATGACATGCAATGGACTATTATAGAGCAAATGAGACCTGGTGACAGCACGCAACAGCGACTATTCGAGAAAGAGCAGCGCTGGGTCTATAGGCTCTCCACACAAAAAGAGGGATTGAACGACGGTATCCCATGGAACTCTGTACTGAATAGATAAACACCATGCCTGACTTTTTTCGCTTTGACCATCCACATCAAACTATGGTCCTCCGTTGTTTCAACAACCCCCCTCTCCTTTTTTTTGCATTACCTCTGACCTTTAGTGTAGCTCTTTATTTACTGACGCTAGCTCCAGTAGGAGCACTTTAGGCCCTTTTAAGCTCATTTGGCCATTCACCTTTGCGCTTTGTCCCCAGAGCGCTTTCAATCACGTGGTTTGTTAGCATCTACAGCGTTACGTGCTTAAACCCGGCTGTTTCCCCTCACATCAGCGCAGCTCTCCGACGCCACTGCGCGCCGCACGCTGTTGTGGGCGTATCCGGAAACACCACACAAACGCTCTTAATCCACCATACCGCTCACACGGATATCCTCGGGGAGCCGTGCGGGACAACCAAGTAGGTGCGGACACAGGTGGCATGGTTTGATGAAGTAAGTTTCTATTCGCGGGTGGACTCCGCTGCTTCATGACACCATTCGCAGGTATGATTCGCCCCCCTTTTTGTAACACAGCCTCCGTTATTTCCCCAGTGTTTGACTAAGAGCCAGCACCTTCCCCGGTTCCCATGGGGCACGGCCGATTCAAGCCTCTAGTAAGATTTTAACCCTTCTCTCTCCCCATTGTATATATTTTTGCAGTCACTTCGGCTTGCTTATGTTTAAGCACCCGCCGCTTGCGAATAGGCTTGTTTATACCTTTCCCTACAATTGGCAGTGTGAAAGTTACTCCGGCATGCTTATGTTTAAGCACCCGTCGTTATGCTAATAGGCATTTTTATTGAAGTTCTCTTCCCGGTCAAATCGACTTTTGAACAACCACATCTAGGCATCATTTTAATTCACCACCGTCTGTCACAGTTACACCGCATGAATGTGTTGGTTGTGCCTGTGAGATAGCACTTTACACTTGAGTATGCATCATTTTTCAACTGGTGTTGTCTCTTGTGCGAGAGGAGCATTTTGGTTCATGCATTGACACAAGTGATTAATGCGCAGCACGTACTTGTGACAATTTTCTCTTTCAGATTTCTCCTTATATGATTTGATGAGGGGACGCCATACAGTGAGTAATACCAGTGTGGCATTTTTTATGGTCCCTGGGTTGGGTACACCTTAGAGCGTGTAGACCACCCGGGCCATTTCCGGTCCTGAAGAAAACCTGGGAATCCCACTACAGGTTGAAACATGTAGACCATCACTTCTCTTTTCACTTAGACACTACAGGTCAATTTAGCCTGGTTAGTGTCTCACACTGTTTTTAATATTTGTCGAGTTACTCCATATTAAATTCCTGTAGGGAGTTAAACTTGGACTCATTTTTAATATTCACCACCTTCTTGCACTCACTTTACACTACCACTGCTGTTCAAACCAACCCGCTCCACTGTAATCAGGTGTCGTAGCACACCCGGGTAGCATTCGGCTATTCAGGTGGGACCCCAATGATGAAGCATGTCACCAACTAGGTTGGTGAGTGAGGGGTCTTTTTAGAAAGGATTTTATTTCTTTGCGCATCCTCTGTGTTTAACGAACAGACTTCTCTATCCTTGAGGGTAGACTCCTTTTGTTGTTTATTTATCATTACCATTTGGGGACTAGGAGTACTCCCTTTATATATATTTTTATATATATAAATTAAACCCTACCTCTCTTATTTGTTTCCAATAGTATTATGGGACCACAGCCTATAACTGTAAACACCTTGCACTTACCCTTAGTAGCATCAAATTATGGTACGCCTATTAATGGTGATATAAGCAGGGATTCTGCGAATCTGACAGGAAGCCACCAGGTAGAGCTTTCCTATAATGAAGGTTTTGTGTTTGCTACCTGGAATGTGAACGGGCTTTCCGGTAAGGTCTTAACATCTGACTGGGCTAATTTCATCCTTAGCTATGATATCATATGCTTTCAAGAGACTTGGTGTATTAGCCCGGTCCATGTGGAAGGATATTCATCCCATTTTTTAGTAGCTATAAGATCACAATCTGGCCGAGCAAAGGGGGGCCTGCAAATCCTCATTTCCAATAAAATCTCGGTAAATGTTAGGAAGGTTGTAAATGTGGGCCCATATGCACAATTCCTATGGCTAAGTAAAAAGGGGGTGAAAGATTTGATAATTGTAAATTTTTACAATAATGTCTTCGACAGCTCACGAGATAGTGTGGTAACAGCAATTGATCAGGGTCTGGAAACGTTTTTATCTATAGTCAATACTGAGTATGTTTTAATTTGGGCAGGAGATTTTAATTTGCAGGCATGTGGAGCTCCTAATACAAAGCCATGTGGCCTCACAAATATAGACGAGGAATCTGATAATTTTTGCCACAATGATTATGGGGAAGCACTCAATCAGATGATGGCCAAACATGATTTTCATCTCCTTAGAGCAGCTAGTGGCGCAAATGCGACCTCTAATCCAACTTTTATAGGCAGAAACTCTAATTCTATAATTGATCAAATTGGTCTCTGCTTCTGTAAGCCACTTGGTGTGGCAACCTTACTGTGGTACCCTCATTGCTTGACCCATAGCCTTCTAAAATTACCTTTTTTTTTCTGGGGTAAAAAGATGGATGTTTTTAACCTAGCTAATCATAAAAAACCGGTCGGCACAAATGGGGTTACAATTAAATGGACAGGTGTTGATCCCTCCCTGACAATGAGGAAAATAGTAGCTTTCAACCAAAGTGAAATTGCATATTGTCTTCAGGAGGAAATCACTCCACTAGTACTGACCGAGAAGTTTTTTAATATTACCAAATCGATTAAATCTATTTTAACAAAGATCCCTGGGCCACCAGGCAGTAAAAAGAAGGGGTGGTTTGACGGTGCCTGCACTAAAGCCCCAAGGGGCTTGAAGCATGCCCTGTCTCAATCTCCACGTGACCTATTACGGCATGAATACAAGGTAGTCATAGCGGCCCGGAAAAGGACACTTAAGGAAGAGGCTTGGGAAAATTTGGCTATTGCAGCAAAAACTCGAAATAAACTTTTCTGGGAGACGGTAAATGCCCCATTTCTGAAGAATGACAACATTCCAGAAGTCTGCTCTTTTGTCCCAGTGGACAAATGGGTGGAACACTTTTCAGAAATTTTTTATAGCAATAGGGAGATGATTATGTGGCAGGATGGGTTGTTAGACGTGGGAAGTAACCTCCCCTGAATATTACAAATGAGGAAGTCATCCAGGCTATCCATGCGAGTGCAGGGGGACGGGCCCCAGGGCCGGATGGTGTCCCGGTTGACGTTTTTAAAACAGCACCTACTCTATGGGGACCCATCCTAACCAGAGTGTTTAGCATAGCTGCCACAGATATAATTCCCAAGACCTGGGGTGAATCAATTATTATTCCCATATTTAAAAAGGGGAATAAAGAAGACCCTAGAAATTATCGCCCAATTTCACTCATAGATACAGCCATGAAAGTAATGAGTAGGGTCCTCCTCTTAAGACTCGAAGAATGGCAAACGGAATACTCTGTTTTGACACCAGTCCAATACGGGTTTAGAAAACGCTTAGGGACTGTCGAACAATGTACTAACCTAGTACTGCTTATTGGTAAATATACTAGGGCAAAGGCAGGATCCTTATATCTCTGCTTTGCCGACCTAAGCAGTGCATTTGATTTAGTGGACCACCATTTGTTGTGATCAACCCTAACAGAGATGGGAGCTTCCAGGGCTATTATTGGGTTTCTCTCCCGCCTGTACGAAAAATTATCTACCCAGGTCCGTTTTGGTCCCCAGGGAGAATGTACACCTAATTTTAAGGTGGGACGGGGGATTCGACAAGGGTGCGTATTAGCACCAATTTTATTCTCTTAATTTTTAAACGGGATTGATAATCACTTACAGGCAATACAGGCCGACGTCCCTATGGTGGCAGGTCGTCCGACACCCGTTTTACTATATGCGGACGACGCCGTACTTGTTGCAAGAACCCCAATAGGCCTACAGAGACTGATGGACGCATTTTCTGATTTTATGTTACAGAAGAAAATGGTGATAAATAAATCTAAAACATACACTATGATTTGTGGGCCTAAACCCAAACTCCCTAAAACCTTTTATATCGAAAAAAAACTCCTATTAAGACTGTGAATTCTTTTTGTTATCTAGGTATTGTCTTTTCGGACAATGGCTCTTGTACTCAACACATTTCATATACCAGAGCCAAAATGAGTAGGGCAACTCAAGGTATTTTTAAATTTTCTTCCAAACTGGGGAGTCGGCCAATCAATGAGATGGTGGCCCTATTTAAGGCTAAAGGCACAAGTATAGCCCTGTATGGGGCAGGGCTATGGGGTCACTCAAATACTAATGTCCTGCAAATCCAAGAAAACTTGTTCCTGAAACGGTTGCTTTATTTACCGTCATCTGCATCCAACACCATTGCTCACTATGAGGTGGGTCTCCAGTTTCTAGAAGATTTCCTATTGGCCCGACCTTTACTACTGTGGGATTCAATATGGAAAAGGGATGAAACAGGTTTTACACAATCAATTATTTTAGATTGTCTTAAACTGCAACATGCACTTAAAATTCCATGGCTGCTATACGTTAATACTGTTCTAGAAAAGATATATAAAACATCAGTATGGTCAGAAACGTCCAAAACCTTGATCTACTCTAAGAAATTAGAGATACCTTTTTACAAAACAGGATAGATCTAAGGTTATTGACTGAAAAGAACAAACCTATTGTGTCTCAGTATATCTCATAGCAGCGATATGAGCACTAACAACTATTTGTCATATGTGACTTATGCACAGCATCGTTTTGTACTAACGAGATTTAGATGTGGCATTGTTCATTTTCTTGTAGCCTTCTACGCGGTTTCATCTGCCTGCAGATTTTTTATGCCCATGTGACAATATAAGCAAACAGAGCACGTTGCACTTTATGTTGTTTTGTAAATTTTATAAGAATTTTAGATGTTTTTATTTAAAGCCACTATTTATTACTTATAACATCAGGTCCTATAAAGAGGCTATGAAATTCTTGATAAGATTAGGTGACCCTCTGATTTGTTATAGGGTGGCCCTGTACATTCTGAAAGCAATTAATAAGCAGAAAACTATAAGATTATAGGAGTATTGAATTGATTTGGTCCTAATACGATTTCAGTTTTTATAAATGATCATTTTATGTGTAATAATTAAGAATTGCTCATTGATGTATAAATATGAACGTTATGGTCAATACATATGTATATGTTTTATATGATTGTATTGGTTCTATTTTTATGATGACTGTTCTTTTATGGCTATCTCTAGATAGTCGAATAAAGATTTAATAAGATAAGACTCTGAACGGAGGAGACATGGCGGCCCTCATCCTCCTGGACCTCTCTACAGCGTTTGATACGGTCTGTCACCTCATCCAACACCTACATGACATTGGAATCCAAGGACACGCACTCCGATGGATCTGCTCCTTCCTGAATGGAAGGACCCAGTCCGTCAGCCTAGCTCTGTACACCTTGGATACCTATGACCTCATCTTCAGAGTTCTGCAAGGATCCTACCTGAGCCCAACGCTCTTCAATGAATACATGATCCCTGTAGTCCGCATCATCAGCTCTTGCCGAATCAACGTCCTCTCCTACGCCAATGATACACAACTCATTCTCTCCCTCATGGACAAGACGCCCAGTCCCAGGATCAAATTCAATGTCTGCATGACTAAAATTACCACTGGATGGATACCAACTGCCTGAAACTGAACACCGACAGGACCAAAATCATTATCTCCAGGAAGAGCACTTCACTGTGGGACTCCACCTGGTGGCCAAGAGAGCTAGGGCAGACACCCACCACCCACGCCGAGAAACTTGCCATTATCATCAGCAGCACACTCGACAAGACCACCCACATCAACGCCGTCACCACCTCATGCTTCCATACCCTGAAGATGCAGAGGAAGATTTTCATATGGCTCCCTATCAGCACTTAGAAAACCGTCATGCATGCCCTCATCACAATCAAGCCGAACTACAGGAACACCCTCTACGCCGGGATTACAAAAAAAAAAACACACCAGAAGGCTGAAGCCAATTCCGAACTCGGCAGCCAGAATCACTCTCAACCTCCCATGCCATACTCACATTACACCAGAAGGAGTTCTACTGACTCCCCATACGCAAACAAGCACAATTCAAACTTCTCACCCACTCTTTCCAGGCACCACACAACACTGGCCCAGCATATCTCAACAAAGGTCTCTGCTTTCTCATATCTTCCAGACACCTCCACTCATCCTGACCCCTACTTGCACACATCCTACGCACACAGAAAACCAGATCCAGCAGTAGAGCCTTCTCCTACATCGCTCCTTAGGCATAGAAAGATCTGCTGCTACACATAAGAGCCTTCTCGTCACTTCTTGAATTCCACAAGATGCTGAAGATTTGGTTTTTCTAGTAGTCCAAGTAGGCCCTATGTTTGGCTAGACACACCTGCACAGCGCCAGGATACCTTCCCGGGTGATAGTGCGCTCTAGAAATCGGCATAACATAACATACCACTTGACTTGCAGCAATGCAGCTCCTTCTAGAGCAAATGCTGAGGGCCTGATTCTTAAAGGTATTAATGTGCACAAGCCAGACTTACATGCAGAAATAGCCTTATTTACAAGTACAACACCAATTTTCTAAATCAGAAAAGATGCTTTCACCCTTGTTTTAATGATTTACTCACATGTAAATGTAAGTCCGTTTTTATATAGCGCAGCTACTCACCCTTACGGGTCTCAAGATTTTCTTGTAAGTAAATTTAGGAGCACGGTTAGGGAGTGGGTGTTAAAGAATGGGAGTGCCCTGTGATTTTGTGAACAACCACAGATATGCACATCTGTTGGTATTTGCAAAGCCCCCTCTGGCACATTTCCACTCTGGAAGAGGTAGATTTACCCATCAAGTGCAGGAGTAAATAACTTTACATAATGGGAAGGGAATACCCCCAAACCTGGTGGGGGTGTACAGAAAGGGATAAAAAAGAAAAGCAAATTCACTGGTATTTACCCTTGCACAGATCTGCATTACGTACAGTAAGTGTACACGCATTATGCATTTGTCAATTCAGAGGTTTTTTAGAATGTTTGAGAACATGTGAATGTCGCAGGTTACTAGGCACAATCGCTAAATCTTTCCTGAATACCAAAAATGAAGATATTTACACCCATACAAGACCATGAATGTTCGAGTGCAGATTCCCTCATTTCTAAGTAAGAGGTTGCATTTTTATTTAATTGTGTATATCGTAAAGTGTTTCAAAGCTTTTCAAAATGTTGTGTTCTGGCGAACATGACTTATTAAAATAATACATAAACAAAGTAAAAAATGAAGAGAAAGTGAATTTACCAAATTAGAAGAAAACTTATACAAACGTATTAAAACTTAGTCTATAAAAGTGATAATTTACTAATAAGGTGCTTCGTTATTTAAAAGATTTGAAATGCTTAAATGGCCACAAATTAAAAATGTTCAGATCACTGAATAGCACTTTCAAAATGTCTAGTTGCCAGCTTTAATCACAGCAGAAACATTGTGGCTTTTTAGTCCTCAATTAGTTCTATTGCAGTCACCAGGTGACTTCTCCTTCGGGACTCGGACAGCTTTGGGGACAGGAAGTGCGCTTGCACATGTCACAAAGCCTGGGCATGAGAAACGAGCATCTCTACTACCTTTGCGAGGTGCTTTCACTGTGTGCTTTGGGACATGCCTCCAGGTGCGCTAGAGGAAGCGGAACATCCATAATGTATTGCGAGTACAGCAGAGGGCTATTTTTATAGCTGCCTCAGACATATCCATAGTCAAACACGTGGATGATCTGAAGCAAAGTGTAGCAAGATCCAGAATTAGAATAAGACGTATTGGATTATACTGCAGCCCAATTGCTGCAATCGGTATTAATATTTAAAGATGATAAATAATTTCTAAAATTCAATTCTCATGCCATAAACACAGTGGAAATATAATGGACATGAATACTTGAAAAATTTGTTTTTTAAGTACCATCTGCATAGATGAATAAATATCAAATAAAATGTCAAGGTAAATTACACTGAAAAAAATGTGAATGTTTTAATGGTTCAGCACAGAAATAAAACTAATTTGTTATTTGAAAATCAGAAGCTAGTTTTCAAACGAACACACAAACACTTAAAATCAGAGTGAAAGCAGAAATACGCAGAAGCTGCCTTTACCGGACTCCAGACATAAATGAGGTATGAGGGGTGCTAAACTTAACTTCCAGTGAGGCTGAAAGGTCATTCATTGCTTGATGGGTTGAGATTAAGCAGCGTGAAAGGAAAGGGCTTTTATTTTCAGCCAGATAACTGTACATAGAGCAGATTAAACAAGAGGGAAGCAGCCCTGAGGCATACCGCGCCTGGCTAGGCAGAGTGTGGAAGTCAGGCGAAGCACTGGCACCCCGGAGCTGGCCTGGCTGCCGCTGCGCCCGTGTGCCGTTCCTGCCCCGCGGCTCCCTCTAGCAGCCCGGTTTGCCGCTGCTCATGCCCCCTGCAGCCTCCACGCTTTCACCCAATGTCGGCGACATCGCTCCCAGCAACGTGGTAAACAATGGTCACATGGTTGCTGGGAGCGAATCATGGGTCGCTAGGGGGCCGTTGCGAATGGTTATTTGTTTTCGGTAAAATAGACCGCTTCCAGGCTGAGGAAGTTTGTATGTCTCGCTGTCCCCGCCTCTGTATCAGCCATGGCCGGGGTAGAAGGGAAGAGCAGTGGCTAACGCCAAAGCGGGAGATAGGTGTGCGGCCGCCATGAATACGAAGCTTGGCGTGCCGCACTTTATACAAACAGATACATTTTAAAAGAAAAGCATTTTGGCGGCGCGCGCGATAATAAAGTTCCGCGGCCGCCATATGCGCTTTATATAAAAAAATGTAATAAAAAACAAAATTTAAAAAGGATATTCTTGAGCCGCACTATATAAATGGCGCGGCTGCCATTAATGAAGTTCAAGGCATTTGGGGGGTGTGAGGCGCGCGTAGCCATGAATATCAAGCTTGGCGTGCAGTGCGGGAGAGCGTGTCCAACAGCAGGCAGGAGAAAGCCCTGTAAAAAAATTGTTCTCGGAGGCTGTCATTGAAAGATAGCAGGGAACAACACAAGTAACAGGGAGTGTCCTCATGGGAGGTTACAAGAAGAGACAAGGCGGTACCAAGGAGGGACTACTAAGCCTATTGACCAGTGAATAATCACCATTTACAAAGGAAAGGGACAGGAGTCAATTAATAAGATGGGCGGAAAGTGGGCGGAGCTTCCTGCACATATCCTGATTACAGCATGTCTCGAAGAGACAGCGCAAGCGCTGCCTAGGCGAGACCTAAAAATCAAATAGGTATATAACTAGAAAAAGAGAAGTTAGGACTCTGTCTCACTTCTTCTATCACGGAAACGCCGTAAAGCCGAGTCGGCCTGGGCGCCAAAAAGATAGGTACCATCAAAGGACATATCGACCAAAGCAGCTTAGACAGCTTCTGAAAAGCCGGAGGTACTTAACCAGGCACGACGACGTAGCGCCACAGAGGATGTCTGGCCCGGCCCACCGAATCAGTGGTATCCATGCCACATCTAATAATCAGCTTAGCCGCTGGTTGGTTATCTCAAATCAACTGTTCTATATTAGAACGGTGGCCATCTGGAAGCGATGGCAACATAGTTTGCAAGGAATCCCACAAAGCGTGCGAAAAACGCCAAAGAACACAAGACGTGTTAGTGGACCTTAAAGCAGAACTAGTCCAGGAAAAAAATGTGACTGCTGCACAAATCTTGCCTCTTAAGAGTCTCTATTCAATGGAACATTAGGTAGAGAATACATATCCTGTGAGGCTGAAGCCACATGAACTACCAAACTATGAGAGGTAGGATGCTTGAGGAGACAAGCTGGATCTCCAGGAGCAGGCAAGTACCTGGGAGATATAGCCCGATCCACCGAGACCCACGTATCAGGCTTGGCCCAAGTGCCCAACAGTATGTCATACAGGGCCTCACTATATGGGTGAACAGGGTCCACCCCTATCTGACCTTGATAAAGGACATCAATCAGGGGATCAGAGGAATTCTCCACCGTAGGCAGAGATAACTCCAATACTGTAACCACTCTCCTCAACATATCTGCAAAGGAGGAACTCTCCTCAGTAGCAAGACTAGGAGGGGGAAGACTCCAGCCGACGTCAATGCCGGAGTCGGCTGATCAAGGATGAATGCCAAGGGTGGAGACCTCGAAGGGCTGTGCACCGGCGTTGAAGCGAAGTCGGCTGATGCCGAACGAACAACTCAGACAGCTGAATTTGCACAGAGGACGAACCCACCGGTGTGGCTCCTCTCACCTCCATAGGGCCTGACGGCACTCCAGAGGAAGGTGTGGGCCCAAAGATAAGATGCAGAGAATGATAGTACTCTCTCATTTGGGCCATCAAAGCACCCGCTCCTGGAAAGGCGGGGAGGCGCTAGGCAGAGTTGTGTACAGCCTCCTCAACCGGCAAGCGGGAGGAGCTGCGGCGAATTCAGGGGTTGCCGCAACTTCAGATGCCTAGGGACGTCGATTGTTCCAAGTGACGTCCAAGGGAAAGGCCCCTTGAACGGACCTCCGAATTAGAAAAAGACCGAGGCCGCCCAGCTAGAAGTTTCATACGGCATTCCTTGAGCGCCTTTGGCTTCAGCTTCTGGCAGGAGCCGCAGTCTTCGGAGTTGTGGTGTTCCCCTGAACTCCACATACAAATGGAGTGTAGATCTGTAACCGACATTTGTTGAGTACAAGTCCCACAAGGCTTAAAGCCTGAAGACATAAGAAAAGCACACGGTTTCCAATCTACAAAAACCATCGAAGTAGGCCCGAAAACGGCCTGAGGAACCGCTTCTCTGGATCTGCGTTACAGCGCGGAGAAGAAGAAATTGATGTCCGCGCACTGGAGGGGACTTGTATGACTCCACTGACGTCACAATTGGAGTCTATGTCCTCACGGAGTCGTACAGCGCCGTCCCCCGGCACGCAGAGGTACTGTAGAAAAATGTCCAGATCCAGTCTGACGGCTGGGGAGAATTCAAAAGTTAAGGAATCTGCGGCTAGATGTTTCTATCAGATGAATTATATTACATGTGAGGACATATCTGTAGGAGCAGATATGCCCTGTGATGTCCATGTCGATTCTCGGACATTGCCAGTGAACAGGGAAGCCATCTTAAATACATGCACTGGTGATAACGAGTTCCCCAGTTACAAGATGGCTTCACTGAAATGAAAGATGTTTGGTATCAAACCTCTAGTATTAAAAAGCCCACACGTATTCCAGTGATGGATTTATTAATACATGCACCCAGGCCACCTTAGAGGTGCCTCCTTAAAATCAACCGATGGACAAGTTACTTACCTTTGGTAACGCCTTATCTGGTAGAGACATGATCTAGCCACAGATTCCTTACCATTGAACTTCCAGGCGTCAGGCTGGATCCGGAAGATTTTTCGTAGCAGTACCCATGCGCGCCGGTAGATGGCGTCGGTCAACTCCACGTGACGTCGTCGTGATGTCCGCGTCGTCAATATAACCGCCACTCCGGCGCGCTGAAGTCCGTACTTTTCACGACTTTCCAAGCCATGAAGTGACTGACCATGGTGTGTTAAAAACGAACCGCTAAGGCCCTGAAGGGGAACATCCCCGACACTTAAAACCAATTCCGCAGTGCGGGGAGGATGGGTGAGTCGGTAAGGAATCTGCAGCTAGAGCATGTCTCTACCAGATAAGACGTTACTGAAGGTAAGTAACTTGTCCATCTGATAGAGATCTAGCCGCACATTCCTTACCTTTGAACAGATACCCACTCAATAACATCCCCGGAGGAGGGACTGTGGAACGGTTCAGACCAGAAAATCCTGTAAAAGAGAGCGACCAAAAAGGCCCTCTCTGCGAAACTGGGAATCCAGGCAGTAGTGTCTGGCGAACATGTGCAGAGATGCCCACATGGCAGCTTGGCAAATATCCGATAGGGGAACACCACGCTGGAGAGTCGTGGTGGCCACTTTTGCCCTGGTGGAATGGGCCTTAAGCCCTTCAGGAGGCTCCTTCTTCGCTAAGGCGTAACAAATTTTTTTGCAGAGAATAACCTGTGAGAAAGTGCCATCTTTCTTACATGGTATGCCCCCACTTTTTGCTGAATGGCTGATGTACTTTGACTGAGTGTGCCCTGGGCTCCTGCCAACCAGGTACCCAGGGCCTGTGTTCCTTCCCTAAAATTGCATTGATACCTACACCCAATTGACATCCCTGGCCACAGGTCAGCCCCTGGTAAATGGTACCATGGGTACCCAGGGCACTGTGACCAGGGAAGGCCCCTAAGGGCTGCAGCACTTGTTGTGCCACCCTTAGGGACCCTGCACTTTACACACACACACTGCCTTTGCAGGCTGCGTGTCTTGGTGCAGAACAAAAGTGAAGAGTCGACATGGCTCACATCCCTGTGTGCCATGCCTACAAGCCACTGCCCTGGCCTAGGTCAGCCACCCCTCTAGCTGGGTGCACTATGCCAGTGGTGAGGGCATAGAGGCATGAGCCCTGTGCCCCTACAGTGCCCAAGTCCATTCTTGGGCATTGTAAGTGCAGTGCTGCCATTAAGAGTATATGGTGCTGGGAGTCTGTCATTACGAACTCCACAGCACCATAATGGCCCCACTGAAGACTAAGAAGTTTGGTATCAAACTTCTCAGCACATTAAACCCCCACTGATGCCAGTGTGGGATTTAATGTAAAACGCACTCCAGAGGGCATCTTAGAGATGCCCCCTGAAACCAACCCGACCTCCAGTGTCCGGACTGAGTGGCTGCCCAGGCTGCCACCACCAGACATGTTTCTGGACCCCTGGGTCGAGAGCCTCTGCTCTGAGGGGCCTGAAACAATGCACATCCTGGGGCGAGGTGCCAAAGCCTCCTCCCCCAGGATGGGCAGGGAGAGCTTCAAAGGCCTGCCGCCTTTGGAGCTTCCCAGACCATTTGCTGCTTCCAGCAAACTGGTCCCCACTGGTTCTACCCCCACTCCTGGCGGGAGAACCGGCGGGAAAACCAGAGGCAGGAAATGGGTTGTGCCCACCTCTGCCAACTCCACCCCTAAGGTGGGGGAGGCGAGGCGAAGCACAAACTCGAGTCCCCGCCATCTTGAGGATGGGGGGACCTGGCCAACCAGGGACAGGCTCCTGCCCCCTCCCACTGGAGAGGAACAGAATAGGGGTGTACCCACCCCAGGGAAGGGACCCATTGGTCCCTGCCCTTACCTACCTGTAACCACCTCTAAATTTAGTATTTAGGGGCTCCCTGAACCTTCCTTCCTCAGTTCCCAAATCCGAAAATAAGAAGAGAAGACGAAGCAAGAAGACCAGCCGTGCAGCTGCTAAGAAGGAGGCGACAACAACTGACTTGGCCCCAGCCCTACCGGCCTGTCGACCTCTGAACCTGCTCCTGCGGAATCCCGGCCTCAGCAACCTCACAAACCCCGGAGGACCTGACTTCTGTGCTACAGCCTTCGACCCAGGGACTCCCACGAGCAGTGGTACTGCTCAAAGAAAACCTACCAAAGACCCGGCCCTGGCACGGAGCCGCGAAACCTGCACACTCTGCACCCGCCGAGTCCAGCCTGTGCCTGAGTGACCAAAGACCTCGAGGACGTCCCCCGGCGATTCTGACCTGGAATCCAGTGGCCAAGGACCCTCCTCGGCTGACCCAGACGACGCCTGCAGCCTCAGGACAAGGGACCCCTCCAACCGCGACCAGCAGGGGGTAAGATTTCCCGACCTCAAAGACACCCCTGCACCCGGCGCCCCACGGCCCCCTGTGCCCAACTCCTGGGTGTCTACCTATCCTCCAAGACCCCAACTTACCTCCTGAAGTGTTGGTCGTCCCTGAAGAATCACCGTCCCCGAGCCTGCAGCCTTTCTTCACCTTTCACAACCTCCATTGGTTAACATTGAGCGCCCGACGGCTCAAAAGCACCCTGCACCCAGCCGCCCGAGTGCCCCTGGAAGTGCAACCCCTATCCTAACCTACTTCCCCACTTGCCCTGAGTAAGTGACCAGGAGCCCTGCTCCCACAGTCGCGTGGCCTGCTTGCCAGCAGCCACCAACCCGGGCCCCCGCCTGCCTTAGGATAACATTGGGCCTACTCACTCTGCACCCGGCCGCCCCTGTGCCGCTGAGGGTGTAACAACTGTACTTACCTGATCCTGGGGGACCCCTGAGTCTATACCCAGAACCTTAACTCTGCCAGTCAAGTACTTACCCGAAATCCGAGAACTCACTTTTCTTCCATAGGGTTCCATTGACTGGTTTTCTGCGAAATTTCTTCTAAGTGTGGAGTTCTGAAACTTTAGAATATTCACCAAAAATCCACCGAGTCACGAAAACGAAAAAACTCACCTAGTATTAGAAGGGGCCTCAGTGCTGGACCCGAGTGCCCAACACTGGCCCTAAAAAGTAATCGCAACGTTACTTACCGCTAACTCACTTTTCTTCTATAGGGATCCATTGACTGGTTTTCTGTGAAATTTCTTCTAAGTGTCGATTTCTGTATTTTACAAATATTCTTTAAAAATCGTACAAACTACAAAAACGTAATTACTTACCTGTTTTAAGTAAATGTCCCAGTGCTGAACCTAGGAGTCCAGCACTGGATTACAAAAATAACGTGAACATACTTTACTTGCACACAGTATTTCCTTCCATAGGATAACATTGGTAATTTTACCCAGAAAAGTTTCTAAGTGTCAGCTTTTGAAATACAGTAATATTCTTCAAAAATCACTACAATAACCAAAACGCTTTTTCTTACCTGTTTACAGGAAGTGTCCCAGGACTGAATCCAGGATCCAGTCCTGTGGTTAGAAAAAGTGCTCTGCAAAGTAATCAATTGTAATTAAGCATAATTTTCCATTGAGCTCAATGTTGCATTGTATTTGACCCTGTGTTGCCTCTTGCACCAACTGTGATTACCACTATCTAAAAGGTAAATGCTACTTACCAGTATGCATCTGTTCTTGGCATGTAGAGCTGCAGAGTCGTACACTGTGCATGAGATCGCCATCTGGTGTTGGGCTCGGATGCTTGCACTTTGTTGTTGTCTTGGAAGAGTCTTTTGTAGTCACGAGATAGGTGACTCCTCCTTTGGACGATAGTGCGCATGGGCATCGACTCCATGGTTAGATTGTTTTTCGCCATGATGGGAAAAGATGGAGTCAGTAAGAAGAAAAAGATGTCCATGTGAATATATCTAATTAAGATTATACTGGAACAGATACAGGTTCCGGGGAGGTGGGTGGGCGTGTACGACTCTGCAGCTCTACATGCCAAGAACAGATGCATACTGGTAAGTAGCATTTACCGTTCGAGGCATATGAGCTGCAGATCGTACACTGTGCATAGACTGTATAGCAGTGTCTCCCCTAGCGGTGGTCACCTGTATCAGTTGCAGTAGTCTGAAAAAGTGTTTTAAGAACAGCTTGGCCCACAGCAGCTTGCTGCTTTGCGTGTACATCAACACAGTAGTGTTTGGTAAAGGTATGTGGCGTAGACCATGTTGCTGCCTTACATATGTCATTTAGGGGATGTTCCCTAAAAATGCCATAGAAGCCCCTAGTTTACGTGTGGAATGTGCCCTAGGGGGAATTATTAAGGTGCGTTTAGCCTTTTGGTAGCAAATTTGAATGCATTTGACTATCCATCTAGCAATGCCAGCCTTTGAGATGGGATTACCTTTATGTGGTGGGGAGAAAGCTACAAATAATTGTTTTGTCTTTCTGAAAGGTTTGGTCCTGTCAATGTAGTAAAGTAGGGCTCTTCTGACATCTAGTGTGTGTAGAGCTCTTTCTGCTACAGAGTCTGGGTCTTGGAAAAAGACGGGTAACTCTATTGATTGGTTAAGGTGAAAAGCAGAAATTACTTTAGGTAGGAATTTGGGGTTTGGTCTGAGAACTACTTTATTACGATGGATTTGTAAAAAGGTTCTTGTATGGTTAAAGCCTGAATCTCACTCACTCTTCTGAGAGAGGTTATTGCAATTAGGAAGGCTACTTTCCATGTAAGAAATTGTAACTCACATTTGTGCAGAGGTTCAAATGGGGGACCCATGAGCCTGGTGAGGACAATATTTAGATTCCATGCTGGAGAGGGTGGCAATCTAGGGGAATGATTCTTTTAAGGCCTTCCATAAAGGCTTTAATTGCAGGTACTCGAAACAGTGACAAATGCTGTCTGTTTTGTAAGTATGCGGCTAGAGCGGCAAGATGTAATCTTATGGATGAGTATGCTAGGTTACATGTTTGCAGATGCAGCAAGTAACAGATAATGTTTTGTATGGAGGCATCTAGTGGGTTGATATTGTTGTTATTGCAATAAATAGCAAACCTTTTCCATTTTGCTGCATAACAAGCCCTGGTAGTGGGACGTCTGGCTTCTTTAATGACCTGCATACACTCAGGTGGAAGGTTAAGGTAACCGAACTCTAGGACTTCAGGAGCCATATTGCCAGATTCAGTTGACCTGGATCGGGGTGTCTGATCTCTCCATGGTTCTGAGTTAAGAGGTGTGGAGAGAGGTGCAGTTTGTGGTGTGGAACTACTGAGAGTTCGAGAAGTGTTGTGAACCATGGTTGTCTTGCCCATGTGGGAGCAACTAGGATCATTGTTAGAGACTGTTGTCTGAGTTTGCGTACTACTAGGGGAATGAGTGGGAGAGGCGGAAAAGCGTATGCAAATCTGCCTGACCAGTTCATCCATATTGCATTGCCCTTGGACGACGGGTGTGGGAACCTGGCGGCGAAGGTTGGGCATTTTGTGTTTTCTTGTGTGGCGAACAGGTCTATTTGTGGATGGCCCCACATTTGGAAAAAGGTTGTAGAACTTGCGGATGCAGTTCCCATTCGTGAATCTGTTGTGTCTGTCGACTTAACAGATCCGCAATGTGATTGTGAACTCCTGGAAGGTGTTCTGCAAGGAGGTAAATGTTTTGAGGAATGGCCCATCTCCATATGGCTTGCGCCAGGCGAGACAGCTGCAGAGAGTGTGTCCCCCCTGTTTTTGTACATAGTACATTGCTGTCATGTTGTCTGTTTTGACTAAGACAGTCTTGTGAGTAAGATGCGGTTGGAATGACTTTAGCGCTAGAAATATTGCTAATAATTCTAGGTGGTTGATGTGGAGCAGTTTTTGTGACTTGGTCCAGCTGCCCTGCGTTGTGTGGGTAAGGAGGTGAGCTCCCCACCCGGTGAGAGATGCGTCTGTTGTGAGC
Source organism: Calotriton arnoldi (assembly GCA_963921515.1). Taxonomy (NCBI): domain Eukaryota; kingdom Metazoa; phylum Chordata; class Amphibia; order Caudata; family Salamandridae; genus Calotriton; species Calotriton arnoldi. The sequence goes on from CAWUFW010003305.1 coordinate 1,040,244, forward strand.
ACTATTTGTGGAACTGGCTCTAGGAACGGCCGCCCTTTGGAAATGTTTTGTATGTTCCACCATTGCAGAGAGCGATGAGTGCGGCTGTCTACCAACACCAGATCTGTAAGCTGGCCCTGAGCTTGGTTCCACTGACGTGCTAAGCATTCTTGCAGGGGCCGCATTTGAAGTCGTGCGTGAGGGACAATAAAGATGCACGAGGCCATCATTCCTACGAGTTGCATAAACACTCGAGCTGGAAGGTAGTGTTGAGGTAGGAATTTCTTGATGAGGGCTTGCATACTTGTTATCCTGGAAGGATTGGGGTATGCAAGGGCCCTGGAGGTATCGATTGTGGCTCCTAGGTACTGATGTATGTAGGAGGGATGGAGATGCGATTTGGTATGGTTTATTGTGAACCCCAAATTGTGTAGTAGCCGAACTGTTTGGAGTGTGTGCTGTACACATTGGTTGTGTGACTTGGCTTTTATTAGCCAGTCGTCTAGATACGGAAACACGTGAATGTGTTGTCTTCGTAAGTGCGCAGCTACTACTGCTAGGCACTTGGTGAAAACCCTTGGTGCTGTTGCCACCCCGAATGGCAGGACTTTGAACTGATAATGTTGTCCGTCCACTATGAACCTTAGGTATTTCCTGTGCGCAGGGTGAATGGGAATATGGAAATAGGCGTCCTTGAGATCTAGTGTGGCAAGGAAGTCGCCTTGTTGGAGTAGTGGAAGTATTTGTTGAAGAGTGATCATGTGAAAATGATCTGAGTGAATGTAATAGTTGAGGGGTCTGAGGTCCAGTATGGGCCTGAGGGAACCGTCCTTTTGGGGATTAGAAAGTATAGTGAGTAAACCCCTGTGCCCTGATGTTGTAGAGGGACTGGTTCTATTGCGTGCTTTTGGAGCATAGAGAGAACCTCTTGTTTGAGGAGCGTTAGATGTTCCGTGGACATGGGACGCTGTCTGGGTGGTATGTTGGGGGAGTAGAAGTGAGTTCGAGGCAGTAACCATACTGGATAATTTGTATTACCCACCTGTCGGTGGTGATGGAATTCCACGCAGGTAGGAACTTTGACAGTCTTCCCCGACGGGAGTGGAATTATCGGGGGAAACGGAGGGAAGTCACTGTTTGGTGGTAGGGGAGGTGCGTGTGTTAAACCCGCGTCCTCTACCCCTGTTGTTATTACCTCTGTAATTACCTCTGGAGTAACCTCTATTAGAGGAGGTTTGAGTGGTGTTTTTGTAGTTAGCAGAGGTGGTGTCTGTGGCTGTAGTTTTGGAGCCGCCTCTATATAAGGAGCGACGAAAGGAACCTCTGCTAGGTGTGGCTTGTAGAGCTCCCATAGCTTTGGCTGTGTCTGTGTCCTTCTTCATTTTTTCTAGAGAAGTGTCCACATTAGGCCCAAACAGGTGTTCCTGGTCTAAGGGTTGATTGAGGATGGTAGATTGTACCTCCTGCTTGAAGCCAGATATTCGTAGCCATGCGTGTCTGCGCAGCAAAACGCTTGAGTTTATTGTGCGTGCTGCTGTATCTGCTGCGTCAAGGGCGCACTTTATTGAGGTGTTTGTGACAAGCTTGCCTTCTTGTATTAGATCATTGGCCTTGGTCTTATACTGATCTGGAAGGTGCTCAATGAGCTTTTCAAGCTCGTCGTAATGGGCTCTGTCATATCTCGCCAGTAAGGCTTGGGAATTGGCGATGCGCCACATGTTTGCTGCTTGAGACGCAACTCTTTTTCCCGATGCGTCGAGTAATTTGGACTCCTTGTCTGGTGGTGGTGTCTCACCAGTAGTCTGGGAGTTTGCCCTTTTCCGTGCATTAGCAACTACTAATGAGTCTAGAGGGAGTTGGCCTTTAATATAAGCTGGGTCAGAAGGGGCAGGTTTATATTTTTCTCGATCCTTGGGTTAAGAACCCTAGCCCTAACTGGGTCTTTGAAGACCTCAGGGGCATGTTTAATAATGCCTTTAAGCATAGGTAGAGTATGGGTAGACTTTTGAGGCTGGCTAAAAGTTTCTAGTAAAAGTCTTCTTCCAGGGGGTCTGAGTGTAATTTGACACCATGGTATTGTGCTGCCCTGTTTATCACCTGTGAAAACCCTATAGCATCATCTGGAGGTGAGGCTTTTGATGGGTATGGTTCAGGGACAGGTATATCTGGGAGGTCATAATTGTCCCAGGGGTCTTGTGGTGGGATACTGTGAAGGTCGTCATCAGTGTCGGTGTTGTGAGGTGACTGCATGTCATCATCATGATCCTCCCTGTCTGTATCCCCTTGTGGTGAAAAACAAGGTGGAGGAGAGTGAGGCGGGGAGTGTAGAGGGCTGAGGTGTTGTGGAGGTGGAGAGAAAGACCTTATAGGTGATGTGGAAGAGTCTTTCTTCTTATGAGGTGGCTCAGGTGTGGTTGGTTCCTGTATCTTCCTCTTGTGAGGTATTACTGATTGTACATGTCCGGTAATAGGGTCAATGTGCAGAGTTTTCTGCTTTGGGTCGATGGGAACCAAGAGTTCTTCTGAGCTGGCGTGTTTGGTCGGCATCGAAGATTTCGGCTCCGAGTGTTGTTTGGGCTTGCGAGGTTGTTTGGTGTCCTTTGGTGAAGTTTTCGACACCGAGGGTTTTTGTCGACTCCGAAGGTTTGGTATGCTTCGGTGTCGAGGTGTCTGGGACCTTGGACTTTGGCGCCGAAGGGTCTGTTGGTGCCGAGACCTTAGTCTTGTGTTTCGGTGCCGATGAGTGTTTTTCGGCTCCGGGACGTGGCTGGCTCGGTCCCGAGCTGCCAGAAGGCTTTAGGTGCTTGGGAGTCGAGCCGGAAGGCGGGGCTCCTGAAGCTTTGTGATGGTGCAGACCTAGGCCAGAAGGCGAAGGTGTGACCGAAGCCTTTTGTTTCTTGGGGGCAGGGGCATCGACGTCAGTACTCACAGTACGTTGGTGTGGTGTGATGAGTTGGTCGTCGGACCCTGAGTCTTCGGCTCCGGAGGTGTCGATTTGTAAATCTCCGGTGTCCGGGTTGTCGGAGCCTGTGTCAAAGATGTCGTCCGGTGCGGGAGCGGCTGACCTGGACATTTCGTGTCGTCGGGCCCGGCGATCACGGATGGTCTTTTGGACCGAAAGGAGTCACAGGCTTGGCAGTGTTTGCTCTCGTGTTCTGGAGAGAGGCAAAGATTACAGATCTCGTGGAGATCTGTGTGTGGGAGTTAGCCCCACACCTGCATTTTTAAATGGAGTCCTTTCCATATGCTGGATGATGGCGCCGACACGCCCAACGGACCAACGTCGGCGACCGGACTCGAAACAGTGTTGGAGTGGAGACGCGATGAGGGGATCGCGATCGAAAACAATACCGTCGAACGGTAGGAGGTTTTTCTGCGCGTCGAGAGGGGAACCGATCGATGTGGATCCGGAGCGCAGCAAGGTACATCCGAACCCGATGGCGGAAAAAAACAATCTAACCATGGAGTCGATGCCCATGCGCACTATCGTCCAAAGGAGGAGTCACCTATCTCGTGACTACAAAAGACTCTTCCAAGACAACAACAAAGTGCAAGCATCCGAGCCCAACACCAGATGGCGATCTCATGCACAGTGTACGATCTGCAGCTCATATGCCTCGAACAGTCTATTTCCTATCTGTAAGTTGAATAACCAAAGCATCTCATACTGAGAAAGTATATTTTGATCCTATTGTTGGTTCTAAAATAAAACAAGCATATATTTTTTTTATATACAACCCATTGGCCTAGAGTTCAGTTCTTGAGTGTGTGGCTTCATTTGCTGACTGAGTGTGTACAACAAATGCTTTACACTGTCCTCTGATACTGCCTTACTGCTCGACCAAGCTACCACTTTGGAGAGTAAGGTTATATCTAACTTTAGCCTCTGTCAACCCTCTGGGGACTGTGGACTCTGTACACCCTGAACCTTACTTGGGTACAGTATATACAGAGCCACTTTCCTACATTGGTGGATCAGCGGTGGGATACAAACTTGCATTCGCTGGACTACTTGGTTACCATCTGATCACACGACAGAACTCTTAAATTGCCTTTAGAATTCTGATTTTTTTAATTGGCATTTTTTTTTTACTAAATTACTAAAAGTCTTGTTAGGGCCTTGCTTAAGTCCCTGTAGCATCTTAGAAAATAAAAAGTCACTATAGCCAAGGTTAGAGGGGTTAGAACTTTAAAAAAAAAAAAAATGTCTCAAGACAAGAACCCAGCTATTAGTGAAGATAATAATGACATACAGGAACTGGTTGAGGAGCTCGACCTCACCCCTTATCTTCATTTGTCTTTCAAAGAGATAAGGTCCTTATGCAAACTTAAAGATATACCAATGGGCCAGCATCCAACCAAACAAGGGCTCCAGGAGCTCCTGGCTGAGTATGCTAAAGCCCACCCCTCTGAGCATGGTGATGACCCAACAGAGGAGGAAAGGAATGAGGAGGATGGGGATGGTAACCCACCTCCATCACTTCCTAGGGAAGATAGGGTCCCTGCACCCTTAACTCCAAGAATAGACCTCTGGGGACCTAGGGGCCACCTAGGTGGTCCTGGTCCCAGAGAGGACACTGAGGATAGCCTCAGTGAGGAGGACAACTTGTTAGCAAGGTTGGCCAAAAGACTGGACCTAGAGACCAGACTCCTGGCTCTAGAGAAGGAAAGACAGGAGATGGGTTTAGCACCCATCAATGGTGGCAACAATACTAAAAATAAGGATAGGGAGGAAACTTCTGAACCTAAAATCCCCAAAGGGATTGTCCCTAAGTTTGAGGAAGGTGATGACATCACCAAATGGTTCACAGCCTTTGAGAGGGCTTGTGAAATAAGAAGAGTAAAGAAACCTCTGTGGGGGGCACTCCTGTGGGAACTGTTCTCTGGTAACTGCAGAGACAGGCTTCTGACCCTCTCTGGGCCAGATGCAGGGTCCTATGACCTCATGAAGAGTACTCTGATTGAGGGATTTGGGCTCACTACTGAGGAGTATAGAATTAGATTCAGGGGGCTCACAAAACCCAGACCCAGTCCTGGATTGACTTCGTGGACTACTCAGTAAAGACACTGGATGGCTGGTTAGCTGGACATAATGTGCATGATTTTTCTGGACTTTACAATTTGTTTATGAAGGAACACATACTAAGTAATTGCACAAATGAAAAGTTGCATCAGCATTTGGTAGACCTAGGTCTAATTTCTCCCCAAGAATTGGGAAAGAAGGCAGACCACTGGGTCAAGACTAGGGTGACAAGGACAACCACTGGGGGTGACCAAAAGAAGGTGGTCACCAAACCTCCCCAGGGGAAAGGTGGTGAGAATCCCCAAGATAAAAAGTCTGAGTCTTCCAAAGGGCCCCAAAAACCTGTTCAGGGGGTGGGTCCCAAACTACTCCCTATGTGCCTCAACCCTATAGGGGGAAGAACTTTGATCCCTTGAAGGCCTGGTGTAATAACTGTAAGAAGTTAGGACACCTCACTGTAGACAAAACTTGCCCCCACAACAAAGCCCCTAAGGCACCCAGTACAGCTACTCCTGGGGCAGCAAGTTTACAGATGGGATCAGAAGTGTACCCTGAGCAAATCTGGGAACACACTGAGGCAAGTCTGGTCTCCCTAGGGGAAGTGGAATTTGCCACTGTAGCTGTGTGGCCACCCAACTTAAAGAAGTATTTGCAATACCCCTGGGTGAATGGAACTAGAGTAGAGGCTCTGAGGGATACAGGTGCCAGTGTCACTATGGTGAGAGACACACTGGTTTCCCCTGAGCAATACTTGATTGGGAAAACTTACCCAGTCACCAATGCTGACAGTGTCACCACTAGTCATCCCATGGCCATGGTGACATTAGGCTGGGGGGGGTTACTGGCCTGAAGCAGGTAGTGGTCTCTCCGAAGTTACCAGCTGCATGTCTGCTAGGAAATGATCTGGAAACCTCAGCCTGGGCAGAGGTGGAGCTAAAGGCCCATGCAGCCATGCTGGGCATCCCTGAATTGGTGTGTGTAAAAACAAGAGCACAGAGCAAAAGGCAGGGTGAAGAAATAGTGTTGGAGCCTGAAATGATGGCCCAGCCTACCAAGAGAAAAGGAAAGAAGACTGGCGGACCAGCTTCTACACAGTCACAAGAGCAGGACCCCTCTCCTCAGGGAGAGAACCTGGAAGCCCCAGAGGGAACTGAACCCCTAGAGCTTGACCCTTACCAGGTTGAACTCTTGGGCCCAGGGGGACCCTCTAGGGAAGAGCTGTGCCAGGGACAGCAAGACTGTCCCACTCTTGAAAGCCTGAGGCAGCAAGCTGTTTCAGAAGCCAAGGGAGATGTCAGTGGTACCCACAGAGTCTATTGGGAAGAGGGATTACTGTACACTGAGGCAAAAGACCCCAACCCTGGAACCACCAGGAGAGTGGTAGTGCCCCAGAAGTACAGGGAGTTCCTCCTAACTTTGGCTCATGACATCCCCTAGCTGGACATCTGGGCCAAACCAAAACTTGGGAAAGGCTAGTTAGCCACTTTTACTGGCCCCAGATGCACCAAAAGGTGAAGGAGTTTGTCAGCTCCTGTGTTACCTGTCAAGCCAGTGGCAAGACAGGTGGCCATCCAAAGGCCCCCTGATACCACTACCTGTGGTGGGGGTTCCCTTTGAAAGGGTAGGTGTGGACATAGTGGGTCCACTGGAACCTCCCACAGCCTCAGGGAACAAATTCATACTGGTGGTAGTGGATCATGCCACTAGGTATCCTGAGGCTATTCCCCTTAGGACTACTACAGCTCCTGCAGTAGCCAAAGCCCTCATTGGTGTCTTCACCAGGGTAGGGTTTCCTAAGGAGGTGGTTTCAGACAGAGGTTCCAACTTCATGTCTGCTTACCTGACCCACATGTGGAAGGAGTGTGGGGTGCAGTACAAGTTTACTACACCCTACCATCCACAAACCAATGGCCTTGTTGAGAGGTTCAACAAGACATTGAAAGGCATGATCATGGGGCTCCCTGAAAAACTCAAAAGGAGATGGGATGTCCTACTACCATGCCTGCTTTTCGCTTACAGAGAAGTGCCACACAAGGGGTAGGTTTCTCACCCTTTGAACTTCTGTTTGGCCATCCTGTGAGGGGACCACTCTGTCTTGTAAAGGAGGGCTGGGAGAGACCTCTCCAAGAACCCAAACAAGATATAGTGGACTATGTGCTTGGCCTAAGGTCCAGAATGGCTGAGTACATGGAAAAGGCATCCAAGAACCTTGAGGCCAGCCAGGAGCTTCAGAAGCACTGGTATGACCAAAAAGCTGCACTGGTTGAATTCCAACCTGGGCAACAGGTATGGGTTTTGGAGCCAGTGGCACCAAGGGCCCTCCAGGACAGATGGAGTGGCCCTTACCCTATCCTAGAGAAAAAGAGTGAGGTCACCTACCTGGTTGACCTGGGCACCAGCAGGACACCCAAAAGGGTTATCCATGTGAACCGCCTAAAACTCTACAATGACAGGGCTGACATCACCATGCTGATGGTGACAGATGAGGAACAGGAAGCTGAGAGTGAACCTCTCCCTGATCTCCTCTCCCACAGCCCAACAGATGGGTCAGTAGATGGAGTTGTCTTTTCAGACACCCTCACTGCCCAACAGCAGACTGACTGCAAGCAAGTCTTGCAGCAGTATGCTGGGCTCTTTTCCTTGACCCCTGGTCTGACAAACTGGTGTACCCATGATGTGGACACTGGTGACAGTGCACCTGTCAAAAACAAGATCTATCGTCAGTCAGACCAAGTTAAGGAAAGCATCAGAGCTGAAGTCAGCAAGATGCTGGAGCTAGGGGTTATTGAGCCCTCTGAGAGCCCCTGGGCTAGCCCAGTGGTTCTGGTCCCCAAACCTCATCAAAAGGGTGAAAAGAGAGAGATGAGGTTTTGTGTGGACTATAGAGGTCTCAACTCTGTCACCAAGACAGATGCACACCCTATCCCAAGAGCTGATGAACTGATAGACAGATTGGGTGCAGCCAAATACCTGAGTACCTTTGACTTAACTGCAGGGTACTGGCAGATTGGCACGGCCCCAGGAGCCAAACAGAAAACAGCATTCTCCACACCTGATGGGCATTTTCAGTTCACTGTTATGCCCTTTGGTTTAAAGAATGCCCCAGCCACCTTCCAGAGGTTGGTGAATCAAGTCCTTGCTGGGTTGGAGTCCTTTAGTGCAGCTTATCTTGATGATATTGCTGTCTTCAGTTCCACCTGGCAGGATCACCTGGTCCACCTTGGGAAGGTTTTAAAGGCCCTGCAAACTGCAGGCCTAACTATCAAGGCATCCAAATGCCAGATAGGGCAGGGCACTGTGGTGTACTTGGGCCACCTGGTTGGTGGAGGCCAGGTACAACCCTTACAGCCCAAGATCCAGGCTATCCTGGACTGGGTAGCTCCAACAACTCAGACCCAAGTCAGGGCATTCCTTGGCTTGACTGGGTACTACAGGAGGTTTGTGAAGGGATATGGGTCCATTGTGACTCCCCTCACAGAACTCACCTCCAAGAAGATGCCAAAGAAAGTAAACTGGACAGTCTGTTGCCAAAAGGCTTTTGACACTCTGAAAGAAGCAATGTGCTCAGCACCAATTCTAAAAGCACCAGATTATGCCAAGCAGTTCATTGTGCAGACTGATGCCTCTGAGCTAGGGATAGGAGCGGTCCTATCCCAGACCAATGATGAAGGCCAAGACCAACCTGTTGCTTTTATAAGCAGAAGGCTTCTCCCCAGGGAGCAGCGTTGGAGTGCCATTGAGAGGGAGGCCTTTGCTGTGGTCTGGTCCCTGAAGAAGCTGAGGCCCTACCTGTTTGGGACTCACTTCCTAGTTCAAACTGACCACAGACCTCTCAGGTGGCTAATGCAAATGAAAGGGGAAAACCCAAAACTGTTGAGGTGGTCCATCTCCCTACAGGGAATGGACTTTGAAGTGGAACACAGACCTGGCACTGCCCATGCCAATGCAGATGGCCTTTCCAGGTTCTTCCACTTAGACAATGAAGACTCCATGGGGCAAGGTTAGTCTCATCATCTTTCGTTTGGGGGGGTTGTGTGAGAAAGTGCCATCTTTCTTACATGGTATGCCCCCACTTTTTGCTGAATGGCTGATGTACTTTGACTGAGTGTGCCCTGGGCTCCTGCCAACCAGGTACCCAGGGCCTGTGTTCCTTCCCTAAAATTGCATTGATACCTACACCCAATTGACATCCCTGGCCACAGGTCAGCCCCTGGTAAATGGTACCATGGGTACCCAGGGCACTGTGACCAGGGAAGGCCCCTAAGGGCTGCAGCACTTGTTGTGCCACCCTTAGGGACCCTGCACCCTTACACACACACACTGCCTTTGCAGGCTGCGTGTCTTGGTGCAGAACAAAAGTGAAGAGTCGACATGGCTCACATCCCTGTGTGCCATGCCTACAAGCCACTGCCCTGGCCTAGGTCAGCCACCCCTCTAGCTGGGTGCACTATGCCAGTGGTGAGGGCATAGAGGCATGAGCCCTGTGCCCCTACAGTGCCCAAGTCCATTCTTGGGCATTGTAAGTGCAGTGCTGCCATTAAGAGTATATGGTGCTGGGAGTCTGTCATTACGAACTCCACAGCACCATAATGGCCCCACTGAAGACTAAGAAGTTTGGTATCAAACTTCTCAGCACATTAAACCCCCACTGATGCCAGTGTGGGATTTAATGTAAAACGCACTCCAGAGGGCATCTTAGAGATGCCCCCTGAAACCAACCCGACCTCCAGTGTCCGGACTGAGTGGCTGCCCAGGCTGCCACCACCAGACATGTTTCTGGACCCCTGGGTCGAGAGCCTCTGCTCTCAGGGGCCTGAAACAATGCACATCCTGGGGCGAGGTGCCAAAGCCTCCTCCCCCAGGATGGGCAGGGGGAGCTTCAAAGGCCTGCCGCCTTTGGAGCTTCCCCAGACCATTTGCTGCTTCCAGCAAACTGGTCCCCACTGGTTCTACCCCCACTCCTGGCGGGAGAACCGGCGGGAAAACCAGAGGCAGGAAATGGGTTGTGCCCACCTCTGCCAACTCCACCCCTAAGGTGGGGGAGGCGAGGCGAAGCACAAACTCGAGTCCCCGCCATCTTGAGGATGGGGGACCTGGCCAACCAGGGACAGGCTCCTGCCCCCCTCCCACTGGAGAGGAACAGAATAGGGGGTGTACCCACCCCAGGGAAGGGACCCATTGGTCCCTGCCCTTACCTACCTGTAACCACCTCTAAATTTAGTATTTAGGGGCTCCCTGAACCTTCCTTCCTCAGTTCCCAAATCCGAAAATAAGAAGAGAAGACGAAGCAAGAAGACCAGCCGTGCAGCTGCTAAGAAGGAGGCGACAACAACTGACTTGGCCCCAGCCCTACCGGCCTGTCGACCTCTGAACCTGCTCCTGCGGAATCCCGGCCTCAGCAACCTCACAAACCCCGGAGGACCTGACTTCTGTGCTACAGCCTTCGACCCAGGGACTCCCACGAGCAGTGGTACTGCTCAAAAGAAAACCTACCAAAGACCCGGCCCTGGCACCGAGCCGCGAAACCTGCACACTCTGCACCCGCCGAGTCCAGCCTGTGCCTGAGTGACCAAAGACCTAGAGGACGTCCCCCCGGCGATTCTGACCTGGAATCCAGTGGCCAAGGACCCTCCTCGACGACCCAGACGACGCCTGCAGCCTCAGGACAAGGGACCCCTCCAACCGCGACCAGCAGGGGGTAAGATTTCCCGACCTCAAAAGACACCCCTGCACCCGGCGCCCCACGGCCCCCTGTGCCCAACTCCTGGGTGTCTACCTATCCTCCAAGACCCCAACTTACCTCCTGAAGTGTTGGTCGTCCCTGAAGAATCACCGTCCCGAGCCTGCAGCCTTTCTTCACCTTTCACAACCTCCATTGGTTAACATTGAGCGCCCGACGGCTCAAAGCACCCTGCACCCAGCCGCCCGAGTGCCCCTGGAAGTGCAACCCCTATCCTAACCTACTTCCCCACTTGCCCTGAGTAAGTGACCAGGAGCCCTGCTCCCACAGTCGCGTGGCCGGCTTGCCAGCAGCCACCAACCCCGGGCCCCCGCCTGCCTTAGGATAACATTGGGCCTACTCACTCTGCACCCGGCCGCCCCTGTGCCGCTGAGGGTGTAACAACTGTACTTACCTGATCCTGGGGGACCCCTGAGTCTATACCCAGAACCTTAACTCTGCCAGTCAAGTACTTACCCGAAATCCGAGAACTCACTTTTCTTCCATAGGGTTCCATTGACTGGTTTTCTGCGAAATTTCTTCTAAGTGTGGAGTTCTGAAACTTTAGAATATTCACCAAAAATCAACCGAGTCACGAAAACGAAAAAACTCACCTAGTATTAGAAGGGGCCTCAGTGCTGGACCCGAGTGCCCAACACTGGCCCTAAAAAGTAATCGCAACGTTACTTACCGCTAACTCACTTTTCTTCTATAGGGATCCATTGACTGGTTTTCTGTGAAATTTCTTCTAAGTGTCGATTTCTGTATTTTACAAATATTCTTTAAAAATCGTACAAACTACAAAAACGTAATTACTTACCTGTTTTAAGTAAATGTCCCAGTGCTGAACCTAGGAGTCCAGCACTGGATTACAAAAGTAACGTGAACATACTTTACTTGCACACAGTATTTCCTTCCATAGGATAACATTGGTAATTTTACCCAGAAAAGTTTCTAAGTGTCAGCTTTTGAAATACAGTAATATTCTTCAAAAATCACTACAATAACCAAAACGCTTTTTCTTACCTGTTTACAGGAAGTGTCCCAGGACTGAATCCAGGATCCAGTCCTGTGGTTAGAAAAGTGCTCTGCAAAGTAATCAATTGTAATTAAGCATAATTTTCCATTGAGCTCAATGTTGCATTGTATTTGACCCTGTGTTGCCTCTTGCACCAACTGTGATTACCACTATCTAAAAAGTCTATTTCCTATCTGTAAGTTGAATAACCAAAGCATCTCATACTGAGAAAGTATATTTTGATCCTATTGTTGGTTCTAAAATAAAACAAGCATATATTTTTTTATATACAACCCATTGGCCTAGAGTTCAGTTCTTGAGTGTGTGGCTTCATTTGCTGACTGAGTGTGTACAACAAATGCTTTACACTGTCCTCTGATACTGCCTTACTGCTCGACCAAGCTACCACTTTGGAGAGTAAGGTTATATCTAACTTTAGCCTCTGTCAACCCTCTGGGGACTGTGGACTCTGTACACCCTGAACCTTACTTGGGTACAGTATATACAGAGCCACTTTCCTACATAACCCATTGGGATATAGTCCTCTTCTGGACAGCACAGCCTCTCTTTGCGACACCGTACCCTATAAAGAGTTGATCGTCTACCCGGAACTCTTTTATACGATCAAGGTAGAATGACAACGCTCTTTTTGGGTCCAGACGGTGAAGACGTTCCTCTTCATTGGAAGGATGTGGGGGCGCATAGAAGGTGGCCAGGTTAACCGACTGTCCCAGATGGAAAGGTGTTACTACCTTAGGAAGAAAAGATGCTCTAGTCCGGAGTACTACCTTATCCAGAAAGGTCGTCAGGTAAGGAGGCATTGATGAAAGTGCCTGCAGTTCGCTGACTCTCCTGGCAAAGGTTATTGCCACCAAAAAAGCTGTCTTAATGGTGAGCAATCGCAGAGGGCAGTTATGCAATGGCTCAAACGTTGCAACATCAAGAAAGTGAGCACCAAATTAAGGTCCCACTGTGGCATGACAAAAGGTGAAGGGGGAAACAAATGGATTAGCCCCTTCAAAAATCTCTGCACAATCAGAGATTTTTAACAAAGATGGCTGATCAGGCAGCCGAAGAAAAGAAGAAAGGGGCGAAAGGTAGCCCTTCAAGGTGCCCAGAGCAGAGCCCTGCCGGGCCAAGGAAAGTATGAAGAGGAGGACTTCAGATAAGGGAGCAGATAGAGATCAACAGACCGATCTGTACAATATTTACAAAATTTGTTTCATCGGCAGGCATATACTGATTTGGTAGAGGGACGCCTGGCTGCCAAAATAACCTCACAGACTTCAGGAGAAAGGTCAAAAGCTGTCAACTGTCGCCGCTTAATCTCCATGCAAGGAGGTGGAGAGTGGACAGGTTCGGGTGGAGGACCCTCCCCTGCTGCTGCGACAGAAGATCCTTCCGAAGAGGCAGTCTGACCGGAGGGTCGATGCTCATGTCCAGAAGCTCGGGATACCACACTCTCCGTGCCCAGTCCAGAGCCACAACAATGACTTGTGCCCGGTCGCCCCTTGAGCACTCTGGGCAGAAGTGGTATGGGCGGAAAGGCGTATAGGAGGCCTGAGCTCCACTCATGACGAAAAGAGTCACCGAGCGAAGCCCGCCCTGGAAACCCCAACGCGCAAAACTGCTGACATTGCGCGTTCTCTTCGGAGGCGAACAGATATAACCAAGGCTCTTCCCACCGCTGAAAGAGACCTTGTGCCACCTCCAGGTGGAGACGCCATTCGTGATCCGCAAGGCACCTTAGGCTGAGCTCGTCTGCTCTGGCGTTCAGAGAACCGGCCTGGTGTTGAACCACCAGGAAAATGTCCTGATGTTCCAGCCATGTCCAAATGCGAAGAGCCTCTTGACATAGGGTCCACGACCCCACAAGAGCCTCTTGACATGGGCCCACGACCCCACTGTACCCTGTTTGCTGCAGTACCACATGGCGGTAGTGTTGTCTGTGAACACCTGAACAAGCCTTCCCTTTAAGATGGCAAAAAGGCTTTTAATGCCAGTCGGATCGCCCGAAGCTCCAGCAGGTTGATATGGAGCTTGGCCTCCCCCGGAGACCAGAGTCCTCTGATCTCCACCTCCCCCAGATGGCCACCCCAGCCCAGAAGAGACCCGTCCGTCACTACTGTGAGACCTGGGTGGAGAAGGAAGAGGGGTCTGCCGTTGAACCACTCGCGGTCCGTCAGCCACCACTGCAGATCTTTCGCAGTTCCCTCTGAAATCTGGACCAGGTCGGAGAGATTTCCTCGATGCTGTGTCCGTTGGAACTTCAAGTCCCACTGCAGAGCCCACATGCGCCACATTTCATGAGTCACTAGCAGGATGCCGTGAGGCCCAACAGCCTCAGAGTCAGTCTCACTGGAACCCAAGATAGAGGCTGAAACATCAGTATAATAGCCTGAATATCCTGGACTCGCCGTTCGGGAGGATAGGCCCGAAACTGCACCGTGTTCAGAACCGCCCCAATGAAAAGCAGCAACTGAGAGGAGGTCAGGTGTGACTTCGGCACGATGATAGTGAACTCCAGCAAATGCAAGAGGTTCGCCGTCGTCTGGAGGTGGGAGACGACTGCTTGGGGCGAACCCGCCTTCAACAACCAGTCGTCGAGATAGGGGAAGACTGGGACCCCAGATCTCTGCAGATGAGTTGCGACTACCACCATCACTTTTGTGAACACTCGAGGGGCACTGGTGAGGCCGAAGGGAAGCACCATGAACTGAAAGGGCTCGAGGCCCACCGTGAACCGCAGGTAGCTACGATGGCGCAAGATGGGGACATGAAAGCAGGCATCCTGTAAGTCCAGCGCTACCATCCAGTCTCCTGGGTCCAGAGCAGACAGGACCTGAGCAAGGGTGAGCATTTTGAATTTTGTCCTTCTTGAGGAAGAAATTGAGGGTTCTGAGGTCTAGGATAGCACGAAGGCCTCAGTCCTTCTTGGGCACCAGGAAGCAGCGGGAGTAGCAACCACTGCCTACTTCGGGCCTGGGAACCCTCTCTATAGCTCCCTTGGCCAAGAGAGCATTGACTTCCTCGCGGAGCAAGGCAAGGTGATCCGCCATCAGCCAATCGTATGCTGGAGGCATAGAAGGAGGGGTAGTCTTGAAGGGGAGGGAGTAGCCCCTTCGGACTATTTGCAGCACCCACCTGTCCGATGTGATGGATTGCCAGTGGTGAAAGTGATGGCGTATTCAGCCACCAACTGGCCGAGAGTGTTCCTTGAGGATTGGACTAGGAAGGCTTTGAGGTGGAGAAGGGGATGGTGGCTTGGCTCGCTTTCTGGTTCCCGGACCCACAAGGCCAGGGTGAGCCGCGTCCATGGCCCCGCAGAGGTTGCTGAACTGGCCAGAATAGGATTAGCGCGGCTGGTAGCCCCTTCCGTAGCCACGAAAGCAGCGAAAGCTGGATGAAGCCCTGGGGGTAGTAGTGAGGCCCAAGGACTTGGCCGTGGCCCGCGAGTCCTTGAATCGCTCAAGGGCAGCATCCGCCTTGTCTCCGAAGAGACAGGAGCCATCAAAGGGCATGTCCATGAGGTTGGCCTGTACATCCCCCGAAAAACCAGATGTTCTCAACCAGGCGTGGCGACGAACTGCCACTGTCGTGGAAATCGTTCTACCTAGCGAGTCCGTCGTGTCCAAGCCACATCGAATGGCGAACTTAGCCGCGTCTCTACCGTCGGATATATCTTGGGAGAGTAGGGCCCAGTCCTCCTCCGAGACCCTGGGCACCCTGGGGAGGGAGGACTGGAAGAAGGTTCCCCCTCGAAGGCGGTTTCGCCATGATTTTGCCTGTAACTGCGTCGACAAACAGGTGCTTCTGTCTGGCATCCAAATCTTGTTGGAGCCTCAAGGATCAGAGTCTCAACGTCCTCATCTCAGGGAATGGATGAGGCCTCAAAGTCAACTTCGCTCTCGGCTTTGAGGAGGGTTTTAGCATCAACAGGGTATTGTGCATCTGCCCCGATTAAGCCTTGCGTGCTGAATTTGGATGGGCCCACTTTTGCCTTCCTCGTATCTATTACTGCTCCTAAAAAGTGACTCTATTGGGCCGGTGCAAGTGAGATTTGCTCTTCAGGATAGTGACCCTTAACGATCTGGAAAGTCTTACACAGGTTATAATCAAGTTTTCTGTAGAGGCACCATTTAACTGTCTAGGTATGGATATACCTAGTGGCCTGGACGTCAAAAGTGAGCGGCAACTTGTGCCATCACTTGGTAAATATTTTGCGAGCAGATTGGAGGCAGAAAGGGAGTACACAAACCTGACAGTTGGGCCTGGCAATCTCGAATCTGAGGTACTTTCATTGGTTTCTGTGAATAGGTATATGGAAATAAGCATCTTTGAAGTCTAGTTTTGCCATGTACGCATTCCTCATACGTTGTTGCCATACCTCTGGATCTTGTCTGTGGTGATCTTTACCCACTTATTGTCTGCTGCCTGCTACCAGGACTGAGATCGTGTGGAATCTGGTGCCTGGAAGTTGTCAATAGCGTTGACTATCCTGATTCTTTCTTTGTCCTCCTCTATGGATTTAGACCCAAGGATTAGGAGTGCAGCCGTATGTACGATTGTGATCCATAAAAATGTAGATATGACTCAAGTTGGTATATTGGTTAACTGTAAGATGATATGACCCACAATATGAATACGATCTTCCTCTGCCCCAACAAAAAAATTGAGTTTTCCTCTGCTGTAATGTTCGTAGAGATCTTGCAGTCTCTACACCTGCTTTAATATTTTGTAGAGCATTTTCCACATGTTTGCTGAACAATGATGGTCCACCAAACTGCACGTCCATAATTCTAATTTGAATTTTTAAATCCATCTCAGAAGCCTCCCTTCAATCATGGAAAGCTTTAGCTGAAAATGTCCTGTAAATCTTACTGTCTTTGCATTAGTGACCTGGCTAGAAGCAATAAACGCACATCTTTTGCGGATCATCTGTGAAAACCCTTGTTTCCCACAACAGTCACAAGCCTTATGGAGGCTTCCTTTTGAATTTTCCATATGTAGCCCCCCCCCCCCCCTTTTTTTTTACTAACCAAATTTGATTACATTTAGTGTAACAAGGCATCATCCACCAATAGTCAAACACTGCCATCACAGTAGCGTCAGAGTGCACCAGTGCAGAATCACAATCACGTTGGACAATTTTCCATTACAATGGTAGCTCATGATAGGCCCACCACCCACCCCATATCCTATCATGCTTTTGGGGGCAGCCCCTCGCCTCATATATTGGGTTTTCTTGGCATGCACACCAATCAACTCCTTTCCTCCAAGTCGCCAGAGAATGGGGCTCTGATCATTTCCAAGCACAGGCAATGTCCCTCTTACTAAAAAGGCCACTTCTATGAAGATCCTTTCAGCTCTAGGTCCCCCAGCTTCCTCCAGGAGACCCAACAGGGCCATCCAGGGACCCTGATCAATGCGGCGTCCTAGCACTTCGGAAAGCTCCTGTCCCACCCCATCCCAGAAGGATATCAAGGCAAGACCAAACCACATGAAAGAAGTTGCCGGCAGGGAAGGAACATCGGGTGCATGAGGCTTGAGCTGCAAGGCCCATCTGCTGTAACTGCAGGGGGAGGAGGGGTTTGGTGAAGAATAAAGCACGTACCTGCTGTGAAGCAAGAGCAAAACTCCTGTTTCACACGACATGCTGTAGAAATCTGAGAGATAACTTTTGGGAGGGGTGAAGTGGACTGCACTCTCACCTCATTGGCTGAAGTTTGGTGGAAATATGAATAAAGGGACATCGTTTTGAGGGCTTGCAAAGCAGGCAGTGCCTTGTACTGATATTGTAAAGTTACAGAGGGACTCCCACTTCAACATCGCGGAATGTGATATTATGAAAGATCTAATGAAGGGGAAACACCTAACAATTAACAAACAAAGGTATCTATGAACATCCACTATTGCTTTGAGTATACCACAAATTTACTGATCAAATACTCACATCTGCAGTGAGCTGTTGGTTGCATTGATAAGGCCAAGGTCTTGGGTCTCTCCCAGTATCAGCAAGGCACACTTTTCATGACCCTAGAGAGCACAGACAGATATAGAAGTTATAAACTCAGACAAAAAAAAAAAATCAAACATGATGCTGCAAAGTCAGTGGTCATACAACACCTAGAGCACTCTGCAGGATGCTACAGCCCACGAATTCTGTATCTTGTGGACACAGCTTAAAAGACTCAAATGAGGGTTACAATTTGAAAGATGTGTGGTGAAACAGAGATGGGGTTATAGCCAGATGCCCAGAGACTTAACTAAAGGGGCGAGAGTGGAGAAGTCAGCAAAGTAAATTTCCGTTAAACAGTTATGGCTATATGTAAATTCCAGGTTGCTACAAAAAATGGTGAATTCTGCCTTGTCAGGGTTACATTTTTAGAAAGTTGTTTCACATCCTCTTGTGAAGTCTTGAAGAAAAGGATGTTACTTACCCTGTAAGCATCTGTTCTTGGCATGCAGAGTGCTGAGGCCCAATGTTATCCAATGGGGGATAGGGGGCCTCCGGTTGGTGGCTGCTCTCGAGCAGGCCACAAGGTTGTGGGAGCAAAGCTCCCAGATTTAAGCTCAAGGCAAAATGGGGTTCAAGTAGGTACCCAAGGTACACCCAGAGCGGTACTAGGGTGGCCGGGTGCAGGGTGCTGTTTTAATGTCGGGTGCTCTGTTACTTTCAATGGGGATTCTCCGGTTTGAACAAACACTGCAGGCTTGGGCATGAAGATCTTCTGGAGGTGACCACCGGTTGGAGAGGTAAGTTGGGATGTCGTGGGATGCCAGGACACAGTCGGTTGGGCCACCCAAGGCCGTGGGGCATCGGGTGCAGGGGTGTCTTTTGGCGTCGGATTCTTCTTACCGGCTCCTGTCGCGGTCGGGGGGTTCCTCCAGAAATGGACTGCAGGTGTCGTCGGGAGACTCGAGGCAGGTCAGAGATCACCAGATCCCAGGTCAGGATCGCCGGGGAGACCTCCTCGTGGTGTTGGGCCACTCGAACTTGGGCGTCGGGTGCAGACTCGCGGATTTGGCCGGAGCCAGAGTCTATTGGTGAGCAAATCCGGTGCTCACGGGAGAGACAGTCTGGTTGGGGAAGGCAGGGTAGGTCCTCCGGGTTCTGGGGGGCTGCCTGCTGCAGGACACACGGGGATTTCACTGGAGCAGGTCAAGGTCGGGACAGGCCGGTAGGGCTGGGGCCAAGTCAATTGGTGTCCTCCTCTTCTTCCTTCAGCACAGCTCTTTGGTCCTTCTTCTTGTCTGCGGAGGCAAGATTCAGGGTTGCCCCTAAATACTAAATTTAGGGGCGTTTCAGGTAGGGACCAATGGGTCCCTTCCTTGGGCTGGGTACACCCCCTATTATGCCACCCTCCAGTGGGAGGGGGCATAAGCCTCACTCTGGTTAGCTGGGTCCTCCCATCTTCAAGATGGTGAGGACTGAGAGTTGTACTTAGCCTCGCCTCCCCCACCTGAGGGTTGGGGTTTGCAAAGGTGGGCACACCTCTCCTCCTATCTTGGTTTTCCCGCTGATTCTCCCGCCCAAAGTGGGGGTCAGAACCGGTAGGGACCAGTTGCTGGGAGCAGCAAATGGCTGGGGCAGCTCACAAAGGCAGCAATCCTTTAAAACTTCCCCTTCGTTGACCCTGCCCATCCTGGGGCAGGAGGTGTGACACCTCCGCCCAGGATGTGCATTGTTTCTGGTCCAAGAGAGCAGAGGCTCTCCAGGCAGGGGTCCAGAAACATGTCTGTGCGTGGCAGGCTGCCTAAAGTCAGTCAGTGACCACGCCAGGGTCGGTAGTTTCTCAGGGGGCACCTCTGAGGTGCACTTTGAGTACATGGTACAATAAATCCCACACTGGCATCAGTGTGAATTTATTGTAAGGAGTAGTTTGGTAGTTGTAGAGTTTCCAGCCCATGTACTCTCTATGGCGTCCCTGGCACTTACAATATCAAGAAACGGACCCCAATATTGCAGGGGCATATCTGCTCATGCAGATATGCCCTCAACTGTGGTAAAGTGCACCCTGCCTTACAGCTGTTAGACCTGCTAGAGGGGTGACCTACCTACCTATACCTTCAGACAATGCTGGCTGGCATGGCACCCAGGCAGGGTGCCATGTCGACTTTGTCGTTTTTCACCTCACAGGGGCATGCAAGCTGCAGGGGCAGTGGCATGGTCCTAGTGAGGGTGTCCCAGGGGCCCCTGTTTAGCTTCCAGGCCCTAGGGACCTAGGGCACCACTTACTAGGGACTTACAGGGGCAGAAGTACCAATTGTGGATATGTTTTTAGGGAAGAGCTCTGGCACAGGGGACCTGGTTGGCAGGGACACTGTGCACTACAATTGAAACCACATTAAATACCAGGCAAAAAGTGTTCTCCCGGACAGGCGATTGCATGTACAAATGTTTGAAATGTATGTAATGATGCCAATCGCAATACATTGCCATGTGAGATGTTTACTATACGGAAATGCTAATAAAAACATTTAACAAAAAAAAAAAAAAATACCAGGCAAAAAGTGGGAGCTAACCATGTCAAAAGAGGCACTTTCGCACAGTGAGGTAAAAAATCTCCTCAGAGAAAGCGTAGCTCCAGATCCGCGCAGAAGGCACGGAAACAAGTGAACTGACCTCATTGTGCCGGGACGGGCGCTATACAGCTTTGGTGACATCACCTGATGCCACTTACAGCGTTGTTCCCCCTACCAGTCAAGTAAGAGCTTTGAAGTTTCCAGATCCAGTCTGACGCCTGGGACTGTTCTACAGGTGGAAGTATCCAACAAAAAGACTTTTTAAAGCCATGGTTCAAGGGCTAGTATTTTTTACCATCTCCTCTCCAGCTCCCGAACACACTTCTTCCACAGCCAAGTCAAATGGACCCAACCCCATTCCGAGCCGTTCTAAGGTAGGGAGGGCGAAGAACTGCAAAATATGCTGCCATGGGGATAGAAGATTTACTATCATAGAATAATCCTTGCAATGAACACTTTCTGCTCAGAAGATGCCAGCATCCTACCTTGCTACAGGCCAAGTGAAGTGCTGTGTTCTTGTTGACATCAAGCACAGACAAATCTGCCTTTGCTCGGAACAGCAGGAACTCTGTAAAAAACAAAACCATAATAACAAGGTCACAGAAGACAGCATGGCATTGGTACAATACGAAACAGTCAATGTTGAAAGCTTGTCACATGAGTTGTGGATGGGACATAACTGTTCAAAACTCAGGAACAACAGCAAACGTGATAGGTGCTGCATTGCTGTGAGCGTTTATGTTGTCAGGAGGCTACGACTGAGATAAGCACGGAACCTGAACATTTACAACTATCACATGTTTTCAGACCATTGAGGAAGACAGACAGATAGGGGAAAATCATAAAGGGGTATGTTTGAAGAGAGTACAGCCTAGTAAGAATTAGTCCAATAGGGCAGGATTACAAAGGTGAATTTTTTCTTGAAGTGGTTTTGGTGGGCTGTGTAGTCTACATGTCAGACATCTTTCAAGTTGATGTGTATACAATAAATGATGCAGAATGTTAACTAGGATCCATGTATGCAACTGTGTCACACACATCAACAAATGAAACGTCAACCGAAAGTGCTGCTGTCATATCTCTCTCTCAATGTTCAGTGGGACAATTCAAGTAGGTGGAAGCTGAAAAGTGTATGGTGGGGGAGAAGGGCTACTGTTCCATGCTGTAATTGATTGAAACTTGCCCATCCTTATTGCCTTGTTTGCAGGCAGCGCTACCTTTGCAGTAGCAAACCATAAGAGATTGAAAGGTTGACCGTAAACAGTAGATAGGCAATTTGGCACCTAACTTTAAGCCTTTACTATTGTTGTTGCAAAGTTAATGGGTAAGGGCCTGGCAATGTGATGGGCTGAATAATGAGAAATACCAAACAATCTCAAGGAAAAAAACAAAGGGCCAACCAAAGAACAAGTCTAGCTCTAATATCAAAACTAAGTTGCCATAAACGCTTATAGTTTTCACCCACGCTTGTAGCAAATACAAGTCAAAAAGGTTTCTATGCTAAGAAAGTTAACATTGTCCCCCAGCTGAATGAAACAAGACCATCAAAAAACCTAATGACCCACCCTCACTTCGAAGGAACGATGGGCTTTGGCGTTCATGTTGGCTGTTAAGGTCCAGAGTTGAGCTTTATTGAACAAATACAGCAAATCTACACTGGTCATTTGCAGAATTTGTTTCGATGTATACCCGAGGAGATTTGCTCTTGCAATAGGCAAAATGCAAAACTGAAAAAAGTTTTTTTTTTTTTAAATCCCCCAGCCCAGGCAGCTTGTCTGCCATGTTTCACTTTACAAGGTTGCACTAAATGTGCAGAGGGTCTGGGCTTATTTCCTGCATATCAAAAATGTTAAGAGCCCTTATAGTCAAACTCACCAGTGTAAACCATGTTGTTTACAATATTGTGGCTAAAGGAACACCTCTTTTGAGGACACAGATGGGTCTTCCTTCTCATGAGAATCAGAACTCCTGAGAAGGGTCAATCATGAATCTGAGAAGGGTCAATCATGAATCTGACAAAGAACGAGTCCTCTTTAACGAGAATAATAATAATAATTTTTAAAAAGAGTATGGAGTGCTGTGCCCTAAAGCAATGAAGACAATATGTAATCCTCCACCACTTTGAGATCCACTAACACTTGAAAATATTTTTGAAGCCCACCTGGAGTGTCAGCGTTGAGCACTTGTCCAGCTCCTGCAGTGTGGTGAGAAGGACTAAGTGAAAGACTTATGAAGTGCAAGGAGCTCTGGTTTTGGGTGTGGCCAAATGAACTACAAGTATGGAATGAAAGGTACTGACTTCTGTAGAGTAGTGAGTGCAGCTAGGGCAAAGGTCAGGCCCAGCAACAGGTGATTAAGCACAATGAAAAAACTGGTGCTACAGTGATAAGATAGGCTCCCAGAAACGAGAGAAGCAGAATATGTGGCGTTGCCTGCATGTTCATCACTCCTTGAAAAGGCCCTCTAGGATAAGATGCTTACATTCTAGGTGAATCTCCATAAGAACAGTAAGAGTAAACCGGACCTAGGAGAGATGGGTGGGAGGGGGTCGGTCCATGTACCTCCGGAGCCTGATATGTATGTGCTTGGTCCAAATGTAATCTCAAGACAGTCCATGAGTCTGATGTCCAAGGCGAAGATGGAATAAAGGTGATGTCCTAGATCTTCTTGTGTTGACATAACCTCAGTAAGAGCTCCTCAAAGGGAGCAGTCAGACAAAACACCTCCAAATCGCCCCCTCCCCTTCCAAAAAGTGCATCCCAACCAGAGTCTTTGTCTCCCTGGGTTTTTTTTTTAATTGCAATAAAATGAGGAATTTTTTATCTTCGTCTAGACCACTTTAGTAGCAGTGTAAAGGCCAGAAAAGGACCTCACGAAAATTATTTTGCATTGTCCTCGCAATCCCATCGGCTTGTAACTGACCACCAGGAGACTACAACTCCAGCAGCACCTAAGGCTGATGATAAAAGGGGTCTTAGCCCATGAAAGACTGCCCCATGAGATTCATCACATGGAGGAGATTGACCGCACATCACAGTGCTGGGAACGTTGTGGCAGGACCCAGCTGAAGAAATACACTAGAGCAGTTTCTAACTTGTGGTCCGGGGAGCCCTGGGGGTCCCCGAGGCTATGCAGCTGCTCAACAACTACTTAAAAAATTAAATAATATAAAACAGATGAATAAAGTGTATATAAATGAAAAATGTTAAACGTTCTGTAAATGTGAAAGAATTTGCAATTGGAAGCTAAACATTTAGTTGATATTTTCAGATTGATTTGTTGAGTCAGTGGAAGTGCATCAAAGAGAATATAATGTGAACAATGGGTGGCCTCAATTGAATTTAGAAATGCTCCATCCTTTCCAATAAAATTATAATGTTGATATGTTTTACATTTGTTTGTGAATTAATTAAAATATTTCATCATCAGCATGTTTGATGAATGCTTGTAGCTGTATTTTTATTCATTGTTTTGCGGTTCAAGTCCTCGAACTTGCTTAGGCAGAGGTCCCTTGGCTTCCAGTAATGAGTCAATGGGGGGGTCCCCGAATTCTAATAATGATTTTGTGGGGTGCGCTTGGATTCTAGCATGACTAAGTGGGTGTCCACATAAAGTCAAAAGGTGAAGAACCACTGCCCTAGATACCACTGAACTTGTGGAATCTTAATATAGGGGAAAACATTTTTTAAAGCATTTTTTGATAGATTCCTAGAGTGCCTTAGGAATGTAAATATTAACTCTGCAGCATGCTCCAAGCAGGGATTTTTTGATGGTGTGCGCTAAAAAAGCAATAAGGATACCAGCGGTTCCGGCGACAGCCCCGTTCACCATGCAAATGTTGACTGTCATCTCTGGTAAGTGAATCTGGTCCGCTAAGATTGTGTACATTCCTGGAGTGGCTTCACTCCTCCAGGGTGTGCTCTTCCTTTACCCTCAGGGAACTGCAATCTTTCAGAGTCTACTAACATTCACGGATTAGAAACATGTGCTCTAGGCAGCCCCTGAAAGCCAGTTCTTCAACTCCCTCCATTTCCATAGTTGTTTCTCCATGCTGGGGCTGGGCCCAGAGCCCTTTATCATTTACCAAGAGACAAGAGTAAATGGGGCGCGAGGAGGACATGAAGGTAGAGTAAGAGGCAACCTTGCTTTACACATCTCCACTGTCCAGAGGGTCAAACCTTGCTCTGTCGATGAGGAGCTTGCAGCTCTGTCACTTTCCAATATCTCTCTTTTTCAACCACCATCAGGCCCTCGGTTTCCCTGGTTTCTCACTGCTTCTCTCAGCTAGCTTCCTCACTTTCATTGGCCACACCAGATTTCTGCCTCTGTCATGCCCAGATCTCTCATGCAGCCTTAGCCTCCGCTTGCAGGGTCTAAGTTATTACTGAATTTGAAAACTACGTAATGCAACATGGGGAACCACGTGAGAGCAGAAGACACAGGCAAAGAGGTATGAGAACCATGCAATATCGTAACCTAAATTGAGCCAAATGCCACATTTTCTTACAAACATACCTACTGCCGCAGTCTGCCCATTCTCAGCCGCCATCATGAGAGGTGTCTTTCCTGATTGGTCGATGGCGTTTACCTCAGCCTGGTGGCGCAGAAGCAGCTGTAAACCATGGATGTTATCTGCGAAGGCAGCAGCGTGAAGGGGGGTCCTGCATGGAAAGATTGAGGGATAGAGGGCAGGAGTGTCAAGTGTGAGCTGCAGAAGGCACATAATTTACACAAGCCAAAGGATTATACATGACCTCAGCAAAACTACTCTTCTGACCCAAAATAGAAGTGGGAGACAATATACTACACCCTACGTGAAAAGGCCGTAATATTTTCCAGCCAAACTAGCCTAGAATGACTAATATATATCAGAAGCCTACAACTCTTTACAGAATGAGGCTCATTCACACCACACACAATTTGTACTAATTAATCACCAACAAGTTGCTATATTTTGAAGGAATGGATGTAAGTCGGCTACCTTCCTTTGGCATCTCTGCTATTGATAATCTTGGCACCCATGGCGTCTACCAGCATTTCCGATGTGCTGTCCTGGCTGTTGATTCTGCAACAAAAAGATGGGACAACTATGAAAAGGGAAGTGATCACTTTGTAGCAGGAGACTGAGGAGAGAGAGCAAAAGACATGCCCAGTGAGCCACCGCCTGCAACTATGACAAAGACAAATGCAAAGCTTTGTGTGATGTAAAGATGATGAGGTATCCACCTTGCCTTTCAATCAAACACATTCCTTACAATTTCCAGCCCCACACCCAGTCTGACTCATTGGCCGCTGTAAGATTCGGTACTGAAAATCCTGATTCAAGATTTTTTATTAATTCTGTTTAGGCTGACGGCACCATATCCTTCACACCTTTTTCGCTCAGGCCACACCCAACCAAGGTTCACATCTAAATGGGGGGGAGTCTATCTAGTGGGTAAGCAATAACCTAGTCTTCTACATGCTGAATGGGCTGTTACGTAAGAAGCAGTAACAGGATTGCTTTGAGTGCATGGCTCATGTTGTATGTGATATGCATTGCCTATCAGTTATCACTATACTGGGTTCATGCCCTGCAGTGCAGTGGGGTTTTTGTATTTTCCATCCTGGTTAGCCCCAGAGTAGTTAGATGTGTGCCTTCTGGCAACTTACGCACGTACAGGCTAGGATTCTGCACTCAACACTTGAAATTAAGACTTTTATGGTGGCACGCAGAATTCCTCTTTTCCAGACTCTGTTCCCATGTCTTTTTCTAGGTTCAAGTGTTAATTCTGCTTTCTTTCAGTTTTTATACAATACCATGAGGATGGTAACACTCTAAATTAGAAATTCAAATGTTTATTAACTAAACACCAGCAAAATGGCTCTGTAAGTTAACACGCGCCACTATCTCTTCGGTGCTCTATAGGTCGCAAGTTTGAATTTTGGCAAGGCAGACTCAGCCTCCCACCCTTTCAAGGTCAGAAAATAGATTAGCATGCAATACTAGTCCCTGGCCATAAGTACCCCCTAAATTCAAAGCTACATTTTTACTTTACTTTTTCAATTATAAAAAGCTGGTAAGAACTTAATTATTTTCAATCAAATGTACTACATTTGTTTGACTACATGCATTTTTCTCAAAAGGAAAAATAAAGTTTTTACACTACCTATATCAATCAAGGAATTGTACGCGCGCTAGTCACCTGTGAGGGTCTCAAGGCTTCGGGGGGGGTGGAGAGTAGCTCCGCTCAGTCGAAGAGCCAGGTCTTGAGTGTCTTCCTGAAGATGTTCAGGGAGGGGGCGCGTCTGATGTCGATCGGGAGCTCGTTCCAGGTCTTGGCCGCGATGTAGGAGAAGGCTCTTCCACCCGTTCTGGCCCTGTGGATACGCGGGGTTTCGGCGAGGTCGGCGGATCGGAGGTTTCTCTTGGGTGCGTGGAAGGAGATTCTCTCGTTGAGGTATCGGGGGCCGGTGTTGTGGAGGCATTTGTAGGCTTGGGTGAGCATCTAGAAGGTGACTCTTCTCGACGGGGAGCCAGTGGAGGTTACACAGGTGTTGGGTGATGTGTTCGTGTCGAAGGATGCCGAGGACGAGTCTGGCTGCGGTGTTCTGTATGGTCTGGAGTTTGTGGAGCAGAGACTTCTTGATCCTGGCGTAGAGGGCGTTTCCGTAGTCCAGTCTGCTGGTTATGAGTGCGTGGGTGACGGTCTTCCTTGATTCGGGGGCAATCCATTTGAAGGTCTTTCGGAGGATGCAGAGGGTGTGGAAGCAGCTGGAGGCGACGGCGTTGACCTGTCGGGTCATGGAGAGGGAGGAGTCGAGTATGATGCCGAGGTTTCGGGCGTGGTTCGTGGGGGTGGGGGGGCTGCAGAGGGCGGTGGGCCACCAGGTGTTGTCCCATGCAGAGGGGGAGGGTCCGAGGACGAGGACCTCTGTCTTCTCCGAGTTGAGCTTCAGGCAGCTGCTGCTAATCCAGGATGCGACGTCCTTCATTCCTTCCTGGAAGTTGAGTCTGGTGGTGATGGGGTCCTTGGTGAGGGAGAGGATGAGCTGGGTGTCGTCGGCGTAGGATACTATGCTGAGTCCGTGCTGTCTGACGACGGCGGCGAGGAGGGCAATGTAGATGTTGAAGAGCGTGGGGCTGAGCGACGATCCTTGGGGTACTCCGCAGTTGATTTTCGTGGGTTCGGAGAGGAAGGGTGGTAGACTGATCCTTTGGGTTCTGCCGGTGAGGAAGGAGCGGATCCAGTCGAGGGCGGTTCCCTGTACGCCGGCCTTGTGGAGTCTGGCGGTGAGTGTGCGGTGGGAGACGGTGTTGAAAGCTGCGGAGAGGTCGAGTAGAATCAGGGCCGCGGTGTGTCCTTGGTTGAGGCGGGAGCGGCGAGTAGGGCGGTCTCGGTGCTGTGGTTGCTGCAAAATCCGGATTGGGAGGGGTCGAGGATGGAATTTTCTTCGATGAATTTTGTTAGCTGGGCGTTGACGATCCTCTTGGTGACTTTGGCTGCTAAGGGGAAGAGGGAGATGGGTCGGTAGTTCTTGAGGTCCGTGGGGTCTGCCAAGGGTTTCTTGAGTAGGGGTCTGACTTCTGCGCGTTTCCAGTCATTGGGAAAGGTGCCAGTCTTGAAGGTGGTGTTGATGGTGCGTCGTAGTTCTGGAGCGATGGCGGCTCTGTGGTAGATGTGCGGTGAGCAGGGGTCCGTGGGGGCCCCCGAATGGGTGCCCTTCATGGTCGAGGTAGTGTCTTCGGTGGTGACTGGGGTCCAGGAGGAGATGGTGGGCTAGCTGGAGTTGCCTGGGAAGGAGGTAGTTTCGGAGGCAGGTGTCTGGTCGTTGAAGTGGTCGTAGAGGCCCTTGATTTTTAGATGGAAGTAGTATCCGAGCTTGTTGCAGAGGTCCTGGGATGGGGTGATGTATGTGGTTTCGCTGGGGGGTTTGGTGAGTTCCTGGATGACGCTGAAAAGTTCCTTGGAGTTGCTGGAGTTGGCGAGGATCTTGTTTTGGATGAAGGTCCGTTTGGTGGATCCCTATACACCTATTTCAAGCCCAAGTGCTTGTGGTATGCAGGGAAAATTTCCCAGCCTACTGGTTTTCGCTGCACTCAAATGGACTCAGATGTTTTTCATGTGGTATGTTCTTCCCCCTAGATAACGGGGTTCTGGCTAGACGTTGAAAGGACGTTCTTGCGGGTCATGGACTGGTCAGTGGACCTAGCCCTGCAGGTAGGTCTACTTGAATATTGGAAGATCTAGGTGGACCACAGTGTGATTGGATATTGGCGAGCGTGGCCACAATGGTCGCCAAGAGGGACATCACTTGTAGGAAAGTGCCCCTTTTTGTCATGGTCCCCTCCACATTTTGCTCAACAGTACTGATGTTTTCGACTGGAAGTGCACTGGAAGCCGGCTAACCAGGCCCTAGTGCCAATGCTCTTTCCCTAAACAAGGTAAACTGATACAATTGTGATACAATTGGCACACACTGTAGCACCCTTGTAAGTCCCTAGTAAATGGTAACCCCTGGTGTAGGAAGCTGCCTCTCTATATAGCACACTAAAACTAAATACACTGTGTAGAAAGTCCAGGAAACCCTTATTGGTTTACAGGACTTTCTTCAAGAATCCCAAGTGCTCTACTTTGTGGTAGTGTGGTCGAGCAGCTTAGGGCATTTGTTGTGCACACAGTCAATAAATGGGACACACTCAAAGAAATCAGACACCAATTAATAAAAATACCCAGATTTTTATATTATTTTAGGCACCAAGATCTTCGTGATCAGGTAAGTACTTTTAAAGATAGGTTTTCAGTATTTAAATAGACAATACTGTATTTGCGGTAATGTTAACCTATGAGGGAAACATACACTGCATAGGACCACTTGTCAACGACTTACAGGATTGCTCTTCAGGACTTAAGGTAAGTAGGGACCAAGGTCCAAGACAGCACCAACGGGTCACCTCGGCCAGCTCTGGGGAGTCTGGGTGCAGAGGTGCTTTTTGATTTTGGGAGGCCTGTTGAAGTCAATGGGAAATGGTTCCTCCAAAAAGAAGGTACAAGTGGAGACTGGGGGGCCAGTCGGCTCGAACCCAAAGGGGGGCTCGGGTCTGTGGGGTCTCTGGAGCCGGGATGCACTGCCAGTTGATTGGGACTAGGGCTGTAGGGCTCGTGTGCAGTGGTCTTTGGTCCGGCAGGTCGCAGCAGTCAAAGGCACTCAGTTTTGGTGGCCTCGCAGAAAGAGGATGCAGGTAGGGACTGGGGAAGTATTCCGACAGACCTCAAAGGGGAGCTCAGGGCTTGGAGGTATCTGGGTTCTAGGGACATTGTCTGTTCACTTGGATTCAGGTTGTAGGGCTCGGTGCAGAGGTGCTTTGAAGTTTCGGGTCGCGGCGGTCAGACACACTTGCTTCAGGTGACGACCTGGCGATGGGGACACAACAGGACAGCAGGGCCACTCTGGATGATGGCTTCTACTGTGCTGACATCCCTCGTCGGCTGGTCCGTCTCTGTGGGGTCGGGCTTGGGCCAACAAGTCTTGGCTGCTGCAAGGGGTCTGGTACCCCAGGTTTTGGTGCTAGAGGGTGTAGCATCTCGATACTCGATGGGGAGTCAGGGCTGACCTCTGGGAGCACTGAACATTTCCTCCTGGGTGGCTGCCGCGTCGGTGAGGCCAGGGGTCAGCAGTTCGGCAACCGGGGCTTGCGTTTCGGTGCCTGTGGGATGTAGGGAAGTAGCTCTGCTACTCCACTGGAGATGCTGGCTGTTTTGCGACGTGTTGGCAGCCCTCTGAGGCTTTTGGAGGCTGAACAGCTGCAGGATGAGTTGTCTTTGTCGCAAATGTCAAGGACAGTAAGCAGGCCGGCAGGGTGGGTGCCAAGTCAGTTGCTGCTCCTCAGTTCTTGCTTTTTGCGGCTCTTCGCTGCCCTTCTTCTTGAGTCAGTCGATTCTGATTTCAAGGTGTCAGGGGCTCCCTTAAATACAATATTTAGGAGCGTAAAGGGGAGAGAAGGGTTGGGGTCACTCCACCCCCTATATGACCACTTCCGGTGAGGAGTGGGCATAACCCTGTCCCAATGTTCCTAATTCCACAAAAATCAAGGAGGTGGAATCCTTCTTTCGTGGGTCACATCAGGCAGCCCATATTAGGGGTGTAACTGGCCTGGTAGTGCACCACGCCACTCTGCAGATCTAATGTTCCGCCTGTCCTGGTGCCAAATGGGTCTCAGAGCAGGGGGTGGCATCTCTCAGGTCTGGGAAATCCGGGGTCGATTATCAAAGGCAGCAGGGACTTTGAAGTCCCTGGCCCCAATATATAATCACTAGCCATCCTCCTGGAGGAGGTGTGAACACCTTCCTCCAGGGCAGGCATTGTTTCTGGCCTCGGAGAGCATTGGCCCCTTATCTGCAGGGGATAAGAAACCTGTCTATGGTGGCAGGCTGTACTACACCAGTCAGCCAGCACACTAGAGGCTAGGTTTCAGGGGGCACCTCTAAGGTGCATGGTATAATAACTCTTATACTGGAATCAGTATAGATTTATTAAACCAAGGTGTTTGATACCAAACACCATATATTTCAGTGAAGCCATTATGTAGCTGGGTAACTCGTTTTGACCAGTACATTCCTTAAGATGGCTTCCCTGTTCACTTGCAATATCCAGCAATTGAACTAGATATCACAGGGCCATATTGTAAGAAACTGGCCCTATATATACTACACCAAAATGAGGTATAGTGTGTATAGGGTCCAGGTGAATCCAAAGGTAGGCAGAGGTTAAAGTTAGATAGAACCTTACTCTCTACTTGTGGTAGCTTGGTCGAGCAGTAAGGCAGTATCAGAGGACAGTGTTAAGCATTTGATGTACACACTCAGTCAGCAAATGAATTCACACACAAGAACTGAACTCTAGGCCAATTGTTTTTGTATAAAAATATATTGTTGTTTTATTTTAGAACCAAGCAAGCCTGGCACAGGTAAGCATAAAATACTTCACAGTAATAAGTTACTGAATGTCGAACAGTTTGAAAATGCAATGGAAATTGTACTTTGTTTGATTTACAGGGGAGCAGTAGTATGCAACACTTAGCAAATGCAGTACATTGGAATTAATAGGCTTTTTCAGTAAATTGCAGGTAAGTTACTTTTACGTTACTTTTTCTAACTCAGTGCTGGATGCCTGGATTCAGCACTGGGACATTTCCTGAAAACAGGTGAGTAAATGCGTTTTTGTTATTCGTGCAATTTTTAAAGAATATTTTCAGATTTCAAAACTCCACACTTAGAAACTTTTTGGAGCAGTACATTGAAATGAATAGGCTTTGTCAGTAAATTGCAGGTAAGTTGCTTTTACGTTACTTTTTCTAACTCAGTGCTGGATGCCTGGATTCAGCACTGGGACATTTCCTGCAAACAGGTGAGAAAGCACGTTTTGGTTATTTGTACGATTTTTAAAGAATATCTTTAGTTTTCAAAACTCCACACTTAGTCGTTTTTTGGAAGAAAAATTGTCAATGTTATCCTATGGAGGAAAAACAGGTTATCGGTTTGCAGGTAAGTAAACGACTGTGGGAGTTAAGGTTCTGGGGTTAGACTTAGGGGTCTCCCAAGGTCAGTGATGCACTTTTGTTTCACCCTCAACGGCACTAGGGCGGCCGGGTGCAAATTGTTGAGGCCCAATGTTATTCTATGGAGGATAGGGCGTCTCCGGTTGGTGGCTGCTGGCAAGCAGGCCACTGGGTTGTGGGAGCAGAGCTCCTAGGGTTTAGGTCAGGGCAAATTGGGAATCAAATTAGCACCAAAGGTGCACCCTCAGCGGCACTAGGGCGGCCGGGTGCAGGGTGCTGTTTTGAGGTCGGGTGCCCCGTTTTTTTCAATGGAGCGCCTCCGGTTAGAAGAAACACTGCAGGCTCGGGGACGAGGATCTTCTGGGTGCAACCACCACTTCGAGGGGTAAGTTGGGATGTCTTGGGTTGGTTAGGCACCGTTGGTTTGGGCACACAAGGCCGTGGGGCGTCGGGTGCAGGGGTGCCTTGGGACGTCAGAAAGTCTTACCCGCTCTGGTCGCGGTAGAGGGGATCCTCTGGATTGAGGCTGCAGGCGTCGATTGGAGGCTTGAGGCAGGTCAGGAGTCGCCGGATCTCGGGTCAAGATCGCCGGGGTGACCTCCTTGTGGTGTTTTCCCACTCGAGCTCGGGCCGGGTTCGACGGGTGCAGAGTGGGCTGGATTCGCGTGTCCGGCCGGAGCCAGAAGCTGCAGTTTGAACAAGTCCGGTGTTCACGGGAGAAGCAGGTTTGGAAGTGAAGGCAGGCAGGTCCTATGGGGTTTTTGAGGTTGCTGGCTGCAGGACACACCGGGATTTCGCAGGAGCAGGTTCGAGGGGAGACAGGCCTGTAGGGCTGGGGCCAAGTCAGTGGGCGTCGTCCTCGTTAGCTCTGCACGGCTCTTCGTCCTTCTTCTTTTCTTGTTGTTGCTGGATCTGAGGAAGTAAGGTTCAGGGTGCCCCCTAAATACAAGATTTAGGGGCGTTACAGGTAGGTAAAGGGCAGGGACCAATGGGTGCACCCCCTATCGTGCCACCGTCCAGTGGGAGGGGGGCAGGAGCCTGTCCCTGGTTGGTTGGGTCCCCCCATCCTCAAGATGGCGGGGACTCGGAGTTGTGCTTCACCTCACCTCCCCCACCTGAGGGGTGCAGTTGGCAGAGGTGGGCACACCTCTCTCCCTCACTTGTTTTTCCCGCCGGTTCTCCCGCCCAAAGTGGGGGGTAGAACCAGTGGGGACCAGTTGCTGAAAGCAGCAATGGGTCTGGAGAGGCTCACAAAGGCGGCATGCCTTTGAAGCTTCTCCTTCGTGAACCCTGCCCATCCTGGGGGAGGAGGCTTGGCACCTCGTCCCAGGATGTGCATTGTTTCAGGCCCCCGAGAGCAGCAGGCTCTCGATCCAGGGGTCCAGAAACATGTCTGTTGGTGGCAGCCTAAGCAGCCATTCAGTCAGGTCACTAGAAGTTGGTCGAGTTTCAGGGGGCATCTCTAAGATGCCCTCTGGTGTGCATTTTACATTAAATCCCACACTGGCATCAGTGTGGGTTTAATGTGCTGAGAAGTTTGATACCAAACTTCCCAGTCTTCAGTGTAGCCATCATGGTGCTGTGGAGTTCGTAATGACAAACTCCCAGCACCATATACTCTTAATGGCAGCACTGCACTTACAGTGCCCAGGAATGGACTTGGGCACTGTAGGGGTACAGGGCTCATGCACCTGTACCCTCACCACTAGCATAGGGCACCCAGCTAGAGGGGTGACTGATGTATGCCAGGGCAGTGGTTTGTGGGCATGGCACACAGGGATGTGTGCCATGTCGACTCTTCACTTTGTTCTGCACCAAGACACGCAGCCTGCAAAGGCAGTGTGTGTGTGTCAGGGTACAGAGCCTCTAAGGGTGGCACAATAAGTGCTGCAGCCCTTAGAGGCCTTCTCTGGTCACAGTGCCCTGGGTACCTGTGGTACCATTTACCAGGGGCTGACATGTGGCCAGAGATGCCAGTTGGGTTTAGGCTTCAATGCAGTTTTAGGGAAGGAACATAGGCCCTGGGCACCTGATTAGCAGGAGCCCAGGGCACACTCAGTCAAAGCACATCAGCAATTCAGCAAAAAGTGGGGGCAACCATGCAGAAAGAGGGCACTTTCTCACACATATCTGCTCATGCAGATATGTCCTCACATAGGATATAAAGCACCCTGCCTTAGGGCTGTAAGGCCTGCTGTAGGGGTGACTTACATATATAATATGCAGTGACTTGGGCATGGCACAAAGGAAGGTGTGCCATGTCGTGTTTTTATCATGGGTTGCACCATGTCACCCAGCCAGCAAAGGCAGTCTGCATCCAATTTGTATGGGGGTCCTTGAGGGTGGCATAAGAAATGCTGCAGCCCTTTGGGACCCTATGTGATACCCATACCTTAAGTACCAGGGGTACCATTTACTAGGGACGTACAGGGGTGCCACAGTGTAAGCCAATTGTATCTTTTACCTTGTTTTAGGGGAAAATAATTGGCACTGGGACCTGGCTAGCAGGCTTCCAGTGTACTTCCAGTTGAAAACATCAGTATTGGTGAGCAAAAAGTGGGGGTGACCATGACAAGCACTGGCATAACCAATCGGTCTCGGCAATGGGAGTGCTTAATTATAGAGAGGGCGAAAGTGGCATTGCTGTGGGGAATAAACCAATTCGTATGCAGGCTGCGGACGAAGGCTAGCAAATACGTTACAATAATTAAAATAATTTTGCATGCCGCAATAAACGAGAGCGATTAAATGTGGAGCCTTGAAAAGTTTTTAGTTGGAAGTGTGAACAAGAAGAAGCAGGAATAAAGCGCCTAGGCGAGGGAGGAGGGAGCCACAGGGAGTTGGGAAAAGAACCAACCGCAGCAAAACCCCCGGAAACCCAACCACCCTCCCTTCGGGTGGGTCAAATAAGTTTTCAAACTGCTTTCCATAAACACACACACAGATGAACAACGGATAAAACCGCACCTGACATGGTGCGAACGACAGCCAAGGAGGGACGGAAAACCGTCCGAAACAAAACACACACGCAACACAAACAGGCAGAACCCAGAATTGGGGGAGGGATGTAGAAAGGAAACATGGATGAAGAAAGATGCACACATTTTTGTTATGCCATCCCCTTGTGTCCCCGACTACCCAAGCCCCTTAAAGTATACAAATAGGCTTACACACCTTAATGATCATAGAGTCAACATGTTGAAGTAAGACCGATGTTGACACTTTAGAATAATGCATGGCTTTCGAGAAAAATAATTAATATAGGTTTACTTTATTCAATGTATTTTTATACAAACACATTTAGAAGGAGTGTCCCAAGCACTCCAAAGCACACATGCTAAGAATTTCTATCGAAAAAAATCCACTGGCAGAGAACATTTGTTATTGGAAATTGTAGAAGTGCAGTATATACCGCTGTGCAAAACATGCGTGCGGACTGGACCAATTCTGTTCAGGACCTCAGTGCCATCTCCTTAACAACTTCCACCATCTGTGCCCCCCCGGCCCAACTCGACGGTTCACAATTAGATGGGGGAGCCGGCGCTCCAACTTCAGCTAGATACCATCATCAAAATATATCATTCTTGTAGGAAAGTGGCTCTATATATACTGCACCAAAGTAAGGTACAGTGTGTATAGGGTCCACAGTTCCCCAATGGTAAGGCAGAGGCTAAAGTTAGATATAACCTTACTCTCTAAAGTGGTAGCTTGGTCGAGCAGTAAGGCAGTATCAGAGGACAGTGTAAAGCATTTGTTGTACACACTCAGTCAGCAAATGGTCTCACACACTCAAGAACTGAACTCTAGGCCAATTTTTGTATAAAAATAGTTGTTTTATTTTAGAACCACAATATGTATCAAAATATACTTTCTCAGAATGGGTTACCTTAGTTAAACACTTTTCAAATAGGCAATAGACTTTTTGATTACAGTAGTCACAGTTGTTGCAAAAGGCAACACAATGTCAAACACAATGCAACATTGAGCTCAATGGAAAGTTTTAGTTAAATGCAATTAATTACTTTGTGGATTACTTTTCTAACCACAGGACTGGATCTTGGATTCAGTCCCGGGACACTTCCTGTAAACAGTTAAGTAAAAGCGTTTTGGTTACAGTAGTGATTTTTAAGGAAAATTATTGTATTTTAAAAGTTGACACTTAGAAACTTTTCTAGGTAAAATTACCAATGTTATCCTATGGAAGGAAATTCAGTTTGCAGGTAAAGTATGTTTACGTTACTTTTGTAATCCAGTGCTGGGCTCTCAGGTTCAGCACTGGGATATCTATCTAAAACAGGCAAGTAATTACGTTTGTATCGTTGGCACGATTTTGAAAGAATATTTGTAAGATTCAGAAATCGACACTTAGAAACTTTTTCAGCAAAAAGCAGGCAATGATATCCTATGGAAGGAATTTCAAGTTACTGGTAAGTACGGTTAAAATTACTTTTCAGGGTCAGTACTGGACTAAAAGATGCAGCACTGAGGTCTCTCCTGATAACAGGTGAGTAAATCGGAATTCGTTACTGTTGTGATTTTTAAGCAATATTTTGGTATTTCAAAAGTGGACACTTAGAAGAAATTTCACAGAAAACCAGTCAATGGATCCCTATGGAAGAAAATTGAGTTAGCGGTAAGTAACGTTGTGATTACTTTTCAGGGTCAGTGCTGGGCACCAAGATCCAGCACTGGGATCTCTCCTAATAGCAGGTGAGTATTTCCGTTTTCGTTACTCGGTTGATTTTAGGTGAATATTTTAAAGTTGAGAAACTCCACACTTTGAAGAATTTTCCGGTGATGTCAGCCAATGTTACCCTATGGAAGAAAAGTGAGTTATCGGCCTTTGGGCAAGTACTTGACTGGCAAAGTTAAGATTTTGGGCATAGACTCAGGGGTCTCTCAAGGTCAGGTAAGTACAGTTGTTTCACCCCCAGCGGCACAGGGGCGGCTGGGTGCAGAGCGAGTTAGGCCCAATGTTATCCTATGGCAGGCAGGGGGCCCTTGGTTGGTGGCTGCTGGCTAGCAGGCCACGCGGCTGTGGGAGCTGGGCTCCGGGTCACTTGCTCAGGGTAAATGGGGAAGTAGATTAGGACAAAGGTTGCACTGCCAGGGGCACTCGGGCGGCTGGGTGCAGGGTGCTTTTGAGCCTTCGGGCGCTCAATGGATTGCAATGGAGAAGCTCAAGAACAAACACAGGCTGCAAGCTCGGGGACGAAGATTCTTCAGGTGCCCCCACCACTTCGAGAGGTAAGTTGGGTAGTTGGAGGATAGGTAGGTACCCCGGAATTGGGCACAGGGGGCCGCAGGGGTGCCTTTTGGTGTCGGGAAATCTTACCCTCTGTTGATCGCGGTTGGGGGGGTCCCGGGTTCCGAGGCTGCAGGCGTCGTCAGGAGCGTCGAGGTGGGTCCTTGGGGGCCGGATTCGGGATCACAGTCGCCGGGGGGACGTCCTCAGGGTCTTTGTCCACTCCCACACAGGCCAGGCTTGGCGGGTGCAGAGTGTGCAAGGTTCGCGGTTCCTGGCTGCTGCCAGGGGTCAGTTACTTGCTTTGAGCAGAGCCACTGCACGTGGGAGTTCCAGATGCTCAGAGTCACAAGGTAGCCAGGTCCTCTGGGGTTGGTGAGGTTGCTGGCCACAGGAGGTGCCGAGATTCAGCAGGAGCAGGGTCGAGGGTCGACAGGCCGGTAGGGCTGGGGCCAAAGCAGTTGGTGTCTTCCTCTTCTTAGCAGCTGCGCGGCAGGTCTTCTTTCTTCTTGATCTTCTTTGCTGTTTCGGAATCTGGAATCTGAGGAAGGAAGGTTCAGGGAGCCCCTAAATACTGAATTTAGGGGTGGTTACAGGTAGGTAAGGGCAGGGACCAATGGGTCCCTTCCCTGGGGTGGGTACACCCCCTATTCTGCCACTCTCCAGTGGGAGGGGGCAGGAGCCTGTCCCTGGTTGGCTGGGTCCCCCATCCTCA
Organism: Calotriton arnoldi; assembly: GCA_963921515.1. Taxonomy (NCBI): domain Eukaryota; kingdom Metazoa; phylum Chordata; class Amphibia; order Caudata; family Salamandridae; genus Calotriton; species Calotriton arnoldi. The sequence continues at coordinate 1,078,008 of CAWUFW010003305.1, forward strand.
AGATGGCGGGGACTCGAGTTTGTGCTTCACCTCGCCTCCCCCACCTTAGGGGTGGAGTTGGCAGAGGTGGGCACAACCCATTTCCTGCCTCTGGTTTTCCCGCCGGTTCTCCCGCCAGAAGTGGGGGTAGAACCAGTGGGGACCAGTTTGCTGGGAGCAGCAAATGGTCTGGGGAAGCTCAAAAGGCGGCAGGCCTTTGAAGCTTCCCCTGCCCATCCTGGGGGAGGAGGCTTTGGCACCTCGCCCCAGGATGCGCATTGTTTCAGGCCCCTGAGAGCAGAGGCTCTCGACCCATGGGTCCAGAAACATGTCTGGTGGTGGCAGCCTGGGCAGCCACTCAGTCCGGACACTGGAGGTCGGGTTGGTTTCAGGGGGCATCTCTAAGATGCCCTCTGGAGTGCGTTTACATTAAATCCCACACTGGCATCAGTGTGGGTTTAATGTGCTGAGAAGTTTGATACCAAACTTCTCAGTTTTCAGTGGGGCCATTATGGTGCTGTGGAGTTCGTAATGACAGACTCCCAGCACCATATACTCTTAATGGCAGCACTGAACTTACAATGCCCAAGAATGGACTTGGGCACTGTAGGGGCACAGGGCTCATGCCTCTGTGCCCTCACCACTGGCATAGTGCACCCAGCTAGAGGGGTGGCTGACCTAGGCCAGGGCAGTGGTTTGTAGGCATGGCACACAGGGATGTGTGCCATGTCGACTCTTCACTTTTGTTCTGCACCAAGACACGCAGCCTGCAAAGGCAGTGTGTGTGTGTAAAGGTACAGGGTCCCCAAGGGTGGCACAACAAGTGCTGCAGCCCTTAGGGGCCTTCCCTGGTCACAGTGCCCTGGGTACCCATGGTACCATTTACCAGGGGCTGACCTGTGGCCAGGGATGCCAATTGGGTGTAGGCATCAATGCAGTTTTAGGGAAGGAACACAGGCCCTGGGTACCTGGTTGGCAGGAGCCCAGGGCACACTCAGTCAAAGCACATCAGCAATTCAGCAAAAAGTGGGGGCATACCATGCAAGAAAGATGGCACTTTCTCACAATTCTCACTTCCAAACCAAAATATATACATGCTTTGGGACAGCTTTTTTTAACGTTATGGGTTATTTTAATTTCAAAATTACTGCATATGCCACTTGTTGCCTAACAAAACTCCTAAAGCAAACACAAAGAGATGATGGACAGAGCGCTGAAACTTTTCAGACACTCACCCCCAGTCAAAGATTGGGTTTGAATCCATCATCGTTTGTAAGAAACTGGCTTTATATATACTGCACCAAAGTGAGGTTCAGTGTGTATAGAGTCCAAGGGTCTCCAGAGGTAGGTAGGTAGGTTAGATAGAACCTTACTCTCTAAAGTGGTAGCTTGGTCGAGCAGTAAGGCAGTATCAGAGGACAGTGTTAAGCATTTGATGTACACACTCAGTCAGCAAATGAATTCACACACTCAAGAACTGAACTCTAGGCCAATTGTTTTTGTATAAAAAATATACTGTTGTTTTATTTCTAGAACCAAGCAAGCCTGGTACAGGTAAGCATAAAAATACTTTTCAGATTTAAGATGCTGTAGTTGAATACTTTCAGAATACAGTAGGACTTTGTACCAATTCGAGTTTACAGGGGTTGCAATGCAATGCACAAACTTAGTAGACTCAGTACATAGGAATCAATAGGCTTTTTTTCAGTAAAATGCAATTAGGTTACTTTTCGGATTACTTTTACTAACACAGTGCTGGATCCTAGATTCAGCACCGGGGCATTTCCTGAAAACAGTTGAGTAAATGCGTTTTAGTTAGTTGTACGATTTTTAAAGAATATTCTTGTATTTCAAAAGTTGACACTTAGAAACTTTTTCACACAGAACCACCAATGTTATCCTATGGAAGGAAATTCAATTCACAGGTAAGTTACTTTAACGTTACTTTTCTTACTCAGTGCTGGATACCTAGATTCAGCACTGGGACATTTCCTGAAAACAGTTGAGAAAATGCGTTTTGGTTATTTGTGTGATTTTTAAGGAATATTCTTAGTTTTCAAAAGTCGACACTTAGAAACGTTTTGGAAGAAAAAGTGTCAATGTTATTCTATGAGGAAAAACAGGTTTTCGGTTTCGAGGTAAGTAATCGGTCTTTTGAGTTTTGGTTCTGAGTTTTGGTTCTGAGTTTTGGTTCTGGGGTTAGACTCAGGGGTCCCCCAGGGTCAGTGATGCACTGTTGTTGCACCCTCAGCGGCACTCGGGCGGCCGGGTGCAGAGTGTTGAGGCCCAATGTTATCCTATGGAGGATAGGGGGACTCCGGTTGGTGGCTGCTGGCAAGCAGGCCATGGGGTTGTGGGAGCAAAGCTCCTAGGGTTAAGCTCAGGGCAAGTTGGGGACCAAGTTCGCACCAAAGGGCACCCTCAGCGGCTCTAGGGCGGCCGGGTGCAGGGTGCTGTTTTGAGGTCGGGTGCCCTGTTGATTTCAATGGAGATTCTCCGGGACAAAGAAACACTGCAGGCTCGGGGACGAGGATCTTCCAGGAGCTACCACCACTTCGAGGGGTAAGTTGGGATGTAGAGGGTTGGTTATGCACCGCTGGGTTGGGCACACAAGGCCGTGGGGCGTCAGGTGCAGGGGTGCCTTGGGACGTCGGATGTCTTACCCGCTCTGGTCGCGGTAGGGGGGGTCCTCTGGATTGAGGCTGCAGGCGTCGTCAGGAGGCTTGAGGCAGGTCAGGGGTCGCCGGATCTCGGGTCAGGATCGCCGGGGGGACCTCCTCGGGGTATTTGCCCACTCGAGCTCGGGCCGGATTCGGCGGGTGCAGAGTGTGCGGGATTCACGGTTCCTGGCTGGCACCAGAAGCTGCAGTTCAAACACGTCCGGTGTTCACGGGAGAAACAGCTTGGAAAGTGAAGGCAGGCAGGTCCTCCGGGGTTTTTGAGGTTGCTGGCCGCTGGACACGCCGGGGTTTTGCAGGAGCAGGTTCGAGGGGAGACAGGCCTGTAGGGCTGGGGCCAAGTCAGTGGGCGTCGTCCTCTTGTTAGCTCTGCACGGCTTCTCGTCCTTCTTCTTCTCTTTCTTGTAGTTGCTGGATCTGAGGAAGGAAGGTTCAGGGAGCCCCTAAATACTAAATGTAGGGGCGTTACAGGTAGGTAAAGGGCAGGGACCAATGGGTCCCTTCCCTGGGGTGGGTACACCCCCTATTCTGCCACTCTCCAGTGGGAGGGGGGCAGGAGCCTGTCCCTGGTTGGCTGGGTCCCCCCATCCTCAAGATGGCGGGGACTCGAGGTTGTGCTTCACCTTGCCTCCCCCACCTTAGGGGTGGAGTTGGCAGAGGTGGGCACACCTCTCTTCCTCACTTGTTTTTCCCGCCGGTTCTCCCGCCCAAAGTGGGGGGGTAGAACCAGTGGGGACCAGTTGCTGAAAGCAGCAAATGGTCTGGAGAGGCTCACAAAGGCGGCATGCCTTTGAAGCCTCTCCTTCGTGAACCCTGCCCATCCTGGAGGAGGAGGCTTGGCACCTCGTCCCAGGATGTGCATTGTTTCAGGCCCCCGAGAGCAGCAAGCTCTCGACCCAGGGGTCCAGAAACATGTTTGGTGGTGGCAGCCTGCGCAGCCACTCAGTCAGGTCACTGGAAGTTGGTCGAGTGTCAGGGGGCATCTCTAAGATGCCCTCTGGTGTGCATTTTACATTAAATCCCACACTGGCATCAGTGTGGGTTTAATGTGCTGAGAAGTTTGATACCAAACTTCCCAGTCTTCAGTGTAGCCATCATGGTGCTGTGGAGTTCGTAATGACAAACTCCCAGCACCATATACTCTTAATGGCAGCACTGCACTTACAGTGCCCAGGAATGGACTTGGGCACTGTAGGGGTACAGGGCTCATGCACCTGTACCCTCACCACTGGCATAGTGCACCCAGCTAGAGGGGTGACTGAGGTATGCCAGGGCAGTGTGTTTAGTGGGCATGGCACACAGGGATGTGTGCCATGTCGACTCTTCACTTTGTTCTGCACCAAGACACGCAGCCTGCAAAGGCAGTCTGTGAGTGTCAGGGTACAGGACCTCTAAGGGTGGCACAGTAAGTGCTGCAGCCCTTAGAGGCCTTCTCTGGTCACAGTGCCCTGGGTACCTGTGGTACCATTTACCAGGGGCTGACATGTGTCCAGAGATGCCAATTGGGTTTAGGCTTCAATGCAGTTTTAGGGAAGGAACATAGGCCCTGGGTACCTGATTAGCAGGAGCCCAGGGCACACTCAGTCAAAGAACATCAGCAATTCAGCAAAAAGTGGGGGCATACCATGCAAGAAAGAGGGCACTTTCTCACATCATTCTTTAGCTCACTTCGCCACCCCAGTTCAGACCCAGCCATACGCAATTAAGTCTTGACCCTGTTCCTCACGGGAACAGTCCAGCCCTAACTACCAAGCCAGGTCTTCCCTGGACCAGAAACCAGCATCTCTACCCATTAAAAAAGGAAAATACTAACTATTTGCCAAATGGTGTGGTGGTATAAATAACACAGTATATCCATTTGTCATGACTCATACGGATAACATTTCTGCATTGGAGCAGAGGTGTCAGAGTTCCTGAGGAAGGAACGATGTTGGCTAAGATTCTTTGAAATCAATTTTCAGTTTCAAATAGAAACAAATACACTACAGACTCCTCTCATCTCTTAAAACTTGGAAATTCAGACGTTGTACAGGTGAAGAAAGGCAACTACTCACACGGCACAGTGCAATGGGGTAAAAGGGTTTCCTTCCAGGTAGGCAAACTGATTGTGTTCAAGTAACATCTCCAAACAATCTTCGTGCCCTGAAAAGATAAAGTTAAAAAATATTCTGGGATGAGCAGTAAAAAGCATTTTTTTAAACTATCTTTCATTTTGCTGAGCCATTCAATGTGTCCTTGTGTCTATGTTGGCATGGTAACGGTTAGTTTTGATTTGTGAAACACTAAAGTAACACTAAAAGGTATGCGTGCCTTCTGTTTCTGAGCATTCTAGCTAACTAACACTAAAACAAGAAAGTGCTCAGAAATACAAGTCAAAGACAACCGTATAGATATTTTTAAGGGATTCAGGTAGGGACAAGCAAAAGAAAATGTTTACTCTACACAAAGGCAAAGTAATTCTGTTAAGAATTTGCAGCTCGCAAATACAACAAAAAGTTCTATTTGCACAAACTTGACCTACCTAAAAGAAGTGCCAGTGAAATAAGGGAGTAGAGGAACATGCAAATATAGTGGAGAAGATGCAGCAGGCAATATCAGAAGAAGTCACCTGCCCTCATCTGCTGCACAGTTGTGAAATGCCAATAGTGAGGGAGGTTTATCAGCAGATGGAACTCTACAGGATGACAGAAGGAGAGCGATAAGATTTGATGCATTCTGAGAATACCACTAATCAATCAGATGATGAAGAACAGAAGCAGGGGGAAAGCCATGACATCAGAGTCCAGCAAAGAGAATAGATGAACCCTTCTGCTATAACACAAAATGGCATTCTGGAATTTGAAAGCTTACAGATATCCCAGCCTTACCGTTGTAAGCAGCCCAGTGCATTGGTGTGTATCCGCTGTAGTCCACCACGGAGTCAAGGGGGTCTGTGGAGATGGCAGCCTGCAGCAGCATCCTCAAGACATCAGTGTGGCCACAAGCTGCTGCAAAGTGGATTGGAGTCCGTCCTTTGAAGTCCCTGCACAGCACAAAGGCGTCGTGGTCCAGCAGCCCACCCACACAATCCTCGCAGCCCGTCATCGCCTGTGCACCACAAACAAGAGCACCAGTGCGTAAGGGCCTCAGCAGGAACAGGTAGTTTCCTCACACTTCAACAATAGCAGACACAGAGAGGGTGCACAATAAACAGTACCAGCTCTGCAACAATCATCAGTCTGGAAGAATGTATGATATGATGAACTGTTAAGCTGCACAAATGCAAACAAACAGTGAAGTACATTCACAGCCTCAGAGTCCCAGTCACTGAAAGAGCCAAATGCTGCAGAAGCACTGATAACCATCAGTCTTCAACCTTTGTGCTCCTAAGGCAGAAGAAATGGAAGCTCAGCGTGTAAACCCATTCATCAAGAGTTACAGGATAACACAGCCAAGTATTAAACACTCTCACAAGTTAGCGCCTTCTGCCCAGGGGAGCAGATTGAACTCTGTACAGTTCACAGTAACTGTTGTGGCGAGAATAGCCCAGAAATACTGCATAGAAGATCCAATGTACAACTCAACTTCTGAATTGAGAAACCACATCCCATGCCCGTGTGGGCTGACCAGATTATATACTCCTACCTTTGGAGCAGACCGGGGAAACAAAGCAAGACTGGGTCAACAAAGCAAAACAAGGTCCTGTCAACTCATGCTTACTTACCCCGCGGTGAAGGGTGGTCCTGCCCCTCTTGTCTGCAGCATCTGCAGTGGCTCCCTTCTCTAGCAATAGGTGGGCACAATCCACATGCCCATTCATGACCGCCAGCATCAGAGGAGTCCTTTAGAGAGAGAATAAGGAGGCGAGTATTAATGGTTGGCGACAAAGCTTTTAAAACACTATCCCTGAAGACCAAGAAAGTAACAGGCACCTTTACACAAAAGTCAAGTTCAAATTCAATCTGTAGCAGCCATGGCAACTACACCAGTGGCTAGGGAGCAGATTAATGTTTCTTATACTCTAATTCTTGGGATGACCTAGAAGGATCGATTCCTTCCTTTACGCCAATAAAGCCTATATTCAATCAATGAAGTTTTAAAATTATTTGCGACAACATACATGGCATATGTGTGCTGGTACAAGTTTCCTACCCTTCTGATAAAGTGCTCGTTAAATGATGTGTGGAATAGGTCAGCATTGCTGGTTTCTGTGAAGCACATGGGTGCTCTTTTGTTAAAGAGCAAGAGAGCACTTTCCCCAGTCAACTTTCAGAGGTTTGGTGACTCAGTCATAGTGCAAGTAAATTTTGCTGATACAAAATAAATAGTTTATTTCTATTGGATGGCCTAGTGGTTCTCTGTGATGTAATAGAAAACCAACTTATTCTGAGAAACCATTTCACCCCAATATTTGATCAACATTTTCAAGACGAATGGCATGCACCATTTTTAAGACAATTCATAAAATATATTTTTTCAGAAATTGCATTTACGTGCCTTTTCCAAGATGTAAATGCCATTAATTTAGAAAAGGGGTTCTTACTGACAGTTTTCGTACAAGGTTTGCATAAATCCTTTTTCAATGTTGGTCTTCCTTTCACAGGTATTGTACTGTACTGCAGTGCCTGTTACTGGATGGCGTTTCACTTTGTTTCTTTTTTTAATAACTGATGGTCTGTGGGGGTTATTCCACCGAATCCCTTACCTCTTTTTCACCACTCCTCGTTCCTTCTTCTTCCCTCCTCATCCTGCCCCCCCTCTAAATATTTCTTGGCATTCACCCCACCCATTTCTTTCATCCATTTGTTAAATTTATGTTTCTGCTCCCTCATGCTCTTCAATTTTCAAACCTTTTTTGTGAGGGGGCTCCTTCCTCCTCTAAATCTTTTTCTTATTCTTTCTCCCTCTCCCTTAGTCGCTGTAGCTCTTTTTTACACTTTGATATTAAAAGTGCTCCCCAATTGGGATTCGTTATGCCGTTTACAATTTGGTGTTACTGTAAAAACAAAGGTTTTTTCATTTTTAGGATTTCTAAAGCATACTACCACTCTGAGGTCTCTTGGTGCTGAATTGCCAACTAATGAGAGAACCACAAAAGGAGAACGTTATGGAAACAGCCACGTCTTAATTGTTTTCCTAAAGGAAAGATGATCGGGAATATTTTGCAACTCATGGTGAAAGCATTCCAAATGACTGGGACTTAGACCGAAAAGGCTTGGTCCACCACATGTATTCTGGGGAAACAAGGAATTCAAGGACATTTCTATCAAATTGTTTTTCCACTAAATGGCTTTTTGATTATTTGGGTTCTCATGATGACAATTACATTATTTTGATTTTCTAGTAATTTACATTCTAAGTTCGGGGTATCCCCTTTTCCATGAACACGATATACTAAAAAAAAAAAAATGTAAAAACGTGAGAGGCACGGATACTTCACAGGTCTCTGCAAAAGGACACCTAGCTACCGACTAATTGATAAAGTAGACAACAGCAGAAATTGGAAATGATATCTCCACTATTGTGGTAACTTGCTCATCCTTAGTGTGGAACATTTTACCAACATCCTAATCCCTTAAGCAAAGCCATCCCTCTAAAATTGCTAGAGAGTAAACCTGGATAAATGAATTGCTTAGAAAACAACATTGGAAAACTTAAGCAGTAAGATTACAAAACAAGACACAGCCTTCTTAGCCCTGAGAAATTTGTCATACCGTGGCTTCTTTTTTTTATCGATATTCACAACTATGCGCACAGGTTAATAGTGCCATTGAAATATATGAACGGATTTGATTCTGAGACCGCTGGAATTAAATGGCAAATTAATTCTGGATGTTTCTCTATACCATTATACCACACATAACATTAATGAAGTCTTTCTGGACTGACATGCAGCAGTGTCTCTAGTTTGAATGTTCGATTACCTGGTCAAATATAAAACCCATCTTATTTGAAGCACTTCTAACAGATATTTTTCTGTCTTAAAAGTAGCAAAAAACCATCTCCTTTCAACCCTGGCTTTTAGATCACAATTCCTAGCCAGGTGAGCTTCATGCTCCAATTATGTCATTTAAGCCTTCCAGTGATTTATAAAGTGCAACATTGTCTGCAGAGTGGATGCTATAGTGGAGGCTCGGACCACGACCTGAGGAGCTGTGGTTATTAAACGATCAGCCAGTTATTTTTTAATCACAAGAAAGAGAAACCGTGCATTAAATTCACTTTTTGGGACAGGCCAATCCTCAAATTGTTCAAGAAACAAAGATTACAGCCAAAATGTAATCATCGTCAGGAGGCATGCCACCTGATGCACCACCTGGTACCAAAACCCAGACTCTGTGTTAGTGGTGGGTTGCTTTTCATACTGGACATGAAGTAACACTGTCCTTACCTTGTGATATTTTATCATATTTTATTTTACAATAAGCTCTGTGTAGTACATACTGTGGCAGGTAAACTTAGCAAACATTTCAACTTCTTCAACCTTCACCTACAAAAAGATACAAAACTTACTGGCCATGGGCATCCGTCACATCCGTGGTACCCATACGGTCTCCGCTATCAATCAACAGATGCAGGGAGTCTGTGTTCCCGTATGCAGCTGCCAGGAAAAAACAGAAAGATATTAGACAAAGGGGACACACAAAAGCCAGCTGGATATTACCAAAGGTATGAATACATGATAGAAAAAGAGCACAGGGAGGGAGCAGCTCCATTGCAGGCTAATGTCAGAGGACACTATTAGAGAAGGTTACATGTATTGGTCTATGCAGCATCTCAGCTGTCTTCATCAGTCTCTTTTTTTGCACTCACATCAACAGGCTAGTTACTGACACTGAGAGAAAGTTCCTCTTTTGTATGGTTAGCCCCCCACTTTTTGCCTGTTTTTGATGTGGTTTCAATTGTAGTGACCAGGGTCCCTGCCAATCAGGTCCCCTGTGCCAGTGCTTCTTCTCTGAAAACAAACCCCCAATTGGTACTTCTACCCCCTGTAAGTCCCTAGTAAATGGTACCCTGGGTACCTAGGGCCTGGGAGCCGAAGAGGGTCCCTTGGGACACCCCCTCACTGGGACCATGCCTCTGCCCTTGCAGCTTGCATGCTCCTGTGAGGGAGAAAACGACAAAGTCGACAGGACGCCATGCCAGCTAACAGTGCCTGAAGGCAAAGGTAGATCACCTCTCTAGCAGGCCTCACAGCCCTAAGGCAGGGTGCACTATACCACAGGTGAGGGCATATCTGCATGAGCAGATATGCCCTTACAATACTGGGGTCGATTTCCTAATATTGTAAGTAAACAGGCTGGAAACTCAACAACTCTAGTTCCACAGCACCATGATGGCTTCACTAAACGCAGGAGTGTTTGGTACCAAACTACTCCTTTCAATAAATCCCCACTGATGCCAGTGTGGGATTTATTGTACCATGTACCTAGAGGGCACCTCAGAGGTGCCCCCTGAAATCCTGCCAACCCTGATGTGGTCTCTGACCGGATGTAGGCAGCCAGCCACCACCAGACATGTTTCTGGACCCCTGGGTAGAGAGCCCCTGCTCTCTGGGACCAGAAACAATGCACAACCTGGGCAGAGGTGTCACGCCTCCTTCCCAAGGATGGGTCAGTGCCCGAAGAGTGGAGCTTCAAAGGCCTGCCGCCTTTGTAGTGCGACCCCTAGCCTCTGCTGCTAGCAGCGGATAGCAGCCCCTGGTTTACGCCCCACTTTGGGCTGGAAAACTTAAAAAGAATAGGAGGTGTGCCCAACTCTGCCAACTCAACCCCTAAGGTGGGGGAGGTGAGGTGTAGCACATCTTTCAGTACCCGTCAACTTGAAGATGGGGAGACTCCTCCAATCAGGGCTAGGTCTATGCCCCCTTCCACAGGAGGGTGGCATTATAGAGGGTGTAGTCACCACAGTTAAAATGCCCATTGGCCCCACCTACTACTCCCCTAAAACACCTCCTAAATTTAGTATTTAAGTGGCTCCCCCAGACCTAGAAACTAGATCTGCGACGACCTAAGAAGAAAGAAGACTGAAGACACCGACGACCTTGGCCCCAGCCCAACCGGCCTGTCTCCAGCTTCTGCGAACCTGCGACCAGTCTTGCAGCCAGCGACCTCTGACAACCTCCGACAACCCTGAATAAGACTTCAATCTCCCGTGGACAGCGGACATGTCCAAGAAGAAACAACCTCTAAAGACCCCGGATCCAGGCGGATCCGCATTTCCTGCCCACTTTGCACCAGACGCCCACGGCCTGAGTGGCTCACCTGTGCAGTGAAGTCTCCCCAGTGATCCTGACCTTGTGTCCAGCGTTGGCTGACATCTCCTGATCTCCACATCGGTGCCTGCAGTGTGAATCCAGAAGCTCCCACTGACCGTGACCGGCAAGAAGACTATGACGTTGAAATGCACCCATGCACCCGAAGCCCCTGGGCCTTGGTGAGCTGAACCGACGGTGCCCCTATGACTCCCTACATCTCTACTTACCTCTGCTGTTATTGGTCTTCCTCCTGCAACCTCCGGTGCCACGCCTGCAGCCTCTTTGCCGAAAGAAGAATCCCCCATTGTAAGAAAATGCCCTCTTTTTGCATGGTTGCCCCCACTTTTTGCCAAACTGCTAATGTACTTTGACTGAGTGTGAACTGGGTTCCTGCCAAACAGGTACCCAGGGCCTATGTTCTTTCCCTAAACTGCATTGAGACAAAACCCAATTGGCACTCTTTGGCCACATGTCAGTCCCTTGTAAAGGGTACCACAGGTACCAAGGGCACTGTGGCCAGGGAAGGCCTCTAAGGGCTGCAGCACTTATTGTGCTACCCTTAGAGGCCATGCACCTCTACACACACACACACTGCCATTGCAGGTTGCGTGTTTTGGTGCAGAACAAAGTGAAGAATCGACATAGCACACATCCCTGTGTGCCATGCCTACAACCCACTGCCCTGGCATAGGTCAGCCACCCCTCTGGCTGGGTGCACTATACCAGTGGTGAGGTTATAGGTGCATGAGCCCTGTACCCCTACAGTGTCTAAACCAATTCTTAGACATTTTAAGTGCAGTAATGCCATTAAGAGTATATGGTGCTGGCAGTTTGCCATTACGAACTCCACAGCACCATAATGGCATTACTGAAAACTGGGAAGTTTGGTATCAAACTTCTCAGCACATTAAACCCACACTGATGCCAGCGTGGGATTTGATGAAAAATGCACTCAGACGGCATCTTAGAGATGGCCCCTGAAAAAAGACCTAACTCTAGTGTCCTGGCTGAGTGGCTGCTCGCCAGCTGCCACCACCAGACTTCTTTCTGGACCCCTGGGTCGAGAGCCTGCTGCTCTCGGGGGTCTGAAACAATGCACATCCTGGGACAAGGTGCCAAGCCTCCTCCCTCAGGATGGGCAGGGTCCACGAAGGGGAAGCTTCAAAGGCTTGCAGCCTTTGTGAGCTACCCCAGCCCTTCCCTTCTTCCAGCAACTGGCTCCCACCGGTTCTGATCCCCACTTTGGCCAGGAGAATCAGCAGGAAAACCAAGTGAGGAAGGGAGGAGTACCCACCTTTGCCAACCCCACCCCTAAGGTGGGGGAGGCGAGGTGAAGCAAAACTCTCAGTCCCCGCCATCTTGCAGATGGGGGGACCCAGCAAACCAGAGAGAGGCATATGCCCCCTCCCACTGGAGGGGGGCATAATAGGGGGTGTACCCACCCCAAGGAAGGGACCCATTGGTCCCAACCTTTACTTACCTGTAACGCCCCTAAATCTAGTATTTAGGGGCACCCCGAACCTTGCCTCCTCAGACAAGAACTGACCAGAAGAAGAAGGACCGAAGAAGCTGTGCTGAACTAAGAAGAGGAGGATGCCTACTGACTTGGCCCCAGCCCTACTGGCCTGACGCCACCTCGAACCTGCTCCAGCGAAATCCCGGTGTGTCCTGCAACCAGCAGCCTCAAGAACCCGAAGGACCTGCCCTGCTTTCCAAAACCAAGACTTTGTCTCCCGTGAGCACCGGATTTGCTCACCCACAGGCTCTGGCCAAATATGCGAGTCTACACCACTCTGCACCTTACGCCCACGGCCCGAGTTCGAGTGGCCCAACACCACGAGGAAGTCTCCCCGGCGATCCTGACCTGAGATCTGGTGATCTCTGACCTGCCTCGAATCTCCAATCGAAGCCTGCAGGCCCTTTCTGAAGGATCCGCCCCCCCCTGACCGGAGCTGGTAAGAAAAACCCGACGCCTAAAGACACCCCTGCACCAAACGTCCCACGGCCTTGGGTAGCCCAACTGACGGTGTCCCAGCATCCCCAGGCATCCCAACTTACCTCTGCAACCGATGGTCACCTCCAGAATATCTTCGTCCCCGAGCCTGCAGTCTTTGTTGCAACCGGAGAATCCCCATTGAAATCAACAGGGCACTCGACGCTAAAACAGTATCCTGCACCCAGCCGCCCCTGCGCCGCTGCGGCAAGCCTCGAAAAATCCTAAAAATGTTACTAGACCTGCAGGTCTAGTGACTTAAATAATCTACTCGACCTACTTATAATGTTCTTGACCCATAAACTAGTGTCAAATTATGTAATCCGAGGCAAGTATTTTAATTCACTGAGACGCCATTTTCTTCTTTATCACATATGAGAGCACCTTCAAATACACGAGTTCAGCAAGTCTGCTGTACAGAAAACTATTTTGTTTGATTTAATAAACTAAACATTAGCTCTATATAGAGTACAAATCTAGCCACATAAAGAATACACGACCGCTGACTTGCCTCTTAGTTCATTAACTTCATTGTCATCAGGGCTGTGGCAGGAATGTTTATCAAATCATGTTTAAAAAATATCACTTTTAATAAATACATAACTTAAGCATAAAGTAGCAGCACACTGTCATTTGCAATCAGCAGATTTTACAATGAAATGGCCACAGAATTTGTCACTGACATGTGGTTTTAAAACTATATAGTGTACAATGTCTGGAAATAAAGTGCCTGCAAATATTTGTCATTTGCACATCACCAAAGTAAAGTATTCTGATTTACTTTGCTCCTATTTAAATCTTTGTTTGCATCACGCTTCTGAATTACAAAAAAAGTTCTTTCATAATTTATTTTGAAATACTTGTACCATTCATTTACAAGCAGTTTAAATGTTGTTGGAAAACTAACATTTTACATCCTTTTCTTTCAGAATTCTTGTCAGCTCACTTGACAAAAACCATTAACTGTAATAAGTGAAAGAAAAGTAAAAACCATTTTCCAGGAACAGATAGGCAACAATTAGTAAAAAGTCAAACTGACATTTGACCTCTGTCCTTGAGCAGTCAGCAAATGCGTCCAGATAAAAACAAGATTTAAAGGCGTCTTAATTGCTCATTCACTTTCTGAATGAGCAAAACACCTGTTTCTTCCAGCATAAGTTTAGTCGCCAGCAAGGACGAGTAAGTGGTAAAAATAGCTCGACCTGATAAAATCTCACTCGCAATTGCGAGTGGATTTTTCAAGGCCTGTGCGGGTGTACTTTGGGTGCTAACTCGGATCCCCCTTTGCCCTGAGCCTAACACCAGGAGCTTTTCTCCCACAACCTTGTGGCCTGCTTGTGAGCAGCCACCAACCGGAGGCCCCCTATCCCCCACTGGATAACATTGGGCCTCAGCACTCTGCACTCGGCCGCCCTAGTGCTGCTGAGGGGGTTTCAAGAATGCATCCTTGACCCTGGGGGAACCCTGGTTCTAACCCCAGAATACCAACTCCCACAAATAAGTACTTACCTGCAAACCTTAAACTTCATTTCCTCCCATATGATTGCATTGACTGCTTTTCTTGAAAAATGTTTTAAGTGTGAAGTTGGTTTGTATGAAAAACATTGAAAAACTGCATATGTACTAAAAGTGAATTACTTACCTTTTGTCTAGGAGATGTCTCAGTGTGATATCTAGGCATATCATACTGATTACCAAAAGTAATCTGAAAAGTAATCTAAAAAGTAATGTACACAGTAATCTGTAAAGTAACTAAATGAAAATGCTACTTACCCAGTATGCATCTGTTCTTGGCATATAGAGCTGTAGAGTCATATGCTGTGCATAGATCGCCATCTAGTGTTGGGTCCGGATGTTTGCACCTTGTTTTTCTTCGAAGAAGTCTTTCCAGTCACGAGGTAGGTGACTCCTCCTTTCGGTGATAGTGCGCATGGGCATCGACTCCATAGTTAGATTGTTTTCCCGCAGATGGTGATAATGGAGTTAGTAAGAGTAGTAAAAGGAGATGTCCATGAATGTATGTATCTAAGTAAGATGTTACTGCAACAGGTATAGGTACCCGGGGAGGCGGGTGGGCGCATATGACTCTACAGCTCTATATGCCAAGAACAGATGCATACTGGGTAAGTAGCATTTTCCGTTCGAGGCATATGAGCTGTAGATCATATGCTGTGCATAGACTACAGTGCAGTTATCTCCCAAAGCGGTGGCTAACCTGTAGCTGTTGCAGTGGTCTGAAGTAGTGTACGTAAAACTGCTTGGCCCACACTAGCTTGCTGTCTTGCTAACACATCTACACAATAGTGTTTTGTGAATGTGTGAGGTATAGACCATGTTGCAGCTTTGCATATGTCTTCTATGGGTATATTTCCTAAGAATGCCATAGTAGCCCCCAGTTGGTGTGTAGTGTGCGCTCTAGGGGGAACTGTTAATGTTCGTTTTGCTTTTGCATAGCATATTTGAATGCATTTGACTATCCACCTTGCAATACCTGATTTTGATACAGGATTGCCTTTATGTGGTGGAGCGAAAGCGACAAAAAGTTGGTTTATCTTACGGAAAGGTTTTGTCCTTTCTATGTAATAAAGTAATGCTCTTTTCACATCTAAAGTGTGTAGGGCACGTTCTGCCACAGAATCTGGTTGAGGGAAGAACACAGGTAACTAAACAGATTGATTGATATGAAAGGCAGAAATGACTTTAGGAAGGAATTTTGGATTGGTCCGAAGAACTACTTTATGTTGATGCATCTGTAAAAAGGGTTCTTCTATAGTTAGTGCTTGAGGCTCACCGACTCTCCTCAGTGATGTAATAGCTATGAGGAAAGCTACTTTCCACGTGAGAAATTGCAGTTCACATTTGTGCAATGGTTGGAAGGGTGGACCCATTATCCTGGTGAGAACAATGTTGAGATTTCACACTGGAGCAGGTGGATGTCTTGGGGGAATGGCTCTTTTGAGGCCTTCCATAAAAGCTTTGATGACAGGCACTCTAAAGAGAGATAGATGTTATCTATTCTGGAGGTATGCAGCTATTGCAGCCAAATGTAAGCGTATGGATGTGTACGCTAAATTGGAACACTGTAGATGTAACAAATAACATATAATGTTTTGAACAGAAGTATCAAGTGGGTTGATGGTGTTGTTAGTACAGTATATTACAAACCGTTTCCACTTTGCTGCATAGCAGGCTCTTGTGGTAGGGCGCCTAGCCTCTTTGATAATATTCATGCAGTCTGGTGGTAGGTTAAGGTAGCCAAACTCTAGGACTTCAGGTGCCAGATCACCAGGTTGAGTTGACTGGGGTCTGGATGTCTTATGTCTCCATGGCTCTGTGTGAGGAAATTGGGTGTAAGACGTAGTTTTTGATGAGGAACTACTGACAGTTCCAGCAAGGTTGTGAACCAGGGTTGACGTGCCCACGTGGGAGCAACTAGGATTAGAGTCAGGGACATTTGTTTGAGTTTCCGAACCACTTATGGAATGAGTGGGAGAGGCGGAAAAACGTAAGCAAATATCCCTGACCAATTCATCCATAGTGCATTGCCTTTGGACAATGGGTGTGGATACCTGGACGCGAAGTTTGGGCATTTTGCGTTTAGGTGTGTGGCGAACAGCTCTATGTCTGGGAAGCCCCACGTTTGAAAGAATGGGAGGAGAACTTGAGGGTGTAGTTCCCATTCGTGGGTTTGTGGTTTCTGACGACTGAGCAGATCTGCCATCTGATTGTTTACCACTGGAAGGTGTTCCGCTAGGAGATACATTTCGTGATGTATGGCCCATTTCCAGATGGTCTGTGCTAGCTGTGACAGCTGGAGAGAGTGTCCCCCCCCCCCTGTTTTTGTATGGAATACATCGCTGTCATGTTGTCTGTACGAATCAAGAGAGTCTTGCGTACTAGATAAACTTGAAACGCTTTCAGCGCCAGAAAAATTGCTAGCAGCTCTAGGTGATTTATATGAAGTTGTTTCTGCTGCAAGCTCCATATGCCCTGAATTGTGTGGGTTTGGAGATGTGCTCCCCAACCTGTCAGTGATGCGTCTGCTGTTAGTACTATCTGTGGAACCGGGTCGCTGAAGGGTCGCCCTTTTAAAAGGTTTTGTGTGTTCCACCATTGCAGAGAGTGATGGGTGCAGCCGTCCACCAACACTAGATCTGATAACAGACCCTGAACCTGGTTCCACTGAGTTGCTAAGCATTCCTGTAGGGGACGCATTTGAAGTCTTGCGTAAGGTATTAGAATGCAAGACGCCATCATTCCCAGTAACTGCATGAACACACGAGCTGGTAATGAGTGTTGAGGCTGAAACTGAGACAGCAGTACTTGTATATTCCGGACCCTGGCCAGAGTTGGGTATGCTAGAGCTTTTTGTGTGTCTATAGTAGCTTCTAGATATGCTTGAGTGTTGGACGGTTGGAGATGGGATTTGGACAGATTTACTGTGAATCCCAGCTCGTGGAGCAATTGCACAGTTTTTTGTGTGTGGCGTAGACAGCTGTCGTGCGAGCTGGCCTTTATGAGCCAGTCGTCTAAGTATGGGAAGACGTGAACATGTTGTCTTCGTAGATGGGCTGCGACCACTGCTAAGCATTTTGTGAAAACCCTGGGTGCTGTTGTTACTCCGAATGGGAGCACCTTGAATTGATAATGCTGGCCTGCTACCATGAACCTGAGGTATTTGCGGTGTGCAGGATGTATTGGTATATGAAAGAAGGCGTCCTTTAAATCCAGAGTGGAGAGAAAGTCGCATTTCTGAAGGAGCGGAAGGACTTGTTGGAGTGTTACCATATGAAAGTGGTCCGACTGAATGTACAGATTTAGTTCTCTGAGGTCTAATATAGGCCTGAGAGAGCCGTCCTTTTTGGGAATTAGAAAGTAGAGGGAGTAAACACCTGCCCCTTGGTATTGTAAAGGGACCGGTTCTATTGCACCTTTCTGCAACAAAGAGAGAACCTCTTACTTTAGAAGGGTAAGATGTTCTTGTGACATGAGGTGACACCTTGGAGGAATGTTTGGTGGAGTGTTTATAAGTTCCAGGCAGTAACCAGATTGGATAATTTGTAGAACCCATTTGTCTGATGTAATCGTATTCCAAATGGGTAGAAACTGGGAAAGACGTCCCCCGACAGGGGTGGAATGATCGGGGGGTTTGGAAAGGAAGTCATTGTTTGCAGGGGAAGTGCATGTTTAATTACCTCTGCCTCTTCCCTTTCCGTTGTTCCCTCTATATCCACTTCTAAAGTAACCTCTTGAAGAAGGTGACTGATTGTTGCCTTTGTAAGAGGAGGAGGGGTTTTCTGTAGATATATTTTTGGAGCCACCCCTGTAGAACGAGCCACGAAAGGATCCTCTGTTAGAAGGTGATTGTAAGGCCCCCATGGATTTTGCAACCTCAGTATTCTTTTTAATTTTTTCCAGTGATGTATCAACAAATGGACCAAAGAGGTGTTCCTTGTCAAATGGTTGGTTAAGAATAGAAGCTTGCACCTCAGATTTAAATCCTGAAATTCTTAACCAAGCATGCCTACGAAGCAGTACGCTAGTATTTACTGTCCGGGCTGCTGTGTCTGCTGCATCTAGTGCACATCTGATAGAGGTATTAGTTTACCCTCTTGAATAAGGTCACTAGTTCTAGACTTATGCTCATCAGGAAGAAATTGCATGAGCTTCTCGAGCTCATCATATCTCGCTAATAGTGCGTGAGCAGTGGCAATGCGCCAATGATTAGCTGCTTGTGACGATACCCTTTTGCCCGAAGCATCAATTAATTTGGACTCTTTATCAGGAGGAGGGGCTTCACCTGTGGTTTGTGAATTAGCTCTCTTACGAGCATTAGAAACTACAAGAGTCCAAGGGCAACTGGCCTTTAATATATACAGGGTCAGTAGGCGCAGATTTGTACTTTTTCTCTACCCTGGGAGTTTTGATTCTTGCTCTTACAGGGTCTTTAAAGATGTCATCAGCATGTTTAAGCATACCTTTTAGCATTGGTAATGTTTGGGTAGCCCTTTGAGATGAACTTAGGGTTTCAAACAAAAAGTCTTCCTCTGAAGCCTCTTTATGTAGCTCTACCCCATGATAATGTGCAGCTCTGTTAAGGAGCTCAATATATCCAATATTATCATCTGGAGGAGAAGGTCTGGATGGATAGAAGTCTGGGTCATTATCCGATTGAGGGTCAGTGTCATACTGATCCCATGGGTCAGTATCTTGTGGTGTATAGTCATCTGCATCCCCATCCCCTATATCTTGTGGGTCATGTGATGGTGGTGAATGTGTGGGTGTGATGAGCAAATTTGGATCATTGGGTGAAGAAGGTTGAATATAAGGTGGAGAAGGGTTAGTACCCACATTTTTCCTTTTAAGAGGAATGTGGTAATTTTCTTGTAAGCCCATTTTCCTTTTCTCAGGTAGTTTGGCAAGAATATGTTCAGTTTGTGGATTAATCACAATTTCTTTTTGTTTTGGATCCGAAGGTGGAACATCGGTCCGAGGCTCTTTTGTTGAACTGTCTTCTTTAGATGCCTGTTTTGGCGTAGAAAGTTTCGGCTCCGAAGTTTTCGGCTCCGAAGATTTAGCCTTAGTTAACGCTGGCACTGACACCAGAACGTGTTTCGACGCCGAAGGTTTGGGTCAGCACCGGCGTGAGGACGGGTAGAGCTCGAGCCGGAAGGCTGTTGTTTCTGTCTCGGCGCCGAGCCTGAAGGCGGGGCGCTTGAAACTTTTTCTCGGTGCCGACCTTGGCCCAAAGGCAGAGGAGGGACCGGAGCCTTCTTATGGAGGAGATGGGAGGGGAAGAAAGTCTCTGTACTCACGATCCGTTGGCCCGGTGTGAGGTCTTTGGCATCGGAGTCGGCTTCAGACACGGAGATGTGCTCCTCCTCGCATTCGGTTTCCTGCGCGTGGGATTCTTCATGTCCGGAGTCGTCCCCGACAAGATTCGGTGCGGAGCCGCTTTGTTGGTGCATTTCGTGACGTCGAGCCCGACGGTCACAGAGTGTCTTTTTGATCGAAACGACCGACATGCGTCGTAGTCTTTCTCGTCGTGTTCCGGGGATAGGCAAAGGTTGCACACTTCGTGCAGGTCGGTGTGCGGGAACTTAGCGCGACACCCAGGACAGAACTTGAATGGAGTCCGTTTCATCGACTGCTATCGACCGCGGGTAGGCCCAATGGCCTTCCACGAATCTTCCGATCGAAGGCTTTCGAGTGTAGACGATAAGCGGAAAAAGGGAAACGCGATCGATAAACAATACCGTCGAGGATAGTGGATTGCGCGTCGAAGGGGGCCCGAAGAACGGTGCCGAACCGGAGCGCAACAATTCACATCCGAACCCGATGGCGGAAAAAAACAATCTAACTATGGAGTCGATGCCCATGCGCACTATCACTGAAAGGAGGAGTCACCTACCTCGTGACTGGAAAGACTTCTTCGAAGAAAAACAAAGTGCAAACATCCAGACCCAACACTAGATGGCGATCTATGCACAGCATACGATCTACAGCTCATATGCCTCGAACAAGTAATTTCGAACTGTTGACTAACCGGTAATTCAACAAACTGCATTTGAACCTGCATTTAACTGTAAAACACTGCATAAGATTCTGCAAAGTATTATTTCACTTACCTGCATCAGGCTTGGCTTGGTTCTAGAAATAAAATAACTAAATAATATTTTTATACAAACAAATTGGGTTGAGTTCAGTCTTTGAGTGTGTGACATCATTTCTTGTCTGAGTGTGTACAACAAATGCTTAACACTACCCTCTGATAAAGCCTTACTGCTCGCCCACACTACCACAAATAGAGAGTAAGGAGCTATCTACCTTTACCTCTGCCTACCTTTGGGGTTCCACTGGACTATGTGCACACTATACCTCATTTTGGTATAGTATATACAGAGCTAGCTTCCTACACCCATTGAAAAGCACTGGGCGCCCGACGTCGAAATTGCACCCTGCCGCCCCTGTGCTGCTGGTGGTGTAGGTTTGGTGCTGCTTTGTGGCCCTCGCCTGTGCTTAACCTAACCCCCAAAGCTTGGCCCTTGCAACCGATCTATTTACCTGCAAGCAGTGTGGCTCCAAGCACCCCCTGTCTCCATTGGAAAGCATAGGGCCGAACTCTGATTTTTACCGCTGCACCCGGTCGCCCCTGTGCCGCTGGTGGTGCAGTTTTGGTACGCACCTGATCCCTGGCCCTTGCGGACTTTTGGGTCTGAAGTCTGGATTTGTGAGTGCTTTACTCACTTGTTTAACTGCGATATTGTTTTCCCCATAGGATAACACTGAACTGTTCTGAAAAGGTTATGCGGCAATTTTTCAAAATGAAAAGTATTTTTATTTAAAAATGTACCTACCTTATTACGAAGATCTTGGTCTTAAAATAAAGTACAAAGTATCATTTTCTAAAATTGGTCTGGATCTCCTTCTTGAGTCGTGTGTCCATTATTGATCCCTGTTGTGCAATAAATGTCTTACACTCCTCTGTGTTAGGCCTAAGGCTGCTCGCCCACACTACCACTAATAGAGCACTTTGGGTTTTACATTGAGACCTGTACGCTTTTGGGGAACCCCTAGATTCTGGGCACAATATTACCACCTAGTGGCAATATCATATACAGAGCCAGCTTCCTACACAATGTCTAAGAATAGACGTAAATATTGTAGGGGCATATTTGCTCATTCAGATATGCACACACCTGAGATATAGTGCACCCTGCCTTAGGGATGTAAGGCCTGCCAGAGGGGTGACTTACCTATACTTTAGGCAGTGCTTGTTGGCATGGCACACAGGCAATGTGCCATGTCGACTTTGTTGTTTTTCACTGCATCAAGGCATGCAGGCTGCAGGGGCAGTGGTATGGCCTTGGTGAGGGGTCCCTAGGGACCCTCTTCAGTTCCCATGTCCTAGGTACCAAGGGTACCATTTTCTATGAACTTACAAGGGGTCGAAGTTGCCAATTGTGGAACAGTTTTAGGGAAAGAACACTGGTACTGGATATTTAGGACAGCAGGGGCCCAGTACTCTCCAGTTAAAGTTGCATCAAAAGCCAGGCAAAAAGTGGGTGGGTACTGCCACAGAAACCCACTTTCCTACAGTCCACTCACAGCCAACTGCTCCTCCAAATCTCATCTGATTCAAGCAAGCACACTCACATTATGCTCCCTCATCAACTTCAATGATACTAGAAATCTCGCTCACACAGCACCTGCTTTCTTAAACCTGATGCTGGTGAGCTTCCTTATATCAGGCTTCACTTTGACTTGTGTCATGGTAGCTAACATCTTCACACCCATTTGCAGTCTTCCACTCAAAGTTAATAAAGCTATGCTAACCCAACATCCCACCCCATCTTGTGTTATCATAGCAAAATCTGTTACACCCAGATTTCTCTACAACTCGTGGAATGGTAGTGAATCTACTCACCAGCAGCATGCAATGGTGTCCATTTCCTTTTCCTCTCCTTCACTAGAGCAGATGCACCATGGCTGGTAAGTACCTCCACACACTCTGTGGAGCCCCTCTCCGTGGCGAGGTACAGAGCGGTGCGGCCCTTGTGATCCCGCACATCTAGGTTCACCAGAGTCTCAGCGAGAGTCTTCAGAGCTTCACAGTGACCGTTGTAGGCCTGAATCCAGACACAAATGAGAAGTTGAACTTCACATGCATCATGAACCCTAAATACTCCGACTCAAAGTGAGGAAGTAATGCATATTATATAAATTTACAGAGTGGATACAAAAATGGTAAAAACAATAAGATGCACTCAAGAAACGTTTAACACTCAGGACTCAAGCCCCAGTACTTCACCAACATAGGGCAAAACAGATTTCCTGAAATGTAAAACCAATGTGGTAAGAAGAGACATTCAGAATTGAAAATATGCATAGTGCTTTTATCTGTTTTTCTCCACTCCAAACAAGGTGTCTGCTATATTCTCAAAGTGTTCATCAATATACCTTGTTGAGTTACATATACAGCAACAGAAACTCTTAATACACTTGCAATTCAAAAGGCTCATAAATTCAACTCTTTACCATTCACAAAAGGTATAATAGAACTCACACATGCCATAAAAAGAACAACCTTCAATGTTCTACAGCTTTGAAATGGAGTTTCCTGATATGATGAATATATTCTTTTCATGTCTAATGGAATTGACGTTATGACAATCACGACAAGTTGGGGAAGTGAGAAAGAAGCCAAACTCTCAGATGTCAAGAGGCTAAGTTAGCCACAACCGACATTTTATTTAAGGGTGAAATTATCAACTAAAAATTTTGAGTTTTCTCAAGAGAATGATAAAATTCGGTCAGATACATTTTTGCAGCAGGCAATAATTGGAAACAGGTCTTTTGATGTGGAGTCTGTTTAGTATGCTCATATTCATGAACACAAGAACCATGCACATAAAATGCAATACCACGGTGGGTACTAATGAGTGAGCAGAGGGACCCTACCACAAATCTATTACAAACCGTCATGCACATTGTATGAAGCTGGCTCTTTATATATTTTAATATTCTGATATACTGAGTAAAGAGTCCAGGAGTTCCCTTATAAGCGGACAGGGGCTTGCTCTAGCAATCCCAAGGTGCTCTATTAGGGGTAGTGTGGTCGGGCAGCCTTAGGCTTAATCGAGAGGAGCGCAAGACATCTGCAAACACACATAATGATCAATAAATGACACACAAACCTCAAGGAGGAGATCCACACTAATTTATAAAAATAACAAGTATCTTTATATATGTTTAGGCATCAGAGAAAAATCGTTCAGGTAAGTACCTTTTTCAATATGAATTTTTTTCAGTTCAAAAAGTGAGCACTGCGATTTCTAAATTCTGCAATGTTATCCTACGGAAGGAAGAACAAGTTCTGCAAACAGGTATAGTACAGCGACTTACGGGATCAATCTCCAGAAGTTAAGGTGAGTGGTGGGCAAGGTCCAAGGGAGCACCAACAACACACCACCTGCGGCACGAGGGAGGCCGGGTGCAGGGTGTAAAACAGCTTCGGGAGCCCAATGTTATACCATGGAGATTGGTCTCTGCGAAAAGAGGCTGCAGGCTCTGGCTAGGAGGCCAGTCAGGCTGAACCAACAGGGGGCTAAGGCCTCACAAAACTCAGGGACACCTTTGGTCCTCTTCTCTACGGACCAGGGGCGACAAGTGCAGAGGTGTCCTTAGGTGTCGGGTTTTTCCTTACCGGAGCAGTCGCGGTAGAGGGGGCTTGCGTGCGAGGCTGCAGGTGACGTCGGAGGGTCCACGAGTGGTGAAACCACAATGGACTTGGGCTCTGGAGGGCTGGGGGACCTTGTTGGCACCATTTGCCCACTTCGACTCGGAGTGGAGTAACATCAGTTCACGTGTTTCACCCCCAGAGGCACAATATGCCTTTGACTTTTTTTTTCTTTTTACACAATTTGGTGGCTATGACTACTCATCTGGGCATAGATTACAAGAATGTAGAGGCAGACACCACGGGCATTCTGTACCACAGAGTAGGAGGTATCCCCATCTGATACAAGATATGTCCAGACCTCAGCAGCGACTAGAAACTGCCATGCACCCCGAATATTATCTGCACTACACATTATGAAACAAAGGGGACTGTTACATGCACCAGAACCTTTCTACATCCGCTACACTGCTGAACATGCTAAACAGTTTTATCTATGCATGTATTTTAAATGGACCCTGTAGGAAAGTACAGCTTTTTGACATGGTCACTCCCACTTTTTGCCTGGTATTTGATGTGATTTCGACTGGAAGTTCACTAGGTACCTGCTAACCAGGTTCCCAGTGCCAGATCTCTTCCCCAAAACTGTACAATTGTACCCCAATTGGCAATACCTTTGGCACTCGCCATAAGTCCCTAGTAAGTGGTACCCTTGGTACCTAGGGCAATGAGGCCAAAGAGAGCCCTTAAGGGATGCAGCACAAATTGTGACACCCTAAAGGACCCCTCACCAAACACATACAGACTGCCACTGCAGGCTATGTCTTGGTGCAGACAAAAGTGAAAACACGACATGGCACACAGCCCTGTGTGCCATGCCCATAGACACTGTATGGAATATAGGTAAGTCGGCCCTCCTGCAGGCCTTACAGCCCTAAGGCAGGGTGCACTATAATACATGTGAGGGCATAACTGCATGAGCAGATATGCCCCTGTGCTAATCAGCCCTATTGCTGCCAGTACAAGTGACCAGGGAAGCCATTGTGAGTACATGTGCTGAACACTGGTAAAAACTAGTTCCAAAGCGACATGATAGCTTCACTGAAAATAGGGATGTTTGGTGTCAAACATCTCGTATTATTGAACCCACGCTGATGCCAGGGATTTATTAATACATGTAAGCAGAGAGCACCTTAGAGATGTCCCCTGAAAACCTACCAGCCTCTGGTGTGTTGACTGGCTGGTTCTTGCCAGCCTGCGGCCAGAGATGAGTTTCTGACCCCAAGGGTGAGGGCCTTTGCTCTCAAGAGGACAGAAACAAAGCCTGCTCGGGAAGAGGGTGTTCACACCGCCTCCCACAGGATGACCTACTGATTAGCATTCCAAGGCAGGGGAGCTTCAAAGAAGCCACCGCCTTTGAAATGCAAATCTGGCTCCCTTCACAGGAGATGAAGCCGACCCCTTTGTCCAGAGCCCTTTGGCACATGGACAGGCGGGAAAATTAGCTTGTCAGGTAGGCGTGCCCACACCTAGGTTAGTACCATCCCTAAGGTGGCCTAACCTGAAGTGGACACGACTTTTCAGAGTTAGCTATTTTTGTGATGATAAACTTAGTAACTCTGGGACATGGGTTATGCCCACTTCCCAAAGGAAGTGGTCATATAGGTGGCGTAGTGATGCAAGGGTAGGTAGCCCATTGGCTACTCCCCTAAACTCCCCTAAATTCAGTATTTAGGACAGCCCCTGGCACCAGAAAAACAGATCCTGCCAACCTGCAAGAAGAAGACGGATGTGAAGAGTCGCAAAGAGCAAGAACAGAAGATCCAGCAACTGACTTGGCGCCAACCCTGCCGGCTGACTTCGACACTTGCACCAAAAGCCGACTTGTCCTGCAGCTGCTGTGTCTCCAAAGCCTGGGACACCCTCCAGTACTTCACCCAGAAACCAAGAACTCCCGTGGGACTGCGGACCTGTTCCCCTGCCTTCTGCAGGTACCAAAACCTGAGCTGTGAGGCTGCACAAACCCCATGCTGGAAAGCACCACTGCACCCGAGCCACCTACCCGAGCTGGGCCAACTGTGCCAATGTGGTCCCCAGACCCTCAGGAGTCAAAGCCCACCTTGGGTTTCTCCACTGTGGACTTCTCAACGCTGCCTGCAGCCTCTGTTCGCAGGCCTCCCCTACCGCAACTGCTTCCAGTAAGAAAAACCCGAAGCCTAAGGACACCTCTGCACCCGTCGCCCCTGGTCCGTGGAGAAGTGGAGCAAAAGTGTCCCTACGTCCCAGAGCATCTTGAGGCCTTAGCCCCGCTGTTGGTTGAGCCCGACAGGCCTACCAGTCAAAGCTTGCAGCTTCTTTTTATGAAGACCAATCCCTATTGACTTCCATTGTGCTCAAATCTCGGATTTGCACCCCTGCAACGGGCCACCCTAGTGCCGCTGGTGGTGTCTTGCTGGTGCTACCCTGAACCTTGCCCACCACTCACCTTATGTCCAGGAGATTGGTTCCATAAGTCGCTGTGCTGTACCTGAATGCTGTACTTGTTCTTCCTCCCATAGGATAACGTTGCAGCTTCTCAAAAATGCACTGTTGAATTTTTAAATGCAAACGTTTTTCTACTGAAAAATGTACTTACCTGATCGTATTGATTTTGGAGCCTAAATATATATAAAGATACACGTTACTTTTATAAATTGGTTTGGATCTCCTTATTGACTCATGTGAATCATTTATTGACTATTGTGTGTATTTGCAGATGCCTAACACTCCTCTCTGATAAGGCGATGGCTCATCGACCACACTACCCCCTAGAAGAGCACCTCAGGATTGCTACAGCAAGACCCCGTCCACTCATAAGGGAGCCCCAGGACTCTCTGCATTATATATCTCATTTTGATATATCAAATAAAGAGCCAGCTTCCTACAGACCCATGTTTAAAATACAGTCAAAATTGGACTCAAATGGGCAGAATTATACTGTAATCTGTATTCTATGCTGATCCAATATGAAGTCTGGTCACGAGCCCCTGTCAAAAGATTTACACCATGCAGCACACCAGTTTTCCAAAATAGTACCAAATGCTTAACCTAATGCATCTCAACATGTCCACGATCCTTGATAGGCCCAGCCAGCTGCTGTCTCATCAGCCACATACGCAGCTAGCATCATAGCTAGTGCATGAGCGGGTTAGCCCATGCTGCCTTGGGACTGGAAAGGTCGAAGGACGCTCTCTTGGCACACTGACAAGGACCTATTTCTCTAATACTTATGTTCTTATCCTACCATAAGCCCGGAGTATTTAGGGAAAGTAGTGACAGCCCTTCCCAAAGCTCTCCCTTCTTTCAAGGGAACAGCAAGGTCTGCTTGTCCTGCACTCTCACTGTGCACCATTCTGAGAGCACACTAGCATAGGCACCTGGCTAGAGACAGTAAAAAACAAGGCTAACATTCACCTGCAGCTCGCTTAATTGACAGATCGTTCACTTAAATTGGGTTAAAAGTGACAGCAAAGCAGAGCTATCACTCACTTATCAGAAAGAGCAAAATGATCTGGTGTCTGCTAAATGGTCCCCATAGAGTGTGAATAAATGTCTGCTGTGTGTTCTGCCTGCCTTTCTAAATCCATCAGAACCATGGAGACCGGGAACAGAGAGCCCCAAGGGCACTTATGGTGCAAGGAGCCCTCGGGAAATGGATCATCGAAGACCAGGACTCTATGGGGACAAGGAAAAACAGATGAGGGAAACAGAAACAGAGGACACAATAACATTTATCAGCAATGGAACACTAGGCATAAGCCTCAAGTGCAAATAGATTTGAAAAAAGGAAAAGGACACAAGAGGGCCTTATCTGTCCAGTCTTCTAGAAGACAGAGAAACAAGAACCCAAGGTGACATGGGTCCATTAGGAACAGGTTTGGAAACTATGTACCCCAGATACGAAATTGTAGAGCCCGACACACTGCAGTAAGAAGACACTAACTAACAACCACTAAAGTAACTTGGAAGGGCATAAGATCCATCCCATCTCTGACCTGGGTTAGGTAGACGACTGTTAGATACGAAACCCCTATGCAGAGTAGCCTGAAGTCTTTTACCCACAACAGAACTCTTGGTCACAACATTACGTTGGAGGATCTATACTTTCTTATGAAACACCACCAAATCGAAAACCCACACATTACAAACCAAATTGCCTACATTTCCAAGGGCCACAGGATGTGGAACGTCCCCTGGATTCTGAGATTATCTATGGGGTAAACCCAGAACTATAGACATTTTCTGCCCATAAGAACAGAAAGTTCCAAGAGACCATGGAACTGCCACATACTGCACTCTACAAATTAACACACATTTTTCAACATATAATGCATTACATTTTAATATGCAATGTTTATAAAAAAATTATTAGGATTCTGTAAACAAACACATGTCTGACTTTGGTCATTCATCATCATAGGAAAACAAGAAAATGTAAAAACTATGCAATAATAACAAATGAAGGCATACTATTGAAATTAAAGACAATTTTAAAATTCAGCCCCAAAAAAAAACCACACAAAAAAAACTGCTTAAATTAAATTCTGGGTGCCTATTTATATGAATATGTTGAAATTGTCATTAGAACTGCTTTTTGGAAGCTGTGGGCTGTATTACAAATCTGACTAAAATTCCATTCCCTACACAAACAAGAGTTTGCAGAGGGATCAGAATTATAAGGTACACATTCATTATAGCACCCTCCAAATTCTCCCTCTCAACCTACCAAAAATAAAGTACACCTGAAAAATCCTGGCTAAGTATATCAGGGTCATAGAAGATCAAGACGCTGGGATCACTTCTGAAGAGTAAGCCATGAGGAGTAGGCCCTCCCTCACTATCATCGACCCCTCACAGACAGAGGTGCTCATACTCACAGCTAAGTGCAGTGGGCTGACTGGAATGGTGCTTTCCACATCCTCCAAGCAGTTAAAGGACATTTCCAGGAGCTGGAAGAAGAGATAATGAACACCGTGAGCCCTCCACAAACATCAAACAAGGAGGCTCTTAGACTGCATATCATGGTGTCGAAGAAAGAGGCAACAGTGGGAGGGTTGGACAAAGGAGCTCCTCTGAGAGTAGATGTTTGGTAAGCGCATATCATATCTTTAGAAATAAACCGCAACGGCCCAACTAAAGACAGAAAGAAGTTGCAAGTACACAATTACAATAGCAGAAAACGTAACAGAGATGTCAGCTGAACAGCCAAAGCTATGTGAACTTGTTGCACCTGAAACATGCAACTTAATCACTGGAGTACCACTGCATTTCCATTGCTGCTCTACAGATGGGGTGTGTTTAGAACAGTAGTAGATGATGCAAGGTCCAAGACAGAACATTACTGGCGCGTGTTGAGGTGTGTACATAGCTGCACCAGGTCTGCAACTAAAATTGAGATGGCAACAGATTCAATTTCAAACACTCTCATGCTCCACAGCCAGGAATAACTCACCAGTTCAAGGTTCTGTCTGTTGCCATAGGCAGCTGCATAGTGTACCGCAGTGTATCCCTGCTTGTCTCGGAGGGAAGGGTCAGCACCATTGTCCAGCAAAAACTCTAAACAACTGCAAACAGAACAAAGTGATATCAGAAGTCCACCAACACATGAGGGAGATCCAGCAGACAATCACTGTTTTCAGACACAACAATGAATATTTTTCCGGAATGCCAAATCAAGTAAAAGTTAACTGGGCAATCACTCCAACTAAACTCTCAGATTCATTTTAGAGAAGCCAAGCACCTATACACATAGGTCTATGGCGGAACTCCCTGCTTTGAAGAAGCTAACCTCACTGGATAACGTCCTAAGGCTGAAAGGGCTATTTTCTCGATCACTCACATTTCTTTTTTCTAGTCCCTCATCCCAAGTTCCCCTCCCTCAAGAAGCTCTAAATCCCACAACTGCATAATAAGCACGCACACAATGCCGGACAGGCTAGGTGGGAGGAGGAATTGGGGAGGTCATTGAGCGCTAAAGAATGGGGAGAGATATCCTATAAAGCCAGACACACAGCTAGTAGCAACGCTCTTACCGAAACCCTCACAAAAGTAGCCACGTACTGGTATTATACCCTGGTCCGACTGTACAGGGTCAAGCCCACACAGAGCGCGAGCTGTTGGCGCGGATGTGGGCAGTGGGGGACACAGACACATATCCTGTGGGAGTGCCCCCAAATCCAACAGTACTGGGCACAGGTATCAGATGATATTGACAAACACCTAGACACCCAACTGCCGCGCTTCCCTATATACATACCCCTAGGTCTTCCAAACCCCTTGACCTACCCTCTGAAATCCAGACGCGGGCGGCAAATAGGAATGGCGGTAGGAGCTGCTACCCAAAACATTCTCAGCCACTGGGGCTCACCACAGACCCCTACACACACTACCTGGCTTCAGAGGCTGAGCAAATTCACCGACTGTACATTTCAAGAGTCCCGATGTGGGAGTGTGGGAGGGAGGGGGGGTTTCATTGCCAGCACGACATTAGCAACAATATATGTCAGGCCCTCTGGGCTGAATGCCTATTGAAAACCGTGAAACTTGCTGTTGGCATTGTTTGTTTTATTGAAATGCTAATAAAAAGAACTGAACCATAAATCCCACAACTGAACAGGAGCATCTGGTTGCTATATTTTCCTGTTAAAAAATAGGACCTTTGTGTGTGAAAGCTATGCATGTGCTTCATACTCCAACCAGACAGTAATTCCTTTCGAGTTTGGGGAATGTCTTTTTAAGGAGTCTGTACCACCAATTTGGTATGCTTCAAACTTTAGCCAGAACAAACTGTACCATAAAGGAGCTTTCTTTTCAGCCTTCCCCACTGCTGCAAGACCTCAATCTCAAGCATGTACCCAAAAAACGAGTTATTCACTGATGTTTACACGGGTATGACGGAGGCAACAGTAGGACTGGAGGAATTTACGGTGCATATTTTCCTAATAACATTACGTATACATGGACAATTCAGTTCGCACACAAGCACTCACAAAAAGGCCTCCTTCTGCCGAGATTCCTTTAGCATCTCTTCGTCTGACTCGTGGCCATTTGCTGACTGGACCTCGGCTCTGGAAAGTAAAAGATCTTATTAGAAATACAAGTAATGAGTAGAGTGTGAGAGAACGCAACTCGATGCAGGCTCACATAGGAAGCATTGCTCGCAACAACTGCACAAAGTTATTGATTCCTGCACGTGTCCATCAGGCCAATCAAGTAAATAAGTGCACTGACTCATGAACACCAAAACAGTCATTCCGCACAACTGGAAAGAATCTTTGCGCAACAACTTTAGATCCTTGTGTCTTTACTCACCACTAGACAATTCTTGGTTGAAGAAGTATGTTGCATTAAGCTTTGCTGCCTATCAACATGCTAAGATGATGTACTGTGTACAGGCTTAAATAATAACACTCAAATCAGCACTAGTCTAGTGTCATCTATTGTCCTGAGAGAAGGGAGGTGCTTTCATGATTAAGGAGATCCTTTAACTCTTAAAGGATTATTCAAGAAACTGAAAGCCCACAGAAACAGGGAAACCAGTTTCTCCTGTTGGTTTGTTAGCAACACATACACTTATCATTAGAAACCGTGAATACAACAACAATACCTAAACCTCTTACCTTCTGTAGGTGTCGGATGCAGCAGAGTAGTGTAATGGCGAACAGCCTTTACTGTCCACCTCATTAATACTGGCTCCGGCAGTGACCAGTGTCACTGTACATTGATAGCTCCCGTTGGCAGCTGCGTAGTGCAAAGGAGTCCTGCAGGGAGGTACAGGAGTGACCAACACATTAAACTAACATCAAATGGCAACACCTGCAGCAAGTAGGGATCCCTGGCACAGTAATGCATGGACCTCCTTCATTAAAGCCTAACCTAAAGGGCCTACCGGCTGAGGATTACACAGAAACTTCATCATCAAAGCCTGCCATGGGATAATAAGGGGCATTCTTCATCAAAGCTACAGCTGAAAGGGTGAACTCGGGATTGCATGTGATCTTCATCAAAGCCAACCTAAAAGGACTACTGATCCAGAATTATATTATGTTGGAACTTCTTCATTATAGCTTGAGTTGAAAAGGAGCAACTCTCACCTAGGATTACATGACAATTTTCAAGTTCCGATTTAAAGAGGCCCACTGCCAAAAGTGTACATGTGATCTCCTTCATCAAAGCAAAACCTAAAAGGGTCGTTTATCAAAGGAGGTCCTGTGTGAAATCCTGTGTTTATTGGGTTTACTATTGCAGGATAAAATGGGGGATCTCCTTTGTCAACCTAAAAGGGTCCACTGCCAAAGGATTATATGCGATCTTCATCAAAGTCAAACCTAAAAGGGTGGTTTGTCAAAGGAGGTCCTAAGCAATCCTGTGACAAAGCCCAACTTAGGAGGGCCTCTACCACAGCATCACTTGGGATCTGCTTCATCAAAGCCTAACCTAAAAGGGCTTACTGCCACGGGATATAATGGGGTTTCCTTCGCCAACGCATACCCTAGAAGTGTCCACAATCATAGTGCACGTTAAAAGGGTGTGCTCTCAAAGGATTATCAGGACCTCCTTCATCACAGTCCAATCTAAACAACACCACTGGAGGAGTAAACACACTATTTTTCTCAAATGTAGACTCATTAGCCCTGTGTGCTTCAGGCATAAACTTGGTCACTGTCTATACGCAGTAAGATCTTTAAAAGGCAAATAGAACACAAACAGCACACAATATGAATGTTACTATTGATGCTTTTCACATCAATGTGACAGCCTTCACTAAAAAGACACGCTTTCCTCCTCCCTTAAACTTTCAGCTGGCATTATTTATTTATTTCACTTCAAGTTTAGGCTAAACTGGTTGTTTTTAATGTTACAAGCAGCTGAATTCTGCAACAGAAACACCACTCAATAGCTTTGCCCACATTAGTGTGTGCAGCATCACTGGCAGATAGTTGGAGTACATTTTAGTGTAGAAGATGAACACTGTCAGAGTCTGTGAGGGATTGTTGCTCCCCTTAACATCACTTTTCAGAATAGCCCTTATTGAGGTAGTAGCTCTTTCTGGTTTTGTCCTATGAGCCAGAAGGATCCCGGACATTTCTGCCATATCAAAGATGTCAGTGTTTTTTAGGTATAGTACTGAGTAGGCAATTCTGGTTGTGTGGAACGCCTTCATAAGGCTCTTTGTTTGATCAAGCTTTGTTAATATTCAAAACCATCGTTATAGTCAGCTAGCATAGGACTCCTTTGAAAACAAATTCATTAAAGACAGAGGAAAAGTTGCTCAGCTTTTTCAACGTTCCAAATGTCTGTGGAGGATTATATGACCCCCTGACAAAGTACCCTCTAAGTGTTTCCCCTATTTTTTCTAACCAAGCTGCACTTGAATTAATTTTAATGGGTTCTCTCATCTTTATTAGATCATGTTGTAACTCATCTTACACTAGGAGTGCCCTGTGAAGAATCTGTGACCTATGTATGTGTAGCAAAACCTATTCTGGAACTTGAAATTGAACTATATAATCACTCTTGGGTTAACTGAACACTTTAAAGATAATACACAGTATGAGACTAGAACAAAGCCTTTTTTAAAACAGGCAATTCATTGGATGATTTAACAATGCATCCCAAAACCCAAGCAGGCAACATCAAAAAAGGCAATATTCGACAATGACCATTGATGGCGATTGTCAAAGATACAGGATTGGGTAGAGAAAACTGACTTTTTTCTCCATATATTGGACCTTCATAGGTCAAGGACACAATCTTTAACTAATAGAAAGAGGCAAGTCCATTCATATGCCTACTGTATTATCTATTTACAGGATACAGAGGGAGATATGGATGGATGGCGATCGTTAAGTTGCACTATTCACTTTTGTCTACAATGCCTTTAATCTTCCATTTCTACCAGTTTCCTTATTCTTTCGCCTGTCACCAGCCACCCCTTGTGTGCCTGCGTCCCATCATGGTCAAGATACTGTCTTTGTATACTGTCCATTTTAGGATAGCATGGTATCTAGGGGGTAAAGCAGTTCCTGTAGGTAGGCTCTCCAATCCCTCCAGTCCTCATCTAGTTTTTCATCACTGTGGCCCTGCTTAATTAGGATCTTCTCGCCAGTGACCGTTCCTGAACAAACCTTATCCACCATACTAGTGTGGGAGGCTTCCCCCGTATCCGGTGCTCTGTTATATTGCATCTTGCCAAAAGCAATATAATCTGGACTGCTCGTTTTCTCATTCTGACTTTAGTTCTGAACGTCTATACTAGGCAGGCCTGTAAACAGTGTTATTGTGGTCTGTTGCCTTGTGAATTTGTTATATATACATATACTTGTTCAAGGCCCATACTGTCATTAACTTCACTGGGCCTCCAGCGTTTCCTCTGAATCTGTGGTGTCATGTGCCCTAAGAGCCCGACAACCTGTGATACTGGCTCTTTCAAAACAAGGTCAGAAACATGTTGCGACATTCTCCATCCCCCAGCTTGAGTCTTTTTATACATCTTGAACAGCTTCCAAGTCCTTTCAAATTTGAGCATTTTATCTGCCAGTAGTGCAGTCACATTTTCCACTGTGTACATATACCGTATCTTAGGCCACCAAAGGCCTAGTGGGGGTTAAACACTTTTCTTCCAGTAATGGGCTTGGGCTAGTCTATCTAATAAAAGAAACTGTGTATTAAGTCGCCTCACATGGGAGTGCATGGGATAAACTCCATCTTTCCCTCCATGGCCCAGCAGAATCACGACTGGACAAGGTGGCAGAGTAACTCCGGTTATGTCCTTTAGGAGAGTCGGCAACAATGCCCAATACTACTGAGTCCATGGGCACGACCACCAGATATGGGCTACTGTACCTCTCGATTGACAATCCCTCCAACACATATCAGTGGCCCCGAACATGGCACTAAGTCTGACCGCAGTCAGGTTCTACTCGGTGAGTACCTTAAAGGCACGCTGCTTATGTACGATGCAAATGGAAGCTGTCGCCGCCCTTAGCCATACAGCCTCCCACTCTTCCTCATCTGTATCTCTTACTGTGAAGTGCCCGAATCCAGTACATGTTTTCTCCCAATAGGATAACATTGGGCACCAGACGCTGAAAAACACCTCTGCAGCCCCCCCCCCCCCCACTTCACAATATAACTATACCGCATTGGTTCTGGGCCTTTTTCTAGAGTGTGATATAACTGAGAAATATCCTTGTGGTTAGAGGCCCGGTCGAATACTGACTCCACAATAGTCAACTCATGTCCACCCAGAGTTAGTTTTCCCCAGAGCCTGTCCAGCGTAAAGTCTGTTTTAGTTGATATGTGTCTCTTCCCGGATTGAGTATGACGCTTTGTATTCCTCCATGAATATTAGGGTTGACAACAAAGAAAAACTAATTTCTGTGAGCCAGACCATTCAATTTCTAAGAAGAGTGAATTGTGGTGACCCGGTGGGAAATCTGGGTTGTGTGCCAGTGGGGTTAGGGGGGATGGAAATGATGTAACTTTCTCCATACAGGCCAAGTCCTTCCAGGTATCTAATAATATATGTATGGTATATGTGAGTGCATCCTTGAGTGACCTATGTTAAGAAGCCAAAGCAAATATTGTTGTGAGATGGGAGTGAGCGCCTCCTCCACCACCAGCCAAGGCTTCACCTTCTGTGGTTGTATCCATTCTATGACCAGTCGAACCTGTTGGCCCTTATATAGCGTGAGGCACCTTTGCCATCTTTGGAGATTTCCTCTCCCATATAAACAAACATTGGCAAAGCCAACAGGTCTCGCCTACGCAAGATGTACTGGCTTTGTCAGCCTGGTTGTGCAACTTTTATACAAAGGTATTATAATATTATAATTTATGATATATATTATATATGAAATATAATAATATAATATGATTGCATTATAACTTTTGTACAGCATGGTATGGTCTGTCATTGTATAGGATGGTATAGTCTTTCATTATATGGCATGGTGTGGCCTGTCATTCTATTGTATGGTAAGGTAAGCCAAGTCATTGATTTGCATAGTATTATATGGCCCGTCACTGTATAGTATAGTATGGTATGGCTTGTCATTATGTAGTATGGTACGGTATGAAATGGCCTGTGAAACGTATATAATATAGCATGGTTTGGCCGGTCACTGTATAATATGGTATAGTATGGGCTGTAATTGTATAGTATGGTATGGTATGATATTGTATAGTGTAGCCTATCATTGTATAGTATGGTATGGCCTGTCATTGTATTGTATAGTATGCCCTGTCATTGTTCAGTATGGAACGGTATTGTCTGTCACTGTATGGTATGGTGCGGCTTTGTGTAGGAAGGATAATGTTACTTACCCAGTAAGCATATGTTCTTGACATGTAGAGCTGTAGATTCACATGCTTTGCATACTCCTGCCATCTAGTGTTGGGTCCGGAAGTTTGCACTTTGTTTTCGCTTCGAAGAAGTCTTTTCAGTCACGAGTTAGGTGACTCCTCCTTTCGGTGATAGTGCGCATGGGCATCAACTCCATTGTTGGATTGTTTTTTTCCGCCATCAGGTTCGGACGTGAATTGCTATAGACTATACAGCAGTAATCTCCCAAAGCGGTGGCTAACCTGTAGCTGTTGCAGTTGTTTGAAAGAGTGTTCTAAGTACTGCCTGGGCTACATTAGCTGGTTGTCTTGCTAACACATCTACACAATAATGCTTGGTGAATGTGTGCGGTGTAGACCATGTTGCTGCTTTACAGATGTCAGCTATGGGGATGTTTCCTAAGAAAGCCATAGTAGCCTCTAGTTTGCGGGTGGAATGCGCTCTAGGGGGTATTAGTAGGGCTCCCGGTTTTATGGTATTTATTTTTTTGACATTTCCGTCTGTAGTTATCCATATTTATTTTTTGCTAATTTTATCCGTATTTATCCATATTTATATTGGGTTTTGTGTAGAAATGAAGCTGAAATTAGTATATTTCCACATTTATTTAACCAACAAATATGCGCTCATGCTTGAATGCCTGCCAGGTTTCAATGCTGTGAACATCCGCAAAAGATAAATCAATGCACTTATATGAAAATATGCAAATTTCAGTATCAACCTTGTGCCTATCTACTGCTGTTATATCCACTTTACTAAAATTCCTTTCTTTTTTAACACCCTTACCTATCAATCCACACAGCTATTGGCCTGGAAGTCATGTCAGACAGTATTTAGAATTACTCAAAAAAGCAACCCAATTTCCGTTTTTATCCGCATTTAAAAATAAATACAGACAAGAAAACAAATGTTTTCTGTATGTATTTATCTGTAAAAACGGAAAACAGGGAGCCTTAGGTATTAGTAAAGTCCTTTTTGCTTTTGCATAGCATGTTTGAATACATTTAACTATCCACCGCGCAATTCCTGATTTAGATATAGGATTGCCTTTGTGTGGTGGAGCAAAAGCTACAAAAAGTTGTTTAGTTTTGCGAAATGGTTTTGTCCTTTCTATGTAATATAATAATGCTTGTTTAACATCTAACGTGTGTAGAGCTCGTTCTGCCACCGAATCTGGTTGAGGAAAGAACACCGGAAACTCAACAGATTGATTGATGTGAAAGGCAGATACCACTTTGGGTAGGAATTTGGGGTTAGTCCGAAGAACCACTTTGTTTTGGTGGACTTCACAAAATGGTTCCTCTATGGTTAGTGCCTGAAGCTCACCCACTCTCCTCAGGGATGTAATAGCGATGAGGAAAGCAACTTTCCAAGTGAGAAGAAAACAAGTTACTTACCTGTAACTTTGGTTCTCCAGTATTGGTAACTTTCATAGATTCCCATTGCTTGCATCATTCCCCGTCGTCGAGATGGGAGTCCCCGGTAAATAAAAAATACCATAGAAATAGGTACAAAAGAAGAAAAAAGGCCTAGGCCTCATCTCATTTTGTAGCATATCCACCTCTTTTTGTAAAAGAGACCAAACGAAATGAACAACCAATCAGAACAGCCTCACCCCACAGAACCTTCCTGAGAGAGCCTCAGATTTTCGTAGCCGTTGTGTAACAGTGTAACAGAATATGCTGAAGGCTGAGCTTTCCCAGGGGAGGAGGGTGGGCGCATGGGAATCTATGAAAGTTACCAATACTGGAGAACCAAAGTTACAGGTAAG
The DNA here is from genome assembly GCA_963921515.1 of Calotriton arnoldi. Lineage (NCBI taxonomy): Eukaryota > Metazoa > Chordata > Amphibia > Caudata > Salamandridae > Calotriton > Calotriton arnoldi. The sequence continues at coordinate 1,116,229 of CAWUFW010003305.1, forward strand.
TAACTTGTTTTCTTACTCCAGTATTGGAACTTTCATAGATTCCCATTGCTTGTATCAGAATAGCTAGCAGTCAGAACGCAAATTTTGTGTAATACATTGTTATAAACCTTGGGAAATGCAAACAGTTATCAGAGGTACAAGACATCAAAAGTAGTCAGTGAACATCATAATTTACAAAATGTGCTAATAACCAATAAAAAGAAGGAGGGTTAGAAGGGAAAGCTCACCACTTATTGAAAGAGGTTCCTCAGGACTGCCTGTCCCACTGCAGCGTCACTCCGCGTGGAGGAGTCCAAGCAGTAATGCTTCGTGAAAGTATGGGCACTGCTCCATGTCGCTGCCCTGCAAATGCCTTTGATCGGCACTCCGGCGAAGAGAGCAGCTGAAGAAGAGATGGCTCTCGTAGAGTGCGCCCGGACTCGCCCTTCTAGGGGCTTACCAGCCGCTTGGTGACAGTATTGGATCGCGCTGGCAATCCATCTCGCAATTCCCTGCTTGGAAAGAGGGAAACCCTTGCGAGGGGCACTGAAAGCAACAAAGAATTGTGTAGATTTTCTGAAGTCCTTGGTACGTTGAAGGTAAAATTTCAGACACCTTTGAACGTCCAGCGAGTGAAGAGTCCTCTCCGCTGGAGTAATGGGTCGAGGAAAAAACAATTTGAGGATTACTGGTTCATTCAAATGAAAGTCTGAAGGGACCTTCGGGATAAATTTTGGATTCGTTCTCAGAATCAAAGTGTCTTTTTTAAACTGTAAGAACGGCTCCTTAGTCGTGAGATCGTGCAGTTCACCTACCCTCCTGGCCGATGTTAAGGCGAGAAGGAGGGCCACTTTCCAGGAGAGAAATTTCAGGTCCGCCCTATGAATTGGTTCAAAAGGCGGTCTCATGAGTTGAGTAAGGACTAAGTTAAGCTGCCACAGAGGTGGTGGAGGTCTAACTGGTGGAAAAATTCTAAAAAGACCTTTAAGAAATTGTTTTATGATTCTTGCTGACCAGAGGGACGGTCCAGAAGAAGTTCGTCTGAATCTAGAAATGGTTGCCAGGTGCACTTTGATAGAGGAATGAGCGAGACCCGACTTAGCCAATGCCAAAATATATGGCAAAATCCGATGAGGAGCAGACGAGTAAGGATGAATGTTCTCTTGCCGGCACCATAGGCAGAAACGCTTCCATTTCAAGCGATACGTCTTGTTCGTACTTGGTGCCCGGGCTTGAGCCAGCACCTCTCTACACTCTGGCGAGATACTTAGATTCTGAAATTCTCGGTGCTCAGGAGCCACGCTGACAACTGAAGTGAGCTCGGATCCGGATGTACCACTTGGCCCTGGGACATTGTCAACAGAGAAGGAATTGGGCGCAGATGAATTGGATGATCCAGGGAGAGCAGGAGAAGCTTCGTAAACCAAAACTGGCGGGGCCACGCCGGGGCCACCAGAATCATTCTGCAGGGCTCCGCTTTGAGCTTCCTGAGAAGCCTGGGAATTAGTGGGATCGGAGGAAAAGCGTAAACAAAGGCGCCTGACCAGGCCATCGAAAGTGCATTCCCCAATGATCCCGGATGGTGTTCCCTGCTTGCGTAGAATCAGCATTTCTTGTTTCCTGGAGTGGCAAAGAGATCTATGGGTGGAGTGCCCCAGAGATTGAAAATCCTGTCCAGAGTGTGTTGGTCTAATTCCCACTCGTGGCTCACCGACTTGAGACGACGGAGCGTGTCTGCTGTCTTGTTGAGGGCACCTGGAAGATGTTCCGCCGAAAGTGATATTTTCATTTGGATAGCCCATTCCCACATCTCCTGAGCCTCCTTGGATAGCAGACTAGACCTTGTTCCTCCCTGCTTGTTTACGTAATGCATGGCCGTCGTGTTGTCCGTACGGACCAGGACAGTGGATCGTCGGATCCGCGGAAGGAAGGCCTGTAAGGCCAGACGAATCGCTCTCAGTTCTAAAAGATTGATGTGGAGAAGGCGATGCTGGGGCAGCCAGCGGCCGCTCACCTGAAGATCTTGCAAGACTGCTCCCCAGCCTTCTAGAGAGGCGTCCGTTGTAATTATTAGCGGAGCTGGTGTTACTCTGAAGGTGAGACCCTGAGAGATATTGTCTCTGACCATCCACCACCTGGCCGCCTCCTTCATAGGCTGAGTTATCAAGATCTTGTCTTCGAAAGAGCCCTCTGCCTGGTGCCACTGCAAATCCAGTTGCTCTTGTAGTGGGCGCATCCGTAACCTGCAATTTGGAATCAAGGGAATGCAGGACGAGATTGACCCTAGGAGGGATTTGTAGAGGCGAACTGAAATTGACCTTTTTTGCAATCGACTGGCAGAGGTCATCAGCTTTGTTTGCCTTTCTTTTGATGGGAACGCTTTGCAACAGGATGTGTCCAGAATGGCTCCCAGGAACTTGGCCGACTTGGACGGGCACAGGACCGACGTTTCCGTGTTGAGCTGAAGACCTAGGTGACGGAAGAGCTGAGTGCATGCCCTGACCGCTTCTTCTGTTGCGTGATGAGACGGAGCTTTCACCAGCCAGTCGTCCAGGTAAGGAAAAATTTGAAGCGTTTGCTTCCTGAGAAACGTTGCGACTGGGGCTAGGACCTTCGTGAAGATCCGCGGAGCGGATCTGAGTCCGAAAGGCAGGACCTTGAATTGAAAGTGGCTCTTGGCTACTGTAAAGCGTAAAAACTTCCTGTGGGCCTGGTGGATGGGGATATGGAAGTATGCGTCCTCTAGATCCAGGGTGGCCATGTAATCTCCTGGATTGAGGAGCCGTAAAATGTCCTGTAAGGAGACCATCCGAAAAGAGAGCTTTATGAGATAGGTGTTTAGCTCCCTCAGGTCTAAAATTGGGCGCCATTTTTCTACGGTCTTTTGAACAAGAAAAAACCGGGAATAGAATCCTTTTCCCCGCTGGGATAGGGGAACCGGTTCTATCGCCCCCTTGAGAAGTAGTTGGTGGGCTTCTAGACGTAGAAGGTGCAGATGTTTGGATTCGGTGGCGCGTGGGGCTTTGGATGGTGGTTGATGTTGAAATTCCAGAGTATGGCCTGACAGAACAATATTGAGAACCCACTGATCTGATGTTATACATTGCCAGTTGTGGAAGTATTGGGATATCCTGCCCCCCACTGGTGTTACAGGGGACACAGGAACAGTAGGAAGAGCCTGGAAGCCGCTACTGGCACTTAGAGGACTCCCTCCCCTGGCGCCCTTGTCTTCCTCTAGATGATGAGCAAGAGAAAGAAGACGACTGGCCTTGTCTCTGAGAATATTGCGGCCGGTAAGATTGGGAAGGCTGCGAATAAGAGGAATAGCGCTGTTGCTGATATCCACCTCTATATGAGGAAAAACCTCTACCTCTTGCTCCACGGAAGGGAACCTTGCGGTATTGTAGAGTCCCAAGGGATTTTGCAGTTTCCGTGTCCTTCTTTATATCTTGCAGTGCATCATCAATGTGCTTCCCAAAGAGCGCTTCACCGTCAAAGGGAAGTTCCAGGATCTTGTTCTGGACTTCTGGTCGGAACCAAGTGGCACGAAGCCAGCCTTGGCGTCGAAGGACTGCTGCCCCTGCGAGAGAGCGGAAAGCTGTAGTGGCAATGTCCATAGCGCAGTCAATCATTTCGGAAGATGTTCGTTCTCCCTCTTGAAGGATCTTTCTGGCTTCGGCTTTAGCTTCTTCGGGCAGCTGGTCCAGATATGGAGACAGATCGCACCACATCTGGCGATCATACCGTCCAAGAATAGCCAAGGCATTAGACGCTCTGACCAGGAGGCTGGACATGGAAGAGAACCTCTTCCCAGCATTATCCAACCGCCTTCCCTCTTTATCAGGTGGCGTGGTAAGAGGTGCAGCTGGATTTTTAGATTTCCTCTGGGCTGCCTGTGAAATCACCGAATCTGGTTTCGGATGGCTAACCAGACAAGCAGGGCTATCATCCGGAGCTTTGTACTTTTTTTCCAGACGAGGAAGCACAGGAATGACAGTGGCCGGCGACTTCATAACCTTTAGACCCTCACTCCAGACATGGTCCACGATAGGGATCGAGCGAACCGACTTTTTGTAAGGTTCTTTGAAGTCGTACAAAAAACATTCCGACTGCACTGATGGAATAGGCAGATCGAAACGCTTAGAAGCCCTCTCCATTAAATTGTGAAAACCTCCAATATCAGCTGGAGGAGAATCCGCTGGTTCTGGAACAGGAGAGGCGGGGTCAGGAATAATGTAGTCATCCCATTCCCTGTCCGGGTCAGGGATCGTTCTAGTTCCTTGGTCATCATCAGATGTGTCGTCCTGGACTGTAACCACATTCTGCTGTGGCTCCGGTAACTCCAGTAATGGAATTTGTGGAGGCTGAGGCGTAACCGGAAGAGCGAGTGGAGTTGGAGGCACTTGCCCTGTCGCCTGGCCAGAGGACTGAGTTGGAAACCTTTTCCTGTAATCCGAAAGCATGAACTGCAGGTCTGTAACGAGGGAAGATGGCATACAGACCATGCCCTGTTGATATTGTTCTTGAGATCTGGATTGTGGCATATACTGTTGCTGCTCCATGTAATAGTCCTCAGAGTCCGAATCTTGATATTTCACATGCAGCTCAGATGGGCTATGTGCATCACCATAAGGACCTTCATCGTCCTCGGAAAACTCCTCTTCCAAAAGGAGAGCCGGAGGCAGGGGTGTCACTTTCCTTGGAGAAGTCATTTCCGGGGTAATGCGACGTCTCCTGATAGAAATTGCCACATTTTGTATCGTCGACGAGGTCGTCGACGGAGCTGCCGGCGACGATGTGTGAACCGTTGACGAGGAAAGATCCACCGTCGACGGGACCGTCGTCATTATCAGGCTTGAAGCTGTCGACGTCGTCGTCGCCATCGTCGACACCATCACCGTCGACATCCTCGTCGACGTGGAAGTTGTTAACGTCGTTGTCGAAGCCGCTGGAGACGAGGAAAATCTCGTCGACGAGCCCGTCGACGGAGCCAAAGTCGACACCGGTGAGATTTTTGAAGCCGTCGTCGACGGTATTGATGTGGTTGTCGTCGACGGGGGAACTTTCCTGTCAGCTTTTCCCTCAGGAGGGACAGAAGCTGGTTTCTTGAAAGTTTTTGGCTTCTCAGAAGGCGGAGAAGAAGCAGAAGGCCCATGGCTTGTCTTCTTCACAGGTGCCATATCCACAGCAAGTCCTTCCCTCTCCTTTACACCTCGGTGAGGAGATTTGATGGGACTATGCCTGTCAAGACAGAGATCTTACAGAGATCTTTTGTAAGGCTTTGGAAGGGGGTTCTGAAGCAGGAGAAGACCTACTCCTTTTTTGCGATCTCCTCGACGATGTCGCAGAAGAAGCATCATCACTGTCACTTGAAACAGGATCTTTACGTGACTTTAATTTCTGCAGCCAAGTGAGCAGGCGTCCCTCACGGTCCCGTAAGGTCTTGGTTGAGAATGTTCGACAGATCTTGCAGTCAGTAGGTTTATGGTCCGGATACAAACAATAAATACAGTCTTTATGTTTGTCCTCAACATAAAGTCTCTTTTTGGAGCAGGTGGCACAAGCCTTGAAAAGAGCTTTCTTTTCCCTGTCTGACATATTGAAGATTTGGAAGATGAAAAAGTAGTTTGTTGAAGAAAAACTGAGCAGAGCTCAGTGGAGACTCCCTTGCACAACGTGCGGTAGAAGATCTGAGGCTCTCTCAGGAAGGTTCTGTGGGGTGAGGCTGTTCTGATTGGTTGTTCATTTCGTTTGGTCTCTTTTACAAAAAGAGGTGGATATGCTACAAAATGAGATGAGGCCTAGGCCTTTTTCTTCTTTTGTACCTATTTCTATGGTATTTTTTTATTTACCGGGGACTCCCATCTCGACGACGGGGAATGATACAAGCAATGGGAATCTATGAAAGTTCCAATACTGGAGTAAATTGCAGTTCACATTTATGCAATGGCTCGAAGGGTGGACCCATTAGTCTGGTAAGGACAATGTTAAGATTCCACGCTGGAGGGGGGCGTGGCCAAGCCGGCGACTAAAATGGCCGCTCGGCTCTAAAGCTCCGTCCGGCCCTCCAGCATAATGGTGTGTGCCAGCGCTGACATCGCGGGGCGAGCGCGATGTAACTGCCATCTGAAGCAACGCGGAACCCTTCGGTGAAAGAACGGAGCCGCTGGGTGCCCGGGGGCGGCCGTTCTGGCCCTGCGACGCGGCTCCCCTGCCGCAGGATTATCTCCCGGCCCAGGTCCCAATGTGCGAGGCCTGTTCTGCCCGGAGCGGCCCCGGCCGGAAAAGACATTGGTGAGTGCCGCTGCGCCCCCCCATAGCACGGATCGCCCGCAGCCCCTCTAAATTGTCGCCAAAAGCCGGGATATTTATCGGCACCGGCGAAGCGGCAAACTCCAGTCTCCAGCACGGGGCCTGCGGGGGGAGGGGCGCGCATCGTAATACCACGCGCCTCACCATCTCCAGCTCGGGATGTTATCCTGCCCTTGCCTGCAAACCCGGAGTAAAGCGAGATGGCCAATCTGGGGGTTAAGGAGTGAATCACCCTCCGAGACATTGCTGAGAGCGGCGCTGATGGAGGACTCCTGTCTTTCTGCCCTGATTTGCGACATGCGGGCGGCGCTACGGGCCGGCAAGTAACATCCTCCTTTCCATTGGAGGTCGGCCCGTATGGCGATATTACTTCTGACTGGCCTCCCAGTGACCACACCCTTTGACCCTGCTGCACTGCCCACATGCAGCGGTGCCTGGGCCCCTGCTGCAAATAGGTGCCTGCTTTCCACCAGCGGCCACAGCAACTGAGACTCGAGTGGCGGGGCTGCAGTGATTTCTTTATTATATATGAAGGCACTCGAAGTGGTATATTTCCTCCTACTCTCCTACCGCAGCACCCCCGCAAGCCGACCAATTGCCCTCCTGATCCACTGCTGAGGGGCCTGAGGTTGCTACCTGATCTACCACATGCCGAGGAGGGAGGTACAGTCCACCCCGGAAACACCCGCTGAGGCCTAGCGGGTCGCGGCAGTAACACTTTGCGCGGCATGGGCCGCAAGGACCCTAAACAGAGAACGCTTCCTTTTGAAAAGGTTACAGACACCACCCCCGCGCAAACATCCACCATGGCGGAGTCTGCGCAAGGCCCAATCTTGGGAGACGGATCCACGGACACGGCGCATTCACTACTCCAAGAGATGAGAGCAGGCTTTAAGGCACTAGACAGTCGCTTTGATTCCCTCGACAACACCATAGCCAGCCTTGGTGCCAAAGTTCAAGCACACGACAGAAGACTAGATGTGGCAGAGGCCTGCATCTCTGATATTGAGGATGGGACGGCTCAATCAGCCAAACGTCTAGAGCGAGTGGAACGCATTTTAAAAGAGGTGGCCATTAAAAATGAGGACTTGGAAGCGCGCAGTCGCCGGAATAACGAACGCATTCTTGGCGTTCCCGAGACAACTCCCACCGGCCGCATGGATATGTTCATTGAAACTATGCTGTTGGGTTTATTTGGAAAGGAGGCTTTCACCCCTGGCTTTGTCATAGAGAGGGCGCCTAGGTCACTGGGCCCTCGCCCCAACCCCGGTCTTCCTCCTAGGCCCATCGTAGCACGTGTCATGAACTTCCGGGACAGCGACACGATTCTCCGCCTGGCGAGAGAAAAAGGAGATGTGGACTGGGGCAAGGCGCCAAACTGTCCTTTTATCCGGACTTTACCGCCATGGTACAGGAGGCTAGGCGGAAATTCAACGGCGTCAAGGCCGCCGTGAGAAACCTGGGACTGCGTTATGGTATGCTGTATCCTGCTAGGCTGAAGGTTGATGTAGATGGCTGGGCCCGCATATTCGATAACCCGTCGGAGGCGCAGGAGTTCTGTCATGCATACAAACAGAAGAACATTCCCACAAGCGGGGCTGGATCAAGGTCTTCTCCCCTGCACAGCGGCTCAGATGCAAGCGCGGAACTGTTTTCAAGTGCTGGCACGGGATGATCGGACTACTCTATATTACATGTTCTTATGTTTCACTTTGCAGGAACACGTTGCATAATTCTGTATTTATATTGCAGTTCGCTGGAGACTAGCCGGGGCTTTGCTGCCCCCCATGGTGTATCCTTTGTGTATGGTTTGGTTCACTTTGGGGTACTGTTTTTTGGGAATGTCAATTCTGTGCAAAGTAACTTGGTACTTCACGTTCATTTTAATTTGGGGTATGGCCCTTCCCCGGTTGGGGTCCGGCTGGGTGGGGGGTGGTGGGAGGGTAATTTCATTTACAAGTGAGTTTCTTTCCATATGGTTACATCATTCAAGATCGATCACTGTTGTTCGTAGTCAATTGTCTGCTCTATTGGAAACGTTCCACCAGCTAGATGACCAAGTTCGGTAATGTAGAGGGTCCATCGAGCCTCACCCTACTCATGGAATGTGAGGGGCTTGAATAACACTCGGAAGCGTAGACAGGTCATTCACTATTTAATAAGGCACAAGGTGGATGTTGCTTTTTTACAAGAAACGCACCTCCCCAAGACTGACAAGGCGCACTTTGGGACTAGCTGGGGTGCAAACAGATATTTTGCAAATTATAGTAACTACGCCAGGGGGACAGCCATTTTAATACACAACAGAGTTCCATTCTGCCTCAGTTCCTTTCACCATGATTGCGAGGGAAGATACCCGACAGTATCTGGGACCCTTTTTGGTAGGAAGATTACGCTATTGTGCATATATGCCCCCAACGCAGATACCCCAGAATTTTTTCATGCTCTGTCCTTACAGCTTGACAAGCTAGATCCACAGACTTTGATAGCTGGTGGGGATTTTAACTTATTGCCTGACCCTGTCGCGGACAGTACCTCTGTGGCACAGGACACTAAACCCCGAGCCCGTCGTGCACTCCGGGAGCTCTGTGACCGGTTCTCCCTATTGGACGTTTGGCGGAAACGAAACCCCAACACTACAGAATACACACACTACTCAGGACAATACAACACATGGACGAGAATCGATTTTTGGCTGATCTCGCCCGACATTTATGGCTGGTGCTCGCAGTTGGAGACACTTCCTAGGACCTATTCGGATCACTCCCCGGTTAAATTGCAGTTACAGATCCCCCGCCCGGAGGGTTTTGAGCGCCAATGGCGGTTCCCTAACCGCGCCTTACAAGATGAAGTTTTCAAGGCTGAGATACACGAGGCCATTGAGGACTACTTCGCTATAAACACTGGCTCGGTAGACTCATGGGCGGTTCTGTGGGAGGGCTTCAAGGCGGTTCTTAGGGGCACATGCATTGCGAAACACGCCGGCGTCCTCAGAGATCTACGTAACACACTGGCGAGACTTGAGCGGGACCTCAAAACACTAGACGAGGCCTCTGCACAACAAACACCATCTACATATGAAAAGAGACGATTGGTGCTGCTAGAGGATTACAGAGACACTGCAGACAGGGAAATCTTATTCCTAGGGAAATACCAGACTGCTAGACGGTATGGAGAAGGGGAGAGACCTGGAAGAGTCCTTGCTCAATTATTGCGACCACCCTACCACAAAACATACATTACCGAACTGCGGGCCTCCGACTCACACACCTACACCACCACAAAAGACATTCAGAGCAGCTTCCTGGAGTTTTTCTCCAACCTATATTCATCTACTCTTGGAGATAAGGAAGCACAGGAGGGCTACCTAGACGAAGTTGCGTTAGTGTATCTTGAAAAACATATGCAGGACTTTTTGGCCGAACCCATTTCTGTTGCAGATGTGCTTCTCGCTATAGACACCATTCGGGGCTCCTCAGCGCCTGGGTTAGATGGATTTACGGGAGAATTCTACAAAACATTTAAAGATATTTTAGCTCCTAAACTTATTGAAGTTTATGCAGAGGCCCTGGAAAGGCAGATTCTTCCCCCTACTCTACGTGAGGCGGTCATAATCCTTCTCCCCAAACCGGGCAAAGACCCTACGCAATGTGGCTCCTATCGTCCGTTATCCCTCTTAAATTTAGATTATAAAATATTAGCGAAGGTCATCTCCAATAGATTGTCCCAAATTATGGAATTTATAATCTCCCCAGCCCAATCCGGGTTTGTGCCTCATCGCTTCACCTCTCTGTATCTTCGCACGCTGTTCTTGGTCATTCATAGGATTGACCCAGACACCCCGGCTTCTGCCATTCTGTTGGACACAGAAAAAGCCTTTGATTCCCTGGAATGGTCCTTTTTTCTCTCCATAATGCGCCGCATGGGCATGCCCATGGGCTTCATTGCCGCGACAGCCCTTTTGTATAATAAACCGACTACCCGGCTGCGTTTAAATGGCACACTCTCCAGTCCCTTTCGGCTAACGCGAGGAACCAGGCAGGGCTGTCCACTGTCCCCTTTATTGTTCATATTGGCCATGGACCCCCTCATACGTCACTTCCAAGAAAAACATCTACACAGGGGATTACAATTTAATACCGGCCCCCTACTGGTATCGTTGTATGCAGACGACACAATACTGTATGTTAGACACCCCCAAGATAACTTAAACGAATTGATTAGAGAAATCATTCGATTTGGCAGTTTCTCGGGACTGGGCATAAACTGGCACAAATCAATCATATTTCCATTGACAACTAGCACAAAGCCATGGGAACTTGAGTTTCCCCTAGAATGGTGCACAGAATCGGTAAAATACTTAGGTATACACGTCCATCTAGACACAGCTCAAATACTCAGTCTTAATTATGGTCGGGCAGTGGACACACTCACCACTCAAATAGAGAAATGGTTAAAATTACCCTTGTCATTAGCAGGACGAGTAGCAATCATAAAGATGGTAGTCCTCCCCAAATTGTTATATTTTTTCAACAACATACCGATTCCTCTCACCAATCATTTTTTTAGCACACTTCGTTCCCTCCTGAGTCGTCTGGTATGGGGCGGTAAACAAGCACGGGTTCGATGGGCTGTCCTCATGTCATCATATGAGAGAGGGGGTTATAATGTTCCGGATTTTCAGCTCTACTACTTGGTGGCACAATGTAGCTATGCATACTCCTGGTACCATCCAGATGCACGGATCCCCTACTTGAGGCCAGAGGCAGACCTGGTACTGCCTGAGCGCCTCTCGGCTGTATTACCCACGGGTTTTCCCAGAGACCCACTAGATATTCAGACTGTATCCTCCACAAGCTGGGCGTGGCATAGATTGTGCCGGATCACCGGGACGGAGAAGTTATACTCCTCTGCCCTACCTGTTGTAAACCCTCGACTAATTCCCATTACATCTGAGCGGCTGGTGCGGCGCACTCTGACGAAATTTGACCTAACAAAACTGGGAGATTTGTACCCGGATGGCCACATCTTCTCCCCCACGGAAGATGCACGCTTTAACGCTGGTGACTTCATGGACAAATTCGTCCTGTGCCGCATCCACTCCGCATTACGATCCATCTTCCTGACATTTCCACTGGAGCCAGTCTTGTTTTCCCCTCTAACACTGCTCATAGAAAAAGCAAACAGTACGCACCTGATATCAAAGCTTTACAAAGCATGTGCCTCACTGAAACCTGTGCAGGACAGCAAAATTCGCAGCGCATGGGAAAAAGACCTGGGAATCGCAATCACCGATGAGCAGTGGGCTCACTGCTGCTCGGTCACGCAAGACGTTTCCCTGAACAGCAGACACAAACTCCTGCATTTCAAATTCTTACGTCGCATCTATTTTACTCCGGCACTAGCACATAAAATAGACCCATCAAAGCCACACAACTGTCGCAAATGTTCTGCACCACATGCGGACTTCGCACATCTCACTTGGACATGCCCGAACCTACATGACTACTGGGAGCGAGTACACCACACGCTAGGTCAGATGTTGAACATTCCTTTGACCCCAATACCAGAGGTTGCTCTGCTAGGATACACAGTAACCTTCCCCCAAAAAATCCGTAGGTTTGCTTCACTGGGTCTTTTATTAGCGAAGCGAGAGGTGGCCCTGCACTGGGGGCGGAAAACTGCCCCAAATGTCCAGGGTTGGCTGCGCAGTATCGCCTATTGCAATGTGAATAGTGAGCTCTATGCAAATATGATGCCCAGTACGTCCCGCCCCAAAGATATCTGGGGACCCTACATGTCGTATGTCGAGACTCTTAGACAAGAAACCGAGTCCCAGCTGGAACAGGGCATTGTCCCGGCGGGAGTGGGGTGATTCCGTCCCACCATTTGGATTGATTTTTTTTAATGTAAAATTGTAAGTACGCCGAACCGAGATACAGGTTGGTTTTGTGGGAGGAGGGAGTGTAATTGCTGGAATTTTTTTTACAACTGTGAGTGGGGTCGGTTTAAAGACCCTAATGTGACAAGCGATTATTAATGCAATTGGTCTTCTTACCTGGTGTCTATCCGAATATAATAATATAATGCTTAAGACGCTAATTTAGAATGATGAGACAATCTAGGACTATGGACTGATGTACGAACATTCATGTATATTTCTTTTGTAATGATGAAAACGGAAAATAAAGTTAAAAAATAAAAATAAAAAAATAAAAAGATTCCACGCTGGAGCAGGTGGAAGTCTTGGTGGAATAACTCTTTTGAGTCTTTCCATAAAAGCCTTTATAACAGGTACTCTGAAAAGGGACAAATGTCTATTTTGAAGGTATGCACCTATTGCAGCGAGATGTAAGCGAATGGATGTGTAAGCCAATCCTGACTGCTGCAAGTGTAGTAAATAAATGATATTTTGAATGGAAGCATCTAACGGGTTGATATGGTTGTTATGACAATATATAACAAACCGCTTCCATTTAGCTGCGCAGCAAGCTCTAGTAGTAGGTCTTCTGGCCTCTTTAATGATGTTCATACAGTCTGGAGGAAGGTTCAGATAACCAAACTCTATGACTTCAGGAGCCAGATCGCTAGGTTGAGATCTTTGGGATCTGGATGTCTTATCTCTCCATGGCTCTGCGTGAGGAGACTGGGTGTGAGATGTAGTTTTTGATGAGGAACTACTGAGAGCTCCAACAGGGTAGTGAACCAAGGTTGACGGGCCCATGTGGGAGATACTAGGATCAGTGTGAGGGATGTTTGCCTGAGCTTCCGAACCACTAGTGAAATGAGTGGGAGAGGTGGAAAAGTGTAGGCAAATATCCCTGACCAATTCATCCATAGTGTATTGCCTTTGGACAATGGGTGTGGATACCTGGAGGCGAAGTTTTGGCATTTTGCGTTTTGGTGTGTGGCGAACAGATCTATCTGTGGAAAACCCCAGATTTGAAAGAACGGGAGGAGAACTTGAGGGTGAAGTTCCCACTCGTGAATCTGTTGTCTCTGCCTGCTGAGAAGAGCTGCGATCTGATTGTTTACTCCTGGGAGGTGTTCCGCTAGGAGATAAATCTTGTGATGCATGGCCCACTTCCAAATGTCTTGTGCAAGGTGTGACAGTTGGAGAGTGTGTGTCCCCCCCCCCTGTTTCTGTATGTAATACATGGTTGTCATGTTGTCGGTGCGTATCAAGACAACTTTGCCTACAAGGTGAGTCAGGAAGGTTTTGAGCGCTAGAAATACTGCTAGCAGCTCTAGATGATTTATGTGAAGTTGCTTTTGCCTCCACAGGCCTTGAATTGTGTGAGTTTGGAGATGAGCTCCCCAACCAGTGAGCGATGCGTCTGCTGTTAACACTATCTGTGGAACAGGGTCGATGAAGGGATGCCCTTTGGTTAGGTTTTGTGTATTCCACCACTGCGGAGAGCGATGAGTGCGGCCGTCCACCAACACTAGATCTGACAATTGACCCCGAGACCGATTCCACTGACGTGCTAAACATTCCTGAAGGGGACGCATTTGAAGTCTTGCATGAGGAACTATCATTATGCAAGACGCCATCATTCCCAGTAGCTGCATAAATACCCGAGCTGGTAATGAGTGGATGGGCTGAAACTGGGAAATTAGAGCCTGAATATTGCTGGTCCTGACAGGATTGGGACAGGCTAGAGCTTTTTGGGTATTGAGAGTGGCTCCCAAGTAAATCTGTGTTGGAGGGTTGGAGATGGGACTTCAACAGATTTACTGTGAATCCCAGATCGTGCAGTAATTGTACTAATCTCGGAGTGTGCTGTAGACACTTTGTGAGAGAACTGGCTTTGATGAGCCAGTCGTCCAAGTATGGGAAGACGTGAATATGTCGTCTTCTCAGGTGAGCAGCGACTACTGCCAAGCATTTTGTGAATACTCTGGGAGCAGTGGTGACTACGAATGGAAGCACTTTGAATTGGTAATGTTGTCCCGCTACCACAAACCTGAGATACTTGAGGTGAGTGGGGTGTATTGGAATATGGAAGTATGCGTCCTTTAAGTCTAAAGTAGACAGAAAGTCACCTTGTTGTAGAAGTGGGAGCACTTGTTGGAGTGTCACCATGTGAAAATGATCTGACTGAATATAGATATTTAGGTCTCTGAGGTCTAGTATAGGCCTGAGAGAGCAGTCCTTTTTGGGTATGAGAAAGTATAGGGAGTATACGCCGGACCCTTGGTATTGTAATGGTACGGGTTCTATAGCTCCATTTTGCAGTAGAGAGTGAACCTCTTGTTTGAGAAGGTGCAGATGCTCTGGTGACATTTTGTGTGATCGTGGAGGAATGTTTGGGGCATTGTCGATAAGCTCCAGGCAATAACCAGATTGGATAATTTGTAGGACCCATCTGACCGAAGTTATTGTGTTCCAGACAGGAAGAAATTGAGAGAGACGTCCCCCGACAGGTGTGGAATGATCGGGGGGAGGAAGGGGCAAATCACAGTTTGTTTGCTGCAGGGGAAGTACGGGGTGTGTTACCTTTCCCTCTTCCCTTGCCATTATTGCCTCGAAATCCTCCTCTAAAGTACCCTCTTGAAGAGGGTGATTGATTGCTACCTCTATAAGAAGTAGAGGTGTTGTCTGTGGATATATTTTTGAACCCCCCCCTGTAGAAGGAGCGGCGAAAGGAACCCCGATTGGATGGGGACTGCAAAGCTCCCATGGATTTTGCGACATCTGTGTCTTTCTTCACTTTTTCCAAAGAAGTGTCTACCAAAGGTCCAAATAGGTGTTCCTTATCAAAGGGTAGGTTTAAAATAGAGGCCTGGACTTCGGGTTTAAAACCTTAAATTCTGAGCCAGGCATGCCTTCTTAACAGAACACTGGTGTTAACAGCACGGGCAGCAGTGTCCGCTGCGTCTAAAGCGCACCTAATGGAAGTGTTAGCTTTGTGTTCATCAGGTAAGAACTGGAGCAATTGCTCCAATTCATCGTAGTGAGCCCTGTCATATCTTGCTAAAAGAGCTTGGGTGTTGGCAATACGCCGGTGATTGGCTGCCTGTACAGCTACTCCTTTGCCAGAGGCATCAATGAGTTTGGATTCCTTGTCAGGGGGAGGGGCATCTCCTGTTGTTTGTGAGTTTGCCCTTTTGCGAGCGTTAGAAACCACTAGGAAGTCTAAGGGAAGTTGATCTTTGATGTAAACGGGGTCTGTAGGTGCTGGTTTGTATTTTCTATCTACCCTTGGTGTTAGAGTTCTTGCATGCACCGGGTCTTTAAAAATATCGTCTGCATGCTTAAGCATACCCTTAAGCATGGGTAGTGTATGAGTTGTTCTTTGAGAAGAACTTAAAGTCTCAAAGAGAAAATCGTCTTCAGGAGCCTCTTTGTGAAGTTAAACTCCGTGATACTGAGCAGCCCTATTTATTAATTCTATGTACCCTACATTGTCTTCGGGTGGAGAGGGTTTTGAAGGGTATAGATCTGGCTCATTATCAGTGCTAGGATCTGCATTGTAATCCTCCCATGGATCAGGACTATTGTTACCTGGTGCATCCCATCACCCCCATCCTGGTGGTCAGGTGACTGTGGTGAATTTGTAGGTGTAATTAGCAAATTTGGATCAAGAGGGGAAGGAGGTGAAAGAGGAGAAGGATTAGTACCCACATTTTTCTTTTTATGGGGAATGTGGTAATGTTCCTCCATTTCTGGCTTCCTTTTAACTGGCAGTTTTGCAATAATATGTCCAGTTTTGGGGTTAATTACAATTTCTTTCTGTTTCGGGTCCGTGTTGGAAGGCGGGACATCGAAACGAGGCTCCTTGGATGGAGGAGGAGCTGTTTTCTCCTTAGGTGCCAGAATTTTCGGTGCCGATGATTTTGGTGCCGAGATTTTCAGATCCGAAGATTTTGATTTCGGTGCCAAAGGGATAGTCTCGAGGACGTGTTTGGATTTCGGCGCCGAAGGTTTTGGTTTGGTGTCCGAATAGGGCCGACTCATCCCGAACCAGAAGGCTTTGGTGTAAGTTTCGGTGCAGTACCCTTAGGCGGGGCGTTCGAAACGTGTTCTCGGTGCCGACCTTGGCCCGAAGACAGAGGAGGGACCAGAGCCTTTTTCTTGGGCATAGTTTGGGGCAGGGGAGTATCAGTACTCACGGTACGCTGAGCCTGCGGAACCTCTTCTTCCATGTCGGAATCGGCTTCGGACACGGAGATGTGTTCTTCTTCATCCTCGGCTCCTTGAGCATCGAAGATCTCGTGGTCGGAATCTTTACCGAAGAGATCCAGAGCGGAGCCGCTAAGTTGCTGGTGCATTTTGTGACGTCGAGCCCGACGGTCACAGAGCGTCTTCTTGAACCGAAAAGACCGGCACGCGTCGCAGTTCTGTTCGTTATGTTCCGGGGACAGACACAAATTGCACACTTCGTGCAACTCGGTGCGCGGATATTTGGCGCGACACCCGGGACAGAATTTGAATGGAGTCCGTTCCATCGACTGCGAGGTGGTCCGACGCGGTTAGGCCCAACTGCCTTCCACAAAGTTTCCGATCGAAGATTTCTGAGTCGATACGATACGCGGAGAATGGGAAACGCAATCGAATAACAATACCGTCGAGGGTAGTAGATTGCGCAACGAGGAGAACCCGAGAAACGGTGTCGAACCGGAGTGCCGCAATTCATGTCCGAACCCGATGGCGGAAAAAAACAATCTAACAATGGAGTCGATGCCCATGCGCACTATCACCAAAAGGAAGAGTCACCTACCTCGTGACTGGAAAGACTTCTTCGAAGTGAAAACAAAGTGCAAACATCCGGACCCAACACTAGATGGCAGGAGGATGCAAAGCATGTGATCTACAGCTCACATGCCTCGAACACTGGGTTTTTGTAGCAGTACCGCCCCACTTTTTGCCCCCTTTTTAGCTACTGGATGCTGGATTTTAAACTCTGACAGTGCACTGAGGCCAGCTAACCAGACCTCAGTGCCAGTGCTGTTTCCGCAAAACAAAGTGATGTCTAATTGTAACACAATTGGCAGAGGACTTTAGCAGCCTTGTAAGTCCCTAGTGAATGGTACCCTAGATACCTAGGGTATGAGTGCTAAAGAGGGTCCCAAAGGGATAAAGAATATCTTATGCCACCCTAAGGGATCCACACACAAATTCCACATAGACTACCATTGCAGGCTGCGTGACATGGTGCAAACCATGAGTGAAAATATGACATGACACACTCCTGTGTGCCATGCTAAAGTCACTGCATCTAATATATGTAAGTCACCCCTGCATCAGGACTTTGAGCCCCAAGGCAGGGTGCATTATATTTTATGTGAGGACATATCTGCATAACCAGATATGACCCCGTGATGTCAAGTTCTATTACTAGACATTACAAGTGAGAAGGGAAGCCGTCTTAAGGTATGTACTGGGCACTGGTCAAAACGAGTTCCCCAGCTACATAATGGCTTCACTGAAACCTATGGTGTTTGGTATCAAACACCTCATATTAATACACCCCCACTGATTCCAGTGATGGATTCATTAATACATGCACCCAGAGGGTACCTTAGAGGTATCCCTGAAACCTACCAGCCCTCTAGTGTGCTGGCTGACTGGTCCAGTCCAACCTGCCACCACAGATGAGTTTCTGACCCCCAGGGGTGAGAGTCTCAGGAGGTCAGGAACAATGCCTGCTCAAGAGGGAGGTGTTTTACACCTCCTCCAGGAAGGCTGATAAATTAGCATTTCAAGGCAGGTAGTTTCAATGAGCCCACCACCTTTGGCATGCAAATCTGGCTTCCCTCAGAGGTGAGGGGATGCCAACCCCCCTGATCAGGGCCCATTTGGCACCAAGAAAGGCGAGAAAATTAGTAGTCCGAGAGGCGTGTTCACCCTCAGGCAAGTTCCACCCCTAAGGTGGGCTACCTGATGTGGATAAGAAATGTAAAAGTCTGCCTCTTGGTGATGGCAGAATTAGGAACTCTGGGACAGGGTACGCTGACTTCACACAGGAAGAGGTCATATAGAGGGCGCAGTGACCTCTTGGGTAAGTAGTCCATTGGCTACCACCCTATGTGAGAAAGTGCCATCTTTCTTGCATGGTATGCCCCCACTTTTTGCTGAATTGCTGATGTACTTTGACTGAGTGTGCCCTGGGCTCCTGCCAATCAGGTGCCCAGGGCCTGTGTTCCTTCCCTAAAACTGCATTGTAGCCTAAACCCAATTGACATCTCTGGCCACATGTCAGCCCCTGGTAAATGGTACCCTAGGTACCCAGGGCACTGTGACCAGAGAAGGCCTCTAAGGGCTGCAGCACTTATTGTGCCACCCTTAGAGGTCCTGTACCCTTACACACACACTGCCTTTGCAGGCTGAGTGTCTTGGTGCAGAACAAAACAGAGAGTCGACATGGCACACATCCCTGTGTGCCATGCCCACAAACACACTGCCCTGGCATACCTCAGTCATCCCTCTAGCTGGGTGCACTATGCCAGTGGTGAGGGTACAGGTGTATGAGCCCTGTACACCTACAGTACCCAGGTCCATTCCTGGGCACTGTAAGTGCAGTGCTGCCATTAAGAGTATATGGTGCTGGGAGGTCGTCATTACGAACTCCACAGCACCATGATGGCTACACTGAAGACTGAGAAGTTTGGTATCAAACTTCTCAGCACATTAAACTCACACTGATGCCAGTGTGGGATTTAATGTCAGATGCACGACAGAGGGCAACTTAGAGTTGCCCCCTGAACCTAACCTACAATCCACGTCCTGTGTGAGAGGCTGCCTAGGCTGCCACCCAGCAGACACGTTGCTGGACCCCTGGGTAGAGAGCCATCCGCTCTCCCGGGCCTGCAACAATGCACGTCCTGGGCGAGGTGCTAGGTCACCTCCCCCAGGATGGGCAGGGGAAGCTTCAAAGGCATGCCGCCTTTGTGAGCCTCCCCAGACCACTTGCTGTACTCAGCAACTGGTCCCCACCGGTTCCAGCCCCCACTCTGGCGGGAAGACTGGCGGGAAACCCCAAGGGAGGAGAGGGGTGTGCCAGCCTCTGCCAACCCCACCCCTCAGGTGGGGGAGGCGAGGTGAAGCACATCTCCGGGCTCTCGCCATCTTGAAGATGGGGAGCCCTGCCCAATCAGGACTAGGCTCCTGCCCCCTCCCACTGGAGAGTGGCAGGATAGGGGGTGTACCCACCCCAGGGAAGAGACCCATTGGTCCCTGCCCTTTACCTACCTGTAACGCCCCTAAATCTAGTATTTAGGGGCACCCTGAACCTTCCTTCCTCAGATCCCGAAACAGAAACAAGCAAGAAGAACAAGAAGAAAGAAGAGCTGCCGTGCAGCTGCTAACAAGAGGGAGACACCAACTGACTTGGCCCCAGCCCTACAGGCCTGTCGACCCTCGAACCTGCTCCTGCTGAAACCCGGCATCTCCAGTGGTCAGCAACCTCGAAAACCCCGGAGGACCTGACTGCCTTGTAATTCTAAAAAGACTGGGACTCCCACAAGCAGTGGTACTGCTCAAAAGCAAGTAACAAACCCCTGGTGCCAGCCAGGAACCGCGACTCCTGCACACTCTGCACCCGCCGAGCCCGGCCTGTGCCTGAGTGGACAAAGACCACGAGGACGTCCCCCCGGCGACTGTGACCCTGAATCCAGCACCCAAGGACCCTCCTCGACTCTCCTGACGACGCCTGCAGCTTCAGAACCAGGGACCCCTCCAACCGCGACCAGCTGAGGGTAAGATTTCCGACGCCTAAAGACACCCCTGCACCCGGCGCCCCACGGCCTCCTGTGCCCAACTCCTGGGTGCCTACCCTTCCTACAGCTTCCCAACTTACCTCTCGAAGTGGTGGTCGCACCTGAAGAATCACCGTCCCCGAGCTTGCAGCCTTTGTTCGTCACGCAGCTTTCCCATTGAAAACCATTGGGCGCCCGACGGCCCAAAAGCCCACTGCACCCGGCCGCCCCAGTGCCGCTGAGGGTGCACCAACTACCCTGCTCGACTTCCCCACTTGCCCTGAGTAAGTGACCAGGAGCTTTGCTCCCACAGCCGAGTGGCCTGCCTGCCAGCAGCCGCCAACCAAGGGCCCCCTGCCCGCCATAGGCTAACATTGGGCCTAACTCACTCTGCACCCGGCCGCCCCTGTGCCGCTGAGGGTGTACCAACTGTACCTACCTGACCCTGGGAGACCCCTGAGTCTATGCCCAGAACCTTAACTCTGCCAGTCGAGTACTTACCTGAAAACCGATAACCTACATTTTCTCCATAGGGTAACATTGACTGGTTTACACTGAAATTTCTTCTAAGTGTCGAGTTTTGAAACTTTAGAAATAATCACTAAAAATCGTGCGATCAACGAAACCGAAATTACTCACCTGTTATCAGGAGAGATCCCAGTGCTGGATCTTGGTGCCCAGCACTGACCCTGAAAAGTAATTACAACTGTACTTACCGATAACTTGATTTTCCTCCATAGGATAACATTGCCTGGTTTTTGCCAGAAATTCTTCAAAGTGCCGATTTTTGAAACATACAAATATTCCTTAAAAATCGCCCGATCAACAAAAACGAAATTACTCACCTGTTATCAGGAGAGATACCAGTGCTGGATCTTGGTGCCCAGCACTGACCCTGAAAAGTAATTACAACTGTACTTACCGATAACTTGATTTTCCTCCATAGGATAACATTGCCTGGTTTTCTCCAGAAATTCTTCTAAGTGTCGATTTTTGAAACAAACAAATATTCCTTAAAAATCGCCTGTGTAACGAAAACGATTTCTTTCAACTGTTTACAGGAAATGCACCAGGGCTGAATCCAGGATCCAGCCCTGAGTAAGAAAATCATACGTAAAGTAATTGATATTGCATTTACTTAAAATTCTCCATTGAGCTCAATGATAAAATTGTGTTTAAATTGTGTTGCCTATTGCAACAACTGTAGCTATTGCATTCAACAGTCTATTGTGTACTGAAAGTATATATCTAAAGCATCTCATTCTGAGAAAGTATTTTTATACCTACCTGTGGTTCTAAAAATAAAACAATAATATATTTTTATATACAAAACAATTGGCCTAGAGTTCAGTTCTTGAGTGTATGAGACCATTTGCTGACTGAGTGTGTACAACAAATGCTTTACACTGTCCTCTGATACTGCCTTACTGCTCGACCAAGCTACCACTTTAGAGAGTAAGGTTATATCTAACTTTAGCCTCTGCCAAACCTCTGGGGACTGTGGACTCTGTGCACACTGAACCTTACTTTGGTTCAGTATATACAGAGCCACTTTCTTACACCCTACACTTGTCTAACGCCCATAAATATAGTATTTAGGGGAGCCCATGGCACCAGGAAATGAGATTCCTGATGGCATAAGAACTGCGAAAAGCAAGGACTGTGGAGAAGCAACCGACTTGGCGTCAACCCTGCCGCCCTGCCTGCTGTTCCGCCAAACTGCGCTAAAGTTGTCTCGTTCTGCAGCCGCTGTGCCTCCAAAAGCTGGAGAGGACTGCCAGCCTTCAACAAAGACCCAAAAACTCCAGTGGAGTAGCGGAGCTGCTTCCCTGCATCCTGCAGGGACTCCAAAAGAACTGTGAGGGCTCTGGACCACAGCAAACCCGACACCGGAAAGCACCATTGCACTCGTGCCCCCTAGCCCGAGTTGAAGTGGGCCAATGGTGCCAGCGTGGTCTCCCGACCCTCCAGAGACAAAGCCCACCTTGGGTTTGACAACAGTGGACTCACAGACGCTGCCTGCAGCCTCTTTGTGCTGGCCCCTCTACCGCCAGTGTCTCCAGTAATAAAGACCCGACGACTCAGAAAACCTCTGCACCCGGCCACCCTGGCACGAGGAGAATAGGACCCAAGGTGTCCCCACATCCCCGAGCATAGTGAGACCAGAGTCCCCTTGTTGATTCAGCCTAACTAGTCTCCCAGTCCCAGCCTCTTTGCAACCAGACCCCTCCCCATTAAAGTGAATGGGATACCCAACGCTGTAACACACCTCTGCACCCAGAAGCCCCGGAGCCTCCCGAGGTGACCTGTTGGTGTGGCCTGGGACCATGGCCCATTACTCGCCTTAACTCCAGCAGATTGATCCCGTAAGTCACTGTGAAGTGCCCGAATACAGTACATGTTTTCTCCCCCACAGGATAACATTGGGCACCTGACGCTGAAAAACACCTCTGCACCCGGCTGCCCCAGTGCTGCCCAAGGAGACCTGTTGGTGCTGCCTTGGACCTTATCCCATACTTACCTTAAGTCCAGGAGATTGGTCCTGTAAGTCGCTGTGAAGTACCTGTATGCAGTGTAGGTCTTTCCGCCATAGGATAACATTACTGCTTCAGAAATTGCAGTGTCCATTTTTAAAAACTGTAAAAATGTATAACTCAAAAAGCACTTACCTGATTTTGATGATCTTGGTGCCTAAAGTTATATTAAGATACGTGTTCTTTTTTTATAAATTGGGGTCGATTTCTTTATTGAGTGTGTGCCTCACTTACTGCCTTTGTGTGTACAATAAATGCTTAGCACTACCCTCTGATATCCCCAACAGCTCACCCACACTACCACAAAAGAGAGCATTTGGGGTGTCATTTGTGCCTCTGTATCTCCTTTGGATTTTGCCTAGACTCTTTACTAAGTGTACCTCTTTTTGGGCCACCATATAAAGAGCCAGCTTCCTACAAAGAGGATAATATATGCACAGATGGAATGGGTAAATGGAATCACTGCTCAAGCGGCAGCAACACCCCCGGCAGTCATCTTGTTCCATCCAGTTCTGAGTAGGCCATCTAAAAGCAAAAGCAGCTTGGCAGAGCTTTTGGGACCCAATAGACAGGGTGGCATCTGTGTCTAATTTAATGGTCTGCAGGGGAAGTTTAACATTACTGATTTCATACATTCTTGTTTTCTGAATCCTAGAGAGGAATGGTCATCTCAGTGGTAAACGACCCCTTCAACTCCTGATGTAAGGATCAGTGTATGACACACAAAGGCAAAATGGTTAATATATTATCTACTACTTCTATCAAGATTACCAAAACATTTTCTTTAGTTGGTCTTTACAAAGGCAACTATTGCACAATATTGCTCCATTTCTGAAAAGGTATGTGAAAGTACACCAGCCAGACCTTGTTGGTTTTGATAGGGCTCTGTAGCTGGTGTTTGTCTCTTTTATTAACTCCTCTATTTATTCTACAACAATTAGGTTGGTAATGTGCAGCTATGTGAAGATATGGGTTGGTTGAAAAGTATTTCCCTCTGTCTGGAAGTATAGTCCAAAACTATAGGTATGCCTTTCGACTGCTGCCGTGTTTTCACTAAGCAGGGTCCCCTGCAGACCATTAAATTAGACACAGTTAGACACAAAGTCTTGAAATATTAGGAGATGAGGAGGTAGGATTTTTAAGGTTAGTGAGGGACTTCTACAGATTTCCCAGTATCGGGACTTAGTGAATGGTTTCTAGTCTGCTGTCTGAAACCATTACTTTTTGTTTTTTTATTGCTGAAGTTTGTAAACTGAATTTCTACTTTTTCTCAAGCTTATGGTAATGGGTAATTGCAATGTACACTGGAGGGACTGCAAAAACTCTGGCCCTGCATTATCCTGCTTCACAAAAGGGCACTGGAAGACCCTGGGTTATCTTGATGGTCATCATCCTGCAAAAGGAAAATGCTACTTACCCAGTATGCATCTGTTCTTGGCATGTAGAGCTGTAGAGTCACATGCTGTGCATAGCCCGCCATCTAGTGTTGGGTCCGGATGTTTGCACTTTGTTTTTGCTGGAAGAAGTCTTTTCCAGTCACGAGGTAGGTGACTCCTCCTTTCGGTGATAGTGCGCATGGGCGTCAACTCCATTGTTAGATTGTTTGCCGTCAGAGGGTGATAATGGAGTTAGTAAGAGTAGCAAGAGATGTCCATGTATGTATGTATCCAAGTAAGATGCAACTGCAACAGGTATAGGTAACCGGGGAGGCGGGTGGCCGCATGTGACTCTACATGCCAAGAACAGATGTATAATGGGTAAGTAGCATTTTCCGTTCGAGGCATATGAGCTGTAGATCACATGCTGTGCATAGACTAAAAAGCAGTTATCTCCCAAAGCGGTGGCTAACCTGTAGCTGTTGCAGTGGTCTGAAATAGTGTACGTAAAACTGCTTGGCCCACACTAGCTTGCTGTCTTGCTAACACATCTACACAATAGTGTTTTGTGAATGTGTGAGGTGTAGACCATGTTGCAGCTTTGCAGATATCATCTACGGGTATGTTTCCTAGAAATGCCATAGAAGGCCCTAGTTTGCGAGTGGAGTGTGCTCTAGGGGGAATTGTTAAAGGTCTTTTTGCTTTTGCATAGCATATCTGAATGCATTTTACTATCCACCTTGCAATGCCCGACTTTGATATTGGATTACCTTTATGTGGTGGAGCAAAAGCGACAAATAGTTGTTTTGTTTTGCGAAAAGGTTTTGTCCTTTCTATATAGTAAAGAATTGCTCTTTTCACATCTAAAGTGTGTAAAGCACGTTCTGCCACATAATCTGGTTGAGGGAAGAACACAGGCAACTCAACAGATTGGTTGATGTGAAAGGCAGAAATTACTTTTGGTAAAAATTTTGTATTGGTCCGAAGAACCACTTTCTTTTGATGTATTTGTAAGAATGATTCTTCTATGGTTAGTGCCTGGATCTCACCCACTCTCCTCAGAGATGTGATAGCTATGAGAAAAGCTGCCTTCCAAGTTAGAAATTGTATTTCACATTTATGCATTGGCTCAAAGGGTGGACCCATTAGCCTTGTGAGCACGATGTTGAGATTCCACACTGGAGCAGTTGGAAGTCTTGGAGGAATTATTCTTTTAAGTCCTTCTGTGAATGCTTTGTTGAGAGGCACTCTAAAAAGAGACCGATGTTGTCTGTTTTGTAGGTATGCAGCTATTGCAGCAAGATGTAAGCGTATGGAAGAATACGCCAAATTGGAACGCTGTAGATGTAATAAATAGCAGATGATATTTTGAACAGACGCGTCCAGCGGATCTATGTGATTGTTATTGCAGTATATCACAAATCGCTTCCACTTTGCTGCAAAGCATGCTTGGTGGTAGGACGTCTAGCCTCTTTGATAATGTTCATGCAGTCTGGCGGAAGATTGAGGTAACCAAACTCTAGGATTTCAGGTGGCAGGTCGCAAGGTTGAGATGGCTGGGATCTGGGTGTCTTATCTCTCCATGGCTCTGAGTGAGCAGATTGGGAGTGAGGTGTAGTTTTTGGTGAGGAACGAATAGTTTCTTACCTGTCGGTGTAGTTTTGCAGCTTGAAGACTTTCTGGATTCACTATGCTGTGCATTATTCCGCCATCTCGTGGTTGGGTCCGGATTCGTAGTCTTTTCTTTTTTTTTTTTTTTGTTGTTAGCCCAGGTGGGCGGCGACGCCCCCACCATTTGGTGTCCTCGGTGACGTCGTCGCGCTTCCTGCGGAAGCTCCCACCTTTGGTCCCCATCTTCGGATTCTTTTTTGTTTTTGTAGTCTATGTCCTTTTATCCTTCTATTTTTCTTTTGATCCCTCTAAACCTTTTATGTAGTCTAGTTTTACCCTTAACCTCCTATGTTATCTTCCTGGCGGAGGCGGGTGGGATCGCTAGTGAATCCAGAAAGTCTTCAAGCTGCAAAACTACACCGACAGGTAAGAAACTATTCGTTTTGCAGCGTGAATCTTTCTGGATTCACTATGCTGTGCATAGACTTTGTAGCGGTATTGTTATTGCGGTGGTTGGGTGGAAGATGAGCATTGGTTGCTGAAAATGTGCTGTAAGACCTTCTGTCCTACTTGTGCCTCTTTGTTCATCTGGATATCCACACACTAGTGTTTGGTGAACGTGTGCACGGAAGACCATGTTGCCGCTTGGCAAATGTCTTGGATAGGTGTGTTCGCTAGGAACGCAACCGTTGCTCCTTTCTTCCTTGTTGAGTGAGCCTGGGCGGCTCCCTCTAATTCTTGTCCTGCCTGCTTGTGGCAGAGTTGTATTGCCTGTGCAATCCATCGTGCTATGGTATTTTTAGTTACTGGTCGTCCCAGGAAACTGCTTGCGAAGGAAACGAAGAGTTGTTTTGTTTTCCTGCATTCCTTTGTCCTTTCTATGTAGTGCATCACTGCCCTTCTGGCGTCCAGCGTGTGTAGCGCCTTTTCTGTGGGCGTTGATGGTTTCTGGAAGAAACTTGGTATCTGTATTGTCTGGTTAATATGGAACCGCGACACCACCTTTGGCAGGAAGTGTGGGTCCGTTCTCATGACAATTCTGTCCTTGTGTATTTGCAAGTAGGGCTCTTGTAGTGTAAGAGCCTGTAGTTCACTGACCCTTCGCAGTGACGTGATAGCCACCAAGAATGCCGTTTTTAGTGTGAGCATGTGCAGTGTGGTCTTGTGTATGGGCTCAAATGGTGATTTCATCAACTGTGTTAGCACAGTGTTGAGGTTCCAGCTTGGGGCTGGCATCCTTTTGGGGGGCTATTCTTTTAGCCCCCTCCAGGAATCTTTTGACCACCTGGGAGGTGAAGAAAACTTTTCCCCGCTTCTCCCCTGGTGTAGGCCACTATGGCTGCTAAGTGAACCCTTAGTGACGAGTAGCTCAGCCCGCTGTGTAGTAGGTGCGTTAAGTATTGTAGTACCGTTGATTCTTTTGTGACCTTTCGTTGCAGTCCCTCTGTAAGGCACCATAGTGAGAACCTTTTCCACTTTGCAATGTAGCACTTCCTTGTAGTGGGTCTCCTTGCTTCTCTGAGTACTGCCATAGTGCTTGGTGGTAGCTTGAGGTGTGCGAATTCTAGGTCCTCAGGAGCCATGCTGCTAGGCTGAGGCTCTCTGGTTCTGGGTGGAGCACTTTTCCGTCTTGCATTGTCAGGAGGTCTTTCCTTCTGCTGAACCTGTGCGCTGGTTCCTGTGCCATTTCCATTATTTGTGAGAACCATGACTGTCTGGCCCACTGAGGTGCCACCAGTATGAGTGTCATGCTGCTGCTCCTGCATTTGCTGAGTACCTTGTGTAACAGTGGTATCTGGGGGAAAGCGTAGGCAAATTCGTTCGACCAACTTATCCATAGCGCATTCCCTAGGGACCTTTGGTCCGGTTGTCTGGATGCGTAATGTTGGCATTTTGCATTCTGGGGTGTTGCAAACAGGTCTATCCGTGGTGTACCCCATTTTTGGAACAGCCGCTGCACTTCCTGTTGGTTGAGCTCCCATTCGTGGGATGCCGACGTCTGCCTGCTGAGTCGGTCTGCTTCTACATTGTCTATTCCTGGAAGGTGTATCGCCAGTAGGTCTATCCTTAGAGGGATGGCCCATCTCCAAATCTCTTGTGCCAGGCTTGATAGCGGTGCTGACTGTGTTCCACCTTGTTTGTTGATGTAGAACATGGTGGTTGTGTTGTCTGTTTGTATCAGCACTCTGTGGCCGTAAAGCTGCTTCTGAAAGGCTCTTAAGGCTAGGAACACAGTTTTTAGTTCTAGGTAGTTGATGTGTTTCACTGCATCTTGCTGTGACCACAGCCCCCTGACGCGGAGTCTGTCCATGTGCGCGCCCCAGCCCTGCTGTGAGGCGTCTGTTGTGATGGTCACTGTTGGAGTTGGCTGTGTGAATGGCTTCCCCTGTAATATGTTCTCTTCCTTCCACCACGCTATTTCTTGCTGCAGTGCGTGTGTGACAACCACTAGATCTTCCCAACTCCCTGTTGCTTGTGACCACTGTTGCTGTATCCATTCCTGGAACGGTCTCATGTGCAGCTTGATATTTGGGACTAGGTGGATGCATGATGCCATCATCCCCATTAGTCTGCTCACCGTCCTCGCTGTCAGAACTTGCCCCTTGCGGTAATGACGTGTTTCCCTCAGGAGCGCTATAGTTCTCTTGTCGCTGGGGAACACTTTGGACTGTGTGCTGTCGATTTTTGCCCCTAAGAATATTTTGATCTGCTGCGATTCTGTTGACGATTTCTCCCAATGTATTGAGAAACCTAGTCTGGACAGTGTTTGTATGACTTGTTTGATGTGATCTTTGCAGTGTCTGTATGATCCTGCTTTTACAAGCCAGTCGTCGAGGTAGGGGTATACATGTATGCCCTTTCTCCGTAGGTGCGCCGCCACTGCTGCTAGGCATTTTGTGAACACCCTTGGTGCGGACTTGAGCCCGAAGGCTAGCACTGTGAACTGGTAGTGATTCTGGCCTATCACGAATCTTAATAGACGTTTGTGTTTGTGGTTGACGGGTATGTGCAGATATGCGTCTTTCATGTCTATGGTCGCCATGTAGTCCCCTTTTTGGATTTGGGGTATTACCTCCTGAAGTGACGTCATTTTGAATTTTTGAGTTCTTACGAACTTGTTCAGGAATCTGAGGTCCAGTATTGGCCTTAGTGTTTCGTCTACCTTTGGCACTAGGAAGTACGTTGAGTATACTCCCCTGTTCCTTTCTTTGATTGGAACTGGTTCTATTGCTCTTTTTTTTAGCAGCTCCTCTGCTTCTAGACGTAGGAGTGCGAGCTCCCTTGCGGGCAGTGGCCGGTGTCTTGGTTTTCTGCCCGGGGGGTGTTTTTGGAGTTCTATGCAGTATCCGTGCTGTATGATGTTCAGTATCCACTTCTCCGTGGTAATCTCTCTCCATTGTGTGAGGAAGTTTCCTATTCGGCCCCCCACCGGGGTTGTATGCTCGGTGGTTATTTGCTTGCTGTGTGTGTTTCTTATTTTTTCCTTTTGTTGACTTCTCCTCTCCCTTGGTGTTGATAGGGGAGGGTTTGGTTTCTTTGCAGAGTCACTTTGAGGTGGGCTGCTGACCCCCTCTTCGGGACTGTCCCCGTCCGTATCCGCGTCCTCGAAAGGACCGTCCTCTGGGTTGATACTGCCAATTTTGTTGTTGTTGTCCCTGTTGGCTTTGGCCCTGGTTGTTCCCCTGATATCCTTGTTGGGGAGATTGGTGGGAAGTGGCGGGCGCATTGCCTCCTCTACGGGGTTCCTCTTCTCATCCCCCTGAACTGCAGTGCTCCCATGGACCTTGCAGTTTCGTTGTCTTTTTTAAGCTGCGTCAGCTTTTCGTCGACTGGGGCTCCAAACAGTTTCTGGCCGTCGAATGGCGTGTTCAGGATATTGCTTTGTACCTCAGGTTTGAAACCGGAGCTCCTGAGCCATGCGTGTCTCCTTTCAGTCACCCCTATCATCATCTGCCTGCTGGAGTTTTCTGCTGCATCCAAGGCTGATTTTAGGCAAGTGTTTGCGATAGCCTTGCCCTCTTCCACTAGGTGATTAGCCCTTTGTTGGTGTTGTTGTGGCAGGTGTGTTACGAGCTGGCTCATTTCATCCCAATGCTGGTATGCATGCCTGCTGATGAGGGCGTTGGAGTTGGCGATGCGCCAGTGTATGGCTGCGTTCCTCTCCACCTTTCGTCCTGTGAGGTCTATTCGTTTGCTCTCCTTGTGTGGAGGTGGACCTGTGTTAGTGGGTACATTGGCCCTTTTCCTGGCCGTTGCCGTGATAATGGAGTCTGCTGGCACTGACCCCTGGATGTACGCAGGGTCTTTTGAGGAGTGTTTGTACTTTTTCGCTCCTTGGTGTAACAGCCTTGCAGACTGCCGGTTCTTTGAAGGCCTCCCTTCCCTGGTCCAGGACGCTTGGAAGCATGGGTAGGAACTGGGACCTGGTTTGTTGAGGAAGTAGGGTTTCCAAAGGAAACATGCCTTCGCCTTCTCCTCTTGCATTTCGACGCCATACGTTGCTGCAGCCTTTTGGACGACACATTGTAGGCTCCAATGTCGTCTGGCGGCGAAGGCCTCGAGGGGTAAGAGTCTACCCCTTCTTCTGGTGAATCTGCGTCGAGGTCTTGCCAGTCTAAGTCTTGTGCTTCCGAGGGCGTCGAGTCCCGGTAAGACTGGAACTCTTCTTCGCCTTCGACGTAGTCGTCCTCTTCGCCCTGTTCGTCGAGCGGTTCGGGTGTTTTCGGGGGTTCGATGTCTTCGGTGTCGCCCTCCCCGAGTGCTTCGCTTGATTGCTTCGACGGAATGGCGTATAGCTTCATTTTTTCGTCGAAGTCTTTTTTCCGTTGCAGGATGCTCGCCATCTCTGCTTCGAGCCTTCTCCTTTTCTTCTCCATCTCGTGGGCCTTTTCGGCGTCGATGGCTGAAGCGTTCCTCTTCGCGGTCTCGGACGTCGAGGATGACGCCGGGCCTTCTTTTCTGGGCGTCGAGGCTTCCTTTTCGGAGGTTACCTTCGACGCCCTTGGTTTTTCGGAGGCTTTCGCCGATTGGAAGTCCTTCCCGAAGGATCCGCTCGGCTGTTTGTGCTTTCGTCGAGTGTTTCGGCGGCAACGCTCCCTTCGAGGACTTGGCTTCACTTCTGAGAGTGTCGCTCGGGGCCTTAGCTTCACTCTTTCGAGCGTCGCTTGGGTGCTTCGGGGTCGACGTCTCCCTTACCTCCTTCGAAGTTTTCTTGTGGACCTCGACGACTGAGCAGTCCTCCGGTCCCTCTGCGATGTTGTCTTCCTCTCCACTCGAGAGGCCCAGGTCTCGGAGCGATGGAGGTGCTCCCTGGCCCTGCATGTTGTAGTTAGCCCTTCTTTGCCTCTCTCTCACCCGGAGGGTTTTCGGGGTGAAGGCCGAACACGTGTTGCAGTTTTCGCTGATGTGGTCGAGCGGCAAGCAGAGGTTGCAGACTGGGTGCTGGTCCTTCTGGGCGTACTTGTGGTGACAGTTTTGGCAAAACTTAAACGGTGTCTTGTCCATACCCGCGCTCAGGGGGCCCCCTGTGAGCGCATTCTCTGTAGGCGTCGAGATTTTGGTCGTGGACCTTCTACCTCGTCGTCCTTCTCGTCGCCTCCTGTACTCGCGTCCGGTGTCTTCAGGAAACGATCCTTTGGTGATTATTGTCAAATTTTCGAGATTCTTCGTCCAACTTTCTGGAACTTCTCGTCGACGATCCAGACCCCACGGCGGAAAAAAGAATCTGAAGATGGCGACCAAAGGTGGGAGCTTCCGCAGGAAGCGCGACGATGTCACCGAGGACACCAAATGGTGGGGGCGTCGCCGCCCACCTGGGCCAACAACAACAAAAAAAAAAAAAAAAAAAGAAGAAAGAAAAGACTACGAATCCGGACCCAACCACGAGATGGCGGAATAATGCACAGCATAGTGAATCCAGAAAGATTCACGCTGCAAAACTACGGAGAGCTCCAACAGGGTTGTGAACCAGGGTTGTCGGGCCCATGTGGGAGCAACTAGGATTAATGTCAGGGACGCTTGTTTGAGCTTCCGAACCACTGATGGAATGAGTGGGAGAGGCGGAAAAGCGTATGCAAATATCCCTGACCAATTCATCCATAGTGCATTGCCCTTGGACAATGGGTGTGGATGTCTGGATGCGAAGTTTGGGCATTTTGCGTTTAGGTTTGTGACGAACAGATCTATGTCTGGAAATCCCCACATTTGGAAGAATGGGAGGAGAACTTGAGGGTGGAGTTCCCATTCGTGGATCTGTTGTCTTTGACGACTGAGCAGATCTGCAATCTGATTTACTCCTGGAAGGTGTTCTGCAAGGAGAAACATTTTGTGATGTATGGCCCATCTCCAGATGGTCTGTGCTAGCTGTGACAGCTGGAGAGAGTGTGTCCCCCCGTTTTTGTATGTAGTACATTGCTGTCATGTTGTCTGTACGGATAAGTACAGTTTTGCCTACTAGATGAACTTGAAACGCTTTGAGCGCTAGAAAAATCGCTAGCAGCTCTAGATGATTTATGTGAAGCTGCTTTTGCTGCAAGCTCCACATGCCCTGAAATGTATGCGTCTGGAGATGAGCTCCCCAACCAGTGAGTGATGCGTCTGCTGTTAGCATCATCTGTGGAACCGGGTCGATGAAGGGCCGCCCTTTTGAAAGGTTTTGTGTATTCCACCACTGCAGAGAGCGATGGGTGCGGCCATCCACCAACACTAGAATTGATAACTGTGAGAAAGTGCCATCTTTCTTGCATGGTATGCCCCCACTTTTTGCTGAAATGCTGATGTGCTTTGACTGAGTGTGCCCTGGGCTCCTGCCAACCAGGTACCCAGGGCCTGTGTTCCTTCCCTAAAACTGCATTGATACCTACACCCAATTGGCATACCTGGCCACAGGTCAGCCCCTGGTAAATGGTACCATGGGTACCCAGGGCACTGTGACCAGGGAAGGCCCCTAAGGGCTGCAGCACTTGTTGTGCCACCCTTAGGGACCCTGTACCTTTACACACACACACTGCCTTTGCAGGCTGCGTGTCTTGGTGTAGAACAAAAGTGAAGAGTCGACATGGCACACATCCCTGTGTGCCATGCCTACAAGCCACTGCCCTGGCCTAGGTCAGCCACCCCTCTAGCTGGGTGCACTATGCCAGTGGTGAGGGCATAGAGGCTTGAGCCCTGTGCCCCTACAGTGCCCAAGTCCATTCTTGGGCATTGTAAGTGCAGTGCTGCCATTAAGAGTATATGGTGCTGGGAGTCTGTCATTACGAACTCCACAGCACCATAATGGCCCCACTGAAAATTAAGAAGTTTGGTATCAAACTTCTTAGCCCAGTAAACCCCACTGATGCCAGTGTGGGATTTAATGTAAAACGCACTCAGAGGACATCTTAGAGATGCCCCCTGAAACCAACCCGACCTCCAGTGTCCGGACTGAGTGGCTGCCCAGGCTGCCACCACCAGACATGTTTCTGACCCCTGGGTCGAGAGCCTCTGCTCTCAGGGGCCTGAAAGAATGCGCATCCTGGGGCGAGGTGCCAAAGCCTCCTCCCCCAGGATGGGCAGGGAGAGCTTCAAAGGCCTGCCACCTTTTGAGCTTCCCCAGACCACTTGCTGCTTCCAGCAAACTGGTCCCCACTGGTTCTACCCCCACTTCTGGCGGGAGAACCGGCGGGAAAACTAGAGGCAGGAAATGGGTTGTGCCCACCTCTGCCAACTCCACCCCTAAGGTGGGGGAGACGAGGTGAAGCCCAAACTCGAGTCCCCGCCATCTTGAGGATGGGGGACCCAGCCAACCAGGGACAGGCTCCTGCCCCCTCCCACTGGAGAGGAGCAGAATAGGGGGTGTACCCACCCCAGGAAGGGACCCATTGGCCCCTGCCCTTACCTACCTGTAACCACCCCTAAATTTAGTATTTAGGGGCTCCCTGAACCTTCCTTCCTCAGTTCCCGAATCCGAAAACAAGAAGAGAAGGCGAAGCAAGAAGACCAGCCGTGCAGCTGCTAACCAGGAGGCGACGACAACTGACTTGGCCCCAGCCCTACCGGCCTGTCGACCTCTGAACCTGCTCCTGCGGAACCCCGGCCTCAGCAACCTCAAAACCCCGGAGGACCTGACTTCTGTGCCACAGCCTTCAACCCAGGGACTCCCACGAGCAGTGGTACTGCTCAAAAGAACAAACTACAAAAGACCCAGCCCTGGCACGGAACCGCGAAACCTGCAGCCTCTGCACCCGCCGAGCCCGGCCTGTGCCTGAGTGAACCAAGACTCTGAGGACGTCCCCCGGCGATTCTGACCTGGAATCCAGTGCCCAAGGACCCTCCTCGGCGACCCAGACGACGCCTGCAGCCTCAGGACAAGGGACCCCTCCAACCGCGACCAGCAGGGGGTAAGATTTCCCGACCTCAAAAGACACCCCTGCACCCGGCGCCCCACGGCCCCCTGTGCCCAACTCCTGGGTGTCTACCTATCCTCCAAGACCCCAACTTACCTCCCAAAGTGTTGGTCGCCCCTGAAGAATCACCGTCCCCGAGCCTGCAGCCTTTTTCACCGTCCAAGATCTCCATTGGTTAACATTGAGCGCCCGACGGCTCAAAAGCACCCTGCACCCAGCCGCCCGAGTGCCCCTGGAAGTGCAACCTCTACCCTAACCTACTTCCCCATTTGCCCTGGGCAAGTGACCAGGAGCCCAGCTCCCACAGCCGCGTGGCCTGCTTGCCAGCAGCCACCAACCCGAGGCCCCTGCCTGCCATAGGATAACATTGGGCCTACTCACTCTGCACCCGGCCGCCCCTGTGCCGCTGAGGGTGTAACAACTGTACTTACCTGATACTGGGGGACCCCTGAGTCTAGGCCCAGAACCTTAACTCTGCCAGTCGAGTACTTACCCAAAGACCGATAACTCACTTTTCTTCCATAGGGTAACACTGACTGGCTCGCACCTGGAATTTCTTCTAAGTGTGGAGTTTTGGAACTTTAAAATATTCACCTAAAATCAACCGAGTCACGAAAACGAAAATACTCACCTGGCATTAGAAGAGGCCCCAGTGCTGGACCGGGGTGCCCAACACTGGCCCTAAAAAGTAATCCCAACGTTACTTACCGCTAACTCCATTTTCGTCCATAGGGATCCATTGACTGGTTTTCTGTGAAATTTCTTCCAAGTGTCTACTTTTGAAATACAAAAATATTGTTTAAAAATCACAACAGTAACGAATTCCGAACTACTCACCTGCTATCAGGAGAGACGTCAGTACTGCCTCTTTTAGACTAGTACCAACCATGAAAAGTAATTTTTACCGTACTTACCAGTAACTCGAAATTCCTCTCATAGGATATCATTGCCTGCTTTTGTTGAAAAAGTTTCTAAGTGTCGATTTCTGCATTTTACAAATATTCTTTAAAAATCGTGCCAACGATACAAACGTAATTACTTACCTGTTTTAGCTAGATACCCCAGTGCTGAACCCGAGAACCCAGCACTGGATTACAAAAGTAACGTAAACCTGCTTTGCTTGCAAACTGCATTTCCTTCCATAGGATAACATTGGTAATTTTACCCAGAAAAGTTTCGAAGTGTCGACTTTTGAAATACAGTAATATTCCTCGAAAATCACTACAATAACCAAAACGCTTTTTCTTACCTGTTTCCAGGAAGTGTCCCAGGACTGAATCCAGGATCCAGTCCTGTGGTTAGAAAAGTAACCTACAAAGTCATTAGTTGTAATTAATCACAATTTTCCATTAAGCTCAATGTTGCATTGTATTTGACCCTGTGTTGCCTCTTGCACCAACTGTGATTATTACCACCAACAAGTCTATTGCCTATTTGTAAGGTGGCTAACCAGAACATCTCATACTGAGAAAGTATATTTTGACCCTATTGTTGGTTCTAAAATAAAACAAGCATATATTTTTTTATACACAAACCATTGGCCTAGAGTTCAGTTCTTGAGTGTGTGGCTCCATTTGCTGACTGAGTGCGTACAACAAATGCTTTACACTGTCCTCTGATACTGCCTTACTGCTCGACCAAGCTACCACTTTAGAGAGTAAGGTTATATCTAACTTTAGCCTCTGCCAAACCTCTGGGGGACTGGGGACTCTGTGCACACTGAACCTTACTTTGGTGCAGTATATACAGAGCCACTTTCCTACAATAACAGACCCTGAGCTTGGTTCCACTGACGTGCTAAGCACTCCTGAAGGGGGCGCATGTGAAGTCTTGCGTAAGGAACTACTAGTATGCAAGGCGCCATCATCCCCAGTAACTGTATGAACACTCGAGCTGGTAATGAGTGTTGAGGTTGGAACTGGCAGAGTAGAGTCTGCATGTTGCGGATTCTGGCCGGATTGGGATAGGCCGAAGCCTTTTGTGTGTCTATTGAGGCTCCCAGATACGCCTGTGTGTTGGATGGCTGTAGATGAGATTTGGACAGGTTCACTGTGAACCCAAGATCGTGGAGCAACTGCACTGTTTTGAGAGTGTGATGGAGACAGCTTTCTTGCGAGCTGGCTTTTATGAGCCAATCGTCCAGATATGGGAAAAGTGAATGTGTTGTCTTCGAAGATGAGCTGCGACTACTGCTAAACACTTGGTGAAAACTCTGGGTGCGGTAGTTACTCCGAATGGGAGCACCTTGAACTGATAATGTTGTCCTGCTACTACGAACCTTAGGTATTTGCGATGAGCAGGATGTATTGGGATATGGAAATAGGCGTCCTTTAAGTCCAGTGTGGACAGAAAGTCGCCTTGTTGAAGGAGCGGGAGTACTTGCTGAAGAGTGACCATGTGAAAGTGGTCTGATTGAATGTATAGATTTAGTTCTCTGAGGTCTAGTATGGGCCTGAGAGAACCGTCCTTCTTTGGAATTAAGAAGTATAGGGAGTACACTCCAGTCCCTTGATGTTTTAATGGGACTGGCTCTATTGCTCCTTTTTCTAACAGAGATTGAACTTCTTTTTTAGATCTCGCCTGAGCCAGCGCATGCGCTGCTCTGGCCGAGACATTTAGTGTGTGGGCTTTTAAAAGTGCTACCACAGCTTTTTGGCTGGCATACAGCGTGCGGTTAGGCGCACAATGACGAGCAGAGGCGCCATCTGGCTTTCCTCTCTCGTCATGGTGCGCGCACATCGCACACCACTCGCCAGCCTGCTTTCACTTTTGCCGTCGCGCGCGCCACCTCTCTCCCACCACAGAGCGCGTCCCGCTTCTCCCGCTGGCTGCTGCTGCTCCCGGCGCTATCTGGCTTTTCTCACCTTCTGACTTTATTTTTCTGAGTGCAGTTTGGCCTCTTCCACTGGTATAGGGCGCTGGTACTGTTCTTGTGCACTGTACAGTGAAGCGCTTCTCCGTGACAGCAGCAGCTTGTTTTATTTTTAACATTGATCCTCTCGGACACGTGCACACGCGCACCATGCCTCCTCCGTGGTTTCCTAACAAAGGTGGTAGGGCGGCACTCGGCCTGCATGGAAGTTTTTTTGTTGCTGTGTGTCTTTTAGACAGTGTATATGCTGCTGTGTCTGCTTACAACTCCTACTGGAATCTACATCAATTAATTTGCCTTCGCCTATTTGGCTAAACCTAACTGTCTTTCATTTTAGAGTTGGGCTTTTTACTAAACTTCTCTCCTATCTAAAAACACTTCTTACAACTGTTTACACAAAGTTTTCTGTACTTTGCTTTCATAATGCGATCTCCTAACTTCACTTTGTTTGTCAGAGCAGTATGCATTTTTTAGGTGTATGCAGGTACTATGATACCCTGTTAAGGCATGTTTAGTACGTTCCACAATATTATGTGGCAGCTGTTAAA
Source organism: Calotriton arnoldi (assembly GCA_963921515.1). Taxonomy (NCBI): domain Eukaryota; kingdom Metazoa; phylum Chordata; class Amphibia; order Caudata; family Salamandridae; genus Calotriton; species Calotriton arnoldi. The sequence goes on from CAWUFW010003305.1 coordinate 1,153,546, forward strand.
CGTATGCCATGTACAAACTTTTACAGGGCACAAACATCCCTCTAGCACTTTGTTGTCTGGGAGGTGAATCTGTTAATCTTATCTATAACACCATCCACTGTTCGCACTTAATTAGCTGCAACAAGCAAACTGTTCTAGATAGTAAACCACATGCTGTGCCTTTCTTCGTCTCTATAATAGCTTTCAGTGTATTGTAAATAACACATAACCAGACTAAAAGACGCCTTGCCCGCATCTGCCTGTTATTTTGTAGTTATTTTACAAACTACCTGTTTGATCCATTTTCATGACACTACCACTTCAGCATATCTTGGCGTATTATATATTTATTAAAAAAGGTACCTTTTTTGATATACGCTTTTGCTTATGCTATCGCAGCAATACATTTTGAGTCAGTGTACTTATATTAACATGCTGCTTTTGCTGTTCTACCATTAGGTTATTGTTTAGGGCAACTCACAGGACATATTTAACTAGTGTTTCATTTTGCATGTTTATAAGCAGCGCTTTAAACGTGCAACTATAATTTTATACCATTTGTTAATAAGTATTATCCCACTACACATACAACAAACAGAGGCAACAGATACTAATGTTTATTGATACCTTTGCAATGTTTTATAAATAGTAGTGTACAAATAGATGCCCTTATGTGTACCTTGTGAGTTCTGTTATATGTTTAAATGCACTTTGTAGTGCCTTGCAGGGGACAGCCACATGCAGCATCTGCCTATTATTTCTTACCTGCTTATCTATTTACTGTCTAGTATATGCCTTTATCCGTGTTCGTGGTGCTTTTACTTTATAAATTACGGCTCTTTGATTTTTTATCCGTGCTATTTTTATGGTATACTTTACTTCCTAATTGTGCGCTAAAACCAGACACACTTTTTTACAGCACAGCAGTGTATATATTAATGTGTTAATGATGATTAAGTTACTTTAGTGTTGCCGTGGCAACTGTTATAAAGTTTGCATTAGTGGAGACTATAAAACACAAGCATTTGCAATGCAATAGGTCTCGCTTTCACGCGAGTTTGAGCTATTGACATTGCAAATAAAAATACCTTTTATTTTTGTTTTCGTTTAAAAAACATAAATAAAAGACTGTCATTTACAATGCCAACAGCTTAAACACGCGTAAATGCGAGACCTATTGCATTGCAAATGCTTGTTTAGAAGGGTAAGATGTTCCTGTTACATTGCATGTGATCTTGGAAGAATGTTTGGGGGAGTGTCTGTAAGTTCCAGGCAATAACCATCTTGGATAATTTGTAGAACCCATTTGTCTGAGGTGATGGTGTTCCAGACAGGTAGAAATTTAGAGAGACGTCCCCCCGACAGGAGTGGAATGATCGGAGGGTAGCGGAAGGAAGTCACTGTTTGTTATTAGCGGGGGAAGTGCGTGTGGAGTTGCCTCTGCCTCTTCCCTTACCATTGTTTCCTCTAAAACCTCCTCTAAAATATCCTCTTGATGAGGGCGATTGGTTGTTGCCCTTGTAAGAGGAGGAGGGATTCTCTGAAGTAACAGTTTTGGAACCACCCCTGTAAAAGGAGCGGTGACAGGAACCTCTATTAGCAGGTAATTGTAAAGCCCCCATGGACTTTGCGACCTCAGTGTCCTTTTTCATTTTCTCCAGCGCGGTGTCAACTGCTGGACGAAAGAGGTGTTCCTTGTCAAAAGGTTGATTAAGAATGGAGGCCTGTACTTCAGGTTTGAAACCTGATATTCTTAACCATGCGTGTCTACGTAGCAACACGCAACACGCTTTTGTTTACTGTGCGTGCTGCTGTGTATGCTGCATCTAATGCACATTTGATGGAGGTATTGGTAATGAGTTTTCCTTCTTGTATAAGATCATTTGCCTTAGACTTATGCTCATCAGGCAGATATTGGATACGTTTTTCTAACTCATCATAATGAGCTCTATCGTATCTGGCTAGCAAAGCCTGAGCATTGGCAATGCGCCAGTGATTAGCTGCCTGAGAAGCTACCCTTTTACCAGAGGCATCAATTAACTTGGACTCCTTATCAGGAGGAGGGGCCTCACCTGTTGTTTGTGAATTTGCTCTTTTACGAGCATTAGAGACCACCAAAGAGTCTAAGGGCAGATGACCCTTAATGTAAGCAGGGTCAGTAGGTGCTGGTTTATATTTTTTCCCAACCCTGGGCGTGATGATTCTTGCCCTGACCGGGTCTTTGAAAACCTCATCTGCATGCTTAAGCATTCCCTTAAGCATTGGTAATGTGTGTGTTGTGACTGGAAAAGACTTCTTCGAACAAAAACAAAGTGCAAACATCCGGACCCAACCCTAGATGGCGGGCTATGCACAGCTTGTGATCTACAGCTCACATGCCTCAAACTCATTATTTTGTTGGTCATTATCCTCATCTGTTATTCGCCTCTGCATCATCATCAGCTTGCTGGCTGCCTTCATCATATTGCTGATTTGAGGTACAAGAGTCTTAGAAGTGTGTAAGGAACTGGTGTGGCTATGTGATTGGATGGCTACTGGAATTTTTGAGGTGGTTGTGGCATTTAATATTTGGCAAACTGAAGGTGGATAATGTTCTGCAAATGCCTTAATCGTACCCGACAAAGACATTACCAGATCTTTTGACATTTGTATCAAAGGTAGGACTGGGTGAAGCTCATACATTCAGCATAAGCCAGTTTCAGGCAAGGAGGTGAGTGCAGGAAACAGCGAGACTTGTGCTGTGGAAAATTATCAAGATGAAAGTTTCCATCTACATTAGTTTTGTCATGATCAACAAATCTTATTTGAGGTTCCTATAGGTTTTTTTTTTTGTCCTTTTGATCCTCATCGGCACTAAAAACAGCCCTAATCCGCCTGCTTCTTTTTTGTCATTCTAGTAAATTATAGGTTCCGGACGGAGAATTTCAGGAGGCAGCAGAGTGATGTTTAATTGTGAGACATTAATAACTGAATTTGAAAAAAGGTCGACACATGAAAATATACACACTTGTGAAGGTTAACTGTGCAACAGACATGGGGTTATAATTGGGTACATCCTGCAACCAACAGAAACAGTGTGTGGCAGCTGCTAGCATCTAGTGTTCCACACATAAAAACTTTGATATTGAGGCTTATTCTTTTGTTTCTATTTTTTTTTAAGTACTGAGCTTGAGCTTTAAGCAGCAGGTTTTCTTCCTCTAGGAACATCATTGCCAATCTCTAGTTTCTGTCCTACTTTTAAGAAGTTGGGACGCAGACGTCACAGGCATTTGGATTCTTACTTGGGTGAAGAAACCAAAAGCACAGATTGTGTTTGTCTTCAACAAAATCTTCCTCTTGCCACAAGCAGTGACTTGTTTGAAGTGAGACTGCTTGTAGTGGTTTTCAGCCATTCTGTAATTTGTTTGATGATGGTAGATAGTAGACAAAACAGAGGACAAGCTGTTCTGTAAGATGCAAAAGAGGACAGGAAATTGCCTCAAATTATTTTTTATTTTGATGCCAAACTCCTGAGGATTCCCTCACACTAATGTGAGGTTCAAAATAAGCAATTGAAACTTCTGAGGGAAGGAGCGCTCACCGTCGCTGCATATAACTGGCCAGAGTTCAGGTAATAAACAAGGTGGACAGACTACATATATTCGACAGCTTTTTTCATGTTATTGAGTTTTTTTTATTGTATATTGCTATAACACTGTGTTAAAGATCCCCCGTCTAGCCACGGGGAACATTCAAGAATGTTAATGTATGAAAGATTCCGTGCTAGAGAACAAAGCTCTCCTCTAGGAATTACCTCAACTATTCTGATGTTTGGGACCCACTTCTCAACACCCATTGATTTGGGCAGGGTGTGTTTTCTGTCTGGCATCATCCAACTGGAAGAAATCTTTTCCTGAGCAGAAAACTGTAGGATGCATGTAAAATCTGAACACAGGTAAAATGTTTGTCAAAGTCATTTTTCCCCCAGTGGTTCTAGTCCTAAGTGTCTCATTAACAAATGGGTGACACAAAACACTTTAGCACACACAAACTAACACTAAGGACTCACAAAACTGAAATTCAGGCTTACCTCCCAAACTTATCACGTCTCCTCAAATCCGCACCGCTGCTCAACAGCAAGTTAAGACATTCAACGTTCCTAGAATACACACAGGTAGACAAAGTTAGAAAACATTGAATTTGGATGGAAACAAACTACTAGGTGCCTCAGAACTCCACTGGACACCTTCGTAAGTATGTATGATGCCTTCCCTCAAACAGCTACACTGCAGATAGAACCAGGCCCCGAGTAGTCCTTCCAGTGCAGACACTGAAGGAGGCTAGATGATGTGGCCTAAAGCTGACATCGCAAGCCTTATGTTTGGTGCAGGTTTTCCTGTGTTTAAACTGTAGGATGGAACACTGGAGAATAGGCCTGCAGTGCTGACACTGCACAGAAGGAATAGAAGTGGGTAACCCCTTTCAGTTCTAAAACGGCAAGACAATGAGAGGTGCTGTTCAACCATTTCTGATGTTGTAGAATAGAAGATTTATATTTTTGCTGTGCAGAAACCTCTAGTATATATAGGTCTGGTGTGATCTTACTCATGCTGACACTGCAGCACACATTCCAATAGGGTTATTTCAATGTGGTCACTGTGGGCCTAGGAGAATTGAACTGATTTCAGTTTCCATTTTGTATGCGAGAATAAGGTTGTCGGGACCTCTTATACTGGCACTGTAACACATGCAGATGTAGGGTTATTCCAGTGTTGATGTTGCAAGACGAAGGATCGTGAAGTGCTAATGCAGTAAGACGCAGACACACAGTCAGCACTGCTCACAGTGCAATGCAGTGCAGTGCAGTGCAAAACACAGGCAGATTCAGTCTCCTCAGATCTCAAACTGCTGGACTAGAAGAGGTGTGGAGTGTCTGCACTGATATTGCACGTGCGACTAGGCATAGTGTGGGCATCATAATGCGGGCATTCAGCACAACTGGCAGTGGCTACTGAAGACACATCTAAGAGAGGTGAGGTGCTTTCAGTGCAGACACAGTGATGGATAGAGGCAGTCTATTTTTCCCATTGAGGACAATGGCTGGGCTGGAGTAGGATTGTTGTGGTCCTTCCTTTCAATGTCAAAACTGCATAAGAGGGTTAGCTTCCCTTACACACCCCCTCCCCCCCCCCACACTCTTTTATTTTAGGATGAAATTACAATGCACTGCAGCAGCTGGTACCAAAGACGACAGAGAGCTCACCCTCCAGAAGCAGCAGCATGCAGGCAGGTCCTGCCAAGGTTGTCGGCCGTGTTGATGTCGAAGCCTGCCGACAAAACATGCTCGTTGCTCAGCGATGAAACGATACTGTACAACTGACCTGTAAAAATAAGAGGCCAAAAGGGAAGAAGTTAACATAGGACCATCAACATAGCAAAGAAATGTGAACTGGCTAGTAAGAAACACGGTGCAGATCTCACTCACCTGAGGAAAGTAACTTACGACAGCAGTCTGAAAACCCAAAAAGAACAGCCAAATGCAGGGGGAACATGCCCTGGATGCCGCGCCTGAGAGATAAAAAAAAGACCAATGTAAGGCAGGTTTCATATCATACAAATCTCCATGCAGTTGCTCCAAAACCCACCAACCTACTGCTAGAGTTCACATAAATACACACCTTAAAAAAAACTTTCACCTATTCTGACAATTTGGTAAATCAACAAAAAATACTTTCATTTGTAGACTGTGGCACGTCGTCTCACAAATGAACTTTGCACTGTATGCTTAAAAACAGCAAAATATAACCCCCCCCCCCTCCCCAAGTATGAAAAAGAAATACAGATTTTTAAAGAAAACATTTAATCAGTTACCCAAGAGACAACAATTCCGCAATCTACTAGAAGAGACGGAGTAAATGGAAGAGCAGTGGAAATATGGAAACCTAACAGGTAGAAAACTATAACGGACATGACGTAAGAAAAATGTAGCACAATAACAAAACAAAGAAAATGGCCTCTGTACGAAAGAAGGGCACCGCCTCCTTTTATGCCTTCTTCAGTCACTTAGAGGGGGTGGAATGTTGCCTTGGAAACTGGAGCACTTTAAAAAAAAACACAAATCACTTGAAACAGTTTTCAGCATTTCTTCAAGCACAAAAATTGACAGCTGAAAGCAGAGACTCGCAACTGCTCAGCAGACTATGCAATGAAAGCAAAAGAAAACTGCTGAAGTCAAAGTACTGATGTTTGGAAAAACTTGATCTCAGTTTCACATCCAAAACAGGGCTTTTTAGGTCGAGTTTTGACAGCGCTTGCGCTGTCTGGATATCTGTTGTAAGTACTTTGTGTGGGCTTTGAAGCATTGCCCCAGGACTTGTCTGCTTCCACTTTTGCTTAGAGACTACTTTTTTTCTAGCAACTGCCTCTATTTAACTGTCTTGATAGAAAACGACCAGCAGAGGTCAGTAAAATACCAGAATCGCTATACCCAGGATAATGTGCTTCATAGCTAAAAACTTATAAGGTCCCAAAGGCAAGACCTATTGCATTGCAAATTATTATTATTTTTTTTTTACTATGAGCTATGGATGCAGCCCACTAGACAATCAAGGTGGTATGGGCACTTTAACGAGGACACGTGTAAGTGATCTGCGAGTCATCAGTTTTCACAAAATAACATTATAAGAGTGGCAAATGAATGACGGCAGGGTCAAAGGCACTAAAATCAATCCCCATACTCACCTCGCAGTGTCAGCACCATTCGTCATCAAAGTGCTTATGAGCAGCTCATGGCCGTATCTAGCAGCGACGTGGAGAGGTGTGTTGCCGTACTTGTCGGCACAATCGATCTCACCACCTGCATAAGAAAAAAGGCTCTTTCTAAACAAGGTGTTTCGTTTCGACCATTAGCTCTCCTGGCAGTTCTGCTTGCACTTCCAAGCACCATTGTTAGATCCACTATTTAGCATGGAATGACCATGTTGTGTGCAGATTGTGACCTTGGTTAAACTAAAGTTGTGTAGTAATTGTTTTATTGGATAAAAGTCAACTGAAATAATATACAAAAATCCCATACTGCTAATCTACAGACATTGGTCTAGCATCCACTACTGACAGTATGGAGAGTTACTCAAAAGGTCACATTTTTCAGCATTTTTGTCATTTAAAAATTAAATACACCCTTACAAAAGAGGAAGGAAAAGGACTGAATGTGGGGGAATTCTGTAAGAAGGTTCACCTGTACTATTACCCTCTGGTAAATTCCTCCTGCTTTTCCAAGCTGCAGTTACATCTGTTTGCCACCCATATGGCAGGGCTTCTAAATTTCATTCTTCAGTCCCCTTGCCCCCACGTTTCTTCTATATTTTGTTCCACCTGTGTTGCTCGACTGCACATTGAAAATACTGCCTAATTTGCTTACATAATGTAGATTGGCTGTCTTTTTCAGACGAGCGTTTGGTTTACTGAAAGATATTTGCATATAATACAAATAAATAAATAAAAATCAGAAAACACCAGTCTTTCAACATTCAAATTTGAGAGGAGGCAGATTAAGACGAACCCTGACTCTGCAGAATTATACCCCCTTTCTCTCATTCCTACCATCTCCTATACCTTGGGGATGGGGTATGTCTGTCATCTTGAAGCCCAGTCCTGCGTCCCACTTTCATCTAAAGCCAGGCTTCCCTCTTGTATCATATCTGTTCTTAAGCTAGGGTCGGAGATAGGGAAAAGTGCCTGTAGTGCGACACTACTGGTCAATTCATCTTTATGAAGTCCTTCTCATTGAATGCACAGTATACCAAAGAAATATTTTCTTAACAGGAAGTCCAGCTATCTTAATGCACTGTCATATTCACAAGTCTGCTTGAAAGCCCTGCTAGACAGTGAGAATACAATAAGACCATGCATAACACTACCATATTTAGCCTTGAATACAGACTTAAACTTCATGGACCTCTATGACGTGCGGTATTGTGGCACTGTTGTGTTTTGCAGGCATCCTGGCAGAGAGTGCTTATGAGAAGGAAAACGTATGGGTTCAGAAAATAGCAGTAGTGTAAGGCTACATACCATTTTGTATGAGGATCTGAGAACGTGTAAACCTTCCGTGGATGGCAGCCATGTGCAGCGGACTCTTCCCTTCTTTACTCTGTGGAAGCAAAGTGGCAGCTAACTTAGAACTATGAGTGGCAGCAGCAAATGTTTCAGCATATACCTCTGTCTTAGGACAGGAGCAAAGAATGGCATCAACTATGCACAAGATATTCTGACAAACTGAGAACATTACCATTCAAGTATTATTTTCCACCTCCCTCATATTATATGTTACATGCTAATTTGCCTAAAACAACATTATCTATTATTTATTAGAGCCTAAAACAATGCAGAACACCAATTTCAAACTTTATGGGGGGCGTGGCCAACAAGATGGCAGTGTAGGACGTGCGGCACGGAGCTCCGTCCTACCGCGGCGAAATCCGACATAATCCTGGGGTGCTGAGTGGGCACCGACCTCACCGATAAACATTTGCCCGGGGGTGAACACGAGCTGATTATGTCCCCAAGGAAAGCTGTAGTGGACGGCTGCGGCGAGCTGAACGGCGCGTCCCGAGGACGAGGGCCGCCATCTTGCAAGATGCGGCCGGGGTACGAGCTACGGATCGGAGCCCCGAGGCACTGTGTTCCCCCGCGCGAAGCATCACTGGTGTGCCGGGGGGACCTACGGGGGTATCCCTGGAGACAGCTGACATCTCGGGCCCTGGCGGCTGCATGGTAACGCGAGCGGCTGGCGGCGAGGGACACAGGCACGAGGCATGATGTTAAGGACCCGCATGGGCTGACTGGAGAGTGGGGCCAGACACTGCAATCGGAGGAGAGGGAAAACACAGTGCACACTCCGTCGATAATAAACATTTGTCCTGGGGTGAGCACGAGCTGCTTTTGGCCCAGAGGAAAGCTGTGGTGGGCGGCTGCGGCGAGCTGAACGGCGCGACCTGAGGACGAAGGTTGCCGTCTTGCTGGAGGCGGCCGGGGTTCAAACTACAGATTGAAGAGGAATAGAAAGACGTAGCGCACATTCCTCTGAGACCGGATTAACCCCGGGGCCGGAGGAACTCTGGACTCCAGCTATATACCGCCTGAGAACGGCGGCGACGCTGAATAAAGCGGATGGTAGCGCAATAGCAGCGCTTGCAGTGGTCACATTGCCTGGACTTTTCTGACACCAAGTGGAGCCCCAGAGATACGAGACCTACGCTACTGGGGGATCCGTCGTGCGGAGGCTGGGAGCGCCAGCTATGGATCATGAGTGTGTCGGGGGCGCCTGGAGAACGCTCTGACTTCGAAGAGGGATCTGCTGACTGGGTGATTAGACGAAGGGGGGGCCGATCACTAAGGCACAGAAACGCGGAAACTGTAACCAGTCTGTGCTAAAGAAGAGCTGACTAGATCTCCTTATTTGAAAGTGGACTGGGTCCTGGAATGGGGTCATAGCTGGACTGCTGTAGGAGCAACAGCGGACAACTCAGGAGGCGTCGTGATATGAGGAGTGAGACCTGGGTGCCCAGGTGATGGTGATGAGTACACAGAGGTTGACACCGCTCCTACATTAAATGGAATGATGAGGAGACCCAGCTGCAGCCTCTAGATCGATAATCAGTGAGTGGAACCGGCGGACATGGATGGGGACTTATAGCCTGCACGAGGTATACTTGTAATAAGTTGGCGAGCTGGATACAGCGGATACTGTTTGTGTCTTTATGCCGGGCCGGGAGTAGTGGAAATTGGTCCGGGGACGGGAGAGTGGTCCTGGGATCACGTGGCAAACTGCAGTCCTGGTTGAATACTGAGGACCCCTGGCACCCAGACTGAGCAGTGAGCGGCTCTCTGGTGGGACACCAGGCGGGACCCTGTGGGGAGGACGCATTGGAGTGATAAAAGGCAAAGGAAAAGGGGGTGACGATCTGTTATTGTGCGCAGGGTGAACAGACCTGAGTCAGCGAAACACTAGTACTCACCATGGGGAAGGACAAAGGTGCTAGAGCGCAATCGAATAAAATATCGAATAATGCACAGCCTCTCCCTCAGGGCCCTACTCAAAGAGATGTGCAAAATGTAGCGGATGCAGAGACGGGGCCGGTTGGGGAATCAGGGGACCCCTCCCTACGTGATATTCTGGCGGCAGTACAGTCGACAAGGGATGAAATGGTGACCAGAATTGATGCTGTGGCAATCGAAGTTAACCTCCTCAGATGTGACCTGCGTAAAGTCTCGGATAGGGTCACTACGACGGAACAGAATGTGGATGTCCTGCAAATGGAGGTCAAATCCTTACAGGACACAGTGATGGACCTACAGACGAAAGCGATCAAGCTGGATGAGCGGGCTGAAGACCAGGAGGGACGCTCGCGGAGGAATAATCTGAGGTTCGTGGGATTTCCGGAGCGTGCGGAGGGGCCTTCCACGGAGCTGTTCCTGGAAGACTGGATAACGAAGGCCCTAGCCCCGGGCAAGCCATCTAAATTCTTCAGCATTGAAAGGGCGCTGGTCCCTCCTCCGCGCCCAGGAGTGCCGCCACGCGCCATAATAGCCCGACTATCGGGATATGCTGCTACAGTCCACCCGCAATAACTCGAATCTTCATTATGAAGGTCACCACATAGCAATATTTCCGGATTATACACAGAGGGTACAGGACCAGCGACGCACTTTCCTGGCAGTGAAAAAACGCATGAGGGCAGCTGAATTGAAATACAGCCTCCTCTACCCAGCCAAGCTTCGAGTGGAATATAAGGGCAGGGCTCTGTTCTTTGGGTCAGCGGGGGAGGGTCTGACTGGATGGATAATACGGGAGACCGAGAGTCTCCACGACAACCACAGATACACCCGGAACACAATGGGGAGTCAACGGACCGGACGGGAAGGCGACGAAGACTGTCTGGGGGATCAGAACACAGAGACACATGTGACTCTGGGAGGGTCCGGGTATGCGAGGATGGGACTTTAAAAGTAGTAACAGGGTCACCAAACGCACAAGTTACTAACTTGTGTAACGATATATCTGTAAGAGACAGTAGTTAGTGACAGATTCCTTACCTTAGAATATCCCCAGGCGTCAGGCTGGATCCGGAAAGTTTTTGCGTAGCAGTACCCTTGCGCGTCGGTAGGCGGCGTCGTGCGGCTCCGCGTCCGTCGTCGGCGTCGTGATCGCCGGGATGACGTCGCGGGCAGTACTTAGACGCCGCCCCTGCGCGCTGACGTCAGTTCTGTACACGACTTTCCGCGCCAGGAACGCAGAGCCATGCAAGAAGCTGACATAGGTGTCTGAAAAATACTAGGGCCCTGAAAGGGATGTCCTTAACCCTAGAAATCAGTTCGCAGAACGGGGAGGATGGGTGGGGCGGTAAGGAATCTGTCACTAACTACTGTCTCTTACAGATATATCGTTACACAAGTTAGTAACTTGTGCATCTGAAAGAGACACGTTAGTGACAGATTTCTTACCTTAGAATAGATACCCCAGCAATACCAACCCCGGTGGTGGGTCTGCGAACAAAGATCAGACAAGGAAGTCCCGGAGGACAGAACGGCCAAAGAAGCCGTCCCTCCGGACCTGACTGTCAAGGCAGTAATGCTTTGTAAACGTGTGCAGCGAGGCCCACGTAGCTGCCTGACAGATATCCTGCAGCGGAACACCGCGGCCCAAAGCCGTGGTAGCAGCCGTTGCCCTGGTGGAATGGGCACGCAGCCCAACAGGAGGCTCCTTCTTAGCCAAAGAATAGCAGGCTTTGATACACAAGGTTACCCAGCGGGAGATGGTTCTCTTGTGCACCGCCCGACCTTTTTGGCGCCCACGTAGTCAACAAAGAGCTGGTCATCCACCCGGAAGTGTTGTGTGCGGTTGATATAAAAGGAAAGCGCACGTTTTGGGTCCAGACGGTGGAGCCTCTCTTCCTCTCTGGAAGGATGCGGAGGCGGAAAGAAGGTGGGCAAAGTGATGGTCTGCCCAATGTGGAAGGCAGTAACCACCTTTGGCAAGAAGGACGGACGCGTCCTAAGAACAACCTTGTCTGGATGGACAGACAGAAAGGGAGGTTTGCATGATAGAGCCTGGAGCTCACTCACCCGCCGAGCAGAGGTGATGGCCACCAGAAAGGCTGTCTTCAGAGTCAGAAGACGAAGAGGACAGTTATGTAGAGGCTCAAAGGGAGCGCACATAAGAAAGGTAAGAACCAAGTTCAAGTCCCACTGAGGCATCACAAACGGAACAGGAGGGAAGAGGTGTGTAATGCCTTTTAGGAACCTGTTAACAACAGGGGACTTGAAAAGGGAGGGCTGATCAGGAAGCCTGAGGAAGGCCGAAATGGCACAAAGATAGCCCTTGATGGTACCCAGGGCAGAACCCTGTTGGGCCAGAGAAAGAAGGAACAGAAGAACCTCAGAAAGAGGGGCAGAGAGGGGATTCACAGCCTTTGTTGTGCACCATGCCACAAACTTGTTCCACCTGCAGGCGTAAACCACCTTAGTGGAGGGACGCCTGGCTGCCAGAATCACATCACAAACTTCGGGAGGCAAGTCGAAAGGAATCAACTGCCGCCGCTCAATCTCCACGCAAGCAGGTGGTGGCTGGACAGGTTCGGGTGGAGGACCGTCCCCTGCTGCTGCGACAGAAGATCCTCCCGAAGAGGCAGACGGATCGGGGGATCGACGCTCATACTGAGTAGTTCGGGATACCAAACTCTTCGAGCCCAGTCCGGAGCCACAAGGATGACTTGGGCCCGGTCGCGCCGAACCTTCTTCAACACTCTGGGTAGAAGTGGAATAGGCGGAAAAGCGTACAACAGACCTCAACTCCACTCGCGACGAAAAGCGTCGCCGAGCGAGTGCTGCCTTGGAAATTCCAACGCGCAGAACTGATGACATTGCGCGTTCTCTTCGGTGGCGAATAGATCTAACCAAGGCTCTCCCCACTGTAGAAAGAGACCTTGCGCCACTTCCGAGTGAAGACGCCATTCGTGATCCATCATGCACCTGCGGCTGAGTTCGTCCGCCCTGGCGTTCAGGGAACCTGCCAGGTGTTGAACCATCAGGAAAATGCCCTGATGTTCCAGCCATGTCCAGAGGCGCAGAGCCTCCTGACATAGGGTCCACGACCCCACCCCGCCTTGCTTGTTGCAGTACCACATGGCGGTGGTGTTGTCTGTGAACACCTGCACTACCTTCCCTTTGACAGAGGGAAGGAATGCCTTGAGTGCAAGTCGGATCGCCCGGAGCTCCAGAAAGTTGATATGGAGCCGGGACTCCGCCGGAGACCAGAGGCCTCTGATCTCCGCCTCTCCCATGTGACCGCCCCATCCCAGAAGGGACGCGTCCGTCACAACTGTGTGCTCTGGCTGGGGAAGGGAGAGTGATCTGCCCATGACCCATTGCCGGTTCGAGAGCCACCACTGCAACTGTCTTGCAGTCCCCTCCGAGATCTGAACGTGATCGGACAGGTTGCCCTGGTGCTGCGCCCACTGGAACTTCAGGTCCCACTGCAGAGCCCGCATATGCCATCTGGCATGATCGACCAGCAGGATGCAGGAGGCCATGAGGCCCAGCAGCCTCAGGGTCATCCGTACCGAAACCCAGGATAAAGGCTGAAAGATCGGAATCATAGCCTGAATATCCCGGACTCGCCGTTCGGGAGGATAGGCCCGAAACTGCGTCGTGTCCAGAACTGCTCCGATGAAAAGGAGCTGTGGAGAGGGAATCAGATGCGACTTCGGCACATTGATGGAGAACCCCAGCGAGTGCAGGAGTTCGGCCGTAGTCTGGAGGTGGGAGACGACTGCCTGGGGCGAGCCCGCCTTCAGCAGCCAGTCGTTGAGGTAGGGGAAGACTGGAACCCCTGCCCGGCGCAGATGAGCTGCGACCACCGCCATCACTTTCGTGAACACCCGAGGGGCACTGGTAAGGCCAAAGGGGAGCACGGTGAACTGAAAATGCTCGAGGCCTACCGTGAACCGAAGGTAACGCCGGTGGGCCGGCAGGACGGGGATGTGAAAATAAGCATCCTGCATGTCCAACGCTACCAACCAGTCTCCAGGGTCGAGGGCAGTTAAGACCTGAGCTAGGGTGAGCATCTTGAACTTCTCCTTCCGGAGGAAGCGATTGACGTTCCGGAGGTCCAAGATAGGACGCATGTCCTCCTTGTCCTTTTTGGGCACCAGAAAGTAGTGGGAGTAGCAACCACGTCCTACTTCTGGGGTCGGAACATGCTCGATGGCCCTCTTGGCCAAGAGGGCCATGACTTCCTTCTGCAGAAGCACCAAGTGATCCCCTGACATGCGGTGGAATTGAGGTGGCATGGCTGGGGGGGTGGTCTCGAAGGGGAGGGAGTAGCCCCTTCGGACAATGTCCAAGACCCACCTGTCCGAGGTGATGGGACGCCAGTGGTGAAGGTGATGGCGGACCCTGCCCCCTACTGGCGTGCTGTGCACCTGAAAGGAAGGACTAGGAGGGCTTGGAGGCCGCGGACGGGGCGGAGTTGGTGGCCTGACCCGCACGCTGGTTGCCCGAACCGCCACGGCGGTAGCCACGTCCCCGGCCACGCGAAGACGCTTGCTGCGCAGGCCGGTGGCTGGGCAGTGGACGTGACTGGGCGCCCCTTCCGTGTCCACGAAAGGGGCGAAAAGCAGAGGTTAGCGGAGGGCGCACAACAGAAAGGCCCAGGGACTTGGCAGTAGCCCGTGAGTCCTTAAAACGCTCCAGCGCATGGTCTGCTTTGGAACCAAAAAGACCGACTCCATCAAAGGGCATGTCCATGAGTGTATTCTGGACATCACCCGAGAAACCAGTTGTTCTCAGCCAGGAGTGGCGACGCAGCGCCACCGTCGTTGCAAGCGATCTGCCCAGCGAGTCGGCGGTATCAAGGCCACAACGTATGGTGTATTTAGCCGCATCTCTACCTTCCGCAATGGTGCGGGTAAGCAGTGTCTGGACCTCCTCAGAACACTGGGGCAAAACAGTCGCCACCGAATCCCACAGGGAGTGGGTATATCAGCCCAAAAGGCAAGCGGTGTTGACGGACCGCTAGCCAGCACTGGAGGAAGAAAAAGCCTTCTTCCCAAATTGGTCCAGGCCTTCGGATTCCCTATCCGGAGGGGCGGTAGGGAAGGCGGTTTGGGAGGCAGAGGCTTGGACAACCAAGCTCTCGGGGGTGGGATGTTGAGAGAGAAACAAGGGGTCGCCCGGAGCAGGGCGATGGCGTCGGGCCACGTTCCTATCCACAGGAGCCCCTGTGGTGGGCTTGGACCAGGTGCCCAAAAGAACGTCAGATAGTGCATCATTAAACGGCAGCAGTCTCAGATGAGGAAGCTGCCGGCTGAAGCACTTCCGTCAGGAGATTAGTCCTGACAGCCACAGTAGGCAATTGGAGGTGCAAGGCTCCAGCTGCTCTACGCAACACTGTTGCGAAATTTGCTCCCTCCTCCGTAGCCACGGGAGGAGACAGCATGACAGTGTCAGGGGAAGTGTCTAGACCACTGGCATCCCCAAGTTCCTCTGCCCAGTCCTGATCATACTCACACTGCTGTGTGAGAGGGTCTTCCGACCCCTCCCAGCTCTCCTGGTCCTCCTGTGGTTCAAAATATGGAGGAGGAGGGACATCTGGGACCCAAGGTCTCATCGGCGCCGGAGCCGGCGTCGAGCGACGTCGGTCCGGCTCCATGTCCGGACCCGGAGAGAACCGGGGAACGACGCCGCCCGGAACGGCACCGGGGACATCGGCGCCGGCGGAGGCGTGGTTAGGTCAACCGGCGTCGATGGGGGTTGCGGTACCACCGGAGCCGGGATCGAGGCCGGAGCCGAGGCCGGGATCAAGGCTGGCGGGACAGGCGACGCCGGGACCGGAGTCGTCGGCGACGCCGGAGCAACCCCATCAGGGCCCGCGGGGCCCGAAGGCGCACCGGAGGGACCTGGAGGCCCGAAGAGGCGGGCCATGGCCGACAGGAATTCCTGTATTTCGGCCGGAGTCGCCCCCGAACCAGGAAAGGACGGGTAATGCGGGGCGGCTCTACAGGCACGTCCGGGGCAGCGGGGACGGTGCCGACAGGGGCCTCAGCCGAGTCGCGAGACCGGCGAGGCGAAGTCTTAGAGCGATGATGCTTCTTAGACTTTTTGTGCTTCGACTTACCCGAGGAGCGCGAAGACTTGGACTCCGACGACCGGCGGGGGCTCCGCGACCGGCCCCTCGACCTCTCACGGGACCGGGGCTTGGTGCGGCCGACTGCCGGACCTCGAGGAGCTTTCGAGACCGCTCTCGCAAAGCCTTCGGGTGGAGTTTCCGGCAGTCAGGGCACGACTTCGTGTCGTGGTCTCGGCCGAGACAGTAGAGACACTCTAAGTGCGGGTCTGTGATCGACATCATTCGACCACAGACGTCGCATGGCTTGAAGCCGGGCATCCCTACCGACACCTAGGAGTCGTGAAGACTCGAAAAGAAACAGTGAAAAAATCACCAAAAATTTAGTCAAAAATTGACTAGGGCACTGCTCTTCCCGGATCTGCGCTTACTGGCGCGGAAAAAAGAAGAACTGACGTCAGCGCGCAGGGCGGCGTCTAAGTACTGCCCGCGACGTCATCCCGGCGATCACGACGCCGACGACGGACGCGGAGCCGCACGACGCCGCCTACCGACGCGCCAGGGTACTGCTACGCAAAAACTTTCCGGATCCAGCCTGACGCCTGGGGATATTCTAAGGTAAGGAATCTGTCACTAACGTGTCTCTTTCAGATGGACCTGACAGCATCAGAGATCATACCTGACACTAATCTGGGCTGAACACAGGATGGTCCGGGAAGGCTGGTTCACGGGCTGTGACTAATCAGATAAGTGACTCGTAGGAGTCGCTAGGGGGCGGGCTGACAAGATGGCCGCACCTTAGGGAGGCTCCGTCTGCCCTGGATGCATTATGCACTAATTATCCTGAATCCGGGGGCGATCCTCGCCATCGCTAGCACCATCCGGATCGGAGAAAAAGCCGGAGGTGAAGGAACCCATCTGCGGAACGCTGGGGGCCGATACAGCCCAGTGGAGGGCTGATTCAAGTTGGGACCGGTGAGACGCGCTGCGGCCGGCTGGGCCGCGACTGGCGGGGCCGATTCGCTGCTGACGGGGGCTGAGACAAGCCACCAACCACTGCCTGCCGGGACTGGGGAGACGGTGTGGCGGGGTGATCGGAGCAACACGAGAGGGGACGGGCGGACGCGATCTCCTTGTGGTCGCTGGACTGCCCCGGCGGGGACCGCGTCTACGCGAGGCTGAGGATCGCGGCCTGCCGAATGTAAGTGCGGCCGGCATGTGGGCGCTGCCCCATTGACCCGACAGTGATTGGCGCACCTCCCTGGCACTGTGCTGATGTTCCACTGTGGAGAGACAGGCAAGGACGCAACTAACTGAGGGCATTGCATCATTGCTATCGGCCGCTCCTGCCTCCCCTCTGTGTACAAAATGGCGCGCGTAGCTGAGAACTGAGGCATACCATGTACACACGGCCATTGACTCGCGCCTGGTACGCTTGGACGCGGGATACGAGCATGATTACCTACGCGGCCCGCGACTCTGGAGTGGAGTCTGCTGGGGGCCAGCGTCCTGCGGGCTGCGTCCGCCCCCGCCGCTGAATTCTCGGGGGTCCGGCGCCGGAGACGTTCGGCTTGGCGGAGCCAGCTGTCCCCTCCCACCATTTCACACCCCCCTGCATAACTGACCCGCCAGCCTCTGACGCTTCTGCTACGTTTTGGTGGGATACTCGGCCTGCCACTGCCCTAGCCCGATGCTGGAGGGTGACCCTCAATTATCACATAAGGAGCTGCACCCGCTTCACGTGAGCTTGGCACTTGTGGAGAGGGCCTGTGCTGCATCCGTCGCCCCTACGCCACGTGGTACACACGGCACACCAGAAGAGGCGATCAGGCATTGGAGGGAATCGCACAGACACTGTCAGGTGGGGAGCGATCCTCTCCACCCGTGTATGGTCATCCGGGTTTGAGCGTCTCTGGCGTGCGCCCCTTGGATAGGGGGTATACGGCCGCGCTCCCGGAACTCTGCCTGGTGCGGGCCCTGGACTCAGTCCTCCCATACTGAGCTGACGCCCGCACTGGACTCACAACGCCTACAGTCCTTCAGAGATTAGGTGTCGCTGACACTGAGACGCTGCTCCTGCCCCTCCGCTGCACGGCCGGTCGGAGAAAGTGCCCGTGCCGCTTGATTCCAGCATCCATCCTAATCCGTTGCGCCATCTGGGATGAGTGGCCAGAAGATCGGATCTACAGTGGTGGTGGTGTCTCCCGTCCGCCTGGCTGGTCGCGACAATGGGGAAACCGGACGGCAAGCAGCCCAAACTCAACTTTGACACCCGCAAGACGACCAGAGGGCAACCGCCTGACCCAGAACAGGATAGCGCGGGTCAAGAGATACAAGGCACAGACGAAGTGGACATGAAAACGCTACTCCACACAATGAAGACAAGCTTTGCCTCCATAGAAGGGAAGATGGACTCCATGTGCGCCAGAATGGACCAGATCACCCAGAAAATTGAAAAACAAGACGAGAGGATCAAGGAGGCCGAAACACGCATCTCTACCCTAGAAGATGACCATACGCAGACAGCGGGGCAACTCACAGACATGGACAAGCTGCTAAAGGTGATTGCAGCCAAAAATGAAGACATTGAAGCCCGCTCAAGGCGAAACAATATACGAATAACGGGCGTGCCGGAAACCACTAACACAGGAAGGCTCGATGACTATGTGGAAAGGCTACTCACTACCTGCTTTGGTCAGGAGGCATTCTCCCGGATGCTCACTGTGGAAAGGGCACACCGCACGCTGGCTCCCAGGCCCCAGCCGGGTGCACCGCCTCGTCCCATAGTCGCGAGACTGCTCAACTATCGCGACCGTGATACAGCCCTGCGTAAGGCAAGAGAACTCAAAAATGTTGTCTTTGAGAACAATGCCATTTTACTTTATCCGGATTTCACTTTAAATGTTCAGGAAGCGCGAAAGAAATTCGTCCCGATCAAGAAGAAGCTCCAGCAGGAAGGAGTGGAGTACGCAATGCTTTATCCTGCTCGCCTACGGATCACCTACGACAGTCAGCAACAGATCTGCACCACCCCACAGCAAGCGACGGACTTCTTAAAAAAAAACAGTGTTGGCATCCAGGAGAGCGGGGCGATCCCCGTCGTGCGGGGGAGCCGGCTCAGCGCAGCAAGAAGAAGACAGAGAGAATCGATGGCAATCAAACTCGTAGATGACGACAGGTAGACATGCTGACTCCGTCGGCATAGACATTTGCTCCAACACACAGGCAACATTAAATGTGCTCAACGTATTGTATCTGGTCTTTTCCTTAGATTTCCTATGGATGGGGAGGACCCTGTTGGACACTATGCTAGCACTCCAGGGCCCCCTTCTACACGCCATCATGGTGTAGAAGGAGCCGCCACGCCCCCTGGGACACACGTCTCTAAGGGAGAACCCCTTTCCCTCAAATGAGGGGCTTTTTTTGTTAAGTGTTTGCTGTTGTTGGTTTGCTAGAGGGGCAGTGTCACCACGGACCACTAATGACTCTCAGACTTGTTTGTTATTAGACCTGCTACTGCACTGTGTAAGCCTGTTCTTGTATTGGGCTCATCCTATGCTACGAATGTCATTCAACCCTGTTATTTGGCCAGTGCAATGCCCAGTCAGGGGAATGGTGACACAAATGCTTCAATTATTTTGGGAGGTATCGGGGGGGGGGGGGGGTTCGAAGGGAGGGTGTAGTACACGGCAAGTTGGGGTCGCCGTTGAGGGGGTATAACAGTAGACATTGGCAAATTGGCATTATTTATAATAGTCCTACTATTCAGATTGCTTAGATATCGCTCACATGCAGCCATCAGTACAGTATTGACACACCCATGCATATATTGGAGATTGGGAAAGGATGGGTGAGGGGCAGCCGACCAACGCCATCACCGGAATGAACCTCCTCACTTGGAATGTTAGAGGGCTGGGAGATCCCAGAAAGAAACGCCACATTCTGGCCTATTTGGACAGACAACATGTCAGCATAGCTATGCTGCAGGAAACGCATACACTCCCCCACAAACAGCCCCAGTTTGGCGCACGATGAGCCTCACATAGATACTTCTCCTCGTACTCTGCCTTTTCCAGGGGGGCAGCAATTCTTATTAAAAAAACAGTGCCATACATCGAGGAGGGCTTCACAATGTTTTGCATGACATGGGGGAGGCTGGCCTCGACTTCAGTCACGTTGATAGGCAGCTATGGACCTAACGTGGATGACGAAGATTATTACATTACCTTATGGGCACGCATAGTCAGTATAGGCTCGGCCCACATCATATGGGGGAGACTTCAACCTAACGCTATACCCCTCAGAAGACCGCTCCCACCCACTGCCACACCACTACTCCAAAGCGCAGCGCCAACTCCAGCAAATAGTCACTGACAATCTGCTAGTGGACATCTGGCGCCACCATCATCCGGCTCAGCGCGAAGGCACATTCCACTCGGCAGTACACAATACCTGGTCCAGGTTGGACATGTGGCTCGTATCACAAGACATTGCACTTCGGGCTCTCACCTCTTGCCATTTAGCGCGAACTTATTCGGACCACTCCCCGGTGATTATGTCCATGGCACCCCCGGGGACGTCTCCCCAAACTAGACAGTGGCGCCTACAACCTGCGACGCTCTTGGATGCGGTGTTTCAGTCTGAATTAGGGGAAACACTAGAAGAATATCTAAAAATAAATATAGACTCAGTGCCGACCCGTGCCACCGTTTGGGAAGCGCTAAAGGTCACTGTGCGGGGACACTGCATAGCTAAGGCAGGAGGAATTCTTAGAGATATTCGCACAACGATAGCACGCCTGGAACGCCAGATTAAGCAACTGGAGACAACTGTGCAGGGGACACATGCAGACCCCGCACTCGCCAAGATACGGGAGACCTTAACAGAGTACCAGGCCGAAGCGGAACGGGAATGTCCCTTCCGAGGCAAATATCACAAGGCACGTAGATATGGCTAGGGAGAGCGCCCTGGCAAAGCGCTCGCCGAGACCATTCGGCCACCCAGAACGGCGAATCATGTCCTGGTTATCCGAGATAGGGAAGGGGTGGCACATAGGGACACGGAGGCCATAATGAGGATTTTCACCGCACACTACCCCACACTATACACGTCATGCGCGGCGCGACAAGATGAGACCCTGCAATACCTGCAGCAGATAGAATTGGCCTGGCTTAGCAACCGGCAGAGGGAATTTTTAGAGGCTGACTTGGGATTGGACGAAATACGGGAAGCCATAATGCAAATAAGTAGCGGCAAAGCGCCGGGATCGGACGGCCTTGGTATAGAATTCTACAAAACCTACATGGACATGCTGGCTCCCCTCCTGAAGGCGGTTTACGAGGAAGCTGCCCAAACGGGGACACTTCCGCCCACCATGCGGGAAGCAATGTTAGTCTCATTGCTGTAGCCTGGCAAGCCCCCCGAATCTACAGATTCGTATACACCACTTTCACTGATAAACTGTGACGTCAAGATTTTGGCAAAAGTTCTGGCCAATAGGCTCACACTGTTGATGGATGGACTAATTCGACCTGATCAAGCGGGTTTCATACCCGGAAGATCAACCTCACATAACCTGCGGACCCTCTTTTCCATCCTCCATAATATCGACCAGGAGGAGCAGGCGGTGGCGGTCTTCCTAGACGCCACCAAAGCGTTTGACTCCCTGTAATGGGGGTACCTCCTCGCGGTCTTGACACACATGGGATTCCCTCCGGGATTTCTCATGTGGATTAAATTGCTGTACAATCGGCCCTGCGCCTCCTTGCTACTGAACGGAGAACGTTCCCTAGCCTTCAGCATCACTAGAGGTAAGCGGCAGGGGTGCCCCCTCTCACCCCTGCTATTCGCGATAGCTATGGAACCGTTGGCAGCCATGCTACGGCAGCACCATAAGCCATATGCACTGGACTACCCCACGAGGCCCGTTTTAATAGCGCTCTACGCAGACGATATCACGCTATATGTGCGAAATCCTGCCGATGGATTAAACGCCATGATACGCGAAATAATAAAATTCAGGGCCTTCTCGGGCATTACCATCAACTGGGGTAAATCCCAAATCATGCCGCTCACGAATAGTACTACTCCGTTTCAGATGGAGTATCCTCTGTTGTGGAGAGATGATGAGGTCAGATACTTAGGAATCACTGTCACCAGAGATAGGGAAGAACTACTGCGAGCCAACTACGGGGTGGCCCTTGCCAGGGTAGAGGACCTGATCAATAGATGGATCGCCCTCCCGCTCTCTTTGGCTGGTCGGATAGCCTTAATGAAGATGGTCATCATGCCCAAATTTTTATACTTATTCACAAATATCCCTTTCTCCCCGGGGCGCCCTTTCTTCACTCGACTGAAAAGTCAACTCATCCGTCTTGCGTGGGGCGGGAAACAACCTCGGGCCAAATGGTGCACCCTCACGTTGCCGTTCGCTCAGGGCGGGTTTGAAGCACCAGATCCTGAACTCTACTATCTTAGTGCCCAGGCGCACTTTGCTGCATATTGGCTCACCCCTCCGCCCTTTATGACACATTTGGCTGTAGAACAGGGGCTTATGGCGCCATTACCTCTGGTGGAGTTCCTGGGTGTAAATGACAAAACAGCCGGGGGGAGGAGATCCACCGTAGCTTGTACAAATAATGCATGGCGCGCTATCGCCAAAAGGTCCCAAGTTCCCATGCTATATTCCCCGTTACTCCCCCTACTCGACCAACCTAACCTGCCAGTTACACAGGAAGGGATTTGTAAGCGCATGCTTTTCAAAATAGGCATACATTCTTGGGGAGACCTGTACCACACCAAGGGCATTTCAAAACTGCGGCCAGATTCTTAGGCGACACACCACCCACCACCATGGACCGCTTTTTATATATTTGCTTACGACAAGCTGTCAAAGATGCTACCCCTGCGTTTCCGGAGGAACCCCCCACACTGCTCCCATTGCACCAAACGTTACAGGCAGGGGCGCCACACGCTGTGTCCCGCATATATAAGGCCTCCATTGGGGCAGGGACGCACAATACGCTGAGGGCAAAACAGGGATGGGAAATGGAACTGGGGCATCCGATCACAGAAGAGGCCTGGGTGTACAGCTGTCAACAAACTGAACGCATCACTGCCAGCAGCAGGTTTAGAATTATTCATTTCTCATTCCTCCATAGAATGTATTATACCCCGGTAAGACTACACAAACTCCAACTGCGAGAACATGACAGGTGCGACCGCTGTAGGCAGGAGGGAGCGGGTTTTCTACACTTGGCGTGGGAGTGTGGGACCATAGCACGCTATTGGTCTGAAGTGGGGAAAGCCTTGGGGGACATGATAGAGGTGCCACTTACTCTTACACCAGAAATGGGTCTTCTGGGATACCTCCCAGGACACAAAGGCTGAGTCAAAAGATTTTTTGCAATAGGTTTACTTGTGGCCAAACGCAGGATCGCCTGCAGATGGGGGAGAGGCAGAGCACCCAAATTTAAGGAGTGGTTGAACGATCTTACTTATTGCCAGGAACAAAACAATATTTATGCTGAGTTGCTGCCCCCCGCTCACGACCCCGTGATATCTGGGAACCACTCACTAGTTATTTGCTTAGAGTAGCTGCAACAGTCACGGAAGGTGGGGCAGCACCATCGCAAACCGCCCATCAAACTGAGAACGATAGGCCGCAAGGTCAGGAGGTTGACGACTGATGCGACTGCTGTGATACTTTGTTCACCACTCATGTCTGTAACGACTGCTATATGCTGTGCCCTGTATATTTACACTCACTCAATGTACTGTGCTGCTGTAATTATGGACTGCTAATGTAATGTCTACTGCACTTTGTAACTGTGGAATTGTTTTACTAAAAAATGCCAATAAACAGAGTTTAAAAAAAAAAAAAGTGACTCGTAGTAATTCAACTGTCAAAGGCTGTTAAGTATAGTTAATGACCTAATTTCATGTTTCAAGGTGAGGAATATACATACCTGTGTGCCGCGGTTGGGAGGGGACTTGCCCCCCAATAGTGGCTGGACCCCGCACGGGGAGCTGGAGGCCTTGGCCTCGCTCCCGGCCCGGGGTCCGATCGCTTGCAGGTCACCTATGTGTAAGTTTTGGGTGAATACATGACTCAACGGGATTCAATCGGCTTTTTGTGTTGGGGAATGTTAATGTTGTGCCTTAAATAATACCTAAGAATCCCGAGGGGGGTGGTATAGGGCGGGGGATAATGTTGCTCACTTGTTATACTGACGGAAGAGATGGTGTTATTACACTGCCCAGTGGGTGGTGGGGGGGGGGGGTTAGAGGAGTTCAACTTGTTTCAAAAGTTACACACACTTACTGGGATAGTTTGGGGAACACATGTCTGGTCAATGATACACAACAGTTCGTTCAGTCCATTGGGGTAGCACCGGGGTGGGACCGGAGGTGGGACACCAGGCTCATGTTTCTATGGCTCCTTCCCTGACAAAACTTCTTACTTGGAATATCCGGGGGATGGCATCGCTGGAAAAGCGCAGACGGGTGTACTCCTATTTGAGGAGATATAAAATAGCTATAGCAGGACTACAGGAGACGCATGTATGGGGAGACACTCTGCTGTATATTAGACGACGATGGAGTGGCCATATATATGCCACTTCCTTCTCTGGATTTGCTAGAGGGTCGATGATATGGATGGCCCCGGGGACTCCTTTCCAGCACCTACACCATCTCCTTGACCCTGAGGGACGCTACATGATACTATATGGTAAGCTAGATGGGCAGGAGATATGCTTCATAAATGTGTATGCACCTAATGCAGATGCTCCTTCCTTTTTTTCTGACATGTTGATGGCAGCCACTCCATATCTGGGCGGGGACATTATTCTCTTTGGGGATGTTAATTATGTACTGGATGGGGTGTTGGACCGCGACCCTCCCTGAGCGATTACTAAACCCGGCATGGCCGGGGCATTAATGGATGTAATGAGAGTTGGGACTAGTAGATGCATGGCGGGTTAGACACCCAGATACTAGGACGTTCTCCTGTCACACTCCCGCTACTAATACACACAGCAGACTTGATCAGGTCCTCCTGTCACAGAATCTGATGCCAAGAGTAGAGGAAAGAGTTTATCTTCCAAGATACATCTCAGATCACTCACCATTACTACTAACCTTAAACATGGGCCGACCCAGGGCGGCAATTCCCACGTTGCGGCTTCAAACGGAGGCACTCACCGACCCGCCATTTGCCGGGAAACTCGAGGAGGAAATTTCTAACTATTTCACAGCGAATTGGGGCTCGGCATCATCAAGAGGTATGGAATGGGAGGCACTAAAGTAGTGATACGTGGGTTTTGACTTACTACGACCTATGGGGTTCGGAAACAGCTCGAGATAGATATTGAAGGGGTAGAAGAGATTGGCTGAGCTAGAGAGGGCACTACCTATGAGACCGGACCGACTGGATGAATGGCGGGAGGCAAAGGAGGAATAGCTGGCGGCGTCGGGTAGACTGGAGAATTTTAGATATACCGCGTACCGACAACGCTTGTATGCAGAGGGGGAGCGCTCGGGAGCGCTTCTTGCAAAGTTGATTCGTAATGAGACCCCGATGTCACCTATTGTCCAGATGAAGACTACTGCTGGACGCACGGTGTATAGCCAACAGTTAATTTTAGATGCGTTGGCGGACCACCTGGCCGGGGTATACGCAGAACAACCGGGTCCGGCCCCAGAGGAACTGGAGCAGTTTGCTACATTGAACCTACCACGGTTAGACGATGAGGCCAGCCAGTTGTTGGATGAGCCGATCACGAAGGAGGAAGTGCTGGGAAGTATTAAGTCCCTGAAGCCAGCCAAAAGCCCCGGAAGCGATGGTCTTCCGGCCGAATTTTATAAGCGGTACGCCCAGGTTTTGGCAGACCGTCTACTGGAGGTCTATAATGAAGCGATGCAAAAACATACACTCCCGCCCTCCATGAGTGAGGCGATGGTGGTGATGCTTCCCAAGGCGGACAGGGATGTACAGCTTCCGGGGTCATATAGACCCATCTCCCTATTAAATATGGACATGAAGGTCCTTAGTGGGATCATGGCAGCAAGATTACAACCATATATGCAGAGGCTAATACACTCGGATCAGGCAGGCTTTATTCCCAAACGCAACACAACCCTTAATTTACGGAGATTGGCTCATGTATGACATTCACCCACGCCACAGCGGGAGGACTGTGCTCTGGCACTGTTAGATATCGAACAAGCATTTGACTCCGTGGGATGGGAATACCTCTGGGAAGTGCTGCGGATAATGGGGGTGGGACAACATTTCCTGCAATGGGCGCGCCTGTTATACACGGAACCAAAGGCTAGGATTAAAATGGGAGGGTTGGTATCAAGGACACTTTGGTTACAACGCGGCACTAGACAGGGATGTCCTTTGTCGCAGTTACTTTTTGCCATGGCCGTGGAGCCTTTAGCAACACTCCTACGGGGAGAGATGGAGGCTTTCGGGATTCAGTTAGGTGAGACTAATCATGTGGTGTCTCTGTATGCGGATGACACTTTGGTATATATCCGGGAGCCTATACGGGCGATCCAAGTTTTGCTGGACGCCCTAGGTCGGGCTTAGCCATGTGTCGGGGCTGCGAATCACTCGTGAGAAATCTAAACTGATCCCATTGGGGAAACTAGCTGCACTTCCAGATGAGGAACTCCCGGAGGTGGGGCTTATGTGGGTAAGGACCGCGCCCCGATACTTAGGGGTCAAGTTGGCAGAGTCAGTTGAACAGTACTTGACGCTTAATATAGGCATGGTAGTGGAAGGGTTGCGTGGGTCGGTACGCTTCTGGCGAGAGCTGCCTCTGTCTCTTATGGGGAGAATAGCCCTGATCAAAATGGTGGTCCTGCTCAGATGCCTATATGCGATGCAGTATTCTTTTTTTCGGATTCCTCGTCACTTTTTTATCACTCTAGACAGGTTATTGATTGACCTACTATGGGGACCCAAGCGTAAAAGAATTAGCTTAAGCACACTGCAGAGAACGTGGCAGAATTGGGGCTTGGAAGTCCCACATTTGGAATACTATTATGCAGCCTCGCAACTACAACACACGGTACATTGGCTTGACGGAAATGATAATTGGGAGAAGACGCTGTTGGCGGGGACATTCGATGGCAGGGATCTGCCTGAGCTACTAATGTTGGGGGCACAGGCACCTGAGACTAGTCCTTATATTGTTCGACATGTGGCAGGAATATGGGAATCGATAGTCCGGAAAGTGCTGAAGAGAGCCCCGTACGCCCCGGACATGCCTTTATGGGTTATCCGACCCTTCCAACAGATAACTGAGACCATGTCGGTACAGAGATGGCGGGAGGGGGGCTGCTTGACCATGGGGGATTTATACGATAATAATCAATACGTGACGCGGGAGCAGGCAATGGAAACCTTTGAACTAGGCCCAGGACAGTTTCTACAATATGGGAAAATAGCACAGGTGGCAAGGGAGTTGTGGCCAATGTTTCCGGACGAGCCCCCTGTCTCTAAGGTGTTGCAGACCCTACTAATGATGGCCCAAGGGCGCAGATTGATCTCACATCTGTTCCGGGCGATCTGAGAGGACGGGGCGGTCAGGACACTGCCAGTACAGGCGAGGTGGGAGGCCCTGATGGGAAATCCCATCGCTGAGAAAGACTGGGTCAAAATTCATGAAGAGGTGAAGCAGGTGAGCGCGAATGTGCTGTTCAAACTCATCCAATATAATTATATACACCAGGTATACTTAACACCCAAGATGTTACATAAGATTTACCCGGAGCGTTCAGGGCTGTGCCCCAGATGCGGAGAAGCGGATGCGGAATTCATACATATGGTCTGGTCCTGCTCGGAACTGCAGGGATTCTGGACAGAAGTCCTGACTAGGTTGCGTGAAGTGACAGGGTGGGAGATAGCAAGAGAGATTCAGGTGGTGCTACTAGGATTGTTACCCAGACCTAAGGGGAAAGGCCCGAGTAGGAGATTCGTCCTCTTGGGGCTGGTATTGGGCAAGAGACGGATTGCCATATCATGGCTGAGCCGACGACCGCCCACAGTGATGCAATGGAAAAGAGATATGACGGAATGGGCGACAGCCGAGTTGCTCAGAATGCAACAGACTAGGAGGGATGAAAAGGTGGAGGATGACATGCGTGCATGGAGGGCGATGTTAAGTGAATTGGCAAATGATAATGCAGACAGTGAAATAAATGAGGAAGATGGTGGGAGTGCACAGGCAGGGCACGGGTCATTGGATACGCAGGAGACAAGAGAGCCAGCCCATTAGGATTTAATGGACAACGAATAGATACAGACTGTATGGATACGAGATGAACAGTTATACTGAAAGAGAATATACCAGACTTGGCGAGGGAGGGGTGTTGGTAGTTGAGGGCGGGGGGTTTTGGGGGGTGGGACCACACAGACACTGGCCGGCCCCGGAAACTCAGCAATGTGGATAACATGGGATAATCCGTGGGGGCTGGAATGGGACAAAGGAACATGTATGCCAATGGAGCGTTTTTGGAATAGGACTGGTTTGGGAGATATTATACAATGTAATTAGACTATAAATGATATGTCTATTCAGTTTTGATGCTCCGCATATATGTCTGCGAGAACGTGTAAATGTCTTGGTAATGGTAATGCAAAATGTTAATAAAGATATCTATAAAAAAAAAAAAAACAATTTCAACCTTTATGCGTGACGGCTAAACAAGATGTGCATCAAGCAACCATGCTTCCTGCTGCCATGTATCACAGGACTGCCAGAAAATGTGCTAAACAATGCCAAAGCACTAACCTCTGGGAGCACTTTGCAAAAACATTAGCATTTATGGAAATTAGGTCCTGTTCATATGATTGAGAATTGCACACTGATCACTCTTCACAGATTACCAGGATAAACAAGCAGAAACTACACTTTCTCCCATAAAACTAATGCATCACGCTGTTGGGTAACGCTCCTCAAAGATTCTTACATGGGGATATTGCTGCACCTGCACTCAGTGAGTGGATTATCAAACATTTTAAATGCAATAGTGTGAAGTGCCATATTGACACGTACAATTTATGGTTTACACTGCTACATTTCCATGCAGCTATTGCATAAAGAATGTTAAAGATACATTGCAGAACATCTGAGGGAGCTTTGCCTGGATAAACCCTTGGTATTATGTTGCAACAACGATTCCCCTGTGATGGAATGCAACTATTAATTTGATTCGCTATTATTTTTGAGTCTCTAATTAGATATTCTTTCTTCACACTGGTGTGTTCCATCTAGCTATCATTTATAGAATATGTGAAGAATAGGCATTCCAGTCCCCTAAAATGAATTACATTAAGGAGTAGGAGTGGAGGTATTATCTGAGGTGATCAAATTCTATGAACATGGGCGTTTAGCTGACCACTTTAGTTCCAGTAACTAGATGATTCATAACTTTATCCAGCTATACAATTTTGTGACTAATACCCCATATTGCAGCCCAAAAGTGGCAAATACAGTAATCACAGCATAAATTGCTACAGCAGTATTAATACTGTACAAATTAATTCATCTCTTAACATGTAGATGAGTACCATAATTCATGAAACTTTGCAGAAAATCTTCATCACTTGTAAGGAACACGTGGATTATAAAACTGTGAGATAATGTAAAACAAATTGCTTGCGCTATTTTTTTCTAAATATGTGCCTAAATATTAAAACTGTTTGAATTATTATACGTAGCTTTAGCACTGTTCCACAAACAACACTTTTGTGAAAGTAAGATGTTGATTATCACGTTTATCGAAAAAGAAATAAAAAAAGACATAAAAAAGTATGAGCACTTTATGACTCCATAATGGAGCAGAGGGATCTCTGTGAAACGTTGGTCTGCTTTTTAGCTATGTGTGTGGACGGATACTTTTTTCTACAAAAGAACAGACAGCTAACAAATTATACATGATTTTCCCTCTATGGGGAGATTATAAATTAAGGTAAGATCAACAGATGATGGAGGTTTCAGTATTCCTACAAACCACTATACTGCCTAAAATTAGCACGCTTTTGTTAATTAAATTCTACTTGAATCTAACACTTAAACTTATAAGTATGAAGTATAGATCGCGTATGATGGAGGCTTAGAGCCTGAAACGAGAGAATGACAACAGAATCTAAAATAAATAATAGTGTAACAGAGCACTAGCCAGACCATGCTGACCAAACACCTGGTTGATATGTTAGAAAATAAATACTTGCACTTAATTTTGAAAAAGGGCAGAAACACTGAAGTTAAGTAAAAGATTTTGTGTTCCAGAAAGGACAGATAATTTAGTTCTGTACTGGAAATAAGTATGGAACTGACTTATGTGGCATCTCTTTCAAACTCAAAGCTGACATATGGGTATTATCAAAGTATCAGAAACTAAAGCTGCTTCTAACCCTGAACTAATAGTGATGGTAGATTCCCCTATCCAAAATACAGCCCTCAAGTACTGATACCTGAAAGTTGACGTCAGCGCCATTGTTCACCAGAAGCTCTAGGCAGAGAGCCCCGTTGGTCGAGACGGCTGCAAAGTGCAAAGGGGTGAAGCCCTTCTCATTAGGTTGGTTGACGTTGGCGCCATAGTTTACCAGCTCGTTGGCCACCGCGTCCTGGCCCATGTAACAGGCTATGTGAAGTGCTGTATTGCCAAATGAGTTGGGCTCGTCAATCTAGAAAAGGAGAGGAAAAGCAGGTTCAGTACATATCAGGAATCAGTTCTAAAAAAGGCCGGAAAATGAACAAAGCATTTTCTTCACAGCCCGCACAGTTTTCAGATCTCTGCTTGCTGCAGCCAGAACCAAGAGGGAAAAAAAGTGTGACACCACTGCAATAACAATCGGATGAGCAGGGCTAGAAAAGAGAGGCAAACAGCCCTGCTGTACTTAAAGCGCACTGCTGGATGCAACAACATTTAAAAGAAAATATGGCTACATACAGAAACTGGCAGATGACACAAATGAAGCTGAGGTCACAGAGGTATGCCTTATGGAGAAGAATGGTGGTGAGTCACATTAAAGGCAAGTGGCATCACAAGAGGGTGAACATGGGAGACCAAGAAGGTAAACACAGCAGCAAGGAGAAAAGAAGGGACACAGGATCTTCCCTATGTAGAAGGTTTGAGGAAACTTGAAAAAGGATAGAGTGATTGAATGAGAGCCACAGACGAAGGAAATAACAACCAGGAGGCAAATGTGCAGTTTTATCCTACAAGATGCACACTGCACACACAATGTTATGTGATGCATTGTGGACATTATGTCACAACTAAGGATAGTTTTCGTGTAACACATCACTAAAATGTATTTTAGCAGTCATTAAAAGTTATATTATTTTGCCTTGCAATAATGCTCATGTTTGACGGCCTTTCATGATATAGGTGTTTTGCGGTCTGCTGCTGGAAGAACAGGTGCAACAAAAGGCTTTGCATGATATCCTGCAATAAAGGGAGCCATCTTAAAACCATAGGCGAGAAACATGCCAGGCACAAACATCTGGGAATAGAAATAATGAAACCTTTGCCTATTTAAATTGTCTAAGGCATACGGACTAACACTCGACTGAAGGTTTATGGTGTAATCAGGGAAAAATCAGCGTGATACAGCATTGGCCAAAAAACAGTCACGCAAGCTGTTCTAATGCAGCTCGCCTAAGCCTCGACTGGCAGGCATGCAGCAAACTGATGGGACCGGGGGAGTATGGTGGGGATTTTTTTAAACACATTATACACAGTAAAGCATAAATCAGCTAAAACAGGCGGTAGACAACTCCAATTCTGGAGAGACCAGATAATTTCTTCTGTTCACAGAGGTAAAATGATCTACACTGATTTGCATGCAGGCTGGGCTGTGGATTTGTATTCCAACCAGTGCGTTTAAATACAGAGTATATGACAGACAGGTCACTGCGTCTACTGTCACGACTAGATTATTTACGTCTTCGAGCTAAATAAACATTTTCACAGGTCAATAGGGCCCATTTTTCAAACCACGCACATCTGTAGCAGCACAACAGAAATTCTCCCCAGACCAGAACACCCTATTAGAAGTCAGTCATTAACTTTTCCTTGTCCATTTCTGGTATTGTTTGTAGGTCAGCAAATCGCCCCATTCACTCTTTCTGTTGCCTAGAAAAACTGAAAAGGTCTGAGACTTCGAGCTGCTCTGAAACACAGGGCTTTGAAAGCTGGCCAATCTCACCTCCACTCCCAGTTTCAACAGGTACTTCACAATCTCCACCTGGCCACTAGCTGCCGAGGCATGCAGCGGGGTGTATGCCTTCTTATCCTTCGCCATTGCATCGGCCCCGCGAGAGATTAACAGCTTCACAATTTCCAAATGGCCTGAGGGTAAAACAAGGAGCAGATCACCAAATGCCATACAATGACACTATATGTGTTCACGAAAGTGGTTGGCACTAGCTCACCTTGGAAAGATGCCCAATGTATGGGCTGACGGTCCTTCTTGTCACATATGTTCAAGTTGGCCCCTTTGTTCAGCAGCAGGACAACCATCTGGATAGGAAGACATAGCGCATAAGATGTTAAGAGGTGACTTCAACATGCGCTCAATGCAGGGCCAAAACCCTCCTCACAGTGCAAACCCTATACCATCTATTAGAAGTTGCAACCAGAACAAGCAATTGCACAAATTAACATAGAAACCAGATTGCCTCAAAACCCACTCTCACCTCCATATGCCCACTGTGCACTGCATGGTGAAGAGCAGTGCGACCTGTGCGGTCCCCCACGCTGATGCTATTCACAAGGGGAATCAGTGCCTCCACGCACTTGGTCGAGCGGTTAGCAGCAGCGATGTGCAGTGGCGTCTGCCAGTACTTATCACGGGCATTGGCATCTGCCGAGTGCTTGAGGAGAAAGTGAACAGCCTTCTGTAGAAGCAAAGAATAGCAGAGTGTGCAATGGCTAGAGTTATGATCTTTTTAACCATAAAGTTGCAATCTTACACTCATTGTAACAAGTAAAATGTACACAGCATTTAAGAAAAAAAAAAAAAAGACACAAGGGCCTCTAAGAAAACCCATTAAATGCAAACCTAGCAAATCCAGCACAGTGGCAAATCTTGCTCCCAGTCTCAAAGGGAAAGTTCTCTCTGCCTTCTACTCGAAAGCATATGCCCCTGCCTCACAAAAGACCCCATTCCCTGTCTTACCCAAAAAGCCTCCTTTGCTTTAGTTGAAAATACCATATGCAAAACTATTGAGGCTCTGGCTTCCTGTGTGTGCATCAGGACACAGTTTAAACTTGACAGTAATTGAATCTAAGCCAAACACATCCATCCAATTCAAGTGCATTCTAGTCTTCATCACCAAAAACCAAAATAAAACAGTACAAAAGCACCAACTACTCCAAGTATAAGACAGACACAAAACACCGGCAGCGATCAAGGACAACACAAGCCAGGAACCGATAATCGCAATTCATGTAGACACCAGATAGCATGCTATGAGAACAGCGGGGCCTAAAGCAGTGTTACAGATACAAGACCTTTGAAAAATCATCATCAGAGCATAGTGGAGTTGGGGAAGCTGGCAAAAAAATAGAGGTCAATCTAAATAGCTGCTATAATTAAATGGCAAAGCCAGTTGAAATCATCTCTTCCTTTAAGGACCAAGGACTTGTTGACACTATGACTTACCTCATGACGGCACGCTGCAGCACGATGTAAGGGGGTGAGCCACACAGCATCCTTGGCGTTAACATTAGCACCTGCAATAGAGAAAAGCAGTAACACAAGAAGTTGCATGAACTACAAAATATCTCCCTTCCTCCCAAAACTCAACATTAGATAGATAAGAGTTGAAAGTCATAATGCCATGTAAGAACCCTCTGCAAAGGCTGATCCATATAACTCATACCTCAGTGGAAGTATGAACATCATACATTCTATGCAGGGCAGTTAGGTACCTTGGGGCAACAGTCAGCTACACTGACCTTCAACAGACTATCAGAAGCATGGTAAGACAGAGGCCCTCACCTACTATAGCCTCCATTTTGGCTTAGCCTCCAGGACTCAACAACCAAGTCCTTTACATACTACAAAGGCTACAGTTTGCCTGATCTCAGCTTATCGTCTGGAGGTGCTACAAGAGTAGACTACGGGAGGGCCCTCAGCCTCCTACACCCTGGCTTCTCTCTGAACCTTTGTTCAGTTGCACTGCAAGGGCAGGTCAAGGGCATTCTAAAACTGCTGTTGCTTACCTGCTATCTGGCACAACTCTTACTATGCAAAGCTAATACATGGAATGACAGATGTCAGCGTAACAGCAGAAAGATACCTAGATACCTACAGTGACAAAATACAAACAGTGCTTAATTTGAGCTGGTGGGGACCACAGCCACTCTTTTTTAAGGACCGGCACTCATTTTCAAGGACCAGCATTTATTTTTCCTCATCTGACATTTATCGAAAGAAAGGGAGAAACACACAAATGGGAAAGAAGGAAGAAAGGAAAAGACGGAAAACCCGCCTCAAAATGAGGAAGAGTGAGATAAAGGGACAGGGAGTGTCTGAAAGTGGATTAAAGAGGCCTGAGGTGGATTGAAGTCTAAGCAGCCTTGGCGATCTGGGGCATTTAATTGCGCCAATCACAGCTTCTGAGCAGAGCTTTGGACACCAGCACTCATTTGTTTACCAATTAAGCACAGAATAGCAACACTGGCCTTTTTAGCAACAGTCCTCACCTGATAATATCAAGAGCTCGATAATAAAAACATCACCCAGATAGGCAGCAGCATGCAGTGGGGTCCGCCGGTCTTGGTCCTAAAAAGAAGAAGGACAGATAGGAGAGATGTCATTCTCAGTGGGTTCAGTGCTACAATTATGTAAAGAGGCTAATGAGCTAGAGACCGATGCAAAGAAGAAGACTCAAATTGAGTTCTCCAAACAGGCATCACTTCTGAAGATGATGGAACAACAGTGGAGAAACCACTGCCTTCATCCCAGAAATCCTTCACGGATTGGGAATGTTATCATTTAAAAGGCTATGAGCTTTATATACCATTGTATTCCTATCAAGTGTCACACAACAATGCGTTTTACCTTGTGTCAAGCTTACCACAGGTTTAGCGAAGGCCTTTAGAATGATCTATAAACCCAATCACCATCAGCTTCCTTTGACCTACATAGCTCAACGCCATGGTTCTACCCTACCAAGTTCCTTCAACACTGTGCCATTATGAGTAATGCAGTGCCTCGGCAATCACTGATATCCATACTAGCACAGCATTGGTCAAATCTGTGAGGTTCCCACTTTACTTGCCTCCCTGTCTGGCCCTCCACACTATGTCACCAGCCAGCATCTTAAATAGTCAAACAAAGCTTTATTCGATTTCTGTTTAGAAAATCATAAAATCACATATGTATTGCGCATAGTATTACAGTAAAAAGCATGAATTAAACAAACATCATAGCGTTATAAATTACACACTATTCTGACATTTGAGGTCAATTTTTTTTTGCACCCCCTTTACATGATTAACTTGTTTGACAATTAAACTGTCACATTAAAAATGATTTCCTGCATTTTACTACACTTTTAAAAACATTAATAAAATCCAGGTTATATATTCATTTTCTAAAAACTGTAATGCTAAAAAGGCGGGACGACATTGTCTAAATCCAATTTTTTTTAAAAGAGGTAAAATCCATTTTTTTCTTTGGACGTTATACAATTTACAGAATAAGACCCCGTGGAATGTTGTTTGCTCCGAGCACTTATCACAGGGGCACAGTTGCATAACTCTTGTCCAATCATTCATGTTTAGGAAACTAGTTATTCTGTGTAGTATCCCAAGTCTGAATCTTGTCAGTAGTAGTCTATCGTAAGTACCACAGAAAAATGTAAGATAAGGTTGAATGCTCTGAGTGGTTAAGATCGTTTCGTTATACAACACTGTGGGCTTCGTTATTTCTTCTGTTAATCTAAGTGATTCAAGTAGGGTCAAGCCTTTTGCTTTAACACTTTTCTTGCCCCAATTACTCATTGTTCTCGGCTCAGTATAGAACTCTGGGTGGCCTAAATCATGCATAAAATCAAGCACATACTTTAGCCATGCAATTCTTAAAACACCTTCCAGTTTAAAAATATCATTTAAAATGTCCCTATTAAGGTTGGTTTCTCCAGATGTCCATATCCTGTGCCATAACAGGATTGGTTCCACTTTTATAAGATCTGTGATGTATGGGACCCCCAATTCAGAATGACAAATGTATGAGGAGGGACTGCCTGGGACTGCCAAAATATATCTTAAAAACAAATTTTCGACAACTTGCACAGATTGAAGATCGGAATATCCCCAGACCCCTGCACCATACATGGCCGTCGAGACGCACTTGGCTTTATATATCTGTAGTAGCTCATGCGGAGGCCTCCTGCCCATTTTTGGGAAAAATTAACTAAAGCGGCAGTAGTTTTTATGAAAGCCAGGTTTCTGGCTTGCATCGCACGAGTCCATGTAACATTATGGTCAAATAGAATTCCCAGATAACTAAATCTGTTTATGAGATATATTTTCTGTTTATCAATGTACATGTCTCTACATTTGTGGCTGCCAGTGCTGCATCTCATAACAAAGGTTTTTGTCGTATTTACCCTAGGTCATGCATGAAAGCCACAAAACTATTTAATATTCTTTGAAGACCCACTTGAGTACGAGACATCAGAACGGCGTCATCCGCATACAGTAATGCGAGTATGGGCTGTCCTATTTGGGGGAGGTCTTGGCATGAGTTTGTCAGTGCTTGGCCTAAACCATTTATATAAAGATTAAAAAGGAAGGGGGCCAGCACGCAGCCTTGCCTTACCCCCTTGTTAATTTGAAACAGGGCTGTACATTCTCCATTGGAACCATATTGTACCCTAGCCTTAGCATTCCTATAGAGTGGTCTTAAAAAAGAGAATGATGGTGTGTGAGAAAGTGCCCTCTTTCTGCATGGTTGCCCCCACTTTTTGCTGAATTGCTGATCTACTTTGACTGAGTGTGCCCTGGGCTCCTGCTAATCAGGTACCCAGGGCCTATGTTCTTTCCCTAAAACTGCATTGAAGCCTAAACCCAATTGGCATCTCTGGCCACAGGTCAGTCCCTGGTAAATGGTACCACAGGTACCCAGGGCACTGTGACCAGAGAAGGCCTCTAAGGGCTGCAGCACTTATTGTGCCGCCCTCAGAGGCCCTGTACCTTTACACACACACACACTGCCTTTGCAGGCTGCGTGTTTTGGTGCAGAACAAAGTGAAGAGTCGACATGGCACACATCTCTGTGTGCCATGCCTACAACCCACTGCCCTGGCATAGGTCAGTCACCCCTCTAGCTGGGTGCACTATACCAGTGGTGAGGGTACCGGTGCATGAGCCCTGTACCCCTACAGTGTCTAAGTCCATTCTTAGACATTGTAAGTGCAGTGCTGCCATTAAGAGTATATGGTGCTGGGAGTTTGTCATTACGAACTCCACAGCACCATAATGGCTACACTGAAAACTGAGAAGTTTGGTATGGAACTTCTCAGCACATTAAACCCACACTGATGCCAGTGTGGGATTTAATGAAAAATGCACACAGAGGGCATCTCAGAGATGCACCCTGAAAACGAACCCACCTCTAGTGTCCAGGCTGAGTGGCTGCTTTCAGCTGCCACCACCAGACATGTTTCTGGAAACCCCAGGGTCGAGAGCCTGCTGCTCTCAGGGGCCTGAAACAATGCACATCCTGGGACGAGGTGCCAAGCCTCCTCCCCCAGGATTGGCAGGGTTCACGAAGGGGAAGCTTCAAAGGCTTGCCGCCTTTGTGAGCTTCCCCAGGCCACTTGCTGCTCTCAGCAACTGGTCCCCACTGGTTCTGACCCCCACTTTGGGCGGGAGAACCGGCGGGAAAAACAAGTGAGGAAGAGAGGTGTGCCCACCTCTGCCAACTCCGCCCCTCAGGTGGGGGAGGCGAGGTGAAGCACAACTCTCAGTCCAGGCCATCTTGAAGATGGGGGACTCAGCCAACCAGGGACAGGCTCATGCCCCCTCCCACTGGAGGGTGGCATAATAGAGAGTGTACCCACCCCAGGGAAGGGACCCATTGGTCCCTGCCTTTTACCTACCTGTAACGCCCCTAAATCTAGTATTTAGGGGCACCCCTGAACCTTGCTTCCTCAGATCCAGACAAGAAAAGAAGAAGAAGGACCGAACAGCCGTGCAGCAGCTAACAAGAGGAAGACGCCCACTGACTTGGCCCCGGCCCCAGCCCTACCGGCCTGTCTCCCCCTCGAACCTGCTCCTGCGAAATCCCGGTGTATCGTGCAGCCAGCAACCTCAAAAACCCCGGAGGACCTGCCTGCCTTCACTTCCAAAGACTGCTTCTCCCGTGAACACCGGATTTGTTCAACTGTAACCTCTGGCAGCAGCCGGAGACCGCGAATCCGCCCCACTCTGCACCCGCCG
The DNA here is from genome assembly GCA_963921515.1 of Calotriton arnoldi. Taxonomy (NCBI): domain Eukaryota; kingdom Metazoa; phylum Chordata; class Amphibia; order Caudata; family Salamandridae; genus Calotriton; species Calotriton arnoldi. The sequence goes on from CAWUFW010003305.1 coordinate 1,192,109, forward strand.
TCCACGGCCCGAGCTCTAGTGGGCTAACACCAGAGGATGTCACCCCGGCGATCCTGAACCGAGAACCGGCGACCCCTGACCTGCCTCAAGCCTCCAGCCGACGCCTGCAGACTAAAACCAGAAGGCCCCCCTAACCGCGACCAGGAACTGGTAAGAAGATCCGACCCCAAAAGGCACCCCTGCACCAGACGCCCCACGGCCTTGTGTGCCCAAATCAACGGTGCCTAACCAACCCCTAAATTCCCAACTTACCTCTCGAAGTGGTGGTCGCACCCAGTAGTCCTTCGTCTCCCTGCCTGCAGTGCTTTTGCAAACCGGAGGTTCTCTATTGGAAACAACAGGGCATCCGACCTCGAAACAGCACCCTGCCGCCCTAGTGCCGCTGAGGGTGCACCTTTGGTGCTAATCTGTTTCCCCATTTGCCCTGAGCTAAAGTCCAGGAGCTTTGCTCCCACAACCCAGTGGCCTGCTTGCCAGCAGCCACCAACCGGAGGACCCCTATCCCCCATTGGATAACATTGGGCCTCAACACTCTGCACCCGGCCGCCCTAGTGCCGCTGAGGGTGCAACAAGAGTGCATCACTGACCCTGGGGGACCCCTGAGTCTACCCCCAGAACCTCAACTCCCACTACCGAATACTTACCTAAAAAACGATAACCATATTTTCCTCCATAGGATAACATTGACACTTTTTCCTGAAAAAGTTTTTAAGTGTAGAGTTTTGAAACCTAAAGAAATTCTTTAAAATTGTACGGTTTAACAAAAACGCTTTTACTCACCTGTTTACAGGATATGTCCCAGTGCTGCATCTAGGCATACAGCACTGAGTAAGAAAAGTAATCCAAAAGTAACTTACCTGCTATTTTACTGAAAATCCCATTCAAGTCTATGTACTGTATTTACAAGTGATTGCATTTTTCTGAAACAATACTGTAAGTCAAACCATAGTACATTTACAATTGAACTGTTTTACAATCAGCATTTGCTACTAAAAAGTATTTATTGCTTACCTGTGCCAGGCTTGCTTGGTTCTAGAAATAAAATAACTAAAAGAATATTTGTATACAAAAACAATTGGTCTGAAGTTCAGTCTTTGAGTGTGTGAATTCATTTGCTGACTGAGTGTGTACAACAAATGCTTAACACTGTCTTCTGATACTGCCTTACTGCTCGACCACACTACCACAAATAGAGAGTAAGGTTCTATCTAACTTTACCTCTGCCTACCTTTGGGGATCCACTGGACTCTGTGCACACTATACCTCACTTTGGTATAGTATATACAGAGCCAGCTTCCTACATGGTGGACTCAACTCCTAATTCCTGAAGAATCCTCCATAGCTTGTCATGCCTCACGCAGTCAAAGGCTGCAGTGAGGTCAACAAAGGCGAGGAACAACCTGCCCTTCTTTACATTGGTACACTTCCCTATGATGATATTCAGGTTTAAACTTTGTTCAACAGTTCCTAGCCCCTTGCGAAAAACAAACTGTAATTCAGAAATTATCTTATTTTCCTCAGTCCAGTCGTGTAATCTTTCGAGCACAATACGCCCGACTACTTTTGCCAAGGAATCTAGCAGCGATATCGGCCGATAGAAAGCAGGATCTTGACGATTTCTTTTTTTGAATATTGGTACTAGAATTGATTCAGCCCATGTCTCTATAAGATAGGAAGAACAACTAGCTGTGATTACCTGGGTTAACAGCGGGCCCCATAGCGCCGTATTATCTTTGTCTACAGGGATCCCATCTGGTCCGGGGGCCATCCCACCCATGCTTACCATGATTGCACGATTTACTTCATCCAGGGTTACCTGGAGGTCAATTGGGGTTGTTAATAATGTTGTATCATCGTCACCTACTGGTTGAGTTTCTAAAGTATTTGCACGCTTACTACTATTAAATGTGTTCGAGAAATGCTCCACCCATTGCTCCTCTGTTATCGCAATTTCAATGGATGGAGCATCCCCAGAATCCAGAAAAGGGGTCTTAACAGCCCTTCAAAAGGCTGCACCATCCTTAGACACTGAGGCCTCATGCAGCGCCGTCCAGACCTCGTCTCTCAGCGTCGCTTTACGTAGCTTTAGTGCATTTTTATAGGCCCTCCTTGCCTGTATTATATCGAGCAGGTTTTTAGGGGTTTTATGTGTCTCGTATTTTAGTTTGGCATAGGCCCGCGTACACTTTGTATCAAACCACCCTTTTATGTTCTTTTTTTTTTTTGTACAAATAGAGCCTCTTTCATGGCTCCTGTAATGTGCTGGAACGAAGTCAAAACTACTCTGTCTGTGGCATCTTCAGCCAGATAGGCAGCAAAAGCTGATTTACTCTTAATTAAAACATTCCTTGTCATTTCTAGGGGATCCACCATCGACCAAAGCAGGGAATAACCGTTCACACTGTTTATTGATAAATTTTGAGGAACGTGCATAAGTTTAATCCCAGAATATGTCTGTCTGTTTAGGTGTGAAAGAGAAACACTCTGTGGGAAGTGATCACTCAAGGTGATGTTATGAGTATTAAATGACTTCACTCTATTTGAGTATCTGTTTGATAACAGAATGTAATCTATTATTGTAGAACATCCTCTGCCATTGAAGGTGCTTTTAAAAGGAGCAGTTGTAACACACATCTCATTAGCAAAACCAAGGTCGTGGCCAGACATTACTTCATTAAGAGATTCCCCGTATTGTGAGTGCGGGAAGTGCGTGTCACTATTCCCCTCTTCTCTCATAGGACCGCATACTTCCCTCCCATTGTATGGACACAGGGCGGTATTAAAATCACCCCCCCAAATAATGGGCACGTCCACTTCACTGTCACTTTGGATGGATTTCAGGTCATTATCTAATTTTTTCAGAATCCTCCCAATCTGATCAGACGGGTCATTATTATAAAAATGTCTCAATACAACACAGTGCTTATTATCAATACACAGTATCAACACTTGATAATATATTTCGACAAATTTCAATTCAATTTTTCTTACATTTACCATGTTGGATATATAAATAGGCAAACCCCCCTTTGCCCTCCCATAACTTCCTGCCATAGCCGCAGTATGAAAAGTTCGGTAGCCGTTAATATGTACAGCATCCTTTACCCAGGTTTCTTGGAAACACATGATGGAAAACTTCGATATAGACTCACACCACAACGGGTTTGCCATTTTTGATCGAATTCCTGAAACATTCCAATAAACCAAGTTGGTTAACTCGGTGCGGTTTCTGCCTGTGCTGTTCTTTGGGATCACATCTACTGTAATTACAATAGGGACAATAAGTAGTGTCTGATTCTGACTTATACCTGCAATAGGGGTAGTATCCTCAGCTAATTGACTGATAGTTGGCACTTTGTCGACCAAATGTGGCTGAATCGATATCTGGGTCGCTATCAGTGGTATCTGCTGTATCTTGTTAGGGGCAGTATAAATTGTAGGATACCTGTGGCTGCTTGTTTTAATAGGCATATTTCTGTCTAAAACCTTCTTGTTTTCAAGATGTTGCTCTACCCACTTTTTTTAGTCAGTCAATATCTTCTAAGTTGTTTAGACTATTGAAGCGGTTAGTTACTAGGACACTATACCTAGAATAGTTTTCGACTGGGATGTTCCCAATCATGTTTCCACTGCTCTGTATCTTTGGTGGTTGATAGAAGTAACCTAGTGGGACGATATTTACTTCCTGGGGTCTAATAACATGGCTCCCTGCTTTCTCAAAAATGGTATGCACCAGATGGGGAGATCTAAATGTTAAAACCACACAGTCCCCCACCAGGGCTTTACGTGTTTTGCCTATCCAAGCTATTCTTCTGACCATTTTAAATTCAGAAAAAAGAACCTCGGTTAATCCTGTCCTGGTACTCTGCCAATGTAGAGATTTATTTCTCAGGGCAATCCAGGATTCACCTTCATGGTCAGGCGGCTGGGTGACATTTGCCAGGACTATCGTATAGGGTGTAGCTTCCGGTGGGAGTTCTAAAGATTGTGGGATTGTTACGGGGCAGGCCCTCAGAGTGCTTGTGGGATCGAGGTCAGATTGACCTTTTAGGGGTGGTATGTCATTTAAGTCTCTCTCTTGGAAGGTTCTGTATGTATCTCCCCTCCCGTCGTTATTATGGCGGTACCTTTCTATACCAGGGAGGGATTTCAGCCCCCGCATTCCTTTCTGGTTCCCCTGGTCCCCCTGGTTTGCCAGTTTTAGCTCTCCTTGTTTCCCTTCATGTGTGGTTTGCATGGTTAACGGTTCTAGTGCTATAGAATGGGATACTATTAGTCCTAGTTCTCGTGGAATTCACACGTTTGCTTATGTCATTATCACTAATAAGTGTAGCGTTTCATAAATATTTTTCTATTGATGCCTCTATAGATTATAACCTCTCCGCCATCTTCACTAAGGCTTCTTTAAGGATACTCTCTAACCCTTCTATCTGTCCAGATAACTTACTTAAGTCATCTTTTGTGTAATAAGACTCCGTGGGAGTTAATAATCTCACACAATGATCTACTTGTAGTAATAGTGTTGCTTATTTCCGCTTACCCTTTCCTGCGTCTTTTTACTCACCATTTTTGGGCCTACATAACCCTCTTTTATTGCCCTGTTATCCTCCCCCGGATTTCTAGTGCGCTTTAATGGGGGTTGGGTATCACTATCCTCATAACTAACCCACACATGGTCCAATACATTTTGCACACAGCCATTTTTAGACGATCGGCGTTCAGTTCCTTCGGGTGTTGGGGGTCCTTCTCTCAGAATTGTCTCCACTCTCTGGCTTTCTCCCCTAGTTTCCACATTTAAAGTCTTCTCAACGGTGGATATCTGATTTTCAATTGCTCCCATCGCCCCCGTGAGGTAGTTCAGTAAAGAAGAACGTGAACCCGTAGCTGTCTTAGGTGCAGACGTTGTAGGGGGGATCTTATTTGCTTCCGCCTTCCTTTTCCCCATAGTTCGATCTTGAAATGGGAAAGGCCAACTGTCAACAAAGATACTTAGTATTCTTTTTTTTTGTTTGTTTATTGGCCAAAGAAGGTCTAGGAGCATATGTTCAAAACAGCAGGCCTAGCAATCACAGGTAATGTTATAGTCATAAGATTATTTTAAGATGCCCCAGTGAATACAAGAATTACTAGGGTTCACCCCCTTTGGGTACTCACCAGCAATAAAACAATGAATGAGCTCTTTTCAGCCTGTAAGACCAAGAGAAGTGGCCCAGCCCAGCCTCTTCCTGTCTATGACGGGCCCGTCTTGACCCGGGATGAGCCCGGGCAGGCCCCGGGCGCGTCCCGCACTGCGGGACGCCTCTGCAGTTGAAACAGCGCTCTTGCGCTGAGTTGCCACCTCCCAGCAGGGTCAGGGGTCAGGGAACGTGGCCAAATTGCGAAGTGCTCCACGAGGGTCCCGCGCTGCAGGACGCCTCTGCAGTTGAAATTGCGCTCCTGCGCTGTGTTGCCGCCTCCCAGCAGGGTCAGGGAACGTGGCCAAAGTGCGATGTGCTCCACGAGGGTCCCGCGCTGCGGGACGTCTGCAGTTCAAATAGCGCTCCTGCGCTGTGTTGCCGCCTCCCAGCAGGGTCAGGGAACGTGGCCAAAGGGTGATGTGCTCCATGAGGGTCCCGCCCTGCGGGACGCCTCTGCAGTTAAAATAGCGCTCCTGCGGTGTGTTGTCGCCTCCCGTCAGGGAACGTGGCCAAAGTGCGATGTGCTCCACGAGGGTCCCCATCTCAAATAATGAAGGCCACATTCTATTACAAGATAAAAACTATAACTTTTTCACTGAATTCTTTTTGAAACTGCAAAATTTAATGTAATGCAGCAGTAATACCATAGTTATCTATCGATAAAAGTATGTGCAGTTTATTTTAAAATCGACAGTGACGAGGTGTCCGTTCAAAACATAACAGTGACATGTACACTTGAAGGAAAGATTTTGCTCAACTAGTTTTGCTAGAAAGACTCGACATGCTGCATCATAAAAATAAAATCCCACTATTTTTACTACTTGCCAAATTGGATAGTGTTGTAACCTGTATTATAATTATCTGGTTGCTTTCTGTTACTTTCTCCCTAGCTGCTCAGCCAGTGTGAATGTTATGCATGGAATGTTGGTGTGATGGTCTTCAATGGAATGTTTGGGTGCCTGGATGCTGGAGTGTGACAGTTGGAGTATGGGCTGAGCAGCAGGCAGACTGCTCCTAGTGGGGCTGCATCTCTACAACTCTACATCTTGTAACTGAACTTAATAAATCTTCTTAAAACTACATCTTGGCTACGGACTTCATCACTACAGATTTTTGCGCGACGATTCTTGAAACGAAACTCTTCGTGCTTTAAAAAAGACTTACTGAAACAAGAAATCTCTAAAGGAAACCTCCACAACTAAGATAAAGCCTTCCTTGAAGTACAAGGCGTGCCAGCCCCACCAGTGTCCTTTACATCGGACAGCCCCAGCCTGCTTGTACTTCACTGGTTTAATGTATTGGAGTTCCTGCTTCTGTGACTGCTTGTTTGATCTTGAGCACTTGTCAGCAGACAGCCCGCCCTTGACATGCTTCATTGCTCTACTAATCCTTATTTTTCCATGTGGATAATTGTTGTGAGCCGGTGTACCGGTACACGTATGGCAATGGCTCCAAACTCAAGTACAAAACAAGCTCTATCTTTCTGTCAGCTTTGGGTTTAATTGTCGCTGACGCCTGGGACCCTGCCTGCAGTGTGCGTTTTGTCATGCCATCTGCATTCCATGTTGGGAGGCTTTTTTTTGTCACGCACAAAAACATTGGTCAAACGGCTCTTTATACCGGCAGCCGGAGCACAAGATTTGCGTCAATCTTGGTTTCTACAACTTTGGTTGCTTCTGTGGACTGTGGGAATTCAGCCCTTGTGCTGACAAATAGTGTGGGACTTTTAAGGTCAAGCAATTTTTTTTGCTATTTATTTATTTCTAAGTCCTTTGCAACATGCCCGGAACAATGGCAGTTTAACCGCTGTGGTGTGTTTTAAAAAACTGTGGCATGAGTCGTGCAGCGCGCACACCTACCGTCATATTCTTTCGCGCGGAGGAGACTTTTCAACGACGTTCTTTGCTGTGCAGCTCCTTGAGCTGCTGCGGGACGCTCTGCTGCTCGGATGCGCCTTGATCCATCCGGCGCAGCGTCATTTGCGTGCCGCAATCTTGCGGTTGGAATCATCAAGCAGGATCCAACCTACTTCAATCTTCGGCCAACCGTGTAAATCCAATAAAGATGAATGGAAATTTGTAGAAGACGCATGGGGCAGATGTTGGAGTATTTGTAAGTACTTTCTGTGAAGCTGCAACATGTGGGGCCTACTTCGTTTTCTGGTTTGTTTTTGCCATGTCCCTAATGTGATGCCACGTTGGGCACCCATCGCCTTCTATCTGTTTGCCGGTAATGCTGGTTCTAACTTCCCGCTTCTTCTTTGGAACTCGGTGGTAACTGGAAGCAGAGTCGGTTTGTACTATGTATGGTCTGATTTGTGGCCAGTGAGGACATATGAGGTCGTCTAGCATATTTATTTCTGACCACAATGATGAGCATTGTGTGTGTGTTTCGGGTGAGGAGTCGCTCACCGGAGTCATCCACTGTTCATCCAAGATTGAAGGGACCTTAATGAAATTGCTTTCGAGTCCTAATTTGACAATTCTTGACATGTTTTACTTATTTTCAGCAAGTTTTATATGTGTAATAGTGTCACAATCTCTTCACTTTATGCTTTGGTGTGTGGTACTTTAATGGTTTGGTGCGTCAATAGAAGTGGGCACATGTATTTTTGCATTATTCATTTTCTTTGGCATTAGTAATGTTTTCTACCTTATATTACTTGTTTTTGCATACATTGTGCTGCTGTGTTTCTTACACTTATGCTACCCTTAGGGTGTTTTTACACTACGTTGTCATGCTTACAATTCACAGTACATCTTGGGTTACACTTCTACATTTATTGTTACATCCCCTACACGTGGGATTATGTATTGGCTCTTTTGACAATTTTCTTAAGACAGTATTTAGTGGGTGTCAGTCCCACTTGCACAGTTTCTGATGGGTACCAGTCCCATGTGTTCTATTGGTCTGTGCACGCTTCTAACCTCCACATAGGGGTTCTAATGGGTACAGTTCCATGTGTTCAATTTTTCTGTGCACATTTCTAGCCTCCACATAGGGGTTCTAATGGGTAAGAGTCCCATGTGTTCTATTTTTCTGTGCACATTTCTAGCCTCCACATAGGGGTTCTAATGGGTAAGAGTCCCATGTGTTCTATTTTTCTGTGCACGTTTCTTACCTCCACACAGGGGTTCTAATGGGTATGAGTCCCATGTATTCAATTCTTTTGTTCACACTCTAATCTCCACATAGGGGTTCTAATGGGTTTTAGTCCCATGTTCTATATTGCTAATGGGTACCAGTCCCATATTTTCTGTTGCTCTATTTACCTTTCTAACCCCATGTTGGGTTCTAATGGGTTTTAGTCCCATGTGTGCCTTTCTTATGTTCACACTGTGGTACATGCTTTCATTGGTTTGCTCATGGTGTTTAATTTCGTTCTCTGATTCACGTTTGTTGTTTGAATATCATTTTCACCGTGTGCCACACTTGTTGTTGTCTGCCCCTAGGCCTCTGTGGCTGCATGGTTGGCAGTCAACGTTCTTTTCTTTCTTTTCCCCTATTTTATTTTTGGTTGATGTTGGGTGTAGTTGTTCCATGTTTCTGGTCCATTTATTCACCTGTCTTTTGGGGAAAGTCAGTTTTGGTGTTCGTCACCCATTTCTAATGGTTTTTAACCCTTTCCATGCGTCGGACGGCCGGGAGCCACCCGACGACACGGTGGGCGTGTGCGTCGGACGGCTCCCGGCCGTCCTAGCACCCACACACGGGGGAAGCGCTGGCGCTCCCCCGGTGGGCCGCCCCTAAAGCTGCCCCCACCTGCAATCAAAGGGGAAGCCCTTCCGCTTCACCCCCCGCCCCCCCACCGCATCATGTATTGACTTCAGCGCGACTCGCGCGCTGGCGTCATTACATGAAACCGGACGCGCTGGAAGCCATTTGCTTCCAGTGCGTCCAGCGAACAAGTGGTGAGTTTGTCTTCGGGGAGGGTGGGGGGGGATTTTAAAAAGGCATCGGAGGAAAGGAAAGTGTTTTCCTATCCTCCGATGTCTTTTTCAAGCATTTTTGCTGCGCGATCGCGCATGGGGCGCGATCGTGCAGCAAAAATGCTTTTTTATTTATTTTTTTAATACCCATCAGTTTCTCTATGGATTTCCGGCTGCACCAACTGCGCGATGGTAAAGGCGCTGATGCTCAGTGTAGAGCAAACCCCTTTCATGAAAAAACGAGCAGCGTTCACTGGAAATGTGGTTAATTAATGGCTAATTGTTTGTGCAGCATTGAGCGCCGATTTTACAATTTCCCCTGAAACTTACCGCGTTGTGGTTCCAAAGGCCTTACAGCTGACGGCTAATTAATGCAGCAGAGCTGGGAAACATATGAAAGAGCCTTTTCTTGGAAAGTGTGTTAGATCGGAAGCATGCATTCTTTTGGTTGGCAGGCAAAATTGCTCTCTGATTTGGGAATTCAAAAATGATTTGAATTGTGGCTGATGGCTGTGGCAGAGCTATGGCTTTTGCATAATGGGTGTAATTGTTTTAGGTGCGGCGTGATTTCAGACATAACAGCTAAACTGTGCAGAGTCTAATTTAATTCATTACTGAAAGCTAAAAAACACTATCTAAATTGCCTTGCGCACGGTTTTATTTTGTATGGGCCTGAATCTTTCAGGAGGAGGGAAGGGAAGCCATAAATCTTCGATGGAAATTGCAGGCCGTGTAAAGCAGGGAGTCCCATTGCATGATCTTTATGGAAAGACACGGTGTACCTTCACTGAGCAGAACTGGTTTCAGATTACATCTGGCCAGCTCTGATCTTTCTATAACACACTGCAGGTGCAGAGCGAAATGCTCCTGCCTGTGCAGAGGGTTAACATGCCTGCAACAAAGAAGGTGTACTTTTACATCACCGAACTGTACTTTATGTAGATAGCTCAGCGGGTTAATGCTTTTGCCACAAAGATCCTCTAGTTACTTGTGTTTCAGCCGCTCCTGCTGAGCTGAGGGAGGGTGCTGTGCTTAGACATAACTTCTGGGTGTAAAAGCTCCTGCTGGAGAGTTACTTGTCTAGTAGCAGTTTTGACTCACCAAAAAGTAGCGCAGAGGGTTACAATGCATTTTGCAAAGATCAGTTGCTTTGCACCAGTTTCAAGATCTTAGAGTTTCTCGTTGCTCAAATGGGTGTAATTTCTAATATTTATGTTTCCCTCTTCCTCATTGCGTGATTTTGCCTACGCGAAAGTGTCACTCATAGTTGTTGAAATGTCACTCATGATTACATTGAAATTATGAAAATGTCACACATAGCAATCTGAAACCTTGGCAGCTATATAGTGCGCGCATGTGTACTGTATAACCCTTAGAAAACTGATGTGCAGCAGAGAAGAGGTTGAAGCCAGATGGAAAGCGTACTGCTTTAAGTTCCAATTTGGTTCTGAAGAACAAGTAGAGCAATGGATTTGAAGTGTGTTCACCAGGATGCCATGAGGAAGACTAGTGGTTACCTCACTTCTCACAACAGCTTGCAGGTTTTAACTGTTTCAAAAGCAATGCAGAGCTTTATTTCTAGTAACTAGATAGACCCCTTCAGGCTGATTCACTTCAAAGGCATTCACACTTTATGTACGATTCCTTCCAGATCAGAAGCATTAATATTGGAGAAGAATCATCTTTTGCAAAAGGGTATAGAGGTAACAAAAGTATGAGGTGCCAAATGGCAATTTGCAGCTCTCAAGTCACCACCTTTTCTATACCCTGGGTTTGATTTGAAGCTGCACTCTGGTAATTTGTAGGAAAGTAATTAAGGTGCCCCCATCTGGGAAGGCAAGGGAAGCCCTTCCCCTGCCCCTCCCTCCACATCATCTAATCCTTTGGGGAGCATTAATTTGGCCGTTTCTGCCCCCCTGGGGGGCGGATCGGCTGATTTTTTTTTTTTGTATGGCCTCTAGACCACCAAGGATTTTTTGATGTTGGGGAGCGGCCCCTTTATGGGAGGATGATTGTGGCCATTTCTGCCTTCTTCGGGTGGCAGATCAGCAGTATGTTTTTAGGCCCATCTGCTCCCAAGGGGGCAGAAGCCACTAGACACCAGGGTTTTTTAAATTTTGGTGTTGGGGAGTGGCATCTTGGGCAAGGGTTGCTCCCCTTTTACGGGGGTGAATATTTTATTTATACTCTTAGGCCCACCTACCCCTTAGCTTGGCTGGTGGATTGTGTGTGGACTGGTGCATTATTTGCATATGTGATTGTAATGGTTTTTTTTCTCCTTTTTATTCTGGTGTAAAGCTTTTGATTCCTGTTTGCGGTTTCTGCAGTGGGTGTTCTGCAGTTTTGCGTATTTTCATTTGTTTGGTAAGAAAAACATTTTTGTTGTATTTACTCCAAATGAGTATTATTGTCATGCATGAATGAATTTTTTTGTTAGTGGTGTCATAATGGCAGCATATTTAGTTAGTGGTTTGAGCATGAAATTCTTTGCGATGTGTTTAGCATTGTCTTATGTGTAATTTTCTTTTCCTTTTCTTTTTAGTGGGATATTCTTGATCCTTACAGTGTCTGTGCAGAGTAGGTGGTGGTGAGTCTAGCTGCTTCTGGCAAGTGAGTGGTATAGTGTTGGAGTACATAGGTCTTTGTGATAAAGCTACATTTTGATCATTTCTTTTTTTACAAAGGGTTTGTTGTTGTTGACTTGTTTGACAAGTTACCTTTATTAGTAAGCATTATGGCTAGCCGTAGAATGACTGCTCAGCAGGTGGTTGGTATGCTTCTTGAATCATCCTCTGAGCAGGATTATGAGACTGACAGTGCGTCTGAGGGAGAGGAGGGAGGGGAAGATTCAGGCAGTGAGTTTTCTCTCCACATGGAATCATCGGATGATGAAGATACTCAGTGCGGATGAAGCTACTCTCAGTGCGGATGAAGTGCCTGTTTTAGAGGAGGACACTGCTGTGCCGATGGTGCAAGAGGCTTCTGGATTGCAGTCTGAGGCTGCTAGGCTTCCTACTGGAAGTGCTAGACTCTGGGTTGATCCAAACATGGTGCAGCCGGTGCTGCCTGCCTTTAGTGGTGATGCAGGGTGTAGAGTGGATTGTGAATTTTTTTTGCCTATACAGTTTTTTCAGTTGTTCATGGATGATGTCTTTTTGGGTGAGATTGTTGAGCAGACTAATTTGTATGCTGAACAGTTTTTGAGGGACAACAGTGCCAGACTTAGGCCCCGCTCTAGAGCTACCCGGTGGACTCCCACAAATCTGGATGAGATGAAGAAGTTTTTGGGTTTGACTTTTTTGATGGGCTTGATAAGGAAGCCGTCCCTGGCTTCATATTGGTCTACCAGTCCCTTGATGGCAACGGCCATATTTCCTGCAATTATGAGTCGTGATCGGTATTTACTTTTGCTTCGGATGCTGCATTTTGTTGATAATGCTTTGGCGTTGCCACGAGATCACCCTGACAGTGACCGTCTTTTTAAGATTCTGCCTGTTCTTGATCTCTTTGTAGATCGATTTTCAGAGATCTATACTCCAGGCAAAGAAATATCTGTTGATGAGTCTTTGGTCCTGTTCAAGGGCCGTTTGGTTTTTAGGCAGTACATTCCTAGCAAGAGGGCACGTTATGGAATTAAGCTGTATATGTTGTCTGAGAGTAGGACAGGATATGTCTTTAATTTCCGGGTGTACACTGGTAGGGATTCCACTATTGACCCCCCTGGTTGTCCGTCCACTTTTGGAGTTTCAGAGAAGATTGTGTGGGATCTTGCTAGAGGACTGTTTAACAGAGGCCACCATTTGTACCTTGATAACTTCTACACTGCTGTGCAATTGTTCAAGGAATTGTTCAATGTGGACACTTTTGCTTGTGGCACAATCCGCTCTAACCGTAAAGGTTACCCAAAAGAGCTTGTTTGCAAAAAGCTTCAGAGGGGACAGTGCAGTGCCTTGCGTAGTGAGGAACTGCTAGCTGTGAAATTTGTGGACAGGAGGGATGTGTACATGCTGACTACCATTCATGATGAGAGTACTTCACCTGTGACTGTTTGGGGTCAGCTTGGTGAAGTGCGCAAACCTGTGTGCATTTTAAACTACAATAAGCACATGGGTGGTGTCGATAGAGTAGATCAGAGGTTGGAACCGTACACTGCTATTCGTAAGGCTTACATTTGGTATAAGAAGTTGGCCATCCATCTCTTCAATTTAGCAACTTTCAATGCTTTTGTTGTGTACAAGGAGTGTTCTCCTGCATCAAAGATGACTTTTGTTCAGTTTCAGGAGTCTGTGATAGGCAGCCTTGTTGTTGTGGAACAGGCAAGTGTTCCTAGAGTAGGAGTGGTGGAGGATGTGGCTAGATTGAAAGAGCGCCACTTTCCTGATTTAATTCCTCCCACGCCCAAAAAAAACAATCCCTGTAAGAGATGTAGAGTCTGCATGCGAAGAGGTGTGCGGAAGGAGAGTCGTATGCACTTTGCCGATTGTCCTTCTAATCCTGGGCTGTGTGTGCCCACATGTTTCAGATTGTATCACACTCAAAAGAGTTTTTGGGAGCAACCGTGAGTCTAATAGTGTACTGCCTGGTCTGTATGGTTTTATATAGTTTTTCAGTTTAACGTTTGGCTATAGAATTATGTCTTTAGTTACTGCTGTTGTTTTTGTAGTTATAGTTTTGTATTTAGTTGCAATTGGTTTGTGTTTTATTTCTTGTTTAAAAAAATTTTATGGCGTGTGCGTGGACTGGCGCTTGGCTGGCGGTGTCGTGGATTGGCGCTTGGCTGGCGGTGTGCCTGGATTGGCGCTTGGCTGGCGGTGTGTGTGGACTGGTGCTTGGCTGGCGGTGTGTGAGTAGTGATTTGCTACTGGTCACTACACACACTGCTAGCTAAACGCCACTCCACGCAATCCATGAGCTGGTGTGGTTGCTGTGTCAGGAATGTGGGCGTGTGAAAGTGATGGGCCCTTGAATGGCGCTGTCTGCTGGTGTGAGTGTTGTAATGTGCTGGGCCCGCGGCTGGCGGTGTGAATGGTTTTGTATGTGTCACACGCATGAAAGGTGTATGAATGGCCTGTAAAGCGGTTGGTGCCTGGTCGTGGCTTTACAGCTCACGAGCTGTGAGTCATGGTTCAGTTTCTCGTCCTTTGAATTATTAACAGTGCATTTCATTTTTGTGAAATCTCTGGTTAATACAACTGTATATACTGAACCATCACTCACCCTCGTGCCAAATCCAACCAGTATGTCTGTGTACTTGAAGAATAGGTGGTTGTTCGGAAATATTTGTCTTTTCTGTCTTTCTCAAGCAGGGTGTACCTTGTCCCTTTTTGTGAATGGTGTAATGTGTTGGTTTTGTGCCTGGTGGTGTGAATGGTGTTGTGTGTATCATGAATGAAAGGTGTGTGAATGTCCTGTAAAGCGGTTGGTGCCTTGTCGTGGCTTTACAGCTCAGGAGCTGTGAGTCAATGGTTCAGTTTTTTGTCTTTTCAATTATTGACAGTGCATTTCATTTTTGTGAAATCTCTTGTTGATAAAATTTTATATACTGAACCATCACTCACCCTCGTGCCAAATCCAACCAGTGTGTGTGTGTGCTTGAGGAATAGATGGCTGTGCAGTAATCTTTGTCTTTTTTGTCTCTCTGCCAAGGTGTACATTTCATCTAAGAAAAACCTACCAACTGTATATTTTTTCGTAAACTAAACACCCATGGGAGTACATGGTGATGTCTCTCTTGTGGATCCCAACAAGTTATCTTACCCACAATGTCCTGCAAACCTCAAAATGTGACTGTCACATTGTCCTTGCATTATTGTGCTCAAATTTTCACGCTGCAGAAAGTAACAACACATTTCCAACCCCCAGTATTTCTCCAAGTATCCCAATAGTTCTGGAATATGCGTGGATCCACAAATGTCCTCCCCCCAGCGTTCCCCCAGGTCTCCTGATAAAAATGGTACCTCACTCTCGTGGGTGGGTCAAGGACTTGCGACAGGCAAGGGCCCAAAACCTATTGAGGCGACATCAAAATTACCTATCACAAACCAACCTGGTTTTGCGAGGGGTCCCATGAGTTTTTGGCCCGGGGCTCGGCGGCCATCTAGGGAATCTTACCAAACCCACACATTTCTGGAAACTAGACACCCGGGGGAGTCCAGCGAGGTATGGCTTGCGTGGGTCCCCCAACATTCTCCTACCCAGAATCACCTGCAAACCGCAAATTACGCCAAAAAACCCCCCATTTTTTTCTCAAATTTCGGTGTGGGAAAGTTCTGGAATCTGCGTGGATCCACATATTTCCTCCCACCCAGCATTCCCCCAGGTCTCCCAATAAAAATGGTGCCTCACTCGGGTGGGAGGCCCAAGTAGCCGCGACAGGCAAGGGCCCGAAACATAGTGAGGCGACATCAAAATTGCCTATCACAAAACAACCTGGTTTTGCAAGGGGGATCCCATGACTTTTTGGCCCGGGGCTCGGCAGCCACCTAGGGAAACCTACCAAACCCACACATTTCTGAAAAGTAGACACCCGGGGGATTCCACGGAGGTATGGCTTGCGTGGATCCCCCAACGTTTTCTTACCCAAAATCCCCCGCAAACCTGAAATTTTGCTGAAAAAACCACTTTTTTCACACATTTTTGTGTGGGAAAGTTGTGGCGTCACCGGGCTGACACAAATTTCCTACCACCCAGCGTTCCCCCGGGTCTCCCGATAAAAACGGTGCCTCACTCGTGTGGGAGGCCCAAGTACCCACGACAGGCAATGGCCCAAAACGTAGTGAGGCGACATCAAAATTGCCTATCTCAAAACGACCTGGTTTTGCAAGGGGGGGTCCCACAGGTTTTTGGCCCGGTGCTCGGCGGCCACCTAGGGAAACATATCAAACCCACACATTTCTGAAAACTAGACACCCGGGGGATTCCAGGGAGGTATGGCTTGCGTGGATTCCCCAACGTTTCCTTACCCAGAATCCCCCGCAGACCTGAAATTTTGCTGAAAAAATCACTTTTTTCACACATTTTTGTGTGGGAAAGTTGTGGCGTCACCGGGCTGACACAAATTTCCTACCACCCAGCGTTCCCCGGGTCTCCCGATAAAACGGTGCCTCACTCGTGTGGGAGGCCCAAGTACCCACGACAGGCAAGGGCCCAAAACGTAGTGAGGCGACATCAAAATTGCCTATCTCAAAACGACCTGGTTTTGCAAGGGGAGTCCCACAGGTTTTGGCCCGGTGCTCGGCGGCCACCTAGGGAAACCTATCAAACCCACACATTTCTGAAAACTAGACACCCGGGGATTCCAGGGAGGTATGGCTTGCGTGGATTCCCCAACGTTTCCTACCCAGAATCCCCGCAGACCTGAAATTTTGCTGAAAAAATCACTTTTTCACACATTTTTGTGTGGGAAAGTTGTAGCGTCACCGGGCTGACACAAATTTCCTACCACCCAGCGTTCCCGGGTCTCCCGATAAAAACGGTGCCTCACTCGTGTGGGAGGCCCAAGTACCCGCGACAGGCAAGGGCCCAAAACGTAGTGAGGCGATGATGCGCCTCAATACGTTTTGGGCCCTTGCCTGTCGTGGGTACTGGGCCTCCCACAGGAGTGATGCACCGTTTTTATCGGGAGACCCGGGAACGCTGGGTGTAGGAAATTTGTGTCAGCCCGGTGATGCCACAACTTTCCACACAAAATGTGTGAAAAAGTGATTTTTCAGCTAAATTTGAGGTTTGCAGCGGATTCTGGGTAAGGAAGCGTTGGGGAATCCACGCAAGCCATACCTCCCTGGAATCCCCCAGGTGTCTAGTTTTCAGAAATGTGTGGGTTTGATAGGTTTCCCTAGGTGGCCGCCGAGCACCGGGCCAAAAACCAGGGGACCCCTTGCAAAACCAGGTCGTTTTGAGATAGGCAATTTTGATGTCGCCTCACTACGTTTTGGGCCCTTGCCTGTCGCGGGTACTTGGGCCTCCCACACGCGTGATGCACCGTTTTTATCGGGAGACCCGGGGGAACGCTGGGTGGTAGGAAATTTTTGTCAGCCCGGTGATGCCACAACGTTCCCACACAAAAATGTGTGAAAAAAGTGATTTTTCAGCTAAATTTGAGGTTTGCGGGGGATTCTGGGTAGGAAGCGTTGGGAGATCCACGCAAGCCATATCTCCTGGAATCCCCAGGTGTCTAGTTTTCAGAAATGTGTGGGTTTGGTAGGTTTCCCTAGGTGCCGGCAGAGCTAGGGTTCAAAAACTACAGCTAGGCACTTTGCCAAAAAAGGGTAATTTTTCACTGCGAAATTGAGGTATGTCCACGTTGCGTTTTGCGCCGTTTCCTGTCACGGGCACTAGGCTGACCCACACAAGTGAGGTACCATTTTTCTCGGAAGACTTTGGGGAACGCGGGGTGGGTGGAAATTTGTGGATCCACGCAGATTCCAGAACTTTCCACCACAGAAATGTGGGGGAAATTTGTTTATTTTGACAATTTTTTAGGTTTGCAAGGGATTCTGGGTAACAGAACCTGGTGGGAGGCAGTCAAGTCACCCCATCCTGGATTCCCCTGGGTGTCTAGTTTTCAAAAATGTATAGGTTTGCTAGGTTTCCTTAGGTGCCAGCAGAGCTATGGTTCAAAAACTACAGCTAGGCACTTTGCCAAAAAAGGGTCATTTTTCACTGCGAAATTGAGGTATGTCCACGTTGCGTTTTGCGCCATTTCCTGTCACGGGCACTAGGCCGACCCACACAAGTGAGGTATCATTTTTCTCGGAAGACTTTGGGGAACTCGGGGTGGGTGGAAATTTGTGGATCCTCGCAGATTTCAGAACTTTCCACCACAGAAATGTGGGGAAAATGTGTTTTTTTCGACAATTTTTTAGGTTTGCAAGGGATTCTGGGTAACAGAACCTGGTGGGAGGCAGTCAAGTCACCCCATCCTGGATTCCCCTGGGTGTCTAGTTTTTAAAAATGTATAGGTTTGCTAGGTTTCCCTAGGTGCCGGCAGAGCTAGGGTTCAAAAACTACAGCTAGGCACTTTGCCAAAAAAGGGTCATTTTTCACTGTGAAATTGGGGTGTGTCCACGTTGCGTTTTGCACCATTTCCTGTCACGGGCACTAGGTCTACCCACGCAAGTGAGGTACCATTTTTCTCGGAAGACTTTGGGGAACGCGGGGTGGGTAGAAATTTGTGGATCCACACAAATTCCAGAACTTTACACCACAGAAATGTGAGGAAAATTTATTTTTTTTGACAAAAGTTTAGGTTTGCAAGGGATTCTGGGTAACAGAACCTGGTGAGAGGCAGTCAAGTCACCCCATCCTGGATTCCCCTGGGTGTCTAGTTTTGAAAAATTTATAGGTTTGCTAGGTTTCCCTAGGTGCCGGCAGAGCTAGGGTTAAAAAACTACAGCTAGGCACTTTACAAAACAAGCATTGGCATAGCCAATAGGTCTCGCCTTTGGGACCTTATAAGTGTGTAGCGTTGCAGCTTTCCGATGACGGTGCTAAATACAAGATGTGACTGACGTGCGACAGGAGGTACGTCAACAGCAGAGAGGGAGCAGTGGCAAGATAAAACAGTAGTTTTTGGGGAGATACTGTTGCGTTTTGGTATCACTCATTGGTATCAATGCAATAGTTCTCGCATTTACGCAAGTTTAAGCCAGGAAAATGTGCTGCATGGCTAAACACTTATAAGGTCCCAAAGGCGAGACCTATTGGCTATGCTTACGAATGAAGCACGAACACACATTGTTCACCATTTAACACAATTTATGTGTGTGTAGCGGGATTCTAATTCATACGTCTGTACTACTTCTACATGTCACGCTTATCATACGACTCAGTTCTCATGAATTGTTATTCTGTGATCGTCGGGGTATTAGGGCAAGTATACATTTATAAACACATCGACATTTGATAGAGAGCATTAGAAGAAACGTCACATGGGATGTACTACTCACTATGACAGTGTGAGATTCGGGCAGAACAGGGGCAATGAGAGGTTCGAGCAGAAATAGGACAGTGAGAGATTCGGGCAGAGCGGGGACAGTGAGAGGTTCAAGCAGAAAGGGGAAAGGGACAGGTTCAGGCAGAAAAGTGACAGTGTGAGATTCGGGCAGAGTGGGGGCAATGAGAAGTTCAGGCAGAAATGGGACAGTGAGAGGTACGGGCAGAACGGAGACTGTGAGAGGGTCAGGCAGAAAGGGGAAAGTGAGAGGTTCGGGCAGAACGTTGGCATTGGGAGGTTCAGTCAGAAACTGACTGTGGGCTGGGTGGAGCTGCACACAGAGGGGTCATGGGGCGCAACCACTGGTGCAAGCAGATGGAGCAGAGGGCAATGACAAACAGAGAGACACAGACAGTGAGGGGCAATGGGCACATGGGCATTCTAGAGCGTGTGCACAGTGAGGGGTACAAGCCATGAGAACAGTGGGCATGCGGTTGTGGGAGCTGGGAGAGGGCACACACCCGGCGGCATAGCCAGAGAGCGGATGCTATAGGCAGTGTGAACATAAGAGGCAAAGGCGACTATTATAAGCACGTGGAGGGGCAGGGAGAGGCACAGGCGGGCATGGGCGAGGGGCAAAGAGAGGCTTCCAAACACTATGAGGCGAGGCAATGCGAGTTAACAGGCGCACAAATGATGAAGGTAGAATTGTATGTAACAGGACAGTGACAGGTTCGGGCAGAGCAGAGACAGGAAGAAGTTCAGGCCGAAAGGAGGGAGTGACAGGTTCAGGCAGACAAGGGACAGTGATAGGTTTGGGCAGAACGGGGGCAATCAGGTTCGGGCAGAAATAGGACAGTGACAGGTTAGGGGACAGCGGGGACAATGAGAGGTTCAAACAGAAAGGGGAAAGTGACAGGTTCAGGCAGAAAAGTGACAGTGTGAGATTCGGGCAGAACAGGGGTAATGAGAGGTTCGAGCAGAAATAGGACAGTGAGAGCTTCGGGCAGAGCGGGGACAGTGAGAGGTTCAAGCAGAAAGGGGAAAGGGACAGGTTCAGGCAGAAAAGTGACAGCGTGAGATTCGGGCAGAACGGGGGCAATGAGAGATTGAGGCAGAAATGGGACAGTGAGAGATACGGGCACAACGGAGACTGTGAGAGGGTCAGGCAGAAATAGGACAGTGAGAGATTCGGGCAGAGCGGGGACAGTGAGAGGTTCAAGCAGAAAGGGGAAAGGGACAGGTTCAGGCAGAAAAGTGACAGCGTGAGATTCGGGCAGAACGGGGGCAATGAGAGAGTTCGAGCAGAAATAGGACAGTGAGAGTGTCTTTATTGGGGCAGGGGCAAAACTTATTTTCATAAGGTTGGTCTCTGTATGTAGTGCCGCAGTGAACAAAAAACAAAACTACGGACTGAAGCTCAGTCCTGAGAAATTACCAGTTGCAGAGATTAATTTAAGCATTCATTCATCACTATTTTTGTTTTTGGAAGTTACGGAAAGCAGAAACACTACAATTTGAACGTGAATATCTCAATCAGAAGTAAAGTTATTGTTATTGATAATCCAAAGATGTATTAATTGTTGGTTGCACAAATAGACTGAATCCTTACTCATTAGAGGATACAGGTGATTTCTCTGGGAACTATCTGATGTTCCTGACTTCAATGAAATTGTATCATCAGGAAGGCATTTAAAGGATTAATGGATTCAGTCGGCACACATCAACAAGGCATGAAGCAGCCACTGACATTCCGCCTATTGTCCAAAGGAGGGCTTGCCATATTCTCTTGCTCTAAGATTCACTATGGAATTTCTACCTGCTGTCTTACACTGTATTTCAAAGAAGTACAGCATATTTTTAAGTCCAGACTGAGTTTACCGCCCAGATGGTGGTTTTGCTATGCAACAAGCCCCCTTTGTCCTTTTGGTTTGGATAGGATACGATTTGTGAGTTCTGTGGCCAGTAGACCATTTTCAAAGACTTTTGCTTACATCACTCTAAGGTAAAATTTTGAGTGAGACATAATAAAGGCAGGCTATAGATTGGTTAAGGGGTACCCTCTAATGAAATGCTTGCTTGTGTTTTTTGTGAAGCTACAATGGACCCACACACCTTTGAACATGAGCCTGCAGGAGAGCAAAAAGGATCATACCTCAGTCACATGGAAAGGAAATACAGGGCATTTTGTTCTGATCTCTGCCTGAATTTTTGCCTTAAAGGACGTGTTGCCGGAGCAAATTAAATGAGTCTTCTAACTGACTCCCAGATCAAGTAGTGTCTTTGGTTTGCTGTCGTGCCTGCAACCTTCGGTAGAGCCTGCCTACTTCACCTGCAAAGACCCAGCAGCGGAAAGGTCCTGGAGAATCCTGTAGTTCAGTGGAGAGAATTGATGCCAGCCTTACTGGAAAACGGCAAGGACTTTGGAACCAGTTGAGAAACTTGTGGTTACCTGATCAGGGCTGTGCTTACGTGGACTTGGGTTGTGAAGGCTTGTCGGAGCAAGTACTGAACACTGACAAGTAATAGTACGAGAGTGTTGCTGATATCCATGCATTATATCACTAGGCACCATCTTTATCGCCATTAAGAAAACATTTTCTTTTGGTGATTTTGTGAAATTGGCGAAGAGAGGTGTCCCACTTAAAAGTACTTTATCTCTGTAAAAGCCGTTTAAGGTGAGCTCTGAGAACTGCAGACCGAACTCATGGCTCCCTAAGCAAATGTAAGCTGCTGCGTCCAGGAAAGCTTTTAAAACCTTTGCAACAGAAATAACAACTCAAAGTTAGTCCAGATTACATCTGATCATCTCTTTACTGAAAGGCAGTTTCTCGGGCTACAGATATTTGGTTGCAATATAAGAGGTTCACAGAGACCTAGAATCCTAAGTGTTTCCGATTTCAATACATCTTTGTCAGTCAACCTCCTGATTTCACCCCATTGGGCTGATTTCTCCTTATCATTACATTCTAAATGCAAAGGTAAAATTGCATACCAGCCGAAACCCATACTCAATCTGATTTCATGACAAAACTGGTTAGCCTCACTTCGTTCAAAGGTCCTGTTGATATCACGGGATCGACTTTGTGATTTTTACCATTGCCCAATGATTGTCAGTGAATATCTTTTTCATTATTCGTTATAGGAACAGTTTGACTTTAATATATTTAAACCTCAAATTAATTCCTTTTTATGGCATTTTGTTAATAAATATTTACTTGTTTCGCAGCATACTGGAATAAAGCGTCCATTACTCTGCCTCTTAACTGCTTTGTTATTTCAAAAACTATCTGCTGAATTGAAAATATGCTTTGCAGGTAGCATTACACCTCTTAGTTACTCTACTCAGAAACAGGAACAGTCCAAACTTGAAAATGTATTAAAATGTATTATTCCAAATTCATAATAAAGCGCAAAAAGTGCTCAAAACAGGTAAAGTGGTAGGCGGTGACCACTCTCGGCCAATGTTTCTCCCTTGTCCTTGGGCATTCGGGAGAAACAGATGGGTCAGTTTAGGTGCATACGTATATGTAGCCAAACATTAAAATAAAGTGAATAATTGTATGAGCTACTCACAATATTTAATCTTGCAGTTCTGAGTTGAGTCTCACTGAACATATTAAACATATGGCAGTATAGCCATAAACCCTCAGAATTGCCACTATCAGAAACAGGACATGGTTTTGATGCAACATAAGGTTGTAGTGATGGGGTCTACTCTAAAAATGCGAGAGCGATTTGGAAGCAGCAACCTTGGACCTCAATTGTGTGAATTTGCCTTGGTAAAATATCCAGGAACAAACCTGCTTTTCTGGGCTTCAAAAAGTCTGGAAATAGATAGATTGTGACACATGAAAGGCTTGTCCAGGGCCTAAAAAATGCAGTCGTTAGAAGTGCAGAGTTCAACAAACTCTGGCTCTGTCACTGTAAACAAACCACCTCAAAGGACCATCCATTTTCCTGTGATTTTGTGAAAGAAAGGTCTATGTAAGAGGTTTTTTTTTCTTTTAACAAGGACACATTTCAAAGGATAAGCAGCAGCGATTTATGAAATAGACATTATGAGGCAAAATTCACTCGCACTTTTTATGGTAGAAAGGTTTCGTCCCTCTTGTTTCAATTCACCACATAGGCACATGAGGGTTGACTCTATCCACACTGGCTACTGCCACATCCACTAAAGTTACTTTATTTAATTTTTATAAATATGGACACAGACAGGTACACTCCTATGCAGGCTCACTACATGTACGGGTATATCTATATTTTGTAGCTGATGGCTTTGCCACAAAGGACAGGAGTCTTTAATTAATATGAGAGGTGGACTGAAAATGTCTAAGATTAAACTATCAAATCATATACCACTCTTCTGTGCTCTATATACGTGGCCTATCTAGAGTCTGGAAGGGATTCGAAGTGGCTGAAAGTAGTTACTGTGGCCCACTTAAAATAAATAAATGTTTATGTCCATTCCATGCATTTCGTCCATTTTCCCTCATGGCATCTCTTTTACTATGGCTCTTGATTACACACCCAATCTGAGGCCCTGATCATTCTCGCTGTCACTCCCTGATTTCTAGTCCATCTTCACCTGCTGCTCTTGGCAGGCTCTCTTAACGAGTGTTGCGTCTCAAGGTGATTTTTTTATAACGTGTTACAAGCTTCCAGCCATTTTCGATAGAGTCAGGACACAGCTTTACAAAGGTAACGGGCTAAGGACACGTTTGAGGCATCAGACAGAGCTAATGAGGGATTGGGAGGTTTGTAATATGCAGGGCGGTTACAGCTTACAAGGTATAGCTGAAACAAAAGCTTATAGTCGGTGCGTTATTTGAGCTGGTGTTTGCTGGTGGGGGCGACCGGCACTTATTTTTCCTTATCGCACATTTCTAATCTCGAGAGCTAAAGACAGAAAAACACGAATTGTAAAGACGAGGAAGAAAGAAGGAAACAACCTCACAAAGGGAGAAAGCGAAACATTAAAAGTGAGCTAAAGGGCTAGGGGTGTCTAGTAGAAAATTGAATGGGCAATTGGCAGACTTAAGATTAACAGTCATGGCATTTGGAGCTCCGACGTTTAATGTTGCCGGCAGAGGGTTGTGCCCCACTACTGTTTCTTTAACGAAATAAGCACCAGTGGTCACAGTAAATCACAATAACAGGGTGTTAGCATACACAATCAAAACTAGAACAAAATGCATGCTACAAATTGACAAAACAGCAACATGAAATCATATTAGGCAACAGCTAAGCACACAGCAGGGTTAACAAGCGCGCGCGCCTCACGCAAGTAGGGGGTGGGGGGAGTGCGGCCGAGAGCAGGCAGCGTTTACCTTGCGGGAGCGAGCGCGATAATTGCTAACACATGGCGCCGCTCGCTCCCGCAAGGGAATCGCCAAACGTGCACGCGTTGCATGCGCGCTGCGTAGGCGAGACCTAAAAAGGGTAATTTTTCATTGTGAAAATGGGGTGTCTTCACGTTGGGTTTTGAGCCATTTCCTGTCGTGGGCACTATGCCTACCCACACAAGTGAGGTACCATTTTTATCGGGAGACTTAGGGTAATTCAGATTTGTAAAGCAACTGTTATTACCTATTGACTTTCAATGCATTTCTGCCTTCCAAATGAAAGACATTGTGTAAAAAAGAAGTCATTTTAAAAAATGACCAATAATTCTCATGCTAGTATGAGTATTCCCAATTTCGGAAATGTGCAAATATCTACTGTTTCTAAACTCTATATTTTGTTCCCATTTCAGAAATACATAGGTGTCTTTCATACCGATTTTTCCATGTACACATTTTTCCAGAATAATTGCTATATACCCGGTACATAATAAAAATCCATTGCAAGTTGCTGCTCAGTTTTTGGCTCTGGGTTCGTCGGGTTCTTGGTGAACCTACAAGTCCTACATATCCCCACAACCAGTAAGGTACAGCGGATGTAACGGTATATTGCTTTCAAAGAGCTGTCATAATTAGAAGAAGTTACAGGTGAAAACGTTGACACAAAAGGCTGGTTTTTTCAACTAATTTTCAATTTGTCCTATATTTAACTGTTAGTTTCTATAAAGAAACCTTGATGGATCTACACAAATGACCCCTTGCTGAATTCAGAATTTTGTCTACTTTTCTAAAATGTATAGCTTTCCAGGATCCATTATTGCTTTCATACCCATTTCTACCATTAACTGGAAGGAGGTTGAAAGCACAAAAAATAGCAAAAATAGTCTATGTCCCAGAAAAATGCCAAAACTGTGTAAAAAATGTTGGTTTTCTGACAAAAGTCTGTCATTCCCTAAAAGCTGGGAAAATGGTGATTTCAGCCCCACAAACCCTTTTTTGATACCATTTGCAGGGAAAAACCCAGACGCTTTCATTTGCAGCCCTTTTTTCCCATTTTTCCCCAAAAAAACAAAATTTAGCTGTATTTTGGCTCATTTCTGGGACCCCTCCAGGGGATTCCACAAACCCTGGGTACCTTTAAAATCCCCATGATGTTGGAAAAGAAGGACGCAAATTTGGCGTGGATACCTTATGTGGTCAAAAAGTTACAGGGGCCTAAGCGCGCACTACCCCAAATAGCCAAAAAAAGGCTTAGCACAGGGGGGGAAAAGGCCTAGCAGCGAAGGGGTTAAATATCCTCTACATTGTTTATTTTTCCTACATGTACTTCTTGTACATCTTTGGTACATTTTCTCTGTATTTTCTTTACATTTCTCTTGTACTTCAGTCTTAACCTTTTGTTTCATTTTCTCTTGCATATCTCCGGTGTATTTTCTTCCTAGCTCACGCTTGATTTTTCTTGGTATCTTTGCTATGATCCTTTCACGTCTGGGTTCCCTTTCTTCTTGCTTGTTCTCTACTTTTTCATTTTTCTATTTCTTTGGGTTCTCCTTGTTTGAACTTTTTTCTTCTTTGTGGTTTCCATTTTTGTTTTGTGGAAGAAGGGAAGGTATGTTGTAACCTGTATTATAATTATCTGGTTGCTTTCTGTTACTTTCTCCCTAGCTGCTCAGCCAGTGTGAATGTTATGCATGGAATGTTGGTGTGATGGTCTTAAATGGAATGTTTGGGTGCTTGAGTGTGACAGTTGGAGTATGGGCTGAGCAGCGGGCAGACTGCTCCTGGTGGGGCTGCATCTCTACAACTCTACATCTTGTAACTGAACTTAATAAATCTTCTTAAAACTAGATCTTGGCTACAGACTTCATCACTAGAGATAGGCAGATCCCTCTTTTTTGGCAAACAGCAAGCCAGAGGCCAGGGTTTTTTTGGAGGTGGAGAGGGGCCGTAGTCCAGAGGGATTCAAGAGGGTTTCATTGGTAAACGGACATACACACCACGCGGTACATAAATACACAATGAGTTAGGGTCACTGACGTGCAGGATACACTGTTGTTCATAGCAGGTGGAAATTGAAATAAATAACTTACCAGAAAAAATACTTTTGATCCTGAAAAGACAGATTCACGCGTGCTGTGTACGTGCTGTCATCTAGTGGTTGAATTAAAAAAAGTTCCACTTGGGTTCTGAAAATGTTCATTGCGGAGTCGTCAACAGCAAGATCCTCTAATACAGACCCTCAATGACAGAGGGCAGTGGTACACAACGCCCAGAAGACGGTTCCAATATTCAGATTGCTTTTGTGTCTTGTATTTGGGTTTATGTGCATGCTTGCTGGCTAGGATTTAGGCACACGAAAAGCTCATTAATTGGCTCGGGGCAGAGGAGGGCTGAATTGTCTGCATGAATCTGTCACATGCTGTACACTGGCTAGCCAGTAGTACCACAAGATAGGCGGTGGCGTAGAGGTTTTTACCAGTTTATCACTGCTTGTCTCGCCTACTCTCCTTGTGTCTGTATCAAGCCAGTGATGTTTTGTAACTTCAGGGTTCAAACGAGCAGCTATGCAGAGGAATAAAAAGCTACAGTAGCCCATCGAGCCCTTGTAGTGGTCTCAATGCTAATCATGTGGATAAAATGTCTGGATTAAGGCATTACTGCAGCTAAAACAAACTTGGTAGCTGGCAGACTCTGGTTTGTATTCCAAATGAGACAAAGAGTTGGATATTCTTTTTTATTTCTTTTGTCCTGGGTACAGATAATATTGTTGTGATATCTGCAGCCTTTTTTAAGTGCCACACTGAAACTGGGAGCAAAATTAGCCCAAGAGAATGCCATCACTGCTCAGTAGCTGGTTGTTTTTGTACGGATTCCTAGTTTCCCCATGGGCAACGGGGTAAAATGTGAGGACATGGTCTTTGTCGGCTGTCTTTACACAAGGCAGTGGCCTAGATGCATTACATTGTCAGCACAATTTCTTGCACGTATTTACTTGAGGAAACTACATACCCAATTTACTCCAAACCTGTGATCTAAAATCAGGCGCAGACACTGTTTGCTCCCAATGTTAAAGTCAGTAAGGTACTCAGAATAAAGGCTTTTATGCTTGTTGTCCAATTGTCTATTTAATGTGGAAAGACAACATGTCCTTGTGCAGTCTTATGAATGGACCTCCAACAGGCAGGACATGCAACTCAATAATATTTGAGTCACATAAAAGCGCATCCTAAGATAACCTTAATTGTTATGTTTTTCATTAGTCATACCCACTGATATGTACTTATGTACTGTGTTTTTCCTACCAACAAATGTCTCCATATTTCGAGGGTCTTCGACTTAAACTTTCCAAAAGTTGTATCCTGAGGACCATCATTGTGCCTTGGCAGAGACCACTTATAGACACTGTGCTTGTCAATCAAAAGTAACCTTCTACAGATGCCTAGGCCAAAATTAAGTGTTTTCTACATGCCTCCCAAAATTGTCAACAACTTTACATACTCTTTAAATGACCATCTATAACATCTAATTCAAGTGCAGTTGTTGAAGTTGACATGAAAGTAGTTCACAGCCAGCAAGACAACTTAGTAAGTTAAGCACGTGCTGCAGATATCTGGTGTAATTTGCAGGCCACAATGTTGAATCCAGTATAGTTAACTCAGCCCCTTCCATTCACTGGACGTTAAGAAAGCTAGTACCAAACTGGCTGGTAATGCCTGTTATATTTAACAAAGTGGTATCAGTTCCTAAGATAGAAAGGAGAAACAGAAAAAACAAAAAAGGGGGGGGATTTTACCACCAATTATGGTAGTAAATGATACAACATCCCACAGGAGGTTTATTCCCACTTCAAGCACACTCAACCAATTTTTGGAGACAATCATGTATCATTTACTACCATAATTGGTGGTAAAATCCCCCCCCCCTTTTTTGTTTTTTGTTTTTTCTGTTTCTCCTTTCTATCTTAGGAACTGATACCACTTTGTTAAATATGTTTGTTCTAGGAGCATAGGCACAGGACCTGTTTTGAATTTGCTCCCAGTCCCCCCCATCTTTGAACTGTGTTGGTAATGCCTGTTACCTACAATACTTAAAAATAACAACACTGCCTTAAATGCCTTAAAAAGAAGTGTTAATCATTATTTCCTCAAACTTGTCTGCATGTTTCCCTGTCACAAGGTTCAATGGTGGAAAAATCTGTTATGGTCAAACCCCAGATTGAAAACTGAGAAAACCAAATAGAACTTTTTCAACCCAAATTTATTTATGAAAAACATATGCTGAATGGTATCAAAGGCATGCAGCGCAATGGCAGTCCAGAAGGCAAGAAACAAATCAGTTTTCATACGCTGCTCAAGTCAGCGCACTACATTAACGCCATAGGAAAGAATATTTAATACCAGATATCCTTCGGCCTCAATAGATATACCCATTAGCAGCTTTTTTTCCGAGGGCTGGAATCACAAACTTTGATCGGAATCTTCGAAGCCGACTGATCATTTTTAAGTAAATAGCCTGTTGTAGCAGTTTATTTGTGAGCCCTTGCTAAAGTAAACAACAGCCTGCCAAGCGCTATCTTCAAAGAAAAGGTAGAGTATAACTAGAAACTGAATGTAGTTGCCACAGTGTTTCCGTAGCATTAACCAGAGATTCAAAGGTAAAAAGACATTTAGGATTTCACTTTCTTTATCAGAGAGATGACTACCACACCAATATCCAGCCATGTTTCTGCTGTACGCTGCTGACGTTTTGTAGAATTAAGGGGTTGGCTAATTGTCTGTCATTCAGTCAAGAAGGCTATCTACTGGTAGATTGTGTTTCTGGTACCTTCAAAGAGGTGATCCATAATGGGAGGGACACCTCAAAAAACATGAACCTGTTTTTCCCTTCAGCAACACCACTAACGCACACAATACTTGACTGTTGATGTTAAAAATATTGCAGAGAAGCTGTGGAATAGTGCAGTTCATCACTTCAGCCAGCCGGGCAGCAAAATGTCATGTTCAAGACTGACCAACAGCACTAGTAAGGCCAGTGAAGCCCTATCTTCCAGGAAAAGTAACTGCCCTCTTCAAGAAGTGCAGAGTCATTACCTCAGCCAGGTCTAGCACCAGCCTGTGTGCTCCCCAAGAAATAATGTCCCTTCAATGTTCGGTAGAGTCACTACTTGAGGAGACTCCAGAAACTGGGGCAAAGCATGAAAGGTCTGCCAGATCAGGGACAACTTTTGAAACAGCATGATGTAAGACTCTTTTTAACATTTGGGAAATGCTTTTTTACGAAAGTGGTGTTGATCATTTTGGCGGTCACTGAGAAACGAACCACACACCGTTTTTCATGCCCAGTGACAAGCAAAGGTCACCTAGGTGCTAGATGCCATTTGGACTATCTATAATGAATTCAATATCTGGTGGAGAAATGTGTTTCAGCCCAAATGTTGGCGATGGGACTATCGATTTTCAACTTGATTACGCCTGATCTGTTCAATAGGCAATTGTCAGACGTGGTTGTGAATACGCAGCCCAGCAGAGAAGTAACCTTCTGAACTAAGTATCTCTGGCTCTTAGCAGGTGCATCTGGCGAATAGTCTTGGCTAGATGTGTTAGAAATGACTACCTTCTTTAAGATTTTAAATATCTCTCTTGTAAATTTCCATGCTGAATAAATTCTCTCGGAATAGCACTGCTGCTTAGCCTCTTCAAAAGACTCCTAGATAACAGGACATGCACTGCACGTAAAGCAAAGTGATTTTAATCTGCAAAAACAGAGTAACATGGCGTGGGAGGGGGCAGGGAAGAGAAACAATAAGTTTCTGGGTTGGGTGGTGAGTATGAAAATGGTCAAGCTCCCTGGATGAGGTCATAGGTGGGGGGGAAGTCACCAGAGAGAGAGCAGAGGGAAAGTAGGGTAAAGATAATCCTTTAGGTGCGTCTCAAGTTCCTCCTGAAAGGCTAGAGGGATGGGCAAGGACTTATATTCAGGAGGAGCGAGTTCCAAAGTATGTTGGCTTGAACTGTGGAGGCTAAAAGCTGGGAAGTAAAGCTCTATTTTCTGCAGCTGGCTGAATCTGGGCCATTTTAACTTAGCATAAAGATGTAAGAGGAGATCTTAGTTGGTGAGTAGGACTTCCAAGAGTTCCAGGTGTCCAATAAAAGGTAGACAGAGAGAGGATGCAGCACAGGGACACAACAATCTACAGGAAGCAGGTGTTGCGCACAGCTGTTTATTTGTGCAAATTGATATCTGTCTGAAGAGAACCAGTTCAGGACAGAGTGAACAAAGTAAATATATACAAAGAAACCCTGCTGAGCAATGGTGTTAAACGCAATCCGAGGCACCAAAAACAACAAATAGTCTCCCAATGTCCACAGTTCTAAGGAAACCGATTGTTATGGTTTACGTGCTGGAGCTTGGAGTAGCCAACTGTAATATGCATGTTCTCATAGATGGATGCTAACTACCCTTTCCAGATTCTAGTTCATGAAAGGGAGACAGGTGTGGGAAGAACAGCTGGCGCTTTCATCAGAATTGTTTATTATTCTGATTTTGAAGGTGACCATTTTTTTAATGAGATGTTTACAGTGTCATGCAGGAGGGAGAATTTGATGAGGAGAATGTCAATGAGCGGTTTGGCAGACAGACTTTGAAGAGTGAAGAGGAGACGAGGTCCATATCGATTATAGTTTTAAACAAGCTTACAATGCTGGCAAGGGCCATCGGCCACGTTGAGCAGTAGGCGGGTTTGTGATGGTGAAGTTTTGCTATTTCTCAGAAGGGTGTGCGAGGACTGTTGTTTTATGTAGTGTTAATTTTTTCAGTGAAGTACAGATTCATAGCAGGGACAGATGTTGGTGTATTTTTTTTACTGAGTGGGCGTGGAAACATTTGCCTGACTGCCTTGAAGTCAGACATGCATCAGTGGTTTGCTTGAATAATGTTGAACTTGTAGTTAGATTCGCCTCTGTTTACTAGCTGTATGTAGTGTGAGTTGCTCTGTAAGAATTGAGGAGTTCGAGAGAGTTATTTACGCCATTCTTTTATTAAATCTATATGTGCCTGTCTTCTTGTTCCAACACTTTTATGTAACCCTTTCAGTCTGAGATTTTTGCTGCTACTGGGGTGTGGAGGTCTGCAGTGACTCGTAAGATGAGTAAAACAGTCACATTTAAAAGCTTTTTATCCATGATTGTGGATTGATTTACTCTGTAGCTCGTCACCCCATCTTCACTGCTAATATCACTTCCCGTCCTTAAAAGATCAAAGTAAAAATTGCCACATTTCAAATGGCAAATCTGATCTATATTTAAAATTTTTATCTTAACTAGGTGTTATTTTATTATGTAGTTCCTCATCAACATAACAGTAATTTAGAGTGATGCAACCATATCCTCAAGATAGTACTATATTTGGAAAATTGGGCTCTTGCTGGTCATGTGCCACTAGTGTGGATTAATGATTTCTCAATGTGACATTATCTTGGAAAGGTAGGTCGGGCTGACAAATGAGCCCTTGCTGGTCGAGGTGGGTGAGCCAACAAATTACCAGCGAGAGCCAAGGGTCTTGCTTGGCTGTTGGAGCCATTGCATGAGCTGAGTCCTGAAAATGTTTGCTATGTAAATCGTACAATAAACATAGCGTAGAATATGATAAAGTCTCTTCAAAATTGAAAAGAAATTATATCTTTACATGTGGAAGCTGAAACATTAATAATTCACATTATACCACTGCACTGAGTACTTACTTATTAGTGATAGTTTTAAAATATGAACTTAACTTAGAGCCATTCCTCACCCTGCACCCCCACACTGGCGACAGTGCCATTAGTGAACAAAGAGGCAAGACAGTGGTCATGTGAACCCTAGTATGTGGCCCAGAATATTATCAAGCAACATTATATAATATTAAATCAAACAATCGGTTTTTGTACAGCTGGTATTCTGAACTCACATATATGAAAGTGCTTTCATACGCGATTATGAAGAAAAGGGAGTTTTGGTGAAATAAAATACGTGCCTACGGTCACACAATTTAAGCGGGTGAAGTTGCAATTTTCTCTTTTCAGTTAGCAAAATCAGATACTAAATGAGTATCTATTTGTCTCTCTGTTTTATGTTAATGCTTTGTTTTTATCTCTGTGTGCATTTTTCTGCAGTTTTTGTATAGCGCAAACACGATGTAAAAGGTATTAACGCGCTTTACATGAGTTACATTTCACAAGGTCACATTCATTTTTTTAGGTACAGGAGGGTAAGTGATTTGCTCAGAATCACAGGATATTGAGCCGAACGCCAAGACTAGACCTTGGTTGCCCAGTTCCAGAATCGACAGCTCTGGACATAGCAACACATCCTCGGTAAAGCAGAGGGTGGTAAGTAGAACCCACATGAAAGCTTGGCTTGTCATGGGCTCGAGGTTCCACCAGGACCTCAACCTGAGCGATAGCCGGACTTCGGGCTCGAGCCTGGCTCAGCCTTTCAGCGGCTCGCCCACCTCTACTTGCTGGGACATGAAAACTTAAGCTCTTGCTGGAACAGAATAGTATCAGAGATAGTATAGCATAAGAGAACTCTAGCTCGTACAGGGTGACATTAGCTTAAACAAGCGGGCTTCTCTGGTAAAAGATACAATCAGCTTATACAAGAGGGCTCTTGCTGGAACACTATGACAATTTACTTGGGCATATGGACGCTTGCTGGTACAAGATGCCATTAACTTTGATAAGAGGAATTCTGTTGGTACACAAAACTATTAGCTTGGACAAGGGGGCTCTCACTGGGATAAGATACAATCAGCTTGGACATATAGACTCTTGCTGGTACAGGATGCTATTAGCTTTGGCAAGAGGACTCCTGTTAGTACACATTATCATTAACTTGGACAGTCCCGTAATGCCCGATTTAAATACATCCAATCGATGATCTTACATAGGGCATACCTCACACCACACCGACTTAATAGTATATATCCGGACGCCCAACTCTCTGTCCTAGATGCCAGGAGGCAGATGCAACTCTCATCCATATGCTCTGGGCTTGTCCTAGACTTCGTTTCTTTTGGCATGCCGTCACTCATACCATTCGACAAGTCACTAACACCTGTGACTGGCTAGCTCCTGAAGCTTGTCTTTTGGGCCTCCATAGACGCCCTAAGGGACAGAAGATACAACTCAAATTCGCCGACTTGGCACTCCTTATTGCTAAGCGAGCGATTACAATGAGGTGGAAGTCTCCCTCTCCTCCTATGCCACTATACTGGCATACGGAATTGACACGATGGGGACTTGCTGAAAGTACTATAATCCGACAGGAGGAATTCCGGGGCCTGCGTAAGATTCCCATCTCATTGGAATGGGACCAAATGTTGGAAGTCTTCAAAACTATAGATTCTTTTACACCTCCGACATCACCGATGGCTTTGACTCACCCCATTAATCCCGCATTCCCTTGAATGACTAACTTGCGACCCTCTTGTACACTGACAATTATTATTATTATTTTTTTTCTCGCTTTCTTTTCCCTTCTTCAAACTAATGGTGTACACGTGTACAACAGTCATGTGTGTAGCCGTTAAGGTTGTGGTTCAATGTTCTTTTTCTTAGGCAATATTATGTATCATGTTCTATCTGTGCACAAGGGATAGCCCTATAGGAGTTCGGGATCTCAGACAGTATTTGGAACCAGAGAACAGGGGGTGGGGGCGTTGGTTTATCTTTATATCTTTTATTTATGGAGGATTAGACATGTTGTGACAATGTATAGTCTACCCTTGTTTACGCCACGATTGCTACTTTCAGTATATGCTATTATCCTGTGCTTTGTGTTTATCCAACATTGCCTACTATTTGCACTGTTTAATATATGGCTACATCTTTATTCCTGGTAAACTGTACAGACATATCTTCTACGAATATGAGGTATTGGTTAACATTGAAGGCATTTACAATGCACTGTTTCCAGTGATTAACATGACTGTATTTGGGCGTTGTCCTCTATTATAAAATCAATAAAATTATTGCTGAGGAATATCTTCAAATGGCTCCCAAGCAACACCAGAAAAACCGTCACTCACACCCTAGTCACCAGTAAGTTGGACTACTGTAACACCCTCTACGCCAAGATCACTAAGCAACTCACCAGAAGACTACAAGCCATCAAGACCTCTGCAACCAGACTCATCTTCAACCTTCCACAAAGAATTCAGAACATACCACACCTCAGGGAGCTCCACTCACTCCTGACACACACAAACACCCAACTTAGGCCCAATCTACATGAACAGTTGCATCTCCTTACACCAACCACCTCTCTGTGAGACTCCTACTCGCATATATCCCAAGCATACACAGAACCAGATCAGGAGGATGGGCGTTCTCTAACATTATTCCTAAAACGTGGAACAACCTCCCACTCCACTTCCGAACCTCCTCCTTTCTTTTTTTTTTGTCCTCATCTCACCGATAAGCGTCTGCAATTCTTAAAAAGAAGCCGTCATTCAAAACTGTGCGCCCCGCGGCTACTGCATTCGCTTAGGCCATACCAAGCCAGCCCCTTTGTTGGAAGCTTGGTGTAATCATAGGACCGAGAGGAACCAGGAGGAACTATACCAGTCTCAGATCTCTACCCCAGGACACTAGGGCCTGCCAGATGTTCACACCACTCTCACTTTCTCCCCCCTAGTCCAAGCGGGCCATAGCAAACGCAGCTTTTAACCAGTCCTCACACTTTGGGGGCCGCGGTTCTTTCCAGTTCTTACAGATTTCTCTCCGAGCAATTAAAACCAAATATAACAACAGGCCTCTCTATGTATCTGCTGAAAATTCTTTCCAAGCGCGCCGTCATCCCCAAACAAAACCAGGGAGACATTGACCTTAATTTTGACTTTAAAAATGCCACATATTCTTCTTGAATTCAGCAAGAAGCTGAAGACCTAGTTTTTCAATTAACCAACCTACCCTAGGTAGGGCAAGGCACACACAACCAACACAGCACCAGGATACCCTTACGGTTGATAGCGCACTTCACAAATACACATAACAGGACAGTAGCTTCACAAGCTTCCCTCTTGTTGGTAGAGGGAGACAACATCTTAAAAACATACTTTTGCTGTTACTTGGCGACATTAGCTTGGACAACAGGGCTCTTGCTGACACACAATAAAATTAGTGTGGGCAAGAGTGCTCTTGCTGGAATGCTCTTGCTGTACAGGGTAACATTAGTGTGGCCAAGCAAGCTTTTGCTGGCACATGGTAACATTAGTTGGGACACTAGGACTGTTGATGGTTCAGGACACAATTAGTTTGGAAAAGTGGGCCCTTGCTGGTATAGGTTGACAATAGCATGAACCAAGCATACTCTTGCTGGTATAGGGTGACATTTGCTTGGATCTTACTAATACTGGATAACATTAACGTGCACAAGCGTACCCAAACTGGATCTTGGTTGGATGGGGAAAACATTAGCTTAAAAATGCAGAATCGAGCTAGTATGGGATAATTTTAGATGAAAAAACCATGAACTCACCAACACATTGATGTTCTCCTTCTGGCTGAGCAACAGCTGCACTTCTTCTACATCTCTGTTAAATATCGCTTGGACCAGAGGCGGCTGCATGAAGAGACCAGAAACAGGTAAAGACGCTAACATAAATCCACAATGCAATACAAAAATAAAAGGCTTACAACAGCGCTACAGCGACCACCTCGCGCTGAGGAAGGCTAACACGAGGGGGCATAAGAGCTGCCATCACCTCTTTACCCCCCGCAGCAACGAGAGCAGGCGGCGATAATTCTTTGTTTGTATTTAAAAGTATAAATTGTAAATTAAAGGGAAGTTTTTCCTCTTCTCAATCATGCGGCGTACGTTTGTTTTGCTAGCAATCTCCCACCCAGTGCTACACGTAGTAAAAGTTGTAAATGTTAAGCACCCAGAATAATGTGCTGCATGGCTAAAAACTTATAAGGTCCCAAAGGAGAGACCTATTGGCTATGCCAATGCTTGTTCATTTTGCTGCCACATCAGCATTCATGGAGAAGATGTCACAGCAAAAAAAAGTAAAAGTAGACTGCACTATAATGGCACAGTGTAATTTCACTTCAAATTGGTTCAATCGGAGGTTTGGAGTTATAACTTTGCACCAGCGCTCCGATCATCAGCATGGGATAGGCAGCTTTGGAAAGGGGGCAATGTCCTGTTTCCAGCGCTGCGTTTCACTAGTGTATCTCAGCTTGGAGATCACACTAGGCATATGAACCCCAAGCAGGGATCTACCCACTAAGAACGAGGATTGGGGGGTGGGGGAGGGGGGGGGGGAGAGAGTAGCGACCACCCACCCCCCGGCATGGGCCTGTGCAACACCGATCCCCGGACTCACTTAGTCCTTCTGCCCAGACCGAAGTGGGTGGGGCTCTTCACCCACAATCTGCACTCCTGGGGTGGGGGTCGGAAAGCCCACTAAACACAAGGGATATTTATATGACAGTATCTTTTGGGGTCAGGGGGAACAGCCCCATAGACACAGACCTGGGCTCCCATCTGCCCTGAGCCCAGTTAGTCTTTTTGCTTCCCCCAGGGGGCGGATGGGGGTGTTCACCCCCCATTATGTTCCTCCAGAGTCAGAAAGCATACGAAACATTTTTTTTTTAATATGGCAGTATTGTTTTGAGGAGGGGGAAGGGGGGAGTGCTCCAATGGCATGGGTCTGTGCTCTGCTGAGGGGTGGATGGGGTGTTCGCCTCACCCCCAATTTGCTCCCGTGGGGGGGAAGCAGGGTGAGGGAACAGATAGGCCGTTATACACCAAGGATATTTAAATGTCCATATTTATGGTAAGGTGGAGAGGCCCCAATGACATGGGCCTAAGCTCGACCGTCCCAGGACCTGTTAGTCTTTCTGCGACCCTCCCGAAGGGGGGGACGGGCAGAAAGACTACTAGACACCAGGATTTTTTTATATGCCGGTATTTTTTTTAAGGGGAGAGGGTGCCAATGGCATAGGCCTGTGCTCCCCCCACCCCGGACTCACTTAGTCTTATCCCTACCCTCGTGAGGGGGCAGAAGGGGGTATTTGCCCTCTATCTGCCTCTCAGGAGGGTGGCACTGCCATATCGGGTCATTTCGTTTGACAGGAGATATTGATGTTGCCACATTGTGCTTTGGGCCCTTTCCTGTCACAGTCATTAAGCCATGCAAGTCAAGCCACCCTGGACTCCCCAAGGTGTCTAGTTTTCAGAAACATGCAGGTTTTGTACGTTTCCCTGGGTATCAGCTGAGCAAGGGCCCAAAATCCACAGCTAAACAAATTGCAGACAATAGTTGTTTTTAAGTGGGGAAAAAAGTTGATGCATCCATGTTGCATTTTGGCACTTTACTGTTGCTGGCACTAGGTCAAACCATACAAGCAAGGTACCATTTTTAGGTCTCGCCTGAGCCAGCGCATGCGCTGCTCTGGCGAGACATTTAGTGAGTGGGCTTTAAAAAGCCGACCACAGCTTTTTGGGTGGCATAGAGAGTGCGGTTACGCGCACAGTGACGAGCAGAGGCGCCATCTGGCTTTCCTCTCTCGTCATGGTGCGCGCACATCGCACACCACTCGCCAGACGTGACGCTGCAGCTGCACGCGCGATCTTGATCAGTTTCACTTTCACGGCCGCGCGGCCAATGCTTGTTTTATTTACATACGAGGTCTCTATCCTTCATGGTGTCACCCCCTTGCGCCCCCTTCCCCGCAGGGTCACCACACGATGCGTGCCCTGTGTTGATTACAGAAATCTCCGTATGCTTCCTCCATTGTTCCCTCCTCCCTCCCTCCCCCATCCATGCCCTTCGTGTAGATTGTGTTTTTTGTTTTTTTTTTACATACGCTGTCTCTATCCTTCATGGTGTTTGTATTTGTTTTTACAATATTGGGGCAGCCCTCGCACTCCACAGCGCGCACACGGCGCTTCCTCTCCTCCGGTTTCAGACAGTGCTCCTGCAGCTGCACAACACCGCCTTCACCACTTTCATATCGAGGGTGAAGAGGAAGGATCAGTGAACCTTCCGGAGGGGCGGTCACAGCGTGATGAAACTAGTTCTTAAATATGTCGGACGTTTGCACACAGATTCAACAATGAAATTGCACTAATCACACCCGCTCTTACCCCAGCCTTGCCATTTCTGCCCGACTCCTGCAGTGATTGAAACATGGCGCTCAGCCCAGACCACAGGCAGGCAGGGTTCAGTACATCAGAGTGCGAGGCTGAAGGAAAGGTGTCACCGGAAGTGTCCACACCCAGCGGCAGAAGAGCTGTTACTAACAAGGACACTTTCCATCATTTCACTTGTCTCTGCCCTCAGGTGAGCTGTGCTGTAATTACTGTGATGTCCTTTCATCACATTACAGTATGATTTCTATTGTGAATGCCCGTGCGTGCATTTCTCGGTGTCACAGTTGAAAGGGGGGGACTTTCTGTAAAACACAACCACTAAAGATCACAGGCTACAGACTCATCTGAGCCAGAACCAGAATGTTCAAGCGCAAATAAAAACACGGCCGGGGCTTCAAAGGAAATCTGAAATATGTAAAATTCCAGGTAAAACAAAAAAAGGATCAGCCATTTAAAATCAAAGTTGTTAATATAATGAGCGTAACTGCTGAGTGGTATAATGCACCCATTTAATATATCTACATGTGAGCAGCTTGTACCTCAGTGAGGAGCTGACTCCGCATTTCATCCTTCTGAAGTCTATGAACCCAGTACTGTTTTTAACAATAGGATTGCTTATTAAGTAAGGATATCGAGACTATTCAGTTTCTTTTCTGAATTGTACTGAATGGAAGCTTAAAAAAATAATAAAATAAAAGACATTAAATGACCGGTCACCATTTCATTTAGACACAAATGTTGGCAGAGCGGGAATTGTGCAGGCACGAGACTTTTACGGTAGTGATCAGGCCCTTCCTTTTGTTTGGAAGGGTGATTTCTTGCCCACTGATGAGCTTAAACTCTAGATTCTGATTGTAGCGTAACATGTGGTGCTTCATATATTAATGGAGCTGGCTGGTCTTTCTCTTGTTACTTTGGGGTTCTTGAGCTTAAAAATTTGATAACCAGCATTTAAACCCTGCCATTTCTGTGGGTGGAGGTCGTCTTTGATCGAGGCAGCCACTCTAGTTTCATACTCACAAGGAGTGTGATTTCAGGGGTAGGTGTTAAGAAGAAATCATTCTTGCCAGATTCTGAATGTTGCTGTAATGGTAAGCTGAAAAATGTTCTCCCCTTTCAAGGGCTTGACACATAATCTTCTTCGTGTAATAACGTGGCAGTGGTGAAGGTGGCAGATGGGTGTGGTGATGGAGCAGGATGCTACTCGTTGGCGATCTAATAGTTTCCTTAGGATTTTGAAAGAGTAAAATGCTAGAAGGTCTTTGAAAATTTGTGCTGCATTGGATACATTTTTAAGACTTCAGGATTTGTCAGTTCAAAGAAGATGCTAAAAATGTCCTTTTTAGGGCGAGCCTGGGCAGTGCATGCGCTGCTCTGCGAGGCATGCTGTATTCAGGTACGGACTTGAAGCTCCGCCCACTTTTCATTGGCTTGTATCATTGTCCACTGTAAACTGTGGCTTTTCATTGGTCAATAAACTTAGTAGTCTCTCCTTAGTACCGCCTTGTATTATTTTGTAACCTCCCATGAGGACACCGCCTGTTACGTGTGTTGTTACTCGGTAGGCTTTAATAATAGCCTCCAAGCACTATTTTCTCAAATAGCTTACATGCTCTCTCCTATCTCGCCTAATGCTTTTTTCAAAATCTTTCTAGCACGAGCGCCGAACGCATTTGCAATGCAATAGGTCTTGCATTTGCGAGAGTTTAAGCTATTGGCATTGGAAATGACAATGCCTTTTATTTATCTGTTTTAAAAACAAAACATAACTAAAAGGCATTGTCGTTTACAATGCCAATAGCTCAAACTCTGGTAAATGCGAGACCTATTGCATTGCAAATGCTTGTTTATCTGGACACTTGGGGAACGCTGGGAGTTAGGAAATTTGTGGACCCCTGCAGATAACAGAATTTTCTCTCTTAGAGATAGGAGGAAATATGACAAAGTTTGAACTTTGCAAGGGCTTCTGGGTAAAAAAATCTGGCAATAGCTACACAAGTCATGATACCCTGAACTACCCCGGGTGTCTAGTTTTCAGAAATGTGCAGGTTAGGTAG
The DNA here is from genome assembly GCA_963921515.1 of Calotriton arnoldi. Classification (NCBI taxonomy): domain Eukaryota; kingdom Metazoa; phylum Chordata; class Amphibia; order Caudata; family Salamandridae; genus Calotriton; species Calotriton arnoldi. The sequence continues at coordinate 1,232,689 of CAWUFW010003305.1, forward strand.
GTTTCCCTGGGTGCTGACTAATTAAGTAAGGAACCAAATTCCACAACCATTAACATTGCAGAAAAGGGCTGTTTTGGGGTGGAAAACATTTGATCTGTACATGTCGTGTTTTGGGCCTTGTCCTCTCGCAGGCACTAGGCGCACATTAACAAGCCAGATACCATTTTTTAGGGAGGCTCAGGGGAATGCCGAGTGGTGGGAAATTTGTGGCTCCCACAGATTCCAAAACTTGCCCTCAAAGAAATGTGGGGAGCGTGTGTTTTGAGCCCTGCGAGTTCTGCATGGACTTCTGGGTTAAAAAACAAATTAGAACCTCACAAGTCACACCACTTTAGTAGACCCCCCCGGGTGTCTTGTTTTCAGAAATGCCTACGTATGGTAGGTTTTTCTGGGTGGCGATTGAGTTAGGGCTCAAAATCTGCAGCTACCCACTTTGTTTACATTTTTTTTTTTTTACTTGGATTCTGCTAGGTAAAATATGTCTTCAGCTCACACTTTGGGGTGTATTGCGTCACAGGGGCTACACCAACCCACACAAGTAAGATGCCATTTTTAGGTCTCGCCTGAGCCAGCGCATGCGCTGCTCTGGCGAGACATTTAGTGAGTGGGCTTCAAAAGGCCGAACACAGCTTTTTGTGAGGCCTAGAGCGTGCGGTTACGCGCACAGTTACGCGCACAGGCGCCATCTGGCTTTCCTCTCTTGTTTTTGTGGGTGTCCTTTGCTTGAACCTAGCCGCGCAAAATCGTTCAAGCTCGGGCCATGGGTGTTTATATGTTTTATCTTTAATTCACTGCTGCCACCGTGTGGTTATTGTAGGTATTTCAGGACTCTAATTCGACTCACCATCGAAACTCGTTCTGTACAAAGCAGCCCTGTTAAGATTTCCTTTTCTTTGAAAGTTAGTCATTGGAAAGTCTGATTGAGTTTTTAATTGTAGATTGATTATATACCCTTTCATCGATTACCGTACTGTAATGCTGCACAGTTTGCGCTTGTTTTCTTGTTCAGTTTTATGTTCGGTGTTTGTTTTGGCAGTCGCACCAAAGCGAAGCGGTCTGTAAGCAAATAAGGATTTTTCCAATACTTTCCGCTGACTTTGAGAGGCCGGTGGGGCTGGAGCAGAGTCAATTCCTTTGTGCCTTCACCCCAGTCTACCATACCATGAGAGCTATCAGCCTGGCTCCTGATTTCCCCACTCCAATACCTCCGGGCCGGGTTCGCGCTATATAAACAAAACTGCGAAAAAGAGTGACTCCTCTCCCTGGGCCCCTTTTACTTCCATGTGTCTCCCGAGTGTATGTGGTTGTATGTTTTCTTGATTGTATGCATTTCCTTGAGTATGTCTTTCGAGGGTCTCTGGGTGTCCCCCTCCTTTCAGTGTCTGCTTCTTTTGTGAATGTCCTTTAACTAGCTGTAGCTTAAGTTGCTGCAGTCGTTCCACCCTCACTGCACGCGAGTGGATGCCACCAATCCAACTCTTTCATGTGTATGCAGCCCTCCACTTGTTCCCACTAGTGCCCGCCCATAGTCCACTTCCGCATTTTTTAGCACCTTTACTGTGGCATAGTTTACATTTTAGCCGAACTTTCTATTTCTATCTCCGCCGCATATACCTGGTTGTTTATCTTGGCGCTGGTGGCATTCTCTCCCCGCCCGCCCCCAATCTCGCATATTATTTCATAGAAACAGTTCTTTCTCTCATGTTTGTACTAACTCATCTCTGGTTATTCTTTATTACCGGAGACCCTCGCACCAAATTTTATCTATCTTTTGAAGTCCTCCACAACAGAGAAAACTATGAATGAATTCCCACGTGCTCTCTCCCGGTGTGGTTTTTGTGGTGGTATTTGATTACGCTAGCTTGTGTTGCATAAATGCTTCTTTGAGTGATTGTGCCCTCTTTTGGTACAAGACTCACGCCTCTTGGATTACCACCTCGCTGTTTCTTGTGCACCCGGTTTGTTTTTGATGAAGACGTTTGGTGCTAAACCACTGATTGTAATTTAGCGTGCTGGGGTTTAAAGACTAGAAGACACTAAGGCAGAGACTCCTTATTAGGGTGCTTTCGTTGATTGGAGCTGCTGACCTGTCTGCCGTGGCCTACTTGGAATTAATCTCTCCTTGTACTTGACGCCTTGGCTTTGTTCGTGCAGTTTTCGCAGCTTGCGGGCAGCGGACGCTCCGGGGTGGGCGGTCCTTTTGGGAAGCTTGGTGCATCAGTGTTCGTTGATGCCATTGAGACCCTCTCTGCTCCTTATTGTTTGCCTGATTTGCTGCTGTGAAGTGAAGATTTTGCGGTGGTTGATGGGAGAATCTTACTGGCCAGGGATGGATTGAGCAGTTTTGAAATCTGATAGCAAGAAATGTTTTGTGCGGTTACTATCTGTCAATTGCAGATCGGTAGCATATTGTAATATCGTTTAAAATAAAATTGCACACCCCTTCCTTTCCAAATTGATATTTTCACTTGCAATGGATTTTGTTCTGGTGTCGTTTCGGGTATTTCACAAAAAAGTTAGACACAGACGTATAGGCGACAGCTAGTTTATGCAATTACACTGATAAACAAGCATTGACAAAGCCAATAGGTCTCACCTTTGAGACCACTGGTTTTGGCAATGTTTTGTAGCTATGCTGTATAGCAGCACGGATGCTTTGTAGTGCGGCTTAGACTAATTTTATGAAGTGCTATGATGCAACCAGGGCTAATGTGTTTTTTAATTTAAAAGTGCATTAACAATGGATGATTATAGACCTTTTTACTATCATTTTGTGCCATTCCACATAGCAGCAGCACTACTACTAACTGCACTGCAGTATGGCTACAAATTATTGACAAAGTCAGCAATGCCCATGCTGTACAGAATAGGTAAAAGTCAATGGAATGGGCAATAGTTTCAAAGGTGAAACCTATCGTCTTTGCCAATGCTTTTTAGGTTTTGGCACAAGATCCGTGTGATTCTGAGTAAATCAGTTAATCTCCCTAGGCGTGAATATGAAAGAAAAAAAATGGCATTTGCCAAAAAATCCTTTCACATAAATAAAGCAATTACACCCATGTCTTAGTGTAAATACATTTGGAAGCAGATAACATCTGTTGTGATAATAAAAGCAGATAACATCTGTTGTCAGAATAAACCTCCATTTCAAAGAAGAAAAGGGCTTCTTTTATGTGTGTGTGGCATAGTAAAACATATCTATGCTACAGAAGGCAAAATGTTCAACAAGGATGACAGGGAAGAAGAAAAAGTAAGACTAGTACCACAATCACAGCGCAATCAGCAGAAGGACAGCAATCAAACTGAAGCAATCAGTTCTTGGACCATGCCATGCTGAAAGCAAGCATTGGCATAGCCAATGAGTCTCGCCTTTGGGACCTTATGGGTGTTTAGCCATGCAACAGTTGATGTTGTTGCACCAAGGATATTGTGCTGCATAACTGGATACTTGTGGGGTCCCAAAGGCGAGACCTATTGGCTATGTCAATGCTTGTTGTCAGTAGACGTGTGGAAAGACAAAAATAGTAGAACATTTGTTGTTATCAATTGGATTTCTCTGCATTTGTACCTTCCAAATGGAAGCCAGTGTGCAAGAAACAAGACATTTTTCAAAATGCCCCCTGAATCACATGCTAAAATGGGTACCCATAGATTTAGAGATGTACAAATAACCACTGCTCCTAAATTCAGTATCTGGTGAACATTTCAGAATTACATTGGTTTTCTTCTTATCCATTTTTCACTCTATATTTTAGCATAAGAAATGCTCTATACTCTGAACACAATGAAAAACCATTACAGAGTGCAGCTCATTTGTTAGCTTTGGGTACCTCTGAATTTTGAAGAACCTACAAACACTATATATCCTCATAAACACATGGGTCTATCGAGTGTAACTGTATATTGCTTTTGTAAATTGGCAATCGTGACAAGAAGTTACAGATGAAATTGTTTTCACAAATGTCTAGTTTTTCCAACTCATTAAAAAAAAAATTCCCCAATGATTAGTTTCTTTGGGAAAGCCTTGATGGATCTACACAAATGAACCATGGCTGAATTCAGAATTTGGTCTACTTTTCAAAAATGTATAGCTTTACAGCATCACCCTTCTTTTCTCATTAAAAACTATAAAATAAAATTACATATTATTGATAACTGCAAAACAAAGCAAATGTTGGCAGCCCCTTTCACACTCCGTCCTCTGAATGTCTTGATTATTTAGCTATCTTCTATTCTGCAAAATTGTGTGTTTGTTAATACTTGCTACAAAATTAATTTGGTAGCTTAAGGGTTTTAAAGAACTTTAAGATTTGTAAGAAACTAAGACTCCTCTATGTCCCGAATAATAATTTGATATATATGTTTATGACCCAACCTCATCAGTACAAATAGGTGATCCTCTCTGCTGCGCATAATTAAGATCAGTAGCACATAGGGGGGAGTAACAGCAAGAAGGTCTAGTTAAAGCTAGAAACTATATAATAAGCGTGCTTTGCTTAGCTTAGGTGAACTGGCCCAGACAATACATCTATTACTGGACACAAAAATGAAGATAGTAATAATCTGGTAATCGTTTAGTGACTTGGTTACGTAAAAGTATTGGGTAGGAGAGGGTTTCTGCATCTGTGCATTAGAAACTGCTGGCAGCCACTGCGAAACCGATTTAGCAATGCGTTTATTGTAAGAACTCGCACAACACGGAAATGACCGAATTTGCAGGACTTTCAGCTATTCTACTATCAATACGGTACTTGGCAAAGACCCCAGTACATTATGTCACCTATCTCTCTTAGGGCCATCTGGGGACATGGGAGGCTGTAAGGACAAATAGTAGCATCAAACGTGCTTGGACACCCCCCACCCAGTTCTTGTGCCACCTGCCAAGATCATCTCCTGTCCAACATTTAATTTTAGAAGGACCAATGCCCCAAAGCACATACCAGAGAGCCAACAGTCGATGAGAGTCGATAGAGATGTGGCATGCGCACAATATACAAATTTCAATACACAGAAAGTTTCAGGAATTATGCATGTTCAAACCCTAGAACTCCAAACCTCTACGCTCCACCTTACAGTTAGTTTCACGCCTTTGAAGGTGAAATTAGCCCATACCTGCATGTACCATTTTCATGAGCAACTTTACTGACAAGCTGTGCCCAACAGAAGTCATTCCTAGTGCCAAACAAGGGTCACTTGCCAGATTCAGCCTGTGCCAACTCATGCAGCACCTGCATTCAGTTGGTAGAGGCAGCCCATATCGCTTTTGGGAGTCAGTTGCCAATGCCGCCTGTGCAACCGCTAAATCAGTTCCAAGACCCTGTCAGTACACTCCACCTTCTTCACAGAGGGTAGTTCCAAAGGACAGTTTGCAGGACCAGCCCATGCCACCTATGGATCTGTTCCCCAGTGCAGCTTGGGCAAAAATGTTAAAGAAAAAAAAGCCAGATGGATGAATGCAAAATAAAAACCGAAACAGACAATATGTGCTGCTTGGTCCCAACCAACTCCCACCTATGTTAACCCGACATCACACACATAAAGCCTGAAAACTATGGGTTCCCACCAGTGTTGACCACTCCTAAACACATAAGTTAGAACTGCCTCGTGGTGCCCTCTGCACCAGAGCCGGCAACCACTGTGCCCGTGGAAGCCACTCTGCACAACCACTAATGTAAATCAGTAATCTAGGGTCTCCCCCTTAGCATAACGTAACACAATTGGGGCCTCCAAATATCAAGTCTGATCCTGCTCTGAGGGACTTGTCTTCACATCTGACATACTCCTCCTCCGCACTACATAATCTTAATAAGTCAGGCAATTCTCCATGTGGGTATGTTTTCAACCCAACTGCTATCACTGATCCTTTCATCTATAATGCATGTCACTTCATGGTTCAGGGCCCGAACTCTACTCGCATTAAACTTTCGCTGTTAACCAACCAACCAACCAGCCTTCTCTCAAATGCTATCAAATTAAGGTTAGATCCCTACAGCATCACAGTCTTGCCTTATGGGATTTTAGAAGGGCACAACCCAGAGACCCTTTTCCTAACTGAAACTTGGCTTAACTAGACCTCCGGCCTGAACATATGTACAATCCCAGTGAGGGTCTCACTATTATCTTTAGATCCCACTATTAATATAACTGAAATTCCCCTGTTCCGTTTCCCTACCTGGGGCAGAGTGTTTCACTGTTATCTTTAGATCCCATTATTAATATAACTGAAATACTGAAATTCCCCTGCTCCGATTCCCTACCTGGGGCAAAGTGTTTGCTGTATTCTTTACAAATCAATGGCCCCTGCATATTCTCAGGAGCTCGCTCTATTGTCCGCTGGGGCCTAAAGCCAATTTAGGCATTGATTAAACAAAATTCTTGCTCTGTTTATTCCGAGGTACTCAATTTTTCAATTTTAGGAGACCTCAATTTAAAAGTCTACGATTCTAAAGACTCCTTTGATTTTATCGAGCTTCTAGCAGCCCTTTATCGCTTAAAGAACAGCTCCCAACCCATACAGCTAGCTAAAAGCTATATGTTATCTTCACTAACAATGACATTATCCCCCTGCTTGGATCGCATCATGGCGCAGTACCATTCTTCTTTGAACTCAGTCTCATACCAAGGCTCCTCTACATTCCATTTTTACAAAGAAATATTGGACTATAAACCAAACTGCCCATATTATAAATACAATCAGGAGTGCTACCCCTAATAACTCCAAGGACCCATTTGCTTCTGCAGAACTCTTCAACACGTGGATTAGCATGCAATTGTATGGGATGTCTTGCATAAGACACATAGGTCGTACAGAAAAAGACTATTTGGCCCCTTGTATGACAACCTCCGCTTGCTGAAAAGGCAATGCCAAACGCTTGAACACAAGTGGGGATTCCCCTACGAAGACTACTAAATCTACTTATAAAGCCACCATTGAATCTTGTCAATATGCTATCGGTATAGCCAGTGTAGTAGATAAGATTGAGATATTCACCAAGGTCCAATCCTTCTGGAGCCCAAAGCCACCACCTACACAATTTCTATGTCTCTGAAAATTTGTAACAACTTAGCCAGCTTTTTTCAAGAGAAGATTGCTGCAATATATTCCAGTTTTGACACATGCTAGTCAGTAAATATACCCTTGGATGTTTAATCCAAGCTCTATTCAATCACTGGTTCGTCTCTGTCAAAAGTTGCACCTATCATAGTCACCGAGACCAGCACCCTGATTGCTTCTATCAAGTCTGGCTCCCCGCTAGACGATGCCCTCTTTCTGTCTCTAAAAGTGGTTCCCCCATAATCTGTACACATCTGACTGCATTAATTAATCTGTCCATACAGACCACTACAGTGCCCAGAGTCTGGAAGAAAAGTACCATTATCCCTTGACTCAAAAAAACAGCCCTTGTATCCAATATACCAGCCAACTTCTGACCCATTTCTCTACTCCCCTACCTAGCAAAAATCAAGGAGAAGTTTATTAACTCCCAGTTTTTGGGCTACTTGAAATCCAATTTACTACTCAATCCATCCCAATCAGGATTCCAACCTCCATTCAACACTGAAACTGCTCCGTAGGTCGTCTCAGATAAGCCATCTTCAACAGCAGGGCACAGCTGCCTTATCCTTTTATACCTCTTTCTATCAAATCTTGGCATATGATAATCAAGCCTTAAATGGTTTGCATCCTTTTTTGTCAAATAGATACCATTTTGTATCTTTCCCTCCACATTGCACTGACTGAGCTCTGCTCCTTGAAGGGGTGCCCCAGGGATCCTCTCTATGCTCAACTATTTTTAATAACCATATGCCCCACCCTGCTGATGTTGTTCGACCTTTTGGTTTGGAAATGTTCTCCGATGCGGACGATACTCAGCCTACTGTGTGTATTTACAATAAAGAGCCAGAAGTACAATCGAGATTCCATGAATGAATGAAGACGGTGCCTACTTGGATGTTTAACAGCTGTCTTAAGCTACCCGGGAAGGATACTAACGTACTTCTTTCCGGCACCATGTCCCTACCTGGTAACAGTTGAGATGAGCTTGTGAAAATCTCAGTAACTTCTACTGTAATAAACATTTTTTGCAGTCTGATTCGATGATAAACTTCCTTTTCCATCCAGATCTCTAGACTGGCTGCCCCTTGATCTGCCTTGCTTAGGTCACTCACAAAGGTTCTACCTATACTGCCATTTCCTGTCTGTAAGACAGTGGTTCAGGCACTGATAACTTCCTGCCACCCTGTATTTTTTTACCACAGAAATTTCTCCTAACCCATTTGCAAATGACCCAGAGTGTAGCCACTAGTCTTCTCTTTAAAATCCTGTACCATCATTCCATCTCCAGGCATTTGGCAGCTCTCCACTAGTTGCCCATTACGAAGCACTCACAATTCAAGTCCTATGTCTGATGTATAGAGCCTTCCACAATTAAGCCCCCAAATACCTGTGCAGCTTAGCCCAACTATACACATACACCGTTGCCCATGATCTCCTGTCTTCCAACAAAAAAAACTCGTGATCCCACAGAGTAGGAAAGCTATTCCTGATGGCTGTTCCTTTAACTTTCTGACTTCAACTCTTCAATGCAACTGCAAAGCTTAGAGTCTAAACCAATTTTCCGAAAGAAATTGAAAACATGGGTTTTCACCAAATATCTGGTTTTACCCAACAGTTCCAGATCAGCTAAGCATAGTTCTAGTACCGGGATGCTCCATTGTGGGTAATAGTGCGCGCGCGCAACAAAACCCAAAGTGAAATAAATAAACCAGGTCCACTTCCACTGTGTACTCTTACCTGACAATCCAGGCGACCCTTATTTGCGGTCACCCTTTAAAAGAACACAATGCCATCCCTTTAAAAGAACATGTGCCGGTCCTTCTCTGGCAACGTACCCAGGATGTGGAACGCACTCCCCATTGACCTCAGATGCAACCCCTCCTTCTCTTGCTTCAAAATGGACCTGAAACTCTTTCTCCTCAACCAATACTTTACCGACCAAGGCAACCATCCTAGGCATCAATAACCTAATGGACTCCCCACTAACTTTGACCTTCAAGGATGGTGGTTTTCTGACTGTGTCAACCACCTGCGTCCTTCTCCCCTCACTGGATACATAAGTATTATGTCTTTGCTTTTATCTTTATGCATCCTCATGTCCTGCATTGTTATGCAATCTTTTATTTTCCTTTGTGTATGTAAAGCGCTCTGATACCCACGGGTCTAGCTAGCGCTATATAAAACTTTATAAAAAAAAAAAAACAATGCCATCTACATCCAACTACTACCATTTGTAACCAGACCAATGACCCGTGTACAACTGAAACCTGACCCTTTATGTGCACCTTGTACCATAGCTCACCAAGTCTAACTTAGACCAGACCTTTGCCCCACGTATCAGGCCCGTCTGGTGACGCGTGTACCAGTGGTTTTTATTATTATTTGGGGGACATACCTTGGTAGCTAGGAGTGAGATGCACTCCTTTAGCCCTGACCTTCACAGCTGCGCAGCACTTAGTGCCAGCTGCAACGTTTAGGCCTGCGCTGATTGCGCACCCTTGACTTTCGCTGCTTAGGCAGCGCGCCTGAACTTTTGGGACATAGGGCATTTGAGCCCCTCTTTGAGATGGCCAGTTGGCCAGGGGGACTGTTAGGATTGTAGGGCGCCAGGCCCTAATGTGATTGATGCCTCTGCTATGGTTTCTACCGTGAGGTTATGTGCTAATGTGGTTTCTGTCCTAAAATATGGTGCTAGGTAATGTGATGCATTTACTATGGTTTACGCACCCTGTTTCTTACCTCTAAATGTACTTTTATGGTTGTGAGGTTTTGCATAATGTGGTTATGCTAGCGAGGTTATTATTCCCTAATGCGTTTAGGTTGTGAGATATTTCCTAATGTGATTTATGATTAGCATGTTAGTGTCTAATGCGTTTAGACCGATGAGAGAATTGCATAATGTTTATGATGGTGAGGTTGGCGTCTAAGGTTTTGCGCCTAATGTGACACTGTGCATAATGTGGTTTATGTTACAGGCTGATGTGCTTATGGGACTGTTACTGGAATTGGCTTGTGGACATTGTCTCCTCCCAAAATGGCAGGCATTGAAAAATGCTGATACTCCCCCTGCATTTGGAGTGTCCCCCTGGTTTGGGCCAAATGATGCTTACTGTAAAAGCATGGTTACTGCTTGATTCCTGATTGCGCCCGGCATTTTCTACCATTCAACCATGCGCCCGCCTAACCCCTCCCGTAACTCGAATCTCGTGCATTACGGACCCAACTCCTGGTCCATTAACTACCCAGACAAATTGACCAGTAATGCAAAAAGAACTTCAAGCACAGTACTCTAAAACAACACCCGGAAACACTCATTGTAGATAACTACCACACAGCGACCAACGGCAACACGAAAACTAACTTCATTTTTTACACTAATCGCCCGACTAAATGGAAAAACACCTTCTCTCTTCACCTTAAAGTCGCCAAGTCAGTAATCATTCCCTATGGTGAAAAAATCTCCACCACTATCTCTCCGACCTTCAAAGGGAACTCACCATTTCCATCTACAGAACTGGAACCATTCTCATACAGGCCACCGACCCGCACCTCACCACTTTTGACCGCCACTTCCCCACACTTCTTTCCTCGTTAACTCAACTGAGCCACCAAACCCTACCTCCCCTATCCCCCACCACCCTCTCTAATAATGTGGAACTGATCCAATCTCCCTGCCCTGAAGAACCTCTCTTCAACTCATGGACATCCACCATCACTCACTACAATCACACTACCCCCATCATTACTCTCTGCTGCCAAACGCCCACCATTATTACATCAACTGATCACACCAGGAACAACAAAATTACAATTAACAAACACCACAAGGCCGATCTCGATCTCGTCAGCTCGGACTTCACCCTCAGCCCTCCCACGACTGAAATCCCCTCAGGCACTCCCCCCTCAACCTCTGATAATCTGAACCCTCCCTCTCAAACTACCCCTTCCTCCAACACAGACCCTCTTCCCCCGACCCTTACTTCCCTTGTCCAACGTCATCTCCAATCCAGCGGTTACTCTCCCCCCTACCACCACTGCACACTCCACTTCCGATGTCCCACATCCACAGGCACAACCCGTCTCCACCACTTACCTCACTGACAACCCCCGTGACTTCCCCATGTCCAACGTCTTCACCAATACAGCAGACACTTTCCCCCTATTATCACCGCCCACTCCCCGTCCGCCGTCGCACACCCACATACACAACCTGCCTCCACCGCTAATCTCATTGACATTCCCCGGAACTCTGACTTCCTACCCAGAATTTCTCTCCCTCCTCACTTGGACAGTAGACCCTCTACTCCTCCCCTGAACTCCTTGAATGGGAGCATTACTAATCCGGCTCCCTGCGTCCAACCTCTCCCCTCTCCTAATCCCACTGATTCCGTCCAATCCCTGACCCCTGCTCATTCTCCCTCCATAGGCCCAAGTCATTCTCGACCCCTGCCAGAAACCTTAAACTTTTTCAGCTCAATAACACAGCAACTGAACAGAATGGAACAGAAAATTAACTCCCTTGCTGCCGATCTACACTTACAACAAGACCTTCTCAACAGGACCAAGCCACCGTACTGTACTCCCTCTCGTCGGGTAGATTTGCTCAAACCCCCCTCAATACCTCTCCCAGGCCCCACAGAGCACCCCCCGACCCTCCAGTCCGTCAACGAGTCAGGCACCTCGACCCAACCGGGATCGCCTCCCCCTTTCGGTATTGAAACCTGATGTGACCAACGACCCTTATCTCGCTCTGAACCAGAAATCAGCCCCTTTCCCCATCCCTGTTATTGTTGGCACTAACAGACTCCCTAAAACTGTCCACTCACCTAGACCTCCTGCTCAATACTCGTCTATCCACCTAGCTCCCCCACCACCAAGGCTCCCCGCCCTCTCTCTTGCATGCTCCTAAACTGCAGATCAGCAGTACAACACGCCACAGACATTGCTGAAGCTCTACTCGCTTAAGAAATTGACATCGCTTTCCTCACAGAATCCTGGCTTAACGTCCACTCCACCCCCATTCTTGACATTCTCACCCCTCCAGGGTACAACATCATCAGACAAGACAGGCCAATCAAAACTGGGGGGGACTAGCCATCATTCACAAAGCTGGAATACAGATCACCAAACTTAAACCTGCAGAATACCTATCGTTTGAATACCTGGGTGTCGAACTCACTGCCAAGGGCACCTCTCCCATCAAATTCCACACCATCTACCATCCTCCTGGAGAGCGTACCCTTTTCCCCGAAGAACTAACAGACCTAATAACACGTTTCTCCATGACAGACACAAAAGACGTGTTCCTGGGTGACCTCAACATCCACTGGAATGACCCAGAAGACTCCACTGTCCAGAACCTATCCAACCTACTTGAAATATACAATCTCAAACAACTCTGCAATGAACCAACTCACATCAAAGGTGCAACACTGGATGCGATCATTACCAACAATGAACTGGTCTCTCTGAGAGCGATTTCTCCCATTGACTGGTCAGACCACCACCTCATTCTGTTCAAGATTGATGCACTTGTCAGACACCAACCTATTCGTGATGACAAACCTAAGCACTGGACCAGAAACATCAAAAAGTCCCTTTACCCGAACTTGAATCCAGGATTCATGCCCATCTACAACCCCAACCCTCATCATGGACGGCCGATGACCTCACTACACACTTTAACTCTAAAATGACAGAGGTCTTAGACCAAGTAGCTCCACTCAAACTCAAACAAATGAGGCGAACCAAATCTAAACCCTGGTTCAATGTGGATCTGAATAACGAAAGGCGTCAACTCAGACAAACGGAAAGGTGTTGGAGACTAAACCCTCGACCTTGCACCTAGCGCAACTTAGATCTGCTCGGCAGGCATACAAAAAACACATTTTCAGTGAAAAGGCGTCTTTCTTCCGCAACCAACTAGATCTGGTGAAAAACAGACCGAGAGAACTCTTCAACATTGTCAAAAGCCAAACAAACTGCACTCCCTCTAACGAAATCATAGCCACCAAAGAGCGATGTGAAGAAATTGCCACCTTCTTCTCTAATAAAGTCTCAAAAATTGATCAATCCTTCCTCCAAACCGCAAACCCTCCTTCCCTCTTAACCTGCCCCCTTTAACCACCCTTGACCAATCAGAAAGAGTTCTTACCAAGGACAATCAGGTCTGCCTCCAGCTAAAAAACAATGCGCATTGGTCCGACTTTGAGCTAATGTCGGAAAACGAGGTCTTCAGTATAATCTCTACCCTAACACCTTCCTCCCACACTATGGACCCCTCCCATCCACAATTATAAAAGAACTCAACCACACCATTTCCCCTTTCTGGACAAAAATCATCAATGCCTCTCTCATCTCAGGCTGTGTCCCAGACTCCCTTCAACTAGGACAAATCACACCCATTCTCAAGAAACCAGGGGCCGACCCTAATGATCTTAACAACCTCAGACCCATCTCCAACCTCCCGTTCCTTGCGAAAACATTGGAGAAATGCGTTCTCCACCAACTCAACAAACACATTGATGAGTTCAACCTCCTCGACACCTTTCAATCAGGATTCAGGAAAGGCTGTAGCACTGAAACAGCTATGCTCAACATCTCTGACGATATTCACAAGGCTTTAGATGAAGGTGATGCCTGCCTTCTCATCCTTATTGACCTATCTGCGGCATTCGACACTGTAAATCATCCAGCTCTTCTGGAGACCTTGTCGAAACGCTCCGGCATTAATGGCACAGTACTAAAATGGTTCACCTCCTTCCTTCAACACCGCTCGCAACAAATTAAAATCAACCTCTGTCTCTCGAAGCCAACAAAAGTCACACTTGGGGTCCCGCAAGGCTCGATCCTCTCCCCGTCCCTCTTCAATCTCTTCATGGAGCCCCTCACAATCATCTTGAAAAAGCGGGAGTGAACTACCACCTCTACGCTGACGACACCCAAATCTATTTCAAAATCAAGTCTCCCAACGACATCCGACACCTCAATGTCACTCTAACCGAGATCCAAACTTGGTTCAACACTAACCACTTAAAGCTCAACCCAGATAAAACGGAACTAATCCTATTCTCTCCAAAAGCAACCATCGACCAATCCAAGAGTGGCTCAAGAATCTGGTTGCCCTAAACTGCCCCCTCGTCCTATCCGACTCAGTGAAGTCGCTAGGCATCACCCTTGACAAGAACTTATCAATGGAGGCCCACATCAAAAACTCTGCAAAAGGTGCTCTTTTCTCACTAAAACACCTCAAGAAATTGAAATCTTTTCTTCCCCAGGATGACCTCAAGACAGTAGTTCAATCCCTAGTTCTCTCTAAAATAGACTACGGGAACGCCATCCTAACAGGGACTCCAAAAGCTCACCTAGCCCCACTAAGGGCAGTGCTGAACATGGCCGCTCGACTCATATCTGGAGTGAAAAGATTTGAACACATCACTCCAGCTCTCAACTCCTCAACTGGCTTCCTATGGAAGGAGGTGTATTTACAAGCTGGCCTGCATCACACACAAAACCCTTCACTCTCCGGCCCCCAACTACCTGAACAACAAACTGGTAAGAGCAGGTCAATCCAGAACACTGAGAAGTTCTAACTCACTCCTTCTTATCCCTCCGAAACTGAAAAGAAAACCACCCAATACCAATCGTTTTCTGGCAACGCTCCCAGGATATGGAACGCTCTCCCTAGAGTCCTCAGATGCAACCCCTCCTTCTCCTGTTTCAAAAGGGACCTGAAACTCCATCTCCTTAACAAATACTTTCCTGACCAACATCAACTAACCTAGACTTCAATATCCGAGTTAACTCTCTCTCTCTTGACATTCAAGGATAGTGGTGACCGGTCTGTGTTAACCACCTTCGTTTGTTTTCTCTCCCTCCGCTGCACTATTTATCTATTTTTCATGTTGTATTTTTTTATCTCTGTTTTTGCTTCCCTACTGCCTTCCTACTAAGTAATGCAATTTCCTTTGATTTTGTACAGTGTGTATGTAAAGCGCTCTGATACCCACGGGTCTAGCTAGCGCTATATAAAACTTTTAAAATAAAAATAAATAAAAGTGGAACCTTCCTCCCATAAAACTCCTTGTAGTAAATGGTGTACCAAGCACTGTACCGGGAGCTCAAGCCACACCCCCTTCTCCTTAGCACCAGAAGAATCCGTGCACCCTGCACTAGACCCAAGACGTCTTTGCTGACACATGCCGCCCATGGGAACCCTGCACCTTGTACCGGGGCCTCTGCCCCCTCCATCAGTACGCGCCCCTCCTACCACCAGGCCCAAGACCCCTGTACCTGGCACTATCCACCACTGCCTAGGGACCTTCGCCCCTCCCCCTGTCGTGCGATGCCATGCACCCCTCTGTGCCTCCTGTACCCTTGTGTCCTCGTCGTCATGGGGGCAATCGACGATGCCCAAGCCCCGCTACAGCTGACGCCTCTCCCCGCTTCTCTATATATGCCCGGGTTTCACAGTCGCCTTTCCAGTCCGTACAACCCCGCACAGAATCGGGGCCGGATAGAGAGCCTCCTGCACCGGGGAGGAGGCCTGGGGTCCCCGCAGCAAAAGCACCCCTCCCGCGTCCGGGGTTCCCTCCAACAATAATGTGAGGTCTACCCCCTCCCGACTCTGCTCCACAGTCTACTCCAGCCTCCCCTTCGGCACAAGGCCCCATCTCTTGCCTGGGTCTGCTTCCCACAGACTCAGTAGGCCGCTCTGCATCACCGATGTCGCGTAGTTCTCCCGCGGGCGCCGAGCGCGTCCTACCTGGTCAGTGATGCCGAGGATACCCATTTCCCGGGGTGAGTCAGCATGAGGCGCGCGGCATGGGGGGCAGCAAGCCCGGGGGAGGGAGGGACACAGGCCAGCTCCGAGGTCCGCGGGAAGTGCGGGTGCTGTGGGGGGGGAGGAATGGGAGCGCCCCCACCGGGGAGCTGGGGAGGCTGCAGGAAGAGCACGTCCAGCGCCCTCTCCGGAGAGCCAGGGGACTGCAGGGACACAGGCTTCAATACAGCACAAAACAACAAAAATACTTTCCTAGCATGACAGCCAAACGTATCATTTCCGAGGTAAAGTACATGTGCTGCGAGAAATGATGCTTCCATGACAGTTTATGCGCTGTTTTCTGTTCGGTACTACCAGAGAATGACTAGGTCCCTGACTGATGGCGAATGGACCAGAAGTAAAATGATAAGTACGCAACTACAAGTCCTATATTGCGTGGTTTGTTGTTTGAAAACCCAGGACTGGGCGAATGTGTCACGCAGAGCACAAAGCCATGTTAGCAAAAATTAGATATTTTAGAAAAAAAATACCTAAAGGATCCTACCTAGATGGTACTACGGGTGTGGATGGTTCTGTAAGCTTTGTTTGGGGCTTAGAATAAACTCATACAGAAGTTTTAATTACAATGCAGAGGTTTTACACTAACAATGAAACAACGCAAGAAAACGCCCGTTGTGCATTTTGAGGCATCAGAAAAATAATATTTTTCAACCAGTTAATAGAACTAATACTGCAACTTGTTGACGGTGTCACCTCTGCAATCCTCCTCCATACGGGAGACGTTTAGGACCAAACGTTAAACACAGAGTAACCAGAATGGGGTGATACCCCACGTAACATAAACCTTGAATGTTAACCGTTGTAAATTCAGATTGGTTGTGCTCAATACTTGTCCTAGATGTGAGTGCAAATAACAACTAAGTGGAATCCCACAACAAACATCTCGAAGCGCAAACACCAAATTCCGGGATCAAATTAAGGAAAATGGCCCAAATGATTTGCACAATAACGGGGCCAATGAAATTGCCACACCTCCATTTTGAAAGAATCATCTGTCACAATGCCTGCACCTTCATCAGAGCCAGTAGATTGCTTCACAGTTTGCGAAACAACAACATACAGGAGGTAGCATCTCTCAATTATTTAAAGCAGGCACTAGAAAGTAGTTACACGACCAACAAAGTCAAAATAAAAGTGCGATGTTACAAAAGATGTTCATGCGATTTCAATCGTTTACAACACTTGCCAGTGATCTAATTACAAATCAATGGAAAATGCTCACAGCGTAGAAACTGAGCGACAGCACACTGGAAATACTGCCCTGCACCAATCATAGAAGAAACCGAGAGAGGCCGGGATCTGTCAGTACAACAGAGTGTGACCAGAGAGAAGAAGCGACTAAGAGACATATTCTCCTGTCCTGCTTATAAAGTCATCCAGGACGCTTATGTTACCACATTCTGTGATGAAATTGTAGACTTCCTATTAAAAAATAGAAAAGGCATGATAATTCCTTATTCTTAGCGAAATGGATAGAAAAGCGTAGATGACAAACAGTACTTCTGTTCATGACATCAGAAAAGACAAAACAGAAATTATAAAAAAAGTCACAGTAAATAGCCTGGGCAGGCAATGCTCATATTTGTCTTATATGTACCACTTCTGTACACAATTTGGCAACACTTGTCTGTCTTGCCAATAAAGGTTTTTGGGATCAGGCCTGGTGCCTCCACAGGAGAGGAGAGCCCAGGTACTGTAGGACCGAGCCCAGCATATCCTCAGTAGAACACATGCTCTGCGAGGATACCAGTTTAGAGCAACACCTAGCAAACCTCCATAACTACCAGTTCACCAGGTCTAGAGGCCTTCAGTGCCACCAGGCAGATCAGGTACATGATGTAGAATGTATTTTATTAGAGGAAGGATCCCTGTGTGATTCAGGCCAAACAGCTCTCAAAAGTGAGCCCTGGAAATCCCTAGAAAGCAGGCAAACCCTGCCCAGCTCACCCTAAGGAGAACATCCAATTGCGCGAGAGCCAGGTCCAGTGCCACAGTGGGGTGTCCAAGTAGTGCAGGAGACTAGGACCAGAACCCTTTCAGTACACATTCCACACACTGCACGGCACAAGGCCCCAGTATCCCTTCATTTCATATGGAAATCCTGTACATATTAACAGGACAGGCACTGTGCCTCCTAAGAACAATACAAGGGAAGACCATGCCCAGCTCCCCTCAGGATAACCACAGGACTTCAGAAAATTAAGTCCGACAACCAGAGCAGTGTTCCCTGATGAGCTACACTAGCAGTGGTTCCCAAACTGTGCGCCGCGGCACCCCGGTGCGCCGCGATGAAAAGCCAGGGGCGCCGCCGCGCACGATGTGGGAAATTGTAGCCACATTGCAAGATGCGGGGGGGTTGAAATGCCGAGGGTTTTTAAAGCAAATGAAAGAAAGGCTGGTTATCAGACTCAGAAGACGACATCAAAAATGCAAAGAACGTCATTAATAAATGTGAAATTAGCAGCAGAGATAGAAGTATGAAATCTGACTAACATAAAACAGCAGCAACAATGGCCCAGACTGTTGGTGTAATGAACATATACTTGGTTATTGGTTGCGCGGCTCTTTAGCGCCACTGAACTTCACAATGACATCTGACTCCATTGTTGGGTTGCAGTTTCTTGGGGCAAGGGATGGCAGGAAGAGCACAGGGGGAACTCAATTATTCATTATGGGGCAGTATACTGCACACGAGAAGGAACACAGATGAGATGCTGTCTCCAATGGGCAATTAGGACAAAGTGATCTGCTTCAGTATTTTGTTGCTGTGTGCTTGATTTTGACCACAGTGGTGCATCTGTTGGGGATGGCAGGAGCCAAATGTAACCACACCATCCAGCCGACCCTTGGTTTGACCTGCCACTGCCCTTGAGCAGAAAACAAACATAACCATCCTTATTTTCATGGTACCTGCCAATCTTCTACCTATTGACTAATCAGGCATTGCATTTTACAACAAGTGGGCCACCCTCGCTATCATTAATAGAACTTCTTTATGTACAAATCCTATGTATACTGTGATATACCTGTAAAGAGGATGGGGCAGTACTGGGATGGTGTATAAGGACTGGCTGGGCGACGAGGGAAGAAGCAGAAGGAAATATGAAAATACAAAGGTCATTTCGCGTTCAGAAGTTCCAATTTCTGCAGTGTCTATCGGGTGTGAAACTACTATATTGGGTTTCCCAGTGAATTCAGAACGATTACGGTTAGTGCTATTTTGCGGTAACAACAATCGATGTCTATATTGTAATTGCATTTATTTAGCACTTACTACACTTGTCGAAGCACTATTTCAGCGAGTAGCACGCATCCAAAGAGGATTAGTGGTGAATTAGTATTGGGAGATATGAAATTAAATTGCGGGGTGGACATGTGAGATTTTAATTTGGATTGAAAAAGGATAGTGGAAGGATTGAAGAGAACAGATATAATAATATGCACAAAATACACACAGACGCAAGTTTTGGCTTCCGGTAAAAAAATGGTGGGGAGCCGCGGCCAACTGCCAATTAGGTCAAGGGAGCCACGGGTCAAAAAAGTTTGGGAACCACTGAGCTACAGGGACATCAGAACAGCAGCACCTCAGGACAAAACAACAAGCAAAACTCCCCTTTGGGAGAACCCATGGACCTGCATGAAAGCAGGCCTAGCACCTACTTCGGAGCCAAGACATAGCAGGAAACAGACACCAGCCTCATTTACTTTCCTTAGAGAGTATAGGAACTCCAGGCCAGTTGCCTTCTCAAAAACAAAACAGTGACTGCCGGGCATCAGGCCATCAACCTCCTCCACAGAACCCAGAGCTTCAGAAAAACGGGCCTATTGCTCTCCATCAGTACACCGGACTACACAAGAGTTAGGCCCATCCCATTAGAGACCATGAAATGCAGGGTCACAGGTGCGATGCACTCTCAGTAGATTCTGTTGACTATAGGGACACCAGGCTCTGCACCTCTTCAGCAGAGCTAAGGGACTGCGGCAAGCCTAGCCCAAGAGCCCATAATGCAAGTCCTGTGACTGGCGAGATGCCAGGCAGAGCTGTGTTCCAGGAAAGGCCAGGGATTGCAGGGAGCCCATGCATCCCCCACACCAGCCTGCAGGAGAGCCATTGCACAGCACAGATAGTAGATCTATTGCCCCCTCAGGAGTTCCCCCAGACTGTAAGACTAAGCCCTTCACCACCTGTTGACAGCCAAGAACCTGTATGGACCCCACTTTGCCCTGCAACCATCATGTGAGTTTAAGACTCCATGTCCAATAGCCCCCAAGTGACATCAAGGACTGGAACACTAGGCTCAGCGCTCCACCGTTTGAACACAGGGACTGCAAGGATGCCGAGCCCAGCACCACCACCTTGAAGCCCTGAAACTGAAGGGACACTAGGCACAGCGCTCCATTATCACAGCACAGGACACTAAGGACAATGGCTTACGATTCCCCTTATCTGGGCTTCGCTCACCACTGCCTCCAAAGCATCTTAACTAGAGCACATCTCAGCACCTGCTTTCAAGTGAGGCTTCTCTGGTGCCTCCTTTCCAATGGCTTTTGGGCGTCTTTACCTGGATTTACTCTCAGCACTTTCTCCTGCAGTACTGATTTCTGAGTGACTGTGTGCAGGGCCCCTCCAAGCTCCCGCTTTTGGCGCTTTTGCCATTCAAGGTTCTCAAGGTGCCTTCTATGGGTACTCTTTCAGTCATGTTCCAGAGGGACCTTACTTCCCCCCCCCTCTCACCTGTACCCAAGTACCTTTATCCACAGCCCCTCTCAACATTGCCTCCTATTTGTTTTACGATAACAAAATGATAGTCCATTTTAAGCAAAAATAATATAAAACATATACAGAACAGTAATTATAGATTTTGAACTGTACATCATCATAGTCTTGAACAATTTGATGTAAAATAATACTCAATTGATAATTACATTTTGCAGCGCAGTAGTAAAATAAATATAAATATAAACATCTTATATAGTAGAAAGCTAATGTTAATTACCAATTTATCCAGTACAATTGATATGCCAATAAGCATTATGTTCAAAAGTACGTAGGGATAGAATCCTAGCATGACTTTGTGAAGGTGTTCTGCCTTGTCCTTTTGTTGTTTCTAGCCTCTCAAGTTTCCTCCCAGTGGTTTTGAAAATCTGAAAGTTTACTTCACTGCAGGTGCTTCACGATTGTGGTGGTGTTCAACAGTACAGCTTAGGCGCTACTTTTAAAGGGGGGGGGGACCCAAGGTGTTCACCACCCATGGTTGGTCGACGGTAGCTATTGTTCCCTCATACAAGGCTATGGGATGATTGTCAGTTGATGGCTGCTACTTCTAGTGGAAGTGGCACAGGCCTTTCTATTTGCACTTCTGAAGGGGAAATGACCTCCCCCCCCCTCTCTCTCTCTCTCTCTCTCTCTCTCATACTCCTGTAAAGTTCACTTAGTCCCGTATACCTGGAGTATGCAGTGTTACATGTGTTTGGTGTGTGAGAGATCAAGAGATTATGTGCAGAGTGAGCCATTTCCATTTACAGTACAAGGGTCTACACAAAGTCATGTGTTTT
Organism: Calotriton arnoldi; assembly: GCA_963921515.1. Taxonomy (NCBI): domain Eukaryota; kingdom Metazoa; phylum Chordata; class Amphibia; order Caudata; family Salamandridae; genus Calotriton; species Calotriton arnoldi. The sequence continues at coordinate 1,254,144 of CAWUFW010003305.1, forward strand.
TTCTGTCAGTTGCCTTCATCCTCTATAAATGTGATAACCAGCAACTCCTATGTTCCCCTAGTTCTCCTATCTGGTTAGTTTGGTGGAAGCACATCAGATATCCTACCAGAATGTTATGTCCATAGAGGATGCATCTAAAACCCACACCTGCTCTATTTTCTGCTTTGTGCATTGCTTTGCATAGCCTAGGTCAGCTTGACTGAGGCTGTTTGGGAACAATCCACATATCACCTTGAGCACAAGCCCAGCCTCTGCCTGCTGGCCAGGAAGGCTGGAAAATATGTGAAACAAGCATTTGCAATGCAATAGGTCTCGCATTTGCGAGAGTTTAAGCCATTGGCATTTTAAATGACGATGCCTTTTATTTATCTGTTTTGAAAACCAACACGCAAATAAAAGGCATTGTCATTTTCAATGCCAATAGCTCAATCTTTCGCAAATGTGAGACCTATTGCATTGTAAATGCTTGGTATGTGAAGGAGGCAGACAGAGTGACGGAAATATACGCAGCTAACAGTAAATATACAGTGTACAGCAGAGAGGAGGAGGACAGGGTGTAGCCTCCCAGGGATTTTATTTATTTATTATGCGTTTTTATATAGCGCAAACTCCACAAACGTTTCCCGAAGGTGTCAGAGTGCTATACAACAAAACCAGTTACATTACATAAGGACTTCAGAGTACATGAATAACATAAAAGATACAGACAGATAAATTCTAAACTTACATAAGAATGGTAGTAAGTAAGTACAGACATTTGCTACTGATACTGCTTGGGTGGTGTGCTTCCTGGTGCACACAGAGTGTTGGGCAAGGAGACACACCGCACTACGGATGGTGTGCATCCTGGTGCACCGAGAGCGCCGGACAGAGACAATGCAAGTGCATGGGTGGTGCGAGTCCTGGTGCACCTAGAGAACACTGGGCAGGGAGAGACAGTGCACTGACCTGGGTGGTGTGTGTCCTGGTGCTAAAGAGACGCAGGGAATATTTATATGCCCATTCTGTTAATCTGATAGCATGTATGTGTGCTTACCTGTGTTCTACTGCCGCTCTGTGTGTTTGTGTGCCTGCGTCCTCCTGTGCATGCTTGTGAGTCCGTATACGTGCTTGTGTGATTTCTTGTACGTTCCGTGTTTGCATGACTGTGTTTATTGTATATATAAATATATTGTGTATAATTGTGTATCTTCTGTTCTCGGGCGTGTATGTTTTTTGTGTGTCTTCTATACGTGTTTTAATATGTGTGAGTGTCTGTGCTTTCTGTGTGTTATTAAGTATGTATTTATCTGTGTGTTCACGTTTCTCAAATATGTTAACTCTTGCCGTATTGGACATAGAAGAAATCCTCTGTGTTGGGCAAAATGTTGATTTTTTTTTTTTTTTTTTTTTTTTACTTTCTCAAGCTAAAACATCCTCTTCAGAAAACAGGTTAATATTATTTTTGCAACAAAATATTTCTGAAACGTGCCGATAACTAGGTAACTCTATTAGCTAACACCAGGGGTTCATGTTTTTGGGGAGAATCGAGGGAGCACTGCCTTTAGCCATCACCTTGCCTTGGCTTAAGGGACACTTTAGGAGGGAGACGGGTTCACATATCAAAACGTTGTTCGTTCGTAAAATAAAACAAGGGAAAAGCCTGCTGAGATCCGTCTCCAGCCAGAGAATACCTAAGTCAGGGAGCTTTTAATAATAACCCAGACAGGACGTGGAAGCAACGGAGGAGCTGGGGAGAGGGGTGAACAACATGGAGAGTACAGGGGAAGGATTTGAGTAGGAAAGCAGTACACAATGGAGACCAAGAAAACGTGAATTTCCATGTAGTGCTGAATGATAAAGAAAACAGTAGTTTCCTGATAGGGAGCAGGGGAAGGATACAAGTCATCCAATCAAAGGAATGGTAAAGAAGCCGTGTCCTAGGGGAATAAAAGGAGTAAGGAAAGCCACTGAATGAGAAGCAAGCAAATGAAATAGGCAAGAAAGCCACTGAATGCTAATCAATGGGCGGACCCAAAGCCCACTCTAAATTTTGGTATTGTCCACAATATGTCCTGACAACAGACAAGCTGGCTGTAGGCGGGATCTAAACACACACACTCGTTACAAACCAAGTTGAAACGTGTTTATGTAAAGAGATGGTGTACAACACTGTGTGGACTTGTATTAACCAGCCAGCTGGACCAGTAATGCAAATTGCTAATTTACTAAGGAAGGATAGCAAGACGGGGCACATAAAGACATGAATTTAAGATTAATTGTACAAATTTAATATGCACAAATGCACTACTTTTAGGGAGATTAAGAAAACAAATATCCTCCTTACTGAGATCCAATATTGCACTAATCTAGCACGAACTTAGAGGTTAGCTCTCCCTGTTGGTTGAGAATGGCTGGTCTGTGTTCATTTGGTTACAGGATGAGCGCCAAACACTTAAGACAGACTTGCCCTGCAAATCACAGGAGCGGAGGTTAAAGGGCTAAAAAACGAAATCATTATTATTAGATATCAGTTCATCAACCTGATATTTTAAATCAGCTCAGGTAAGCTGCGAGGAGCAGCATAAAGTGCCACAATGTGATCCAAAAGGAAGTGGAAGCAAGAGTTTTGTTTATCCTCAGTACACGTCTATTAACATTTATGGTCTTCTTTGTAATAATATTCTATTTACAGAGAAAATCTGACAGTAGATGAACGGTGCGAGGGCCTAAGGAGTATGCACATTTTTTGTAGTCTTTGCTCAGAGAACAAATAGTCTTCTGCATTACCCATGCTTCGTATGTATCCAATACCTGTAAACCGCGCCCTAGCAACCCTCTACTAGTTAAAGGAAAAATACAAGATGGCAAAAAGAACTATATGCCAATACTTTTGTCCGTATGTCACTATGGATGCAACACTTCCAAACGTACTCATCATGGAGAAAAATCAACTCATCATACGGGGCAGCGCAGCTGTTCACTGGCTAAAGATGGCAGCAGGTCAAAAATGAAGAAAACAGTAAAAGGCGACTACAAGTGGCAGCACGGGCCACTCTGCGAACGGCAGGAGGCGGCTCGTGGTAGCCTAGACGGAGTCACGCAGGCTGACCACGCTGATGTAGCCTAACCCCAGAATAGCTGCACAGTACAGATAAGAAAGCGGAAGGCCCTCATGCGCACTTACGTAGTGCAGATGGGCGTCAACCCCTCGATGAAGTGCAACAGGCAAGAACCTTTGTCAGAGAGGAAACTGCGCAGCAATCACCGAGAACAGGTACAAAAGGCAAGATATACAGAACAGCAGAGACCCTAAAAAGCGTCACGATGTATCAGAACATAAGAATGTTTCGCCGAAATACACACTATGGCAGAGTGACAGGCACGTCTAGACCATGGACTAGAGCAGACAAGCAATGGTCGCGCGGCCGTGAAAGTGACGCGGCCGTGAAAGTGAAAGCGATAGCGGCCTGTAAGGGTGCCCGCGAACGATGCGCTTGAGCGATGCGCTTAATGAGGAAGAGATAGGAAAGCCAGATGGCGGCTGTGCGCGTGAATCGCGCGTGAATCGCAAGCTTTAGGCCACAAGCAAAAGCGTGTGGTCGGATTTCTAAAGCCCACTCACTAAATGTCTCGCCAGACCAGCGCATGCGCTGGCTCAGGCGAGACCTAAAAACCTAGCGAAGGCAATCTCATTGATTGTAAAAGTACTTAATTTTTGAATGCAGATTCTTCGGCTATGGCTGGCCAGCAGTACCACTGATCTTGGATTAAAATTAGCCTTCTGAATCTGGAATTTGAGTCAAGGATATGTTGCCTGCATCAGCCCATAGAGACACTTTACTAGGAACAGAGTTTGGGCCTGTACATGGGCTGGGAACAAGGCCCAGCATCTATTATAAACTGAACTGTTGTGCTCTAACTTGCAAAAAGATGTAACTGAAATGCCCGGAAAGAGAAGTGCAAACCTCTCACCAAGACGACAGAAAGGCTGTGCAGGGATAAGCTTGCATCAAACACTCCATAATGAACGGAATCATCCAGAAACCACAAGTATTTTGATGGCAAGCAAGTCAGATTCACCCTAAGAAGAATACTGCAACAGAGGTTGAGGCGCTGCATACACAAATTCCAAAACTGCAAGTGTTGTGAGCCTGCATTGTTCCTGACTTGTCTGGTCCCACTGGGGTGTACTTATCAGTTCACATCCACCCTCAGAGGGATAAGAAGGTTTTCACAGTTCCCCCCAGGTCTTTGGGTAGTGACACACGGGCTATAGCCAGCTTCATTCATAGAATGGTCCTTCTACCACTAGCTGTTCTTAGATATCTATGATTGAAGTCACAGGTGACCACTCTAACTGCCCCCCCCCCCCCTTCTAGTGGCTGTTACCAGCGCACAGGAATGCTAAATATCTATTTTTTTGATAGCTCCTTAAACCTGGACACCAACAGTTTTGTGACCTTTCTGTTAGTATTATGAACTCATTTGGATGCTGCGTGTAAACCTGCTCCAGTTTGGTCGGTGTTTTTGCTTGTTTTTAAAAAAAAAAAAAAATTTTTTTTACTGTTTTTGTGGATAAACCCGGCCATACGTGCACAAACCCATTGTATTTTCCCACTCTGCACCTAGTATTACAATGAAAGTCAAGAAGGTAAAGGAAGCAACTTGGTTGATTTGTTTGCAGTAGTAGTGGTCAGTCTGAGACACCAGTGGTAAATGGCAAGCTGTACACAAGACACTACCCAATAACCACTTACTTCCCAGGAACCTCACAAGTGAAGCTATTTAGACATTGATAATTCAATAAATAATCCATGTAGATATTGCAATAAATAAACCGATATCCACATATCAAAATGCATATCATTCAAGCGTGGAGGTATCCAATGACTGCAGATAAGTATATAATTGGGGTCTAAATTTCAGTATGCAAATTTTTTTGGGGGGGGAGTAAAATAACAGAAACATTTGATCTTTGGCTGTTAATCCATATTAAAACCCACCATGGATTCAATTAAACTATTTAGTACCCCCAAAATTAGTGATGCTGAATTAGTTCCGATTGACATCTTGAAATCAAATAATTTCGTTAAATAGATTTTAGATGATGATTAATTATTATCTGGCAAATTGATTAGGTCTTCTTAACTAGTTCATTATTGGCACATGACCTAGGTATGGTTTTACCTTTTAATACATTTTGTAATATGTTAGGTTTCAATGACTATTTGCTGTTTGGCATACTTACATAGTTTTACTAAATTCCAATAAAATAAACTAAAGCATAATTTTCTAGAAAATCCACTCATTAATTGGGAAGATCAATCCAACTTGTTTTCCTAACCCCCTTGAATGTTCCTGGCATCGACTTTATTTAAAATGTGTACCTTATAAAGTATCTATTTTGGATTCACAATGCCAGCAATTAATTTCCAAGAACTTAGGCATATTTAGTTTAAGGTAGACATAAACAATACTGGAAAGAAAAATGTCTGGTAAAAAGAAAACAAGAGCCTACGATACATATTACACAACAAGATCTAAACCCGATCACCCTGGGAGCGAAAAGAAAGTAATTCCTCCTTTCATGAGTCCTGTAAGTGTAAGGTTGTCAGAGGGTATGGGGGGGTTTAGCTGCGCTTTGTGCTGCACAGTTTGTCAGAGGGTAGCTGCATTTTACAGAACATGAATCACATGATATATTGGCTGAAGTTTTGAAGAAACGTGTTCAGTGGGGAGGGGGCAAGACCCTAAAGAAGCTTTCGACAAGGAACAACACTATCCACGATATGAATTAAATATAAAGAGAATATGATCTGTTTGTGAGAGGGATACACAAGAGCCTTCACCAAACAGGAAATGTGTAAAGTTAAACTCTACAAGTGCCTTCCCCTGCCATAAGCCTGCTTGCAGTCTTGATATCTTACGTTTCAGTAACACTTTTTAAAGGATACCGAAAGAAGAGGCAGTATGGTACTTCTGTTTTCACAAGGCCACCAGAAATGGCTTTTCCACTTCTCAAAACGATTACCCTGCATGCGTGTTAAATCATACCTTTAGACTTAAGCCAGGAAACTGATCCGATAGACTATGGCAGGCATGTGACATCATTTCTTTAGCTGCAGTTGCTTGTCCGACTCTCTTGTTGATTCTTCCAGCTAGAAGCTGCTGTGGTAATGGGCCATAATCTGAGTGACTCAAAATTTGTATGGCAATGAGATGGGTGAACATGCAGGGTAATTTTATCTCCCGGCTTGGGACACAGCATCTTAGGGTTACGTGGTGCATCGACCCCAGCAGCATCTGAGAAGGTGCACTGCCAAACACACAACAGAGAAAGGGATGCAGCCACATGAAGATGGTCCAATTTCCTACGGTTAGACACACAGGCTTAAGTCAGCCGCACCATTACAGTTTGGGATCCCTAAGGCCAGTAAGAGGTGCTGATGGTTGAAAAAATTCACTTTTTCAGGATAAGCAGGAGCATTGGCATGAAGGGAAATGATTACAATAAATTACGCAAATTGGTGTTAACTGTTGAGGTAAAATATAAAAAAACATAAAAAATATGGTTGATGTATAAGAGGTTAAGGATCAAGGAAGGAGCAATAGAAAAGGCTACTTAACTGCTGGAAAAGCATAAACAAGATGAGAGCCTGCTTAACGGGCTATTGTTGATGTCCTGATATTCCACTTAGCTAGCAACATTTATCTGTTTTGTGACACCTTATTGCCTCGTTGTTGTGGCAATTAAATAGCGTTTCAATTAAGATGACCCCTTGGCCTTTGTAACGTATTATAAAAAGCTAGATTTTACCCAAATTTTCCTGAGAGTGGTCTGGATCTATTTTCCAATTCCATAAGTCATTTAATGAACCGTTGGTTGGAAATAATTCAGCGTTACTAATGTGTTTCACATAATTTAGGATGAAAGGATTGCAAATCACTAGCAACTTCTATTGAGGATTACTAGTTATTAAACTTACCTGTACTCTATTCTTTTTAATATATTCATAATTGGTTAAACACTTTCTTAATATATTCACACGGAGGTATTCCTCAGCTTTTTCACTGGATACTTGATAACTAGTCCTCTTATTCAGCACTACACTGAATTACATTTATAAGACTTAAGATAAATGTTGATTTTTCCCTCAGGGAAATAACAATGGGTTCAAGCCACAAAATCGTAATAGAAATGCATGTGTGTATAATTATTTAATAAATATAATATGTAAGACAAATGGGGCCAGATGTACCAATATCTGGCCACAAAATATTGGTCCCCAATTGCAACCAGTATTTTTGTGACCAGTAAATATGTATAAGAACTGACCTATATACTAATAGGTCTGTTCCTTAAAATGCATATCATAGTGAGTCAGAATCAGACCTACTTCATGAATAATAATGAGGTAGGTCGCACATTGGCAGCCACTATGATTGGCAGAAATCACAGGAATGGTGGTCTGCTGGGGTCAGCACCCCACCAGGTCTGTGTTTGCTTTTAATAAAGCTAACTTTTTTGTTTAAATGCGACCCTTTTCCCTTAAGGAAACAGAACTGCATTTAAAACAAAAAGTTAACTTTTTGTGTATGTTTAAGAGTTGGCCGTGGTCCCCTTGACGACTACCTACTCCTCAACCAACTTTTATTTACATTAACAAATGGGAAGGGGTCCCAGAGGAATTCCTTCCCCTTGGTGAATGCATTATCATCTCCTCTCAGGTGTCGGTAAAATCTCAATGTTTTGTGACCAGATTTATGTTGGAAAACATTAATGCATAAGATACCGATTCAATATTTGGAAGGGATGCCTACAACATGGCTCTTCCAGATTTGGAATTGGTATTCATTCAGAATCCCTGTTAGGAGTCAGAAATACATTTTCGAATCCTAAAATGGAATTCCTTCATAACAAAAAGCATTTGAACAGTCTCAAATGCCGATTTTGATTGTTTGCTACCATTAAAATGCCTTGTACATCTGGCCCATGATTGCTTTAAAAGCACCCACTGTGGTATTAAAGATGCATTTGCATGATTTTTATTAAGAACATAGTCATTAAAAGTACTAAGCATTTCATCTTAATTTTCCTCCACATATACAGTCTTTGAATTCATTCCCCAACTATTTTAGAGCTTTCACATAATTCATTTTGCAGTCACAAAATGGAATGAGCTTATATTCAGATTGATTCAATACAAGCATTAGACACATTTTTAAATTAGCTGAAAAATATTCTAGAAATTTCGATAAAATGTTAATTAAAATTGTTAATACAAATCTTAATTATTTGTATGCAGGATATTTAGGTTTCTGATTTCAAATCAGATTGCTATTCCTAAAAAGAGTCTAAAAGCCATTGGAGCTTCACTGGGTCTAATCTGGCAGTGGGATGCCCTTCTAAAGAGAGCGTCTCTCATTCATTTAGATTTGGTGAATATTGAAAATTTCCCTAATAGAACAATCGGGCCATTAATGTTCATATAAAACATTGGGTCCTCTTCAGTTGACCCATACAAATTGGATTATACTTTCTCCAAACTTCATTTCAACATATGCTTAATTGAATTTATTGCCCCTTTGTGCCTATTTTTACATTTAAGGAGACAAGCATTTACTCTGCTGGACACAGGCCAAACAAACCATAAAAGGAACCAACGTAAACACAATAACACACGCGACATTCAACTGAACACCACTGCCCTAAGAAAAACATACCATGAAAGGACAAATCAATGTATAAGACAAAAATATAACTGTACTAGCTTTGAGAACTGAAGCTAGAATTAGAGAAAACAAAATATTACTGTTGCTACTCATATAACATCAATGTATGGCAGCATGATCTGAAAATTAAGCCTAGCAGCCCCACTATCACTCTTTAAACAGTGGCAAGGTCCCTTCTTTTGGAATGTGGGCCCGTAAAGGGAATCATCTCTGCAGGAAAATATAAAAATTCAGTAAATCATCCTTCAAAATCACACTAGTGGAATTGCCTCTCAGGATATAACTGCATTCCTTCTGTATTTTAGCCTCGTTTCTAGTGTTCTAGTGAATTTTGGTGAATAAATATGTTGTTACTACCATGAATAATGGAAGTTATCTGGTTGCACAATAATTAAGTGCAAGACTGTGGTCCCTCAAAACATGAACTACAACTTGTTTAGGTGTTAGCTAATTAGCCTTTTGTTATGACACTTGTGAGTTGTATCTAAATTGTTGAGGAAATATGATTTTCAAATGATCTTGAGTTAACTTGTATGACTGAAACATGCAGCATTTTCACAAGTGACCTCAAGCAAATTAAACATGAAGAGTGTACTGCCTGTGTCTTTTAGCTTATAATGCTTTTGTCATCTGTGGTATGCCAAGTGACAAAGTTTTACTATATAATGTCATCCTTATTTTGATTTTGTTCTCAAAGACTCACATTGCCAAGTTGTCATATCTTTCTTTATGGAACTAATTTATGTTTTAATCATATTAATTTGACATCAATATCTGTGACTGTCTCCAAAATGTTGCTTAAAATAGGAAGTCGGGGGGCGTGGCTTGGCATCGGCCAAGGTGGCCACAAGTTTGAGAGCTCCGCAGCTTCCTTCGCTTATCCTCCGGTAATCCGTACAGAATCCGCCTGACGGACGGGGCAAACCGGAGTGTCCATCCTATCCACCTATCCGATGGCAGCTATCGGATTAGGAACAACGATCCCACAAGGAAGACGGAGACAAGGCCTCTGCTGGCTGGGGATGGCCTGTGCTGGGTAGCCTGGGGGAGGCGGCAGGCGGAGGCGGACCGGGCCTTGGACCGGAGGGAGCCTAGCAGCATTCGTGTCCTGCTGCTCCAGTGCTGGAGCTCCCTTCGACAACCCCCGCTTCGAGAGAGACGCAGGGGGGACGTCCTGGAGTAGCAGCGGGGGTGAGCAGAGCAGACGCGGGAGTCAGAGCCCTTCCCCCTCCTCCCTTGTGGTGGGACTAGCAAGGCGACTGTGGAGCCCAGGAACCCACTGATTGTGGTGCCGGGGCCCCGGCTGGGCGGGACGGTTCGAGCTGGAGTGTACAGGAGCCGCGCCTCGTGGAGGTGGGGAGCCAGCGCTCACCTGACTTGGAGAAGAGACAGCGGCAGCCTGCAAAAGTGCACAGAAGAGCGAGGCTGCAGGGCTTGATCGGTCCCGCGGGGTGGAAGGCCGATGCAGAGACGGTACTCCCCAGTGCAATGGAGGTCAGTGATGGTCCCTGAGGCAGGTGCCCAGATCCTGGGGGAGACCCCCCCCCCCCATCGCGTGTCGGTGGCACTCTTTGGCTTCAGCTGTGGCACTCAACCTGGGAGTGAAAAAGGCAGCTGAGGACAAGATAGAGTGGCCGACCTGACGGTTGGACAGTGGCAACATGCCTGGTGGCGAGTAGACCCAGCTTTCTCTTCCTCTCCTCTCCCCGACAGTGGATGTGATCTATAGACCCCAGTGGTGGCACAGGCCGCTGGGAAGCTGAGGTGGGTGTGGCTGGTGCTGCCATCTGTGCTGTTGGCTCGCTGGCCGGAGACGGGGTGTCGTTGCGTGCGGTGGAATTGGGGGGGTTCTGGCCTCAGCTCCAGTGCCCAGGGATGACAACTGGTGGTAGACTGGAGGCGTCTCCCTCTCCCCCCTAGAGGGGCATCGAGTCCGGATCACCTGGGCGACTATCCCTTCCCCTGGCGGGCTGTTGCTGGTGTGGACCCGTTTGATGTCGCTGAGATCCAGGGGAGGTGGGACGGTGGAGGAATCGGGCCTAGTGGTAGCTGGTGGCCCGGGGGAGGCCCACCCCCTTCTTGTCCATGGCCCGTCGGGGCGTTGTCGGGAGTGACTATTCGAACCCAGTTCTAGACAAAAGTGGGGGCACAGGAGCGCTCCCCCAGGGTGGTCAAAATGCAGCCTAAAGGAGAGCCCCTGCCCCAGGCCTACAAACTTGATAAATACGCAGTGCCTAGGCAGTCGATAGTAGAGGGCGCTGCAGTGGCGGGAGGCCAGGAAGTGGTGGAGCCCTCTCTTGGGGCTAATATGGGGGCCATTCATGACTTGAGAACGACTCTTGAGTCAAAAATGGAAATGGCGACCATAGAAGTAACCCTCCTCTGCGCAGACATGAACAAGACATCAGACGAGGTCACAGTTGTGGAGACAAACATTAATGAACTCCAATCCACCACCCGCAAATTGGAAGATCGGGGCCAGCATTTGTCCCACCAGCACAAGATGATGGCCGCCAAGCTGGGAGATCAGGAAGGTAGGGCTCGTAGAAATAACATAAGAGTGGTGAGGATCCCCGAAGGGGTAGAGGGACCTAGAATGGACCTCTTTCTGGAGAGCATCATTGTCGACCACCTGAAGCCCAAACGCCTATCAAACTTTTTTTCTGTTGAGTGGGTTCATAGAGCACCGATACCAACGCCGAACCCCATGCCCCCCAGAACCATAATTGCCAGAATCCTTAATTGCCGCGACTGAGATGCCATATTGCAAGTTGCTCGCTCCAGGGAAGGTCTTCCGATTGAAAATGCAACAATCCGGTTCTTTCCAGACTTTACCCTCTAGGTGCAGCACCAACAGCACACCTTCGAGGAGGTCAAGAGAGCACTACGTGCTGAAAATCTCAAGTACATGATGCTGTTTCCGGCCAAACGCTTGGGTGTTGGATAACGGCAGGTTGTGGTACTTTACAGCGCTGGAGAAGGTGTGGCGCTGGCTTGGAGGCGACAACCGCGATCGGAGCGTGAGCAGCGGCGACCCGGGGATCGGCGAGGGGGCTATCCCAGTGAGCTGCACGAAGACGCATCAGGTGAAAGAACCTCCCCGGAGGTTCACCCTCAGAGCCCGCCTAAGTAGATATGTTTTGGGGGCACAACGTACTCCACTTGAGGTCGACACAATGGCGGAGGAGGGCCATATTGGACACAAGCCCTTGGAGGCTCCAAGGGCGTCATGGACTGGGGATCGACCTCGGGTCTTCTCTCCATTTGAAGGTCACGTAAGTGATGAGACTGTCTCTATGATACACGAATGGACATACAGTAGACATCAGATACGTACAGGAGAGGGGGGGGCGCTATCTGTCTAGATATGGCGGTGCTATCTGACCCCAGTGCACTGTGATGAGGACAGTGTAGCGACAGGCGCTCTGAAAATTGGGGATGTGGGTTGTTTTAGACCTGTGGTGCAGGGTAGCAGGGTGGGGGGTGTTTCCAATGGGGGAATGTTTGTGCAGTTTTAAGCTATGCATGCTTTATGTTTTTTCTGATTCAGTTCTAGTGACACCAGCACATGAGGTACACAACATTCAGACATGGGGGCAGGGGTGAGGGGAGGGCGGCCTGGTGGGAGGGTTAGTCACATTTTACCTTACTCAACATATGGTATCACAATCTGTGACCATATGAAGGTCTTGACATGGAAGGTCAACAGCCTAAGTGATAAAATTAAGCGCACCATGGTCTTGCAGTACCTCTGTAGACAATCCCCCGATTTCGTTTTTCTGCAGGAAACCCACTTGCGGGTTAACCATTACCTAGCACTCAATAGGTTTGGATACACTCTCCTGGTCCACGCGGAGTTCACGACATGCTCTGGAGGCGTGGCAATCCTAGTCAAGAATACTGTTCCCTTCCTGCCGGGTCGTATTTGGCAGAATCCTCTGGGCAGATATGTGGCGCTGACTGGAATGTGGGAGGGTCATGCTCTCAATCTGTGCTCCACATATATACCACCGAGGTCACATACGGATACCTTTCCGGAGCTTACCAAAACACTACTTGACATGCCCCCGGGTGTCTTAATACTGGGTGGAGACATAAATGCTACAATGTCCCCGGATCTTGATAGAGTTACGGTATCTCCTCGGGCCGCCGGTCCGGAGGCGTTACGGGCATTCGTGGACATGATGGGGCTAATCAACCTGTGGCAGGCACAGAACCCCACTGCTAGGCAGTATACGCACCTCTCGGCGGCGCGCGGCAGCGGGTCATGCTTGGACTACATCTTCACACAGTACACACATGCGGGGCAGTTCTGCAAAGCACGGCATAGAGTGCGGGGCATATCGGACCATTCCCCAGTTGAGGTGCTACTCCGGGGCCCCTGCCCGGGACCACACCCTCCCACCACGTATAGATCCCTGGCACTTTAAGGACTGAGAGTTTAGAGATATGTTTAGGGAACGAACGGAACAATATTTTAATGATAACTCAGGATCAGTCAATTCGTATTGTACCCTGTGGGAGGCCTATAAGGTAATGGCCAGGGGATATATTCAGGCGGAACTGGGGGGCAAGAGGAAGGAGCGGCGGCCCAATGCACAGAGTTGGGACGGGAAATTTCAGCCATTGACACACAACTGGGGCAAGAGGGGGATTCTGATTCTAAAAAACCTAAGACACTCAGAGAAGAATACTTCTCGCGTGTCACAAGGGCAGAGAGGAGATCTCTGGTGGGAGTACATCCTCACGTAGTAAACTCTGAATCACAAGAAGTACCCCACAGTTAGAGATGACGGTAAATAAACCTTGGTTAGGTATGGGAAGGTGATTACTGAAGCATCCTAATTATTGCCCACTGGGTTGTGGGAAAGGAAAGAATTCCTTTTGTTTTAATTACCCTCACACACCCTAGTGGTGTCATGCTTCATCATCGGGTCACCCTGACTCCTAAAGGTCCGGGTGGGCTCAACCGTGTTTCAGGGAGCTGTTGGTAGATGTGGCCAGGGGGTCCTAAAGATAAAAATCCTCATATGGTTCCCGGTATCCCTTTATTCTTGGAGTCGTCTGGGATATTAAAAAGTACAAGCATATAAAGGGTCACTTGGATGTTTGTGGTCCTATGACCCTAGTGCCAACATGTTTCAGCCCACCAATTGGCCCAAAACGGGTCCTGGGCTTTCTTCAGTGCAATAAATATAGAAGTTCCCTCCCTGGTTATGGCAGTGGATAATTATCATGCTACTCCTATTTTGTGATAAAGGGTAGATAGCTGCTCCTTTTGTGAAAAAACAAAAGACAAACTTATCTTTAGTTTAGAGGATATTGTTCCTTCCTCTCCATCTGTAGGGAAAAGAAAAACAAAAGAGAAAGCATAACGCAACAACATTTTTGTAGTAACCGTTGCTTCCCATGGGTGAAGTGCTTAAAAGGTACACCCATGCTCATCCATCAGGATGGGTGATTATAAGCCATCAAAAAGTGTCATATGCACACTTCGTTATCTCTTCTCAATCAATTATACCGTGTCAATTTGTGTTGTATATCGTGCAGTGGCGACATACATCGCATTCAAAATCTATTCTATATTGATGTATATGTAGTTGCGCTAAAAACACCAACGTGACACTCACATCAAACCACACAGAACATTACTCTCACATTCATAGTGCATTTACACTTGATATACATTCCTCTCTCCCTTACCCCGTCTTGAGGTATAGCATCACGGGGAGTTGCAGTCGGAGGGGTAGCCCTCTAGTCACACACTGACTATCATGTTGAAATGCCCGTAGCGAGTTGCGGCGTAAACATATGGGAGACAAGGAGAAAAAGCAGGCGTGCATGAGCCTTTTAAAATTTCCATATTGATTGTCAATGACCCCGCATACCTGTAACCGATGTGTCACGAAAGTTGCAGTATACACTACTTACATCGTCAACGGTCCTGCCCCGCGTTCGAACCTACTTAGACCTGCATCCCCGGGCTTTCGCCCTGGTCCATGTCTGTCGCCCGTATATGAAGGGAGCAGGAAGACGCGGTGAGCCTCGTACCGGGGGCGGTTCCCGCGAAACGAGTACCACGTGACCGGACATAGTCCACGTTACCGTGATGCGTCCAGGGGAGTTGGGACATGTAGTCCAGTGCTCCGTCTAGATTCTTATACCCGCATTGCGGTTAAAAGTGAAATATTTTTGGCACTTAGGATTCCTATATCAATCCTTATACGCTCTAATTGGTGGCGAATGGATGGCGGATATAGTGATCTGCGTTCCCATAAAATAAATTGAGCCTGAACTGCGATATGTTCGTGTTGTTCTCCTCAATTCAAATTGTAACTTTATTGGGAATACAACATTCTTTTATATAAAAGAACCGCACTGGGTTAAAAACTGTGATCGTCATTACTATCAGTGTGTGATTTTTTCGGGTATGGCAATGGTTACTCTTAGACCCTCCCCGGGGGGTGGGTGAATTTAAGGTCTGTTTTTTAGATGCCAAACAGCCACATCAGGAGGATTGCAAAAACTTTATTGATATTGTCACATGACGTTTTGTATACAAATGTTGGTCTATCCTACATTTTGCAAGTTTCAGTTAGTTATTCGAATATCACGGGTCTTAACACGGGTTAGAGACATCATGTGGGTGGGTATGATGTGCAATACACTCGCGTATTTGATACTGGAGGGTACATAAAACTATCCCTTATAAGTTGTGTGAGAAGGTCAGTTTACATGACGCATCGTGTTGTTTGTAATTGATGTCGTAATGCATATTATCAGACTTGCCCAGACCCACTCATGAATGAGATGGTGAGGTTAATCACGGGTCATTCATTACCCCTATTTGTGATTCAAGTGATTCCATGGAATTGAATCATTCAGGCCCCTTTCATGTGTCCTCAGACGGTACACCCAGCGTTGTTCACGTTCAAGGAGTCTTTTCGCCATGTTGCCTGCACCCTTGAGTTTTTCAATAACTGTCCATTTCAGATCTTTGACAGTATGGTTCTTTTCCAAGTAATGCGATGTTAGTTTAGTTGCAGTTATGGCCCGTCTGATTGTACTGCGGTGCTCGCTAATGCGGACCTTCACCTTCCGGTTTGTCATGCCCACGTACATGAGCTGGCAGGGGCACGTGATAAGGTACACCACATGTTCTGAATTACAATTAGTATGTGCCCGTTGTTCCCACGGGTAACCTAATCCTAGGTTAATGTGCTTTGTATGCTCGGTGAACGGGCGTACCACACATGTGCCGCAGGGATAGTGGCCCATGACGGAAGGTTGGTTCCACAGTGTCAACTGAGAGGTGGTTTTAGATTTAAATGCATCTGTGTGGACCAGGGAGTCTCTAAGACTCCTGTTTCTCTTGAAGGAGAACATTGGTTTCTCAAATGTGAATGTATTTGATGTCAGAATGGACCATTTTTTATTTATGATCTTTTTAATCTCATTCGATGAAGAGTTATATGTCGTGACACAGATCAATGTATTCGATTCTGGTTTTTGATTGGTCTCTAGTAGAGCAGCTCTAGGAGTATTCCTGGATCTCTTGCGTACTCTATCAATGATGTTCTTGGGGTATGCTTTCTGCTGTAATTTCACACTTAATTTATCCGCCTCCTTGCGGAAATCATTCAAGTCCGTGCAGTTCTTACGGACCCTGAGAAATTGTCCAACCAGTAGATTCTCCCTCAGGGCCCGTGGATGTGCACTGTCAAAATGTAACAGGCTGTTCCTATCGGTAGGTTTCGTGTATAACGAACTCACTAGCCTGCCTTCCCTTGCGATGATATTTATGTCCAGAGGGTAAAGTCAGTGATGCTATTAAGGTCACCTTTCCAGATGATCAGGATGTCATCTATGTACCTAACCCATTTCTGGATTTTGTCTGAGAATGGGTTCGCTGACCAGATGTGTTCCTCCTCGAAGTGGCTCATGTACAGGCGCGCTATACTTGGCGCGAACGTACTGCCCATGGAAGTCCCATGGACTTGGAGGAACATCTGGTCTTCAAATTTAAAGAAATTCTCAGTAAGGGCAAGATGCATCAATTTTATGATCCAATTTACAGGTGCCTCCCACTGCCATTCTTCCTTGTGTAGTAGTTGTTCGATGACTCGTAGGCTCTCCTGTTGTGGAATACTAGTATAGAGAGCTTCTACGTCCAGGCACATCATGATGTTATGTTTAGGATCATATTCTGTGTCTGTCAAGATGTTGAGCAGGTGTTTTGTGTCCTGGACATAGGATTTGGTTTTGGTCACTAGGGGTCTCAAGAACCAATCCGTATATTTGGATAGGGGTTCCAAAAGGGACCCGATCCCCGATACAATGAGCCTTCCTGGCGGTGGAATTTTTCCTTTGTGGATTTTTGGTATCGTATAGAATAGGGGTATCCTAGGGTCTTCAGAGTTCAGGAAAATCGTGTTCCTTCTTAGTAATCCATATGAGGTTGTTCTGGTGGAGATTATATCCTATGTAGTGAGTAAGTGAAACAATAGGTGCTCTTTATTGCAAATCGAAGATTTGTTAAAAGTTCAACAGGAAAATGTATCCAAGAAAGGCCCTACAGCTGCGCGCTGCTCAAATTACGAAAAAACCTAAGACACTCAGAGAAGAATACTTCTCGCGTGTCACAAGGGCAGAGAGGAGATCTCTGGTGGGAATACGTCCTCCCGTAGTAAGCTCTGAATCACAAGAAGTACCCCACAGTTTGAGATAACGGTAAATAAACCCTGGTTAGGTATGGGAAGGTGATTACTGAAGCATCCTAATTATTGCCCACTGGGTTGTGGGAAAGGAAAGAATTCCTTTTGTTTTAATTACCCTCACACACCCTAGTGGTGTCATGCTTCATCATCGGGTCACCCTGACTCCTAAAGGTCAGGGTGGGCTCAACCGTGTTTCAGGGAGCTGTTGGTAGATGTGGCCAGGGGGTCCTAAAGATAAAAATCCTCAGATGGTTCCCGGTATCCCTTTATTCTTGGAATCATCTGGGATATTAAAAATTACAAGCATATAAAGAGTCACTTGGATGTTTGTGGTCCTATGACCCTAGTGCCAACATGTTTCAGCCCACCAATTAGCCCAAAACGGGTCCTGGGCTTTCTTCAGAGCAATAAATGTAGAAGTTCCCTCCCTGGTTATGGCAGTGGATAATTATCACGCTACTCCTATTTTGTGATAAAGGGCAGATAGCTGCTCCTTTTGTGAAAAAACAAAAGACAAACTTATCTTTAGTTTAGAGGATATTGTTCCTTCCTCTCCATCTGTAGGGAAAAGAAAAACAAAAAGAGAAAGCATAACGCAACAACATTTTTGTAGTAACCGTTGCTTCCCATGGGTGATGTGCTTAAAAGGTACACCCATGCTCATCCATCAGGATGGGTGATTATAAGCCATCAAAAAGTGTCATATGCACACTTCGTTATCTCTTCTCAATCAATTATACCGTGTCAATTTGTGTTGTATATCGTGCATTGGCGACATACATCGCATTCTAAATCTATTCTATATTGATGTATATGTAGTTGCGCTAAAAACACCAACGTGACACTCACATCAAACCACACAGAACATTAATCTCACATTCATAGTGCATTTACACTTGATATACATTCCTCTCTCCCTTACCCCGTCTTGGTAGAGGTATAGCATCACGGGGAGTTGCAGTCGGAGGGGTAGCCCTCTAGTCACACACTGAATATCACGTTGAAATGCCCGTAGCTAGTTGCGGCGTAAACATATGGGAGACAAGGAGAAAAAGCAGGCGTGCATGAGCCTTTTAAAATTTCCATATTGATTGTCAATGCCCCCGCATACCTGTAACCGATGTGTCACGAAAGTTGCAGTATACACTACTTACATCGTCAAGGGTCCTGCCCCGCGTACGAACCTACTTAGACCTGCATCCCCGGGCTTTCGCCCTGGTCCATGTCTGTCGCCCGTATATGAAGGGAGCAGCAAGATGCGGTGAGCCTCGTACCGGGGGCGGTTCCCGCGAAACGAGTACCACGTGACCGGACATAGTCCACGTTACCGTGATGCGTCCAGGGGAGTTGGGACATGTAGTCCAGTGCTCCGTCTAGATTCTTATACCCGCATTGCGGTTAAAAGTGAAATAATTTTGGCACTTAGGATTCCTATATCAATCCTTGTACGCTCTAACTGGTGGCGAATGGATGGGGGATATAGTGATCTGCGTTCCCATAAAATAAATTGAGCCTGAACTGCGATATGTTCGTGTTGTTCTCCTCAATTCAAATTGTAACTTTATTGGGAATACAACTTTCTTTTATATAAAAGAACCGCTCTGGGTTAAAAACTGTGATCGTCATTACTATCAGTGTGTGATTTTTTCGGGTATGGCAATGGTTACTCTTAGACCCCCCCGGGGGTGAGTGAATTTAAGGTCTATTTTTTAGATGCCAAACAGCCACATCAGGAGGATTGCAAAAACTTTATTGATATCGTCACATGACGTTTTGTATACAAATCTTGGTCTATCCTACATTTTGCAAGTTTCAGTTAATGTCATTCGAATATCACGGGTCATAACACGGGTTAGAGACATCATGTGGGTGGGTATGATGTGCAATACACTCGCGTATTTGATACTGGAGGGTACATAAAACTATCCCTTATAAGTTGTGTGAGAAGGTCAGTTTACATGACGCATCGTGTTGTTTGTAATTGATGTCGTAATGCATATTATCAGACTTGCCCAGACCCACTCATGAATGAGATGGTGAGGTTAATCACGGGTCATTCATTACCCCTATTTTTGATTCAAGTGATTCTATGGAATTGAATAATTCAGGCCCCTTTCATGTGTCCTCAGACGGTACACCCAGCGTTGTTCACGTTCAAGGAGTCTTTTCGCCATGTTGCATGCACCCTTGAGTTTTTCAATAACTGTCCATTTCAGATCTTTGTCAGTATGGTTCTTTTCCAAGTAATGCGATGTTAGTTTAGTTGCAGTTATGGCCCGTCTAATTGTACTGCGGTGCTCGCTAATGCGGACCTTCACCTTCCGGTTTGTCATGCCCACGTACATGAGCTGGCAGGGGCACGTGATAAGGTACACCACATGTTCTGAATTACAATTAGTATGTGCCCGTTGTTTCCACGGGTAACCTAATCCTAGGTTAATGTGCTTTGTATGCTCGGTGAACGGGCATACCACAAATGTGCCGCAGGGATAGTGGCCCATGACGGGAGGTTGGTTCCACAGTGTCAACTGAGAGGTGGTTTTAGATTTAAATGCATCTGTGTGGACCAGGGAGTCTCTAAGACTCCTGTTTCTCTTGAAGGAGAACATCGGTTTCTCAAATGTGAGTGTATTTGATGTCAGAATGGACCATTTTTTATTTATGGTCTTTTTAATCTCATTCGATGAAGAGTTATATGTCGTAACACAGATCAGTGTATTCGATTCTGGTTTTCGATTGGTCTCTAGTAGAGCAGCTCTAGGAGTGTTCCTGGATCTCTTGCGCGCCCTATCAATGATGTTCTTGGGGTATGCTTTCTGCTGTAATATCACACTTAATTTATCCGCCTCCTTGCGGAAATCATTCAGATCCGTGCAGTTCCTACGGACCCTGAGAAATTGTCCAACCGGTAGATTCTCCCGCAGGGCCCGTGGATGCGCTGCACTGTCAAAATGTAACAGGCTGTTCCTATCGGTAGGTTTCGTGTATAACGAACTCACTAGCCTGCCTTCCCTTGCGATGATATTTATGTCCAGAAATGAAACTTGTTCACTATTGAATGTTAGTGTGAACCGCAAATGTGGATTGAGGTTGTTTATCCAGAGGGTAAAGTCAGTGATGCAATTAAGGTCACCTTTCCAGATGATCAGGATGTCACCTATGTACCTAACCCATTTCTGGATTTTGTCTGAGAATGGGTTCGCTGACCAGATGTGTTCCTCCTCAAAGTGGCTCATGTACAGGCACGCTATACTTGGCGCGAACGTACTACCCATGGAAGTCCCATGGACTTGGAGGAACATCTGGTCTTCGAATTTAAAGAAATTCTCAGTAAGGGCAAGATGCATCAATTTTATGATCCAATTTACAGGTGCCTCCCACTGCCATTCTTCCTTCTGTAGTAGTTATTCGATGACTCGTAGGCTCTCCTGTTGTGGAATACTAGTATAGAGAGCTTCTACGTCCAGGCACATCATGATGTTATGTTTAGGATCATATTCTGTGTCTGTCAAGATGTTGAGCAGGTGTTTTGTGTCCTGGACAAAGGATTTGATTTTGGTCACTAGGGGTTTCAAGAACCAATCCGTATATTTGGATAGGGGTTCCAAAAGGGACCCTATCCCCGATACAATGGGCCTTCCTGGTGGTGGAATTTTCCCTTTGTGGATTTTTGGTATTGTATAGAATAGGGGTATCCTAGGGCCTTCAGCGTTCAGGAAATCGTGTTCCTTCTTAGTAATCCACTTGTCTTCTAGGGCTTCTTTTGTGAGGGTCTCAATGGTTTTCTTGAGACGGTTCATGGGGTCTCTCTGGATCTTCTTGTAGTGTCGTCCATCTGACAGAAGGGTCAGGCATGCTTCTCGGTATGAACTGGTATTTTGTATTACCGTGGCTCCGCCTTTGTCGGCCGGTTTTACCACGATGTCATCCCTCATGCTCCAGTTTTTCAGAGCCTCTCGTTCCCTCTTACTTAGATTGTTAAAAACGTTCATCCTCGGTTGTAGTTTTTCCACTTCTTTGGTCACTGCTTCCTCAAACGTGACTACCTCCGAGGGCAGAAGTGACGTTGGGGGGCAAAAAGTAGATTTAAGTCGGAGGTTAGTGTGGCCGGTGTCTTTCTCAGGTTCCTGTGTAGCTGCAAAAAATGCTTTGATCCTTACTTTGCGGATAAACTCACTGAGTTCCCATCTCAGCCGGAATTTGTCTAGAAAGGCCGTGGGCACAAAACCCAAGCCTTTGTTTAGAACTTTTTGTTAGTCCGGACTGAGTGTAGTATCTGAGAGGTTCACCACTAGTCCCTTATCGGGCTCGTACTGGGTTGCTGGCCTCTGGTCTGGCTTCTGGTGTTCACGTTGGTTCTGTCTTCCTCCCATTGGACTTGTCGGTTTCCTCTCCGTCCGCGCTTGCCTCTCCTCCCTCCCTGGCCTAAAAAACGAGTCTGATTAAAATTTGGCTGGAAGAAGGGTGGTGCTGGATACTGGGGTGGACCGTGGAATGGTATTTGGCCAAAAGGGCCCGGCCAGGGGTACATCTGTGGTTGGGGGTAACCTTGGTTGAGACCCCCTCTTCTGGGACGTCTTGGTCTTCCCCTCCCATTCTTTGAAGATGATGAATTGCCACTTGACCAGTCATCATATTCTGACTCCGATGTTCCTGAGTCCCCTTGATAAGAAGATCCAGGGTCCGAATCCTGCTGTCACTTATAATCATCTTTTATATAAGGATAGACTCTCTTATGGGAGAATTTTTTAAGGTCCTTTTGGAGCTTACTGATTTTATTCTGCATCAAATAGTCCTTGTGTTCCCCTATTTCCTTATTAACCTCTTCTAGTTTTTTCTTAAAGAGGCTAATCTTGATTTCTGTTGCAAGGGCGCCCTCACTGGTCTTAATTTTTATTAGGAGTGCCTCTGATATTCTTTTTGCCGTGTTTATAATTAGAATGAGCCAATCGCGTGTGCATCGCCACGCGATCAGTGACCTTTCTTAAAAAGGGGGTCTTCCAAAAATATTCTGGGTGCGTTGGTAACCCAAAGGCCTGGAGGTGCTGCATTTCCACGCAGGTATTCTGTCATTATAGCACCATGCATGAGTACCTTCATTTGATTACATTTTAACTCTTTTAACTCATCCCAATTTTGTGCTTGGTTAAGGCTTTGATTGATGTTGGTGTCCGGTAGAAGTGACGGGGCCGCTAAAATGGCTAATGCCATTTCTTCTGTGTAACCAATGCCCAGTGCTTCCGTCATTTTGGTTGTTAAGTGAATGGGGAATTGTTAGATGTATATGATGTTGTTCTGGTGGAGATTATATCCTATGTAGTGAGTAAGTGAAACAATAGGTGCTCTTTATTGGAAATCGAAGATTTGTTAAAAGTTCAACAGGAAACTTTTTCCAAGAAAGGCCCTACAGCTGCGCGCTGCTCAAATTACAAAAAAACCTAAGACACTCAGAGAAGAATACTTCTCGCGTGTCACAAGGGCAGAGAGGAGATCTCTGGTGGGAATACGTCCTCCCGTAGTAAACTCTGAATCACAAGAAGTACCCCACAGTTAGAGATGACGGTAAATAAACCTTGGTTAGGTATGGGAAGGTGATTACTGAAGCATCCTAATTATTGCCCACTGGGTTGTGGGAAAGGAAAGAATTCCTTTTGTTTTAATTACCCTCACACACCCTAGTGGTGTCATGCTTCATCATCGGGTCACCCTGACTCCTAAAGGTCAGGGTGGGCTCAACCGTGTTTCAGGGAGCTCTTGGTAGATGTGGCCAGGGGGTCCTAAAGATAAAAATCCTCAGATGGTTCCCGGTATCCCTTTATTCTTGGAATCGTCTGGGATAATAAAAATTACAAGCAGGAAACAGACGAGTCCAATGGGAGGAAGACAGAACCAACGTGAACACCAGAAGGCAGACCAGAGGCCAGCAACCCAGTACGAGCCTGATACAGGACTAGTGGTGAACCTCTCAGATACAACACTCAGTCCGGACTAACAAAAAGTTCTAAACAAAGGCTTGGGTTTTGTGCCCACGGCCTTTCTAGACAAATTCCGGCTGAGATGTGAACTCAGTGAGTTTTTCCGCAAAGTGAGGATCAAAGCATTTTTTGCAGCTACACAGGAACCTGAGAAAGACACCGGCTACACTAACCTCCGACTTAAATCTACTTTTTGCCCCCCAACGTCACTTCTGCCCTCGGAGGTAGTCACGTTTGAGGAAGCAGTGACCAAAGAAGTGGAAAAACTACAACCGAGGATGAAAGTTTTTAACAATCTAAGTAAGAGGGAACGAGAGGCTCTGAAAAACTGGAGCATGAGGGATGACATCGTGGTAAAACCGTCCGACAAAGGCGGAGCCACGGTAATACAAAATACCAGTTCATACCGAGAAGCATGCCTGACCCTTCTGTCTGATGGACGACACTACAAGACAATCCAGAGAGACCGCACGAACCGTCTCAAGAAAACCATTGAGACCCTCACAAAAGAAGCCCTAGAAGACAAGTGGATTACTAAGAAGGAACACGATTTCCTGAACTCTGAAGACCCTAGGATACCCCTATTCTATACGATACCAAAAATCCACAAAGGGAAAATTCCACCGCCAGGAATGCCCATTGTATCGGGGATCGGGTCCCTTTTGGAACCCCTATCCAAATATACGGATTGGTTCTTGAGACCCCTAGTGACCAAAATCAAATCCTAGGTCCACGACACAAAACACCTGCTCAACATCTTGACAGACACAGAATATGATCCTAAACATAACATCATGATGTGCCTGGACGTAGAAGCTCTCTATACTAGTATTCCACAACAGGAGAGCCTACGAGTCATCGAACAACTACTACACAAGGAAGAATGGCAGTGGGAGGCACCTGTAAATTGGATCATAAAATTGATGCATCTTGCCCTTACTGAGAATTTCTTTAAATTCGAAGACCAGATGTTCCTCCAAGTCCATGGGACTTCCATGGGCAGTACGTTCGCGCCAAGTATAGCATGCCTGTACATGAGCCACTTCGAGGAGGAACACATCTGGTCAGCGAACCCATTCTCAGACAAAATCCAGAAATTGGTTAGGTACAAAGATGACATCCTGATCATCTGGAAAGGTGACCTTAATAGCATCACTGACTTTACCCTCTGGATAAACAACCTCAATCCACATTTGCGGTTCACACTAACATTCAATAGTGAACAAGTTTCATTTCTGGACATAAATATCATCGCAAGGGAAGGCAGGCTAGTGAGTTCGTTATACACGAAACCTACCGATAGGAACAGCCTGTTACATTTTGACAGTGCACATCCACGGGCCCTGAGGGAGAATCTACCGGTTGGACAATTTCTCAGGGTCCGTAGGAGCTGCACGGACCTGAATGATTTCCGCAAGGAGGCGGATAAATTAAGTGTGAAATTACAGCAGAAAGCATACCCCAAGAACATCATTGATAGGGTACGCAAGAGATCCAGGAATACTCCTAGAGCTGCTCTACTAGAGACCAATCAAAAACCAGAATCGAATTGATCTGTGTCACGACATATAACTCTTCATCGAATGAGATTAAAAAGATCATAAATAAAAAATGGTCCATTCTGACATCAAATACACTCACATTTGAGAAACCGATGTTCTCCTTCAAGAGAAACAGGAGTCTTAGAGACTCCCTGGTCCACACAGATGCATTTAAATCTAAAACCACCTCTCAGTTGACACTGTGAAACCAACCTCCCGTCATGGGCCACTATCCCTGCTGCACATATGTGGTATGCCCGTTCACCGAGCATACAAAGCACATTAACCTAGGATTAGGTTACCCGTGGGAACAACGGGCACATACTAATTGTATTTCAGAACATGTTGTGTACCTGATCACGTGCCCCTGCCAGCTCATGTACGTGGGCATGACAAACCGGAAGGTGAAGGTCCGCATTAGCGAGCACCGCAGTACAATCAGACGGGCCATAACTGCAACTAAACTAACATCGCATTACTTGGAAAAGAACCATACTGACAAAGATCTGAAATGGACAGTTATTGAAAAACTCAAGGGTGCAGGCAACATGGCGAAAAGACTCCTTGAACGTGAACAACGCTGGGTGTACCGCCTGAGGACACATGAAAGGGGCCTGAATGATTCAATTCCATGGAATCACTTGAATCAAAAATAGGGGTAATGAATGACCCGTGATTAACCTCACCATCTCATTCATGAGTGGGTCTGGGCAAGTCTGATAATATGCATTACGACATCAATTACAAACAACACGATGCTCTATGTAAACTGACCTTCTCACACAACTTATAAGGGATAGTTTTATGTACCCTCCAGTATCAAATACGCAAGTGTATTGCACATCATACCCACCCACACGATGTCTCTAACCTGTGTTAAGACCCATGATATTCGAATGACATTAACTGAAACTTGCAAAATGTAGGATAGACCAACATTTGTATACAAAACGTCATGTGACGATATCAATAAAGTTTTTGCAATCCTCCTGATGTGGCTGTTTGGCATCTAAAAACAGACCTTAAATTCACTCACCCCGGGGATCTAAGAGTAACCATTGCCATACCCGAAAAATTCACACACTGATAGTAATGACAATCACAGTTTTTAACCCAGAGCGGTTCTTTTATATAAAAGAAAGTTGTATTCCCAATAAAGTTACAATTTGAATTGAGGAGAACAACACGAACATATCGCAGTTCAGGCTCAATTTATTTTATGGGAACGCAGATCACTATATCCGCCATCCATTCGCCACCAATTAGAGCGTATAAGGATTGATATAGGAATCCTAAGTGCCAAAAATATTTCACTTTTAACCGCAATTGCGGGTATAAGAATCTAGACGGAGCACTGGACTACATGTCCAAACTCCCCCGGACGCATCACGGTAACGTGGACTATGTCCGGTCACGTGGTACTCGTTTCGCGGGAACCGCCCCCGGTACGAGGCTCACCGCGTCTTCCTGCTCCCTTCATATATGGGCGACAGACATGGACCAGGGCGAAAGCCCGGGGATGCAGGTCTAAGTAGGTTCGTACGCGGGGCAGGACCCTTGACGATGTAAGTAGTGTATACTGCAACTTTCGTGACACATCGGTTACAGGTATGCGGGGCATTGACAATCAATATGGAAATTTTAAAAGGCTCATGCACGCCTGCTTTTTCTCCTTGTCTCCCATATGTTTACGCCGCAACTCGCTACGGGCATTTCAACATGATAGTCAGTGTGTGACTAGAGGGCTACCCCTCCAACTGCAACTCCCCGTGATGCTATACCTCTCCCAAGACGGGGTAAGGGAGAGAGGAATGTATATCAAGTGTAAATGCACTATGAATGTGAGATTAATGTTCTGTGTGGTTTGATGTGAGTGTCACGTTGGTGTTTTTAGCGCAACTACATATACATCAATATAAAATAGATTTAGAATGCGATGTATGTCGCCACTGCACGATATACAACACAAATTGACACAGTATAATTGATTGAGAAGAGATAACGAAGTGTGCATATGACACTTTTTGATGGCTTATAATCACCCATCCTGATGGATGAGCATGGGTGTACCTTTTAAGCACATCACCCATGGGAAGCAACGGTTACTACAAAAATGTTGTTGCGTTATGCTTTCTCTTTTTGTTTTTCTTTTCCCTACAGATGGAGAAGAAGGAACAATATCCTCTAAACTAAAGATAAGTTTGTCTTTTGTTTTTTCACAAAAGGAGCAGCTATCTGCCCTTTATCACAAAATAGGAGTAGCATGATAATTATCCACTGCCATAACCAGGGAGGGAACTTCTATATTTATTGCCCTGAAGAAAGCCCAGGAACCGTTTTGGGCCAATTGGTGGACTGAAACATGTTGGCACTAGGGTCATAGGACCACAAACATCCAAGTGACCCTTTATATGCTTGTAATTTTTAATATCCCAGACGATTCCAAGAATAAAGGGATACCGGGAACCATCTGAGGATTTTTATCTTGAAGACCCCCTGGCCACATCTACCAAGAGCTCCCTGAAACACGGTTGAGCCCACCCTGACCTTTAGGAGTCAGGGTGACCCGATGATGAAGCATGACACCACTAGGGTGTGTGAGGGTAATTAAAACAAAAGGAATTCTTTCCTTTCCCACAACCCAGTGGGTAATAATTAGGATGCTTCAGTAATCACCTTCCCATACCTAACCAGGGTTTATTTACCGTTATCTCAAACTGTGGGGTACTTCTTGTGATTCAGGATTCTGATTCTACTCTGGGCTACCGGCGGCGCCTCAAACAGAGGGAGCTAAAAGATCTGGAGAAGAATGCAGCCCGCATGCGATAGCCTCGCAGAGTCGTTTGTATGACCTAGGCGATAAGGCCAACAAACTAATAGCGTGGCTGGAAAGGAGGGACAGGGACCGAAACTGGGTCCGGGAGCTGCAGACTCCTGACAGTTCCCCTTGCACATTCGGGGCGGCCATAGCCGAGGCCTTCGCAGCCTATTATGAAACACTATATGAGTCGGTCTCCTGTAGAACGGGAGACGACAGCACTGAACTGCTTAAGTATATCTCCCTACTAGAGCTCTCGGCGGAAGATAGAGAGGAACTAGACCGAGACCTCACAATGGAGGAGGTAGTAGGTGCTATTCGTGATTCGTGGAAGAGGTGTGGCGCAGCGGCCAGGGTGCCTGACTCCGGACCACGGGGATCACGGCTCGATCCCCGGTGCCGGCGGCAGGTTAGCTCAGCACCATGTGACTCTGGGCAATAGCTCGCTTAATCTTCCAGACGGCCCCCAGCACCTTGACACCCTTGGGTAATTGAGCGCTTTACAAATACTGGATTTCATTTCATTTCGTTTTCATTTCATATTACAGTCCAGACCGAACGGCTTGCCAGCGGAACTATACAAATGCATGGCGGACAAGGTGGCAGCGCTGATGTTAAATATGTTCTAAACTGTGCAGAAGGAGGGGCGTCTGCCAGAGGACTTAAGATTGGCCACCATAATTGTTATCTCAAAGAAGGGCAGACCTCCAGAGCTGTGCAGCTCCTATAGGCCTATCTTCCTACTTAATTTCGAGGCCAAGGTCCTAGCAAAGGTGTTGGTTAATGGGCTACGTCCGATTTATCTCCACAGTAATTCACCCTGACCAATTGGGATTTATGCCACACAGGAGCACTTGGCTGAATCTCCGACGTCTATAAGGAGTCATACATGTGACAGCGACTCATCCGACTAAAACCTCATCTTTGCTCTCATTGGACGCAGGCATGGCATTCAGCAGTATCGAATGGCCATACCTGTTTGAGGTCTTGTCTAGGCTGGGCTTTGAACCAAAGTTCTGTGCCTGGCTCCGACTCCTATATTGTGGCCCGCTGGCGAGAGTTCGTTTGAATGGTATCCAGGGCAATCACACTAGATAGGGGCACGCACCAAGGGTGCCCGCTTTCCCCATTGATTTTTGCGCTGGCGCTTGAACCACTCATGGCATGGGTATGGCAGGACCCTCTTGTCCATGGAATCGAAAGTGGAGGCAGCTGGGAAGAGCGTATCTTCCTGTATGCAGACGATGTTCAGGTATATGCACATAAGCCCCGCCAGACGATTCATAAACTCATCCACCTATTTCAACTCTTCTGTAGCTATTCCGGCTATCAGATAAACTGGGACAAGTCCCTGGTCTTTCCCCTAGCCGGTGTGATCCCCACTCTCAGGTCCGCCTGCGCGGCCCTGGTACAGAGCGAGGAATTCAAATGATTAGGTATTTGAGTTACCAAGTCAGAGGAGGAATTTGCAATTCTTAATTTGTATTCACAACGGGGAGATGTGGCGCACTCGCAGCGGCTCCCAGTATCTCTGGTGGTTCGGGCAGTCCTGTTTAAGATGATGGCCCTTCCCCGCCTACTCTATGTATTACAGAACAACCCCTATAAAGTCCTGGGTGAGTTCTTCAGGGCAATCAATGGGGAGCTGCGTGGTCTGCTCTGGAAGGGAGGTAGCACAAATTGCAGCGAGGAGTCTATGAGGGTGGATTGGCGGTTCCGGACCTCAGTTGTTACTACCTGGCGTCTCAGCTCATCAACATAAACGACTGGGTTTTTACACCCCAGACTGAACCAGCGTATCGGGTGAACCGTCAAGCCATGGGAATCGGGCCTATCCTGCAGCATTGTATCAGAGGGGCCGCAAGAAACATCTCCCTGCACAAACGCGAGCAGTGGTGCGGGCTTGGCGAGAGGCCACAAAATTACTGGGGTGGGAGACCAAATTGACGGAGCAAACCCCGCTTTGGGAATGCCACCTGCTGAGTGAGGTGGGGGCGACTGCAGGGCTTTTGCAGGTGGAGCCTCATCGGGATAGATTGCCTTGGAGATATTTGGTGGAACAGGCCATGATTAAATTTGATGACCTACAGAAAGAATATCAAATGGCCGACGGTGAGCGGTTTCGCTACCTGCAGTTGAGACATGCCCTGCGGTGCCATGTGCCGTAGGGTGAGCTGCTACCCGAATACTCCCTACTAGAGGACCGAATACTCCTAGACCAGATGGTGGATAAGGCCGTTTCTCTCACTTATCGTAAGCTCATGAACAATTCCCGGACCCCATGGGCCCATTGAGGGAGACGTGGAAGGCAGACCTGGGGCTATTGGAAGATGAGCACTGGGCGGAGGCGCTGCAGAGCTCTAGGGAGATTGCCATACGAGTGCGTTTTAGACTGATCAAACTTCGGATCCAACACAAATCATACGCCCCTAGGACACTCCAACACAGACTAGGACCTTGCGACTCAGATCGGTGTGCCTGCGGCTGCGGGGAGGTGGGCACCTTTTATCACATTATCTGGGCCTGCTCCAAAATTCTGCGCTACTGGGCCGGGGTGACTCGGGTTCTTATAAGTGTTGTGGGTCTACAGGTCCTGGTAGAAGCAAGATGGCACCTACTGGGAGTTATGGAGGAGGAGAACTGGCCCAGGCACACCAAAATTTGGCTCATGATGGCCTCTGGAGTGGCAAAGAGGAACAATACGAGGGCAAGGGGGGCTGCCGTCTCCCCTAGGATAAGGGACTGGGAACTCTATCTGGACTGGTGCCAGTAGTCGGAGAAAGTGGTTTACCAGAACAGGGGATGCCCCAAAAAGTAGGAAAAGATTTGGGGCCCGTGGGTCGAATACAGAACCCAATTATGAAGTGTGTGGTGGCGTAATGAACAACTGGGGATTGGGACCCCGAGTCGCAAGGAGAAGACACAGTGAGATTTATTTCAAAGTCTGGCAGCTACTTACTCTGTTATTTTTCTCCGCCCACTGCCGTCATACTGTACCCCTGTCTCTGCATTATCTGTAATGGTGTACTAAGCGACTGTTTAATAAAAAGAAAGTTTAGAAAAAATAGGAAGTCAATAAAATCATGTTTTGTTTTTACAGTGGGAGGTGCTCTTGTCTGCTTTCATTAAGTATAATGGGATGAGGAGGTTTATTTTCAGCAGCAGGATCTGACATGTTGATTTTAACATGCTGTAAATCATTGTAAAAATCCCCATTTATGCGAAGCTATATGTGAATATGTGCTCACCGAAAACATCATCATCATCCCTTCCCTGGAACCCTGCTACACCCTGGTGGACTTCTTCCATGGCAAGATCTCCACCATCTACAAAAACTTTGAACCCCAAACCACCGCCGCTGTCCTCTTCAGCCTCCTCGCTCCCACAGATGCAAACCCTGATCACCTGCTCACCACACAAAACACCACAACCATCATGAACTCAGTCCACTCAGGAGCTCCCATGGACCCCTGTCTCACCACATATTCAACCTCAGGAGCAAGATGATCAGCATCAAGCTCACCACCATCTTCAATGCATCCATCACCATGGCCACCTTCCCGAAGAATGGAAACACGCAGAAGTCAAACCCCTTGCCAAGAACCCAACCGCTGACCCCAGCAAACTCAAAAACTATCATCCCATCTCTCTGCTCCCTTTTCCCACCAAAGTCCTCAAAAAGGCCATCAGCCGTCAACTCACAAAACACCTGGATAAACAACAACCTTCTGGAGACCTGCCAATCCAGATTGCACACCAACCACAGCACCATAAACGGCCCAGATCTCTGCCACCGACGACATCAGAACCCTCCTTGACTGAGGAGAAACGGAGGCCCTGATCCCCCTCGACCTCTCAGCAACATTCAACACCGTATGCCACCACACCCTTATAAAGAGGCTTCATCACATAGAAATTCAAGGAGACGCCTTCAAATGAATTGCCTCCTTTCTCACCGGAAGAACCCAAAGAATCTGCCTACCACCTTTCACCTCGGAACACAAGAACATCATCTGCGTTCCTGAAGGCTCGTCCCTCAGCTCTACACTGTTCAACACCTACATGCCCCCCTTGGCCAACATTGTCAGAACCCATGGACTAAACATTATATCCTACGCAGACAACACCCAGCTCATCCTCTCGCTATCAGAAGCCCCCTCCACCATGATAGCCAACTTCCGCAGGTGCATGATGAGCGTCGCTGACTGGATGAAAGACACCTGCCTAAAACTCAACACAGACAAACCAGATGTTCTGATCTTTGGGAACAAACATCCCTGTGGAATGACTCCTGGTGGTCTTCCAAATTAGGACCCTCACCCACTCCGACCGACCATGCCTGCAACCTTGACATTATCCTGGGCAGCAAGTTCACCTTGAAAAGCCAGATCAACACGGTCTCTTCTGCCTGCTTCCTCACTCTGCATGCTCTGGTAGATCTTCAAATGGCTCCCCATCAACACCAGACCAACCGTCTCTCAATCCTTAGTTACCAGCCAGCTGGACTACAGAAACGCACTCTATGTAGGAATCACCACACACTTTCTGAAGAGACTGCAGACCATACAGAATTCCACAGCCAGACTCGTCCTCGACATCCCCAAATGGACCCACGTTACCCCCCACCTCAAGAAGCTCCACTGGCTCCCCATTTAGAAGAGATACCAATTCAAGATGCTGATCCTCACCTGCAAAGCCATTCACAATCAAGAACCAGGAAACATCAACCAACGCATGAACTTCCACCAACCCTCCAGACACCTGCACTCTGCCTTCCTCTCCCTCACACACACCCTGCATCACTTGAAGGAACAGTGGAGGATGCTCCTTCTCCTACCTCGCTGCGAAGCCCTGGAACAACCTCCCTCTCCACTTCTGAACCTTATCCTCTCTTCTGGAATTCAGGAAAGGACTCAAAACCGGGCTGTTCAACGGAACCCTCCTGAAGCAGCTAGGCTCTCAGCGCCTAGATACCCTCATGGGTGAATAACCGCGCTTTATAAATCCTGTTTGATTGATTGATGGATTGATGGAAAGATTAGGATTTTTCAGTTCAATTCAATTCACATTGATATAATACTAAAGACCACAAAAAGAGGCGATTAACTGTGGCCTAGAAGATCACGCCAGGAGATTTACCCAAATGAATTGAGGCTCACAGTGCCAAGATTGAGCAGTAACTTTATTTGTGCAGCCCATAGGGGGAAGACACTTAGTTTCCACCACTGCTCTTCACCAACTGGAACTAGAGAGTGGTTTCTAACAATTCTTATGCAACATTCTCTATGTATATGATCTAATTTTATAACCCTCAACACAGCATTTTTAAACTGTTCTAAGACACTGGGAATAGACATTTGCACACCCCAGAAGAATAAGGTGCAACAGGTGCCCCAGCTCAGCTCCACTGTTCAGATGGAGATTGCAAAAGAGCACATGTGGACACCCCTCTGTTGTGGGGCTGGGGATGTTGCTGTATTAAAAAAGTCATTAAATTTGGTTTATTGTGTTTTCTTTCATTTTAGGGTAAAAATTGCTTCTAGGGCAGGCAAACCTGGGGTAAACATCCATTAGTACGCTGCTGTTACACCGCGTACCATTACCTCGCAAGCGTTACAATGCATGCGATGTTACAACGCGTAGCCTTTAATACGCAAGTTGATACATCGCATGCGTTGTAACGCTTGTGAAGTAAAGGCTATCCACATCGTTGTGTGGAAACGGACGCGCTTCCGTTTCATCACAACGACGTGCAACACTGACGACGCAGGAAGCCGGAGAAGACAGGAACCGAGGAACCGAGGAGAGAGAGGTAAGAGGGGCTGTGTAGTATTTATGGGTTTAGGGTAGGGGGAGGGTCGTGCAGGGGGTAGTCTTTTTGGTTTAAGGGTAGTGTAGTTGTGTTTGTGTAGTGTAGAGTAGTGTATTTGGGTTTAGGGTAGTGTCTGGGGTCTTGAAGGGTAGTGTTTGGGAGTAGGGACAGGAATGGGGGTAGGGGCAGTGTCGTGCTGGGGGTAGTGTTTTAGGGTTTAGGGTAGTGTTGTGATGTTAGTGTAGTGGTTTAGGGTAGTGTTGTGGTGTTAGTGTAGTGTAGGGTAGTGTTTTAGGGTTTAGGGTAGTGTCGGGGGTCGTGCAGGGTAGTGTTTCAGTGTAGGGATCGTCTTGGGGGTAGGGGCAGTGTCGTGCTGGGGGTAGTGTTTAGGGTAGTGTTGTGGTGTTAGTGTAGGGTAGCGTTTTAGGGTTTAGGGTAGTATCGGGGGGTCGTGCAGGGTAGTGTTTAAGTGTAGGGACAGTCTTGGGGGTAGGGGCAGGGTCGTGATGGGGGTAGTGGTTTAGGGTAGTGTTGTGGTGTTAGTGTAGTGTAGGGTAGTGCTTTAGGGTTTAGGGTAGTGTCGGGAGGTCGTGCAGGGTAGTATTTCAGTGTAGGGACCATCTTGGGGGTAGGGGCAGGGTCGTGCTGGGGGTAGTGTTTTAGGGTTTAGGGTAGTGTTGTGGTTTTTGTGTAGGGTAGTGTTTTAGGGTTTAGGGTAGTGTCGGGGGTGCGTGCAGGGTAGTGTTTGGGAGTAGGGACAGGAATGGGGGTTGGGGCAGTGTCGCGCTGGGGGTAGTGATTTAGGATTTAGGGTAGTGTTGTGGTGTTTGTGTAGTGTAGGGTAGTGTTTTAGGGTTTAGGGTAGTGTCGGGGGTGCGTGCAGGGTAGTGTTTGAGTGTAGGGAGCGGGCTGGGGGAAGGGGAGGGTCGTCCAGGGGTAGGGATTTAGGGTTTAGGGTAGTGTAGTGGTGTTTGAGTAGTGTAGGGTAGTGTAGTGTTTTAGGGTTTGGGTAGTGTTTTAGAGTTTGTGATGTGTAGGGTAGTGTATTTGTATTTAGTATTTAGAGTTGTTTTTTTTTACATTAAAAAAAGGGGTTAAGAAAAATAAGCGGGGTAAATGTCTGTTTTTATTACTAGGCAAGTTTTTAGTTCGCATACATTAACACTTGCAATGTAAAGGTATGCGAACTAAAAGCTTGCGTAGTAACGGTATTTGCTAAGTAAAAACATCGAAGTAAAAAGCTGCGAAGTAATGGTATGCGAAATAACAAGTCTTATTCAAACCTGGTGAAGGCACTAACTTCCTGTTCATGCTTAAGGGTAAAGAAGCCCGACTCCATCTTAAGCAGGCCAAGACTCCTTTCTCTCTCTTTTTCAGAATCATTGACATGTCTGCCTTTGACCCAGATGTTGTCTGTCGTTATCCTTAAAGAACCTGTGAAAGTATCAAGTCATTAAGACAGTGAAATCGATAAGAGATTGGATGCGCAGACAATGACCTCAATAGAACACCTGATGCAACATCAGTTTGGGACATGTGCTTTGCTATTTTTATCATAAGGTCAGATAAGAATAATAATAACAAACAGTGTAGTCTGAATTGACATGTTTTTACCTTATTTCTTTATGAGAATGTGGCTCAATCAATCAGTTTGCTATAGTGCTGCTCCTCACGCCAGAGGGTATCCTGGTGCTGAGGTATAGTTGGTCTCAGTCGAAGTGCAAGGTCTTGAGTTCTCTTCTGATCCGCCAGAAAGGGTGATGTTTGTAAGCGGAGGGGCAGGTCGTTCCAGGCCTTCGCAGCGAGGTAGGAGAAGGCGTGGCCTCATCTGTGGCTGCGGGGGTGTGAGCGAGGGCCAGAGAGGTGGAGCGCAGGTGTCTGGCAGGTTGGTGGAAGTTCACGCAGTGGTGGAGGTTAGCTGGTCCCTAGTCGTGTAAGGCATTGTAGGTGTGTGTCAGGAGCTTGAACTGGCATCTCTTCTGGGCGAGGAGCCAGTGGAGGTCCTTGAGGTGGGGGTTGATGCAGATGCATCTGGGGAGGTTGAGGATGAGTCTGGCTGCTGTGTTCTGTAGGGTCTGGAGTCTCTTGAGGAGTTGGGTGGTGATGCCAGAACAGAGAGCATTGCTGTAGTCGAGCCGGCTGGTGATGAGGGCCTGAGTGACAGTTTTCCAGGTGTTGATGGGAATCCATATGAAGACTTTGCAGAGCATGCAGAGGGAGTGGAAGCAGGAGGATGTGACTAAGTTGATTTGGCGCTTCATGGTGAGTTTGGTGTCAAGGATTATCCCGTGGTTGCGGGTGTGGTCTGTGGGTCCCAGCTCAGAGGGCCACCAGCTGTTTTCTAATGAGGAGGTGTTCTTCCTGAAGGTCAGCACTTCCATCTTGTCCGTGTTGAGCTTCAGACTGTTGGTCCTCATCCAGTCGGCGATGCTGGTCATGGCGTTGTGGAAGTTTGTTCTGGTCGTAGAGGGGTCTTCGGTGAAAGAGAGGATGAGTTGTGTGTCGTATGCTTATATATGATGTTGAGTCCGTGGGTTCTGACGATGTCTGCAAGGGGTGTCATGTAGGTGTTGAACAGGGTGGGGCTGAGGGACGATCCTTGGGGGACTCCACAGACGATGGGCTTGGGTTCTGAGGTGAAGAATGGCAGGCGGATTATCTGAGTTTGCCCCGTGAGGAAAGATGCAATCCATTTGAGGACGTTTCCCTGGAAGCTGATGTGGTTGAGTCTGTTGATGAGGTTGTGTTGGTATACGGTGTTGAATAATGTTGAGAGGTCAAGGAGGATCAGGGTTGCTGTTTCACCGCAGTCGAGGAGGGATCTAATGTTGTCGATGGTGGCGATAAGGGCTGTCTTGGTGCTGTGAGTAGCAAGGAAGCCGGATTGGGAGGTGTCAAGCAGATTGTTGTCTTCAAGGTGTTTGGTGAGCTGGTGGTTGATGGTCTTCTCAAGGACTTTAGAAGGATACAGACGCAGCGAGATGCGGCAGTAGTTCTTGGGTTCGCTGGGGTCGGTGAAGGGTTTCTTCAGGAACGGTTGGACCTCCGCGTGTTTCCAACTGTCGGGGAAGGTCGCTATATTGATGGAAGTGATGAGGATGATGGTGAGTTCCGCGCTGATTTCTTGGAATCCGAAGTTAAAGAAATGTTGAGGGCTGGGGTCTGTGGGTGCTCCTGAGTGGATGGAGAACATGAGTGCTGTGGTGATCTGCGTGGTGAATGGATTCCACAAGGTGATAGAGTGGGTGGTTTCTGTGGGTGGGCTGAGGTTGGTGAAGTCAATGTTGGAAGGTTGGGGGGTCGAAGTTTTTGTAGATGGTGGCTAACTTTCTGTGCAAGTATTCTGACAAGGTGTTGCAGGTTCTTGGAAAGGGTGGACTGTGTTCTCGGTGGCTGACGGGCAGGAGAACTCCTTGACTATGTTGAAGAGTTCCTTTGTGCCGTTGGCACTTGTTTTGATGCTGTCTGTGAGGGAGTCTCTTTTGGTGTCTTTGATGCATTGGTGGTACCTGTTGAGTGCTGATTTGAAGGCAGATCGGTCGGCTGGGTCTTTATTGGTGCACCATCATTTCTCTAGTCTTTTGCAGTTGCGCTTGATAGTTCTGAGTTCTGATGTATACCAGCTGGCTCTTCTTGAGGCTCTGCAGGTTTTGGCTGGTTTCACGGGGGCGACTCTGTCAGCACAGTTGGTAATCTAGTCGGAGAAGTTCTGGACGGCCTGCTCCAGGTTTGACAGTGTCAGGCCGGGTGTTGTTAAGGACATGCGTCCATTGGGTCTCCGTTACTTTGTTCCAGCTGTCGTGAGAGGAGCTGGGAAGCTTGGTGGTGGTTCTGTGAGCCTGTGATGTTGAAATGGATGATGGCATGGTCAGTCCAGGTGAGGTTGGTGACGTGGCTGTACTTGACTCAGTCGCTGGATGTAAAGATTGGATCCAGCGTGTGTCCTGCACTGTGTGTGAGGTCTGTGACCAGTCGTGTGAGGCCACTGTTGCTCATGTTTCCAGGAGGTTGGTGGAGTTCTTGTCGTTGGGGTCGTTGAGGTGGAAGGTGAGGTCACCGAGTAGTACGTAGTGCTTGGAGTCGATGGCTATCAGGGCAATAAAATTGGAGATTGCGTTGCTGTATGGAGGTCGCGGTCCTGGGGGTCTATAGGTGAGGGTGTCTTTGATGGTCATCTTGGAGTCTGTAAGGAGTTGAAAGTTCCTATGTTCCATGATTGGTGTGGTGCAGTCAGTAGTGGCGGTGCATCAGATAGTTTCCTTATGGATTTTGGCGATGCCTCGTCTGTGTTTGTTAGTGCGGTCACGATGGATCATCTTGTAGCCGTTGGGCATTGCGGAGGTGATGTCGGGTGATGCGGACGGGTTGAGCCAGGTCTCGGTGATGAAGATCACGTCAGGTCTGAGGGTGATGATGGTACCCCAGAGTTCTGTGGCGTATTTGCGGAGGGACCGGGTGTTGAGCAGGATGCACTGGAGATGTTCCAGGGTGTTTGCGGTCTTCGGTGTGGGTGTGGCAATGGTTCCTGTGCTGACGGGCAGTCCAACGCTGCATGTGAAGCGACAGCGGCGGCAGGCGAAAGGTCCTTCCGTAGATCAGGGAGAGGTAATGCAGTAATTGTTGCTGTGGCATCTGGGTTCCCGGAGCTCGGTGGCAGAGTAACGGTTGATGGTCAGAGGGCCAGGGGTCCTGGCACTGGGCACAGTCCAGGTGTGGACGGGCACAGACGGGCTTGCCTTTGACACGCCAGCAGCATGTTCGCTGCATGGCTGCACTGCGGCCTCCATTAAGTAGGTCCTGAGAGGGGGGGAGGGGTAATGGTGGCAAGAGCGGGCAAGGAAACGGCAGGAGAGGCAAGCAGAGCGACAAAGAAGAGAACAATGAAGGGCACAATGCTGCACAATATTTAATGGCACTGACGCATGCCAACTAACAAAAAGAGGCTGACTAACCAGCACTAACTAAAATAAAAAGAGACGGACTAACCACAGGCTCTGACTGGAGCAGAGGCTGAGCAGGGCACAGCTTCATGGATCGGGATCCAAGTGTAATCATGGCAGGCGGGGGGGTGGGTGAGAGCGAGTGCTATTGGTGGCAAAAGGTATAGGACAGATGGATTGAGCGGGCGGAGCTGGCACAGGACCTGCTAAGACTAATATTAGCATATTGATGCACATAGGTTATGTCAGACATTCCTAAGGTTATGTCGGAAATTTCTTTAAGTGTACTAAGCAACTGGATGAGACTGTTGAATCAAACACTTTTTCGTTAAAGTGTCTCTTTCATAGTGCAATTCTTCTATGTGATACTGTAAAAAACGAACTTGGACTTCTAAATTACCACTTTGTCCCTGGATCCCTGTTTAGCGACTGTTAGTAACCTAAAAACATGGACACTGTTTCAACTATGTATTGAGTGGGGTTGTGTGGGACTACAATAATCTGATTTTTCACATTCAATTGCTGGTGCATTGAACTAACTTCAGTTGTGATACCCGGGGGGGTGAAAGCAAATTGGACAACCTCATATACTTTCAGTTTGCCCTAAGCGAATTTAACTTTGGTCCTTGGTTGTGTGCAAGTTTGCTCCACTCCTGTTACTTGTTAGCACCAGGCTAGGGTGCTGTGAGGAAGTTGGCTTCATTCGTTTAATATGCAAAACAATGATGATGTATATGTCTTTTTGCTAATAGTTAAAGAAAGAATGCAGTGAGATGACACATGTATAGCTCCTTGTTATAAAATATTAAATTATAATTTTAAGAGGAGAGAGCTGTATTGAGGTACCACTGAGAGAAGATTTAAATGTGTGTTTCCCACCTATGTTAGGATGGCATTGCATCACAATATTGTGTGAGATACCAAGTTCGCAGTCTACTAAGCAATCTTGAAAAATCTGTTTCAGGAAGATTAGATTCAGCGGTTGCTCTTTTTCTGTTCTGGTCC
This sequence comes from Calotriton arnoldi, assembly GCA_963921515.1. Taxonomy (NCBI): domain Eukaryota; kingdom Metazoa; phylum Chordata; class Amphibia; order Caudata; family Salamandridae; genus Calotriton; species Calotriton arnoldi. Next base: position 1,293,667 of record CAWUFW010003305.1, read on the forward strand.
CCACCCTTTGGAATACTTAAATGTAAATCTGCCGCCTTTTGGGAAAATGACCTGGCTTTTTATCCACCTATGAGGGAACAGTTCCAGAGGAATTCCTTACTGAATATATGTAATGCTACTACAGGGGCTACCTAACAAAAAGGCCCTGCTAACACAAACAATGCGCTATAGATTCATGATTTAGAAAATGTAATCCTTTGTCATTGATTGTACATTTGTTGTACATGTATATGCACCCATTTACACATATATGTATATATATGTATATATATATATGTATGTATATATATGTATGTATATATGGAACACACAACGTGGTTCAGCACTCAACTTCACAGTTAAATTTATAAGTAATGGAGATTATAAACCATAGTCCACAACTAGGGAAAACGAAGTGATGTCTTCCCAATAAACCATTGTGCGAGTCGTTCTTTCTTTGAAATTTTTTCTTTATTATTCTTTATTCATTAGTTGTTCTTAAAAACACAGCATGCAATTGATAGCCGACGCGTTTCGTCCCCCTGGGACTTCTTCAGGGCTATAAAATGTATACAAAACATAGACTTATTTACAACATATACAATGATTAAAAACAACATATATTTACACTGTCTGAGGTTTGATTTTACACTGGACACAGCGCGCCCCGCTCTGCAGTACACCGAAGCCACATGGATTTTCATCACCAAGTTTCCCCACGCATCACCCGCCCAGAGTTGATGCATTCTGGGAGTTGTAGGACTGATGGAACTACACCAGGTGAGCGATCACATGGTAGGGGAGGTGTGCCTTTCCAATTAAGGGAGGACTGCAGAAACATTCAAAAGTGGTGGCGTGAGGCTCATTCAGTGTTGCAACGGCATCTGAAGAAGACATTAAAGTCGAAATGCATTATGCCAGAGTTGCCTTCCTATTAAAGACCTTCTCCTGGATTCCCCGTGTGGCCTCTTCCTTCTGCTTGCTGGAGGTTCTGTGTGGATATTATCGCGTCAGCCAGAGACGCGTTAAGGGGCCCCGTTCTTTCAAGTTGGCTGGTGGCATTACTGGTGTCTGCGCAAGCAGTTGTTCGTCGCCCAAGGTATTGGATTGCTCCAGCCCACCTCGCTGGTACGGGTCAAGCAAGGGACGCTGCCAGCTGGCAGCTCGTGACTTCACGAGGAGTTTTGGTCTAGTAAACCAGCTCACGACCCGGCGGACTTGTGCCTGTGGGGTTGGAACGTATGCGGGGACCCAGGGAGGTCTGAGGTTTGATTTTACACTGGACACAGCGCCCCCCGCTCTGCAGTACACCGAAGCCACGTGGATTTTCATCACCAAGTTTCCCCACGCATCACCCGCCCAGAGTTGATGCATTCTGGGAGTTGTAGGACTGATGGAACTACACCAGGTGAGCGATCACATGGTAGGGGAGGTGTGCCTTTCCAATTAAGGGAGGACTGCAGAAACATTCAAAAGTGGTGGCGTGAGGCTCATTCAGTGTTGCAACGGCATCTGAAGAAGACATTAAAGTCGAAATGCATTATGCCAGAGTTGCCTTCCTATTAAAGACCTTCTCCTGGATTCCCCGTGTGGCCTCTTCCTTCTGCTTGCTGGAGGTTCTGTGTGGATATTATCGCGTCAGCCAGAGACGCGTTAAGGGGCCCCGTTCTTTCAAGTTGGCTGGTGGCATTACTGGTGTCTGCGCAAGCAGTTGTTCGTCGCCCAAGGTATTGGATTGCTCCAGCCCACCTCGCTGGTACGGGTCAAGCAAGGGACGCTGCCAGCTGGCAGCTCGTGACTTCACGAGGAGTTTTGGTCTAGTAAACCAGCTCACGACCCGGCGGACTTGTGCCTGTGGGGTTGGAACGTATGCGGGGACCCAGGGAGGTCTGAGGTTTGATTTTACACTGGACACAGCGCCCCCGCTCTGCAGTACACCGAAGCCACGTGGATTTTCATCACCAAGTTTCCCCACGCATCACCCGCCCAGAGTTGATGCATTCTGGGAGTTGTAGGACTGATGGAACTACACCAGGTGAGCGATCACATGGTAGGGGAGGTGTGCCTTTCCAATTAAGGAGGACTGCAGAAACATTCAAAAGTGGTGGCGTGAGGCTCATTCAGTGTTGCAACGGCATCTGAAGAAGACATTAAAGTCGAAATGCATTATGCCAGAGTTGCCTTCCTATTAAAGACCTTCTCCTGGATTCCCCGTGTGGCCTCTTCCTTCTGCTTGCTGGAGGTTCTGTGTCCATTTACATATATATATATATATATATATATATTTATTCACTCACTGAAAAACCATAGGTTTTAGGGACAGTTATAGTTAGTTGGACATTTCACTCGTACAAAACCATAGAAATTCCCCGTTATAGTTAGTTCAGCTAACTATAACTCGCGCCCGCAATGCACTGCTGATGACGTCACATATTACATCACTCATGACATGGTCAGTGACATCACTGATGACATCACTGATGACATCATCCAGTGACTGTGTGTTTCTGTAAAGTTTAAATATGTTTAATATATATAGGGAAAGGCGTATTGAAGAATGAGTGGGTGTATAAGTGTCTGAATGGATGATTTAGTACGTGAGTGACTGACTCTACAAGTGAGTGATTAAATGTATCTTACTGAATGCATGGGTTAGTGACTAAACTGTGTGAATGTCTGTATCCGTCTGTCTGTTGGTTTGTAAGCGGCTGCATGAGCTTTCTGAATAGCTACATGAGTGTCTACATGGGTTATTGATTGATTGTCTGAGTATCTGTATGGGTGCCTGAGTGTTTGTGTGGGTGGGGTGTGTGTGACTCTGTGCATAGAAGTGTGAGTTGGTGATTTACTGGGTGCATGGTTTCAAGAGTGCATCAGTGATGGACTGTATGGGTGGGTGAGTGTGTGTATGGGTGTGTTAGTGATTGAATGTATATCTCAGTTGTACATGTGTGAGTAACTACATATGTGAAAGGCAGTATATATGTGTGTTGGAGTATATAAATGGCTATAAGTGAGAGTGTGTGATTGTGAGAGTGGCTGTATGGATGAGTGTGTACTTGTATCAGTGATTGTATAAGAGCGTAAGAATGTGCTAGTATTTGTATGAGTAAGTGAGCTGGTGTGTGTATAACTGTATAGGTGAGTAAATGGGTGTGTGATTAAGTTTTTGCATGACTGACTAGGTGTGTGAGTACCTCTATGGATGAGTGGCGGTGTGTGAGTGTTTATATAGGTGTATGAGTGCATATGATAGTCCTGTACTGAGTGACTAAGTATGAGTGACTGTACGGGTGAGTGAGTGGATGTGTGTGTGTGTAGACCTAAGAATCAGTGAGTGGGTATGTAGTTTTTGGTGTTGGAGTGTCTATGGTTTTGAGAATGGCAGTCTGTAATTTAGAGTGGGTGTATCAAAAGTTATATTAGGGTGTGAGAAGATGCATGAAATTATCACATGGATGATGTCATCAGTGATGTCATTTGAGATGTCATCAGTGATGTCATCAGTGATGTCACTGACCATGTCATGAGTGATGTAATATGTGACGTCATCAGCAGTGCATTGCGGGCGCGAGTTATAGTTAGCTGAACTAACTATAACGGGGGAATTTCTATGGTTTTGTACGAGTGAAATGTCCAACTAACTATAACTGTCCCTAAAACCTATGGTTTTTTCAGTGAATTTCAAAGGTTTTTAAATGCTAATTTCTAACTATAACGTGCCTGAAACCTATGATTTTTAAGTGAATTTCAAAGGTTTTTTTAAATGCTAGTTTCTAACTATGCCTACAGAGGTAGGACATGTGAAGAAAGAAGAAAAACGCACAGAAAGAAGCAAAAGATGTGCAGAAAGAACCAACAGAGGAGCAGAAAGAGGCCTTGTTGCAAAATCATCCTGTGCCCACAACTTTTTCAGACGGGTACTGGTGGTAACTGACTCTGACTAACCAGAGCCAGTGCTATGCTAAAAGACACTTAGAATACAGTGAAAACACCTACATACACTAGGGAACACTATGCGTTGGGGTACCCCTGTGATTAGCATGACCTCCTCTGCAAGTCCCTAGTACATAATAGGGCAGGGGGATTAAAACTACCTCTTAAAACGTGCTACAGGGCGCGTTTGCACAGTGGTGAAGGGAGGGGGCCTGAGGTGACATGTGTGCAAGCGCACCCCGTGGCGCGTTTTAAGTTGCGAGATTAAGTCCCCTTGAATTCTGAGGGTCCCTGGGGCCCAACTAGCCCCCAGGTACCTACAGTTAGGACCACAGAGCTGAGTTGCAGAGAGGCGTTCCGAGGCCACGCACCTTTTTCACCTCTCTGCAACGCAACTCTGTTGTGCTTACTGAAGGTACCTGGTGGGCTAGTTGGCCCCAGGGTCCCTCAGGATTCAAAGGAATTAATTCCCCAACTTAAAACGCACCACAGGGCGTGTTTGCGCACATGTCACCTGAGGCCCCGCCCCTCCCTTCACCACTGTGCAAACGCGCCCCGTGGTGCGTTTTAAGTTGGGGGATTAGGTCACCTTGAATCCTGAGGGTCCCTGGGGCCCAACTAGCCCACTAGGTACTTCCAGTAAGCACCACAGGCCTGCGTTGCAACGCCTGTAACAAATTGTGCAGTTGTGTTTAGGTAGTGAAGAGGGTCGTGCTGGGGGTAGTGTTTTAGGGTTTAGGGTAGTGCAGTGGTATTTGTGTAGTGTAGGGGGTCATGCTGGGGGTAGATTTAGGGTTTAGGGTAGTGCAGTGGTGTTTGGGTAGTGTAGGGAGTCGTGCTGGGGGAGTGTTTTAGGGTTTAGGGTAGTGCAGTGGTGTTTGGGTAGTGTAGGGGGTCGTGCTGGGGGTAGTGTTTTAGGGTTTAGGGTAGTGCAGTGGTGTTTGGGTAGTGTAGGGGGTCGTGCTGGGGGTAGTGATTTAGGGTAGTGCAGTGGTGTTTGGGTAGTGTAGGGGGTACTGCTGGGGGTAGTGTTTTAGGGTTTAGGTTAGTGCAGTGGTGTTTGGGTAGTGTAGGGGTACTGCTGGGGGTAGTGTTTTAGGGTTTAGGGTAGTGCAGTGGTGTTTGTGTAGTGTAGGGGGTAGTGTTTTAGGGTTTAGGGTAGTGCAGTGGTGTTTGTGTAGTGTAGGAGGTCGTGTTTTAGGGTTTAGGGTAGTGCAGTGGTCTTTGGGTAGTGTAGGGAGTCGTGCGGGGGTAGTGTTTTAGGGTATAGGGTAGTGTAGGGGGTCATGCGGGGTAGTGTTTTAGGGATTAGGGTAGTGCATTGGTGTTTGGGTAGTGTAGGGGTCATGCGGGGGTAGTGTTTTAGGGTTTAGGGCAGTGCAGTGGTGTTTGGGTAGTGTAGGGGGTTGTGCTAGGGGCAGTGTTTTAGGGTTTAGGGCAGTGCAGTGGTGTTCGGGTAGTGTAGGGGGTCGTGCTGGGGGAGTGTTAGGGTTTAGGGCAGTGCAGTGGTGTTCGGGTAGTGTAGGGGGTCGTGCTGGGGGAGTGTTTGAGAGTTTAGGGCAGTGCAGTCGTGTTCGGGTAGTGTAGGGGGTTGTGCTGGGGGTAGTATTTTAGGGTTTAGGGTAGTGCAGTGGTGTTCGGGTAGTGTAGGGGGTCGTGCTGGGGGTAGTGTTCTAGGGTTTAGGGCAGTGCAGTGGTGTTTGGGCAGTGTAGGGGGTAATACTGGGGGTGGTGTTTTAGGGTTTAGGGCAGTGCAGTGGTGTTCGGGCAGTGTAGGGGGTCGTGCTGGGGGTGGTGTTTCAGGGTTTAGGGCAGTGCAGTGGTGTTCGGGCAGTGTAGGGGTAGTGTTTCAGGGTTTAGGGCAGTGCAGTGGTGTTCGGGCAGTGTAGGGGTCGTGCAGGGGTGGTGTTTCAGGGTTTAGGGCAGTGGTGTTCGGGCAGTGTAGGGGGTCATGCTGGGGGTGGTGTTTCAGGGTTTGGGGCAGTGCAGTGGTGTTCGAGCAGTAAAGGGGTCGTGCTGGGGGTGGTGTTTCAGGGTTTAGGGCAGTGCAGTGGTGTTCGGGCAGTGTAGGGGGCGGTGCAGGGGTGGTGTTTCAGGGTTTAGGGCAGTGCAGTGGTGTTTGGGCAGTGTAGGGGGTCATGCTGGGGCTAGTGTTTCAGGATTTAGGGCAGAGCAATGGTGTTCAGGCAGTGTAGGGGTTTTGCTGGAGGTGGTGTTTCAGGGTTTAGGGCAGTGCAGTGGTGTTCGTGCAGTGTAGGGGTGTTGTTTCAGGGTTTAGGGCAGTGGTGTTCAGGCAGTGTAGGGGGTCTTGCTGGGGTTGATGTTTCAGGGTTTAGGGCAGTGCAGTGGTGTTCGGGCAGTGTAGGGGGTCGTGCTGGGGGTGGTGTTTCAGGGTTTAGGGCAGTGCAGTGGTGTTCCGGCAGTGTAGGAGGTCGTCCAGGGGTGGTGTTTCAGGGTTTAGGGCAGTGCAGTGGTGTTCGGGCAGTGTAGGGGGTCATGCTGGGGGTGGTGTTTCAGGGTTTAGGGCAGTGCAGTGGTGTTCGGGCAGTGTAGGGTGTCGTGCTGAGGGGTGGTGTTTCAGGGTTTAGGGCAGTGCAGTGGTGTTCGGGCAGTGTAGGGGGTCGTGCAGGGGTGGTGTTTCAGGGTTTAGGGCAGTGCAGTGGTGTTTGGGCAGTGTAGGGGGTCGTGCAGGGGTGGTGTTTCAGGGTTTAGGGCAGTGCAGTGGTGTTCGGCCAGTGTAGGTGGTCTTGCTGGGGGTGGTGTTTCAGGCTTTAGTGCAGTGGTGTTCGGGCAGTGTAGGGGTCTTGCTGGGGGTGGTGTTTCAGGGTTTAGGGCAGTGCAGTGGTGTTCGGGCAGTGTAGGGGTCTTGCTGGGGCTGGTGTTTCAGGGTTTAGGGCAGTGCAGTGGTGTTCGGGCAGTGTAGGGGGTCGTGCTGGGACTGGTGTTTGAGGGTTTAGGGTAGTGCAGTGGTGTTCGGGCAGTGTAGGGGGTCGTGCTGGGGCTGGTGTTTCAGGGTTTAGGGCAGTGCAGTGGTTTTCGGGCAGTGTAGGCGGTCGTGCTGGGTCTGGTGTTTCAGGGTTTAGGGCAGTGCAGTGGTGTTCGGGCAGTGTACGGGGTTGTGCTGGGGCTGGTGTTTCAGGGTTTAGGGCAGTGCAGTGGTGTTCGGGCAGTGTAGGGGGTCGTGCTGGGGGTGGTGTTTCAGGGTTTAGGGCAGTGCAGTGGTGTTCGGGCAGTGTAGGGGGTCGTGCTGGGGCTGGTGTTTCATGGTTTAGGGCAGTGGAGTGGTGTTCGGGCAGTGTAGGGGGTCGTGCTGGGGGTGGTGTTTCAGGGTTTAGGGCAGTGCAGTGGTGTTCGGGCAGTGTAGGGGGTCATGCTGGGGGTGGCGTTTCAGGGTTTAGGGCAGTGCAGTGGTGTACGGGCAGTGTAGGGGTCTTGCTGGGGGTGGTGTTTCAGGGTTTAGGGCAGTGGTGTTCGGGCAGTGTAGGGGGTCTTGCTGGGGGTAGTGTTTCGGGGTTTAGGGCAGTGCAGTGGTGTTCGTGCAGTGTAGGGGGTCGTGCTGGGGGTGGTGTTTCAGGTTTTAGGGCAGTGCAGTAGTGTTCGGGCAGTGTAGGGGATCGTGCAGGGGGTGGTGTTTCAGGGTTTAGGGCAGTGCAGTGGTATTCGGGCAGTGTAGGGGGTCGTGCTGGGGGTGGTGTTTCAGGGTTTAGGGCAGTGCAGTGGTGTTCGGGCAGTGTAGGGGGTCGTGCAGGAGGTGGTGTTTCAGGGTTTAGGGCAGTGCAGTGGTGTTCGGGCAGTGTAGGGGTCGTGCTGGGGCTGGTGTTTCATGGTTTAGGGCAGTGCAGTGGTGTTCGGGCAGTGTAGTGGGTCTTGCTGGGGGTGGTGTTTCAGGGTTTAGGGCAGTGGTGTTCGGGCAGTGTAGGGGGTCTTGCTGGGGGTGGTGTTTCAGGGTTTAGGGCAGTGCAGTGGTGTTCGGGCAGTGTAGGGGTCTTGCTGGGGGTAGTGTTTCAGGGTTTAGGGCAGTGCAGTGGTGTTCGTGCAGTGTAGGGGGTCGTGCTGGGGATGGTGTTTCAGGGTTTAGGGCAGTGCAGTAGTGTTCGGGCAGTGTAGGGGTCGTGCAGGGGTGGTGTTTCAGGGTTTAGGGCAGTGCAGTGGTGTTCGGGCAGTGTAGGGGGTCGTGCTAGGGGTGGTGTTTCAGGGTTTAGGGCAGTGCAGTGGTGTTCGGGCAGTGTAGGGGGTCGTGCTGGGGGTGGTGTTTCAGGGTTTAGGGCAGTGGTGTTCGGGCAGTGTAGGGGGTCTTGCTGGGGGTGATGTTTCAGGGTTTAGGGCAGTGCAGTGGTGTTCGGGCAGTGTAGGAGGTCTTGCTGGGGGTAGTGTTTCAGGATTTAGGGCAGTGCAGTGGTGTTCGGGCAGTGTAGGGGTCATGCTGGGGGTGTTTCAGGGTTTAGGGCAGTGCAGTGGTGTTCGGGCAGTGTAGGGGGTCGTGAAGGGGGTGGTGTTTCAGGGTTTAGGGCAGTGCAGTGGTGTTCGGGCAGTGTAGAGGGTCGTGCTAGGGTATGTGTTTCAGGGTTTAGGGCAGTGCAGTGGTGTTCGGGCAGTGTAGGGGTCTTGCTGGGGGTGATGTTTCAGGGTTTAGGGCAGTGCAGTGGTGTTCGGGCAGTGTAGGAGGTCTTGCTGGGGGTAGTGTTTCAGGGTTTAGGGCAGTGCAGTGGTGTTCGGGCAGTGTAGGGGTCATGCTGGGGGTGGTGTTTCAGGGTTTAGGGCAGTGCAGTGGTGTTCGGGCAGTGTAGGGGGTCGTGAAGGGGTGGTGTTTCAGGGTTTAGGGCAGTGCAGTGGTGTTCGGGCAGTGTAGGGGGTCGTGCTAGGGTATGTGTTTCAGGGTTTAGGGCAGTGGTGTTCGGGCAGTGTAGGGGGTCGTGCAGGGGCTGGTGTTTCAGGATTTAGGGCAGTGCAGTGGTGTTCGGGCAGTGTAGGGGGTCGTGCTGGGGGTAGTGTTTTAGGGTTTAGGGTAGTGCAGTGGTGCTTGTGTAGTGTAGGGGGTCGTGCTGGGGGTAGTGTTTTAGGGTTTAGGGTAGTGCAGTGGTGTTTGTGTAGTGTAGGGGTCATGTTTTAGGGTAGTGCAGTGGTGTTTGGGTAGTGTAGGGGGTCGTGCTGGGGGTAGTGTTTTAGGATTTAGGTTAGTGCAGTGGTGTTTGGGTAGTGCAGGGGGTCGTGCTGGGGGTAGTGTTTTAGGGTTTAAGGTAGTGCAGTGGTGTTTGTGTAGTGTAGGGGTCGTGCTGGGAGTAGTGTTTTAGGTTTTAGGGTAGTGCAGTGGTGCTTGTGTAGTGTAGGGGGTCGTGCTGGGGGTAGTGTTTTAGGGTTTAGGGTAGTGCAGTGGTGTTTGTGTAGTGTAGGGGTCATGTTTTAGGGTAGTGCAGTGGTGTTTGGGTAGTGTAGGGGGTCGTGCTGGGGGTAGTGTTTTAGGATTTAGGTTAGTGCAGTGGTGTTGGGGTAGTGTTTTAGGGTTTAGGGTAGTGCAGTGGTGTTTGTGGGGGTCATGCTGGGGGTAGTGTTTTAGGGTTTAGGATAGTGCAGTGGTGCTTGTGTAGTGTAGGGGGTCGTGCTGGGGTAGTGTTTTAGGGTTTAGGGTAGTGCAGTGGTGTTTTTGTAGTGTAGGGGGTCATGTTTTAAGATGCAACGCTCCAATACCTGACCAGTCTGCACTACATAAAACTGCAAAAAAACTAAAAATAAAAAGTGTTTTGCACACTTTTGTCATTGGGCTATATGTTGGCTACATCTGGGTAATATTTGTGCTACATTTGGGCTCTTTTTTCACTGGTGGCCATCTTGGAAGACTTCTTTGTTATGAAGTTTCCTAATTTCCTCATTTACTGCAGTCTCCTCAGTAGGAAATGCTTTCAGTTTTTACTTTGATTCCATCAAGAAGGCATTCAGATGTGTCACACATTTGCCATAAATTCAGAATGTTATTACTCTAGTTGTTCATTAGATCACTGTAGTAAAGCTACTGCTCACCAAGGAGTTAACTGGAAGTCTACTGCTGGTATTGAAAGTGATTGTTTCAGTCTGCGTGTCAGAATTTTCTAATGAAATAGAAGAGGATTTGAGATCTCACTTAAAACATGCACTAAATTTTCTTTTTGCAGCACTAACCATAATTTCTATGGCAAAATGAACCCCCTCATTTTGTTCCTTTTTAAATTAAATGTTTTAAGTGTTACCAGTTTATTCCAATCAAGATGGCTTCAGGTGTGCCATACTTTTGTCATAAGTAAGACTGTTAGCGCTCTAGTTGTTCTTTAGAACACTCTGGGAAGCTGCAGTAGAACACAAAGGCATCAACTGACAGGCTGCTCCTGTTGAAATATAACAGGAAGATATTTGAGATCACACTTGAAACATGTCCTAATTTTTCTTTCCAGAGCACTAACCATAATTTCTATGACAAGATGAACCCCATCATTTTGTTCCTTTTTAAATTAAATGTTTTAAGTGTTACCAGTTTATTCCAATCAAGATGGCTTCAGGTGTGCCATACTTTTGTCATAAGTAAGGCTGTTAGCACTCTAGTTGTTCTTTAGAACACTCTGGGAAGCTGCAGTAGAACACAAAGGAATCAACTGACAGTCTCTGCCCTTGTTGGATGTACATGTTTTACTGAGAATGTCAGACTTCATTCTCACATGACTGAGAAAGATTATGTGAATTTACAGAAAATATGCTCTCATTTTAGCTTCTGGGGCACCTTCCAAAACTGTATGGGACAAGCATGTGAAAATAGTTTTCTCTCAAACATGATTCATGATATCCCAGCAGAAGGTTTTTCACAGGGTAAAATCACCTTAGAACACACCACAATTCCTGAAATTAGTATGGTACCATCAACAAATGAATTTCCTCATTTACTGCAGTCTCCTCAGTAGGAAATGCTTTCAGTTTTTACTTTGATTCCATCAAGAAGGCATTCAGATGTGTCACACATTTGCCATAAATTCAGAATGTTATTACTCTAGTTGTTCATTAGATCACTGTAGTAAAGCTACTGCTCACCAAGGAGTTAACTGGAAGTCTACTGCTGGTATTGAAAGTGATTGTTTCAGTCTGCATGTCAGAATTTTCTAATGAAATAGAAGAGGATTTGAGATCTCACTTAAAACATGCACTAAATTTTCTTTTTGCAGCACTAACCATAATTTCTATGGCAAAATGAACCCCCTCATTTTGTTCCTTTTTAAATTAAATGTTTTAAGTGTTACCAGTTTATTCCAATCAAGATGGCTTCAGGTGTGCCATACTTTTGTCATAAGTAAGGCTGTTAGCACTCTAGTTGTTCTTTAGAACACTCTGGGAAGCTGCAGTAGAACACAAAGGAATCAACTGACAGTCTCTGCCCTTGTTGGATGTACATGTTTTACTGAGAATGTCAGACTTCATTCTCACATGACTGAGAAAGATAATGTGAATTTACAGAAAATATGCTCTCATTTTAGCTTCTGGGGCACCTTCCAAAACTGTATGGGACAAGCATGTGAAAATAGTTTTCTCTCAAACATGATTCATGATATCCCAGCAGAAGGTTTTTCACAGGGTAAAATCACCTTAGAACACACCACAATTCCTGAAATTAGTATGGTACCATCAACAAATGAATTCTAATGTAACTAAAGTCTGTTATCACCCTTTATAGTTCTCCTTTTGGTAACCCTCAAAATCTTCGATTCACTACAATGCATTTCAATGGTACTATCATTTATATTGGTCCCAAGATGGCTGCCAGCAATTCCAGGATGAAGTGCTGACAGCCAATCAGATCTCACGATGACATGTGTGGTTAGGCTCCGCCCAGATATATATGTGTTTTTACTTTTGATTTTCTCAGCAACTACTGAACGGATTTACACCATTTAACAAAAGGGTTCTTTCTGAACCAAGAACTACCTCTTTGCCAAATTTGGTGTAATTCCGTTCAGCAGTTCGGGCTGTAGCCGTGTCTAAAGTTTCCTATGGGAAAATGAATGGGGAAAACATGTTTTGGGACCCCCTTTTTCTCGGCCCCCGCTTGACGAATCACCCTGAGACTTTCAGGGTAGGAGCGGACCGGAGCGGGCCATAAAGTTTGAAAATTTCGCGAAGATTCGTCAACCGACGCAAGAGTTATTTCAAATAGAATGTCGCGGATTTCCTATGGAAAATAGGTCCTAACTATAACTATCTACTGGCGACCGCCAGTAGATAATATGTATGTATATATATGTATGTATATATATGTATGTATATATGGAACACACAACGTGGTTCAGCACTCAACTTCACAGTTAAATTTATAAGTAATGGAGATTATAAACCATAGTCCACAACTAGGGAAAACGAAGTGGTCTTCCCAATAAACCATTGTGCGAGTCGTTCTTTCTTTGAAATTTTTTCTTTATTATTCTTTATTCATTAGTTGTTCTTAAAAACACAGCATGCAATTGATAGCCGACGCGTTTCGTCCCCCTGGGACTTCTTCAGGGCTATAAAATGTATACAAAACATAGACTTATTTACAACATATACAATGATTAAAAACAACATATATTTACACTGTACAAAGAGCCAGACATTACACAGTATATTAAATTGATTAAACAAAAAACCATTACATCCTCTATTGTGACAGTTAATCCCTTCAGATTCTATATGAGGGATGTCCAGCAATTACTGACATGTGCTATACACATATTTACACATTTACAGGGAGAAAGACAACCACAAGTCTATTGGGATAACATTGTTTTAAGTGATCATTCCTTATCCAGTTAGCGTGCAAGATCTAATTAATAGTGCCACAGTTTCTATTAACAACCGCCTCACATGTAAATTTCAGAGAGGACTCAATATCTTTATGATTCTTAATAGTCCGAGTACTAGTATAAGCTTTCTAGTAATTACATGGCGATCTATCATACCTTAGCATGCGAATGATGTTTCCCGCATGTTCTCCATGTCATACCTTCTAATAAAGAAACAGTGATGTGTGGAATAAATCTGCAAGAATATTAAAGGAAAGGATCACTATGTTGTTGCCAATATAATAAACAGGCTAAGGACAAGGACGAGTACCACTATAGAGTACAGTGACCCAACCATTTGTGATACTCACACACTGTTGTAGTTTACATTGACAACAGGCATATGTCCGAAATTTTATATACAATCTATTCAATAAGAGAAAGTGTAGAAAAGGGGAAATATATATATGTCTGCTCATGAAGTTCATTTACCACAAAGTGTGATACCTAGGATTCTATGTGCAGTCTATTCTAAAGAGAAAAGTTTAAAAAATATATATATGTCTGCTCTCGGAGTGCATTTGCCACACAAAGTGTAATGACTAGGGAAACTAGTTCCCACAAACAGAACCCAATACAGTTTATAGAACTAATGTTTATGTCGTAGTTTAAGGTAAAAAACAGCAGGCATGTTCCTGTGATTGGATAACATCAGCACGAGTAAGAGACCTGAATAAAACAGATTAAACGTAATCTTATTGGAATGGATGAGAGTTACTACTCCCAGAGTGCGTTTATTATAGAATGTCATAACCTGAAAACCGGTTCTGGCAAACAGATACGGGCGTGGTGAAAGACTATCATCAGTCAAATGTAAACAATCATTGTTTATTTTGGAGAGCAATTACACCATATTGGAAAAAGTCTGAGCGGCACCTATGAAAATCGTGAATGGTACGTTATCCAACATCCTAACTTCAGGACTATACGCTATGGTACGCACTGTTTCAGGAGTGAAATAGCAAATACATCATGCACTACATAACGTTATGTGCGAGCGCTGAAGGCATAAGTACATACTCGGACCCATATTCCGCTGACTACAATGAACAAGCATTTGCAATGCAATAGGTCTCGCAACTGCGAGTTTTGGAGCTATTGGTATTGTAAATGGTATTGTAAATGACAATGCCTTTAATTTATGTTGTACAAACCAAAACATAAATAAAAGGCATTGTCATTTACAATGCCAATAGTTTAAACTTGCGTAAATGCGAGACCTATTGCTTTGCAAATGCTTGTTTCAGGAGGATTCCTCCTCGCAGGCCCCCAAATACTGTTTCGTTTCTTCACTGTGCCAGTTTGTTGTCCCGCTCCCACATGCACTCCTGACGTTTTATTCGCACCCTCCCAACTGTGAAGCATTGTTCGCTTCCTGTCCAAAAAGTGCTTGCAAAGGTGCAACATTGTCACAGTGACTGGTGGGTTTGAGAGGGGTACTAGGTATGTCCAGGAGGGGTAGCATCTTTGCAAGATTTTCTCTGTAAGTGCTGATCCCATAAATGCACTTTAACTTACTGTGTATACATTTATCTTATGTAGCTATCCCCAAAATGTGACAGGGGTGGGCCAGTGCTCAATTTGTAAAGAAATAATTGCCAGGGCTCTCGCCAGGAGGCCACTGCAGCTTGCACCACCCATTGCCCCTGTCAAAATTGCCATTACATTACCTGCACAACTATTAATCATCAGACTGCTACCAGTGTGACAATTCAGACTGTTAGAGGCCTCCACAGCTATAAGAATGGTTTGGGCTGCAGGTATCTGTTGTTTTTAATGTATAATGAAATAATAAAACTATTGTTCTGCTTATCTCTAAATCACACAAACAGCGCCACCATGTGGCAGACTGTGATAAGTGCCGATGTTGACAATTAATTGCTGGTGTCGAGCACCGTAAACTACTGCCTCAAATTAAGCACTGGGTGGGGCCCTCCTGGGTCTATGTTAGACATCCTCGCTGAGGAGTTTGACATTCTGAAGTAATCTGGGGGGCCAGCAGAGCCCCGATAAAATGCAGGGAGTATTACTGCCCCAGAGTGCACCTTGTGGGGGCAGCTACTGAGTGTTCCTGAATGGAGAGACCAGCTGATGTACCAGGAGAGGGTGTGCCAGGAGGCGGGAGCTGTACCTCCTGCAATGGAAGCCACCCCCTTCCAGATTCTTCTAGCCAGGGAGGTAGGGCAGGGAGCCTAGGAAGAGCACTCTAAGCTCGCTCCCCCACTTGGTGATGGTGTGTCAGAACACATAGTGACTTGAGAAGTCTGGGTGTAGTACATCCCACTGGTAGTTTGTGTTACGGACTTATTCCTAGACATTTAAACTCACATTTAACCCTGAAGTATGAGACACCCTGCATTGGAGAGTTTCAGTGAGGAGCAGTTGGCAAAGTGGTGACACTTAATAATAAAAAAAGTCCCTTGTATTGTAAAGCAATAAGCAAATATAATGCACCAACTTGACACTTGTACGGTGTTCCAACAGTGCACATGTAACACCTTAAGCACATTTTATGAATGTGATATATCACCCTTATAAATCATCTGTGCTTCAGGAGTCATTATATGTGTATAAGGATCAAAACTGCCACAGGCACACACATCACACACTCACACAGTTATCTACAAGCATCAGACATCCACAAGCATCAGGCATCAGACATCCACAAGCATCAGGCATCAGACATCCACAAGCATCAGGCATCAGACATCCACAAGCATCAGGCATCCACAGGCATCAGACATCAGGAATCAGACATCCACAAGCATCAGACATCAAGCATCAGACATCCACAAGCATCAGACATCCACAAGCATCAGACATCCACAAGCATCAGACATCCACAAGCATCAGGCATCAGACATCCACAAGCATCAGGCATCAGACATCCACAAGCATCAGGCATCAGACATCAGACATCAGGCATCATACATCCACAAGCATCATACATCCACAAGCATCATACATCCACAAGCATCAGACATCCACAAGCATCAGACATCCACAGGCATCAGACATCCACAGGCATCAGACATCCACAAGCATCAGACATCCACAGGCATCCACAGGCATCAGGCATCCACAGGCATCAGGCATCCACAATTATCAGGCATCCACAGGCATCAGGCATCCACAGGCATCAGGCATCCACAGGCATCAGGCATCCACAGGCATCAGACATCCACAGGCATCAGACATCCACAGGCATCAGACATCCACAGGCATCAGACATCCACAAGCATCAGACATCCACAAGCATCAGACATCAGACATCCACAGGCATCAGACATCAGGCATCCACAAGCATCAAACATCAGACATCCACAAGCATAAGACATCCACAAGCATCAGGCATCATACATCCACAAGCATCAGACATCAGGCATCATACATCCACAAGCATCAGCCATCAGACATCATACATCCACCAGCATCAGGCATCATACATCCACCAGCATCAGACATCCACAAGCATCAGACATCCACAAGCATCAGACATCAGACATCTACAAGCATCAGACATCAGACATCCACAGGCATCAGACATCCACAGGCATCAGACATCCACAGGCATCAGACATCCACAGGCATCAGACATCCACAGGCATCAGACATCCACAGGTATCAGACATCCACAGGCATCAGACATCCACAGGCATCAGACATCCACAGGCATCCACAATTATCAGACATCCACAGGCATCAGACATCCACAGGCATCAGACATCCACAGGCATCAGACATCCACAGGCATCAGACATCCACAGGCATCAGGCATCCACAGGCATCAGGCATCCACAGGCATCAGGCATCCACAATTATCAGGCATCCACAGGCATCAGACATCCACAGGCATCAGACATCCACAGGCATCAGGCATCCACAATTATCAGGCATCCACAGGCATCAGGCATCCACAGGCATCAGACATCAGGCATCCACAAGCATCAAACATCAGACATCCACAAGCATAAGACATCCACAAGCATCAGGCATCATACATCCACAAGCATCAGACATCAGGCATCATACATCCACAAGCATCAGCCATCAGACATCATACATCCACCAGCATCAGGCATCAGACATCATACATCCACCAGCATCAGACATCCACAAGCATCAGACATCCACAAGCATCAGACATCAGACATCTACAAGCATCAGACATCAGACATCCACAATTATCAGACATCCACAGGCATCCACAGGCATCAGGCATCCACAATTATCAGGCATCCACAATTATCAGGCATCCACAGGCATCAGGCAGGTATCAGACATCCACAGGCATCAGACATCCACAGGCATCAGACATCCACAGGCATCAGACATCCACAGGCATCAGACATCCACAAGCATCAGACATCCACAAGCATCAGACATCCACAAGCATCAGACATCCACAAGCATCAGGCATCCACAAGCATCAGGCATCAGACATCAGGCATCCACAAGCATCAGGCATCAGACATCCACAAGCATCAGACATCCACAAGCATCAGGCATCATACATCCACAAGCATCAGACATCAGGCATCATACATCCACAAGCATCAGCCATCAGACATCATACATCCACCAGCATCAGACATCATACATCCACCAGCATCAGGCATCCACCAGCATCAGGCATCAGACATCCGCAAGCATCAGACATCCGCAAGCATCAGACATCCACAAGCATCAGACATCCACAAGCATCAGACATCCACAAGCATCAGACATCCACAAGCATCAGACATCCACAAGCATCAGACATCCACAAGCATCCACAGGCATCAGGCATCCACAGGCATCAGGCATCCACAATTATCAGGCATCCACAGGCATCAGGCATCCACAGGCATCAGGCATCCACAGGCATCAGACATCCACAGGCATCAGACATCCACAGGCATCAGACATCCACAGGCATCAGACATCCACAAGCATCAGACATCCACAAGCATCAGACATCCACAGGCATCAGACATCAGGCATCCACAAGCATCAAACATCAGACATCCACAAGCATAAGACATCCACAAGCATCAGGCATCATACATCCACAAGCATCAGACATCAGGCATCATACATCCACAAGCATCAGCCATCAGACATCATACATCCACCAGCATCAGGCATCATACATCCACCAGCATCAGACATCCACAAGCATCAGACATCCACAAGCATCAGACATCAGACATCTACAAGCATCAGACATCAGACATCCACAGGCATCAGACATCCACAGGCATCAGACATCCACAGGCATCAGACATCCACAGGCATCAGGCATCCACAATTATCAGGCATCCACAGGCATCAGACATCCACAGGCATCCACAATTATCAGACATCCACAGGCATCAGACATCCACAGGCATCAGACATCCACAGGCATCAGACATCCACAGGCATCAGACATCCACAGGCATCAGGCATCCACAGGCATCAGGCATCCACAATTATTAGGCATCCACAGGCATCAGACATCCACAGGCATCAGGCATCCACAATTATCAGGCATCCACAGGCATCAGGCATCCACAGGCATCAGACATCAGGCATCCACAAGCATCAAACATCAGACATCCACAAGCATAAGACATCCACAAGCATCAGGCATCATACATCCACAAGCATCAGACATCAGGCTCATACATCCACAAGCATCAGCCATCAGACATCATACATCCACCAGCATCAGGCATCAGACATCATACATCCACCAGCATCAGACATCCACAAGCATCAGACATCCACAAGCATCAGACATCAGACATCTACAAGCATCAGACATCAGACATCCACAATTATCAGACATCCACAGGCATCCACAGGCATCAGGCATCCACAATTATCAGGCATCCACAATTATCAGGCATCCACAGGCATCAGGCAGGCATCAGACATCCACAGGCATCAGACATCCACAGGCATCAGACATCCACAGGCATCAGACATCCACAAGCATCAGACATCCACAAGCATCAGACATCCACAAGCATCAGACATCCACAAGCATCAGGCATCCACAAGCATCAGGCATCAGACATCAGGCATCCACAAGCATCAGGCATCAGACATCCACAAGCATCAGACATCCACAAGCATCAGGCATCATACATCCACAAGCATCAGACATCAGGCATCATACATCCACAAGCATCAGCCATCAGACATCATACATCCACCAGCATCAGACATCATACATCCACCAGCATCAGGCATCCACCAGCATCAGGCATCAGACATCCGCAAGCATCAGACATCCGCAAGCATCAGACATCCGCAAGCATCAGACATCCACAAGCATCAGACATCCACAAGCATCAGACATCCACAAGCATCAGACATCCACAAGCATCAGACATCCACAAGCATCAGACATCCACAAGCATCAGACATCCACAAGCATCAGACATCCACAAGCATCAGACATCCACAAGCATCAGACATCCACAAGCATCAGGCATCCACAAGCATCAGGCATCCACAAGCATCAGGCATCAGACATCCACAAGCATCAGACATCCACAAGCATCAGGCATCATACATCCACAAGCATCAGACATCAGGCATCATACATCCACAAGCATCAGCCATCAGACATCATACATCCACCAGCATCAGACATCATACATCCACCAGCATCAGGCATCCACCAGCATCAGGCATCAGACATCCGCAAGCATCAGACATCCGCAAGCATCAGACATCCGCAAGCATCAGACATCCACAAGCGTCAGACATCAGACATCCACAGGCATCAGACATCCACAGGCATCAGACATCCACAGGCATCAGACATCCACAGGCATCAGACATCCATCAGGCATCAGACATCCATCAGGCATCAGACATCCATCAGGCATCAGACTTGAGGCATCAGACATGAGGCATCAGACATCCACAATCATCAGGCATCAGACATCCACAAGCATCAGGCATCAGACATCCACAAGCATCAGGCATCAGACATCCACAAGCATCAGACATCAGACATCCACAAGCATCAGTCATCCATCAGACATCCACAAGCATCAGGCATCAGACATCCACAAGCATCAGGCATCAGACATCCACAAGCATCAGGCATCAGACATCCACAAGCATCAGGCATCAGACATCCACAAGCATCAGGCATCAGACATCCACAAGCATCAGGCATCCACAAGCATCAGGCATCCACAAGCATCAGGCATCCACAAGCATCAGACATCAGGCATCAGACATCCACAAGCATCAGGCATCAGACATCCACAAGCATCAGGCATCCACAATCATCAGGCATCAGACAGGCATCAGACATCCACAAGCATCAGGCATCAGACATCCACAAGCATCAGACATCAGACATCCACAAGCATCAGCCATCAGACATCCACAAGCATCAGACATCAGACATCCACAAGCATCAGACATCAGACATCCACAAGCATCAGGCATCCACAAGCATCAGGCATCAGACATCAGGCATCCACAAGCAACAGGCATCAGACATCCACAAGCATCAGACATCCACAGACATCAGGCATCAGACATCAGACATCAATCATCATGCATCAGACATCCACTAGCCACGTGTGCACTCACTACTGTCACAGAGTACACGGCGTGCACGACATCGCAGCCGAAGAGGGAAACGTGTTGCAGGACATGTTCAAATACCATCAGCGCGTCTTAAAGCGTCTAAACCGTTTCACTCAAATCTATTGTTCTTCAGAATGCAGGAAAACACAGATATATGTTTTGGCGGGATATATATACTCTTTATCTACAATGATGAAAATACTGAGTCCCTTTTACATTCCCACACACACAGCATGTCTGCCTTCACACACGGCACAGACTTCCCTGGATAAAAGCATGGGTAATTATAAACTTGGCTTGTCATTTAAAAAGGCGGGCGAGGGCTTTTGAGCGTGCAGCAGCAGTCCTTATGCTGATGTGAACTCCGGTGACAGACCTGGCCGCGAGGACGAGTCGCTGGCAGACGGAGCCGTGAATCACCGGAAACCGGGGCTGCCTCGGGGGCGGGTGACACGAAGCAGCTCTGGGGGCTATTCCGCAGGGGCGCGGGGAGTGGGGGCACATGAGGCTTTACAGGTACTAACTGGCCCCCATCCTTTCTCTCCACGCACACGTGCTTCCTGTCTCAGGGAGACAGTGGAACATGTAAAAACCCTCGCCCACAGCGAACAAGTAGCCTGAGCATAATATTCACCTTCCAGAGCTCCCTGCGGCACCTCCAATGCTGTACTGCTGAATTTGGCCAAAGAGAATGGCAGCAGGGGTGCTCCCTGTCAGCTGCAAGATAAAGCAACGAGGAAGCACAGAAGTGGATGCCTGCTTGTGCCCAGAGGGACTACTGAGTGCACGCTCGAGCCCGATAAAGCAACGAGGAAGCACAGAAGTGGATGCCTGCTTGTGCCCCGAGGGGACTACTGAGTGCACGCTCGAGCCCGATAAAGCAAAGAGGAAGCACAGAAGTGGATGCCTGCTTGTGCCCCGGAGGACTACTGAGTGCACGCTCGAGCCCGAGCGTATGAATGCTTTACCGAGGCAAGTTAATCGCACTTAGCCCAGCATCCATAACAGACACCGAGCCAAATTAACAAGCCCTGTCGAGTGCGCCGTGAGCAAGAGACGCCGTGCGCGTGCACATCGGCTGTCCGGGCAGCTGAAATCGTTTTGAGCGACGTCAGTTGCGTGGCGCATGGGCGGCGCATGGAGCGCGCGGCCGGAGGTGTCCGGGGCTCCCGTGAGCTGAGGGAGCCCCGTGTGTTGAAAAAGTGAGGCGGGAGCCCACCCCGCCTTCGTGAATGCCGCATGGTGCGGCCGGAGCAAGATTCAGCGCTGAGTCCCCACAAGAGCCGGTGAGTGGGGTTGAGCGGGAGGCATGCTGGACGCCGCGCCTGGACAGGACATGTGCACGCGTATGGTGCGAGCAGGAGTTGTAAAAAGACGCGAGCCGTACGCGTGCACATCTCCTGTCTGTTAAGTTTGAGCACAGACAGTCTATGTGCACGCGTACGGCTTGCGGCATTGTTACAACTTCTGCTCGCACCATACGCGTGCACATCTCCTGTCCAGGACTTGCCGTACGCGTGCACCTGTCCTGTCCCGCATCGGAGCAAAAGTCGGCAACAATAGATCTCGCATAGCGAGCAGCGCTTTGCGCTGCATCGCTAGGCGAGACCTAAAAAGGACAGTGGTAACCCAACGGTGCAAACCATCATTCGTGAACTAAAAGGGCAAATGCGTCTCATAAAAAGAAGTTTAAACGGCATACATGGAAACCTGTAAATTATATATTATCAAACAACTATACTCAGAACTATGTGCTTAGCTAAGGGCTGGCACAAAAGTGAAATACAATCACATCAAATGCTCCATAACGTTATCTCACGAGTACTGAAAGCTTGAATACAGACTCAAATCCATATTCAGCTAACAACAGTGAAAACGGACAATTATGAATCAGGTACAGACCATTGATGTTGAACTTCTCGATAAAAACGCCATATTGAAAAAGGTATAAACAGCGCCCATATTACCAATCGAGTGCGTTGTAACAGACTCCTTAGCGCAGATCTATGCTCAAAGTGTGTATAAACATATAAGTCTTAAAAACAAATATATTTTAGACTTCGTATCCTCATCTATACATACTGGTTTGTTTTAGAAACTCTAAATACCAAAATGCGGCATATACAGAATATACTGTTTGTGAGGTTGTAACAACCTCTACTTACGGAGTACAATTGCTCCCAAAATGTATAAACGTGACGTCCGGTTCAGATGGAAAGAACCGAACACCATCTTGGGAGCATCTTATATAGGGAGCCATGGCCACTCACACCTGTATTGAACCAAAGACAGAAAAGACGGACTATAACACCACAGACAGGCATGGATACCTATTACAAAGGTGGGCGCCATCTTGAAATGGACAGATACTCATATCGTGACAAAGTGGTGGATTAGCCAAGACCTTTTTTGTAATTGTGAATCAAGTTGCACAAAGAGTGCACATAGAGTGTGTACGCATAACTTACTGTCTCAAAAAATAGAGACTATTTTGAAAAGTTTCCATACAATTGTTTCAATCGATTCTTTAGACCTACTATCGTCTAAGATGGACATGGGAGCTACCGTTCGATATAAACAATGTTTTTATTTTCAATGTCTCCGAGTGCGAATAGTGTAGATAGAAGGTAACACCTATGTTGCGCTAATAAAAACAGAAAAGTAGACTGTAAATGGTCAGACGCAAATCCGGGCCAGTAAGCTTGCAATCGAACGCGCCATATTTAAAATGCAGACAAAGCCCCAATTGAACTAGACTATCTGTGGACTATCAGCCAATTTTTTGAGATGTAACAGAAATTGACCACGGATGCTATTCTTCAACGTGACACCGATTTCTTATTCACCAAACCCAGATATATACTGTAGTGGAGCACATGTTATCCTCTACAATTGTGTTTTAATGAAAAAAAGCATATGGTTCATGCACATGCAGCCATAACTGTTACATAGCCAAAGCCAAATGGAATGTCACATGAGTCATAATATATATGACACTCTTACAACGGTCATTCAATCCCTACAGAAAATGGTGAAATTCATTATTAATGTTGAGACCAAAAAACACAGTTCGGAGACGACATATCCATCTCGCATCCGCTTGTCTCAAATTAGTAACCCTGTCACCTCATCTATCACTCCCTTTGACATGGTCTATGGCATGGAAAGTGATTCTAGTGTCTTCTGGGTGGTTTGTGTGTATATGTACAGCCACAGGGTATCTCTCATCTTTATTCTTAATCCCTCTGACATGTTCCTGTATACGAACTTTGAGGCTTCGTATACTACTTCCAATATATATTTTCTCACATGCACATCTAATAAGATATACTGTGTATGTGGTGTTACAATTTATGAAAGATGTGATTTTAAATTCCTTTGAGTTGTTGTATTGAAAGTATACTTGCTTGTTAATACCTATACTGCATACACAACAATTGCCATGTGTAAAAGCCAGGAGGCTTTTCTGGTATCCATGTTTTTGTTGTGACACTTGGCTCCTTAACATAGCTAGGACATAACAGATTCTTTATGGTTTTGCCTTTACGGTATGTAACCCTTGGTTTACTCGGTACAATACCAGTGGGCAAGGTATTAGACGTCAACAGATGCCAATTTTTCCATAAAATATTGAAAATATGACCACTGTTTATACCGTATTCTGTTATGAATGCTACTTCTGTCTGATGTGTAGCATTACTTTTTCGAGTCGGGGTTGTGAGGGTTTGCTTTCTGTCTAGTTTACTTATTTTCTTCTCAGCATTTTTGAGACAGTTTACCTCATAGCCTCTCTCACTGAAATCCTTTTTTATTTTTTCGATGTTTTTCTTGAAGTTATGGTTTTGGCTGCAGTTGTGCCGGGCCCTTACCATTTTGGGAAACGGTATGGGCGTGATTGTGGATTTTGAATGACAACTGGCAGTATGGAGTACACTATTACATGATGTTGATTTTCTGTGGATGTCACTCTGTACTGTGTTATCTTCTATGTATAGTCTGAGATCTAAGAACTCTATCTCGTGTTTGGAGCAGTTGATGGTTAGCTTAACATTAAATTTGTTGTTATTAAGATATGTCTAATATTGCTCCAACTCTTCATTGCTGCCCTTCCAAATCATAAAAACATCGTCCATGTATCGACCATAGAAAAGAATATTCTCAATACAGTCCTTTGCTCCAGAGCCCCAGGCATGCTTCATCTCATACAAGCCCATGAATAGGTTGGCATAAGAAGGAGAAAACCTGGAGCCCATGGCTGTCCCCTGCTTCTGCAAATACCACACTTCATTGTGCATGATGGCGTTTTGCGTTAAGATCATCTCAGGCATTTCCAGAATCATATGGGTATGCTCTAAACGTTTAGCATTCCGCTTATACAGAAAGTGTGTTAAGGCTCTA
The DNA here is from genome assembly GCA_963921515.1 of Calotriton arnoldi. Taxonomy (NCBI): domain Eukaryota; kingdom Metazoa; phylum Chordata; class Amphibia; order Caudata; family Salamandridae; genus Calotriton; species Calotriton arnoldi. Next base: position 1,318,392 of record CAWUFW010003305.1, read on the forward strand.
AGACCACAGCTCTTCTGGATACAAGTATAAAGACTCTCTACGTCCATAGTGACAAAGGTGAAATTGTCACTATCCCATTTGAAGACCTCCAATTTACATAATAAGTCTCTACTGTCGAAAATTAAACAAACAATGATGGCCAGGGGAACCAACTGTAGCACAATCTCGTGTAGTTAGAAATATTTTAGAAGCACAAAGACCAGTTTGCAATTGCCCACCTCAAATTATGGTTCGCCACCATAGAAACACAAATGATTAAACATGAAACAAGAAGCTCTGAGAGGCAACATGAACAAAATTTAGAATACTTAGAGCATAAATGCCAGACATATACACTTGAAACGAGAGAATATCTTTATATATTCGATCCTTTATTTCAGATGTTATAATGGAAAGCCAATATAGCCAACGCGTTTCGCCCGTGGCGGGCTTCGTCAGGGCTGAAATATATACAAATATAACATACATTACATAAGGAAAATTATCAACAAACATAAGTTAATACATAAATTGCACAACGTAACAAATTTTGGACAGGCAACAGATCATAAAAGAGAACATGTAGTTAAAGGACATCCATACATAATCACAAATAATTGCTAACAAACAATGAAATTTATTCAAACTACACAAAACAATACTCAGGTGGAAAAAAAAAAGCAAAGATATACTGCAGTTATGTAAAAGAAACAGAAGCTAATGTTGTTGATGAAGTATACCAAGAGGCAATATTGGTAGAATGTATAACCAATTAATCTAGACAAAAGAACCTAGACAAAAAAAAAACTGTCGGCAATTCATCATGGCCCATTCTATCCTATGCAAAAATACCCTCCACTTACCATCAAAAAGGAGAAGCACTCCTTGGCATAGGTGTTCGGTTTCAGTGTAACCGATAAAAAAGGAGAACCACAAGCTAAAAGTTAAACAGAAGAAAAGAAAACCGCAACAAATCAGAATTAAGTCAACCATGACATAGGCCATAGAGACACCTTGCATATAAAGAAAAAGCTGATCCATTAGTTGTCCTAGAAGCATTAGCTCCAACACATTAACCCTCACCTCAAGGCTAACTCATTCAAAGGCCACAAGAACAAATAGGTGTGGAAATACTGGCATACCTGTATCTGTCGAATATCTTCTTGTATGATCCAGTATTTGACAAAGGATGTTTAAGAATAGTGTTCCTCCAACAAAGAGCTTGAATAATGTGCAACACCAACAACGACCAACAAACAATAAAAAGAAAAAAAGAGAGAGACAAACAATATTAAAAATGGACGAACTTGCAAACCGGACAAGAAACTACATCCAAAAAACACAATAAAAAACAATAAGAAAACCTTCTGCCAATCCATCACACACAGCATGGTGGCATAGAAGTCTTTAATACGTATAATAAAATGCATCCGTGACAATTGCTGTAGTTACGGTGTGACCCACTAGAAAGGAACACCCTGAGATTGATCAAAAACGTATAACGAAAGTCAGTAGAAAAAAACAACATAAAATTACATAGTACCTGTTTGGCAGGAGTAAAGCACAAACGGCGTTAATGATGTGGAACCGTCAGCCACATCTTAGAGCGGACCTAAGAAAGGATGCAAGAATAAAATCCAAAAATAAGAAATCTATCCCTTATATTACAGCTAAGGTATAAGTTGCTTCAAATGGTCATTGGTTCGTTCTGTTATAGGTAAACGAAATGAAGCAATTAATAGGCAAGTGAGTAAAAACAAACTGCGTGCAATACACGCAGGCACTAGAGGGTGAGGTATAAGTTGCTTCAACAAGTCCTTAATTTGTTTGGTAGTAAACAAACGAGATGAAGCATTCAGTAAGCAAGTGAGTATAGACAGATTGCGTGCAAACCACGCAGACACTAGAGGCGAACACCAAAAAAAGGAAAACGGGTTCGTTATGTAAGCAAATTTATTGACACCAAGTCCATTTCATAAGTAGGCCATCTGATGTGAATAAACGGAGGAATAACCTCGTCAAAAATCAGACAGTATATTAATTGTCATACTACCCACGTCATATATGTAATCAAATGCGTGTGTGAGAAAATATATGTGGGCAGTGCCATTCGCCCACTCAAACAACGCATTATGGAACATCGTAGAGCGTGCATCAATGGTGATCAAACATACTCGCTGGTGTCACATGAATGTATTTCTGGCAAAAATAGAGCAAACTTTAGGTTTCATGGGATTGAGGTGGCTCCAGTGGATCTGAGAGGAGGGGACAGGGAACTCTCTTTGCGTAGACTAGAGGCAAAATGGATCTACAATTTGAGGTCTGTGTCTGAAGGTTTGAATCAGGATCATGAATTGCATCATTACTTATGTTGATTTATGTTCTGCTTGTAGCGAGCCAAGTGACATTTTTGGGATCTCTGTAACAATATCCCATGCCCTCTGTATATCTTTATCACTGTGACGTTCTTTATGGCCCATTTTCATACCTTTATGCAAAATAATTGTGAACTCTTTTGGGGAGATTTTTGTAGATTTTTATTACACTCTAACTACATGACAACCTTTCCATGATAATCTTATGAGTATGTAGACTCCTTTTTTCTGTTTCCTGGGGATTTTATCTGGATCTCTTTTTGGTTATGTGCCTAGGTCTGGACATGTTGGGGTTAATTGTAGAACCTCATTTATTCGACTCTAGTAAGACAAATCTTCTCCACTGCTTTTTGGGTCCGATAGAATCCTAATATTGGGCCTTTTTCAGACCTGATATTTATACATCTGGATTTGTTTGATATACCTGATAGAACTTACCCTTATCTTTACTGCTGATTATATTAAGAATTTGATACTTAGATTTGGCATTATCAGAAAGCACTCCCTTCCCCTTTTCCTTTTTTAGCACTGGTTTCGTTCATTATAAACTTTGTAGCCCCAATAGTGGATGACTGACGGAATGGAGAAATTTGCCCTTATGACTGTCTCCTTTTCTGTGTTTAACGATTATCTTTGAGCTTACAGCAACCCATTTACTGGTATTGATTTTTAAGGAACTTAACTTTTCGAGGACTGAATTCTCTTCACTTGGTATATTTTTTAATCTTCTTTAATGACTTCCTGTCTATTACAGTCTATTTTGTTGGATATTAATGAGTTTTTGCATAATCGAATTCATTGAGGATTGAGTACCCTGAGGACATGAACAATTATATATGGCTAACACGGCACCATAAAGTGTTATCTCTAAATCACAATGCGCTCATTAGCGCGATACCTACATTGGTACTTTTATATATCCTTCCCTTATATACTTTTTCACTTTTTAAGTATAAGTATTTTTTGTCTTTGAAGCATAGAATATTATAAAAAGAATCTCTTGTTCTATTTTTGGCGAATTAAGAATTAAAATAATGGCCTTTTTGACTTTTGTCCACCGACACGACATTGTTTGCATGCCATCTGTTTATCTATAAAGTTTGAACTTTCAACTCTGCCCGTGACGCTCTCAATTTGGACTACGGAAGTGGAATTGTGACTTTCGGCTTTACGGCCCTTATTTCCGGCCGAGCCGTTCTAGTTGTTTTCTCCTGGGGAGTATTTAAGGACGTAATTGGAGGCGTGCCCGAGTTGACGCTTTCCAATTGTATTTGCCGTGATCGGGATGCCGGAACTGAATACGGGTAAGATGTTGGCGCGAAATTATAGATAATTTTAAAACTGCTAATTTGAATGCACCGTTCTTCTCTTAAAATGTTTCTGCGCTTTTAAACAATTCTAAGTTATATTGGGTTTGATTTTGGGAAGTCGCATAAATTTACGCGAGTACCTGCCCCATATTGTATCCATACCGTATGCTTATTCTAATTCGCACGTTATCACATTAGTTGCTGGTACGCTTGCATTGTTGAGCGTCTAATGCTGGAAATTCGCATATTTATGCGAGTACCAGCTTAATATCTTTTTACACCAGATGCTCATTTCAAATTATACGCTAATATATTACTTTTCGCAACGCTTGTATTATTGAGCGTCTTACGGCGGTCATAGGACCTTTAATTAATTTTTGTCGAGGTTATTCCTCCGCTTATTCACATCAGATGGCCTACTTATGAAATGGCTTAGGTGGACTTGGTGTCAATAAATTTGCTTACATAACGAACCCGTTTTCCTTTTTTTGGTATTCGCCTCTAGTGTCTGCGTGGTTTGCACGCAATCTGTCTATACTCACTTGCTTGCTGAATGCTTCATCTCGTTTGTTTACTACCAAACGAATTAAGGACTTGTTGAAGCAACTTATACCTCACCCTTTAGTGCCTGCGTGTATTGCAGCAGTTTGTTTTTACTCACTTGCCTATTAATTGCTTCATTTCGTTTACCTATTACAGAACGAACCAATGACCATTTGAAGCAACTTGTACCTTAGCTGTAACATAGGGGATAGATTTCTTATTTTTGGATTTTATTCTTTCATCCTTTCTTAGGTCTGCTCTAAGATGTGGCTGACGGTTCTACATCATTAACGCCGTTTGTGCTTTACTCTTGCCAAACAGCTACTATGTAATCTTATGTTGTTTTTTTCTACTCACTTTCGTTATACGTTTTTGATCAATCTCAAGGTGTTCCTTTCTGGTGGGTCACACCGTAACTACAGCAATTGTCACGGATGCATTTTATTATATGTATTAAAGACTTCTATGCCACCATGCTGTGTGTGATGGATTGGCAGAAAGTTTTCTTATTGTTTTTTATTGTGTTTTTTGGATGTAGTTACTTGTCCGGTTTGCAAGTTCGTCCATTTTTAATATTGTTTGTCTCTCTTTTTTTCTTTTTATTGTTTGTTGGTGTTGCACATTATTCAAGCTCTTTGTTGGAGGAACACTATTCTTAAACATCCTTTGTCAAATACTGGATCATACAAAAAGATATTCGACAGATACAGGTATGCCAGTATTTCCACACCTATTTGTTCTTTTGGCCTTTGACTGAGTTAGCCTTGAGGTGAGGGTTAATGTGTTGGAGCTAATGCTTCTAGGACAACTAATGGATCAGCTTTTTCTTTATATGCAAGGTGTCTCTATGGCCTACATCATGGTTGACTTAATTCTGATTTGTTGCTGTTTTCTTTTCTTCTGTTTAACTTTTAGCTTGTGGTTCTCCTTTTTTATCGGTTACACTGAAACCGAACACCTATGCCAAGGAGTTCTTCTCCTTTTTGTGGTAAGTGGAGGGTATTTTTGCATATGATAGAATGGACCATGATGAATTGCCGACAGTTTTTTTTTTTTTTGTCTAGGTTCTTTTGTCTAGATTAATTGGTTATACATTCTACCAATATTGCCTCTTGGTATACTTCATCAACAACATTAGCTTCTGTTTCTTTTACATAACTGCAGTATATCTTTGCTTTTTTTTCACCTGAGTATTGTTTTGTGTAGTTTGAATACATTTAATTGTTTGTTAGCAATTATTTGTGATTATGTATGGATGTCCTTTAACTACATGTTCTCTTTTATGATCTGTTGCCTGTCCAAAATTTGTTATGTTGTGCAATTTATGTATTAACTTATGTTTGTTGATCATTTTCCTTATGTAATGTATGTTATATTTGTATATATTGCAGCCCTGAAGAAGCCCGCCACGGGCGAAACGCATTGGCTGTATTGGCTTTCCATTATAATATCTGAAATAAAGGATCGAATATATAAAGATATCCTCTCGTTTCAAGTGTATATGTCTGGCATTGATGCTCTCAGTATTCTAAATTTTGTTCATGTTGCCTCTCAGAGCTTCTTGTTTCAAGTCTCTACTGTCTTTCAGGTATGAGGGGAGATTCTGAACAAATGGTTGGAGAAACGTATCCATGTATTCAGCAATGCGTTCGGTGGGTCCCCCATTGCCAGATATAATGGGTCTCCCTGGTGGAAAAGGGCCTCCCTTGTGTATTTTCGGGAGTACGTAAATACATAGATATCTGGAATTCTGTGTCAGAAGATATCTGTACTCCAAATCAGTAATGAGACATGATTCATGCCAGTCTGTTAATCTTGCATTCATGTTTTTTTCAATCATGGCTATGGGATTGGTTCTGAGTCTTTCATGGCATGTGGTCTCACTAAGTTGTCTATTTATTTCCATCATATAATCCTTGCGGTCCATTAAAACAATATTGCCACCTTTGTCCGCTTCACGGACTACCAGATTTGAGTCACCTCTAATAGATTGAAGGAAACTCCTATCTCTCTTAGTCATGTTTGATTGGTGTTTACATTTTTTATCACTCGCATGAGTGTCCTCTAAGAGATATAGCTCTTGTATCACCCAATGAAAAAATTAATCATTTACAGTATTGCCACTATTTGGTGGTATGAACTTGGATTTGTTACGTAACCCGCTATCCACTGTCACATCCTCTTGTATATTGAGTTCCTGTGCAAATTGTACCAGATCCCCTGAATTGTCATCATGCAAAGTTGCAATAAAATGTGTCACATTCAAGTCGGATATAGAAAATTCAGAATCATGAAAAGTGTCAGGTATTGGATATTGCACAGCCGGATGTTCTGCAAAATATTTTTTAAATTTCAGTTTGCGTACAAACTTAAACAAGTCCAAGTGTACATTCTCAAAAATA